>OZ020190.1:40841085-42272424 GCA_963971165.1 Philopedon plagiatum | reverse complement strand
GGCAAGTAACCCAATTTTCTTTATCTCGATTTGCGAACCTTTAGTTTGATGTACTTGTTTCATTTACTTTTGGTTAATTACCTTTTTTTATATATTTGCGTTTGTCTTTGCGATAATTTACTTACCTTTGCGATAAATTTGCTTACTTTTGCGATAAATTTTTTTACCTTTGCGATAATTTGCTTACCTTTGCGGAATTTTGAATACATTTACTTTGGTTTATTTCGATTACCTTGTATTTTGATTTACTTACCTTTATTTTGATTTACTTACCTTACCGTGATTTGCCTTTGATAGGCTTTAATTTGCTTTGATACCTTTGGGTTTTTTTCTCTATTATTTGGATTTGTCTTAGGTCTAGGTTTTGGTAGGACTATAGGTTAGTCCCCGGCCATGTCAGTATTTACTGGTTTTGCGCCTAGATCCTTACTGATATATTTTGTCTATTCTCCATTTAGACAAGATAAAACTCTCCCGATTGCGTCTTTACCTTATTTTGGCTTTATCGATTTAGACATTTGTCCCTATCTCGTTTTACAGGCTGCACGGTGTTGGGTGCTACCGGATGTCGCTTCGACGCTCTTTGTTAGATCATGGATCCTTCGGAGAGCAGACCGACTGGAAGGGCTGTTCAGGGGGGGGCGGAAGTCTGACCCCTGGGGTAACAGTTTGCCCATCGAACTTGTTCGGCGGGCCAGGGGAGGACCAAGCTACTTTGTTCGGCCTGAGCTCAAGTCGGCCTATTAGGTTGCGACAGGCCGGTGGCAGTGCCACCGCTCAGAACACCCTGATTAATTTTTTTTTTGTTTTGGTGCATCTTTTAGCTTGGTGGGTGCTACAATCCACTCCCTTTTGTATGGTGGATCATCTGGGCTATCCCTCTTTTCTTATCATTTTACTTATGTTGTATTATATTTATCTTTTCCTTTTTAGTTGTCCACCCTTTGGTTGGTTTGACGCATGTCAATTGGTGATTTAATTCGGGACGATTCTACGGTGTGAGGCTAGTAAACGAGGTTCCCCACAATATTTTTGGGTGTAACGCAATGCTAGCTCCCTTACCAACTTAGGGTTTACGTTCCACACCGAATCTTCCTGGAGGAGGTCGCTGGGTGACTAGTGGCAAAGGGACCAAAGATTTCTTTGAGTATTTAGTTATTTTAAGATTGAGTTATCAGTCTTGTTAGTTAGTATTAGTTATATGGTACTACCTTGGGTTCCCACGTATCTTCACTTATGTTTTTTTATTGGCGCCAGCATAGCGCAGGTAATTTATTTTCTTTTGAATTTTCTTGTATCTACAGAGAGCCTCTGATCCTTATCGTCGGTTAATTTTCATTGGAAAATTTCCCTCCTTTCGTAGGAGAGGGGGAGTTGTGACAGGTCAATTTTTGTCACAGACCCAGTATTTGTTTTAATAATTAGTTTATTCACGAACGCCTGTTTTCTTAGTTATTTACCTTGATTCAGAAGATCTATTTTCGTTCTTCCGCTATGTGGCCCCCTTCCCTTGCTGTCCAGGCTACCCCCTGGGGGTGTTGATTGCCCTTTTGTCTTGTCCAAGTCAGCTTGACATCAGCTTGGCCATCGCTCACATGGCTCGTAGTTCGATTTAATGTTCTTTGTGTGTTGGGCCCTGAATTTTCGCCTTGCTTAAGGCCTTCCTGTGTGTACAGACAGTCGCCTTTAGTCTATTTATGATAACATATTTTTAGAGAATAAATTTTAAAAGACTACCTACATTTTGAATGAGATTTAATCCCGGTGTTTTCCACTGCCTTCACTGTCCTGGATTTCTGAATCTAGCGTTTCCTATTAATTAAAGTCCGAGATTTCTTTCTCTTTTCCTTTCCAAGATCTTTTTTGAATTTTGTAAACATTTAATTGAGTTGTATGTAGAAGATTAAGAATGGGGTGTGTGGGTTTTCGTCGGACGGAACTTTAAGGCGTGTAGAGATGGTGCATCGGGGGTGGGAACCGACTGACCTGTTCGCATACACGAACAGTCCCAAAGCGCTTTTGGAAGCCGTCGATTTATGAACACGGCTGGTGCAGTAGCATTTTCGAGTGTGGGAAGGTTGGAATTTTGTAGCACTACATCATCGTCTTCCTTTCTGTAGTTTCGACATTCGGGGTTTCAGCTGTTAGTATTTGGATGCATCGTACTGAAATAGTGCGTCTCGATCAGTACCGGCGTAGGTACCTATAACGGTCAGTATTTCCGTAACTTTATTGTTTCACGCAAGAGGCCTCTGTATGATTTCAGTACCCTTGTTTGGTGGCGCGGCGACGGTTGGAGTTCTAAGTTTCGGTGTTTTTTTTTGCGTTTGTTTCTCCGTTTGGGGTCGGAGACTTGTGCCATTCTGCATTCGGGGTCATTTGAGGGAGCAGCTTCTGGTCCATGCTTGGTTTTGGTTTGGATTTCGTAGTTCTTGCCGGTATGCCGTGGCGCCATCTTTAGACTATCAATTACTGTCATTCCGGTCAGTGTAGTTGCTTTCGCCCCGATCATCTTCCGTGTTCTGTGGGTCCTTTTTGGCGCTGGCGCAAATATTAATGTAAGAACCATTTTGTTCGGAAGGGCGGTCCACTGTCGAGCATTTCCACCCTGGTCTTCGTCGAAGATTGCAGATTTGCGGTGTCGGTTTCAGCCATTTTGAAGGCTCAAGTTTATGGATTAAGTTCCGGGACTGCGATTAAAAATTCATCTGCTGAATTATTGCTTACTGGGCAAGATTTTATCTGCATCTTCGTTTGATAACATCATATCAGCCATTACATCGGCCTGACGATCTGGAGACCGCTGGTAGCTGCCCCCGTTTTTGGTGTTTTGTATGGGGAGTCTGGAGTGTCTAACCCTCCTTGCTTACGGGGGTCTACCGTGGGGGCTACAAAGCATCCCAATTACTCTGTCTTTGGTAGGGGCCACGAACCTCCCTACTTCTTCCATAGGGGCTACAAAGCGTCCCTCTTAGTTGTTTTGGTAGAGGATACGAACCATCCCTATTTCTGTTTGGCGGGTGCTAAGAAGCCACCCTATGAATTTTTGTATGTGAGGACAAACTTCCTCACGAAGTTTTGAGTAAATTTGATTTAATTATTTTGCGGGGGCAAAAATCGCCCCATTTTCTTATTTCTTCGGAAACAGCATTTGTAACAATTCTTGTCAACACCAACTGTAAACCCTTTTTTTTTTATCTGTAAATATATGTACAGTGGTAAATGTATTCCGTTTTTCTTTTATCCAGCTCACTGCGCCATATGTTTTTAATTTCTATTATGAATAGCAGGTTTTTTGTGTGAGAAGCAGGTCCCTAGACCAACTAGGCGACTTCCAGTTTGCGTCGGTGTAAAAAACTGGCGTCCAATAGAACCTACCCAGCCTAACTGAGCTGAGGGCTAATTTGCAACGCGCTCTACTACACCTGCTTCCCTCAGAACACCCTGTTGTTCCTGTGTTTTTCTCTAGAGTACCTTTAAGAGTGATTGTAATGTTTTCAAGTTAAGCGGTAAGTACTTGGTCAATGATACTCATCATAGTATCTTTGACGGTTTTTAATCAAACACTTTTTTTTGAACAAAGTGCGTCGCAGATTTTAAGAGCTAGTTTTTTTCGGATTAAGCTGCATGACGTATATTTATCGTAGGACCATAGGTTTATTATATACGGGGTGATCAATGAAGTCATGCAAAAAATCAAAAAGTTTGTATGAGTGAAATTTCCACAAAAAAATTTTTTGGTCGTTGCAATATGGTTCGTTACTAAGCTAACATCAATATCTCTAGACGTTTTTCTCACTTTTTGGATTAAGGCCCTTAGGTCTTGTACACACTACTAAACATAAAATTTGGATAGCAAAATTTTTAAAATGCTATAACTTGACATTGGATTGACGGTTCTTGATGATTTTTACGGATTTGGAATCCTTATTTCACGTAGATTTTCTATAATCTAAGCATTTTATTTGGGGGTTGAAATATACAGATTGAAATTTACACATTATACCGGGCCGATAATAGACAAAAACGTAGCGACAAGAACAAGTCTATATTCTACAATATACAAGATTGGTTAACAACGGCCAAAAGTCAATTCTTACAAAATTTGTAATTCTAAACCTAATTTAAAGGTTCCTGCAATCCCTAAAAAACCCGGCAAATATCAATGGAAAATTGCCAAGTGTCCTATCTTTAAATACCTAATCTTTGGTAATAATTTATCCGAAATTAAGTAGGTACATTTAAAAAAAAGAGCAACTAATATTTTGTTGATCCTCCTGCTCGACGTATTACTTCCCGACATCGATTTGGTAGAGTATCCACAAGATTATTTATAAAATCTTGTGGAATATTCTCCCATTCTTCATGAATGGCCTCACTAAGTGTTTCTAAGGTTTCAGGGGGTACATCACGCGATCTTACTTTAAGTTTTAAATAAGACCAAACGTGTTCGATGACATTAAGATCCAGAGACTTTGCAGGCCAGTCCATCCTATTGATGTTCTGTGTCTGCAAAAACTCTGTGGATCCTTCGCGCTCTGTGAGGTCGAGCGTTGTCATCCACCAATAAAAATTCTGGGCCGTAATTTCGAGCAAAAGGAACAACAATAGGTTCCAAAATTTCCTCCTGATAAACAGTAGCGTTAACGGTTTGGTTGGAAATGAATGGCTCGGTTTTACCATTTCTTATGATACCTCCCCACACTGTAATACCTCCGTCACCAAATGAGGGGGCCATATTTTCCTCCAAATACCGCTCATTTGGCCTTCTCCAAACTAACATTCGGCCATCGGAGTGAATCAAATAAAATCTTGTTTCGTTAGAAAATAAACAATGGCTCCACTCTGCATTACCCCAATTGGCATGCCAATTTGCCCATGCCCGCCTATTCGCTCTATGGTGTTGTAATACCCGCACACAGTTTGCTCTGCGACGGGCTCTAAAATTTAAAATGTTTGGCATTATGTTGTTTTCGTAAAAATAAATTCTCACCTCAAGTTGTTTTTATTTAATGTTCTTCTCACTGTTCTGTCTAAAACTCTCACCCCAGTTTGTTTCCTTAAAGAGTCATTTACTTTTCTAGAGTTCTTTGTTCTATTCTGCATAGTTTCTCTCATTAAAATTCTTTCGGTTCTTTGGTTCATTTTTTTTTGTATGTCATCCCCCATGCCCATAATTATGATTACCAGTACTTTCGACGCGACGTTCAAATTATAAATTACCTTTCGGCTAACATTGTAAATGCGCGCAATTTGCTTTTTTAACATTCCTTCGTTGAGAAGTCGAATGCAATTTTCCCTTTCTGCCGTGGTTAAACGCCTCATATTAATTAAAATTTACAAAATTATAACATTGAAATGTGTCAGATTATTTCTAAAATAATGTTAACAGTTTTTAATTCCATAGCAACAAATTTGTTTTTCCAATGCCTAGTTTGAAATTGTCGCGTAGAAATTACAGCCGCTCATAAATATGGGCATGGGGGTAGACAAAGAACTCTATAAAACTGAATGACACTTTGAGACAATAAACTGGGGTGAAAGTTTTGGACAGAACAGTGAGAAGGACATTAAACAAAAACAACTTGAAGTGAGAATTTATTTTTACAAAAACTTAAATAATGCCAAACCTTAGAGCACGTCGTACCCTACGTTTTTGTCTATTATCGACCCGGTATAATGTGTAAATTTCAACCTGTATATTTCAACCCCCAAGTAAAATGCTTATGTTATAGAAAATCTACGTGAAATAAGAATTCCAAATCCGTAAAAATCATCAAGAACCGTCAATCCAATGTCAAGTTATAGCATTTTAAAAATTTTGCTACCCAAATTTTATGTTTAGTAGTGTGTACAAAACCTAAGGGCCTTAATCCAAAAAGTGAGAAAAACGTCTAGAGATATTGATGTTACCTTAGTAACGAACCATATTGCAACGACCAAAAAAATTTTTTGTGGACATTTCACTCATACAAACTTTTTGATTTTTTGCATGACTTCATTGATCACCCCGTATATAATAAACCTATGGTCCTACGATAAATATACGTCATGCAGCTTAATCCGAAAAAAACTAGCTCTTAAAATCTGCAAGACGCGTTCAAAAATTTTTCTTTAAATTTTGCCTAAAAATCTCTCTGTGTAAGTTCGAGTGGCCAGCAGTTATATATATATATATATATATATATATATATATATATATATATATATATATATATATATATATATATATATATATATATATATATATATATATATATATATATATATATATGATACAGGGTGATTCAAAAGTACTTTGACAAACTTCAGAAAGTGATTGCTGGCATTATTTTAAGGCGAAAAGTTCATATAAACAATGGTCTTGGCGGCTTCGTTACGGAGATACAGGTTCTTGAAAAATTAAAAAAAAATAAGAATTTTTAAGTAGCTTCTAAACGTTTTGAGCTTGTGTTATGAAATTCTGTGGATGAGATAAGCACGGTTGGTAGCCACGGTTGATTTCCTTCTTCAACTCCCCTACCGATTCAACGATTTCCATAAATTTGATTAAGGTAATTCCTGGTCATTAAGCTAAAATGTGCAGGAGCTCCGTCATGCATAAACCACATGCGTCTTCGAGTTTCTAAGGGCACATCGTCCAATAAAGGAGGAAGTTCATTTTCCAAAAAATGTTGGTACGTTTCTCCATTAAGGCGAAGTGGAAGAAAGAAAGGTCCTATGATATTTTAAAAAAACAGCAAAAGCTGTATATCCTCCATTTTTACGTACTTAGTAATTTTTTTATGAGGTAGATAATAATATGGTAAGGGTTAAAAAACCCTTTAGAAATGTAAATAATAGTTAAATCATAAAGTATTTGCTATGTTAAAAATGACGACACAAGTTAATTTTATTTTATTTTTTTACGTAGTGCATATACAATTTTTTAAAAAATAATTGCAATGGTAGCGACCGGGATTGAAACAATCCCTTTGACGCCCGGATTTTGCAAAATTATTCGTCTAAGTCAGCCGGAAATAATCCAAACCATTAAAAATGCTAATAACTGTTATCTCAAAAACGATTTGCAATTTTGAAAACGTCGAAGCAGGTACGTCAATTTTGTTTTTACAAGGTTTACCTTTCTTGTGAAAATGTTAGCAGTAGGGATTGCATTCGACTAGTAAGAAAAAATAACAATATTTGCAATGATTATTAGTTCAATAACTTATAATACTTATTACGTGTTTAAAAACATTCTTGTTGGTAAGTGCTATGGTCGGTATAGTATAAAAGCTTATAAGATGGCGGCTAAGTCAAGTGACTAATACCAAATCTAAGGTGTTTAGGATTGAAAGGTTGGGCAATACTTTCAACAACAATTTCGGAACAGGCTCTAAAACGTTGTTAAATTTATATTACTGTTTATTAAATAGGACATTTTTGTGAAAGTAACAATAATTATAATTAATACCACGGAAGTAAATATATTAATAATATTATTCCTAAACAAAATTGATAAAAGAACAAAACCAAATATTTAAAAATAGAAATAGTCATCCTGAGTATATCACAAGGGAAAAATCTTTTACACAAAATTGTTTACTTTAAGTTAGTTGGCTTTTTACCAATTTCGCTCATGAAATTTTTGACAAAATCACTAACCGTCTGATTTTATTATTAATTATCAAGCAATAAACTTTACCCATTGAAAATTGTGCCGACAATTTTTTTCTCTTATGTTATTATTGTAGGATATTAAAAAATTAACCTTTTAAACCAGTATTATTTTATATTCTATTTGTAAAATCTCTGGTAAATAATGATTAAAATAAGAAGTTTTTAGTTTTTCTTTTATGTTATTGAAAAAATCATCATCCCGCATAATTTTATCATTGATGAATCCTTTTGATGTCCGCACGACAAAATAGCAAAAGTCTCTTTTTGTTCCATGTAACTGCCGCTGTAGGGTAGGTGGGTCTAAGACGGGATACGTTTCATTTCAGATTTTCTGAAGCACAAACAAACAAACAAATAGGACTGGATTGTGGTGCTTGTCTTTCTTTAAGGAATTGCGCATCACATGGTTACCATGGTTTTGATTAAATTTGAAAAATCTGGTCTAAAAAAATTATTATTTAGATAAATGCACAGTTTCTCGTTTTACCTACTAGTGTTGGTAAAACGGGAAACAACATGAAGGTAAAACGGGATAAGAATTTTACAAAGTAGATAATATAATAGTTTATTTTTAAAAAATGACCTGAAACAATAAAAGATTATTAGATATATTTGCACACATCACAAACAAATGTGTCTTCATCGTCTTCTGCACCGGCGCAAGCGTCATGTGCCCATTTATGGCAACCAGAGCACCTTATCCAACCCTCGCCCGGTCTTCTAAAAATTTGTTGCAGCAAAATAAACATTCGACGTCCTCTTCTTCACTTTTAGATTCTTGTAACTTCAATATTCTCCACCTCCATTGACTTGTTTTTATTTTTAATCCTTATTTCTGAAGAATTTTTATTCTGGGTATTTTCATGCAAAGATTTAATTTTTGTATTAGCATTAATATTTTTGACGCTCACTTTTTGCTTTCTTGCTCTTTGAAAGAGTTCTCTAACTATTCTTTGTAAGGAGTACTCGTGAGAATCACCGCTTTGCCTTTCTTTACATTTCTTGTTTTTTTCGAAGCAACCTTATCTGCCACCTTAGGGAAAGGAGCAATTTTTTGAGGAGAAATATAGTGGTGGATTTTGCTAGTGGATGGTCCAACTGGAAAATAATTTTTCTTTGATTGATGTACTCTGGGAATTTTAATAGGATCTGAAAGTTTTGGGGGTTCTTCGATTAATAGTTCGCCATCGTCTTCATTAGGCTCAGTTAGTGGTTTGTCCGTGGGAAGAGAAGCTGCAAACATGTCATCTGTGAAGACAGTACGATTTACTGGATAAATTCCGGTCTTCTTGAACCCATTGATGGCGTTCAGCGGTGTTGATGCTTGTAGATAGGCTTGACCAAACAATCTCAGATATGGTAATACACTTGCCTGGGTTTTGCCTCAACCAAACTTCCACCTGTGCAGTATAAAATGTGCTTAGTGGTGCCATAAAGGAAACATCAAGGGGCTGCATACGATGACTGCAGTGTGGAGGTAAACATAAAATTGTCACACCATTATCACTCGCTTCTTCTATTATGCTAATATTTTGAGTGTGTGTTTTGTGTCCATCGAGTATAAGTAATGTTGGATTTTCTTTAGAAGCTTGAGAGTGTACATGGAACTGATCAAACCATTTAGTGAATAGATCAATCTGCATCCAGCCAGATTTATGTGCTACCCACAAAGTTCCTGGTGGAACACGATGCATAAAGTGCTGCATATGTACCCTAGGAAATATGATCATCGGTGGTATGAATATTCCACTAGCACTCATGCAGATTACTCGCTGTGCTGATGTGAGTGTACCCACTTGTTTTCTGCCTCTCAGGGCCACCACCTTTGATGGACGTCCTTGTACTGTTGTAAGGCCCGTTTCATCCACGTTAAAAACTCGACTTGGAGGAAACTTCATCTTATCTTGAAGGAGCTCTAAAATATTTAAAAAATCTGCTACTGCTTGTTTGTTAAAGCCCCTAGCTCTTGCTGCGGAAGTAGATTCTGGCAATCGCAAAGAGAGTTTATGTCGCTGCAAAAACGAACGTAACCAGTGCCATCCAGCTAGCTTGGTGGTCTTGTTGAAATTATGTTCGATATTATTGATTTCGGCCAATTGGAATGCAAGACTACGAATACTTCTTGTTGTTAATCCGTATAACATCATTTCCATGTTTTTGCAACGCTACTAACTTTTGTTCCAGTTCGACCGGGAATGTTAACTTCCTGCTACCAAGTTTCTTTGATACTCCTTTTGCTATTTTATCTTTAAATCTTCGTTCTAGTGTTGACTTGGGCACGCCAAATGGTTTCGCGGCATTGTTATACCCATGAGTACCATTTCTCATAGCCTCCAGGACTCTAGTCATCCACTCTTCGGACCACGAATTGCGGTTGGATTTCCTTTTATTATTAGAAGGCATCTGGAAAAGAAATGGATTTACATATAAAATTATATAAAATAAAGATGTAGTTAAGACGGGATATCGATGTAGGCAAAAGAGTATATCCCGTTTTACCTTTACATAGAAATCCCTTTTTACCTACACTCTACAGCTACAAATTTAAATTTAGCGCGTAAAAACTGTGTGGAACTGGCAACACTGGTTCATGCATGAAATCTAACCTAACCTAATCGCCTTCGCGTAAACATAACCCCAACTGAATACCACGCGTTTTGCACATGCTAGGAATTTGGTAGGTAATCACAAATATTAGCTCGACACTTCACATAAATTATAAAAATGAGAAAACCTACCTTTTACTTGTAAAATTACTTCGACAATGATACCCGCCAACAATACTCGTACCCGGTAATACATTAATCGTAGCAAAACTAAACAGAGACGTTGCCGTGTTTGTCAAAACAGCTTTTTCCGTTTTACCTACATATACCGTCTTAGGCCCACCTCCCCTACTTGGTAATAATAACACAGGACCACAAATGGGAACCGAAAAAAGTCCTTTGGCGAGATTGATATCCTATATGTATTTTGGTGCGCTGATTACGAATCCGAGGTCCATATAACCCCAGCACATCACGTTCAAGGTCATGTGAAGGTCAAATGCATATATTACGGAAAAACAGAAAATCTGACCACGGATTCGGAAAGAGCGGGAAATTTTATGTCCAAATACGTAGTTTTTAGTTTTTCCAACATGACCCTCCAAGGTCATCTGGGGGTGAAATGACTCACCGATAGACCAAATTCTTATTTCCCATATAGGTACATCATCACAACTACAGACTTTTACGTACAACTTAGTCAGGTATCTTTAGGTTTTTTGACGCGCTGATTACGACTCCGAGGCCCATATAATCCCAGCACGTCACTTTTAAGGTGATGATGTATATGGGAAATAAGAATTTGGTCTATCGGTGAGTCATTTCACCCCCAGAGGACCTTGGAGGGTCATGTTGGAAAAACTAAAAACTACATATTTGGACGTAAAATTTCCCGCTCTTTCCGAATCCGTGGTCAGATTTTCTGTTTTTCTGTAATATATGCATTTGACCTTCACGTGACCTTGAACGTGATGTGCTGGGGTTATATGGACCTCGGATTCGTAATCAGCGCGCCAAAATACATATAGGATACCAATCTCGCCAAAGGACTTTTTTCGGTTCCCATTTGTGGTCCTGTGTAATTATATATATTTTTAATAGTATTGGTCTTGTTGTCCGGGTTCCATGTACGTCAGCTTTTTAGTCTGGATCGCATCTATTGCACTTAATTGCCGACAACTATACGGACACTTTATTTCCACCAAACCATTTTGCCATACAAGTCCGTCCGGCAGGGGCGTATACAGACCTTAATTTTGGGGAGGGTCACCACCAGAAGAAATTTTTTAAGTACCTCCATGAACTGAGTTATAAAAAGGAAGGGACAAAAAAGACAAAAAAAATAGTTTAATATCATAACCTATTCGTTCTACTGTTTTATAATAACTAACAACACTAAAAAAATTAGAGTCGAGAAATTTGGGTACATAAACTTAAATTGTGAATGAATTATTTCTAGCCAAAAATGTGCAATGTCTTATATTATTAATTAAAAGATAGTTATCTATATATGATAAATTACTAATTAAAATATTGTTCATACAATAAACTCTAATTTTCTGTTGGACTTAGCAAACCTTTCTATGATTTTTTCTACGTCTATATCTACAGTAGGGTGAATATGTAAAAGAGCTAAGCCTGTTAAGCGCTCTTCGCCCATGCGACTCCTTAGCCATGTTTTAAGGCGTCGAAGTGTTGAAAAACTTTGTTCCGCCGATGCAACACTTACTGGAAGTGTAGCTAAAATGTGAAGAAGTGAAAAAATGAAAGGATACATATCTTTATCGCACCCTTCAATTGCATCCATCACAGTTTTAGGTAAAGCTGTTCCTTTATTCACTTTTCGTCTCCATTTTTCACTCCACAAATAGTATTCATTTTTTACTTGCTCCACTGAAAACCCGAGCATTTGTGTATAGGTTGAGGCAACTGAACTTACAATTGCTAGCTCTTCGTTTGTTATTCCATCTGCAAACGATGGTTTGGGTATAAATACCCTTAGATTAAATGTTTTAATTGTGTCAATGGGAAATCTGTCTCGTAAATCGGTTAGTATAGCATCTAGCAACGGAATATATATTGCACTACGAAAATATGATTCACTATCAATATATGTCTGATTTTCTCTGTGCTTTTGATTTTTAATAATACGGGGTGCCTTTATTTCCACACCTACTTCATCAGCAAGCTTTAAAATATTTATGAACAGCTGACTGAAGGTAATGTTGACTTTGGTGCGTTTATTCTCTAAAACGGACACAACATCTGTTACGGCATGCATAGCAGTCTTTAGATCTAGACAAACCTTTTGGAGCAACCTACTCAATGACACTGTTATTCCTGAAAAAAATGTATAAATTATAAATCAGCTTATAAATTAAACAGATAAAATGGCTTGTAACTTATTATGTGTCTATAAAAATACTACCTTAAGACATACCTAAAACATCGCAGAGACAGACTATGGATACAAGAAACTCCGAAGAATACAAGGCTTGTAGTAAACAATAGGCATCAGATCCCGTCTTGCCGTCTTTCCATTTTGCAATTGTTTGAAGGGCTCTACAAATTTGTGGAAGAAGTTTCAAAAATTGAATGTGACCGTCGTGTTTTTCTCCCCAGCGTGTCTCACAAAGTCCTTTTAAAGCACAACCTGCCTCGGCAGTAAATACGGCAAATCGTTTGGCGGAAGAATTGGCAAATGATATTACTTTCTTTATAGTACCTGTAGCATTTCTGCAAGGAGCTACTGTAGAAGATTTAGACAGTGAATTATTGAGCATATGATTCGAACATGGACATCTTTTAGCGTTAACAGCTCTTTTTAATATTTCTTGAACTGCTCCTTTGACTTCACTTGCCATAACTGAGCAGCTATCAGTTCCTATACCTACACATTTAATTATATCTATAGAAAAGTTTTTTAGAATATCTTCCACAATATGTGCCAAAGCAACCCCTGTTAGTCGATGTTCTTCATTTTCAATATCTTCATGCCTTATAAGGCTATAGGTGTTAACAAATGTGACAAAATCTTCATAAATTATTTTATTATGCACATATCGAAAGGATAGACTCATTTGTTCAATATGTGCGACATCTGTAGTTTCGTCAAATATAATAGCATAACCTACAGCTTGTTTAACCCTCTCTAAAATAATGCTTTGGATTTCATCTTTGCAACAATCAATTAATTGATTTTGCGTCACACTACTAATGTAAGTAGCTTTAGAACTTGCTGTTTCAAGATGTCTTTTAAGTTTTATGTCCCCTGCTGAAATTCTAAATTTAAGTAACGCTTAAATACACTGTCATTTTGTGCAGATGAGCTAGAAATATCGCTTCCAAGATCTAATTGACCACTGTCTCTGTGGCCCCGTAGGGGTGTATTTTGACGGCCACAAAATATTATTGTTTCTATTATTGGTCTCAGACGTTCTCGGTTTTCCTCGATTTGTTGGCGCCGCGTAGTATTAATCTGATTGGTAACATTTAATTCAGGGTGATAATATGTTTTTAGATAGTTTTTTCCAGCTTCAACTGCTTGTAAATGATATTTTTTCTTTTCATGCGAAGTTAAAGCACCATTTTTCCCAACAAATCATCAAATTTTTGTAAAGGTTTTTTTACCAATGTTTTCAGTTGCTGACCACCACTTTCACTACTAGCAAAAAGTACACAATATTTGCATTACGATCCCTTATCTTTATGGGACAACACAAGCCAGTGAAATTTTTTTAAGTGGGAAGGTTGAGCAAACTTTTTGGTGTCTTTTCCCAATTTTTTAACAACAGAGTGCGGAAAAACATAATCAGGAGGTGGAGTCCAAGGGCGTTATATACATTTTTGTATAATCATCTAGCTCTGCTACTCTTCCAACGTATAAACCTATATCTGATTTATAAACAGACAAATCTCTTGGTTCAGAGAACGCCACAGCATTAGATGTTGAAGGGACTAAATTCTCAGGTAATACAGGTGTTGTCTGTTCTCCAGAAACTTCATGCGTTTTTGCTTTTTTAGGGAAGAAACTATCTATCGTCCTGAAAATTTTATGTTTTGCTTTGCCGTTTATTTTGGCCCCATCACCACTATCTTCACCAGTTAAATTTCCTTCCTACACCAAAAAAAAAAACGTGCATAAATATATATGACTAGACCAATGGCAGAATGGCTCTATTCACTGTTCTGTAAGTATTCTTGTATTTTACATATCGCTATATCTTATAACCTGAGCCCGGACTTTTAGGTTTTTTTCAGGAGAATCGCCCCTTTTCCATGACCTGCCATATAGGTCCTTCACCCAAAAAGACTGTAATGATTTTTTACGTTTCCTTTTGGGCGCCAAAGGACGATAATAATTTTTTGGAAACGTAAAAAATCATTATCGTCTTTTTAGGCGATGGACCTATATCGCAGGTCACGGATAAGGGGCGTTTCTCCTGAAAAAACCTAAATGTCCGGGCTCTGCTTATAACACTTATACTTACATCACCCATCAACATAAGATTGTGACTTCTGACATATTTAATTTTAAAAATATTTATAAAAAATAAGTATAAAAACAAAAAGAATTAAAAAAAAACCTTCCTCCAGACAAATAATTAGACTACTTAATTATATTAAAGGCCAAAACATGCAAAGACACCCTTAAAATTTAAACATAAGAACTTACCATTTCGCTCGATAGATAGGTTAACTACTATTGCACTTCAGAATACAGAGTAGAGTATGCCAAACACCGAAATTAACTTAAAAAGTTACCACCAAAATAGAGTATAAACACTTAAGAGAAAAGACAAGCTGTGGACCGTTTTGCCGCGCAAAACTGTACTCTTTAATTATAAGAAAATAACGAGAGCCGACGCGACTGGCGGCCAATAGGTACGGGCTGTTTTCGCATGCCGTTTTCCGTTGAAGAAATTTTAGCGCGCTGTGCTGTCCGCAAGGTTGAGTCGAGAGGCGCTGGGGAGTGCGAATTCTAGCGGTCCAGGCGGATTTACTTAATAAATATTAAATATCCGACGATATGTTCGTTTCTAAGCAATGTGCATATTAACCTTGTTAAATGCCTGTTGCATATATCTTGGATTATTATTTTAGTTGAGCTTGTAGGCAAGAAAGTGTGGTGTACAGTAAAAAATATTGTATAATATTAGTTATGCTGAGAAGTAAACCAAAAGTTTTAGGCGAGACGTCGCGTCGTTTGGATGAGGCGTCGCCTTTCTTCAACCGCAAATCAGCCACTAGGGGAGGGTCATGACCCCCATGACCTCCCCCTTGTATACGCCTCTGCCGTCCGGTGTTGCTCCAAGATAAAAGTCATTTTCATCCACAAAAGAACCGCACGACTGTATTTCTAATTCTAATAATTCTGCGAACTCCTTAATGGCTATTGGCTCATACTCGATGCCATAAGCAGTACTGACAGCCGTAAAACTCTTAAGCATTATTTCTGCTGTTTTTTTTTTGTCCGAACAACTTTCAACCCAACCAATCACAAGATTCGAGCAGCGGTCTATTTCTTCCTATCAATATATTTTTTTATGGTTCTTCCTGGACTCGTACCTGTTAGGGCTTTGTGTAAAACGTGGTGATAATCTGCTCCTTTGTTCAATTTAATCCCAGCAGCCTGACAACGTAGCCAGTACCGACTTTTCTGGG
Organism: Philopedon plagiatum; assembly: GCA_963971165.1. Taxonomy (NCBI): domain Eukaryota; kingdom Metazoa; phylum Arthropoda; class Insecta; order Coleoptera; family Curculionidae; genus Philopedon; species Philopedon plagiatum. The sequence goes on along the minus strand of OZ020190.1, from coordinate 42,256,552 downwards.
AAAAGTTAATTCTTTTTCCTGAAATGAACTTTGCAATGACATTGTTGAAGCATTCGACGTTATTATTTGTCATATTTTTTTTATCAAGCTTCTACTGTTATATCTAAGCTGATTTGCATGCGACATAATATCATTATATAGTTCACACTGTTTCATGCTTGGAATGAAGTTGGATTCATTTGAGTTTTCGCCATTGCAAAATGATTTATGACATTGCGAGTGATCTCCAAATACACGTGATGTGCTATTTTCAATATCTTTCCTAAGATTTATCACCTGTTGTAGGAAAGAAACATTTTCTTCTCTCCTATATTTTACAGCGCAATCTATAGCAACTGTTAATCTTTGGATGTTGTTCTTCAAAGTTGTCTTTAAGTTACTGCTGACAGCAAAACCTTTTGAACTGAATTCTTTAACGGTAAGCTGTTTAAGGTTATTGCAATAATTTCTTAGGAGGTGGTTTGAACATTCGACTTTCTGAATGGTAAAGTAGTAGGTAGTTTCTGAATGGTAAAGTAGTAGGTAGTTTCTGAATAGTAAAGGTTGTATTTTATAGGTTTTATGGTTTGGATAAAATTTAAGTTGTCGTTAAAAAGTAGGTATCGATGTCTCGGGACATGCTATTACTTATAAATGCATTATATGTATCGGTTTTCGTTTCCCAATAGCATCTACTATATGGCACCCTTGTATATCCGGAGAGCAAAAGAATTCCAAAATAAGCATAGGGGAGCTTCGGACAAAATGATCCCTCTAAGCAATTTCATTCATTTTGTCCTTATTTAGGAGTAATTTTTGTAGTTTCTTGCCTGGCAAGCTTTGATAGTAGGCTTATGTATAATAATTACACAACTAAAACTTTTCAATATTTATTTTAAGAAAAATATAATGCAAAACTTCGACGTACAGAAAAGGATAATTTTGTCAACAGGGTTCTTTAAAATGATCCCTATGTCACGGACAAAATGACCCCTACCGCTAAAAATTATGACTTTATTTTAAAAACACATTTAAAATTTTTTTTAATAAAATAAGATACTACAAAGGCAGCAAAACCTGTTTAAAAAATGCATAAACCAAACTAAGAATTCCAAAAATAAACAAACTTTTACATAAAAAAAGAAAAAATATATTTGCGTAGTCACAAACATAAACTTCGCACATTTTATTTATTCCTGCGCAAAGTTCATGGGCCCAATTATTACAAGATGTACATTTCCCCAAATTTCTCTTGGTTTTAACTTGCAAAACTTTTCGCCACAGAACATGCACTCAGAATCTTTTTCTCTTTTTTCTTGTATATCTTTGGCTTCCTCTTTTAAATTTTCCGCGACGCCTTCTGATCTTTTTTTTTTTTTTTTTCAAATGTAACCTGTTTCTTAAAGTGTCTTTTTGACCTGTTGTCTGTGGTCTCTTTATTTTTAAGTTCTTCTAAAAATGGTGACGAAGTTAAAACTGACGTTGTTGATTTTCTTCCTGTTCGTCTGTTAATGCATGTGGTTTCCATTTGTGGAAGGGGAATTATGTCTTCAGGGCTAACAAGTAAATTTTCTTTTTTGGGCTTTGCAAAATTTTCAGAAGGCAAATCGGTATCTGAATCTGACTTGTTAACAATCGATTCTTCATCCTAACTTCTCCCACTTGCATGGCAGGATTCCGATGCTTCATCGCTATCTGATTCTTTAAGCCCTCGTGTTTTTGGCGCAATACTGTTTGTAAAGGCACAATGTTTTCTTTGCTGGACCAGCCACTTGTTCCAAGAAATTATTTTCAGGGCTGCGTCCTGAAAGATCTCCAATATCGTCATTTTCCCGCAGGGGTCGCTCTGTTACAGACGCTGCCAAAAACATCCACTCCGGAAAAATATCTTCGTTGAATGGATACACTCCGGTTTTTTCAAAACCCCTAATGGCATTTTCTGGGGTCGCAGCTTTTTTGTATGCGCTGCAAAATAACTGTGAAACTTGTTGCAGTCTTATCACCCTCCCTGGATGTGCAGTAAGCCATCGTCTGCATTCAGCAGCACAGTACGTCATTAGTGGCCCAAAAACAGCTATATCAAAGGGCTGCATTCTATGAGTACAATGCGGAGGCAAACATGTCATTGTAATAAAGTGCTCTTTACAAAATTCTATGGCGGCGATGGTTTTATGGGACCCATGTCCATGTAAAATGAGCAATACTTCGTTTGCTTCAGAGCTTTGAGTATGGGACTGAAAGTGTTGCAAGTATCTTAAAAATATCTCAGAATTCATACAACCTTTCTGCTGGCCCACAACAAGGGAATCAGCAGGTGCCCAATCTTGAAATTCCGGTTTCATTCTTTTTCTCGGATAAATGAGCATGGGCGGAATAAAGTTACCAGCTGCATTGCAGCATACAACGGCAGTTACATTTCCCCCATTTCTCCGCTAGTCACAGAACCCACTTGTTTTTTGCCTTTTTCGTAGAGTTGATACAAACTAGTATTTTTCGGTAACAGGTACGTTACGTTCCAGTTCCCAGTTCATACTTGTTCCAAATACCTGTTATTTTTTACCTAGTACTTTACAAAGTACAAATTTGATCTGTGATTTATACAGACGGCGCGGCGTTCTGGTTCTGCGTTCAAAGTTGATCGTTTTTTATTTTTATGTGGGAAACGTGAACTTTGTTTTGATATTTTTATAATATTTAAATTGCTTGTTAGACGTAACAACATATGGACGCACCCGGAATTTTGTCTCGGGGGTGGGGGGGGGGGTGGGTCCTGAATAATGCAATTTGGTGGATTTCTTCAATTAGTAGTGCACTTTTTAAATTTTTGTGTGTCTAGGATATTGGTCTGGGGGTGCTGCAGCCCTGCAGCCCCTCCCGTGGTTGCGCCACTGCTTAATAATACTAGTTATTACGTTACCATCCTTTTTGTCGTTTAAATTAAAAATATGTTTATTTCAAAAGATATGAATTTGATTACAACAGAAAATTTTATTGCACATATGCAACTAAAAAGATTATTAAGTAACAAAATAAATTATTTACTGCTCTTGAATAATCAAATTAATTAAATTAATTTATTTCATGCTCTTTCCCGGCTATATATACCAATATAAGTATTAAAATAATTTATTCTGTACTTGATATCTTGTGAAAATATCAGAATTAGAAAATAACAGCTGAACAGCGTGACAGAGAAATACGTATAAATAACCGTACCTGGGTCAATTTCAAAATAGAAGCGCTTTTTAATTTCGTAAACTGCAAATATTTTTTTTTGTTTTTTTGAAGATTTTTTTGTTCCTAAGTAATATTTATCCCCTTAAAAATTGGTTCTAACCTCCAGCAGCGAACTTTTTCCTACAAAATTTTTTTTGTGACGGTTACTAAGTCAACATTTTTAGTCCACTACGTTACCATTCCTGATACCCTGATAAAATATTTATTTTAAAAAAACAAATTAAAACATATTTATGTACGTTAACAACAGCAAAAAAATTAAATATATGTTACAAGCAAATTTACAAAAAGGCTATGATTTTGCTCAAATTTTAAGCAGTATGTCCCCTTGTAAGTTTTTGTGAACTTTGTTATTATTTAGAACAGAAGTCAGCTTAAGGAAAATAACAAACGAAAATAACAAACCTACCTTAGTCACGCAATGTTGCTAAGTTTTGTCGTCTATGCGTAAGTTTCTGTAAAATCTAAAGTTTTTTCAGACAAAGTAGATAAAAATATTTGTGATAACGGAGTTGATCTGAGTAACAAAGTGGCCTTAAAAAGAAAAGGGTAAGCTAAGAAATAAAAAAAGCCTTTAATCTGAGATACGTTTATTATTATTTTCTACTTTTGTTACGTTTAACAGTATCTTTAATAGATGCTTTTTTGATATTACTCTTCTTTGGTACTGTGCACGCTACTGATTTAGCAAGAGGATAATAAGTTTTGGGGGTATAACAGTTACATAGGCCTTTAATAGTATTCTTGCTACAGTAACAACTTAGGTTTCTGTATAAAAGAAATCCTGCTTCTTTGGTTATAAGCTGATGAAGGTCCTTAGTTCCTTTTAATACTAATACATTGGACGGCAGAGAACTTTTTATGGAAGTAATTTCGTTGGAGGTGATGAGGAATAACTTAACCGATGTTTCTTTCTGCACTTTTTCGAAAAAATCTGAGGCATCCGAAATATCATTTCCTGAGGCTACAATTCGGTCCGCTGTTCTGTTTATGACCCCTCCTATACCATCAGCAGCTCCCTTTCCATGGCCGGCCTCAAAAATGACCACGTTCCCATTTTAAATCCATGTTCAAACAAATTTTTATTAAACAAGTAAAAATTCTGTTTTTGTCGGTACTGCGTAAACGGTCCATCAGAAAATACATGAAGTGTATCTACTTGGGAGGATTCCTTTATAATTTTTAATACTGTTTGCCTGTGGGCCCAAATGGCTGCTGGATTATGTTCATTGCAATCCGAAAGAGTGCAAAATGAAAATGGTTTTTTATTTTTTACGCCGTTGTACAAAACACCGGTGTGAAGTGTTACTTGATTGCGTGATGCCCCGAAGTGGTGTCCTTGAATCTCTTCGGCTAATTTGCAATTATAGTTTTCACTGAAATCTATATGCAGGGCAGCTTCGTGTGGCTGAAGATTGTCTAAGCAACTCCTGTAGGCGTGATATTGTTGTTTAATGTTGAAAACGTGTTTTTTAAAAAGAACCATTTCACTTTGTAACATTTTCTTTAACTCATTTATTGAAGCTCTCTTTCTTTCTTTAATCATTTTGGTGACCTTTACTTTACGTCCTTCTTTTTCATAAAACTCTTCTTTTCGTGTCCATTCCCACCACTCCACGTTTATTTCTAAGTCATCAATGAATTGTATTTTTTTTCTTTACAAGATAAACACTCCCCGTACATGCAGTTTTTGGAGTTAGTGTAACATACAGTCGGTTTGATCAATAAACTTATATCAGATGTAGGAAGTACTCGGTAATGCTTAAGGGATTTTACTTTAAAATGTATATTACTGTGTAATTTACAAAGACATGTATCTCGGCCACCCACTGTTGGAGAAACCACGTAAAAAGGCCTATATCTAGTAAATGTAGTGTAAGAGCATGTTCCACCTTCTTTAGTATAAGTCGTGTATAGGTTCTTCATTGTGTCTAATAGATATCTTTTCTGTATTTTTTTCTTTTGTCTTGTAATTGTCTCTCTTTTTCCTGCACTAGCTCTACTGATATCATCTCTTACATAAAACTTTTTAATACTTTTAATTTGCCTTATTATATTGCCAACTTTGTTGTTTCTTGTATTTGTCTGTTTTGCTGCACATCTAAGCCCCAAAGCATCTGTGCTAATTTCCTTTATCAAGCCATATTTTTTTATGTTTGCTGAATGTACAACTGCTTTAAGGATGGTTTTCTTTTTATTTTTTAATTTTTGGTAGTGAGTTGAAAGCGCATGTGTTAATGCTTGATATTTAAGTATTTGTCTTTTAATGGTATCAGTTCCTGGACTTCTTACCACCGGTAAACACGTCTTCATAATAACTTCAGTTTTCTTTAATGGAGACAACTCTTTAGAACATTCTTCTATTTTTTTGTTATTTTGTTTTCTGTAGGCTCTTTTTCGATATTTTTCGACCTTTTTCTTCAGGTTTTCATTTTTATTTTTCAGTCTTTTAATTTCTCTATACAAACGCGATCGGTCCCTCCGAAGTCGCTTCCTGTCACGTTGTTTTGGTCCTGAATCGCCTAGTGCAGCAGCTAGAGAACCAGAAGACGAGGGCGGTGTTGAAGGCGGCGTGGGCGGTGGAGTTACTTGCAGCACATGGTCAAGAACTGCCTTGTTTCTTCTTTGGTTACGCTTGTTTATTCTCCATTTTCCTCGAGTAAGTCTGATTTCACGCTGTGACATATTACTAACTAATTTTTTTGTTGCATGGTAACGTTCCCTTGCTTTTCGTTTGGTTTCTTCAGCTTTCACTGGATCTTCTTTGAGTCTTTCTCGATATCTTTTTTGTTTTTCAGCTGGAGTAAGGGTCATTTTCTGCAAAAAATATGTAGCATTCCTTTTGGACCCCCTGTGTTACGACAAAGTCCACTGCGTTACCATAAGAAAGTAACTTAGGGGAATGGTAACGAAGGGGACAAAGTTAAGTTATAATTACTTTACATAAAAACGATCGAAGTTAGTCAAAATTAAAGATTTACAAAACGATAATCCTTCCTCAACACAGGTAAGAACTACAATATAATCTACTCATTTATTTTACTTACCTTTGTTTTTATGGTAACTCAGCGAATTTTGCCACGCACGTGCTTGCCACAAACTCTCGGCGACAACTCGTGAATAACTGATTTGAGACGCAAAACAATCATTTAATATAAGAGGTAACCTTTACTGGTAAGTTCTTTGCCTCCTACCGCCATCCATTGAAAATTCAGTAACATAAAAACTGAATAACTTATAAATCGTAACGCAGGGGACCAAATAGTGAGACAGATAAAAATGTTAAATATGAGTATTTACCATTTATTATGAATATATTTTCGTCATGGGATTTGAAAGTTTATATACAGACTTACAGAAAGGTGTTACACACAATGTAATAACTTTACAAAAGGTCGTTAGATTGCTACCTCAACTCAACGTTCCTGTGCTGGGACATAGAGTAAAGTTTGTGTTGGGGAAACATTTGTAGTCAAGATTTTGTTATTAAAAAGAATTTTACAATTTATATCTATGTACTCTTAAGTCATAAACTTACAAATCAATTAAGTAATAACACAAAAATTGTGAAAAATTAATAGTTATAAATTTAAATCTACCTGAAAGTTATGGACTGCCAAAGCGCCAAAAATATGAAATTGACCCACCTATTACTTTATACCAAATATCAAAATACTGAAAATACTCCAAATACCGCGGCAGATTTCGGGACCGGCGGCGCTCGCTGCTCCGCTGCTTAACCAAGAGTATTTTACGTAAATAAGACTTTACACGTATTTCCTCTGCTGAACGGCCGACGCGTGACTCCGACCCGATACTCCATCGAGGCCAAATATCGCGTTTGCGTACATGAGTATTTAAATACGCCCCTAGTATTTTTGGTAAAATCGATAACTGTTACCTGTACCTCCCCGTTATGCGGTCATACCTGTTACAAAATACGCGTTCCTAGTATTTTGTATCAACTCTACTTTTTCGGCTAATATTTCGGAGGTTTATGACAAGTTTGTATACCTGTCTCATCCAGGTTATATATGTTTGTTGCTCGATATTCGTTTTCCCCATCGCTGGATTGCGGCCTAAGAAAGTATTACCAGCTCGTTTCTTGTCGTTATTAAACTGGTGCTCTAAATTATTCCTCGCTGTAAGTTCGTTGGCAAGTTTGCACACTTCTTGTTTGGTAAATCCAAAAAAACGCTGTTCCATAACTGATATATGTTGAGTCAGCACCTCTTCCAAATTTTCTGTTAAACTTGGACGAAACCGTCCAAGTACTTTGGATTCGCCTTTTGCATATTTGTTTGAACCTCTGATTCTTCGTTTTAAAGTCGTAAGCGGAACATTACATTGTCTTGCTGTTCCCTTAAATGATGCTCCCCCTTTCACTTTACGTATGGCTTCGGCCATAGCCTCCTCCGTCCACGCCTGATGGTTTGATTTGCGTATATACTTTCTCATAATCTGTAACAATTTTTTCTATCTATGTAAAATAATAATCTAATAAATCCAAAATGACTCCTCAAATGTTCACAAAATGATCCCGGAGATCATTTTGCAAACCAATTTAGGGATCATTTTGTCCAACGGTACGTATTTTTAAATAATATAACCTCAAAACCAGATGTCATCGAATAGATTCAAAATAAATATCTTAAGAAGTTGGTTGGTTGGTCTAATTTATATTGACATGTGACTACTTTTATAATACTCACTGACCTACAGGTTAACGTAAATTTTTCAATACTATGTCACTATAATTTTTACCCGCCAGCAACTAATTGCCGATTCAGTCGGACGTTTTTAGTTAAAATAACCGCCGGTAACTTGTTTCGGAGGATAAATGCCGCGCTCTATCAGGTGCAACCGTCGCTGGTGCTGTCATCTTTATAACAGCTTGGAAACTTATGGGGGATTATTCTGTAAGTGGGATCATTTTATCCGAAGTTCCCCTACATTTCCTCTGTAGAAACAGAAAAATTATGATTACCCTTAAATATTGCATACTTCTGGGTTTCATCTCATATAAACTGCATGAAGTCATCGGGAAAAGTTTGAATAAGTCTATGGGATTTAAAATTTCATCTCGAATTTTTTGTACGATTGTGGGCTTAGAACTTTTTGTAATCTTGGTTCTTACTTCCCTATCTGTCAATTCTTTTTCTATCTACATCCATTTCTTCTTATTGCTTTCATCTTTACCAAAACAATTTTTACTATAAATTTACTTATTTTTTCCTGACCGTGTTTGGCACATATTCTTGAATTTTCCTGGGTTTATCAGTCAATTGGTTTAGAATTAAAAAGCTATTCTGTTGGCGTTTTGGTTTATATAAATTTTAAACTAACTTCAGAAATGTAATTATTTTAATACATCGCCGTTCCAGAAGAACATCGACACAACTGCAAAACAGCAAATTGTTCAGGAGAAGGATAAAACTGTTCATTTTTATTAGAATTATGATTTGCACAAAGCCCAATCCCTTCACGGCTGTGAAGGTAATGGATATAAATATGTTAACGGGTTATAGTTTACAACCCGCTATGTGATTTTTTTAAAGTGTAGGGATGAATTAGATTTAGCATTTGCGTCCTTGTTTCCCTAAAATATAGAACAATAAAGCATTTGTATTTATTTTGTTTTTATTAGAACTTTTTAAGTAAAACATTACATTCTTAAAAGAAACTCATCCTAAGAGAACTAAAACACAATCTAACAAAAAAAAAACTTGTGTAATATTCAAAATAATAAAAATGAGGCCTAAATTCTTAGGTTCAAAAGAAAATGTGTTTACATAACAACATGCATAATAGGTATTCATTTCGGATCTAATCGACAAAACTATTCTATTTAGAAAACATTTTTTTAAAGTAATTATCATTAATTAATTTAAAACGGAATCAAAAAAACCTTTGTAATAAGAAGGAATTATATTGCTGTCCATTAGGCTTTTTAAATCTTTTATTTTATTCTCCGATAGCTGAAATTGTTTTGAATAAGCTTGTTTCATTTGTACGTTTTTGTGGCTTTTTTGATCAGAGCGTCTTTTCTTCGGTTTGAAATTGAGACAACTCCATTCATTTTGCTTGTAACTTGTTTTGTAGCGAAATACTTCATTTCCCTTCTCAAACTGCATAATTTTGACGTCGCTTATTCTAAACTCGTTTCCATCGACATTTTTAATAAGAGTTAGACCCATTTCTTCAAATAAAGTTTTCAAATCAAAGAAATCTTTAAATCCCATTTCTTTTACCTCTATGGGGTTTCCTTTCTTTTTTGCATTTCGGATAATAGAGACGTATTGATCAGGCACATAGATGGGTCCTGATTTCTTCGATCTTTTTAAAGATCTTTCGATTATGCTGTGGATGGTATCCCCCTCATTTTGCGTATGACCTCGAATGAGATACTTATGGGTAATTGAGTTAATTTGAAATCGCTCGACAGCATATAAATACGATGCAACTAAAAACCTAAAATGAAATAATTTATAAAAGTCGTCGCTTAAGGTTGAAAGGTTTATTACCACAGACCAGACCTTCTACATACCTATTTTTTTGTTGGCCGCCACAGTTATCTGAAAAGAAGACTACGTCTGCGCCTGGCCGTAGCTTTGAAACTTCTTCTAAATAAAGTAAAACGCAAGTTCCAATTTCTATAGCGCCCCTATTCCCAAGACCTTCATGCCAAAAAAAGGATTTCGTTTTGTCATTTGCTATTTCTGTTATCTGAAAAAAAAACTTCTTAATAAAATAATAACAGGCTGCAGAATATTAAACTCACCGTAAAATTGTAACAATTCAAACGGGATTTATAGAAAAATGACGATGTTTGACCTAACGGTACAGGCAATACTGCCTGTAAATCATATACAGCCAGAGTAACTTCACCATTTTTAGCCCTATTTTTATCTTCCTCTTTTTCTTCACGGCTCCAGATTTTTTCGTTTAAGTGTTCTCGATACTTATTTTCCAACTTCTCCTTTTCATTTTGTGATGAATTTTTGTACGACTCGCAGAGATCGCATTGATCTTTTTTTGGGTTAAAAAACCCAATATTAAATTCTGTGTTAAAAATTTTGGCATAAAAGTCATACTTTGCTGTTGGTTTATTCAAAGCCTTTCTTCCTTCGGAATAATTTCTGTGAAGTTCGGCAATAGTAAGGCCGCCATCTATAAATTCCCGAGAAGTTTCACTCCGAACATAGTGACTTTCAATTCGGGGAATCGAGTTAATGTGCTCTCTTACTGAACTTATAATCTCCTCGTCAGTTTTTTTATGTTTATCATGCTTTCCTCTACGATCTTCAGCTATTACACCTTCTCCAGATATTTTTGATCGGACAACAGTTCGTAACGTCTTCTCTGATATACCGAGTGTATTTAGTAAAAATGTTTTGCATATTCTAATTTTGTTCCCATTGTTCAATAAATAAAAAGCACAGTTGGGGTTTCTTGGTGTCGCAGACGAAAGCCTTCTATACTTCAGGGTTAGCTGCTCCACACATGATCCCAGAAAATCTCGCTGACGTTGCAAACTTCCTAATTTCCAATATGCTTCAAAAACTTGCTGTCTGAATTCTCCTGCTATCTTTTTAGAACATGACAAAATACATTTATCTTGGCATGGTGGTTTCATACTTTTTGATTTTACAATTGTGCCTGTTCGTGATCTATATTCCTGTCCTAAATTTTTAAATCTCTTGCTTTTTACCTTCACCCAGTTTTTTTCGTTTCTAACCCGTTTTTTTCCTTTTATCGGCGAGTTTGGTTCAGTCGGAACAGGATTTTGAACTTCTAGCTCTAATTCCGATGAGCTTAATGAGGAATCCGATCCACTTGATGAGTTCGGATTATAATTGTCACTTGATCCAGAAGAAAAAGCTTGCTCCTCTGGAAAAGAATCTGTGTAGTTTTTTTTTACTTTTCTCAAATTTATTTTCGTAGAACTTCTATTTTCGATTATGTATTTGTCAACATTTTTGCTGGTGCTGGGTAAAAAAATTAACGTGGAAGCTTGACTTATAGATGGCACATTCGTGTCATTTGGTTCGATAGTCTTTTTTGCCAAAGGATCTCCTCTAGTGGAATAACAACCAGTAAAATGACTATCTGATTTATTAACAAATGGATATTCTGTGGTAGAATAACATCTATCAACTTGACAAAGTTCATTAATATTGTTTTTGTCATTAGGTTCATTTTCTTTATTTTTGAACCCACCCTCTGAAAGCACAATATCGGTATCATAAGCAGTACTACTGTTAAATGGTCTTACACATGTTTTGTCAATATCTGGTTTATTAGGTTTCTTAGCAAGAGAATATTCTGTGGTCGAATAAGATCTAGCAACTTGGCATAGTTCAGTAATATTGTTTTGGTTATTAGTTTCATTTTCTTTGTTTTTGAACACACCCTCTGAAAGCACAATTTCCGTATCATTAGCACTACTACTGGTAAATTGACTTATATCTGTTTTTTCAATATTTGCCTTATTTGGTTTATTAGCAAAAGGATATCCTGTGGTCGAATAAGATCTAGCAACTTGACAAAGTTCATTAATATTGGTTTGGTTATTAGTTTCATTTTCTTTGTTTTTGAATACATCCTCTGAAGACTTCATTTCCGTACCAGTAGCACTGACCTCTTCAAGTTGGTCCTGCATTTGTGCAAGTTTTAAAATTTTGCTTGCTCTAGCACTCATATTTCTCTAATAAAGAAAGCATGGAAAATTGGTTATAAAAGGGACAAAGGCTAAACGACCGCCGGCGCACGGCGGTAGATTCAAATTACTACAAAAAAGACCGGCGTCCAGCGCATAACCTTGATAGTTAAGTTTTTTAAATTATAAAATCATACTAACCTAATAAATTAAGCGCTAACCAAGTTTCGCCATACCTTTTTGCTAGAAAGATGAAACACATTGTTGGTAATTTCAAATAAGGTTGAACCCGGGAGGCCTGCATCAAAGCCAAGCGCCTTAACATCTTTGACTATTAAACGTCTTTCAAATATCTGATGAATTCAAGAAGATCAGCTGTCATTTTACAGCGGTATTCAACATTTTAAATATATCAAACCATCGAGCGGCGGCAATCTATTGATATTCTAAAAAGACACCGCCGAGACGCCCATATTTTCGGCGGGTTTATTATACCCAAACACATTATGCCACCGGACGCCGGTCGTTTAGCATCTAGTTTTAAATTAGAAAACTCCGCCGGCGGTCGTTTAGCCAGTAACTACGTATAAAAAAATACAGTGATATTTTTTGACAAAAATTCACTGTTAAGATTTGTGCAAATTAGCAGTAGAGCTTTTATAAATTTTTATAGAGTTACACAGTGGAGCGCTTATCATTATTTATAATATTTTATAATGGTATTGAAGCTGTAGTTTAGGTACGTTTACGATACGTTTCTGACTGAATTGAACAAAACCTAAAAAAATTTGGAAAAAAAAAGTCACAAAGGACACTTATGTATTATAATTACGTAAAAATATTACAAGTTTTTTAAGAACATAGACTCAAAGTACAATAAAGCCATTGTTGCATGAAAAAAACGAACATCAATTGCATTTATCGTAACCAAAAAGACGCAAAGTACAATTAAGTCTTTGTTGAATCAATATTAATAAAACATTTTTAGCGAAAAGTAAACACAAAATACACTTACGTCGTTGTTTCTTCAACGTGGAACAGCTAAAATCAAAACTACTAACCGCAAAGAACACTTAGGACAATGTCGCACTGGACGAGCATATTCTTCCTCCAAAGCTGTAACACAACTAGTCGATGCGTCCGTGTTCTCGTGGAACATTAGTACCAAGAGTTAAAATTTCTACAACGTCGCAACTGCCATCTAGCGGTTAAACGTGTTACTACAATTACGGCTTTCTTTAAGCGAATAAAGGAGTCATTTTTGAGTACTTTGTCGCACTTAACTCATTTTGTCAAAAATTTGCAGTTACGTCGATGTTCTTCTGGAACGGCGACATAGAGTTTGTGTATTTATTGCGTTGTTAGGGTGTTGTGCATAGTACCTAGAATAGATTTTCTGTATCAGTTCTGAAATTAAAGGTGTTTTTAGTTTTTTTAATGTGAATCATTTCCTTGATATTTCGTTTTTTATAGTTTGTCTCATAGTCTAAGATTTGAACGTTGCTGAAATTGAAGTTATGTAGGTTATCTATTGCATGTTTTGATAGTCATTGATATATAGTCTTTGATTTATGTTTCTAATACTATTTCTGTGTTCATTAATTCTGTTTTTTAAGTATTGTTTGGTTTGCCCTATATATGTTTTTGGACAGTTTGTACAGTCTATTTTATAAATTACATGTGTTTGATTTAATTATGGTATTTTGGGTTTTATTTTAGTAAATAGTGCATTTGTGTTTGTTGGTTTTTCTGCGATATTCATTTTGTACGGTTCGAGAACTTTTTTAAGTTTATTGTTAATTTCGGGAACATACGGTAGCGAAAAGTACTTACTGTTTATAGTGTTATTTGATTTTGTATTGTTTGAGTTATATATTTTATTGTTTCTATTTTTAATAATTGGGTTGTAAAAATTCTCGGGATAGTTATTTTCTTGAAGAACTTTGTTTATTTTGTTTATGTTTTGTGGTCTATAGTCGGCATTGGATAGTATTACTGCTCTATCGACAAGTGACTGAACAACACTTTTTTATATTTATTCGGAGTATGTGCATTAAAGTTTAAATACCTGCCGGACCATACGGGTTTTGTGTACCAGTTTGTTTTGATGTCGCCGGTGTTGTTATAGTTAACCCTTAAGCGCCCGAATTTTCTTTTGTTTTTGCATTTTTATTGATTTTTCTTATTCAGTTTGACTACTAATGACAATAAAAGGCCATTTTTATGAATTTTATTTATTTGTTTTTTTTTAAATCATAAAAAAATAGCGTTACATATATGTAACGCTAGGCACATTTGGGGTCATAATAAGGCCATAAAACCATTTTTAGTGTATATGTGAAATCTCTAAAAAACTTATTAACATATTAACTAATAACACCAAAAAACCAACCAAAACTATTTACAATGAAAATTAACATTACAGTCTAAACAGAGACCAACATCACATTTGCGACACATTGTTCTCGCGCTAGTACTGCAACCTTCCATTGCACATCTCCTCCTCTTCTTGTCCGGGATGGATATAAGTAGATGATCAGTTATAAAAGAGAATGAAAATTCCATGTTCTTGGCACCGGTAACGCCCACAGAGATCTGTGAAATAGCAAAGAAAATCAAAAATAAGCATAGTAGTGGGGTTGATGATATACCAATAAGCATTGTAAAACTAACTGCAATTAAGTTACAGGATGTCTTGTGCTACCTTATAAATAACTCGCTTCAATTTGGCATATTTCCTGATAACTTAAAAATAGCTCAGATCATGCCTTTGTATAAAAAAGGTGACCCAGAAAATATAAACAATTATAGACCTATAAGTTTGCTGAACTCTTTTTCTAAAATATTCGAATTAGCCATGAGCACGAGAATAATCAATTTCTTAAAGGAATATAACGTTTTTAGCAAATTCCAACATGGTTTCATGAAAGAAAAGTCCACACACACAGCAATTTTTCAGTTTTTACAATTTATTATAGACCATCTTGAAAAAGGGGAACAATGGGCATTTTTTTGGATCTGTCAAAAGCATATGATTGTCTAGATAGGGAAATATTAATTAAAAAATTAGAAATGTATGGTATCAGGGGGATTGCTAAAAAATGGTTAGAGTCCTATGTGCATAACAGAAGACAATCCGTGATAGTCACAAAAAATGGGAAAACCTGTAGCTCTGAAATTTTGCACAATGATATTGGTATAGCACAAGGAAGTATCTTGGGTCCGATTCTCTTTATAATATTTGTCAATGATCTGGCGTGTATAACATATAAAAATTATGAACATTTAGTCAAATATGCAGATGATACAAATCTTATTGTAAGTAGCCAGGATGTGGAAGATCTTTTCACAAAAGCTAAATGTTTTTTTGCTGCTGTAACAGAATGGTTTACAAGAAATAAACTAATTTTAAATAAAGATAAAACAAATATAATGTTATTTAGAACGAAACAGTCAATCATAGAAAAACCAACAACTATAGAACTAGAAAACACAAAAATAAATTTCTCGAATGACGTAAAATTTCTGGGGGTCTATATTAACGAATTCTTTGATTGGTCAAACCATATAGACACCTTGAGAAAAAAATTAAATTCAATATGCTACAGCATAAGGGTCGTCGGAAAATATATGGGAGAGAAAACTCTTAGAATGCTATATTTTACAAATTTTGAATCCGTGATGAGATATGGGATTGTCTTCTGGGGAAAGCACAACTTGACACATGATATCTTTGTGGCTCAAAAGCGAGTAGTCAGAACTTTAAAAAAAATGGAATACAGGGAAAGTTGTAGAAGTGTATTTAAAAATTTAGGAATAATGACAGTGTATGGGATTTATATATATGAATGTTTAATGTTTTTCTTTAAGCACAAAGGAATGTTTAATTTAACTATAGCCCATGAGTACAAAACAAGGACAATGGATGTGTCATACCCGGTACACCGACTAACTCTAACAGAAAAATGCCCACACTATATGTGTTTAAGGTTATATAATGCCTTGCCAAATAATATTAAACAGATAAATTCATACAATAGATTTAAGCTAGAAATTAAGAAACTGCTGATTAATTTAGAACCATATAATATAATTGATTTCTGCCCATAGTTTAAGTGTAAACTGTTGAGACTGACGTCGTTTCCTTTATGTATATTGTACATGATTTGAAATAAAGTTATTATTATTATTATTATTATTATTATTATTATTATTATATCGTATCGAATTGCATCACTTATTCGACTTCCCTGAGTACTTGACAAGGAGGCCGAGAGGGGCCTTCCAGCCCCCTTAGATGCTGTTCCATATCTTTGTAAATACGTATTGGCAATATCCCTTCTAAATTGTAGCTGAGTGACAGATTTTCCAGATCTTTTATGCAAAACCCGGGCATTCTGTATAGAAACGTCTAGCATCCAAGTAAATAAGGACCACCCCCACTTCTTGGAACGTATGGCGGTTCTGTGCCTTCCTATATTTTCGTCCATTAAATCGGTCCCACCCATTGAACTGTTATATTTTCCAATCGAATGGGGTCGAGGGACATTGATGACTTTTTTTCTTTTTGTGAGTATCTTTTAACTTGAGAGAGAGGTTCCACGCCGTAGCCAGTAGATGCAACTGTAACAACATAGATATCTATCCATCGCACGAATATTATTCCTTGTTCCTTGTCAATCACTGAATGATGCTCTCCCCGGTTTGTTTTTTTTTGCAAGCTCTTCTTAGTCGGAAGGGGGATGTCCTTAGGCAAACGGTTTTCACGTATTGTTCCAGTGCACCAGTACCCAGCATCTCTCATATCTTTTAGTAGGTAAACACTTGTAAATAAATTATCTACATAGAGTTTATAGGGCAAATATTTCTAATTTTCTGGGAATTCTCGTAACATCATGAGTAGTGGAGCTGTAGCCTTACCATACAAAGATTCGTCATTCTCAGTAGACCTCGGGTTCTTTCCCTGATACAAGTCGAAATTTATCAGAAAACCATCTTTATTATTGAGGCACCACATCTTGAAACCAAAACGTATTGGTTTTCCTCTAATAAACAGCTTACAGCGGTGTCTGCCGTAATATTTAACCATTGACTCATCGTAGTTCATGTCCTCTTCGGGCACAAAAAAATATAAAATTTTTTCTTTTAATTTATCCATGAGTGGTCGGATTTTCCAAGCTTTATCATTTCCATCAATATGGTTATTATCCGCACAGTGTAAAAATTTCATGATTTGCAAAAAACGATTTCTTCTCATAGAATTTTTCACTAGTGGATTTCCCATATCTGGCAATGAATCCCAGTAAAAACGCTTTCCGGGTTTCTCATTGTACCCGCTAAGAATTAAAATTGATATAGCGCATTTCAATTCTTCACAGCTTATACATGGGTCAGGATAATTCTTGAACGCAGCATATTTTTGGGTCTCTTGCACTAGGTATTGATGAAGGTTATCATCCCAAAATAATTCAAACATTTGTACCGGTGTATAATCCGCATATTCAGAGTATCCAGAATTATCAAAAACGCTTTGTTTGTTTTCTAGTTGACCTTCTACCCAGTCATATTTGAGCTTTTCTTTATTTGTTACCCGTAGCACTATAACAACAGAAGAGCCTGGGTTCAATTTATCAGCTGTAGAAGTAAGTTCTTCATTGTTATCCACGGTAAAAGTATCATCGTCAATGGCTTCGGATCTTACGTTGTTTTGTAGTTTTATTTCTGCCTGAGCTCGTAATTGACGAGGGGGAAGATGGTTCAAGTCCCCTTCAAGATCTTCATCTCCAGATTCTTCGTCTGTCTGCACATTAACTTCTGGAGGTTCTGTATATATCGCCTCCACGTCCAGGTCATCATTGTAGGCGATTTGGAGAGCTTCTTCAAGCGTAAACCCTCTTCTAAAATAAAATATGAAATGTTGCTATAATACGGTAGTGTAGGCGCCTAGCGTTACATATATGTAACGATAAACTTTTGGAACATGTTAAAAAATATATACAAAAAATATTTTTAAAACCAATATACTATTATAAACAGGCAGGTTTTCTAAATATAATAATACGATATAAATGACAAATATACAGCTGAATATAATTTTATAATACTTACTTGAGGTTTACTTCCATTTTTCGTTACTTTCAAATAAATGCACCCATCAAAGGCATTAAAACATAAACACAAGAGCCGACTCGCAATTAAAATGATGCAATCCCGTCAATTTAAAGGTTTTAGAATGCATAGGTAGCTCCATCTCGTAGATTCGAGTGGATGTTTTGAAATAGCAATCTAAATCCGTTACATATATGTAACGCTAGGCGCTTATGGGTGTTGATATCTAGGAAATTTATTGATTTACTCTTTTCCATTTCATATGTAAATTGTAATTTTTGATGAAAAGCGTTAAACTTATTTAATGTATAATTGAGTTTATCACAAGGAATGCATAAAATTCAATCGTTAGCGAAATAAATATTCTTTACAATAGAAAAAACACATTATTAAATTCCTTAAAGAAGCAAAACAATTTTTATTACAACACCAGTCATTATACGTTCTATCCGCTGACAAAAGTAACAAAACGAATATAACGGGAAAAGGCGAATACAACAAAAAAATTATAGACTTGTTAAATGGCAATGCAACATACAAAAAAGAATCCCATGAGGTCACTAAAAAACACAACAAAAATGCATGCCATTGAAAACAAAAAATTATATAGACAAAAAACATAAATACAAACTAATTGGTCATAATGGCCAAACACCGTATATTTATGGTCTACCAAAACTACACAAAAAAGACAATCCATTACGTCCAATTGTTAGCACAATTGGTTCCGCCACATACAATTTATCCAAATACCTTTCAAACATTCTAACAAATATCCTTGGAAAAACAGAATACCACATAAAAGACTCATGGGATTTTCATAGTGTTATTAAAGATAAAAAAAATTCCCAATAAATATATTCTAGTTTCATTTGATGTCGTATCCCTATATACTAATATCCCAATTAAATGCATTAAATAAAAATGGAGCCTTATTAAAAAACATACTAATATTCCTGAAAACGAATTTATCGAAGCCACCGAACTTTGTCTATCTTCAACATTTTTTCAATTCAATATCAACCTTTTCTCTCAAATTTGTGGAGTTACAATGGGTTCACCCATCTCGGCCACTATCGCTCATTTAGTAATGGAATGTTTGGAAACAAGCGTCATCCCTACACTTGATTACAAACCATACTTTTTTAAAAGATTGGTTGACGATTACATTTTATGCATTCCTTGTGATACGCTATAAACAATAAGTACATTTCGCTACCGTATGTTCTTAAAATTAACAATAAACTAAAAAAAATTCTCGAACCGTACAAAATAAATATCGCAGAAAAACCAACAAACAACACAATGCACTATTTACTAAAATAAAACCCAAAATACCATAATTAAATCAAATACCTGTATTTTATAAAATAGACTGTGCAGACCGTCCAAAAACATATATAGGACAAACCAAACAATACTTAAAAAACAGAATTAATGAACACAGAAACAGCATTAGAACCACAAATGAAAGACACACCGCTCTATCAAAACATGCAATAGATAATCTACATAACTTCAATTTCAGCAACGTTCAAATCTTAGACTATGAGACAAACTATAAAAAACGAAATATCAAGGAAATGATTCACATTAAAAAAACCAAAAACACCCTTAATTTCAAACTAGTACAGATAATCTGGATACTATCTATAACACCCTAATAACGCAATAAATACACAAATTTTTGCATCCCTGCCTCCAAAGCCCATAATATTATTACCTCGTTTTTCCCAAAGTAGGTAACCAAGACCTTAAATTCAGTTCAAAAGTTTAGTCTAGAAATAAGTACCCATATAATAAGATCGTTGAGTTAGCACATAAGAAAGAACATTAGTGTAGTGCCGCTTATAAATAAGGTATGTATTTACTCTTTTCTTATTAAATTGACTTAACTATATGTATAAAAATAATTACAGTTCTGAAGATGGTTAAAAAGTAATAAACGGAAACGTCAACAGAATAGTTTTTTAATTCTAAACCAATTGACCGATAAACCCATGAAAATTAAAGAACAATTTTACTATATTTCTTACCCATTTTAAATCTCTTCGCAGGAGGAATGTTATTCTCTTCATCGCTGGCGCCATCATTTTGCAAATCATCTTGTGTTTTGGACGTTTCTGGCTCAATGTGGTTTCTTTCCGCCGGTACAAAAGCTACATTTTTAGTTTCACCAGTTTTTTAACAGCCAAAACTTTCATTGGTTGCTTTAAAACTCCTTTTCCGATAGAACGAATACCGTACATTTCCTCGTCATCACTTGGGGCATCATCTACGTCGCTGTCTTGACCACCTAGCGGTGGAAGTAAAACCATATCCATATGACTACAGCCTTGTATTGGGCATATTCTTCATCATCTGACTCAATGTGCTCCAAATAGTTTAAAAGTTCTTCGGCGTCTCTTTGATTTGATGTATCATACAATTTCTTGTATTCTCACAAGAAAAATATGGAACCACATAGGGTAAAAGCACCAATGAAGAAACAGTTAAGGCATTTCTGTAATTAATTGCTCTGATAAAAATATTAAATGATATACTACTGTCTCAAACTCTTTTTTGTGGGATTTCTGACTTTATTTATGACCTATTTAAAGCTAAGAATAAAATAAAAGAATTTGCAAACATTTTTAAACCAATTTTATTTAAGAAAAATACAAAAACTCCAGTAAATGAACACTTTTATCCAACAAGGAAACTTCTTATACCTAGTAAAGGAACTAACAGTATAAATGGGAATATATAATATATTGGACCCTACTCAAAGGGATTTAACTTAGTAAATTCAGGAACTATACACGCGCCTTTTGAATTAAAGGGCATTGGAACATTAATTTTTTGCAAATTATTTTCTTTTTTATACGAAATCTGGTCTGGTTTTTCGGGTCATTCCCAGTTTGCATTTATTGTTTTTTCCACTGTTTTAATTTCATATTCGCCATAGTTGTCAAAACTTAACACTGTTCCTGGATAGATTTTTTTGTCATAAATTACTAAAACATAGCCTCCAATTTTATAATTATTATCTTTATGTTTAGGCAGAAATGAGTCACTATCAGATTCCTGATTTACTGTAGCAGGTTTGTCATTTACTTTCTGCCTGCTTTTTGATTTTTGCTGAGTCTTAGTCAGTCTTTTTTTATTTTTGTTAGTTTTCTTTTGTATTTTTTGTTCATTGCTACTTTTAGTTTTTTCTAGCCCTTTCTTCCTTTCTTTCTTTAGTCATCTTTTCCTATCGTCTTTTTCCTTTTCTTTTTTTAAATAATGTTCTTTCCATTTGGTTGAAGTTATGGCATATTCGATGTCACAATTATTTTGCCAGAAGGAACAGCCAAACTTTTTGTATTTAAACTTTCTTCTACCACATTTTTTTCATTGCAGTTTTGTAGTAGTTTTACGATTGGTTCGGTTTCTGCTAGTTTCATATCCATTTTTTCAGCCTTTATTCTTATTTTCCTTTAATTTCTTGTTGGTATTTTCATTTTGTTTTACCATTTGTTTCATTGATTTTGTTTGCACCATCTTTACATCCATTTCTTCAAAATTGTTATGCACATTGTCATCTACAACACTTTTTTTTCATTATCAGTTTCTTGTATTTTTCCGACTGAATTTATTTTTGGTATCACCAACTCCATTGTTTATCCAATAAAGAAACCCACTTAACCCAGTAAATGACCTTAGAAAAACGCTAGTTCCTTTAATGGTTCGGTAACGCTTTAGTTGATCCAGTAAGTAAACCCAATTAAAACTAAGTTTCTTAACTGGGTCTACAGAATAATTTGACAAAAAATGGATACAAACGCTCTAAGAAGACCAGTCAGATAATATTCTGATTAAAAATCATAAGATTGTGACTTATTACTACAAATCCAGTAAAGGAACAATTTGTTCCTTCACTGGATTTTCATACTTTTCTATATCCATTAGAGAAACACCTGCAAAATAATGGAAATTCTAGCTAATAAAGAATATTTTAATATAGAAACATGTAGTTTAAAGTATTTTTAACAAGAAAAAGTTAATATTTATTTTCTAAAGATGTAGATGGCTATACAGGGTGTACCAAATTAAGTGCGCACTATTGCTAACTCTAAATTGCTAATTGCTCTAAATTGCTAAATTGCTAAAGTCGGTTAAATTAACAAAGTAGGAGCATTTTTTCTGCTGATTAAGATGGTGAAAGCAGAAAAGCGATTTAACATAGTGTTTCCGAATAAATGAAGAAAATACAATTTTTTTAAATGGAACACCCTGTATAATTTTGACCGTAACGTTTACAAATCGTCTACAGAACAACAAAGTTTATATGCAATGTTGGCCTAAAATTTAAAATAACCGAATTATTACCATATTTAACTTTGAGACAAGTTGGCTGTGTATTTCTGAAATAACAACTGCATTCGATGCGTCAGTAGATTATTCTGCTGTCAAAAAAGCAAGCATTTTTTGTAATTTTACGTATTAAATGTGGTTTTAGATTTTTAAGTATACAAATTACAAAATGGCATTCACGCATTTAGAAAAATGCGATATGTTGGAAGCGTATTTTGTGTGCAGAAAAAATACTGTCCGAACACTGGAACAATATCGTCAAATGTATCCTGAACGTGATCAACCAGACAGAAGGTATTTTTTAAAGCTGTATAGAAAATTTAGGAGTAATGAAAGAGTTTTTGAAAAAGCTAGAACTAAAAAACAGTTTATAATTAGTGAACAAGTGGAAGAAAATGTATTGGGATATTTTGAAGCGTACAAAAATAATTCAACCAGAGATTTGGCAATTTTTTATGAAGGCACTTTGACAGGAAGGAGATATGTTGAAATGTTGTCAGAATTATTGGAAGAATATTTAGATGATGTCAACTTAGAGGCACGTAACCGAATCTATTATCAACAAGATGGAGCTCCGCCCCATCAGTTTCACGAAGTGAGAATGTTGTTAGAAAGGCTTTTCCAAGATAGATGGATAGCAACAAATGGTCCGATACGTTGGCCCCCAAGATCTCCTGACATAACCCCATTAGATTTTTACTTTTGGGGTTATGTCAAGGACGAAGTCTTTAAAAGGAGATATGCGAACCTGGCCGAACTTCAAGATAGCATTAGACACATTATAGGATCCATTGATGGCAGAACCGTTTTAAAAGCCTCAAAACGTGTACTAAAGAATGCCCGAAAATGTATTGAACAAAACGGCGATGTCTTCTCACATTTAATATAGGTTGTTTTTTTTATTTCTTACGCTTAAATAAAGCAATAAAGAGAAAATTGTGTTTGATGTCAGAAATACACAGCCAACTTGTCTAAAAGTTAAATATGGTAATAATTCGGTTATTTTAAATTTTAGGCCAACATTGCATATAAACTTTGTTGTTCTGTAGATGATTTGTAAACGTTACGGTCAAAATTATACAGGGTGTTCCATTTAAAAAAATTGTATTTTCTTCATTTATTCGGAAACACTATGTTAAATCGCTTTTCTGCTTTCACCATCTTAATCAGCAGAAAAAATGCTACTATTTTGCTAATTTAACCGACTTTGTATCTATAATAATAAAAGAGTTAGCAATAGTGCGCACTTAATTTGGTACACCCTGTATAAGTTCCATTAACAATCAAAGTACTGTTAGCACCTACCTTAATTTTTCTGACACATACACGCACTACCTTCACAAAGTCAACATTACCACTAACGTTTTCAACCGACATTTCCACCATGCATTGTTGCCAATTTGTAAATCAGTAGGAATATATCAAACCTATTAATTTCAATTTAGGCGGAAATTTTACATCGTCTGAAATGATTAATAACACCAAAATAATGCACATTCGTTTCTTTACTGGGGACTGTTCCTCTACTGGAGCAATCACCCTATACCTTATACCTGTAAATACCTATCGTATGATAAATCATACGTAAAATTATTTTGACTGTAGTCTCCTTTATTACATAAAAAATACCTAAAAACCATTTTATACCCTTTATAAGAATGTATAAAACAAATTAACAAATAAAAATTTAGTACATCTAATAGAATTTTAAAAATTATGATATATAACCTTATCTCAAACTCATTTTTTTGCTGGTTGAAACAAGGCGTTTTCTAAAACAGCTCAAAACACACTTCCTTGTACAAAAACCTGCTGTAATATTTTCTTTTCTCAGTTTCAGGACACTATATTTGTAAACATTACTAATAGAAACTTAATATTTTGCTACCTGCCACAGCGGCGTAGGTTTTAAAGTGTACATAACATATGATATGTCATACGGTAGTCCTTATTGAGTTAATGACGACTTATTAGCAATGACAGGACAAAACCCTGGCAAAACCTAACTGATCAGCTAGAATATCTTAATTTAAACCAGTACTAAATATCCAACCTTTTTAGTAAGTCTGAATGATAAAGTTTACAACAATTGTTAAAGTTAAATTGTTTAAAAAAGTTAAGACTAACATTATGAAATTCTGTTTATCTATACTCAGTCAATTAAATAGTGTTAGATATACTTACCAATAAAAGAATTAAATATTTAGTAACTCTATGTTTATATTAAAAAATGATAAATTCTTTTATCACGATATTGGGGATTAGTAGAGATATAAGATAATATATAAAAATTAGAATTAAACAGCATATGGCATTTTATTCATTTGTATGTTTTCTGTAAAATATATGCCATTCTCATCTTCTAGCACTGTAGACCCTTTACAATAGATGATCCAAGTTGTAAATTGATCAATAAGTATTCTATATATATATCGCAATGATGTAACAGTGTAAGCTAAATAGTCGTTGTTATTTCTATATACTTGTGGGGAGATGAAAAAATATGTATCATTTGATAATACTTGATAATAACCAACCAATACATCAGGATTTTTTAGATAGAGATAAAACTTTTTATCCATGTATGGTCTTTCTTGAAAGAATGGAACTAATTCCATCCATAACTTGTTAAATTTTAGATTAGTACATCTAGGAGTTGTTTCAAACATGTTTGAATCATAATAATGGGGTGTTACACAAAAAAGCATACAAGATAAAACAAGTAAAATCTTCATTATTTGAAACATTACTGTAAGATTTAAATTTGATCTATGTTGATGGTTATAATGTGTACTTAGTATTATCTCATACTATATATACCATACTAGTCTATAGGTAATACATTGAGAAAAACGCAAAGATTAATATCGAAGATCATAAAAAAAACTCAACCAAAAAAGACTACTTTTGATTTTGGTCCGAGTTTTTATTTAGTTGCCATGAGCCACTGCATCTCACCCATCCAAAACCTTACCAACATATATGATTCAGGTTAAAATGTGGTCTTCTCTTCAGCCCCCTGGGTATAAGCCTACCTGAAGAAGGGTAAGGGCCCAGAAATCGCGATAGCAGGAGGGCACCCGGATCATAGTTCTTTTTTCGAGGTGTTTTGACGGTCTGATATTGCAGTAGCGAGGACATTAATCTTTACATTTTTCTCAAATATCAAACATACATACCGAAATAATTTCATATATTCATAAAGTATAGTCGATGAAAATCGACGCATAGATGTAATAGCAGCCGAATGAAATTTCGGAGCACATACAGTGGGCGAACTAGTCAGCTCAAGCCATTACATCTTATTCATTCAAAAGATCATCAAAGAATAAAGTGCTGATTTTGATTCAAGTTAAAACGTGATCTATTCCTCGGCCACCGTGGGTGTAAGCCTGCCTGAAGAAGGGTCAGGGCCCAGAAATCGCGACAGCAAGGGGGCATCTGGATCAGAATCAAAGATGGTTCTTTCATCTCTTGGGTCATTTGAAGGTGTTTTATCGCACCAGTAAAGATATTTATTTTTGCATTTTTCTCAGTAAAACTAATAAAGCTTCATTGGATTTTTAAGTTTGCCCAAGTTTGGTTTTGCGTTTGTAAATGCAATTTCATACGTAACTTCCTTATATTTCGTTTACATCCCGGGGATGCTTAACGTCGTCTCATTTTTTGCAATTGGATTTTGCGGTAAACTCAAGCCAATGTGAATTTTGGAAGATTTTTGATATGGTCCGATGAGGCTTATTTCACAAACTCTGGTATTTTCAATAGACACAATACCTGACATTGGTATCAAGAAAACCATCATCTTTATTTTGAGCGGGAGCAGCAGGGAAGATTCGGTTTCAGCGTTGCTTGTTTTATTTTGGGAAGGCAACTAGCTTATAGAATTTATAAGGGGAATCCTTGCAGCATCGTTACCTGGGTATAGGAAGTATTTTCTGCATCATGTCCATAGTAATAAAAGATACGTCGAACATTTTTATTATGAAGTCCTGCTGGTTAGTGTCCATTGATCGAAAGCCCACAACTTCTGTATTGCTTTCATTCTCCTTACTTTTTACTAGACAGACGGATTTATACAGGTTATTCTTCTTATTACTGGGAAAAGTAACCAGTAATTCCTGAATATTTTCCCAGTTTACCTTCAAACGAGCAACTAATTCCGATAAGGGTATATCTTCATCATTTGAACATGATGGCAATGTGTTATCTTCGGTATTACATGTCATATTTTCTTTTACATAGTTGAATACTTCTAAATGTGTGCTACTAGCGTGTCTTTCAATATCGTGGGAAGAGGGTGGCTAAACAAAAAGGATAGACGCAAACATTTTCTAGCAAAAAACGACATTTATGGAAATAAATTTTTGATAAAAAATCAATATTTTTTATATAAAAAAAATCAATACAAGATTAGCTTTTAATGCAAGTGAACTCTTCTTGCTTCCGCACTAGCAAAGCTAGCAATTATAAATATTCATAATTTAAGTCTTTAGCAATTGACTGTTCAATGGAAATTAATGCAATACTGCTAAGCTTGTGCTGACTCATAGAGGATCGCAGGTAATTTCATATTAATTTCAGTTTGCTGAAAGGCTGTTAACATGTTATCGAAGTAACTGGTATCGGTATAGTCAACAAATTCTATAGGCTATAGACATATTTAGATAGCTACCTAGTAGCTTGTAGTCAATTATAAATTGAAATATATCCATGTGAGACAATCTTTCGGCATCTGCTCCTTTGATAGTTTTAATTGCGGTAGTCTCCTCCAAAAATTTCCCAAGGTTTCAAGTTACCCGTTGGTCTAGTTTCTTCGGCAGTGTAGAAAAGGAAAAATCCTAATTAACGGACGGAAAGGCGTTAGAAGTACATTTTTAAATCCGGCTAAGGCCGCGACACTTTGAAAGGTCATTTAATACTCAACGTGCATTCACATTCACTTTTCTATATGCTATCTTTGCCGGCTTCTCGATGAAAATAGGACGCAGTTCACTCAGATTTTTACTTTTGAAGACAAGTCCATAAAAAATGAAGAATGGGAACCAATGTGGCAGACACTGGAACCCAGGTGATCCGTGAACTGTCACTCAACAACATTTTAGCGTAAAAAACATGAAAATCACTCAAAAATCTAGGAAAACAGACTTATAATTGCAAATCGAATTGAATTTTGAACGTAAACACATATTATCCCTGAAAAAATGGGTTAAAACAGCGTAAAACCGCAGAAATACAGTTTGTCTCTGTCCTAGTCCGTCTAGCATGCCTTCCTCCTCGCACTCGCTGGACACGGACAAGGTATTTGCCTAAAGTTAGGTTCGAAATTTGGTTTTTAATTCTTAAAAGACCATAGGCGTAGGTATAAATTTTATGAACTTTTTTGTCCAAAAACATTTTTAGGGGTTTTTGGAGATCCTCCACTCGCACAGGAAATCCTCTCTCTTGATAATGGATCACCGAGTCTCGTAGAAGAACTTCCTCTTCTGTAGATAAATAAGGATTCGGACCATGTGAAGATTTTTTGAACTTATCACCACTGCGAAAATAAATTGTTGATCTGGGAACCTCAAATTGTTTGGCAGCATCTCGTTGGCTCACACCATTTTTAATTGCATGAAGAGCACGACTGGCATTTTCTTCGGTATACTTTTTTCATTAGAAGAAATTTTAGGCCTTTTCTTTAAACTAAAAAAAAAATTACTGTGGAAACGATATGTTGCTTATGTCTATAAACGATCTTATGCATATTAAATAATAATTTTTAGTACCATGTTTTGCAAAGTTATATCATATAAATTTATTATTAGATCAGTTATTTGCAATGTTTTACAGTATTATTTTTTAAATTATATTAATATTAATTCTTAGTTTTATATTTATTGGCCACCCTTAAAATGGATATATTGGCCTATGCCAATAATGCAAAACCCGTGGACATATATATTATAGTTGTTGGCCATTAGCTGCCAATAACCAAAAATTACTCATTTTTTGTACTGGTTGTTGGCCAGGGCCAAATTAAAAATTAATGCTTAAAATTTTACATCCTACAAACAAAATATCGATTATTAAACATTGTATTAGCATCCAAAAACAAAACCAATAAATTTTTAACATAAATCTAGTTTTCAGAACTTACTTTTTGGACTCTGCTTCCGGCCAATTCAATAGAAAACACAGAACAATAAATACATGCTTACTCAACTTGACGCCATTGCGAAATAAATCAACCGTTTTATATTTAATTTTGACAGCACGTGGGCTAACCAACTTATTGTTGCAACATATTGTTATTTTTCCCAAAATATACTGAAATGACCAATAACTATCACATGGCCAGCAACTGTAGCATTTGCCCTATTATTCAGCATTTTGTTATTTTTGGTATCTGTTCTTTCTGTAATAGTGCGGCCTTCCTAAAAAAGAAGTAAATCTTTGCAGACCTACTGCTTCATAATTTGTAAATAGTGCAAGATATCCAAAAAATTCTAAACACGCAAAAGTTTTTGAACTAAGTAGCAGTACTACTTATTTAATTAAGATTATGCAGTGGTGTTATAAAATTGGGGGGGGGGGGGTTAAAAGGGACCATTTGCTCATTCAAAGACTCGTTTCACAAATAAAGCAGATGCAATGCAGCGGAAATTTAAGAACGTCCCGAGTATATTGAAAAATTCCAGTTACGTGCAGTTTTATCTTGCTTCATTTTTTACGTTAACATAAATGAAGTGTATTATATACCAAGTCTATAGTGAAAAGTTTGTCAGAACTCATAAACCTGTTATTTTGGTCTATAAATTACCTACTGTTTTGTATCAAAGTTTTTGAGATATTTTTATTGAAATAATTCCGGAAATATTTATAAGGACGCGAGTGCCTACTCTCTACTTCCTAGATGTTGCTACAGATAAATATAAATGGGTTTATTATTTGTAACACATACATTATTATTTTAATTAGAATATAGTACTGATCAGTAATATAGTTTGGGAAAGTAGTATATACAGTACAGACACGTGAAGTTTTGGGTAAAGCGAAGCAAGAACTCTAATTTTAAACACTAAGAATTTTTATTTTAACATGCATGACCCGATTTGCAGGAGAAACAAATATAGAGTAATAAACCTGCACGTATAGATGTGTCCCGAGAACTCTAACTTGCTCTAAGTCCTGTAAAATGTAAGAAAGAGAAACCGATTTGTGCCGGCAAGCACGAACTCTATTCTAAGTTAAGATATTACAAAGTTAGGACTTCGAACGACGAAGTAATTTCTTTTACAGCTTTAAGTTTCTTTTTTATCCTTTGGAAATTTATTAAAAAAACATTTTTTAATTGTCAGAAAAAATCGATCCATCTTATTTTATGGTGGGTGTAAACTATAAACCCGTCCAAAAACTTTCGGCTACTTATTGAAGCTGTCTAATGGCCGTATTCGTCATTGTCACTTTATTAGTCTGATAACTAAAAAAGTATAGTGTTAAAGAAATATCGCATTCACCAAAAATAAGCGCTCTGATAACAAATAGAGAGGTAGCCGAAAGTTACTGGGATTTTGGGTGGGTAATATTCTCACCTTGGTTATGTTGTTTAGTTGGTTTTCTTCTTCAGTGAATATTTGTGTATTAATCTTTCAAATGTAGGAAAATCTGCGAGATAGAAAACGGGCATCTAATCATACACTACGAGAAAGGGAATACTGATTTCATTATTACAAAAATATCTGTAAATAATAGACAGTAAGAAAAACGCAGTTCCATAGATTTTCAAAACAGATTCTCTTCTTCTCTGTTTCTGTGCGTTTTTGTGAACAATGGCCGTAAAGCTGCAATATGTCATGTAATTTTTTTATAATTGGTTGAGAATCATTGAAATGATTCCTAATATTGATTTGAAAAGACTTCGTGGCATAGAAGTCTAGGACTAGTTGTTTTAGTAAATGAGTTCGCCTGGTGTTAAAATAGTACATTGTTTTACAAGTGACAAAAATAACATTTTCTGCCGTGATAGGCAATCGTCGCTCAGCGTTGATCGTGGATCACTACTCAATGGCAAATCGATGTAACCGTCTTCCTCCAGGGGGCTATGTTGAGCGACTGCACGTTAGGGTGGGTCGTTTTTAAAAAAAATTTTGAATTTCCAAATGCCTGTTGTTAAGAAAGTTGCGATTGGGTAAATTGATTTTGATTACATTAAAAGAATATAAAAAAATTAATGGTACGACCCCCCGCCAGACCCCCCAAAAATCAAAAAAAATAAAATAAAAAAATTATCACGCCTGTACCACAAAGTCATGTATTATGGGTCTCTATTTAACCAAAAAAAAATATTTTTAATTTTGTAACACATTTAGACCCCCCGCCGACCCTTAAGGTTGATAATAGATCAATTATTTTCTGACTTGTTTACTTAAGAGCAGCTCTTCGCTTATTTTGTATAAAAAAATATACAAAATAACCCAGAACTCACCGCGGGGAGGTGGCTGCCATCGAGTTCCATCCCTGCCCACCCATCCACCCAACCATATGAGCATTTTTTTTTAATTTTCGACTTCGTAATTTGATTTTGTATTAAACTTTGGCATGTTATTTCTGGATGCTATAGTTGCACGTATCCAACCATCTCTGCTACTGAAACCACATACTGCCGAAGAAGCTTCTGTTACTAATTTGACACTTCTTTCAACAGCCTGCGTGTGGCAAGGTAACTTCCATAGATCTGCTTCTGGAAAACTACCTGTTTCAATTAGTTCTTGAATATCTCCATCAGTTAAGTGTTTTGTCATTGGCGGCTCCGTGATTCTGGACTCTTGCCAATTTATCAAATCAAGATAAGATTCCGCTTCAAAATTGAACTTAGGAATTTCAAATTGTCTTACGGTGCTCTTCAAATTAATATTGCCCTTCTCTTTCGACCTGCAGCTTAATATCTTTCTATATCCTAATTGTCTAATATGTCGACGTGAGTCAAAGATCATCGTTAATATAATATTTTCAGGATGGCCACAAAAGCCGTTTCGTTGGATTACGGGATCCACTACGGCTTTCAGTTCGTCACTTAAATACCTTGAATATTGGATTAGTTTCCAAAGATGAAGAGCTCCAGATGTGCATAAAGGTAAAGTTTTAACAAGAAACCAAACTTTTGCATATACTCTCAGAATATACTCCGCCAGAATTTTTAGGCTGGACGATGGTTTTTCCATTGCAATGTAAGCCCTTAAAATACGATTTGCCGTAGTAAGCCACCTTGCATGGGACAACTTGCCAGGAGATTTATTCGCTAAATTAGATGGGCAGTTTCCAGTAGATACGGCAGTACAAATCTGGTAAAAATAATTTTGGTCCGTGCTTAGTTCTTTCAAATTAACTTGAGGTAACTCAACTTCTATTCTTTCATAGCATACAATAGGTAATTGCTCACACGATTCAATCAGTTTGCCAATAGGACCTGAAAATGATAAAGGTCCTGTGGTATTTCCGTCCAGATATCGAACCAAATGCCGCAGTGGCAATTCGTTGGCATGTAGTAGACATATTAGCCATTGTAACGGACGCTTAAAATGTAGTTCTAGCAAATGTATTACACCACCGTGAGAACCAGTGTTTACGACTGTACCATCGCAGCCAATAGCAGTAATCTCGGTAGTTGACACTCCAGCTTCTGTAAAAAAATTTAAAATAGTCGACGCTATTGTCTTAGCTGTACCATTTTCAGGTGTTACATGCCCTAGATATTTGCTACCAGGTTCCTTCAATAACACTATATGTTCTTCTATAATAGTTTTTCTAGATGACGTATCTCCTTGTTTTTCGATGTGAAGGGTCCGATCTTTGCGACCATCAAAATAGAGTGCTTGAAGATTAGCACCATCTTTTATTGTGTCCTTTTGTAAATCAAGTCTTTGCCTTTTTCTTTGTCGATCTATTTTACACTTGTCTATTACATAAGACTTGTCCTTTCTGGTTATCAATCCAACATCTTCAAGAACTGCGCTAGCGATTATTGCTCCTTTTCTACTCGATATTCCGGCTCGATCTATCGCTCTTGCTAATGTAGGAAGTTTAAGTGATATTTCTGCAGTAGAAGTTGATGGCTTTGGTTGAAAGTCTAGATCGGAGTCCGATTCGCTTTGTAATGATATATCTGATAGGTCGTCCACTTCAATTTTTTTTTCTATAACATTACGCTGGAAGTTAATATTATTCCTATTTTGCCTTTGATTTAAAATCGTAGTTGTTTTGGCATCCACTTTTCCTATAAACATCAATCTTGTAGTTCTTTGGTCGTTAAGAAATTCATGTTCAATTTTTGGAACTCTATTCGATTTCTCACAAGTACACAAGGAAAGATCCGCGCATTTGCACTTTGAAATATCAAAAAGCTTGGTGTTAGCTTCATACCGAAATTTCTTTATCGTATTTTTAGCAGCATCGCTTGTTTTCTTTAGTGACTTTTTAATGTTCATAAATTGTTGGTGATATTTTTTTATTAACGCAATACACTGTTGATCTGATATAATGGGTAAACTTGCCTTTCTCCAAATTTGTTGAACTTTTTCTACCACAATTTTCGCAATTTCGGCAACTGTTTTATTTGTACCTTCACCACTGGTGGCTAGGTTATTTTGGACATATAGAAAATATCGCATAACGTCACCATAACACGGAAGCATTGTTTCACACAAAACAGTAGGTTCATCAAACACAGGATCACGAAGTGTCTGCCGCGTTAACACTTTGTGTTTATTAGACGCCGCCATCGTTTTTCACATGAAAAATTTACTTGCAACTAGATACGAAATACTTTTAAAGCATAACCACACAAGACGAGAGTCAAGTGTGAACTAAATTAAACGCATTTGGCGGGCCAAGACCTGCTCCAGCTCGGCCAGTAACGTAGTTTATCATAGGCGTCGAGTGGCAAGGGGCGTTCTTTAGAAATTGACCTGGCGGGGGGTTTAAACATTGTTTAAATTAAATAAGATTTTTTGTGGGTTTATTTAAAGCTACTGTTAAGCTTTTGGCGCATCAGGCTTTATTGATTTCCGATTTTATTTTTTATTTCGTTTAGGGCCCGGGCGGGGGGGGGGGGGGGGGTAAATATGAAAATAAAAAAATATAAAAAATACCCTATTTATCTTAAGCCATTGTACAATTTTTTTTACTACAGGCAAAGAAAAATTAAAAAATCGACCCACCCTACTGCACGTGTCTTTAGCGATCATCGCGAGTCGACTGCTCTGAGAGCAGTATAATCGCAATCGCTGGTTGGGCAAGACTGTTTTATTTGTATATATTCCTAAGTTTATGTTAAATTTAACAGAAAAATAACTTTTGAAGACGAAGATGAGAAGCTAATAGAAATGGTAGCCAAACACCCTTCTTTATTTGATTTAAACTCGCTCGCATACAAGAACCAATGTATAAAAGATAATGCTTGGATAGAAAAAGGTGTTTTTTCGAATTAATACTTCTTGTAGCATTTCATCATCTTCTATTTATTCGAAAAATAAACACGTGAATGCTTCCATGGCGAAGGAAAAACAGCGACTGAAGCCGCTCGGAGGGAAATGGACACTTAGCGACGAGCGCTGACGATCGCTTGTTTTGGCCGCTTCGAGGAAACTGCACCTTTACAGTGACAATGTCCGCGAACTTCAGAAAATGATTTCTGACGAGTGAACCACTATACACTTTCTACGCCCACGTTAATGTCACATACCAATATTTTAATATTTCTAAGTATCAACGACAATAACTTGACCAGAATAAAACTTAGTAATTTATAATAATTAATACCTAGGTCGAGATCTAGGTACATCTATTATTACAATGTGCCTCGCAGGGAATAGTACATTTTTTACTTCTGTGCTGTATATTGGTTAATTGTTATTTTAGACCAATTCTCTAACATTATCTAAAATTATCGGGGTATCACAATTAAGTTTTTTATGGATGGAAGTAGACGGCAATGTATTTGTTGTAGTATTAGTTATATTAATGTAACTCCAGATAAGCTAAAAGCGGATGACGTGGTTGGTATTATTGTATTTTGCAGAGACTGCAAAATTTTGGTTCTTACTAGTAGAAAATTGATCGATCCTTCTGCGACGCTACTAGATTTTCAACCGTCATGTTTTTTAGCTGAACTAAGTCACTACCTGCATGAACTAATACCGTCGCAGAAGTTCTTTGAAAACAATGTCCAGTATAGCGTTGAGGATTAGGCAAATTCAAATGCTGGACTAGTTCCATAGGAATTTTATTAAATTTGTTAATTTTGACAACCTGCCTGATGCACTGCCGATGTGATAGTTGATAAATAATCTATAATTAATTTGATATATGTCTAATGGGTGACGACTCATATATTTTTTACAAATCTCAGGATCCAGCAATTTGAATAAAACGTGGTACCTTTGTGTAAAGGCGACTTTAAATCAGATACCTAGTCATGACTTTGCCTAACTACACAATTTAAAATGAGATTTTATGACGACATACGAAAGGTAGTCTTTACCTAGTCTGCTGTTTACCTGTTCACGATTGTGAGCATGGTCATAGACGTTAAAAAAATTAAAGACAATGTTATTTACTATTCAAAACAAACAGTCATTGAATTTGCACTAAAGACTGGTGGATTGTATTGACTGGTCAATGGCAGACGGTTGCCAAAGTGTACAAAATGTTCTGATTGATGTCATCCAAGCAATACAGTATTACACGACATTTATTTGACTATAGCTCCATCTAATAAAATTAGCATACATAAGTATTAAGCAATAAAAAAAAGTAATACATTTTGTGCTACTTTATGCATCACAGCCGAATAAAATTTAATTCCCTTGTCACTGTGATAAATTATTAACTGCTCTCAACTACAGTTAGCGACTTGACTATAGTTAATTCGAAATTTGTTATGCATCGTCAATTTTAATTAGCTTAACAAAAGTTAAATTTAATCTGCCAAATTTCTGGGTTTAGCGGAAGATTAACAAATTAATTGCTTTGGGCGCATGCGTTTGGTTGCACTCTTTTATCCCAGAAAAGCTTTTATTTATTGACATTGTTTCTCTTGAGAGGTTTTTTAAATTCACAGTTGTGTTTATCTTTGTGTTTCTGCCAAATTTTGTTTATGTTCTATTAAATAATCTTGATTATGGAAATCGAGGACGATTTTCTTTTAAACGACGACATAGATATGGTGGATATAATCGATTTTGGATTTCCTCGAAGACTTTACGAACGATCGAATTATTATGAAGAAATGGACGAATTATCATTTTTCAGAAGGTTTAGGTTGACCAAAAATACTGTTCTGTCCATTCTAGACCAAGTCGAGGAAGAATTGGAGTTTGAAAATAATTTGTTAAGTAAAAATTTGCATTGTATGATTATTTTCAAGTACCTACCTACCTAGGTACTAATCATACTACTTATTATACCTTCATAACATTTTTCTAAATGACAATTTTCTTTTTAGGAATAACAGCATATCACCCATTAACCAGTTACTGCTCACATTACGTTTTTATGCTTCTGATGGCCACCAGATAAGCATAGGTGATTATATTGGATGTCATCAGACTACAGCATCTAGAATAATCTCTAAAGTATCTACCGCAATTGCCAGGCTGAGGCCACTGTATGTAAAAATGCCCGAGGGCCATGCACTTATACATGCAAATCAGGCATTTTATGCACTTGCCAGATTTCCCAGAGTTTTAGGATGTGTGGATGGGACACACATAAAAATTCAGTCACCAGGTAGTACCTACATATTATTTGTTAACAATATGTAATAGATAAGTATACAATAATCATGTAGTTATTAAGTATTAAATAATAATGTACAATTTTAAGCGGTCCAGATGCAGAAATTTTTAGGAATAGGAAGGGTTAGTTCTCAATTAATACACAGGTGATTGGTGATGCGGATCTAAAACTTTGTGACATCATAGCCAGATGGCCAGAGTCTAGTCATGACCAGACGATATTTAATAATTCTAGAATTAGAGCTCGATTTGAAGCAGGTATGTATCAGAACTGTGTATTATTAGGTATGTGCATTATACAGTGAGAAAATATACAACGTATAATTCAAATTATATTTCTTAAATAAAGCCTCATTAGGCAAACATTCTTAAGAGACTCATTTGTTTTAAGGTGATGGTGGCTATGCACTAAGAAATTATCTATTAACACCAGTGCTTAATCCGAACACTAGAGCACAACAGTTGTACAATGCTGCACAGATCAGAACACGAAACTCTGTTGAAAGGCTCTTTGGTGTGTGGAAACGTAGGTTTCCAGTGTTAGCATATGGGTTAAGATGCAAATTAGAGACAACTCTAGCAGTAATAGTTGCAACTGGAGTTTTACACAATATTGCTTAAGTTATGAATGAGCCACTTCCACCACCTCCAGAAAATATTGACATCGATGCTTTAAATTATCTAATTGATCAGGGACAAATTCCACATGTCCAACCTGTAGCAGAACCACAAAGAAATAGAGGAAGGCTCATAACTTATAGGGAGGAGATAATTAATAATTTTTTTGCCAATCTGTAAATATATACTGGGTTGCACTGACAGACTGGCCATATGAAATCCCATGTGAATTTTGTTACTTTCAAATATCGCCTCCCTTATTTTTTACCAATTTTAACTTGTATTGACATTTTTAAAGTTTTGTGTATGATGGACCTACACACCAGATTTCATTATTTTCTAATAAGCGAAATGTTATTTTGATATTGTTTTACTGGTTTGTTAGCAAACAAAGAAAATTGGAGTGCACGTCCATCATACACATACCTTAAAATAAAACTAATACAATTTTGCTGTAAAATAGGGGAGCCAGTATTTAAGAGTAACAAAATTTGCATTTCCTATAGCATTCTGTCCGTGCACCACTCAGTATAGTCTGTTAACTGTTAGTATGTACATAGGTATATGTTTAGTCTTTTAGAGCAATTTCTGTCTACCCATGCAAAACATGGAGTAAATAAAACAATTACTAATCAATCTTTGTTTAATTTAATTAAAAACACAAATAAATGCAAACAGGAATGGACTGCATGATAAGTAATTCTAAATACATATTAATACTGATATATAATAAATTGTAACAGGTAAGAACAAACTATACAAATACTTAAATCTTTGTAGTAACAACCCTTAAAATAATATTGTACCGACTGGTTATGCAGTCTTACAGAACAGCCAACAGATTTAAATGTACTATCAGTCGAAGCATAGATGTAATAGATGATGACTATGTAGGTATCTCTTCTAGTTCCTGAGAGTTTACTGATTATGCTTTGGGACATTACATCATACCACACTACCTACACTATACTAGTAACAATCCAAATTATTTTCTATTATTTTTAATTTTACTTTTTAGGAGTTCCATTTCTAGTTGATGCCTTTCTCTTTTCATACGATTTTCATTGTCAATTGCTTCGATCTGTTTTTCCACAAGAGTGAGGAGTTTGTCTAATATCATATCATATTTTTCTGCAAATTTTGATGATGTTAATGTCTGGATGGTTTTCATGGGCCTTCTTCGTTGGAGGTTGCTGGGCTTTTTAGCTGGAGTCGATGACTGTAACAAAAAACATTGATAAGCCAAAAAGTTAACAATAATTAATAAATTACCCTAACAATAATAACTATTTATCTTGAGCAATACTTTCCTATCTAAATTTCCCTAATATATCAAAGATTGCAACATTTGGGTTAAAATAATTGTAAACTTGGATCTACCTAAACAAAAATTATTTTTTACTGGCCGAGAGCATGCAGATCAAATATGTATTATTTCTGAAATGCATTTAAAAGAACAGTTCCAATAATTAACTTTTTATACGAATTACATAAATATATTATGCTGCTGTATCATTTTTAAAATCTACATAGGTACCTACCTTTACTTATGTAGGTATACCTACTTCATAAAACTTTGAGTTGTATTATTTGAAATTTGACAAGTAAATTGTCTTTCCAGTGCATCATATTAACTGTTTTGAATTAAACTTAATATGACTATTTACAATGTGTTTTTACTTACCCCAGCACGTAACATATTTATAGCCTTCTTTTGGTTTTCCCCTTGGTTTTCTCTACCAATTTCACAGGTTAGGCTTTCGTCTTTTTTAATGGGCTCATTTTCAGTTCCATTGGGATTATCTATTTCATATATGACGTCTGAGGTGAAGTCTGATATATATTCTTGCTCATATGGAACACAATCCTAGAATTTATAGTTACATTAATACCAATATTTTAATTTTAAGTACCTGTTGTCATTCCTGCTAAACATATAATATAAATTGTAACTAAGTAGGTACCCAACTATACATTGGTTACCTCTACGACACTAATTTTAATTAAATTGTTATATCAATTATTATAGGACACAAAATATAATAAAATTATTTACATTTATCTCATTACAATCACTATCAAACTGACTATTGAGGCCATATATGGTTTTGTTATTAATTATTGAAGCAAGGACTTCATCTGTGTCCTTTTTGCTGTCAATTACAATTGTAGCTGGAGGTCCTCCACCAGTTTTAAATATTTCAATTTTTTCTTCAGCCTCCTTTTTTTTATTTCCTTTTTTTGGTTTTCATACAGTAACTTTAAGTTTTGCCAGCTTCTAAAAATTCCGCTATTGTTACTGGCATTAAATTGATCTTCGATCTTACTCCACGTGTTTCCTTTCTCTGTAACCGAGACTTGGTTTGTCTTTTTTTTTTCAATAATGTCTGCATAATTATTGGCAATTATTGTAACCAATAAATGTTTCTCTTGGGGGGCAAAATTTGGGGACCGTTTTTCTTTTTCCTATCGTGTCCGCGGTGTCCATCATATTTGCCAAATATTTTTGAAAAATGTACCATATATTATTGGTTTTTACTGCACAATTTACATTTTTTTCTTCTTTGGATCACAAAAATTGTTTAAACTTATGACAGACAAATAACGACGTTCCTTGTCATTCCTATCTTTACAAAAACAGAAAATCCCTAAATAATTGCAATGTTGCCAGACCCTCGTTTAATTAACTAAAGGTTAGCTAATTTTAATGCGATGCATAAAGAACAGACCTCGGTTTACTAACTTGGATTAATAAACTTTTGTTAGCGATACAACCGATGCATACGGCAGTAAGTAAAAGTGGCAAAGCTGTTTCACTGTTTACTACCAGCTTTACTGGAATTTAAAAGTGATACAAGCGGTCATTCATAACATTCGTTGACGTTTGCGACATTGTTTAAAACTGGAATTTTATTGTTTTGTGTTTTCGAGAATCGCTTAAGTGTTTTTCTTTGAAGACGCTGACATTATTTTGCGAAAAAACATTTAAACATGGTGCGGCAGTGTCATGTTTGCAAAGAATTGGACTATTTAAACCCATAATTATTTTCTTTTGACAAGTAAGCGAGGTTGTATTCACTTGTATTGAATTCATTGGTGTAGTTTTTGTAACTTCTTGTATTTTCCTACTTGCTATAGGTTAACGATGAGATCAAAATAAAAAAATAAATCGATATAAAGCCTTAAATTTTAACAATAGGTTGGTAGTTTATAACAAAATTTTAATTTTAATTAAAAAATATATAAATCTAAAGAAATTAAAACTTGTCTGGCTATATTACGCCACTGGTGCTCTTAGTCGCATCCATTGCAGGTTTTAAACGGATGATTGATTTAGCGCGAAACGATTTTATGAATGAAATGCTTTGTCTATAGTTTTTTAAATGTCAGTTGTAAATTCCATATATTGTCATTCTTGTCAATATCAGTGTTTATATTTAAATTTGTGAAAGAGTTATGTGTGTTTTGTTTTATGTTTTTTTTTTCCATTTCTGTGGCAGTGCAAACTGATCTGGAAGCAATTAGAATAGAAATTAATGTCAAAATTGTCTTTTCCCAAGAGGCGAAAGATATCTTTATGCGGATGATAAAGGGTAGGTAGAGGTATTTTAATTTTATGGACGGCAGTAGTA
Organism: Philopedon plagiatum; assembly: GCA_963971165.1. Lineage (NCBI taxonomy): Eukaryota > Metazoa > Arthropoda > Insecta > Coleoptera > Curculionidae > Philopedon > Philopedon plagiatum. The sequence goes on along the minus strand of OZ020190.1, from coordinate 42,216,203 downwards.
GAGGGATACATTGACCAAACTTAAATGTATCCTAAACCCGTGCCCTTTTATTATAGCATTGGCTCAGAATCGATCTTTGCTTTGTAGAGTTGTATAATTGCCGATTTAAGCTATTATTTTTCAAACATTAGAATCGCTGTATACCTGTGTGATTATTAATTCTTCCACACCTGTGTTTGCTTAATTTAATAATACAGGTCTGCAGTTATCCTAATTTTTGAGAAATAACACTATGTAATTCTATCCCTCTGATAACGAAAATGACGCCTGTTTTGCCCCTCCCCCTACCATTCATATTTCGGCACTCGCGCGAATTTGATTAGACGTATAAAAAAGTAGCAGATCCAGAATGTCAAGGGGTGCACAAGCTATAATTTCACACCTCTCATAACAAAAAAAAACATATGTATTGCATCCGCGTCCAGGTTTTTCACAAAATGTTGGAGTGCATTTTTTTCACACTTAAAGTATATAGCGAGGAGTAAGATGAACGCTTTTACCAGTATATAAATAAAAGGAAGCAACGTTATCCAGGACGACAGAGTGTGAATGGATATTGCAACTTTATTTGCCCAATAAACTTGTTGGGGAAAAAGTGGCAGTGTGTAATTGTCTATTTTTTACTTCTGTAGACTTGTGTTATGTGTAGACTCATGACCTCCCATTAAAAGAGTTTTCCTAACGTCTCTACAAAATTTTTGCAAAATAGAGATTTAGAGACTCAGAGGTTATCAATATTTTAATGAAAACAAGTAACAAAAGTTTAGCACTTTAGTTTAACTAAAAGTAATTTTTTTCTTATTTAAAAAGTGTAAATTTTTTAAAGATGTTAGGAAACCTTTTTTGTAAGTGATTAATTAATGAGTCGATACTTATAAATACTTGGTAATTCTAAGTTACATTAACACAAAGTTACATTTTTCCCTAAAATGAAAAACAAGGGTAGTTCTCTCTTGCGGCACTTTTGTATTTTTTAATTTTTTTGCCCTTCTGATGCTATCTTAAGATTTAATCTGCTGATATTGTCTTGCCAAAAATAAGACCTTTTATTTTATTATGTGGAGTAACTTTTTTTTGCAGACTTACCAGTAAAGTCCCTATATAGTATAGTTTACCAGCCCGAAAATACCTTCTAAAAAAGATTTTCGTTTGCACTTTGTTGCTAAAATGTAAGACCTATTTTATATCATTCCTTATATCTTAAGGAAGCAAAATTGACTTTTCGTCAAAAAATCGTACTGTGCAGGGGGTGGTAGGGGGTGATTTTTCAAAATTTCCCAATTTTTTTTATTGCATTTTTTACATCTATGTGACCTGGTCATCAATCTGACGGAATCTTATTTCAAAATTTTAATCAGACATATTTTTTTTCTAACTTTAAAAACATCGCCCGCTGTGCTTTTATATGGAGCGCTTTAATGAATAATCGCTCGCCCTGAAAACCCATAATTGTGATAACCTTTAACTCGGTATAACTCTAGAATCCTTTAGCTAATCAAAAAAATGCTTCCCATAAACGTTGTAGACCGAACATCAGGGATTACAATGCTTTTTTAAAATTATTAATCCGATAAGTAGTTTCGTCAAAAAAATGAAAAATGTAAAACGATGTCGCTGCAAGCGCGGTCGACCGTGGAGATACGCTGAAGTTTCACATTGCCATGACCAGGCCAGGCGATAAACGACTCTATGTTCCATCGCGCACGTAAGTTCGTTTTTCGTTCGCTCTTGGTGTAATTTGGCTAGTTTCTTGTATAAAATTAAGTCGTAATCGTGATATCTTAAAAAAGGTTAGTGATGATGATTTGATTGAGTTGTTTTGAATAATTTATTTTAATTTAATTAAAGTTTTTCTTAATTTTTTTAATAATAATATTAATAGATAAATTATTGCAAAAAAAACGTATTTTTTTTAATGAAAAATTTAATATGTATTAGCCCAATTATTTGTACACAGACTGTTTACAAAAAATTGTACAATTTAAATTTTTTTAATAACAGAAAACTGGCTTTATACGTTCAGGATTTTTCTGTAAGTTCCTACAGTATACTAGTATTTTTTAGATGTCCAGGAACACGCAGTAGGTACCTATATTGTTGTTGATCAGTCGAAAATAACCTCGAAATTATATTGTTCCCGATTGTTGTTTATCAGCACAGACCAATGTGTTTTGGAGTATATTTTCTTCCATTTGAATATGCAAAAATGATGTCTTGACAAATATTAAGTACTTCAGTCGCTTTTGTGGCACTGCTTGATTCGTTGCAAACAAGAAGACTAATAAGAAAATATAAATCGTTTGGAATATGCTTCTTATAATCAGAAATTTTAAAGTTTTTGAATTCCGCATTTTTTGGTAGTTTATTTATTTCCATTTCTATATTTTGGCAAATTTTTGTCAACACTTATAGTTCTGACGTACCACAGGATAAACTGGAAGCTTCGGTTTCAGTCTGATGGACGATTGTTTCAATAGCTTCTTGCTTGGAAAAGCTTTTGAAGAACATCCCTGGTTCGTTTTGCCTAGGAGATTTTACTAATTCAATGTCGTCGCTAAAATACTCTGTAATTTTTTTAACTAGGAGTCGGTTGCTGTAGAATACCCTTTTTCTTTTTTAAAACCTTGCTCTATTTCACTAAGTAATGCTTCATTTTCCATGTCCAATTTTCTTTTTCCACTTGCGCTATTTTCCTGTTTAGGTTTATTCTTGGTATTGCGCAATTCTGCAGAAACGCATGAGGCATGACATTTTATTTCAGATGCAATTAAATCGCTTTCGCCAATTCTATCCGCTGGGAGTAAACTAGTAATTATTTTCGTATGCTTTGATTTGTATGAGGCAATATTTTGTGCGCTGGTTTACGTTTTGTAGCAATTTCTATGCCAATTTAAATATTCGCGCTCTTTTAAATCGTTAAAATTTGAAAATATATGCAACACCATAGCATCATTTCCTTGACAGATATCCATACGAACCTCTGTAGATTCAATAAATCTCTGTTTAGATTTTGGTTGAGATATAAATAATTTTGGTGATTTTTGGCAAAAGTCACATAACTGGTAATTTAATATTTTGTCTTGAATTTTAGCAGCTTTTTTCTTAGGGGTCTCAATTTGATTTTTGACTGTAGTTTACTGTCGGAACTGGTACTGCTTTCAAAATACATTGCTTAAACGGATCTATAAAAAGTGTTGCATATAAACATTAATAGGCACTACTGTTATTAAAAGAATCTTACCTGAAAACTAAAAATTTTTCCTTAATAACAAATCTGTTACAACAGTTACTCATGTAATGCAGTGCACCCGCAAACACTTTCAGACTTTTAGCAATGTCCAGTAAGTATATGTAAACACTAACTACACTGTACGCACCCTATATTTTTTGCAATGTAAACTTTTATAAAAAATAACAATTATTAGTTAAAAGTTAGTTAAAAAAATAATACAATAAAATAGAAAACGGGAATACACAATCCAGCATTTTTTGCTGCAGTTGCGTCTGGCTTTAAATTTTATAGCTACTGCATATCTCCCAGTAAAAATGCAATAATAAACGAAAAACGAACTTACCCGCGCGATGGAACATAGAGTCGTTTATCGCCTGGCCTGGCCATGGCAATATGAAACTTCGCCGCATATCCACGGTAGACCGCGCTGGCGGTGACATGGTTTTACATTTTTAAATTTTTTGACGAAACTACTTATCGGCCGGATAATTTTAAAAAAGCATTGTAATCCCTGATGTTCGATCTACAACGTTTATGGAAAGCGTTTTTTTGATTAGCCATAGGATTCTCAAGTTATAACGAGTTGAAATATATCAGAATTATGAGTTTTCAGGGCGAGCGATTATTCATTAAAGCGCTCCATATAAAAGCACGGCGGGCGATGTTTTTAAAATTAGGAAAAAATATATCTGGTTAAAATTTTTGACATTCAGGCAGATTGACGACTAGGTGGCATAGATGTAAAAAAAGGAATAAAAAAAATTTGGTCATTTTTGAAAAATCGCCCCCTACCACCCCCTGCGCAGTACGATTTTTTGACTAAAAGTCAATTTTGCTTCCTTAAGGTATATAGAACCATATAAAATGGGTCTTACATTTTAGCAATAAAGTGCAAACGGGGTGACACAATAGGAACAGCTTTTAACTCCACTAATATATACCGCAATATTGAAATACATGATTATATTTAAACAGTTTAATAAACTTTAGTCAAAGTTTCTGATCATTAGTAACTGCATGCTCAAGCGAGGTAGAAAAGTGTCATCAATTTGAAAGGATAGATAGAGTATAGTATGACATTATGTTTTTTTTTAAATTACTGAATATATCTTTGGTAATCACGGAGATATCAGCTCCAGAACCTACGAGAAAGTTAAGTTTGTTTCGTGAATCAAAAATGAGGCTCGATGCGACGGTTGCTTTATTAGCACCACACAATCATTAAAACCATCGCTACAGTAATGGTTGTGGTGGTTTTCTTTTCGGTTTTCATTTTTTAAACCATTGTCCCTAGCGCATCGATACTAGCACTCTTATTGGTATTATCCTTAAGCTTCATATGATAAAACACTTATCAACATTGTTAAAAATTATATCTGCCAGATTACCTGTTTTTACTACGACACATTACTTGTTCCTTTTTGTAAGTGATGACATTTGCGACTGTAAAGAATTCAATTTTTGTTATAACTCTTCATGTTTTTAAAAAGACGTGTCAATATCAAAGATCTAAAAATAATTTAATTGCATTGTGATCAACTTCAGACTGACAAGTATTACTGGAAAAAGGAAGTGTGGCCAATTTATGATTGTATTTTATTGCAGAAATATGTGAGGCTTTACACCCTTCTCAAATTTTATCGATAATATCTAAAATTTCATTAGGTTGCTTTTTATTAGAAGATGTAACAGTAATACTGATGGTTTTAAGTTAACGTCTCTTTCAAAGTTTCGGACTTGCCATCGAAGATTCTCTAGCCAGGGCCGGTAACAAAACAAAACTAAAAATAGAGCCCAGTTTACTTTGGACCAGCAAGTCACACTACATACTCCCTTCTTAAAAAAAAACAATTAAATAAGTAAAATAACCATTTAACAATGAGCTGTATTTACTGCAAAAGTAATAGTCCGGGAGCTAGCCACAAGTTTTTTTTAGACAATCTGCTGCAGCACAAAAATATTTTTTCCGGTTATTTAAATGCTGCGTAACGATAAAATCGAGTGCGGTCGGCACACCCGCGAAAATCGAGTGCTGCCGGCACACCCGCGGGACAACGCTGAACAGTGAAACAACCTGACCACTGCTGCCGAGGCTTTTGTTCCGCTAATTCGATGACGTAAGCCTTTTATTTGCAGGTTTTAAAGTCATTTTTTGGGCATATTTCTTGTTGTTCCTTTGGTTTTTGCATATCACATGCGTTCACGGCAACTCTTGTTTTTTTTCTGGTGATTATTATTAGTTTTTTCGACACCTTCTGCATTATTTTCTCTTTTATTTTCGAAGTCAACTCCAATGATGATTTTTCCAGGAGTGTGATGCTTTTTGCGTTGAATTCTCTCTTGTTTGTCATCTGGATATCGCACTTTTTCCAAATATTGCAGAAATGATTCATTAATCTCCTGCGCGTTTTCATTCGTATTAATAGGATTAGTTTTTACCCAAGATGGCAATCGCTTTAAGACTTGTTCGGAATCACAGGGATAAATGCCGCAAGCACGAAAACCACTAATTAAATTTTGATTTGCATTTTCAATTGATTTTAAAGTTACATTTAGTAATATCGGAAACTGGTCCTTTGGTACGCATCCCCTGTTTTTCGTGTTCCACTCTGTAAGTTGTTTTTTCCACGGCATTTTTAGCGGTCGAGAAAATGACGCATACAGTGGTTGACAGAGATGGCTGCTGTTTGGTGGCAATAGGATGAAGCGGATATTGCAGTTAGCACATTCTTCTATGACTGCCATTGAGATGTGGCTAGATAAATTATCACCAATTAGAACCTTAGGAGTATGATCCAGTTTCTTAACAAATGGGACTACGATCGATCGGAACCAATCTTTAAAAAATTTAATATCGAACCATCAACTTTTTGACCTATTATACCCTGTAGGCCCATTTTCAGTCCAGGTGTATGTTATAGAGATGTTCACTTTTGTAAACTATGTACGGGGGCAATAAATACCCTATCGCAGATCCTGGCATCATAACGGACACTAAAGTTTTGTTGCTGTCTACACATCGTTCGGGATGTTTGGTTCCTCGTTTTACTATGACTAAAATATTTGTAGGATCGTCGGTATAATTAGTTTCGTCATAGTTAACAATGTGAGTGTCCGGGATCTCTTCAAGTGATTTGGCCAGTTCAGCAAAATATTCTTTAATAACGTGCTCAGAAAATTTAGATCGGGCACGTTTAATATTTTCGGCATTTCTCTGGGTTAAATCAGCTTTGTGATCCAGCAAAAAACGTTCCATCCATCTACGACCGGACATGTTATTTCAAATTTATTTACTTTTCTCCCTTTCCTATCCAAATAATTTTTTACAATTTGTTTTATGTCATATACTGTAACCGGAAATTCTAAAATGCCAGGTGTCTTTACGTAATTGACAAGTTGTTTTTCTTTAGCTTCAGTAAATACGTTTTGTCTTCCAAAGGACCCAGGAAACAAACCTCGTTTTTTCGGAATAAAGCACAAGAGGCAGCAACAAGCAGGAATTTTAAACACTCTAGATTCTTCTTTAATCGGTACGCCATTATTTATCATGTCTAGGGCCTTTTGTAATGTTTCGTGGCCATTACAATACGTTCTGGCACCTAGTACACGTCTTTGATTTTCGTGGTATGTTTTTGGTGGTGTTGCAAGTTAGGTGCAATGGGTGGCTGCCTATAACAAAAAACTAAATACGGCCCTTTTCGAAATAGCGTTGCAAACTTTTGAGGTTAGCTTGCCGGTGCAACAAATTATCTAATCTAAGTGGCAAAATTTGATTATCTCTTCTAGAACTGTAGTTATAAACAAAGATTTTTGGCAATAAACTTCTACCAAATATTTAATAAACCTAATAATAACCACTATCAATCAACATATTACTTACTTTTGTTAATATCGCCGTAAACAACTCGCCGATACCACACCGAATCACTACTGCCACGAACCCTGCCATGTGTTTTCATCGATCACGGCACAGAGTCGCAATAAGAACAGATGTAGTTTGTTGCAAGTTGGGCGCTTTTACGGAACTTCTTTATTTTGGTTAAAAATAATAACTGTTTTTGGAAATATTTTATTAATCTTCAGCCTTCATAAACCGCAGAAAGTGATTTTCGCATGTAATTCTTCCCAGCAACATAACAAAACGAAAGTAAAATTAAAAACCAGTATACTCTGGACAAGCACGCCACACAGTCCGAAATCAAAGATCTGCTGTAGTGGTTTAAATACCTACAAATCGATTTTTGATATCCAGTTGGTAAAATGATTCTCCGCTCTTAGTTCCACATGATTTGTTGGATATTCTTGATATATATTATGGTTCCTTCGAGATTACCAATTTTCTTAGGTTTTTTATCGGATTTGACTTCGTTAAAGAATAATAATTTGGATTTGTTCTATTTATGGTGTCTAAAAGAACACTATTTAAAGAGTAAAGTGCCTTTCGGGCCAATTTTAATTAAAATCAAATACGTATATGTATTTTTTAAATTTTTACCTTAAATATATAAGAATCTTTTAATAAAATTGGCCCTACAGGCACTTTACTCTTTAAATATATTTCTTTTAAACCCTAAAAAAATAATAAACAGTTAAAATGCGTGGCTTGTGACTGCAATGTGCATCAACACCCAAAAATGAAACAAGTCGATTTATAAATCATCGAGATATTAGCTTGTGTACGCCTTAAGTGGGACACCCTGTATATTTATTTTGACAATATAGAATTTATCAAGTATATTCCTTAAGAATTAATAACATTAATGATTACTAAATAAATTAAATTGTTTTCTTTTGAGCTGAGAACTAAACTATTGCCTAACTGTTTCTAGAGGGTTAGTTGCTATATTATTTTGTTGATTGAACTTGCTGTGACGATATTCATTATTTGAAGTAGTAACATTTTACAGAAGCTGGGTTAGAGGTCAAACAAAATGAATTGACGGATGAGGAATTATGTACTTATCTAAAAATGTTTAAGAACTCTATTTTACCTCTGATTTATGGTTGTCAGTGAGTTTTTTAAATGTTTATTTCTATTTTATTATTGCATTTTTGGTGACAGACGTCGAATGAAGATTTCCCATTAGAACTTCTTTGCTTATTTAGTCTGATACTGACCAATAAGTTTGTGACAGGACGCAACAGGAAAGTTGAGTCAAGTGTTTTGTCGGCACCTCGTTTCTTTTCACTCTGTCGACTAAACTGATGAACAACCAAAAGTTCATAGTACACACCCGGCCTTAAGTATTATAAATCTGTACAAATAATTATTAGCAATAATGTAATACTTGCTTACCGTGTATCTGCGTATTTTATTAAAAAATTGTAAGGTTTTTGGGAACAACAATTTTTTTCTAATTAAACTGGGTTGTTTCCAAGTTTCTTCGGATCGCCAAGATAATTTTTCAACAGATTTTAGTCATGTAATTTCTGGGGCAAGGAAATTTCTTTTTCACTGAATTGAGCAATTAAACTATAGCTTTACATACCCTATACATACTATAATTTTTCAATCAAATATAAAAATTCTCTTAATCTTAAACTATATTGTCATGTAGAGTACTGTTTCGAATTTTAAACTTTAATATGTTAATTATCACTGTCACAGCTCTTTATAAATGCAAATATACCTATATATCGAAAAAGGTGACAAAAACCACAATGAATAGATGGGCGCAGCAGCAACATCTCTTTCGATGGAACACAACACCTGGTCAAAGACACGCTAGGGCCACACTAGGTAACCCTTCAAAAGCGCTAACCACTGGAATGCTGCTTCTAACACGCGCCCCAGATAAAACAAGTTTTGTTAACAAGCTACTGCAGCTTAAGGAAACACCTACAAAGATTAGGAATCCACACTGGTCCCATAGAGTGCAGACTGTGTGGTGAAGAGGAAGAAACCGCCTCACACATTATTTACAGCTGCGAAGCACTGACTCGCAGAAGATTCACAATATTTGGTGGAATCCTCCCGCATGGGAAGCTTGGAAGAAACCTACTGGATCTGATCAAGAGAACCGGGCTTTTCTGACAAGACAGGGTTGGACAATAAGCCATGAGGCTGCAGTGCGAAGAATATCAGGACACACATCTGACCCCCGCGTTCAACCAACCAGCCAACCTAGGCATCGTACATAAATAAAATTATAAATATATGCGGACCACATGGCCAGCATAAAATAAAATTCTTTTCATAAAATATTGTTTAAAGTTTTCTCGTTAAAGCCTAATCTTGACCCAATATTTGACTAATTAGTTATTTCCTTCTGAACAATGCCGATAGCAAGGAGATAAAACTTTGTCTAATAGTTCTGTGTGACTGGCATAACACAGTTAAGAAGGATATTATATTGCATTAGAGCAATATACCCTTAAGCTCTGATTATTCAGAAAGTTAGATGAATAATGTTACTAAATATTAGTACTTATTTATGGTTTCTGAAAAAAAAAATTAAAAATCAAAAAATACTAATTTTCGCCCATCACACAGTTAAACATGTACAGCCATTGACAAACTGTAAGGTTTAAATATATATCTGAAAGTGGGAGTACATACATTGACGACATTTTTTCTATAAAGAGAACTACACAGACATTATTTTCAGGGAACTTAAAATGCACGTAAATAATTTAGATAATATAAATAAAAAAATATTCTTGTAATGTTGTTTTAATAAACTGACAAAGCTGTTATGATTTTAAAACCACAGGCGCTCATAGTGCACAAACTTAAGATTTAAAGTTTGACTCAGTCGATCAGTTAATGTAATAAGTTGGGTATGTATTTGTTTATGATTAATTGTTTAAATCCACCCCAGGTTTGCAACTTTTTATTAATAAAAATGTTGTGCTTTCTCTTAATAAACAATTTTTGCTGCTCCACAAACAATGCAGAGACTTTAAATGTTACTATAGCGTCAATATTAGACATTATTGTTATTAAGTTTAGCTTATTGGTTTTATTTTAATATAAATTGTAGTGGATATCTCACTTCTGTCAAAACAGTTCTATTCATGCTTGTTGGAGGCCAGATAAGACCAGATGTTTTTACGTTTACACGTTATTTTTTGCAGATAGTCTTAATTAGGACATACTATATTGCTTTCACGCAAAAATTATTTTCTGTTATAAATATTATCAAAAAAGAAAATTAAAAAAAATTTGTGTTGGTATTGGAAGTTAGTATCTGTTCTTACACAGTAGTTTTGAGTCCAATCCACAAAGGTCTTAAAAAGAAATTTTAGGTAGAATGCTTCTTTTTTGAAACAAGTTAAATTTTGCCTTTTGAAAAGACCAACCCTATTCCGAGCTCTTTCAAAAGAGCGAAAATAACATATTGGTTTTTTACTTGTAGTTTTACAACGAAAAATAATTTGGAAAAATTTGTTTGTCAAAAGTTGTAGAGAAGCTAAATCTGCATAAAAATGGTAATAACCTCTTTTGCCGTATTTACATATAACTATTACGACATGAGAAGCGTGCAAAGTTTAAGGGTTATTACGGGACTAAATATGCACATTTGTTCAATTTTCAACGTGGCAATGCCACATTTTAGAGTCGGTTATAATTTTTTTTACTTAGAGGAGTATGAGGAGTCTAATAAAACTATTCTGCGTCATTTTCTTTGATCGTTAAACCATGAGTGTTTAATTTGCGAAAGCCCTTTTACACTCTCTAGTCGGTAGATTTTACTGCAAGGTTAAGGTTGCGAGCCCTTTGGGGTACAGATTTAGATGCCAGGATGATCGAGGACTAACACTAACCTGCGGTAAAAACCACAGGTGAAAAAGTAACGGATAATTGAGATGCAGATCAACAAACACGCAAAGAATTAAGTACCTGCAATGTTTTTTCAACATTAATTTTCACGACAACAGTTATATTAAAATTTAGAGAACAATTTTGTTTTTTATTTATATTGGTCATGTTTACATTACATGTTTTACATGTTTTATTCAAAAAAAAATAGTCCTGCTATTTTATTTTTTGTCATTTTACGGTGTTGCGTTTTGCACTAGCGAAAGAATTAAAGCTTTTGCATTTTCTGACGAATATATCTACATATCGATGGCTTAGTGGCAATACCCCGTATCAAACATTCTGGTTATTTTACAGGAAAGGGAAAAAACTTTTTTAAAAGAGAAGGCAACAAGTAGGTCCTTATTTTTTCTTGGGATATATCATAAATAACAAACGTATTTAAGTTTTCACCCTTAATAGAGGTAACTTGTCATCCTCATAGTTGATATGTTTTATACGTGGTATTTTTTATAAATATACTAGATGATACGGGGTATTAAACACTGAATAGTGCTTTGACCATGTTGAAATCTGATTTTGTGTCTTACATTTCTCTATCATTTAAAGTCACATTCACTCTTTGGGAATATATTGTGGTTAAAAAAATTATTAATTGCTTTGTAATTTTAATCTTTACTCAAGTTGAAGTAACAATATTAAAAGAAAAATTTACTTGGGTCTTATTGGCGGATAATAATCTATTGATTTAAGGCATCTAAGGTCTATGATAAATTTTGTACATTTACATAAAAAACCAAAACGAACATGAACAGTAACTTTAATACAATTATTAGAACACTTTTGACTCTTAAAAATTATTCATAGGGAAGATTATTGTAAAAGGAGTGCATTTCTTTGGGTAGCGTAGTAATAATATCCTGAAGATGTTCATATTTTATTTTTGATATTTTCAGGCGACTTTGGTATAACGGTTTAGGCAAATAATCTACATCTACTTCCTTAGATCTTTGTGGCAAAACGGAAAGTTCATCATAAAAATTTATTTTATATTTTATTAAGCCATCTGCTTTATTATAATTTAGCACCCGTATATTAGTGACTGTGGGATCATTTGCAACGCGCCCAGGGCGAATACTTTTGAATCTCAGAAGATTGTTGTCATCATAATTTTTAAAAAAGGTGTGATCTAAATATAAAGCATCGTAGGGGAAAGGCTTGATTCTAGCATTCTTTGTGATATTTACGTAATCATAAGGTAATGAAATATCTTTATTTTTTAAGCACCTCTCGATCACACTATGCACAGAGTCACACTCCATTTGTGAATGTCCTGGCTCGAGATACTTTTGTGTGATGGATTTTTTATATTTCATAGCATAATTACATAATGAGTTAGCTAATACATTATTCCTATTCTGATAGGGGCAGCCATCGCTCCATAAAATAATGGGCTTATCATCTGTGCAGTGCTTTTCTAAATGGGCGATTATAATTGAAGTAAATACTGAGGCGACCAAATCGGCCTCAGACTCATTCCACCAATAATTTGTGCATTGATGGGTGGCCAAATTATAGATGGTGAAGTTGTGAATTTTTAATTTCGTCTTAAAGTAAAATTTATTGGCATTGTTAACTGGGCAGAGTTTTACTGCCTGAACATCCATTACAAAAGCATGTTGTTCATGTGCTTCTGCCTTTGCTTTATCCATGTTTTTTTCTAATCTTGCTCTATCTTTTAGTTGTATGTGTAAATTATATTCTTGCTCTTCTATATTACCAGCTTTAAATGAAACACAAGTATTGCACTGGTCCTTTTTCGGGAAAAATAAAGCCAAATTAAGCGTTTCAAACATCTCGGAAAATATAAATGAGCTTAGAGCAACTTCCTTATTTTCTTGACAATGTTTTGTATACAACCTATACAGGTTAGCTTTGGAACCAAAATTAGCTTCTAAATATAATTTTTTAGTATCCTTTCGGCAGTAATGTGCTGGCATTTTAGGAAGGCTGTCTAAAAATAATTTTAAAAATGTCTTTTGATTATCAACTCTCAGTTTTCGTTCCTGTTCAGGTTTGTCGGTCTGACGATTACTTTTAATAACCAGTCTAGAACTGTGCATGCCATGAAACGCCTCTGAACACCATTGTGATATCATCCACTCCTTTAAACCCAACGTGGATAGAAACATTTTCTTGCATACTTGTTTATTTTCTCCCTCGATTTTTAGGAAGTATTCGTAGGTAAAAGACCTTCTGGAATCACCTGGTACAAATTTTCTACCTACAGGTTTTTTTCGCATTAAATTAGTTATGTAGATCTTTTTTTGGTCCCAGCTTAAATCCTTCCAGAATTTTAGAAAAATCTCCTGTCTTTGCTCTTGGCCAATCGTGTTACAAAATCTGTTTTTATATTTTACGCATTTGTTTGATTTACAAGGAGGACCAATTTTTTTACTTTCCCTCATTTTGTTATGAAAAACTTTTCCATCCCTTGTTCGGGTATAGCCAAGGTATTCTTCACCTTTCATTCTTTTTATTCTCGATTTCTCCCTGTCCCATTCGTTACATTCTGGCTTTCGACGTCTTGTCCTTTTTTCTTTGTTAAGCAAACCATTTTCACCTTCTATATTATCATCTTCCGAGCTTTCCGAATCGTAGTGACTGGGTTCATATTCAGGATCATCTATATCAGCCTCTTAATTTTTTCTAAAATTACCAATTTCTTCAGAAATTTCATTTCCTGATATATTTTCCTCCAAAGCGTTAATTTCTGTGTCCGCCTGATTAGCCTTCTCGGTTTGTTGAAATATACTATTGTTCTGTTCTTTTCTGGTTAGAGCGGAAGTACCATCATTGCCCTTCTGAAGAGAAGTAGGATCATTTGGATTAATATTCATATTTTCGTGGTAACTAGCTTTAAATTCGGCTTTATTCTCTACGATTGCTTTGTGTGTGTCATTAACCTGCCAGGTCTCTTTATTATTTTCGCCAGTGTCTTCAATAGATCTTAAAACCTCACTTGTCTCTTCTGCAGTCAACAAATTTGTATCCGACGTAAAAAGCAGCGGTTGCTCTAAAGCCATTTCTAAAATTTGTCTACTACGGTTACTGCCCATAGTTGATTTATGCAGTAATCCACTCATTCTTCCTAGAAAAATTAAAAAACATTTAGGAGAAATACCACGTATCAGCATTGTACTAATATAGACCATTATGAAATAGCACGTATCAAACAAAAATTGGTTGATGAACGTTTTTAAGAGAAATATAAGAAAATTTATAAAATAAATAGCAGATATTGGTTCAAAAGCATAGTAACTATGTTTTCAAAGTATGATATTACTTCTTTTTCACTTAAAGATTATCAAAAAACAGCAGCAGGCGCCTAAACATGCCGGTAATAACCTTAAAACTTGTTGATACGTGGTATTAACAGGAAGAATTATAATACGCGGTATTACACATATCGTACGTGGTAGGTTTCTATTGTCAGTGGCATAACACAATTTACCTAGTATGATGCGTAGTCGTGAGAGGGTGCTAAAAGTACAAAAAAACGAAAAATGAGTTTTTTGATGATACGTGTTGTTGCCACTAGGCCATCGATATATAGGTTATATAAATCTAAAATAAAATGAAACTGAATTCTAATAACTTATTAAACTTATATAACGCGTAACGTGTAATTTGTTGAAAATATCAAAAAAGTAAGAGAGCCCGCACAACACACCTTTAAACAAATTTGACAACTAGCAAGACTCCTCTTTATGCATTAAAAATTGTCACCAAGTTTCAACTTGATACTAATTTGCGTCTTTAAGACTCCTTTCACACTATCAGGTTTGGCCGGTCCGGTTTCAAACCTGAAGAGAACCGGATAAGTAATGGACCATGTACTTAAATGTGGCCTTTCACACTATCAGGTTCAGGCTCGGCGACCGGCTGCAGCATCAGGTTCCCTGACGCCGGATAAAGTGGTGGTGGGGCATTGCAGCCAACGCGCGCTTTCACACTTGTCCGGTTTTTGTCTTCAGGTTTAGTCTGCGGTTTTGGTTTAGTCTTTGATTCAACTCTGACGATGAAGGTGATTTGCAAGACAATGTCCAGCGAAATTGATATTTAATTGTTAATTTCGGCGGTGGAGGCCCGACCTGTCTTTGGGATAAATCAAGTGAAGAGTATAAAGATAAAAATAAGACAAACATGGGATGGAAGGAGGTGTGTAGCGTCTTAAAAGAAGATTTTAATGATTCAAATGATAAAGACAAAACAACATATGGTAAGATTGTAATTTAGTTTTGTTGCAAATACAAAGGGCTCACAAGGTGTCAAATTTTTTTTCGTCACTTCTTAGTTCATCATAAAGTCTTTTAAAGGCACCAGTCCCATCAAGTGTTTGAAGTAAAGGGTGTACCCAAAGTATCCTATTACGATTACGTTGCTTTTTACGCTTTCTGTACAAACACCGCAAAGCTATAACAACATTACGATCCATCACCGAAAACATCTAAACGCAGACTAAAGTTTTTTAATAAACATAAAACCTGACCTGTTGAAAACCTGATCGCGCCCGGATATTTTTATTTTACTTCAGGATTCCGTCAGGTTCAAAACCTGACCGGCGAACCTGATAGTGTGAAAAGACTCTTAAGGTACCTATTCATACGTTCAGTCGGCAGTTCGTGAACTGTCAGTCCTGGCCGGATGACCATTTCCGTTGCACGATACACACTTTCAGTTTCAGACACAGACTGTGGCCCGCAGTTCTGTGTCGGAAAAGATATTTGCCGGACGTTTACACAAAATTTGGTATAACACGCTCAGTTTTATCTCATCGTTCGCGAATTAAATATCAAAAGAAAAATGTGCAGCAATTATTATTGTAATTGAGGGGAGTTTTTGCAAAACTCGACATCTACAGTTTTTACAAAAATGACTTTTTCATATGATTTCGTAGTAAATTTAGTGGTACATCGCAAAAATATTAGAAAACAACAAAACTGAACATCTACCAGCAATTTAATAGTGAAATATAAGAATTTCTACAAAACTGTACAACTACGCACGCTAAGGTTTTGCCAAACTTGCCAGCTACCCTATTGCCTATTTCCTTATTCTTTTTTTGTTTTGTTTAGATTATGTTACCAACAGTCGTATCATTTTATTTAAAATCAATATGTGTATTTTATATTTCTTTTATGATTGTTTTTATTCAACGTAGGATAGTAGATTATGTATAAATAAATATTATCTCTATACCGGGTGCCCACGAGTTTACTGGCCAGCTTGTTATTTTGTTAAGAAATAATATTTCGATTTGAAATTTTGGGAACTCGTATGGTTGCTTTAGATGCAGATTTTGAGTGCTAGAACATCTGACTATCGTTTCCGGTTCAACCGGAAATACAGTCAACTTTGTTATTTTATATGAAACCCCTGTATATTTTTCAAAATTTGGATTCTACGTAAAATTCTAATTATAACACATGTATCATATCCCATACCTATCTTTAACAGTTTTCAAGAAAATGACGTTTGAAAATGTCGAAAGAGCCGCAAACAATACTGTTTTAACATAAAACAAATGAATATGCGAAAAGTTTAATATATTATTCTTACTTCTTTTTAAGGGCCTTGTATGATTGTGTCATGACAATCTCACTTCCGGTGCAACCGGAAGTTCTACAAAATATGACATTCAGGCACAAATCACTTCAATAATTTCAATTGAACGGCCTACTTTAAACTCTAAATTCTAATTTATCTGACTTTTCTCTATAATTTTTGTATACACCATCCAAGGTCTAAAGTTGATAGTTCTTGAGATATGGATAGCTAAAAATTTAGATGCATTCCAAATTTCAATCTTTCTAATTTTATCTAGGCGGCTATGGAGATCATTTGTCGCTTGAACTGCTTCATGATCATAACCATGTCAATTTCCAATTATTTAATCAAGATGGCTATGAATACAAGACACTTGTCATATTTTCTGTTAATAATATCACCCCCAAAACAAATGAACAACGTGCTCAGGGAATTTCAAAGAGTTCGTCTGAGAGAAAACGGTCAACAATTCGAACACTTAATTTATGACTAATTTCTTATTTTTTATAATGAAAACCTAATAAAATTATTCTTCAAGCACTACCCTGATATTATTAATTATGTGTATCCTTTCTACATTTTCTTAATGCAAATGGTCTCCATAGCCGCCTAGATAAAATTAGAAAGATTGAAATTTGGAATGCATCTAAATTGTTAGCTGTCCATATCTCAAGAACTATCAACTTTAGTCCTGGGATGGTGTATACAAAAATTATAGAGAAAAGTCAGATAAATTAGAATTTAGAGTTTAAAGTAGGTCGTTCGATTGAAATTATTGAAGCAATTTGTGCCTGAATGTCATATTTTGTAGCACTTCCGGTTACACCGGAAGTGAGATTGTCATGACACAAGCATACAAGGCCCCTAAAAAGAAGTAAGAATAATATATTAAACTTTTCGCATATTCATTTGTTTTATATTAAAACAGTATAGTTTGCGGCTCTTCCGACATTTTCAAACGCCATTTTCTTGAAACTGTTAAAGATAGGTATGGGGTATGATACATGTTTTATAATTAGAATTTTACGTAGAATCCAAATTTAAAAACATATACAGGGTGTTTCGTTTAAAATAACAAAGTTGACTGTATTTCCGGTTGAACCGGAAACGATAGTCAGATGTTCGAGCACTCAAAATCTGCATCTAAAGTAACCATACGAATTCCCAAAATTTCAAATCGAAATATTATTTCTTAACAAAATAACGAGCTGGCCAGTAAACTCGTGGGCACCCCGTATATAAAAGAACAAACTGACTGACTGACTGATTAATATATTAACGCACAGCCCACACCGCTGGGCCTAAAAACTTGATATTTTGCACAAAGGTTTCTTTATTTACCCGGACTTTTAAATGTACTGCCAGAATACACTCGCGAAAGAATGTGGTTTCAACAGGATGGAGCACCACATCATTACAGTAGTTAGCCGTAAGAATTTTTTAAATCAACGATTTATTTATCACTGGATAGGTAGAGGAGGTCCAATATTGTGGCCGGCAAGATCTCCCGATCTAAACAAGCGTGATTTTTTCTTATGAAGATACGTAAAAAAAAAGAGTGAACCCAGACTGCTCCTATAACAAGAGAAAATATGCAAGCAATTAGGGTGGTTTTTCAAACAATTACTCCGACTATGTTGAGAAATGTAAGCGAATCTTTTGAAAAAAGATTTCGCGCTTGCACTTTTTTAGGCGGTCATATTGAACACAATTTAGATATAATATTTTTATTATTACGTTCCTGTTGGTCTCTTATCAGTAAAAAAATATAACCTGACAAGCCCCCCCCCCCCCCCTAGGTGCGCTAATGTTATGCGTACTTCTTGATTTGTCAGTGTTTTCGAAAATAATTGCATTGTTTGTAACTACTTTGTTTTTTTACCAAAGCAATCTTAACTAAATTATGTAATCAGAACTTCCCATTTTTACCTGAGTTTAGACAAATCTTAAAATTTTTGAGAAATTATAAGATTAGGTTGTATCCACAGGTTGCTATGATTTTTAAATCGTACCCTTAAAAATTACAAAAATTTCAGAAAAAAATTAATTACTGGGCAACGCTGCATTTCAGCTCAAGAAATTAAATATGGTTGTAAAGCCCTTGTTCTACTGAATCAAATTCTGGAAAATTCTACCGGGTGTCTTATTTAGATCAGTACCACTTTTTAGAACCACCCTGCAGGTTGTAAAATATTTTTAGGTTATACATCTTAGGAAACCCTTTAACTTTTGTATTGAACTTTTTTTCTATCTTTGATAGTTTAGGCGCTATCGAAGCCAGACACCTTACTGACACCCTGTATATGTTTTCGATAAATGTCTATAGACCCTTTAAAGGTACCCATTCACGTTCAGTCAGCCGGCCGTTATCCATACTCAAACTACACTTTCAGTTTGTTTCCCCTATTTGCATTCGACAGTTTAATGCCGGTTTCGATAATGGCCTTACGTTTTTTATTATTTCACTATATACGTGCAGTTTTTGATCGACCGGCAGTTGAAACATGTCTCAAGAAGAGTGTGCAGCAGCAATTGTTATAATAAATCACGAGCAGAGAAAAATAAAAAGAAAATCAATTTGGATGAAAGAGTGGTTAAAAAGACGCAGCACTTTGTCTCACATGGAGCTTATACGAGAGCTCCGACAATCGAGTGCAACTGATTTAAAAAACTTTATGAGGATGGTCGACAATTGTTTTGAATATTTACTGAATTTAATAAAACTGTACATTACAAAAAATGACACTGTAATGCGCCAAGCCATTAGCGCAGAAGAAAGACTTTTAGTGACTTTCAGATTGCTGGCAACAGGACGCAGTATGGAAGACTTAAAATTTAGCGCAATTATTTCACCACAAGCTTTGGGTAAAATCATTCCAGAAACTTGCAAATTTATATACTGCGTCTTGAAGGAAGAATATTTAAAGGTAAGGAGTAAATACATATAGGAGCTTATTTATTTCGTTTAAACATTAATCAACATTAAAACATAAACTAAATTAAAAAAAAAATCAAAGAACATTAAACTTGTTACAAACTAGATTGGGGGTTTTTCTGTAGGTATATATAATTCTCCATAGAGAACTCGGTGTTTCTTTCATTTAAATGCTGCATTGATTGAGATTGTAAATCAGTATATGTCTGTTGTGGTGGGGGAGAGTATGACTGAGTATGAACTTGAGACTGATGTGGTGTTTGTGTCTCTTGTTGTGGCTGGTAACGTAATGGTGGCTGAGTAGAATACGGTGGTACTTGCAGTGGATTTGCCGATTGTGGCTGCGTAAAATGTGGTAGCTGTGATGGTTGAGTACCACTGAATACCATCTGCGAGTTAATCTGATCTCGGCTGTACCTATTGTATGCTGCATTACAACCAAATGTAATTGGGGGATTTACATTTATAGTTACATTGTCGGTTAGTTTTTTAGTAATCCCATAATGCAGAATATTATTTATTAAATGTTCGGCAATAATGCGCTGATTTTCTTCCATTCGTTGAAGTTTCCATGCAACGTTTGCCCCAACAGTTTTAAACTCGTTGTCACCCCTACTTAATACCTCGTATGCTTTTTCGACCATCACATCATTTTTTGTTCGTTGTGCCTTATTTCGGAGTAGGTGTGGCTGTTCTAGATGAAATCTCGGGTGTAGTTGTTGGTGGTGAGAATGAATCCAACCCAACTTCGATACTGCCTCCATCAGATTGCAACTAAAAATAAAGAAAACCATATTAAGCTAAATTTGGTTTTTGCAACCATGTTTAACATGTTTTTTTTTTTAGTTTCCAAAAAACTCTGGCGAATGGCAAGAAATAGCAAAAGATTTTCAGAACAGATGGAACTTTCCCAATTGCCGAAGCGCATTTGATGGGAGGCACATGCGAATAGTAAAACCAAAAAACAGTGGCTCCTATTTTTGTAACTATAATATCTATAAAGAATACTTTAGTATTGTTTTAATGGCACTTGTTAATGCTAACTACGAATTTATTTACGTGAATGTAGGCTGTAATGGTAGAGTATCAGATGGAGGTCTATTCGAATGCACCGACTTTTATGATAAATTAATAAATAAAACGCTGAATTTGCCATCGACACATGAAACGACTGAGAATTTAAATTTTGTATTTGTAGCCGATGATGCCTTTGGCTTGCATGAAAACATAGTAAAACCGTATCCTCAGAAAAATTTGTCCCCAGAACAGCGTATTTTTAATTATCGCCTCAGCAGAGCCAAGCGCGTCGTCGAAAACGCATTTGGAATTCTTGCCAATCGTTTTAGAGTTTTTCACACCGCAATAAATATGGACCCAAATAAAATAGATTATGTGGTATTGGCAGCTTGTGCTTTGCACAATTTTCTGCGGAAACACGCAAAGTCATCTTATACGTCTTCCAGTTCTTCCGATCAAGAAATTTTAGATAATGGTGAAATAGTACCTGGTGACTGGAGGCAAGATACAAATTTACATGGACTCCAGCTGGGTTACAACAGAAATGTTACGGAAAATGCAAAACAGAATCGCGAAAAATATAAAACATATTTTTTGACTACCGGAAAGGTTGCCAGGCAAGAAATTTTCTATAAATTTGTCGTTTTTTATTAATATTCTACTACTATTTTTTTAAAACAAGTTTAACCATTATTTACCCGTTGCTCCAACTTCAAATTTATTTAAAAATAAATATTTAAAAGTATACTTACATTATTTTCTTCATTATCGCTATCTTGGGAATCGTCCTGTATATCTACGCAAGTGGAAAGTGTTTCCCTACATTCCTCTTGATCTGCTGTAAACAAAAGATGGTCGTAATACCAGAGCGAAGGAGTGTAAATCTCGTCAGCAGAAAAACCGCTTCTTTTTGACATTTTCACCTTTTTTAATAATTCTTTTCTGAAGGCACTTCTCATGGTATTTATTTTATTTTTAGCAAATTCAACAGTGGCCCTAGCATCTACTGTTTTATACAGTTGAAGTAATTCTTCATACGCCTTTGCTCGCAAATCTCTGTTAGTATAGACTTCTGGTATCAATTCAAATATCGACTCGTTTTCTTCGGCTCTCAAGAAATCTACGACATCGCTGAAGTTTTCAAGTTTCACATTTTTAGACTGTCCAAAAACATATCCATATAATTCGTCAATGCTTGACCCTCTTTGACAAAGGAACTGTTCAAGTTTTTGCAAATGTATCGTACAAGATTTATTAAAACGATCTTTAATGCAAGTGGCTAGTGTCTACTATTTCGTAATACATGTGTCCGTAAAAATCATGTGCTGTAGAAAAACGTTGACCATCAGGCCCTTTGTCCAGACGCTTCGGACTTTCTCGTTCTCTTGAAGCTTCTTCCAGTTATTTGGCGAAATCCATACTTTCCATCCAGAGATGTTCAAAATTTTCCTCGGTCCCAAATGAAGCAATAACTTGTGTTACGTCTTCGCCATTCTTCAGAGCTTTGCGTAAATGAAGTCTCATTCGTTGCAAGGAAACATTAAGAATTTCGATTTTATTGAAACCAGTAATTAACATTTTTGTTATGAAAACAAATTCAAAAGAAGAGAAGTTTTTCACGAAACCCCTTGCTTTGACTCCAGCGTCTGTTTTCTCCTTTTCAATCATGCTTAAAACATTAATAGTTCATTGTAGTTATGTTGGACTGTTTTTAGCGACGATACTCTGCAATACCATCTTGTTAGACAAGAAGAGCGAAGAGTAACGTGTACTGACCAAGATGAATTTTCTCTGACTCAATCGACTGGAGATTTTGAAAACATGCTTGGCGTTTTGGAGAGCTTTTTACTAAAACTATGAACTCCTAATTATAGCCACGTAGTCTCTAACTTTTGAAACTTGCTTCAAAGACTCTTGAACAACACGATTCATAGAGTGGGTCAAGCAGTGGACGTGTATTGCTTTCTGCTCAACGTGCTGCAACAACTGCAAACGTGCTTGAAGTCCTGTGAAAGCACCACTTACATTAGCAGCTCCATTCGGACATAGTCCACGACAATTTTTTGTATTTAAGTCAAATCTTTGAAGAACATCGCATACTATTTTGAAGAGCGTTTCGGACGAGGTGGAAGCAGTTTGATAAAATTCGACAAAAAATTCATAAACTTGTGGTTTTGAATCAACAAACCTTTTGATAATTTGATGGTGATGTTTGTGATTTTCATTTATTTAATGCCATAAGTTAGTGAAAAGAGGACCGCGGCACCCGTGGGCGCCCAGCACCCACGTGTAGCTCTCCTGTGGGTGCTCGAGCCCCCGAGCACCCCGAAGTTGACGCCTCTGCATGAAGGTGTGTATCAAAAACCTTGCACAAGTCTTTGCATGTACAAGTCACATGAAAATGTTTGACTTTCTATACTGTATACTTGTACAAGCTGGGCTGGTGCAAGTGACATGAGTGTGTGTATGGTCGCTGGACAGACTTGTGTTAACCTATAATAAAAATTTCTAGAGCAAACAAGGGATTTCGAACATTATTTTCTCTATGTGGCTATAAATATGGCGAGCACATTATAGATTGCTTGGCATGTTTTAGGAATTATGTAGCTAAATGCCAGTGGTGAAATAATGGTTAAATTCTTTAGATCCTCATAGCTTCTTCCTGTTGCAAGAAATCGCAAAGATGCTGTTAATCTTTCATGTGGGGTTATAGCCTCTCTCATGACTGTGTCTTTTTTTTAATTTAAGGGGTGACGAGGGATAATAGTTTGAGGTAGATTTCTTCGTCCATTCGTAGATAACTGTGCCAACCAAGAGGATATATTTTTAATTCCTTCAAAAGGTTAATATGTGAGTAGATTTTCCACCATTACACCACATGTTAGGTTTTTCTCGTTTTTTTTTGAGAATCAAAACGGAAACAGCAAAACCTTTTTTTCTTTCGTTGGCCTGACATGTCTCACAAAATGTTGCATAAATACTAAAAATGTTTCTTTGTTCATCCAACCTGAGCCATTCGCCTCTCCGATGCACCCCGGTGGACCATTGTTTATAAAATAGGGTTGAAATTTCTTTCGTGGAAAAATAAACAATGGTGGCACTGCGTTTCCTACAGCATTAATAGCAGTGCAAACTGTAACCAGTGTGCCCCTCTCACCAGAAGTTACAGCTCCAACTTGTTTTGTTCCCTTGACTGCTACAATTTTTGATGGTCGCTGAACAGTTGTAGCGCCAGTTTCATCGACGTTATATATATCGCATGCTTCAAACGAGTATTTGCCTATCAAGTTACCCAAATGGTCAAAGAATTTTCCAATATTCATCTTATTGAAATTGACTGCACGAGCAAAGCTAGTTGCTTCAGGGCTTCGTATAGAAAGATTAGGGTGTCGACGCATGAAATTTGTAAACCAGTCTTTTCCAGCTAATCCCCTTTCTGACCATTATGGGGGTACAGAAGTTCCACTTCCTGAACAAAACTGATAAACCTGTAAGACAAAACTGTTATTGTAAAAAAATATTTATACAAACTTTCCAAAACTTACCAACTTACGTATTTCCTTAGGAGTTAGGCCAAAATAAATAGCCGCGGATAGCCGAATGTATTTCAAAAATGCTTCCTCTTGTTCGGTGGATAGAATTCGGGTATGTGGATTATAACCCGTTTTAGGGGATTCGCCATCTTTCGTTTTTTTTGACATATCGGAAAAGCGTTACATGACAAAGCTCAAAATCTCTAGCAACTTGTCGTACTGAAAGATTTTCGTTAATGACTAAATGCGCAGCCCTCTTCATAAGGTCATCTGAAGGTCCCCTAGTCGTCGTTCTCTTTCTTTGTCTTGGCATTTTTCCTAAAAAATTGCCCAGGTAAAGTAAAACATGGGGGATGTGGGTACAATTGTAACACGTTACAAATGTACCCTTCGGCATTGTTACAATTGTACCGACCTGACATTCCTACGATTTTTAGCGGATTATCAAAACAGAGCAAAAACTAACCTTAAACTGCTAATAGTATTCCAAATGGGCATGTTTGTACTACATATATATATATATATATATATATATATATATATATATATATATATATATATATATATATATATATATATATATATATATATATATATATATATATATATATATATACTTATTTTGAGTGTAAATATAAAGATGCGATAGTGATTGAAAAAATGATAAACAATATCAATTTTTACTTACGTGTCGAAAAATAAAAATATTCCCTTCTTGGTGTCACTGCACCATCGCACGATACTCAACACTCAACTGCCGTTGGATTCTACTACATTTTGAACTTGACTGAATGACACGTTGCCAAATTTATGCACTTATAATTTAATCAGTTATAGCCAGTGTTACATTTGTACCGCGTTACAATCGTACCCAATCTCCCCTATGTATATATGAACTTTTTGTCTTAAAATTAAGTAAGGAATAATACCCTGAAGTTTGGCCACATTCTTTATTAACATGTACATGTCCAATACTACAAAAACCTAACAAGATTTAAAAAAAAAACAGACAAAAATCATTGATAAAATAGGTATAAATAAAAATATAAAAATATTTGGTCTCAAATCAGTTAACTGTCGCACATCGGGTATGTTGTCAAAAAAAATTGTCGCAAATCGGGTATGGTGTCAAAAATCCGGTAATTGTCAAAAATCAGGTATATTCTCAAATAGAAAGGTTACGTTCAAAATTTGGGATCGTTTCACAAAAAGGGTACTTAAGTAGGTATCTAAAAATCAGTTCAAGGATTATAATAATCCTGTCACATTTAAATACGGTCATACTCGCTAATCAGGTACAGAGTTCAAAAAGGAACATTCAGACACTAAATTAAAAGTACATGGATATCGCAAATCATAGAAAATGAACAAAAAGCAAAATAAAAATTGCGTATGTATTTCATATTATTTATGTATGTATGTATGGTATTAAAAATTTCGCATTACAGTCCAAAGAAAAATAAATTGCAACATCCATGTAATATCACAGATAGGTTTATATATGGCACAAACTGTGACTTTTTAAAGAGTTTAAGCAGACTTAAATCTTTTTAAATTACTTTGATGCCCTTTACTAAAATCCTCAAGACGTTTAGAGTTCTGAAAAGACTTTTTAACATATTTGAAAATCCCCAGACGAACTGCTTTACTAATAATATCATCTAAATGGTTATGAATCTGACAAACTATGAAATTTTCAAAGTATTGAGAGTATTTCAATTTAAACTTATTTTCCAAATTATTGCAAGTCCCAAACTCTTCTAAAAAGTCAAACAGTTTGTTATCTAATATCTCTAGTAAGTCGATAATTTTTTCATTAGCATACTTTAAACGTGTCTGGGAATCATATTCCTTGAAGCTCACAAAAAGATGTTTCTCTGTTAGGTCTGTCGTAAAAAGTTCCTTGCACTGTTGGCAATTGATATCTGGATGAACTTTTTTTAAAAGATAGCCTGCAACATGAGCATTGGAGGGATTGGTTTCTATAAATGACTGGTCTTCCCAGGTAGAGTCAAGGTCTTCATTAAATCTATTATTTGTTGGTTCTGGAGTTTTATTTTCACTTGAGTTAATGTATTTTTCTAAAAATATACTAAAATCCCCTAAAGTATTACAAAAGTATTCTTCACAATTAGTGTTCTTAGAAAGGGATGAGGTAAAATTGGTAATAACTAATGTTTTTAAAGTAGTTTTAAACTGAAAGCAGGTTGGATTAGTGTTAGTAATACCATATTGTCTAATTTGACCAAAAAACTTTTCCAAAGGATTTTGATTTAAATGCCTTAAACAAAGAAATTTTAAACCTCTTTCTTTTAAATTTTTCCAGAGTAGCATGACTGCTCTTATTTTTGCCAACCTTGTATAAAATGAAAATCATTTCTAATTTTGCTACCCTCATCCCAAATTTTCCACCTGTTTAGCTGTGGTAACATTTCAGACCAAAACTCTAGGTGGGGAGACTCATCAGACACCTAAAATTTTCCCTTCCAATGGATAGAGCTGATTACTGTTAAGTGAATCAAAAAGGGTATCTATGGTATGAATAAATTCAGCAGTATGTAGAGAGTCAGATTCAGAAATGTAACCACAAGAATAAAAAGTTTCAATGGCTGCTGCCATAGTGTGACTTAATTGGCGAGCAGCAACAGATACTTTCATTTTCATAATAGTATCTTTGGTGTTAAAATGAGAATCATTTAATTTATTTAAACATCTATATGTACGTTTTGCTTTATCAAAATTATATGCATTTAAAATATGTTTAAATTTTGCAAATTTGTTTTTGTCAAATTCTATATTGCATGTTAGCAGAGCATTACGAGTGCATTTAAGAAGATGGGGTACATCAAAAATAGTTACGATGGGAGCTCCAAAATGATAAGGACTAGGTTTGTCATCAGTTTGCTGTTCTGTTAAAAGCCTAATAGCTTTCCGATTAGTAGGACCCTGATCACAAACAGTGGTAACAATGTTAAGTCCTATCTCTTGTAGCCGGGAAATGATCATAACTATTAGATGTTTCAGTGTTTCTGCTTTAACAGTAGATTTTGTAAAGAAAAACGCAACTGGCTTTTTATATGACTTTTTGATGCCTCTTATCATAAACACCAAAGCATGGTTGGCATTTTCTTTAGACCGACCGAATGTACCCATATCTTCGTACCCACATTTTTTTTGTGTTTTGGTTTCATAATGCAAACCAGCATAAAGAAACATTTCATCAAAGATAAGAGTACAACATCGATCCAAATCATCCAGTCTCTCTACTTGTTTCTTCAAGTGTTCTAAAACAGGCTCAATAATACCAGATTCCATTGGAAATGAGGATAAAACATGCTGAAGAGTTCTTGGGGACGGAAGTTGAAAGAAACATTTTAAATATCTGTACAGCCGAGGACTTCTTTTAAAAATAGAAAGGGCAAAAGCTTTATCTTGAACTGTCAATCGGCGAGCATTAGGATGTTTAGTAGCATTTCTTAACTGAGCATTAATAAAATTTTGAGTAACCTGGTTTAAATTTTCCTCAACGTACTGAAAACGACCATCCTCATACAAATTTCTAATAGCACAAAGGTCAGAGTTTTTAGATTTAAGCAAATATCTTAATTTAGAAAGTTTAGAAACAACATTTTTATGATGACTGTACATTATAAGTTCTTGGCGAGTTAAATTTTTCTTCTTTAAGCCTGCTTTTGATAGCATTCCAGTGCCCTTTTCATTTATAAACGGATCATTTTCATTTAAAACTGGATCTGTTTCATTTAAAACTGGATCCATTTCATTTAAAAATGAATACTGGTCTCTCACAGCCATTTTAGAATGCTTAGAGTAACTTGTAGAAGATTTACAATATGAGTGGTCCATCAAGTCATACGAACTAGTGCACATGTTTTCAGTTTCCACAACTTCCTCGGAAAATAATGATGGATCATTAAAATAGGGGTGGGTTATGTTTTCAGATGGTAATACATCCTCTGCGTTTGCAAAAACAACTTCCTCAGAAAAGGCTTCAGCAACATCAGGTTCCAAGAGGATCTCAGATACTAACACATTTGCTTGTTGTGGGAAAGAGAGTGAGGGCCTCTTAATATCTTTTTCTGAGTGGGACTTTGACTCAAATGACAAACCAGCTTCGGTTAGAAATGGTGTTGCACAATTTTCAGAGTTATGTTCGTATGAAGTGGAGGCTTCTTGGCTAGGAAATAGAACACGAGGTTGTAAGTGAATGCTATTTGGAGGCTGAATATGAGCTGCGCTCTGTACATGCGAATGGGGCACAGCACCATACTTTAATCGCGTTTGAAGATTTGGGTTTACATAGTCATTTAGTGTAAAATGGTTATCGCAAAAAAAAAATTACGGCAATTCTCGCTAGGGCTAATTTGACAATCATTTCTCCAGGCCTCCAATGAACCAGCATTTTTAGGAAATCTATGAAAAAACTTATTTTTGTAATCGTGTGCAACAATTTTGCTGAAATAAGAATTTCAGCTTTCCAATTTTGGAAGTTGTAGAACCTAAACCAGGCATAACGAATGTTTAAAATCAACACTAAGACTGCAAAGGAAACACAAATACCTAATAGTAACCTCAGACACTTTAAAATATATCAATGACATATAAAATATGAAATTCAACTACATTACCTGGTTGTACGGTGATTCTTCCTGTCTTAGAATGGCAAATAAATTAAAGTCGAAATACCTTACCCGTTGCATTATCTGTTGTGATTCTTCTAGTATTTACAGCCCCACAAGAATACCTAGAATTAACATATAACTTAATACAGTCAATTTAAATAATTAAAATATGTAACTTGTTTAGGAAAAACATTTGAATGTAGTTACTCTTTTAATTATTACTGCAGTCTTTAGTCAAATTAATCTTTAATTTCTGTCAGATTTTTTAATGGCGTATTTAGTTTTGGTTAAAAAAATTAAACTGAAGAAAATACAAAATCTTTTATTTATATATATAGATACCTATTATGTAAACAGCTTCAATTTTTAATTTGTTGAAAATAAGTTTTCTGATGGTGTACTGAAATCCTGCTTTGATGCGAAATAAAAAAAATTATTCATGCAACATTTTAATACCTAAGTACATATATAGTCAGTATTTAGTTTTCAAAATCTTTTATCTAATTTCGGAAAAATATCCATCTTTCCTTTGTGATGATTTTCGAGCTTATTTCTCTTTACAAACGCGATACTTGGTCAAATTTTTATCATTCAACTAAAAGGACATTTAAATTGCTTACCTGGCCTGGAACAGGAAAAAAATAATCCATTTTCACAATGTTTAAATTAAAACGCAATCACAGGAAAGTAAAAAGCACTAGCCGCCATTATATTTTAGGTTAAAAAGAAATTATGGACGATTATATTTTAGCTTCCAGACCTGCCAGACAGGGAAGTCAGGTTGTAAAATAATTAAGTTGTTGGACTGGTCGCATAACGCAACCATCTCTTTCTGTAGTATCGTTGGTTGGACATTTAAAAAGAGATAAAGAGTGTCGGACGTGGTAAGCCTCTTAGCTACTTTTACTTACAACGAAGACAAAGACAAATTTGTATGTCCGAACTTTAATCGAACCAAGCCTGGCCGGTTACGTATGTCGTAACTAAGCGTGTTGCGATACTTGCCATAAGAAGTTTCATGGGGCTGCTAAAACCTGTCAACAGAACCACCGCTAGACAAAGCGATAGGGGTAACTCAGAATACAAATAAAAGAAGATATGATACCGCGCAGGTAGGCGTGGCCATTTAAGTCACGCCGTGACCAATTCCGCGATATTTTGTATTGTGGTGTTTTTTTATTACTTTTAGGAGTTTAAAAGTAAAAATGAGATGTGCTGTGTATGGCTGTGATGTGGACAATCCATCAGTCAATGTAATCAATGCATGTATTTATCCCTTTATTTATATGATTATTTTAAATCATATACTATAAAATTTGTATTATAAGCAGGAGGCAAAGTATATTGCCAATAGAATTTATATAAAATCGCCTATAAATAACGTAACCTCTATATTGCGCAATATAAATTTCAAAAGAAGGGCACTGCGTGACGACATGCGCGAACCCGGACGAATTTGGCACGGTTTGGTATCATACCTTCTTTTATTTGTATCATGGGGGTAACTCGTACGCCTAACTTAAACCAATCAAGCGGAGCCGCGTTACTGCGTCGCTATGACAACGGACTGCTAAGTGGTTTGCTTTTTGGGAAGAAGCGGACTTTGTCGGCACTTTTTACTAAACCCTTCAAGTTAAAAATAAATTTCTTTAAGGTTTATGTTTTATAATATTGAGCTAAGAATGAAAACATTATTTTATATCGTTTTCAATAGAAGAATATTATTTTAGCAGAATAGGAGGTTCTTTGCTGTGACTTGTTTCAAACATTAACTAATATATAACTAAGCAATGTTCATGGTAACCAAAGAATAATTTCTTAAAAGAAAAAGAAATAAAAGCAAAGTAACCTAATTATTGCCTTCACGGTACTCCTTGAAGCAGGGATTCCCACATAGTCCAACCATTTGACCGTTTTTGTCATTGCAATTTTCACAGACGGAAAATGTCTGCCTTCCCTTTCGTTTTTTTTTAGGGTTATAGTTATTTTTTTTGGCTTGGTTTTTTTGGGTGCATTTGCTGTATTTAGCTTTAAAAAATCCAATATTACCATTTCTCGAAAGTGTAAGTAGGTAGTTTTTTTTGATTAAATTTTTATTGTACATTATTTAAGTACCATTCCATAGACAAACATCTACCAAGTGAAAAAAAAAACCTTTAGGTATCATCTGTGGTTGATATTGGAAAATTCAGTTAGTAATATTGATTAAGCTTTGTTATAACTTTTCACTTCGGAAAAAGAACATATTTTCTACAAAGATTATTTTAGATTATAAAAACACTCTTCATCTTAATTCTTAATACATGCGTAGACTGCTGCTACTACTACTACTGGCTCCATCTATATGGGTAGAGATTAATGAGACTGCCGTTCTTGAAAGTTGCATCCTAAATACTAAAAAGGTAAAAACACAACCTACGCCAATGGTTAGGCAACCATCAAAACAGATTTAGGACAAGTGTTTGGTGTTGTCTACCCGCACGCTCCCGCAATAGGGAACTTGCACATTTTTTTTTTATTACATAAAAATGTTCAGTCACATCAAAAAATAACATATGCAAAATATTACGACTTAAATATCACTCCTTAATTTTTTATTAATTATTAAAGTTCGCGCGCCAATCCTAACATTCAAAACGAGCTCCATGGCGCGGGAAGGTGTGTGACGTCACACCGTGTGTCGGGCCAGCAACGTTAAGCTGCAGTGCATTGACATCGAGGTGGAAAATTGAACAGGTAGGGTCTGTTTACGTTTGTGTATTTACTTTGCGTTTCAAAAAACCCAAATAATGGAAGATACTAAGAAAAATACATACTACAAATAAACTGTTTATTCATGTACTACCTGAAGATAAAAATCGCCGCATAAAATGGTTTAAAGCATGCAGAAGAAACGTAAAAGACATTTCTGAAAAAATACTGCACTTCACGTATGCGAAGATCATTTTAATGTAATAATACTTTAAATTGTTTTATTCGTATCCTTAAAATATTTTTAAGGTAAATTTTTGGCCGATTTATATAGATGTGGAAAAATATTATGGCGCCAGAACCATTCTGCTGCGTCTATTAACATTTCTGTGTATTCTTGGATATATTCCACCCATATATGAGAAAATTGAGAGTTTTCGTTTTTAAATTTGGTTCTGCAACACAGAATAAACATTTCCTTTTGTTACATATAAACATCTGCAGCTGAACGAACTTGTGCTTTGTACTTTGCCGTTTGTTAAATAATTAGATAGATTTCAGACTGAGGACACTTTATTTCAACTACATATTCCTCAGATATGGCATCTGGATAAGCTCCAAATATTGGATGTCTTGAATCCAGATGTAGTCCTATATGACTTAATTTAATTGCAGATCTAACCCGGTTTCAGTCTCCCCTCAATGTTGCAAGTTACAGCATATTGTTTTTTCCTTAGATTATGTTCTGGTGTTATCTTAGCTTTCACTGTGCAAATATTCTTATCTCTTCGAACTTGGACCCATCCTATAGTAGAATATCCATAAGAATACCTTCCAGATCTATAATTAGTTAATTATACTTATTAATACTTAGAAAAGGCATTGATATATTTTTTGCTACTATTAGGGATGTAACGGGTAGCCCTTTTTAGGATCCGGCCAAACCGGGTACCCGGTCAATTAAGACCTGGCAAAACCCGGTACCCGGCCGGGAACCCGGTCCCGGGTACCCGGTCTTGCGGAATATTACTATTGGCAACATCGCCGGTCGGCCGCGCGTGCTATTCGTTCCGGAGAAGTCCCATGCAGGGCTGCCAATTTGTGAGTAATTCCTCACATTTGTGAGTAATTTGCTGGTCTGTGAGTAATTTTGTGAGTTTAGTTGCAATTGTGAGTAAATTGTGAGTAATCGAGAGATCAACGTATATTCACGTAGTATATTCTTGGTAGTTATGCAGATTTCTAATCTGATAATTTATTAAAAATTTAATTTTAAAAATCTAAATTTAGGCATAATTTTAGGCGCTCTGGCAGTAATTACAATTTTGCAGTTTTTAGATCTGCACTGCTTTTAGCGACCTCTCTTGCTTTGCCAATATAAAAATATGAGGATAAGTAAGGTAGCTAGTGATTCGTCTGTTTGATACTGCAACTTGCAACACTAGGTGTCGCAGCGTCGCGAGTATTCCCCTCCTGTATCTAGTGTGATTTACACAAACATATTCCTTTCAAAATGGCGAAAGGGCTCCTACTTTAGCTTTCTTCCGAGTTGGCAACCCTAGCAACACGCAACATCAGCTTTTGATGTTTAGCAACATTGCACAGTAGTATAATAAAAACAAAAGCGCCATCAGTTGCCACTTATTAGTATTAACAAATATACCTACGGTGTTTTACGGTTTATACAAAAAAGGGGTGTCTTGATATTGATATGTTGAAGTTGTGAGTAATTGTGAGTAATCCAGGAAAGTTTTGAGAGTAAATCAGTAAAGGTCAGTTGGCAGCCCTGGTCCCATGTTATGACACAGGTCTTGGGTAAACAGAACTTTGTGCTTCTATTGTTCTAGCTCGTATTATTCATTATTCTGTGTGTTTAAACGTAACACGAAACCATTAATCTACGTACGTATTGTGTTAAAAGGAAAACAAAAATAATGAGCGAGGTAGATAATTTGAAGGAAAAAGTAATAAAATATATCCTTGAAGCAAATTTGTTAATCCAAAATAATGAAGATAATTTGTCATCCAATTCAGATTCAGATGACAATATTCCTCTTAGTTTGTATACAGATAATCCATCCTCATCAAAAAGACCTAGAGAAGATAAACGCTCAGTTTGGGATGTGTTTACCAGTATTGCAAACACGCGAGATACAAATAAAAAATCATCTGCTAAAGCACCAAACATACAACAGGACGTGGAGGATGAAATAAGTTCATATTTGGCGTTGCCGTTAATTGATAGACAATCAAGCCCATTTTCGTGGTGGCAAATAAATTCGCAGAGATTTCCTACTCTAGCAAAGCTTGCTAAAAAGTTTCTTTCAGCACCTGCCTCAACAATATTTAGTGAACGGTTGTTTTCAGAAGCGGGTAATATTTATGAAGAAACCCGAAACCGACTATCCTCTGAGAATGGTGAAATTTTAGTTTATCTTCATCACAATTTGCCATTAATTGATTTTAGTTATTAAATGTTTTAACAAAGTTTATTATTATAACCTTTTAAAATCTGTTTTTTTATGTATTTTTTATCATCACAAAAATACACCGTTTCAGTTCTTTTATGTTTTATTTTATCAAAAACAGAAAACAAAATAAAAAAACCGGGTACCCGGCCGGGTAACACCTGATACCCGGCAAAACCGGGTATCCGGCCTTCCCGGCCGGGTACCCGGTTTTGGCCGGGTAGACCGATTACCCGTTACATCCCTAGCTACTATAGTCAATACAAACATATTTTTGTGCCTAATGAAACGCTAAACATTCTAAACAGCAATTAACAGTATATAAATTTAACAAAAAACACAAGTTGCAGGATATAGTTTTAAGTCAAAGAAAACATACTTTTAAATATTTTATAGTTTTTCACTATTTTTACACTTTAATCTAAAATAGGTACACATTTTTAAGGCGTTTATCACTACATTAGTAGATTTAAAACAATATTTTATGTTCTATAAGTATCTGAATAATTCACAGATCTATTTAAATTTACCGCAAATGACAAAATAAACTGGTATCGGTACCTAACATATATTGTACCTACTTGCACGCGAACTTCACCAAGCGAAAAGTCTCGGAGTTTTTTTTTTATAAAAGTTGCCACCATAAACATATCCACAGTGGGTAAATTGTCTGATTGTACTTTTAAAAAGCTTCATCAGTCATCTTGTAACAGTATTTATTTGCTCTGAAACTTAAAATCCAAACAAGCACACTAAATTTTTTACCAAACGATTGTCTAATAAGTACGTTTCCCCCGTGCTGCCGCTCACGGGTCATGTCTCGACGAACGGTTTGACGTCAGAACCAATGGAGTCGCGTAACTAGAATTGTTCAAATTATGCAACCTTTAATAGTTTATATTTAATCCAGGGGATTAAAAAATTTTTTTTTTGTGAACTATGGGTCTTTTGATGATATTAGCTTACATTTAAGAGTGTTATTTTTCAAATTTAATTTTCATGCAAGTTCCCTATTCTACAAAATCTTAATGTTTGCATAACCCCCTTTCTTTTAAATAAACAATAAAACAGAATATTTCTGTTAAATATCAACTCAAAAATTAGCAAGCATTATTGACATGTTGTGTCTACAACATTTAAACAATCTCTGAAATGTTTAAACTTAGAGGCCGCAAGTGCTTTTGTTAAAATATCAAGTTCAATGTTCAAGAACAACAAATTCTTGTTCTACACAATCCCTAACAAAATAGTGTTATATATAGTAAATAATATTGTTATTTAATTTTATTAAGTATCCCGTGATACTTTTTTGATCGATGGAATCACTCGCAAAATCAGAATCTGCATATGCGTGTAGCTGATATTGAACTTTGGAATTATCACTTTTTACAAATTTTAGACCATAATTTTCAGTTGGTTTTAGATATTTTAAAACACTTTTAAGATAATTCGAGTGTTCAATTCTAAAACATTTTTGAAATTGACTGAAATAAGTAATGCAGAAACTTAAATCGGGCTTGAGTCCAGCATAATATACATTAGACATCCAATCAATTCCTTGTATGGCAGGTTACTGTCACCTTCAGTATTTGCATGACTTAATTGCAATTTAGGTTGCATCGGTACACTAGATTGTTTACAATTTTCCTTATTAAACCTTTTTAAAACTTTTCCAATTAAATTTTTTTGTGTAATATACAGAGTGTTATCAGGGCCGGATTTAGGTCTGTGGAGGCCTCTGGGCAGAATTCATGTGGGGGCCCTACTTTCCAAATATATATTAATAATAAAAACAAAAGCGAAAAATTTTACTTTACTTTTATAAATAATATATGTATTTTAAAATAATACAAATTAAAGAACAGTTATTTGTTCGAATACAAAGTAAAATATGAAAAATAAGAATAGTAAGTTAAATTACTGAGTTTAGTAAGATGTACGTGTGATTAAAGTCTTGGCACTCTTCTAGATGTTTTTATTGAAAATTCATTGATTATGTCGGACATATCTAGTTGCTTTAAGACATCGTTGTTCAATGCTCATTATAAATAGATGATTCAAACGCTCTTGACCCATCATAGACCGAAGTCGATTTTTAATTAACTTGAGCTTTGAGAACGATCTCTCCCCGCTGCAGTTAGTTAGCATCAGGACTAAATATAGACGAAGTGTCACCTCAACGTTCGGAAACGCATCATCCACTTTCTTTTCTTTTAGCAGCCGGTACATTTGAAGTTCTTTGCTAGTATTTGATGAGCCGATTTCTTCCTTAAATGTATTGAAAAACTCAACAAATTGTACTAGTTCGACACCTAGATTCTCATCTAAATCATTGTTATACATTCTAACAAGTTTTAGTGAGTGAGCTTCAATTTCAGAGTGAGATAAATTTTCCAAATGATGTAGAAATCCAAAATCAGAATGAATGGCTTCATATGCGGAAAGCCTCTGACTTAAAGAGGTAGTGAATTGATCTATAATAGAAATAAACTTTTGAGTTCTAAATTTCTCTAATGGTGTCATTTCAGCCTCTGGAGCCTTTCCGTAATCCAGCGGAGTAAGCCGAACATTCCGCTTATCTTCGCACCTCGCGTCTCATACATTTCGAAGTTGTCACGTCTTGACTTAATAAATTCTTTAAGTGATGCAAGTGCTGCCACTCCTGAATTAAGGTCAATATTTGGATCTTGAAGAATATGACTTGTGCTGTTTGTTCTCTGTAAAATTTCGTGCCAAAATATTGCAAATATTCCTGTTTCCAGTAAGCACATTCGGTTATACAAACCATTTGCATCGCTACGAGATTGAAATTGTTGCTCACCGTCTTCTGAAATTATTGACAACGTTTCTTTAATTTCATTGTAACCCTTGACTAGTGCTTTAGAAGCATCACTTCTAGATGACCATCGAGTAGTATTTACTCTTTTAGGAACAATAATATTTTTCCCACCAATCCCACCGTCGGCGTCGCCGCCGTTTAAAGACGCAGATTGTAAACATTCTGTCAACAAGTTGTATCTATATGTAGAGGAAGTAAAAAACACATAAAGTTCCTCTAAGAAATAAAAAAATGCTATCGCAGCAGAACAACACTCGGCTGCAGCTTTTGCAACTAAATTTAGAGAGTGGGCGGCACAAGGAATCCACAACGCCAACTTATTATGTTCCATAATTTTAGCCTGAACACCATGGTATTTTCCACTCATAACTGACGCGTTGTCGTACGACTGTCCCCTGCAATTTTTTAAGTCGATATCATGTTCTCGTAGGAATATCATCAGGTTGGGTTGGGTTAATTGATCGGTATGTGCTTCGTCAGGTGTTGAGTCAAGAGAAACTGAATAATATTTTGACTTCTTGATTTGTGAAACTATCTCATTTAAAACGCTTTGACCCATCAAATGTACAATTTCTTCACATATGGTTGATGAAAGATAGTTGGTGCGTCCGCTTCCAGGATTTGAGTATCTATTAATATGGTGCTTCAAAAATTCATCATATTCAGATAATAACTGGAGTATTCCCAAATAGTTTCCATTTTTTGGTGAACCCAACAACTCATTTTACCCGCGAAGTGCTAAACCTCGTCCACAAATAAACTTAATAACACTAATTAGTCTTTGAAGTACCATTTTCCAATAGTTTTTAATTTCTTCGGCCTGTTTTGCTATTTCGGTATCAATACGCTCCAATTCATTTGTACGACAGGCTACTGCCACGACAGCGTTAAGGTGGGCTTTGGATATTTCGTGATCCATAAGCCTACTACTTGCATGTTTCCAATCACAAAACCCACTGTCACTAAAATGAGTACGAACAGTAGATAACAATTTACAAACAACGCAATATACTCGTCCGTTAGAAGGTGAAAAACATAACCATGAAGATGTATTATGTCACCATTGCGCCCCTTCCTTTTAAACATACTTGTCATACGCTGTCGAGTTCCTGTATCGCCTGGTAGTTTCTGTTTAAATGAACACCGCTTAAGTATCTTCTCATCGGAATGTTGTAGCTTAGATGTTCCTACTCTTATCCAGTATTCAATATCAATATTTGTCATGCTTTCGGGCCAGAGACCAATATCAAACATGGTGGAATCTGATTCTAAATCTTTCTTTTTCTTCACTTTTTCTTGATTCCTGATCTCTACATTCTACAAGAATTTCATCTTCGTCATTGTTTTGTTTTCCTGGTCCTGGGGAAGATTTACTTTTACTAGTAGAAGTAGAAGTGGAAGCAGTTATTAGAAAGTTAGTCATATGCGGTGTTTTTGCAATGACTTCTGTATGTCTTTTATTCTTCTGTTGAGCGAGTTTGCATTTTTGGGCACCACTTTGATAGTTTCGCTTTCCCTTATGTCGATCAATATTTTCGATATCCTGAAATTAATAAGTACAGGTATGCGCGAAGAGAACTTTCTCTTTATGTTTGACGTTTGTTCTGATCAGTGGCGTGCGGTAAAATTTTTGGAAAGGGAAGCGATTCGATATGATCATATCGCTGGATTTTTAAAAAATTTCGATATCTCGCAAGATTTAAAAGGTAAAAGATTTTATGTTTTTTGAATCTTTCTTTAGTTTTACCTACGTAAAAAATACTAAAGATAATACCACCGAAAAGGCAATGGTTTTCGATATTTTGACAGTTAAAAATCGCAAATTTTCAACTTTGGAGTCCAATAACTCAAAAACGGCTTCAGTAATTAAAAAACGGCTTCGATGCTCCTATTTTAATTTTTAAAGGTCTATCGAATGACGTGGAAAAAAGAGTACATCCGGTTTGACCGGAAATAAGTAGACCGGAACTACCTAAGAGCGCCGATCTTCTGAAATTAAGATAGAAACAACCAAGCCGTTTTTAAATTACTGAAGCCGTCTTTGAATTATTGGACTCCAAAGTTGAAAATTTGCGATATTCAACTGTCAAAATCTCGAAAACCATTGACTTTTCGGTGGTATTACTTTTATTATTTCTTACGAGGAATTAAAGGGAGAATCAAAAAATATAGGGTATTCCATTTAAAATAAGCAAGTTTGGGCTCACTTCCGGTAGAAACGGAAGTGACAAAATCATAAAAATATTACCCAAAAAGAGACAAAAGGAGACTATAACTACGCCGCAAGTTTCAAAACTTAATTCCAAGTGGAAGTAGGAAAACTTTTGACCAACGGTTTCGTGAATCACCCTGTATAATAATAATACCTATGCCTATGCATTATAAAAAACAATTATTTTTTTATCTAAAAGCATAGGGAAGGGAAGGGGTGCTTCCCCCGCTTCCATGCGGGCCGCACGCCCCCTGATCTGGTCCCTGATTTTGAAAATGTTTACATGAGTTTATTCAAATTTTCGAAGTTCAAAAGTGTCCAACAGAAGGGCGGTCCAAGGGGGGGGGGGATGACGGGGTAATTACCCCCCCAGAATCCAGAACTAAAAAAATACATATTTAAAAAAACAAGTTTTTAATTTGTCAAATAAGGTGTCATACAAAATAAACTAAACAAACAATAACTATTTCTTTAAAAAAAATTTTAACAGCATGAATAAAAAAATAAATAAACTTAAAAAAATTAAACAAGAAATTCATTTCTGCGATTTTTACGCGACGCAAACGAATCTATTACTTTGGATACATCGACGGGTACATCTCGATGAATGTGAAGTAGAGCTAATCCTACGAGTCGCTCTTCGGACATAGTTGACCTCAGCCAAGTTTTGAGGCGTTTTAAAGAAGAAAAGCTGCGCTCTGCAGATGCCACACTAAGTGGCAAAACACAAAGAAGGGAAAAAGCTACTTTTATGGTTGGAAATATATCGCCATCGCAGAGGTTATATAATGTTACAGCGTTGTCTATGATATCCTCGGATTTTTGCCATTTACTTCTGCATAATAGTAGCTCTCCGTTTAACTTATCGTAGACAAATTCTGCATCTTCGTTAAGTATAGGTGCTAGATACGAGGAAAGTTGCTTACACATCTCTACAAAATCGTCACTAGTCGTTTTTAAGCACACAGTTGGAATTAGCACATTAAAATGAAATATCATTGAAATTTTTTCGTCCTCGAATCTAAATTTTAGGTCGTCAATTATATTTTCGAGAAGAGGAATAAAAACTGAAACCCTAAAAAAAGTTTCAGGGTCATTTGTATTTAGATTACAACGGTTGATTTGTCTTCCAACTCGTCGGGGTAATACAACTGGAATACCTAATTTCTGACGACACTCTTGAATATCATCAAAAATTTTTTTAAAAACCACATCTGCGTTTTTTCTTTTGTCTTCTAAGACTGTAATAATGTCATTCACCAAAGTTTTGGCACAGTTTTTATCCAATTTTTTTTTTGCAAAATTTTACTTAAATTTACAGTGATGGATAAAACAAAAGGCAAACAGTAAAGGGCGGCTAAGAAATTTGAAGACAGAACTGATGTCATTAGACTTTGTGCTTTTGAGGATGTTTCGGCATCTTTCCACGTATATATAATTTGCAAAGGATCTATTATATGTTCTAAAAACAATTTAAACTTTAAAACTGCCCCATGTCTTTCAGTCCACCTTGTTTCGCATAATTTTTTTAAGTTCTCATTGCTAGAATTTTTAAGAATTAAATTTATTTTAGCTGATGCATTAAAAAATGCCGTCGTTCGTGATGCCTGTACAGTTTCTGATATCCTGTATATTTATAGATTTTGAAATGGATAGGTTAAGGAAATGACTAAAACATGGAGCTTTAATGGCTTGAGGCATAAATTTTCGCAGATGGGATACTGCACCTTTTTGTTCTGAAAGCATTACGCTGTCGGTACTTATTCCTACGCAGTGTTCCTGGGTGAAGCCGTGCCCATTTAAGAAACTTAGAACAATATCGGCTAAAGCTTCTCCTGTTAGTTTAGGCTCATCCTCTAGATCGTTCATATTCCTGTAACAATCTATAAATGAAACAACATCTTCTCGTATTTCGTTGTCTTTTCCCAAATACCTTACTACTAAAGACATTTGCGATTTATGACTTATGTCCGTCGTTTCGTCGAAGATAATACTATAGTATTTGGATACTTTAATTTGTTGAAAAATTGTATTTCGTATTTCGTTGCCACATATTTCAATTAACTCATTTTGAATATTTTTGCTGATATATGTCGCCCTTGAATTATGAGATTCTAACTGAGTTTTTAATACATGGTCCCCATAAGCAACTCTAAATTTAAGAAGCTCCCTAAAGTTGCCTTCGTTAAAATTATTTGTAGATGATTCTGCCTCATCAATATCAAGTCTTCCATCATCTTTATTTCCTCGTAGAGGAATATTTTGTCTTCCTAAAAATATTAGGGTCTCAATTATAGGACGCAAGCTTTCTCGGTTCTCTTTAATTTGTTCATTTCTTTTGAATCCAAGATATTAATATCTTTTTCAGGACGTTCATATGTTTGTATAAAATTAAAAGCATATTCCACAGCCTCTCTGTGATATTTATTTGACTCATGAACGAATAAATCTCCATCTTTTCCTAATAATTTAGAGTATTTAGAAAGTGGCATACGAACTAATTTTTTTAGAGGAGTTAACTTATTAATTCCACCAAATTCCGCAAAAAGAGTACGGAATTTACAAAAAAGTCCGCCCTGTTGTTTAGAAAAAGTAAGCCGTTTAAATAATTCAAAATGTTTAAAAGACGAAAAACATCTAACATCCTTATTATTTTTCATATGTACTGAAAAAGGAAATATAAAATCTTTTCCGGGAACAAAGGCATTCTTTAAAAGATTATATTTATCGGTGTCCGAAATAACTTCTGAGCTAGGATTTAAATAGGTACCGACGTCAAAACTACTTCGTGGTTGAACGGTTTGAATAGTTTGAAGCGCTGAGGACTCTGTTGAAGACGATTCTTGACACAAACTTTTACATTTTTCCTCGTTCGATAACTCAGAATTCTCATCACAAAAATCAGTGGAGTCAGAATGTGAGGGTTGTGAGAAATTGTCAATTTTTGTTCTCTTTATAAATTTGTCCAAAGTTCCCGTTTGCCTTTTACTCATTTTCTAAAATAAATCTAGTGGTAAAAGTCACTCTCTTTTAATTCAAATTATAAGGTTCGACATCGGTAACATGGTTTTATTACAGCCGACGAGTTTAGCCGCATTTACGAAATAACTTTTGTTAGTTTCCGAAGAAACCCGAACAAATTTAATCACAAATCAAAATAAAATTATATTGGACTTTTTAGTTACAAATAA
Organism: Philopedon plagiatum; assembly: GCA_963971165.1. Lineage (NCBI taxonomy): Eukaryota > Metazoa > Arthropoda > Insecta > Coleoptera > Curculionidae > Philopedon > Philopedon plagiatum. The sequence continues at coordinate 42,174,073 of OZ020190.1, read as the reverse complement.
AACAATTTTGCTTCGTCAGTCTATTTTGGCTGCATACACTATACACTAATAGATCATTTGTCCATGTCTGCCGCAGTAAATTAAAGCAGAACATTTCGATTCACTTTGACTGCAAATGCAAAAGCTTATAATTTGAAATAGATAACTAATAAAAGCTCTAAAAAGTAACATACCTTATTCCAATCAACAACAAATAACTCAAAGTGAAATTTTATGAATTAGGTAGAATAATTATTATTTCTTTAATTAATTCTAACCCCGCGGTTGCATCGAAGTAAATTCCAACTTATCTCCGAGCTCCGTCCACATTCGAATCACAAGCTACTTTGCCGTTAAACAGGTGCCGAGCCAGTGGCAATATTGGCAATGGCTTGTCTGGGCTTCCCATGGCATGGTACGGACCGCGAACAAAACAGTGTTGCCACGGTTAGTTATTTTTCAGGGAACGATATTTTAGGTTTTTAAATACACTAGCGGAAACAATTAAAGGATCAAAAAAAATCTCAATTTTGTGCGATTTTTCAAATGGCTGGATCTTTGGTAAAATGGTCATATTTGAGTGAAAAAAAAATCAATTGGAAGCTTGAAGTGTCTAGTTTAAGGATCTTGCGACCAAAAAAATTGTCCAAGCAACAATTAGCGCAAAATCCTAATGAATATCATGGAAAGAAAATTTTTCGAAATTTTTTGCAATCTTATTTTTCGTGTACGGACTTGAAAAAAATTTTTCAACCTAACCAATATATGGATTGGATAGGTTGTTCATTTAACTTCACTTTCTTTTTGTGTCGGTCTCGATACGACCATTCCTCGCTGAGTTATCAGACTTTGAATGCAAATGCGTCATTTTCTCTTCTCTCAGCAATATCTCAGGAACCAATGGTCCCGCAGAAAATGGAAGGGGGGTTTCGCAAACTTGGATCCATTCTCTACAATGCTCTGGCATGTTTTTTCAGAAAACAATTTTTTTTTTCATCCTTAACATGACTTTGAACAATTGTGAAAAACAGGACTTTTTCAGGTCTTTGAGAAAATCACGTGCCACATTGAGAATATTGGGAAAATGACTAATGTTAAGTGTGCATCTTACAGGCCATTGTACCCCTAAAAGCCCTACAGAGTTTCAACCTGATCCATCAAGCCGTTTTATTGTTTCATTCGATTGAATTTTTGAAAAAATTGAAGGATCGCGTTCTTTTGCCTTGAGAGCTCATAATCTGGAACAAAATGGAAAACAAATTTCTCCTAATTTGCTTCCACATTTGTATTCCGGAAAGCGTTTGGAGTCATGAAAAGAAAGTTTTTTTTTAAAACGTAAAAAAAATTTGTTTTGAAAAATTGGAAAAAATTGTTTTTAGAAAAATCCAAAAACAAATTTCTCTGTTCTTGACTTCAAACGCTTCCCGCAATAAGTGTGTGAAAAACCGTCAGGAACAATTTTTTTCCCCAGTTTTTTTACAGATTATGAACTTCCAAAGGCAAAAAACGCGATCGTTCAGTTTTTCAAAAATTCGATCGGATGAAACACAAAAACGGCTTGATGGATCAAATTGAAATTTTGTAGGGCTTCTATGGGTACAATGGCCTGTAAAATGCACACCTCACATTAATCATTTTCCCAATATTCTCTATTGATTGCAGAGGGAGTATAACAATTTCCGTAACATTTCCACATTAGAGTGCGTACTTCAGTGAATTTGGAACACCATTCCGCAACCCGAAATAACCCGATGCATCAATATGGCCGAACGATTGAGGGCTGTTAGAGAGCGGGGGTGGCAAAACCCGTTATTGAACGGATTTAAAACATACACACACACATAAACACACACTCTTTAAAGAATGAGTTTGGAGTCATGACATAAGGTGGAAATGACGAACCACCGGGTCTCATTTCTCTTAAGGGAACACACACACACACAAATGAGCGTAAATCCGACCGTGCTACCTCCTCCTGGTACGCTTTGGGAAACTCTAATGCCGGTGGTTTTGCAAAATCGCTTCACAAAGAGAAATTTTTCAAAAAGAAATTTTTTCAATTTTTCAGAAACACATTTTTTTTTTAATTTTTCAGAAACATTTTTTTTCATGACTCCAAACGCTTTACGCAATAACACTATGGAAAAAATTACGAGAATTTTTTTTCCATTTTTTTACAGATTATGAGCTCTCAAGGCAAACGAACGCGATCCTTCAATTTTTTCAAAAATTCAATCGAATGAAGCAATAAAACGGCTTGATGGATCAGGTTGAAACTCTGTCATTTTCCCAATATTCTCAATGTGGCACGTGATTTTCTAAAAGACCTGAAAAAGTCCTGTTTTTCACAATTGTTCAAAGTCATGTTAAGGATGAAAACAATTTTTTTTTTCTGAAAAAGCATGCCAGAGCATTGTAGAGAATGGATCCAAGTTTGCGAAACCCCCCTTCCATTTTCTGCGGGCCCATTGGTTCCTGAGATATGGCTGAGAGAAGAGAAAATGACGCATTTGCATTCAAAGTCTGATAACTCAGCGAGGAATGGTCGTATCGAGGCCGACACAAAAAGAAAGTGAAGCTAAATCAACAACCTATCCAATCCATATAGTGGTTAGGTTGAAAAAATTTTTTCACGTCCGTACACGAAAAATAAGATTGCAAAAAATTTCGAAAAATTTTCTTTCCCTGATATTCATTTAGGGTTTTGCGCTAATTGTTGCTTGGAAAATTTTTTATCGCAAGATCCTTAAACTAGACACTTCAAGCTTCAAATTGATTTTTTTTTTCACTCAAATATAACCATTTTTACCAAAGATCCAGCCATTTGAAAAATCGCACAAAATTGATATTTTTTTTTTGATCCTTTAATTGTTTCCGCTAGTGTATTTTAGTTGGTTAACAAAAATTACCCCTCCCAGAATTATAGTCCAGGACCGCCTTTGGTCCAACAGTCCAACCCCCAACTATATGTGCATTCTAAAACATCATGTCGAACAATCGAACTGTAATTAGTGTCATTATGTTTTAAGAAGAGAACTAAGAGAAGAACCCCAGATAAATTTAATTCTATTACAAAAATAAAAAAATAGGATAACACTTACTTGTAACAGTGGTAACAGTAACAGTACGATATAAAACAAACAGGCAAAACACTAAAACAGGCTACTACTAAATTTGGAAATTTGCAGAATTAAATTTAAATTACACTTAATCTTGACGTAATTCACTTTCTTATTAGTTCGGATAGCTCGCGTATTGGTGATAGACGAATAATATCTATTCGGTCTGTCTCGCGCGGCTGACGGCTGATTCGCGGAACTCGTCCATGTTCTTACGACGCCTACGCGACCCGACTAGGATTGCCAGATGTCCGGCTTTAGCCGACATGTTTGGCTTTTTACCATCGTGTCCGGCCAAAAATTTACAAGTCCGGCTTTTGTTAGGCTTGTTGTCCATAAAATAGCAGGAATCCACTAACTAATCCACCAAGCACACAGAGACGTAAGAGCGAGCGAGAGGTCTTACATTAGTCTTAGGGATTACGATCTCGTAAAAAAATCGATCTTATGAATCAAACTAAAAAATAAGGCGTGAATCGATTCAAAAACCGGATCGATACCTACAAAAGAATCGATTCCTACAATAATTGATTCTGGATCGAACATTCCCACCTATTTTTAGATATAATATAAGTTTAATTTTGTATTAAAAACTATGATTGATTAATAATGAATAATTAAAAATACCTAATAGAGTTTTCTTTTTATTAAAAGAGGTAGTCCGGCTTTTAGGGCAAAATGTCCGGCTAAATATAATGCCGAGTCCGGCTTTTCTATTCTTGGTCCTGGCAACCCTAGACCCGGTCACGCATGAAGGTTATCACTGCAATCGTAATCAGTGGTGTAGTGTCAAGTTAATAATAAATTAAGATGTAATATTATATGTTTTAATTCTAATATAATAAAAATGTGTTCGGTTTGCATAAAATAAAAATATTATTTTTGTTTTTTTACGTGTGGGGGCCCCTCTTCTGTGGGGGCCCCGGGCAGGTGCCCAGCCTGCCCCCCCTTAAATCCGGCCCTGATTGTTATTTATTTTTGTTATTTCTAAACCTAAAAATGTGATATTATCATTCTTAAATTCTTTCATTTTGAAAAATTTTGACAGATTGATCTTTACAAAATTTAACCTATTAATATTTCGTGAGAAAATTATTAAGTCATTTACATGAGTAAGTAAAAATGTATCACAAGTAAAGTACGAACATGGATCCTTTTTAGAACGTTGAAAGCCCAGTCTGAGTAAAGATTCATTAAAGAGTGAATTCCATAAAACCAAATTTTTATTCACTTACAAAACCTTCAGGATGCTTCATGTATACTGGGTATTTCAGTGTTCCATTAAGAAATGCTGACTGTACATCAAGTTGTTGCACATGTAACTTGTGCTCTATATATTATATAAATAACAATACTCTAATTGTAGCCATTCTTGCTACTGGAGCGTATACATCCTCGGTTAAAGAACACTGTTTAAAACCACGTGCCACTAAACGCGCTTTCTTTTTGATACGCCCGTCACTTTCTTTTTCACGAAATACCCACCTTCAATAAATTATTTCCACGTTTTCAGGCGGCGCCACAAGCTCCCAGGTTTCAGCTCTTTCAATGACTGCAGCTCTTCTTGAACTGCTATTTTCCAGTCATTGTCTATTTTTATCGCTTCACTATAATTTTGTGGTATGTCTGTTAAAATGTTGCCAGCTGAAAGAGCTGCAAGCACATTTGTGTCACTATCAAGGTCACTGTAGTTTTCAAGGTCATGGTCAATATTATGGTCCTGTAAATGTTTAGGTAGGCATTTATGTCTTGTTCTTCTCCTAACAGTTTTATTCTCATTTGTATCTTCCTCATGTTTATTTTCATATTCTGGTTTGATTGGGTGTTTCCTTATTTTCCTTTTCAGTCTCTTTATATTTTTGGTTTTGCTCCTCATCATTTTGTATTAACACCTTCTTGCTTTCGTGTTTAAATTCTTCAAAAATTATATTTCTACCATGTATCTTCTTTTCTTCTTCATCCCATAGTCGGTAATGTGTAGCCAATCATTTTTAGTTTTTTACAGTGTCGATCAAGTTTGGTTTTTCTTATTTCTTTTGGTATTAGGTTGTATGCAGTACAACCAAGGATTGTAAGCTATTGTATATTAAATTATAATTCCTTTTTTTCTTACAGAAGTCAGTAAAAGCTTGTGAAGAATATTCACCTGCATTGTCAGACCGAAGTTTTTCAATTTTTGTGTTAAATTTAGCTTCCACCATTTCAACATAAGTTTTGAATTTTTCTGTAGCCTCGCTTTTCTGCTTTATGAGGTAACACATGCCAAAATGAGAATGTATCACTTTTGTTCTGTCTTGCCTCTTCCATCAATAATTTATATTTAACAAAATCCAAAGTTACTAAAGCTTGATTTTGACAAAACATAATGTCAATAGCTGTAGTTACAGATTGGTACCTCCAGCGCCCTTTAGTTCACAGACAGTTTTGTCAAATTCTGTAAAAAATTCTGTCAATGAGTGTGACCCCTCTAACTTTAAAGCATGTAATTTTCTTTGAAGCACTACTTGCGTGGAAATACCTTTTTTTGTATATGTGTTTGTTAGACATTCCATAACTTCCCGCGCTGTTGTTTTTGTTTTTATCATTTCCAGTATATTATATCGGATATGCATTGTACGATTATTGTTCTTGCCTTAATTTAATTTTTCAGATGCTTGGCTAATTCCTCTGGAGCAGTAGGAGCTTCCTCCGTTAGTACATTATAACATTCAATTTTTGTCACAAAGTTTTATAATATATTTTTATTGCCGAATTATAATATTGATATAAGTAGCGCCACCTTCGGTTCCGGTTTTGAGGTGTACTTCTGATCTAGGTAGTTTCCAACAGAACCACCGGTTTGAGTTTTATGTGTGTGTTCCTAGAGATCGCCGCGACCTTTTTATTTAAACAACGGTATAGGCAACTCATGTTTAAGGTTCTACCTTGCTCGAGTACTGCGCGCGACGGTGTCGTAGGGACATGCGATTAGATCGACGTAGAGGGTGTCGATACTATTTTAGATGTTTGATTTTTGTATAACGGACAATATGTTACGAACTTATAAGCGGGACGGGGCGCGATATGTTCCTTTTGTAGCTAGTTTTGACACCCGACCGTTTGACGTGTTAAGGGGTTAGTTTTCGTCGCTGTCGATATTTGACGGTATCGACTAGCGTTGTTCCTATAGATACTATTATGCACCGCTCTATAGCGTGATGACGAGGGAAAAAAATGAATGAATTTTGGGATCGTTGGGGTACTGAAAATTGCGATCATTTCCACCTTGCTGCTGGCTGAAGTCGGTGGGGGTGCAACCCTTTCAGCCCTGCTGGGCTCATAAGGATTTGGGGTTGTGACCCCGAATTTTTCCTCCGGGTTTTGTTTGGCAATTGGTGCCGTTTGGTTGTTTGATACCGTTTTTGTTTGGCTTTGAATGCCGTTACCTTATTCCGGAAGAATCACATTTTTAATGGATCTACGCCGTAGATGTTAGCAGACACACGTGTAGACCCGACACAGAATCGACAGGGTCTTTATTGTTGGTGGAGATACCTATCTCTTTACTTTTGGGGGACAAATCTTTCTTTTTGGTGGAGATGCCAACTTTCCTTCCTTTTACTGGGAGACATCTCCAGGCTCTTTCCTCTTACTGGGGGACACCCAATCGCCATGCCTAGGCCGTCATAGCCTTGGGCCTGGAGACCTTCAGTTGAGGAAAACTTCTTCAGGCAACGTCTTTTTATTTATTATTAATTTTGTTTGGTAACCTTAATATATATTGAATGTCAATATTCATAAAAACTTTTGGTTTGCGCCTAACGTCGAATCGATTCGAATCTTCATATTTTTACTTTAAGTCCCCCCTCAGGGTTTGATTTTCGAGTTAAATAAATGTAGAAATGACCTAATATTTTTTTTTTGGTAAATAAATTGTAAATTTGTTTTAAAGGTAGTGTTTTATTTGCCTCACCAGACAGCGCAGTTTCTTGGATTTTTTTTTTTTGGATAATATGGTAACTATATGTGAGTGAGTGAGCTGAAAGCGAGATCCCAATACTATCTAGGAGGGTTTCTGTTTTTCGCTCGGCATTAAAAACAGTGGCGCCCTTATTAAACCCCCCCTCTCTCCGGCATTGGAGCTAGGGCATTTTTTTTGGCACGCATGCGCAAGCCTCTCGCATTCAACTCAACTCTTTACGTGAGTTAATTTTGTAAATTCTCAATATTTTTTTTTTTTAATTTTTACCGAACTTTGAATTTTTATTTATGAAGGGTAAGTAGAAGTAAAATTCTTCTTCTGTGCGAAAAAGAGCGTGGCAACATTTAAGACTCCTTGTTGTTCTAGTAAAAGTTTTATGCGAAATTCCCAATTCGAAAACGAATTTCCATCGAATGGTTTCACATAAAACAACTGCATATTTTTGTCGGCCATTTTTATTTTTCTACCTTCCTTACTTTTCACGAACCGATACTTTCCGCTGAATTCCGCTGCACCAAATTTTCCAACTTTATTACTAGCTGATCAGTTCAACTCTGGGCCCATAACCGGTGGTTGATAGTGGAAGATTCAGTTAGTAATATTTATTAAGCTTTATTATATCTTTTCACTTCCGAAAAAGAACATACTTTTTACAAAGATTATTTTAGATTATAAAAACAGGCTTCATCTTAATTTTTAACACATGCATAGACTGCTGCTACTACTATTACTGACTCCACCTATATGGGTAGAGATTAATGAGACTGCCGTTCTTGAAAGTTGTATCCTAAATACTAAAAAGGTAAAAACACAACCAACCCCAATGATTAGGCAACCATGAAAACAGATTTAGGAGAAGTGTTTGGTGTTGTCTACCCACATCATCAAACGGTCTTCCAGTACTAGTACGCACAGACCACTCGTCCCAGATTTGAGTCGGACTTGCCCATGGACCGCATCAAAAACTAAATCCGCTCACTGGAATTGTTACTTTTTAAATGGCAATTTTGTTTAGCATAGTAACCGACTCATATGAGACCGGTGGTCTATTAAAAAATTTGTTGCAACTTATATATGGGACGCTTGGTAGCGAACGTGTTAAATGATTGGCCCGTATTGATCTGTTAGCGAGAAATCCGTGCTGCTCCAAAACTATTTAACTTTTCAAAAAGTTTGGCAACTATACATAATTTGTTAATGGGCCGGTAGTTTTTTTTCTATTGTCTTGTTAACTGTTTTTAAAAATTTATGTTATTCTGGATAATTTACATTTATCAGAAAACAGTCCAGCCGATTGGGATTGATTATACAGGGTGCCCGAAAAGCCTTAGTATGGCAAATATCGTTGCCATTAGTAAAGATAGAGACACCATATTTTAGGTGTATTATTGGTTAATAAATCTATTTTTTACAACTTTTTCATCCCCCTTGAGGGGTTGAGGTCACAATTTTTAAATGCAACCCTATGCCGTGTGGTACCTCATGTTAAAGGTCTTCAAAAAAGAAACATTTTACCGCAAACCCGAGGATCGTATCTTAATTCGTTTTTAAATGGCAATCCGATACAAATTGAAAATCGTTAAAAAACAATTGAGTCGGTAGGTTGTAATTATTCGATGTTATTGTATGTTAGAATTTTCAGTTCTTCAACTAACAGAACTTATTGTAACTCGCAGCACCTCAAAAAAGTTTTTAGTGAAGGAAGTTAAAACGAGCGATGTACTTAATTTTAAAGGTTGGTGGCCAAAATTTTATAAAAAACAACTGTATAAGTGACGGAACGATTTCGGAAAACGTACCACGAAATTCGAAAGTAAATTTTAACATCAGTATTATTACGACCAGTTTCACATATATAGCGAAAATAAGGGGTGTGTTGCAGTTTCGACATTTATCGATGTGGCTTTGAAACATACATTCAAATTGCAGCGACCAGGAAAAAATAATATGACGGTATTTCCATCTGCTGCAGCGTATCCACTAGGGAAAATTCCAATAAAATCGAGCAAAACATATAAAAATATCGCGATGGAGAAAGAATTTCAAAAGTTTCATGCTAAATACAATACTACTTTGGCTAACTACTACCAGTAATTAAAGACTAAACATAATAATGTGCAAACTTTCTTTAACCCTTAAGTGGTATCGTATTTTCTAGTTATGTAAATGGTATTCTGGGGTCAAATTTGACCCCAAACATAAATCGAGTATGACAGAGCAGAAAAAAAAAATAACTCAATTTATTAAAATCATTTTGTTTATTTACATCTCTATTTAAATAAACATGATTGTAAAGAACTTTTTGTAACAAAATAAAATGTTATATAACGATTATACAATTTTAACGAAAATGAGAAATAAAAAAAAGTATTCTTTATAAAATGGGGCTCTAGCCAAACGGATTCACTTCTTCCACGATTTCTTTGGATTTTTGTCAAGCCTACTCATTGTTGGAGTCCCTTAAATATAAATTATTGCAAATAAACTTTTTATGAAAAAAATGACAATCATGTTTTTATAACTTACATTTCAGTTGTGTCGCATGAATTGCAGACAATTTTCTGGACGGAATGTTGCTTACAGATGGCCTTGGTACATTTGATGCATTTTGTCTGATATTTTGTGTCTTTAGAGCGTGGACAGAAACCACATCTCATTCTTTTGGCGGGATTTGGAGCTACATTCCCTTGGTCTGGAACAGGAATATCCAAAACTTTTGCAATTGTCCCTCTTAGGTCCCTAGATATGTTATAAAATGTAAGTCGTTCATGAAGGTTTTCATTTATTAAAGCTTCTCCGAATTCGATATTAAATATTCTTCGAGTTTTTCTATTATCCAAATTAGCCGCTTTATAAATAATAAAAGAATTTACTCGGGAAATATTTAGCATAGCATAAAATATGGTTAGGGGCCATCTGCGACTTCTCCTATTGCCCGAATAACTTGCACATTTTTGATCTAAACTGTCCACCCCGGTTTTTGTAGAATTATAAAATTCAAAAATTTCCTGGTTTCCCAGATGCTTCGTTCACTGTTGCGCTATGGTGCATAGAAGAAAGCATTATCACACTTCTGTTTTTTTTTCGGTACAAAAGATACTATTGTGCGATCACCAGTAAACCCAAAAATTGAAGAATTCATTGTCCGTAGCTTATTTGGCTGGAACTGTAGTGGAACTTCCCTTTTATTCTTCCTCACTGTCCCCACATATGTAAGGCGCTTGACTTTAAGCTCATCAACTAGTTCTACTGAAGTGAACCAGTTGTCACCAGTAACATTTCGATTGGTATTTTCAATAGGTTCTATGAGTTCCAAAACATCCAAAGTAGGAACACTTAATTTCTTTGGATTTCTTCTTTGAGTATTTTTGCCGTTGTATATAAATGCATTGAGGAGGTAGTGGATCTTAGCATCGCACAAACACATAATTTTTAGGCCATATTTAGCGGGCTTGCTTTTCATGTACATCCGAAACTTGCATTTTCCCCTAAAAGACACAAGCATTTCATCCACAGTGGCATATTCCGAACATGAATAGTTTGCTTTGCAATTTTCAACAAATTTCTTGAATATATCGGAAATAGGTGCTGTATTGTCTCCCGCTGCAATTCTTTCAGCTCTAGTGTCCAAAGTATCGAATCTAAGGGCAGTCAAAAGAAATAAAAAACGTTTTAGCGACATTGTTGCGCGAAATATATCCCTACCCTTTCCATTCGATGCCCACAAAGATGCCAGGTCTTCTCTTCCCGATTTGAAGACTCCAGCCAAAATGATTAATCCTATACATGCTTTGAGTTCTGTCATGGCCAAGTGGTTTAAGAAACTAACATGCTCAGTATATTTTGCACTTAGTTCTGTTATTTTTGCGTTCGTATGTTCTAATATTGTTTCTAAAATATATTGTCGCTTGTCCTTTTAGGCCAGGAAGATGTGTAATTATATTGTGTGCGGCAGTTCGCACTTCACGTTGTGGTTCCTTTTTTGCCCATTTGTAACGATTTTTGCCGTAAAAATAGTTAGTGGAGGTAGACGAGTGACCTTGAGATTCTGGGTCATCGAATAGGAAAACGTCTTGGTCCTGGAATACTTCTTGTAGGTTATTATCACATTCTTCGTCAGAAATTTGTTGTTCAGATCCCGTGTCATGGTCACTATGTTCGCTTTCTGCATCTGAAATGTCACTGTCACTTTCTTCAGGGCCTCCTACTTCTGAAGTATCATCAAGGTCACTGTCGTTATTTAATATATCTTCTAACTCACGATCAGACAAATATTTACGCGACATAATTTTCTAGAAATAAAAAACTTAACTGGTATCGTGGGGTCGCGGCTGACCCCAATCGCGTGTATACTCAAAACAACCGACTCTATAACAACGGGCGTCAGACACCAACTAAATGACACTAATTTGCGAGGCTACTCCGGCGGTCGTGGCGGTGTTGTCAATAATATCGATTTTTCGCACAATTTTGTGAGCTTGGGGTAGGCCATGACCCCACGATACCAGTTAAGGGTTAAATATTCACACTTAAATAAAAACTGTTTCTGATTTTGACCCAGGCTATGCAGAGAAGACACTTGTCCATTTTTTTGAAAAATTCTAGAAAATACAAATTACATTTTTTAATATAAATCAGGTTGTCATTAAATTAGAACCACCTTATACTATCCTTTTGGCATTTTTAATTCGAAATATATTAACTAGAAGATTCCTAGACAAGCTTTTAATTTTCTCAAAAATTACTTTTATGGACATATCGATACGTTTTTGCCAAACTATCGTAAGCCGCCAGATACAAATTTTACAGGAACAGCCATTTTTTCTTCTAGCTCATAATAAACAATTATTGATAAGAAAAAACCCAAATCTACCTAATTGGGGGCATGTTTTTAACAAAAAATGTAATTATTTGTCTCTAAAACCAGGCGTTGTTGCACTTTTAGTACTTACGATAATTTAGCGAGGCAAGATAATAATGCAAATATGTCGTAAGCAACCAATTTACGATACTTTGTTAGCATTTTGGTCACATTTACGATATTCTGGCTGGCATTAAAACACATTTATGACTATGGTAAGTGACTACATAAATTTTAATTAATTATTACTATTGTTTTATTATTATTATTATTATTATTACTATTATCGTAAGTAAAATAAATAATCTTAAATGATTGAAGAAGAGTTTATTAACTATATTATTAAAGTACAAAAATAAAAAAAATTCTTATGTAAAAACTCTTAAAAATAATAATGGTATTTCTTAAAATATATTTCAATAATAATAAATGAAAAACAAAAACAGCAATGGTTCAGTTATTTTCCGCGTCCGTTAAGTCTTCAACATCAGTCTCCGGCAACGTGTCTATGACAGATCCCTTGGACCGCAAATCAAAAAACTCCTGGTGGTATCTTATGGGTATTATGTTTTGTTTGCACAAATTCTCGAGGTCCCTTTTCTTTAGTACTGAAATAGGTAACTTTTCAGGATACAGTGCCGCTGACATTACATTGTACTGATTTCTACGACCTAAAAAGTAGGATAATATTAAAATATTTGAATAATTATTAGTAGAACTGTAACATACCTTTTTGCTTGGCCATCAAAACTTCCAGGAAAGAAATGTTGTCATAGGTGTAATTAATTTCAACGTTGCATTTTCCTTTTTGGAATTTTACCTGTTTTATTTGACTTATCTTAAATGCTTGACCATCTGAACTCTTGACATTAGAAGCAAGACATTCATCACCAACCTTTTTTCAATTTTTAAAGTCTGAATGTTGCATCCTTACAACTTCAAAAGGTTTGGGATTAACTCTTGCATTTGTAAAAATGGTATCCCATTCGGATGGAGCCCAGACTATTTTTTTTTTTGACATATCTTTCGATGGTTGCATGTACCGAATCTACGGGCATATAAGTATGCCCAGGAAGCAAGAAAACGATCTTTATAGTCTCCATGTTTTGGGCAAATTCTTGTAGAAATTTTTGCAGCATTACTAGCATTGCACGGTTGCGGTTTTGCCCTGAGCAGCTGTCACAGTAAAGAATCACATGTTTTAAACATTTCTTATCTACACCTTCTAAATACTTAAAAACTACTGTACAAATTTCATTACATCCTCTGTTCCCATCAGATTCGCCCCATACAAAACAAATCCCATCTCTGGTGCCACTTTCATAGATGGTTTCATTGTAAAAGGAATACTTTCTGGAATAATATAGAAGCATATTATTACCATGTGGAGTATTCAAAACCTTTTGTAGGTCAAAACTGGCACAGATGTATGATTCATTATTAAGATGTTTTTTTTGATCAGCTAAAAATAGCTCTTTGCTTAGTTCTTTCATTTGCATATGTTTCGCAAATGCGTCTTTGGAAGCTTCCGTTTCTTGAAAAGCATTATCTTTTCTGGATTCACAGATTCGACATTTATCTTTTTTCGGTTGGTGAAATCCCAAGTTAAAATCTGTTAGAAATATTTGTCTAAAAACTTTTATTGATACCTTGGCACTTAAAACTTTTTCTTCTTGGTCCCTCAAAAACAGCCTGTATAGAAAGCTTACATTTCTCAATTCATTAGGAAGGTACATGCGAGAACTCTTGTTTCGGCAGTAGTGGGACGGAACTGCCGGAAGATTTTTAATAAAATTATGTACCACTTGTCTGCTTTCCGTAGATGTCTTATTATGTGGTGTATGTTTACCTCTTTCATCAGGTTTCGCTGATGTTTGGACAGCATTCTCAACAGCATACCGTAAAGTCATCTGTGAATCATCAAGAGTTTTCAACAAAAACTGCTGGCAAACCTCGATACGCTTATCATTCCAGTTCATAAAGTATTTAAATGTTTTATTTCTCCTGCTTACTGAATGTATTTGAACTCTGCGGCGTATTGACACGTTTTCAGTACAACCTAAAAGCCAGTTACGTTGGCGTTCATAGCTTCCTAGACCCCAGTAAAATTCATGGATGTCATGCCTCTCACTTTCTGTGAACTTTTGAGCACATTTATTTTGGCAACTTGCTTTACATGGTATGACCTTTACTTCTTTTCCCTTGCCTAAACTGTTTTCAGCCTTTTTTATATTCTTTTTGATCAGTTTTCTCTTTTTCTTTACACCACTATTGCCTACAAGTCCAATCTCTCCATCTTCATCTCTTGTACTATTTCCGTCTCCCTCACTTAATACAAAATCTGAGCTCTCACTACTACTTTCTAATGTAAAAAACGATTTATCAGAGTTGTATCGTTTAAATAATTTTTTTTTACTGTTTGAAGCTTCTGCCAGATGTTTTTCAGATTTGTCATGGTCATCTTCTGATGACGTATCATATTCCACCAATTTTAATGTAGAGTTGTTTTCATCAATAAGCTTAGGTGTTACAATGTTTCCAGTGCTAATTTTCTCCATAGAGTTGTTTGACGTTGGCGCACTTATTGAAAAAGCTGTATTCTCCAAGAAAGAAACATTGTCGCAAGTGTTAAATTCGACAATAATTTCGTTAGTGTCGAGTTGTTCAACTAAATCTGCAATGCAATTATTGTTCTGCCCACAAAGTACTGTGTCTTCTATAATAGTAGCCTCGTCTATTTTGGTTTTATCAACAGATTCTAGTACTAAATCAAAGGGCATTGTGTCGAAATCGGTCTCAGTAAAAGGAGTAATATTATTAGGGCCATTAGTTACATCTTCTTGAGATTTTGCAAGAGCAGCTTTTAATATTTTACCGGCTCGTGTATTTGGCATCATTTTTAAATCTAGAATAAAAATATTTTTAATGAATAATTTGTTTTTTATCAGTAAATTTGGTGTATAGTTTGCATTTTTTAACTCCTTGTAACTCTTTATTTGGCCATGGTCAGATAAACATTTTCCACCCAAATTGAGGTTAGATAGATAATTTTATTACTCAGGTTGGGTTAGGCACACGATCCGCTTTTAAAAACAAATCTCCTTGTTCTCAATTGTGCTAAATTTATTATTACTTTAGTTTATTCTATTGTTTACAAATTTCTTAATTGTTAAATAATTGTTAAAACACTTACCGTTTAGTCGTTGTTATGAAACACAAAATAACACTAAAAGATCGTAACCACCAGAAAGTGACATCACGTGATGTTGTTTACGATACTCTAGCAGTACACAAACGAATAAAGAACGCAGGTTACCTTATTTTCGTTGTCACCTTGACAAATTATCTTTGCTTACGATAATAATAAAAATTATTTTCCCGCTTAAAGCGTCAACATTGGTTCACAACATTTTGCAGGTCGTTTCCTTTGTGATAGCTGCATACGATAGACAGAAAACCCCATTTTCGACAAAAATGCGGCTTACGATAGTTTGGCAAAAATGTATCGATATTATGTCGTTTCTGCAGATACGGATTCAATTATAAATTTAAGTACCTCTATTTCTATTTCACTTACTACTTTAAAAGTTGTTTAAAATGGCCATCATAAACTTCTTGGCAGTAACAAAGTCGATTTTGGAACTCTGCCAAGAAGTAACACCTGACATTCTCGAAAATGTGAGACATGAGTTCCAAAATCGACTTTATTACTGCCAAGAAGTTCATGGCAGTCATTTTAAACAACTTTTAAAATAATAAGAGAAATGGAGGTATTTAAATTTTAAATTTTTTTTCACGATTTTTAATTTTTAGAGGCTTGCAATTTAAAAACGAATTACGATACAGAGCTCGGGTTTGAGGCAAAATGTTTCTTTTTTGAAGACCTTTAAAAAGCGGGTCATATGGCTAGGATTGCATTTAAAATTTTTGACCTCAACTCATTAGCGTTGCCCCTCAAGGCGGTTGAAAAAGTTAAAGTACATCATAAAATGGATTTATTCAACCAATAAAATACAACTGAAATTTGGTATCTCTATCTTTATTAATAGGAAAGATATTTGCCCATAAATAAAACTTTTTGGACTCCCTGTATATGTAAGTGATAATTGACAAGCAATTATTGAATGCTTTTGGATCAACTTGATAGTGTAAAAATTTTTGTATCTAGAACAAAAAATCTAAATTTCGTTGTTGACTCTTGCAGCATTACAATATTGGAATATACTGCATATTGTAGTTAGGGTTTCTGGTTCTCCAGATTGTCAAAAATTTTAGAAACAATGTCTAATGGTGCTTCAATACCGGCGACAAAAACTGTTCAATTTAGAGCAATATCCAGTGATTTTTACAAATTTTCACAAAAGCATCAAGCAATATAGATAAATATAGGCAATGGCACAACCATTGATCAGTGGGTCGCTAGACGATGACGAGCAATATAGGTGATATTCAGCATTGTGGCAATAAGTATTTAGACAACAAGTTCAGTTTAGTAGTTGTCATACAATGAACGAAGATAGTATTATTTGGGCTGTATTTGTTAAAAAAGAGAAAGAAGGAAAGGATCATGATCGGCAACACTTGGCAACTTGGAGCGATCTGGCTCCACATTGTCGAAATAATTGCCGCATGTTGATCTATATAGTCCACTAATTGTCCCACTAAGTCGCCGGGCAATTAACTGCCAGTATAAGAGCACTTTTAAGTTAGGACTTCAAAAAAATTTTTTTTTATTTAGTCCTAATTTAATGTTAGCACTAAAGAATTGTGCTTCCGTCTAATAAAACCAAATTTAAGGATTTAAAGGCCAAAATGTAGGAAGTTTTATTGTTGAAATGGTACTTTCAGTTAATGTCGCAGTGATATTATCACAATAAAAATTTATATTAAAATTAGAATTCATAAAGAAACAAATCAAAAATTTAACGAAAATAGAAGAAAATATAAAATAGATTGTGCACATGCAAAATAGCAATCCAGCAAAATGGTCGTTATATAGTTTTTATAAACTTAGATATTAAATAGTATGTATTTTTGCGGATTTTCTTTAAATCTATTATTCTACCACAAGCAATACCATGTCCTTGTTATTACCGAACAGTAGCCATTAGTAAACTTATTTTAAAAAGTACTTACCTTTTATCCTAAAATCACAACTTTTGTTTTACTCATAAATAATTGGCACTATACTGCTGATATCTGCGTTTTCTCTCCAGACTTATCGATATTTGAATAATGAGATATGGGCCTAAAGTGGTTTACAATTGGTACAAGAAATACTTCTTTAAAGGTTATCCTAAATTGTCTTGACATTGTACAGTACAAGATGAAGTTAATTCCAGAGTTGGTGAGTGCCAGAATATCCATGATATCACCTAAAATCAGAAGCGAATATTAGTGTGCCGAAAGTCGCAGTATATAATAGATTATAATGTTATATCATTATAAATTCGTTGCATCACTATATTGTACAAAAACTTTTAGTTTATTTAATTCAATTATATTTATCATTTCAAAGCAGAAACAGGCGTCTCCCCGAAAGAATAATATTGGAGAAAAAGCAACCGACAATTAATACTAGTCCTAATATTATTTTCAATATAATATTACAAAGACTAAATAATCAATTAGTGCAATCGTCATTTATACAGGTTTGAAGAAGGTAAAAACACAATGTAAAATATTAAGTTTATTAACAACAGCTCTGGATATTAGTGTGTATTTTCATGATTTGGGACAATTTTAAACTAGTGTTAGATCTCTTAAAAATAATGGTAAAGTTTTTAAATATTTGTTAAAGACAACCACTGTGAAATAATTTATTAAAACTTGGAATTTACGAACTATTATCTGGTGTAATCTGGGAATCATAACATTAATAAATATCTTTTATTTCGATCTAACAAAGGATCTTCACTGACAAGAAAAAAAGCACCTTTTTAATTAAGACACGCACGCTTCCATCTAGATAATTCTTATATATAAATGTGACAAATCCGTAAATAAACAAAAATAGAAAAATATTATTTCACAGACTAGTCCACTTATATTTTTCTGGGGCAATTAGGATAGTAATCCGGATTCCGGTATTTAATTAAACAATTTTAAATCAATAAAATTAGGTAACCATAATAAAAATTTTACTATGTACAATTACAAAGTTGTAATATCGCTGGCTTATTGGCAGTAGGACGTAATCTTCAATATTATTAAAATATGAGCTTTTCCTGGTAATAAATACAGTCAGAGGGGGGGGGGGTTAACCTCCCCCCCCCCCCATTGATCTCTTATAGTAGTAATTATAAACATTATACAGCACGGTAGTATATACATATTTATATAAAAACAATGGTTTTGTCTACCAAACCCCCCTCCCCCAAACCAAAAGTCACGGTCCGCCCCTGAATACAGTAAATAATTCTACAGTTATTTTCAATATATCACAAATATATTTGCTACGTTAGATTTCCATCAAAAAAATATGGTCCGATAATCCTGTCCAATAAAATATTTTCAGCAAATATCGAGTTTGCATTACAGCGTTCCTGCATAAGTTCACAAAATTCGACTCTGCGATCAAAGTCGTCTTCATTCAATTCATGTACCAGCGATACTTTATAAGGATGACATTTTTCTTAATGCAAAATATTTTAAACCATTCTGTGGCTAATATTTCAATTTAAAGCAACTTGGCGGATTGCAGAATGCGAATTTTCCTGAAGGAATAGCAAAACATCTAGCTTAGCATTTTCATCCATTTTTGGTCAACTCGTTCTTGGTAAATCCTTCGTACAGCCATGTTCGCGAAATTTTTTTATAATTTTGCTTACTGCTGATCTAGTAATGGATGGTCGTTCAGGATAAGTCTCATTAAAAATTTAAAAGACTTTTTTCCATCGCCCCAGCCATACATCATAAGAATTTCTATTCGTTCTCGTTCTGACAACATGAATCTTAAGAGTTTTATTTTGAATTAAAAATCATTAATCGCCTGTATGTGCCATCTTTAAACGGATGAACCAAGAACCTTGAAAATCGTATTTAGAATGAAAAACTCTTCAAAATGAGGTGCCACATGACCTATGTTGGCATTTAGAAAAGTTTACGATAACTTCACAACTTTGACAACTGTAAAAATTTAACAAAAAAAATAGTAACAAAATGTGCAAAAATAAAAATATAAGTTCACGTGTTTCTGTATATTTTAAGAAAACGGCTCACTTGGTAGATATTTTGTGATGTTTTTTTTGCCATCCTGTATATATGTTTTTTTATCATGGACAAAAAATGTATAGTTATTTCCAATCGTATTATCGTTATACGATTAAGTTTCCAGTTAAGTTTTTCAGTCAGTTTGCTTTGTCCTCCTACTTCATTGATTTAGGACTTCCTTCACTTTAAACTCTGACAATAAAATAAACTTAGTGTACATAAAGTACACAACTTGTAAGTTATTATCATACTTTACTGTTTTACTTTGATACTTTTAATTACTTGTTTACTAGTTACTTGTTAGTTACTGTGTTACTTGTATTAATAAGATTATTAGATGTACAATGCCGATCTTTAACCCCCCCCCCCCTTTTTAATTGTTGACCAAATTAGTCTCGAGCAGCGGTTCCCAACCTTTTTTAATGGCGTACCACCAAAAACGTTTCGTACTTTTAGGTATCGCCTAATTAGAATATCTTTCTAGGATATTCTGGGTAATTCTGAATAATCACAATTTAAGTACAATTTCAATTTTTGCCAAGGGATAAAATAAAATTTTAACAATAAGTAATAAAAATAAATTTTATTATACCTAGTTTTCACAATCGGTGTAACTAATGTTGCCATCTTTCCTTTTTTCTTCAATATATTTAGAAGATTTGTTTAATTTTTTTTTGGACGATTTTAGTTTCTCTTCTTCTCTGTTTTTGGTTGGTATTTATTTTGTTTTGTTTAGCGTACCACCGGTTTTACATATACCACAGGTTGCGAACCGCTGGTCTAACGGATTAAGGGTTGTCACTTATTCATCAAGGGTTGTAGAGGGATTACTTTTCTTTTTGCTTATCGATCATCCCAAGATTAATGGGAAAGGCAATTGAAATTAAAGGATTATTTTAATCAAAATTAGAAAAATTAAGAAATGTTAATCTATGTAATAAATCGGTAGCTGTAATCAGAATAGATGGAGGGTTTTATAGGAATTACTTTGGCTGTTCATTTAAGACCGTCCCCAGAATAAGAGCAAGGGTAATCGAAATCAAAAAATTAATTTAATAAAAATTATTTAAAAAACTAAAGTATAACAATCCAAGGTAAGCAGAAAAGTAACAAGAAAATCAATATCTGATAGCCTGAAGCAAACTTATTTTGAATTTCCTGCTGAGAAATTTTGTTCACATTTAACATTTTGATTTAACCCATTCTATATTTTTAGGAAAAATTGGATGTGAAGTTGTTGTTTTAGCTTATTCATCACCGACTAAGGAAATCCAAAAGAAATTTTATTAAACTGAGATTTGGGCCGTGGGCTGGCCATTACATGCAAACCGTCCCAACCTCGACGATGTAATTCTGTACTATACGCACAAGAGAAAAACTGCACCGGTATAATAACGTCATGGCATATGTAACGTTTGACAGTAACAATAATTAAATTACGGTTAAAAATTACTTAATCTATATATTACAAGTGTATGAGATTTCGTAGTTGGGGTTAAGACATCACCATTTTTAAACTCTGTGACAAGTTAATTTCGGCCACAGTGTCAGGGATTGCTTTACTGACTAGTTTTATTCGCGAATGCCCGTTTAGGTTTTACTTAATAATTTACCTTGATTAAGAAGCTGAACTTCACTCTTACACTGGGTAGGCTCGCTTTGCCCTGTGTTCCAGGTTACTCCCTGTCCATCTTGTTTGCCTTCTTTCTTGCCCACATCAGCTTGACATCAGCTTGTCCATCTTTCGTAGCTGGTAGTTTGGTTTAACATCTCTCTCTTTTGTTGAGCCCTGAACTTTCTTTTATTCGCCTTGCTTAAAGTCCTCCCTGTTTATAGACAAACACCCTTACGGCGGGTTGCAGAAAGGATGATTAGCTAACAACGTGTTAAATTTGCGTTGTTAAATTTTAGTCAAGTTACCCAAGATTTAATCAAAGCCGGCCCAGGCCTACTCGAAACAGCAATCGCGCAACATCGCTTCCAAAGGTCGCAGTTTCGGGAAAACTCGAACGATAAACGTCAGATTTTAATGTCAACAATCAACAAAGCGTTTTGTATTTCTTATTTCTTGTAAAGCGAAGTTATATTGAATCAAAACAAATATTTTTGGGAAAATAGGCAAAGCGAATAGAAAAATTACACAAATATAGAAGAAAATAAACTTGTGAACATATGTATATGTATTTCTAAGGTAAGTTGTATGAAACCATTGAACCATAAAATACCGTACAGATACCAGCCAAATTTGTATAATTTTTCTGTTGATTTTTAAAATTTGCGTTAAAAATGCTTTACATAAAAAATTTGCTGCTTTTCAGCTTCCTTAACTACAATCCTCTTGTCATTATTATCCATTTATATGTTTGTTTTAGGTGCATTCAAAAGATTTTAATATTTCTCAAGAATGAAAATTCCTAACCCTAAAAATCGAACTTTTGATGGAAGATAAAGCACAAAAACATACTTCCTGATAAACCTACATGTAAGGAATGGAGTTCTAAATGAATGTTATTTGACAGATTATCCTAGACACAATCAATATTTGGCGAAATACCTTACTGCCAAGAAAAAAATTTGGAAACAAAACCTTTGTTGTTAAGGTAAAATATTGCCATTAATATCTTAGTTAAATATGTAGCTATCACTACCTACGTTACAAAATTTTTGAGTACAATTTTTTCTTATTTTAACCTCAAGTTCTGTGTTTATACCCGTAATAGCATACTATATAACTTTTGTCCAGTTAAGCTAACAAAACATTTTTGTCTGGGTGGATATACTGGTCAATTTGTAAACCTAATTGCTGGTAGTATAACGATTATAATTTTATTAACCATGTGTCATGCTCGAACTCGAGCAAACTAGAGTATTTATTTAATCCACCTCAACTTCGTTTAAGTAAAATTTTGCTCTTTCTCCTTTAATAAACTTTGCTCAAGATTCATTAACTCTAATTTTTTTTGTGGCACGTTTACTTAACGACCATTTTTATCATGTGAATATAAAACCCATATCCCCATACACTTGTTAGTATTTAGAATAAGATATCTATAAACAAGTTATTTACTTGGGCTGTAGACAGTAGAACATTGTGCTTTTATTAAAATTATTATGTAATTGTGTAATTTTTTACTTTATTTGCTTTGTTTTTTTTTGTTACAGGTACCAGATAAGTCACAAGAAAAAACCTTGCAGATATTTTAATGTGAATATAGGCTTAACAAGTACCTACTGGTGACATCAAATCAAATCAATGCTAAAATAGTTTTTAAATAAAAATTTGTTATTTACATAAATAAAATGTGTTTTGTGATTTTTCAGAACATAAATTTACATCAGTTACCTACTTTATATCTTTGTTCATTATTCCCTGAAAATTTGTGAAACTAGATAAAGATTCCATAATAAAAACTATTATTTTTTAAAAATAATAGAAATGCTTTTTTTTAAGTTTGATCTGTGGCATTAATGTTATTTTTAAATTTAAGAAAGTTGAATATGCACTCGAAACAAATTCGCATTTTTTCAAGTGCATGAACTTAGCCGTATTTTATTGACGAAAATTAGATTACTCGGGACCACGGTTTCTCGGGACCACTTCACGATACCTCAATGTTATTTGAGGCGATTTTAAATCGGTGACCTAGTTATGGCTACGTTACCTTATTTGGCAACGTTGCTCCATATAGTCAATGTTTAACCTAAAAAATCAAAGTATTAAGATTAAATGAGACAGTGTTGCCCAATGGTCTGACTGGGTAATGATTTGGTCACTGATTTAAAAATGGCTTTGTTGTTATCTGACGCCTCATTTTAAATTTATTGTATATTCGCTTAAAGCTCGTAAACTGATTCGGATCGATGCATTTGTCAACACGCCTCAGATCCGGAGTCCGGATGGCAATTTTTAAAAAAACATCGATCTATCGACATCGGTGGACGTCACATCGATGGGTTCAAAACATCGAAAGAAAAACTTCGATGTATCGACATCGTTGGAAGTCACATCGATGGATCCAATATATCGAAAGAAAAACATCGATGTTTCGATGTATTCTCGCATAATATATAATATCAAAATAATAAATAAAACAAAGAATCATTCAAACTAAAATAACATTTATTTTCTACTGCGCCGCGATCGTAAATTATTGTGGCAACCCAGCGTTGACTCCCATTCGGGCCATTCATAGCGTTTTCCATTGATAAATTTAGGACACGTCAAATGTATTTCTATCATTCTTCTTTGTATATAGGTAGAAAAGGACACAAACGCACGTACACTCAGTTCGCGCTGGTTCTACCAATGGAAAACGCCATCAGTTTTATAATCGTCGCACATTCATACGAACACGTGTTGAATGGAGTTCGATGTTTGTTCGATGTTCCAGTTGTTACATCGATGCAACGAAACATCGATATTTAAAACATCGATGGAAAAACATCGAATTTTAAGTTCGATATATCGATGTTTTCAAAACATCGATGTATCGTTGCCATCCCTAGTCCGGAGGGTGAAGTACTTCAAAAATTTGAGGTTAGGTTATAACGTCAGTCTTTTGTTTTTAGGATTTATTTTGTTTACGTACAAGCCCTTTGTTTTTCTGTTATCGAGAGAGCCTGACTAACATAAAAGAAATAATTAATGCAAACTTGCTTGCATTCCAGTGTTTTGCTGTAAATAAGATAATTTTCGACGTTAGGACGAAAGTAATTCAGAAAATAACTACCTCTACAAGTTGTTATAGTTATTATTTTTATACCCACAATAGGGTTTGCTATTTAAACTAAGAGAGATGTGAGGTGTTACAGAAAACTGTGTGATTGAAGAAAAGTAAGCAAAAGGAAATTTAGCAGAATATCTATATTTTTATAGAAGACTGTAGGAAAACTGTTTTAATATAATGCCATAAAAAGAATAGTTTATAACCATAGGCCTACAATAATTTCATCTTAGTTTATAACTAACAAGAATTTGAGCAATAGAATATTATGTTTGCATAAGTCCAACAACAAAATAATATTTAAAGAGTAATTTTGTTATGGTATTGAAGATGAAAGGTACCTACATTTTTTGGTAAAATCCACGTTATACCTAAATGGTGAACTTTATTTTTCCTACATTTTTTATGTGTTTGTAAAGGTAGGTACATGCTTATTTAAGCATTATGTTAAATAAGATGCCCATCTGCAATAAAAGTGTATAGAGTTTTATTTTAAAATATTGAAGGAGGGAGTTTTCTTTCAATCTCTTGTATTGGAACATAAAATTTTGCCAAAGTAACCAATATTTTATGAAAAATGTGAGCAAAAACATGACTTTAATCACAGCATATCGTGTAATTAGTTTAATTCATCGTTAAGTGCTCTCTTCATTAAAAACAAATGAAAAAGTAAACAACACCTTGGTTTTTTAGTGGCTTTTGTCAGTTTAATCATTGATTAGCCAAAAATTTTTGCTGTTGCAGAAAGAAAAAATATTTAACGCTCTGTTAAACTGAGAATCATTTGTTTTTAATTAAGAATTAGGATTTAACGCTTGATTAAAGTTTTGTGCAACCCGCTGTTAGTCTATTTATGCTAACATATTTAGATAATAAGTTTGGAGAACCTACTTACATTGTCCTATTGTTTACATTCTCTTTTAACATTGAAGCGCCCTCAATTTGTATGTTTTTTTTTTCGGTCACACTGCCTTCACTGTCCGGAATCTAGCGTTCTCTATTAATTAAACTCCCAGATTTCCTTTTCTTTTCCTCTTCCAAGATCTTGTTTTGAATTTTATAAACAAGAGAGTTTGCCTTTGGCTTCCGTTGCATTAACATCTCTCGGTCGACTACATAGTTAGATTTCGGGTTAGATCGCCTAGAAGCGGTGAGTAGAGTGTTTTGTGACGGAATACGAAGGGAAGCTCCACGGCCTGTTGAGGGGAGTCTTTACCAAATCCAAGGGGGGTGAGCGATGAGGCCTAAAATCCCTGTTCGTGCTGCGTTTTTTCATCCACACAAGGTGGACATGTGACGGCCATGTCTTGTTGTGGGAGGAGCGTAGGGCGGAAGTGTGGCTTAAAGAAAAGGGCATGCGCAATAGACTCTACCAGAGGCGGGAAACTCCATAACCTCAACTGTGCCAAACCGAAAACATTGACGTTTTGTCATTTTTTATCATTGTTATTGTTTGTATTCGGAATCTCCGAGGGTACATACCCGACAAATCGGAGATTCTAAGGGAATTACCACCCAAACTGGGTAACGTGTAAGCCATCCCTAAGGGTAGCTAGGGCTCTGGTTAAGCGCCGGACCGGGTGGAGAGCTGGCCAACCTGTCCCATGGACGAGGGCCAATAACAGGTGAAGAAAGAAAGAAAGAATTTTATAAACAATTTAATAAATTGAGTTATGTTTTGAAGATTGGAAGGCAGTGTGTATGGCTTCGCCTGACGGAGCTGTAAGGCGGGACAATATCACGTTTACGTGCAACAATTCATCATCGTTTTCCTTTCTTTAGTTTCGACATTCGGGGTTTCAGTTGTTAGTATTTTCGGATACGTACGTACTGAGATAGTGCGTCTCGATCAGGACAGGATTTGGGTGTTGTTTTCTGTATTCCCGTAACTTTATTGTTTCACGCAAGGGGCCTCTGTATGATTTTAGTGTCTTTGTTTGATAGCGTGGTGACAATTGGAGCCTGAGTTTGAGTGGTTCTTGCGTCTGTTTCTCAGTATGGGGTCCAAGACTTGTGCAATTATGCATTCGGGGACATTTGAAGGAGCAGCTTCTAATCCATGCTTGGAATTGGGTCTAATTTGGTAATTCTTGTCGATGTGCCGTGGCGCCATCTTGAGACTCTATCAATTACTGTCATGATTTTCCGGTCAGTGTAGCTGCTGTCGCCCCGATCATTTTGGGTGATGTTTTGTGCCACCTTGTCGGGCTTGCGCAGACATTGAGCGGACGGTCTTGAAGTGTCATCTGATTCTTCCGACACGAGGCATAAGCCGGTCACTTCCACGCTGCCTTTCGACGAATTTGTTCTATGGTACCTGTTTTAAGGTTTCAGTTTTGAAACCCAAGAATTTTTGGATTCAAATCCAGGTACCGCTGTTTAAATCCTTTTTGCTGGATTGGTGCCTGCTAGAGCAGGGTTTTGATGACACTTTCGATCGATATAATCAGCCATCAACATCGGCCTCACGTCTTGGAAGCCGCTGGTAGCTGCTTCTTTTTGGTGTTTTGTCCGTGGAGTTTGGGATTTCGAGCCCTCCTTGTTTAAGGGGATCTTCCGTAGGGGCTACCAGGCATCCCTATTACTGTCTCTTTGGTAGGGGCTACGAAGCATCCCTATTTCTGTATCCTGGCGGGTGCTAAGAGGCATCCTGTCATTTTCCTCGGTGGGTGCTAAGGAGCCACCCTATGAATATTTGTATCTGAGGACAGGCTTCCTCAGGGTTTTTTTTCATTTGGTTTAGCGTATTTATTTTGCGGGGGCAAAATCGCCCAACACCTTTTGTCAACAACAACCGATTTTTTTGTTTGTCAACAACAATTATATTTCTGTAAATATATGTACAGGGTTAAATGTATTAAGTTGTTTTTTTATCCAGCTCACTGCGCCCTATGCTTTTTCTGAATTTTAAATTATGAATAGCAGGTTTGTTATGTGTTGAAGCAGGTTCCTAAACCACCTAGGCGACTTCCAGTTTGTGTCGGTGTAAAAAAAACTGGTGGCGTCCAATCGAACCTTTCCGGCTAACTGAGCTGAGGGCTAATTTGCACGCGCTCTACTACAACTGCTTCACACAGAGCACCCTGCTGTTTCTGTTTCTTTCTTGGAATACCGTCCTGAATTTTTTTTTGTTCTTTTCAAGTTTAAAGCGGTAAGTACTTGGTCAATGATACTCATCATAGTATCTTTGACGGTTTTTAATCAAACCCTTTTTGTTGAACAAAGTGCGTCGCAACTCACACCCATCTTCTTGTAAAAATATGAAATGTTTTTATATCGAAACCTACTACGAATCTTTGTATAAACGGCGATGTGAGAAAAAAGTTACGAACGACGAAAATACCCAATACTGACTTTCTTGTTTACTTTAATTTCACGTGTTACTTTAGATTTATTGGTTTAAAAATTACCACAATATTATAACACCTGGTATATTGTACGAAAGTGATTTTTTCTACAAACGTGTTAAAAATGCATTTTATAACACCCCGCAGAGGCCTTAAAAATGTTACTTTATGGCACTAGTGTTAAAAGTACTTTATGGCACTAGTGTTAAAAGAGAAATGTAATATTTTAAAAGGAAACATCAAATTATATTTGTATTTTATTTATTAACGTTAATATTAATGGTACAATTCAAACAACTTGAAAAGCAAATCCAATGTAGCACGATTGGCCGCTTCATTTATTTCTTTAAGTGGATCGATTTCATCCATATTTTCTTGCATTTTAAGCAAAGCAAAAACTACACCAGTGCGTTTTAATTAACTGACAGGACTTTTCAACTTTTCCGTAAACAACTACGATGCCAACAATTGTTGTTAGGTTTTTTGACAAATGTCAACTTCATAATTTTATATTATATCTACGATGCTACTTAAAACTATGTGTTTCCAATATGTTAAACTTTCTAAAAATTGTAATTCTGTTATTGTTTTTATTGACATTTGTAGAAAAAATTTTGTATGACATTTGTGTTAAAAGTACTTTTAAGGCACTCATTTGAATTGCAGAATTCGCTTCGCCCATTCTGCAAACTTTCAAATGAGTGCCGTAAAATTGTACTTTTAACACTTATATCATAAATAACTATTATTTTTCAAAATACACTGACTAAAAGAAGAGAATACAATATAAAATAGTTTTTTTTTAAATCACATTGAGGATTCAGGCTAAGACGGATACTAAGTTTCTGATATGCTGTTTATGCATAAATTATGCTGCGCAGTTTCGCACCTCGGGACGTGTTTCAAATTATGTCTAATATTTAACACTATATTATAACCAAAATTAACCAAGAAACTTACGTTCGAAATTATTTGGTTTAACTTTCAAGTTAAAACATATAACTGTAACATGGTGTGTTAGAACATAAAATTTTCCTTTAGGGAGAAAGTTAAAACAACCTATTTTATCATTAATACATTTCTTTGTATATATGTACTCGTATATTAATATTGTAACGTGTAACCGTATCACATTTAAATTATTTCAGAGTTTGTCGTTTTCCAGCCCTTTGTTTGCCCAAGTGTCTATTATAGCCAGACGTTTGTGGACGTACATTTCAAACTTAATTTTGTAAGGTAAGACCTTGCCCTGCTTACAAAATAAATTTAGCATAAAATCCCTTTTAATATTTTCCTTATATTACAATACGAATAGCTTTGGGTCCGGGTTACTTTCATTATAATTGCTTGTGGGTAATACTTGGAGCATGAATTGTATAACTACATTTGTTTTAACTAAATAGAATGCTTATGTTTGGGAATAGATTTTAATATAGATTCCAATGATAAAAGTACTAAAATATCGCTGACAAACATGCTGTTAATTACTATAATGCTGAAAAAAATATTAGAAAGCTAAACTAAATGAAAAACAAGGGTATTCCTAAAAAATATCGAAATTCAAAAATTTGAAAACACTGTTAAGGGATAAAACGATGTAACCCAATATTGGCTAATCGACTATTTACATATTTATGTCTTGTTGCCAGAATTGTATGAGAAAAAATAATATATTTATAACTATATGTTGGAGTTGGTGGTTTTAAATATTTTATAATAAATACTCGACACAATCCAATATTGAGATTCATGCAAACAGTATACGACAAAATAAATTATATCTACCCAAATCAGATACAAAAAAACTGAAAAACAGCATGTATTTTTAATAAACTTATTAATTACACAGGCCAACACAGATTTTGTGATCAGGCTTGTTTTCACTCATTGGCTTAGTTACATCCCATGAACTACACAAACACTGTTTTTTTGTTTCCATCACGCACCACTTTTTATAGATGTACATTGTACATTTAACACCTCATTCAAAAAACGTTATTTCAGCAAATTTGATTGATTCGCGAAAAGTTTTGCGGCCACTTCAAATTAAATTAAGATGATGAAGCAATATGTAAAAGCTTTAGATAAAAATGGGGATTTCTTAAAGTACTTATGTGGTAAATTTCCAGCTCTTTCTGAAGCAAAATTAAAGAAAGGCATTTTCGTAGGACCACAGATAACTAAGAAAATTAATGCAGGGCCAATAGTTTGAAGAAACAATGACAAAAATTGAAAAAGACTTGGATATGCTTTAAAAATGTAACAGACATGTATGAGGAAATTGTCAACAAAATGCTGGATAAGTTTAAGCAACTTGGTTGTAATATGAGCATAAAAGTTCATTTTCTATATGCTCATCTGGACTACTTTCCAGAAAATCTTGGTGCTGTTAGTGAGGACCAAGGTGAAAGGTTCTATCAAGACATACAGGAGATGGAAAGGAGGCACCAGGGTCGATGGGATGTGGCGATGATGGCAGATTACTGCTGGATGCTGAAAAGAGAAAATCCAACGAGTGATTACACAAGGAAAACTACAAAACGTAGTGTTTTGTTAAAAAGGGAGCGATTTTCAAAGAAAAAAAGAAATTAGAGACTCAAAACTATTTGTGCTAATGGTTTTTACTATGTTTTTTATTGGTTATTGAATAAAATCTTTATTAAAATATAATGTTTCCTGTGGTTTTTAATTTATTGTGATTATTGTTGATCAAAAACCTTACGGGATCGACAGAAACGAAAGCAAGATGTGAAATCAGCGTAACTAACTAACTTATAATTAATTATCAAACCCAAATCTACTTTTAAAATGTCAAAATTTGTACACCTGTCTTATTATAGATTATAATACTCGTACACTGTTTTATCACACATACCCTAGTACAATAAAAGTTAATTTGAAGAACTCTTATGTTAAACCCACTAAAAAATAAAATACATAACTTTAACAAAAAAGTACGTATCTGAAAAAAAATATTTTTCAAGATTGAGGGTCAAAAAAATGATATCTTATACTTTATGAGATTTTCTTTTGCCTTTAAAACTGCTAGTAAATGGTGACGCATTGAACTAACCAACTTCTTATGTTACTGTTGGCGGTATTTCCATTATTTCTGTAATTTCTCTTTTAAATCATTTTAGTTATTAATAGGGTGTACTCTTATTCTGCGCTCTAATTCTTTCCATAAGTGCTTAATAGGGTTTAACTCCGGAGATTGTTATTGTCCTGCATAAAAATAAGTTATTTATAATAAATTTTAGGACACTTTGCAACAGATTTTACTTTAAAATGTGGAAATAACTTTTACTATGTATAGTGATATAAATTATTGGTTATCACCAAGTTTACTACCCCGCGGCAGACATACACCCCCAAACCATTACATTTCCACCTCCGTGTTTGACTGTTGCATTTAAATTCTGTATCTCTGTGTTGGTGTTCTCCACACCTTTTGTCTACCATCGAATTCATAAATATTGAATTTACTTTCGTCACTAAATATAACACAATTTTAAAATTTTTCGTCCTTGTTAGGATGTTTTTTTGGCGAGTTTCAGTGCTTTCGCTTGATTAATTTTTAAATTAAAGTACTTGTTACGGGTTGTTCTTGCACCACACTGAAAATTTTTTATTGTTTTTACAACCATATATATCAGTATCCTAGCAATACTGTATGATTAGTATAGACATAACCATACATATTGTTCTTAGCACCATATGACCTTGAACCTCTGATAATATGGAAAATTGGTAGGAAAGCAATGCTTAGGATTCATATAACTATATTAGAAAGTCAACTAAAAAAGAAAGTATTGTTAGTTAACTATATGTTATATGTAGTTACAATAACTATATTGTATGACTAGCTTTCTCCCGCGACTTCATCCGCGTGGTATGGGTGATAATAGTGTAGTTTTGATATCATGATTATGAATACATAAAATATGAGTTAGGTTATGTTAGGTTAGTTATATCTAGAGGGATTTCAATATTACATTGCGCAAAAATCGGGGTCGGGCACAGGTAATTGTGAAAAGTAAAGACATGAAAGTAATATTAGATTTTATCAGGTTGTATTTATGAATTATTGCGCCTAAAAAATATTTCTTTTTTTTTTCAAAAAAAGAAATTAACCAACTTCACAAAAGAAAAAGCACTGAAAATTATGAAATAATATTGTTACGTTACTACGGCTAGTGGTCATTTCTTCATTTTTATTAAACATTTTAATTCTTTTTAGTGCACCTATTCTTCCCCCCTCCTTTCAACTTATCTCCCCTTCTTTAGATTTGCAATAGGCATATTATATTTGATTTTCTGACCTCAATAACCCCGAAAATAATAAATTAGGTAATATTTTTGAGGAAATTCCAACCCCCCCTCAGTTAATTTTTATAACATCCGTTACACAAATTAGCTTTTCTGACTCCAATAACCCCGAAAATGTCAAGTTAGTTACCATTGTTGGACAAATTGCCAATAGCCCCCCCCCTTTTTAATTTTATTAACATCTGTTGCATAAAATTATATTTTTTGACCTTAATCACCACGACAATGACAACATTTTTGGAAAAATTGCCAATCGCTCCTCCCCTGCTGTTAAATTTTTTACCATGTGTTAATCTGTTAGATAAGATTAGATTTTATGACCTCAATAACCCCGAAACTTACAAATTTAACATTTTTGGAAAAGTATCGCAATCGCTCCTTTTTATTCCCCCCTCCGTTAACTTTTTTAATGATATATTAGGCAAAATTACATGTTCTGACCTTAATAACCCCGAAACTGACATATATATATTCGTTATCATTTTTGGAGAAATTTTCAGCACTTCCATTTTATCCCCCCTCTCCGATAACTTTTTTAACATCTGGTAGACAAAATTGGATTTTCTGACCTCAATAACACCGAAAATGGCACATTAGTTAATGTTCTTGATGAAATTGCAAGTCGCGAATTTTTATCCCCCCCCCCCCTGTTTGGGTTTTTTAACAACTGTTGGACAAAATTGGATTTCCTGAGCTCAATAACCCCGAAAATAACATACTAGTTAACATCTTGGAAACATTTCCAGCCGCTTCTTTTTATATCCCCCCCCCACGTTAATTTTCTTAACATTTATTACAATAACCCCCATATTCGCCGTGTATACAAAAGCCAAGCTTATGCTTTAAGCTGGCTTAACTTCACATTTTCATATGCACCGACATCCGGAAGGTAACTAAGCGAGCTTAAAGTTAAGCCCCCAATTTTGGCGGCTTAGATTGTAAAGCGAAGCTTTCCTCAATTATATAACCCCACTTTAAGCTTTTATCTATAACCCAACATTTCCTTCTCATCTAGTTTTTAGCAGTGTTAAAAGGGTGTTTTTAAAGCAAAAATCAATTAATATAATGGAAGTTGAGGATGAAATATTTGTCGAGGACGATCTGGAGATACTGGATATAGTACGCATTGGTTTCCCCAGACATATTTATTTGAGACCAAATTATATAGAAGATATGGATGACTTGAGCTTTTTTCGTCGATTTAGGCTTACGAAACCCTCAACTATATATATTTTAGAAATGATAGAAGATCAGCTGGAATTTCAAAATGATTTGTAGGTATTTTCCTTACGAAGTTTATAATTACGAATTTAATGTTTCCCGCCATATTTTCAGGAACAATAGTGTGTCTCCGATTAACCAACTCTTGACTGCACTATTATTCTATGCTAGCAGTGCTCACCAAATAAACGTTGGAGATATTATGCAAATGGACCAGAGTACAGTCTCCAGAGTTATAAAAAAAGTTTCTGACGCCATTGCGAGTTTAAGAAATCGATTAATTAAGATGCCTAGTACACCTCAAGAAGTACTATCATGCCAAACTGGCTTTTATGATATTGCACGATTTCCTCGTGCTGTGGGCTGTGTTGATGGGACACATATTAAAATTCGATCACCAGGTGAGAACATATAATAGCTACTTTCAGATTTAAGATATATGTATCCTTCCTCTCCTTTTGATATACCTATAGATCCTTATACAATATATTTATATTTGTATGTTTACAATATCTAGAGGTGAATTGTATAAAACACCCAATTTTTTTTAGGTGGAGAGGATGGGGAAATATATAGAAATAGAAAGTCATACTTCTCCATAAATGTGCAATTAGTCTGTGATAGTGAGCTTAAAATAAGCAACATTGTAGCACGATGGCCAGGGTCAACCCATGACGCAACTATTTTTAACAATAGTCGGTTAAGAACTAGGTTTAAGGCTGGAGAATTTGGAAATGGCATTCTACTTGGTAAATCTTTTGTATAACCTTTGGTATTAATTTTTAAGTCTTTTTTTGTAGGCGATAGTGGATACCCACTAAGATCATACTTAATTACCCCCCTTGGAAATCCTAGAACACGTGCAGAACAACTTTATAATGAGGCACATATTCGCACAAGAAACTGCATCGAACGAACAAATGGAGTATATAAAAGGAGATTTCCAGCCCTTTGTTATGGACTTCGATGCAGTCTTAATACTGCTTTAGTTGTGATTGTTGCCACAGCAGTTCTGCATAATATTGCTACAACAATGCATGAAGATATTCCACCACCTCCCATAGGGGTTAATGCTGAAGAGTTAGAATATTTACTTAATCAGGGGGAGATTCCTGCAGTCAACCTACAAGAAAATTTAGTGTATGATTTTAGAAATGACATTATAAATAACTATTTTGCCAATTTGTAAATAAATTATGTTTACAACATTTTCATATACTCTGATAAATAAAAGTTTCTATTTATTGAAAAATACTTTTATTAATTATTACTGTAAAATATCTGCTAAGTTAATTAACAGGTTAATTAAATATTGGGGTACTCTTACAAACACAGTAACACACATTATTATAAGTACAAAAAAAAGATTTCCAAGTAAGAGTTACCAAGTGCACACTGATAGAGAAAAAAATACTCTGCTCTAAATAAAATACCCTTCCTATTACTAAGTTGCATTATTCTAAAATAAAATTAACAGGTGAACAGTCATGTTTGTGCCCAAGATTTTTGTTTATAACTATTAATAACATTGAGCAACAGAGCCTGCATTACCCTCCTATGTTCTAAGGTTACAAGTCCAAATTCTGTACCTTTGTAAAAAATACTTTAATTAATTATTACTGTAAAATATGAGCTAAGTTAATTACGGCGTTAATTATTTATTGAGGTACTTTTACAAACACTATAAAAAATATATTACCAAGTGAACACTAATATGGGAAAAAATACTAACACTAAATAAGTAATATAATCTACAGGACTAAAATAATATTTATAAACTTTGGCTGCTTACTTTGGAAAAAAAATTAGATTTCACTAACATTTGCCCTAAATAAAGCAATACTGCACTTTTCTATTACTAGTTACATTATTCTAACAAAATTAGTGAACAATAACATGATAAACATTCTTCTAACCTACTTTTGTAGGACTACCTATATGAGGGTATTCATTTTTTTATTTTTTAATTCTAATTCAAGGATCTCTACTTCCAATGTAGGTTTTTTTAATATAAGTTTATTTTCTTCTTCCATATGTTTACTTTTTTTTAATGTGAGCTCATTTTCTTGTGCCACATGGTTCAGTTGCGCTTCCACCAACAGCAGTCTTTTATCTAGCAAAATGTCATATTTTTTGCAACATCAGATGATGCCATCGGCTTAACAATGGTTTTGGGCCTCCTTCGACTACTGCTTTTTCTTATTGTCTAAAATAATTAACAATCAATTAATAGAGCAGCCTCGGTAGATGAGGACGTTATGCCTACAATATTAACTAATATAATTTTCTGTTTATTGAGATAGAATATGTTCTTTAAAAATAATGCTAAAATACTCACCTTTTCATCTCCCTCCGAACTATGTTGGCCTGTTTTTCCAAATGGAAAAGCCAGCGGAGCACTGATAGGGATTTTCAACTGCTGCGGAGTATAATTTTTCCAATTTTGGGATACTGGGGTACTGTTTAAGGAACTTGTACTCTAAAAATAATAAAAAACACCATTTCACATCATTTTGCAAGTGGTCAAGCTTATACAATATCTTTTTCACAGATCAATTAGTCCTGGAAATTACATGAATATAATTACAAAAATGACTTTGAGACTAATCTTCAGTTAAAAACAGTAAAAAATTACCGGTAATGCCTCTTTTTTTTCATCATCTTCCATCGCATAGTCAAAAACAATTTCATTGTTTACCTCTCCAATGAAGGTAATAGGGGTCTCCTCAGCATCATCATCATACTGGTTTTCAATTCCCACCAAAGTCTTTTTATTTAAAATTGAAAATAAAAGTTCGTCCGTCTCATCTTTTTTAATTTTTGGAGGGGGTCCACCACCAGTAAGCATTGTCTCTTTTCTTTCCTCAGCCAATACTTTTCGTAACTCTTTTTTACGGTTTTCATAGCACTTTTTGTGGCAAATAGCATTTCTGAAGGTGGTACTGGTAGAAGACGCATTAAAATCGTTTTCTATCTCTTGCCACGCCTTTTCTTTATTGACGGAGGAAGCTCTATCAGTTTTTTTGTCCTCAAGTATAAATGCATATTTCTGTGCTATTAGACGCAGCAAATGAGCCTTTTCAGAGCTTGAAAAGTTCGGTACTCTCGTTTTTGGACTTTCACTCATATTTTTACGAAATAAAATCACTTTAAATTTTAAAAGAAACCCTTGTTTATAAGAAACAGAAACAGTAAATAAAACCACGAATAAAAAAAACAGGCGCGAAAAATCAGCAGACTTAGGTTAAATTAAATAAAATTCTTCTTTTTGCATTTTTGGACAGATTGTCAGGTAGTATTTGGGTGTTGCCAAATTTATTTATGGCTTAGGAAACCTTCGCTTAATTATTTACGGTACATGGCATCGATAATTTAAGCTAAGCTTTAGTTTAAGCGTAGCTTATATAAGCTTGGCTTAAGGGCTAAAACGGCGAATATGGGCGTAAATTAGATTTCCTAAAATGTTAAGCCCCGTATCGACATTGCGAGGCGGTGCGCTCCGAATGCTTCGCGACGCATGCCTGGGGTTGAGGTATACATTGTCCAACATTTTGTTAACGTCGAATGCTCAATGTGAGCAGCCGAACCAGTAACATTACTTTTCTTTTCCCTGGACTTTTCCCGTCTATAAGAACCTAAGAGTGATGTCATTGTCTTTTCCAGCTCTTTAACAGGAACATTCATCTTTATAGATATTCCACGCCACAAATCGTCTCTTTTGTTTTTGTCATAGAAGTCCTTATGTGGACTCCCATAGTTGATTCTCTACCTAAGCCTCCTGAAACTGGATGTAGTGCTTTCCCTTTTTCACCAATCGCTCTTACTCTAGAAGGGTCACTGTTGAAGCGAGATTCATCCGCGTTAAATATGAAACATATTTTTTTATTTGGGTCATCTGGTAATTTACGAATCTCGTGCGTCTTTTCGTATATTTTGCAGAAGTTCGGGCTTTTTAAGCCTAAGTATCAGTCGTGACTGGATGTGTTATCACTGGAAGGAGTCTTAATCAACTTTATTGTAACATATTCGCCTACTAGATAGCTCCTTTTCATCGCAAGGCCAACCCATTCTAGCCCGAGCTATTAGACAATTTGCTATAGTTGGTTCTACGTCTATAGACAATACAGGGCGATACCCTGCACTCAGAGTAGTCATAGGACTCTTTCTGCCGTTAATTCTGTTGTATATAACGGCAATAGGAACATTGTAGTTCTGCTCTGCTTCCCTGTAATTTTTATTTTTGTTCATTACATCGGTAATAGCATTAATAAGATCTACTTCAAAAAATCGTTGAAAACCTTGGCCTTTTCTTCAATAATTTCTTAACATCGTGCGTTTTTCTGCAAAAACAAAATAAAGTTATTTTACTATTGCACCCAATATACAATTATCACATAATTTAAAAAACAACATCTGCGAACTAAACTCAAACACTGCGGGGGGTAATTGTAAGCATTGTTTACAATTACCCCAAAAACAAGTTCACAATTGCCCCGTTTTGGATAGCTGTTGGGGCAATTTTATTGTAAACGCACGCCTACTTCTTTATTTGTAAAACTTAACCTAGAATTGTAACATGCTTTCAGTAGATACTACATTGATCAATACATAAATTACTTTTCTTACCATGTTCAGAGATTGATATTTTACACCTAATCAAGACAAATCCATTACAAAAGTTTTAAGACAACTTCACAAAAGAATAAAGGTTGGTTTATGCAGACCACTTTAAATTTAATTTAACCCTAATTTAACTTTAATTTTGCTTTAAGAAAATTTCACGGCATTTATACAGATTTACTTATGTTTTATTTACGCAGGCGTATAAATAGCAAACTGTGTTAAGTTGGCACTACTTTGGGAACATTTTACGTCAGATGTCATTTCCATTTCCTAACCTCGTTTCTGCGGTTGGTTTGGTTTAATTGTATATTTGTATTTTTTCGGGATTTGTATTGATTGTAATTATGGGCAAAATCTGTGTTTCGAACAGGAAAAAACTCGCATTTAAGAAAAAATTACTTGCAGCCTGGATGTGTAGTGTAATTATGGCAGCGGCGTTGTATTCGACGCAACATATTCGTCGTTATGGCGTCAGGCCTTTAAACAGACGCAGACCAGAATATGGTCATTATAAAACGTTATTCAAATTTAGACAGAGCAATGACGAAGAACAATTTTTTAAGTATACCAGACTGAGCATTTTGCAGATTCGAAAGCTCCTATCTTTAATTGAACATCGTTTAAAAAAGTGTACTGACAAAGATCACATTCAGCATATTTTACCTGAAGAAAGGCTTGCTGTTACTTTAGAGTAAGTTTAAATTATAGTTTTGAATGAGAATAGGCGTAAATTTCTTTTTTTTTTGCAATGTGGAACAGTCGGTAATATGGTATTAAATCATTGTTATTTTTTTAGTTACTTATCAGAAGGATGCTCCCGACAGCAATTGGCTTGGAATTATTTAATGGGCATAACAACTGTCCATAAAATAGTCACAGAGACGAGCAAAATTATTTGGGAAGAACTTAACAGTACTTACTTAAAACCACTTACTGGAGAAGACTGGACAAAAGTGGAAGAAGGTTTCCAACAGGACTGCGACATGTCAAATTGTATTGGTGCCGTCAATGGCAAACATAGAAATATACAAGCCCCCAAAAATTCAGGGAGCGACTTTTTTAACTATTAAAAACAGTTTAGATAGGTACCTACATATAACGATCGTACATAATTTATTGTTTATTATATTTTTTAATTTTGTAACATATTTTATAAAGTATTTTTTTTTTAGTATTGTCCTAATGGCTTTGTGTGATTCTAAATACAACTGTACAATGATAGATTGTGGAGCAAGTGGGGCAAACCATGACGGATATGTATTCAGCAGGGGCGTGCGGTCCATGGAAGCAAGGGAAAGCATTGCTTCCCCTAAAATATAGAGGAATAAAAGTCAAAATCGTCATAATTTCTTTAATTTATTTCATAATAAATTCATCTCATCCTAAATAATCATAGGTCAAGCAAGCCTCCAAAAAATAGTGGCCTTGAGTGTTACCACCAAGTTAAATATGCCGCAGAAAAGTTGATAAAGACCATACATTACTCTGTCTTTGTCGTACTAATAACAGTGCAGTCAGTGAGCCAGTTCCTGCTTCATACGTCTCCTGTCTTTCTCCTCTCATCGGAGATGATCGGCGCTATCGCGCACTGCATCGTGATCTCGCCGCCTTCCATCTCGCGATCTTAAATTGCTGTTGCTTGTTGCCGTAGATAAACAAATTTCGAGGTCAAATGCAAAAGTGGAGAGTTCAAGTTGTGGGCGGTTTGGTACCAAATAAGCAGTTAATCCGATTGATTAAATATATTTTTTAGGTGTTGAGGATGGCGATTCCGTCTACATCAGCTTATTTCCAGGAAAATCATGTTTCGGCGGTTGAAAGCATTCCAACTGTACAGTTGTGTAGTTGCAATAATTATTCCCAAATAATTAGGTATTTGAAATAATTATTTGAAATAATTATTTGAAATAATTATTTGAAATAATTATTTGAAATAATTATTTGAAATAATTATTTGAAATAAGTATTCCAAATAATTATTCCAAATAACTATTCCAAAAAATTATTCCAAATAATTATTCCAGATAATTATTCCAAATAATTATTCCAAGTAATTATTCCACAGTTTTGAAAATTGCTTCCCTTCTCCCAAATTTCACCGCACGCCCCTGGTATTCAGAGAGAGTGGTTTTGGAAACAAGCTTTTTAATGGCAGCCTTGGAATTCCACAAGCAAAACTACCAAACAGTAATATTGTCATGGAGCACTTTTTAGTTGCGGACGCAGCTTTTCCTATGCATAAATGACATGCATTTCCTACGAGTACCTATGACGTTTGCAGCATGAGCCGCAGGCGAGTGCTGCAAATCATACGAGTAGGAAATGGTCATTTCATGCGAGTTTTACACTATACTTTTTCTACGAATGTTACTGTTACATAAAATGGGATTAGTAATATTTTTCTTTTTAAGATGTCAAAAAATGTCAATCTGACATTCCACAAAAAAAATTTATACAGATTTTGACACGGCGCTGGTCAACGCCACCTTTGTAAAAATATACCCGTGCACATTGGGAATTTTGTAGTTGAATCACCATGGTGATTGAAGCACAATGAAAATGTGTAAAAAACAATGCACTATGTTCCGAAATTACTATTGAACATACAATAAAGGTTTTTATTGACATTCGTAGAAAAAAGATATTTAATTATAGGCTGTCTAGAGCAAGAAGGGCAATAGAAAATGCATTTGGTATACTGGCTCAAAGGTGGAGAATTCTAAGGAGAACTATTATTGTTGATATGGAAAATTGTGAAGTCTTTGTAAAGGCAGTGGAAGTTCTTCACAATTACATGAAAAAAGAAACGATTTCTCCACAGAATAAATATTTAGCAGGTCTTACCTGCATAGTCAAGGACAACGAGGAAGTAAAAGGGACTTTTCGATGTCAACAAAATCTAAAAAGTGTACGCCGTCTAGAAACTAATAATTTTTCCAGAACAACCAGGCTGGCAAGAGACGAGTTGGCTTTGTGGACTGCCAATGAGGGGGCGGTTCCTTGACAGTAAGCAAAGTTTATGAAGGAGGAATGCCCCCTGATTAAATTTTACTGTTTTTGTAATTTGTTTTGAAATAAAGTAATTTTTTATGAAACTGTTTTTACTGCTTTTTTTTAAAGGTCGTTTTTAAAAAGAATGACATAAATACCAGAACTTCTGTAAAAATTTTGTCCAGAACCCTTAATTTATTATAATTGTGTAATCACCTCATTATAAAAGAGGTTCAAGTACTGGAGGGAATTTTAGTAGGCGTATCTTTTATTTAAAATTTTAATTAGCAATAGGTCCTATTGTTTTGTTAGTCCTTTGGCACAACTTATGGCAGGGTATCTCAGCGACATGCAGTGAAATTTCAAAGTTTTATAATTCTGTTCCTACTTACAGGAACCGTACCAAATTTAGGGGTTTTAATAGCGAGCCCACTGGGGATGTTTTGGTAAAAAAACATGTTGCAATTTGCGAATAAAGTTAAATTTTTGATGTGCCTACCCTGGGAAAAAATGAACACATTTAGGTATTTCATTTATTTTTTCTAAACAAAGTTTACCTCATTTTGTCCAGACTTTTTAAGTTTTAAGAGAAAAAAAAATGTGTTAGTAGACAGTTATAATCATTAGAATTTTTTTTGTTATTTTACGTTAAAAGAAATCAAATAACTATAACTTTCTACCAACACATTTGGTTCTCTTAAAATTTGAAAATTCTTGACAAAATAATTCAAATTTTTAGCTGTCGATATTTACATTATGTTTTACAAATATACAATTCTGTGGTTATTCGCCAAAAGCTGATATGTCAATTCATTGTATTTTTCTAAGAAACAAGGTTAAAAATTTAATGTGTTTAAGAAATTTGTTTTTCTTCTATTAGTTTTTTGTAAAAAGAGTGAGTGGGTTGTAAATACACTAGTATTATGCGAAAATTGGTAAATAATATTTAAGATTCATAAAAAATATTTTTTTTGTCAGAATTAAGGAAAAAAAATAGTTTGACTGACATATCAACTTTTGCCAAAACTTTATTTTTGACATATCAACCATAGTTT
Source organism: Philopedon plagiatum (assembly GCA_963971165.1). Classification (NCBI taxonomy): domain Eukaryota; kingdom Metazoa; phylum Arthropoda; class Insecta; order Coleoptera; family Curculionidae; genus Philopedon; species Philopedon plagiatum. The sequence continues at coordinate 42,132,651 of OZ020190.1, read as the reverse complement.
GCCCTTATAAAACAAGGTTATCATTTACCATGTAGTAAAAAAAAAACAATTATCACTGTTTTATATTTCTAGTGATTTATTTTGGTAGAAAAACACATATATATTCTTAAAAACGATTAACATACTAAATTAAACAACATCTTCGGCGTTTTCATTTACTGTCAAATTCTCATAAAACGGATGATAAACATTATCCACATACTTCAGTAGGTCCAAAAGGTTTTCCTTCTTCTTAGGGGCAATGGGCTTAGGACCATTGTAAACTAAGGGCAGTTCAGGGACGTTGTTTCCTCTTCGTTTTATGTTAAAGCGATAAAAAGGTTCACTTTCATCATGTGAATATTTCACCTCAATTACACCCGGACCTAGCTGTTTTGAAAAGCGTAAGACCCTAATATCGTGCCAGCGGACATTCTCTCCTGATTCCGTACGGTCACGTTTAACAAAAACGCTTCTTAAAAGAGAGGAATATTGCAAAAAGTCCTCTTTGTGCATTTCGACTACCTTAAAGTTTTTCTTTCCTCGTACCGTACGAACAAACTGAAACCAATCATGAGGAATCCTAATCTCCATTTCAGAAGAACCCTTCTTAGCTCTTTCGATTTTTGCGTGATCTGTATCACACTCTAGTCTTGAATGACCCACTTCTAAAAACTTGTGTTCAATCGTTTTGAGATTTTCAGATGTAGAGAGAAACCAGGAAAGCGCAGCTGCTACAATGTTATTTTTGTTTTGGCCTGGACAGGAATCTGAGTAAAACACAACCGTATCTACATTTTCAGGCAAATCCTTTAAAAAATGAATAACACAAGAAGCTATCTGATCAGCCCCGCGGTCTGACAAACCTTCATGCCACATAAAGCAGGTTGTAGTTTCCGTACAACAATCTCTCATAGTAAAGTTATAGGTCCACAATTGCCTTTTGTAGTACACTTCACTCGTACTCAGTACGGGCGTAGGCAAATTTTGTTGGAGATCGAAGACAACGACACGCTGATTTTCAACATTTCTTGCCTTTTCTTTGTCAGCTTTTTTTTGGTCATACGCTTTTTCCACTAATTCAAGGTGTTTTTCTTTCTCTGCTATTTTTTGCTGACGTTCTTCTTCAGTAGTCGCACTCTTTATGTCATTTTGTAACCTATCACAAGTTTTGCAAGTGTCGATGCTTGGGTTTTTTATTTTATAGCCTAGTTCATTAAATATCTTGGCAAACACAGAGTAAGATAGTGGTTGTGTCATTCCCTCAGTTTTCCTTTTATTGACGTACATATCATATATTTTTGCAATACTAGGCGTTGGTGCAAAGTAAAGTTTTGATGTGTGCCTTCTTGAGTAGTGGCTTTCATATTTGGGATAGCTGTCGATATGGTTTATTGCTTCTTGTCGCTCGTCATCTCTTGCATTTCCTGGTTTTTGCTTTCCTGTTGAGTTCTCGCCTATAAATCCAGTTTGAGAAGCATTTTTCTTCTGTATTATAATATCAACTTTACCCCTTGTGACTCCATACGTATTTTGAAACATTCTTTTACAAATATCTAGTTCCTGTCCTTTTAAAGTAACGAAATATGTCGCTGTTATTTCTCTGAATTTTGTGTTACCTGTTTTACTTCTGCCCTTTCGCTCAACTTTTTTTTGTGTTAGTTTAATTCTGTCACTTAGAAATTGATCTTTGTTGCTTACGTTTCTTAAAAAATCATCAAAAATTAGTTTTTGGTTTTCTGGTAGTAGTTTATCTGCACATTTCTTTCTGCAGCAGTTTATAAGAGGAACAAACTGTTTCGCAGGTACCAATACACCTTTTCGAGTCAGATATTCTTCTCCTCTTAATTTCTTTTCCCTCATTAATTTTCTGTTAACCACTCTTTGCTTCTTAACTTGTACTTCCTCTTTGACCTCCTCCTCGTTATTTTTATTTTTGACCTCTTTATGATTTGAAGTTTCTGTATCTAGTCTTATTTTCTTGGGCTCCATTCTAGTATTTGCCTCAACAGATTCATCCGATGAGCTATCTTCAGGGATATAATCTTTGTCGTAGTCATCATCACAGGACTCACTGTCATAATTGGAATTGTGGATAACAACAGTATCCTTACTGTCTTTTTTATTACTTGACAAATTTTCATTACTAGAACTTGGTTCAAACGGTATAGTAATGATACTATCATTATTATCCAGGTTGGGAATTGTTTCAACTACTACTTTCTGAGTACTAATTAGTTCTTTTGCCATTTCTACAATCCGTTTGCCTCTCGAGCTCATGATGTTTGGTTACTAAAATACAAAAAGGTAAATTAAAACTAAACAGTTTTTTGCATAAAATAAAAATAATTATTATTAAAAGCCATTTTATTCATACCATCAACCACAATAAATGAGCTTTTTTTAAAAAACTATATTTCTATTAGTCATAGGTAAATAACATTAAGAAAAAATGCTCTCAATATATAGGTGTGTAAATAACATTAAGAAAAAATGCTCTCAATATTTATAAATTTTTAATGTCAGTAACTAAGACACAAAGTATACTTTTTACTTATTTTCTTTCACACTAATAGACCGGTAATATTTGGAAAAATTGAATGATTTGTTGTACCATACCAGTGCCAAATTAGAAGGCATAACATAATAAATTTACCTGAAATAATTAGTTTTTTCCTGTAATACACTCGTAACTTTCATTAAAGATTGTATCGCACTACCGCCTTTTAGTCTAATCTAACCTCAAATTATAACTTGACAAAACTTGATATGTCACATTTTACTTCGTATGAGCGCGGTCCAAACTGATATGTCTGACATGTCATGTTTTGGCCAACACTGAAAATGCTTTCAGTGACATGTCATACTGTGATGTTTTATTAGTTCCCTACTATTTTTGTAGATCGACATATCAGGTTTTGGCACATAAAACTTTGCTTTAAATTACATATCATGCAGATAAAAAGTGAATATGGCACAAAAAGTGACATATCAGCTTTTGGCAAATAACCACAGAATTATTATACGTGACAAAAAATGAGTACTTAATCTAAATCACTAAATACATGCATTTCAACTTAAATTGATGTCCATGTCAGCAAAGCGATTGTGCGGCTCTAAATCTGAAAATACAGAATGTATTTCACAATTTGTGTTGCGGCAAGAACACAATGAAAGATGTACAGCTTGTTTAGAAAAAATAATAAAGTACCTAAACATGTTCGTTTCTTTCCCACAGGGTAGGCAGAGCAAAAATTCAAATTTTTTCGCAAATTACAAAATGTTTTTTTTTTACCAAAACATTCCCAGTCGGCTCACTATTAAAAACCCCAAATTTAGTATGGTTCCTGCAAGTAGGAACAGGAACATACAACTTTAAAATTTCACTGCACGCCGCTGTGTATCATAGTGTAATTTCTATTGGTAAAACTATAAATCCCATTGTAAAACCTATTTACATTGTTTATTTATTTACTGACGGCTAATGTCATTGTTTCAAAAATGACAGTAACTTAGCCTGTTTGCACAAAAAAAAACAAATTTAAATGTGTAAATCTTTATCTTATGAACACTAAAATTAAAACCTACATACTAACATTTAAAAGTATTACCTAAATCTATGAACAATAAAAACTAAAGAAAACCTACATACTAACATTTAAAAGTATAAACTAAAAACTATCCTATTCTATCTTAGTATTTATCTGAAATGAATGACTCAATCGTCAGCTTCATGCTCTTCCAGTACCTCCCATATTCTGACCATTTTTGCTTTGGTTTTGCGGCTCTTCTGCCTATTTAGTGTTGTTACAATTGATTTTGCAAAGACTTCATCCTCAGCTTCACTAGTGCTGTCACTTTTTTGTAAAAGCTTTTCCAGCCTCTCGAAGGATTTGTCAATAAGAGTGGTAAAGGTTTCTTGTTTGTTTTTTTTTGTTCCCCGTATTTACTGCTACACCAGACGAACTGATCTTTGGGGTTATTTCTTCTATATAACACTCGTTTTCTATATCATCGGTTGCAGTGGATGGGCCAGCTTTTTGGGAATCATATATTTTAGGTGCTGTATTTTTCACAGTAGATGGCCCAGCTTTTTGTGAATCGTGTATTTTACTTCCTGTATTTTTTGCAATATCGACATTAGCAACATTTTGATCATTTTCTTTTTGAATTATACAATCCAAGGAACCCCAAGCTTCCGAAGGAGATTGTGCATTAGGCTCAGTCTCACTATCACTTTCAACTACCGTTTGCAAGGTGTCATCTCTGGAATAGTTTCCACTCGTTCTACAACAATAAAAAATATTAAGTAGTTATACATGGTTAAAAAGAAATTGAGGATTTTTTATTATCTACAGGTTGGTTACTTAAGGGTATGACGCGGCTATATCACGGAAACTCAGTGGCGGTTGGTAAAATTTTAAAGTTGTATATCTCTGTTGCTACTTATGAGGCCCATGCCAAGTACAGGTTCTTTAATAGTGAGCCTACTAGGAATGTTTAAGCAAAGAAAAAGAAATTTATAATTGCAAAAAGAAATTGAATTTTTGGTCCGTCCCCAAGAAAAGAACATGTTTAGATATTTTATTTATTATTTGTGGATTTGTGCTACATAAATTTTATGTCATTTTGTTGAAAAATTTTTAATTTGAAGACAAAAACAATGTGTTAGTACAAAGTTATAGTCATTTAAATTTTTTTAAACCTAAAATATAATTGAAAAAAAAATTAAAAGACTATAACTTTCTACTAACACATTTTTTTCTCTTAAAATTTAAAAATTTTCGTCAATAAAATTTGTTTAGAAAAAATAGCAAATAAAATACCTAAACTTATTAATTTATTTTCCCAAGAAACAATTCAACTTTTTTCGCAAATTACAAAATGTTTTGTTTTCTTTACCAAAAGATTCCCACTAAATTTGATATGGATCCTGTAAGTACGAACAAAGATATACAATTTAGAAATGTTACCGATCACCACTAGATTATACCTAAGGTTTTTACCTGGGTATTTAACCAAATTCGGTATTTACATGGGTTTTTTCAGTAAAAAGGTTTTTAAGGTATATATTTTACCATAAAAAATACATGTTCTACATATTGTTATGTATAGTTTTGCAGTTTTTTGTATCGCCACTCATTTTATTTAACTTAGAAAACTGAAACAGGTAGATTGTCAATCGCTAGTCCCGTCTAATTTGACAACCAAAAGTTTTAAACTGACAAGTGTCAAAATAAGACAACCAAGTTTTATACTATGAATTGATTTGAGCTTTTTCGCAAATTTATACAGAAAAAGGCAATTTTAGTACGTACTTTTGACAGTAATAGAACTAAATTCAGTACAGAAACTTGTTTCAAGATGACAGTTATTTGAAAACCAAGAAAATCGCTGAAATATCAGAATAATTCATAAGTTTTTAATGACAACTTATGACCAATGACATGACAAAAACCTTTCAAAACATAACTGATCAACTAGATCTTAATTTAAACCAGTAATAAATATTAAACCTTCTTAGCGAATCTGAACGTAACTGTTTTGAGCAGAATTAACAAGAAACAGAATTGTCATCGTTTGTCTTCCACAATATCCAAATATTGCTTTTTTTATGTAGCATATCGGTTTAATAACAGGTACTTCTTAAAAAACAAATTAAAGTAATAAAAACGATTATACCCACACGGAAACAATACTGATTGTATTTTAACCTCACTTTTCCAAATAACGGGAAGTAAAAGTACTTCTTCTGCAGCATACAATTTATTTAAATGCAAGCAGGTTGCACCGGTTATTTTTACAATAAAAGGCTTTTCAAGGAAAAAACCCTGTTGTCGGTTGGGTAAATATTTTTTGGGTATTTACCAGGTAAATACCCACTATTTATATTTTTACCCGTTGGGTAAATATTCACGTCCCATCACTATCTATAAACATAAAACAATTATGCAGACAAACTTATTTCCTTGCCTTTAGATGCTGCTCTAAAAACTGCATTGAAGTAAAATACCTCCAGTATATCGTCGTCGTAGAAGAGAACGGTCCTATCCCACAAACTAAAAGTATGGAGAAATTAAAGATTTAAATTGATCGGTTTAATAAATAGCATGCTTTTTATTCGTTTTATTTTATCAAAACATTATATTTGGACAAAATTTGGAGATGAAGTTAGTAAAATAATATAAAATACATATGTACAATTATATTTATAATTTTTTTTAGAGTTTTAGGACTTTGTTGGTTAGGACCTTTCACAATTTCCAGATATAAAAAAATAATCTAATATTTTAGTAGTGCTAACACATAACTGGTTTATTTTGGATATTATAGGTAAAAAAAGTTTGTGTTTATTAACGAAATTTATTTAGCTAGGTATAAAAAATACAATGAACTATTAATTTTCTTCTGATGAAGAAATTTCTTCAGAAGTTTCTTGGCTAAGCAAGCCAGTGTAAAACGCATGATAAGTGGATGGAATGGTACCTGCATCACATAGCTTTCTTAAACTTGTCAGTTTGGATTTTTCAATAGGCAATGCAGCTGAATATAAAGGTTCCACTTCCAATAAGTTCGAAGTATTTCCCCTTGCTGCAAGTTTTCTTATTTTTATGCATTTAAATTCGGGGTCATTTAACCTTTCCTTATAAAATATAATTAAAGGGTCGCTTTTTCTATATTGTAGCCACTTAATTTTTAACCGGTTTACTGTCGAGCCGTCTTCTAATTTATTTTTATTCTTTATCAACTTTGTGGAAAATGTTTTATAATCTTTAAAATCACAAAAATTCATTTCTGTGACTTTATAAAAAGGTTGAATTATTTTCGCAGTTTTTGCTACCATATACCACCCATCTGGAGTGTATATATCAACTTTAGCACCCCTGCTTTCGATTGCGCTTTGGACACTATCGCATTCCATTTCCGAATGTCCTGATTCCATGAATTTTTGATTGATTATTTCTATAGGTAGTTCCGTGACAGCCTTTAAGAACATTGCTGCGTTTATAACATTTCCATTTTGGCCAGCTGCAGTATCTGCAAAATAAGTAACTTCCTTTACGGTAGCTTCTAGATGGGATAAACAATGCCACAAACAAGTAGCAACCTCTGATGAACCTTTTTTTCCAACCCCCTCGTGCCACATATAGTTATTTGCTACCGAACTACCTAAATTATAGACGGTAAAATTAAATGTTTTTAGCTTCTGCATGTAATACAGCTTTCCAACATTTAGTGAAGGAGTTATTAAAACTTTTTCCATGTCCATTGTAAACACTTTAAACGTATTGTCATTCTTTCCCCTTTCCTTATCAAATTGTTTATGTTCTCTTGCCTCCTGTTTTCTTTTTAAATGTAAATCATATTCTTCTTGTACATTTCGCTTGTCATCATCATTATAATTAGAAAATGTTATGCAAAAATCGCATTGATCTTTTTTAGGCCTATGGAAGCCAATATTAAATTCCGTAGTAAAAATGTGTTTATAATAACTGAATTTTTCTGGAGTAACTTCACGTTCCATACAATACGATTTGTAATCATTATAAAGTCGATATTCGGATAATCCAGTAGCCAAGAAACTTCTTTTTGATGATTTTCGGCAGTAGTGTGACGAAACCACAGGCATGGACCTTATGTGATCTCTAATGATGTTTTTGACGGCTTCAGATTTTTTCTGGGGAGGAGGTTTTCTTCCCCTTCTGTCTGCCTCGATTGTTCCAGTCTTTTGCAATTTTTTAATCGCTGTCTTTACTTTTTTAGTAGAAATGTCCAAGGTGGACAAAAAAAACTTTTGACACACTTGGTGTGTATTACCATTTGAGGTCAGATTATAAATTTGTGTAAATTGTCGGCGCGATGGTCCAGCAGTGTAGCTTCTTTTCTTTTCAATACGTTTGACAAGCTTGCTAATAAAATTCCACGTGAGTTCCTCTGTACTAAGTCTTAGATAGGCACGTAATATTTCCTCGCGTTCTTCGTTGGATATTTTGGTAGTGCAGGAATAGTGGCAATGACAATCCACATTTTTCACAAAACGTGCTCGCTTTTCTTTTCCTTTTTGGGTCCTATATTCTGCGCCTTCCATTCTTTTTTTTCTTTCTTTATTTCTTGTCCATTCTTCAGGATTTCGTGACCTTTTTCTTGTCAACCTCTTATTTATTTCATTATTTGTTTCCACCGATTCTTTCTGGCTTATTTCTTTGTTAGTTACTTCAGTCTCGGAAGATTCTCTGTCTGATTCATTCGGTTGATACGTTTCATCGTTGTCATCACTGACATCGTCGCCATCATCATCAGCTAAATCATAATAACGATTTTTTGTAGTTTGACGCATAGAAGTAGATCTAGGCGAGGACGTTAAAGTGCCAAATTGAAAATCTTCTAAATTCCAACTTGTAGATGTTTCAACAGCGTGACTTAAACTCGGCATATTATTTTCACAAACATTGTTCTTCTCTGAAAAGAAGGTTCATAATTACATTCTGTTCTATATAAATTTAAAACTACAGTCCAAAGCACGAGGCTTGCCCTATGAACAGAATGCGAGTAAAAAAGTGCAATATTGCCGATTTGACTAGCACACATTTCAATAAAAACATATCGTAATATTTATTTATATTACACGATCAAAAATAATTAGACTATGTTGTATGAGTATTAAAATAGTATGACACGCTGCTTAAAACTCGATATTTATGGCTTTTCTCCCCTTTCTCTTCAGACGTCGTAGTGCTAGCCTCGTGCGGAGGGCTTTTAACTTTTAGATTTTTTTATATATAAAATAGATATCTTCCGCGACGTCTGGCAATCCTGTAATAACTTTGGAATGAGATAAGGTTATGTTAACAGGGCGAACATAACTTCTTTATTATGAATACATAATAAAACATTATTTAAGATATTAATTACCTAAAGATGTGATAGATACATTTTGGTTCACAGCCAATAGGGCAATTTTTTTTCCTCTTGTTAAATTAGCCATGTTATTGAAAAGTGAATAAATTAACACGTGTCGTCTTACTTTTTACGAAACAACTGACTGGACATTTTGTAAACGTAACCGAAACAAAAGATTATTGGTCAAATAATTTCTGGATTGTGGGTTAGAACTTTTCACAATTCGTCGTTTCGTCGATCAGATCACGTTGAGTAGTTGATAGTGAATAGTTCTATCTGACATAGAACTATTCACTTTATCGAATTGTGGGATAGGACCAATAGCAAGTTTAGCAAAAATGTGTGTTCTTACTAATGTACTTGATAGAACCTTTCACAAATCACAAATTAACCTATGGTTGTGTCAAAAATGGCCCTAACCCAATTTGTAAGTTTTTGTGGGTTAGGACCCTTCACAACTACGACGACGATATGTCCTGAAGAACCTGATGGGGTGCATCTAATTTTTCTTTTTTCTAAGGCAAATCTGTTGCGGAGGATACACCATCTTTTATCGATGTTTTCAACTGTAATTAAAGATATTATAAGAATTTTATAGCCTGCTTTTTAAAGAAGTATGCATACCTGTGTCTTCACAAATCACAGCTATGGTTTCCCAAGCATTCCTCCTTTTTTGCTTGTTTTTAAAATCTACATGGGATTTATCGTACAAGAACGGAAATTTTTGCACCTGCTCAATCAATGTGAAGTCGTCCATTTAGCTCACGTAGATAATAATTAAACTACTTAAAAACCGTAGGACACAGAAAAAAACGTAATCACCAACCAATATCAATAAACAAGAACACGAAATAAAAGAAGGTTTAGAATGAAAGCTTCGCTTTTTGACTAGGGAATTTTATATTTTACCAGGCCATCTCGCACATGCGCAACTTCATTTTCATTTAATTTAACCTTAAGAAGATAAAAGTTGGCGAACTTCTTAAAGTAAAATTAAAGCAAAATTAAAGCAAAATTAAATTAAAGTTGTGAATAAACGCTCTTATGCCTTCATGTGTATTTAACTCGCACTAAATTAAATGTAAAGTTAAATTAGGGTTAAATTAAATTTAAAGTGGTCTGCATAAACCAACCTTAACTCTAAGAGTCAAACAAACAACGCTGTTATACTATTGCAAGCATACTAAAACAAATTAAAGATGTGTCGTTATTTAACTACCAGTTATTTTTAAGCTGTTATTTGGAACATAACAGTTGTAACTGTTAATTCAGTTCAAAAATATCAGATGCAAAATAACGTCAGAACACAAAACGCTTGCGACTGAATGGGAACGTGTCGGTCGGTGCCAACATTGCTATCGTTCGCGCCGCCACGCCGCGCCGCGCCGCATTTCAAATAACATACGTTAAGAGCCTACATCAGTGGACCGCGTGCTCCGATTCAGGATTTCGCCACTGAAGAGCGTAAATCAATGTTAATGAGCAATCTGGCAACATGGCCATTCGGAGACGCGACGCGACCTCGCCGTCGTGAGTTGTATTAGGACAGGACTTGATTTCTTGAAGAATAATTGATTATTTTTGAGCAAGTTTATATTATGTATTTAGGATTTCAAATTATTTCCCTTTTCACTGTAAATAATCGCAAACTATTAAATGTTGGACATAGGACATTCTTTGATAATAATTATTGATCTTGATTTCTTTTTATTCATTATATGTCTTATTTGTTTATTTAATCTTTTTGTCTATCATATGGGAATCGTTAAAAATTAAAGACAAATTTTCAAGAATTCGTTATTTATTTGGAAAAAATAAAAGTTGTAAAAAAATAGATATAGACAGAAATACATAAACAGATAGGTAGGTAGACTGGCAGCCATTTTTCTTTCTTTTTTGTACGTATCTATAAGAAAAAGTGCATTAATAAATGTGTAATAGGTATTATAAAATAATACTACCTAATGACATAACAGCAAACAAATTTATGGAATAATATATATAAGATACTTTTCCTTCACATATGTTATCTCCAATGGGTAGGGTTTTTGGCAAAAGCGGATCAACCAGTTCAGGAAACATAAAATTGTCATAAAAAATCTTAATTTCGGCAACATTTTATTTTGCCAAAAGGATTCATCACGTTTTATCTAAAAAAAGAATATTCTAGAAAAAGAATATTCTCCAGTTTTTAACAGAAACTGTAATAATTAATTTACCCTGATTTAAAGGTTTTGGTGTTTAGAAATAATTTTGAATTCAACCTAACCTACGTAATAAGCGGAGTTTGCTATATCCGAAGTTCACGGTCAATAGAGCGTCAACGTAACATATTACCCCATTTTGAACATCCCGTAAATCTAAAACAGCTTAATTGATTTTAAAACCGAGAAAAATTCTGAGAGAGCGATTCATTAGAAATCAGTTCCTTTCACAAATTACGCACTTTTGATGTATGCTTCTTGTGCCAATGAGAACAAATCTACCTCGTTTTTTAAAATCTATCAAGTCATTTCAGATGTACGGGGTGTCAAAAATGGATCAAAATGTTATATTTAACAGTTCAATTGGCGCTTGGTTTATATTATTTTATTTAATCATAGTACAGGATCCGAAGTAAGCTCGTCCTTTACCGATCTGCTTACCGGATAAAAAGTCTTTTTTATCAAACATAATATGTTAACAAATATATCGCGAATGGGTTGCCTAATGAAATATGGTCATGGCTATTCTTAATTAAAAATACTGTAATTCATTTTTTTTTTATATTTCACTCACTTGCCTACCAAACGAACTTAATAGGTACTAATCGAAAGATCGCCATTTTGAAGTTCCTGGTTGTTATTTTCATAAAATAACTCTGTAGTTTAGTGAAGAAGATTGTTTAACTTTTATTTTTTAAAATGATTTTGTAAAACTCTTTTAAAATAATTTGTGTATGCAAATTTATGTTTTCTTAATATGGACCATTTTTAAAGCAAATTTGCACCAATACATTAAATAGAAAGTACCAAAAGTAAAATAGCCGTCGCGTAGTACATGTTACTTATTATATTACCTAAAATTATCAAAAACACATTTTAACGGTTTTTTTCTAAAAAAAAAAGTCAAATAAACAAGACAAAGTACGTTAAAAAGAACATTTATTTAAGATAAAATCGGCTATGCATTTACCTAAGTTGGCGTTAAAAAACAGCCCACTTAGGTAAATGCATAAATCTGATTTTATGTGTAATAAATAATGTTATTCTTAACGTACTTTGTCTTATTTGACATTTTTTGGAAGAAAACCGGTAAAATGTGTCTTTTTGATAATAATTATCAAAAAGACACATTTTACCGGTTTTCTTCCAAAAAATATCAAATAAGACAAAGTACGTTAAGATTAACATTATAATTTATTACACATAAAATCAGATTTATGCATTTACCTAAGTGGGCTGTTTTTTAACGCCAACTTAGGTAAATGCATAGCCGATTTTATGTTAAATAAATGTTCTTTTTAACGTACTTTGTCTTGTTTATTTGATTTTCTTTTTAGAAAAAACCGTTAAAATGTGTTTTTGATAATTTTAGGTAATTAGTAACATGTACTACGCGACGGCTATTTTACTTTTGGTCCTTTCTATTTAATATTTTGGTGAAAATTTGCTTTAAAAATGGGCAATATTAGTAAAACATAAATTTGCAGATACCAATTATTTAAAAAGAGTTTTACGAAATGATGTTAAAAAATAAAAGTTAAACAGTCTTCCTCACGAAACTACAGAGTTATTTAATGAAACAACCAGGGACTTCAAAATGGCGACCTACTCAAACTGAGAAAAATGCCTCCAGTGTCGCCATTTTGAGAGCAAACTACCACTTATGATACCTATGTCACCGAAAAGGGAATTTAAAGAGCTATCTAATGGTATAAAAAAAATTGGTAGGTTGCCATTGAAAATAAAAACTTAAACTCACCTCCGGAGAAACCACAATCAATATTCAATTGTTTTTTTTTATGGCAAAAAATGTGTTTTTGTCAACTAAAGCTTCAACCCAAAAATGAAATTTGGATTTTTAATATGAACGAAATTAGGGTATGTAAAATGTATGTAAAATGATGAACACATTAGTGTCATGTAAAAAAAGTTTCTCTTTCATCCGAACGTCGCGTCACGCGCAGCTGCTATGCTGTGTCCTCCTCTATCGCACCGAATAGTACGCGCAATGCTTCTCTGTCGCGCATCGCTTGCTCCAATTTTTAAATTTCAAAGCCTGGCAACCGTGATTCATGACCGATTTTTCGCAGGCAACCTTATACCACCGTGTTCGCAATAAAATTATCGTTATTTTAATATAGTTTCAAAGAGAAAGCAGATGAGTACAAATTACTAAAATCGACTCACCTGTTTATAAGTACCTGGCAACCCGGTATAGGGACCGAAAAAAAGTAGGCAACCTAACTTTTGCATGTTCCTTATGCTTTATACTTTCGATTAGTGTATTAAGTTCGTTTGGTAAGCAAGTGAGTGAAATATTAAACAAAAAATGAGTTACAGTATTTTTAATTAAGGATAGCCATGACCATATTTCATTAGGCAACCCATTCGCGATATATTTGTTAACATATTATGTTTGATGAAAAATACTTTTTATCCGGTAAGCAGATCGGTGAAGGACGAGCTTACTTCGGATCTTAGACTATTACGGTGTTTATATCGGTTAATTTCATATAAATCATATATACCTACCATAACCAGTAGAACTACTTACACACTACTTACCGTTTTTTCATAGAAAGTCGTCTATTTTTGCGACTTGTGGATGAACATAATCGTTTTCTGACACATAAATTTTCGTTCTTTCTAGTCCGCCCCATGATAGCTATTTAAATACACCGAAAATCCAAATCACAATCACACGCTAATCTTAATAATAAGACTGCTCCCGGTGTCGTACGATGCTTGCTGTGTTGCCAAAATGTGTTAACTGCCGAAAAAGCTACGCGATTTTCTCCAAAATTCATTAATTACGGAATTCCAAAGTTTTACAGAAAACTAAAGGTTTAATCAAAAATTCGATCTCCGCATAAATTATAGAGAAAATCGTGAACAATGAGGGAAAGTCTTATAAAAAAATAAATATTACAAAATAACAAAAATTTTAAAAATAATTTTTTGATTTTTCTTTTTAAATGACTTTCCCTCATTTTGCTATAAAATTATAATATATTTCCAAAATTTCGTATCATTTCGTTGGTTAGTTTTGGTGCAATTCTTTGAAACAAATTAGTATGTTTCAGCTGGTGATGAATGCTCTTAATATTTAACTGTTGTTTAGATTGATAATAGGGAGTTTTTGAGCCTCTTTTTATATTCAACGTTATTATCGTTTCCCGTTATTTTGAGCTTGCGCAGAACGGTAAACGTTATTAACGGGTTACTGATTCAAAAACAGATTTTGAAGTAAAATTTATTGCGAACGTCAATAAGTAGGTATAACCTAACTTGTGTTTTGTGCATTTTTGTCGTGTGATTTTTTCTTTTTCATTTACCTATTATTTGTGTCCCGTTGGTAAATTGTAAATCAATTTGTAAATTTTCATGGAAGATGTTATAGAAATAGCGATAAGGCGAGGGGGATTGGATCATAATTTAATAAGAGGTATAATCTTAAATAACATCTTTGAAGAGGAACAAGAACGTGAAAATGTAGATGAAAACATACCAGAGTTCAATCTGGAGAATATTGCCGCAGAAGAGGTAAAAAGAAGCTTCCGGTTTCAAAAAGAGGATTTGCCTCAGTTATGCCACGCTTTGCAGATACCAGACCCAATAATTACACGATCTGGACATAAAGCAACTGGTAAGGCAACCGTTTTTTAAAAAGAAATAATTGCGGTTAATTTGGGAAAATGTATTTTTTAGGCATCGAAGGATTATGTATTTTACTGAGAAGACTAGCATATCCCAATCGTCTTTGTGAGCTTCAAAATATTTTCCATAAGTCATCTCCTGCTCTTTCAGAAATAATAAATTTTGTGAATTCGCATATTTACACCACATTTGGACATCTCCTGGATAATCTGAACAACCTTTACTGGCTCAATCAAAATAAACTTGAAGAGTATGCAAACGTAAGTAATTAAATTTAAAAGTTAAAGAAAAAATAACAATTAATGCTATTCAATTCTTAGGCAATTGCTACTAAGGGGGCTGCTATTCCTAACTGCTGGGGGTTTATCGATGGCACAGTACGGCCCATTTGCCGTCCAACTCTTCAACAAGAAGAATATTATTCTGGTCATAAAAAAACACATTGTGTCAAATATCAAGGAGTAGAATTATGGAATTATTGTCAGCCAGATGGGAGCATTCCCAGGTAGAAGACACGATGCAGGTATTTTTAGAGAGTCAGGCTTTTACAACCAACTTGAGGCAAAAACAAGATTTGCGAATAACAATTTTGTACTTTTTGGGGATCAGGCATATGGCATAAGAGAATTGTTGCTATGCCCATATCCAGGTCGAGGGGGTAATGAAGAACAGCAGTTGTTCAATGCATCCATGTCTAGAGTCAGGATGGCAGTAGAATGGACATTTGGTAAAATAATTGGAGAGTTTGCCTTCCTAGACTTTAAAAAAAATCAGAAGCTTCTGTTACAAGAAATTGAGGGAATGTACAGAACTGCAACGATTTTAATAAATTGTTATAGTTGTCTGTACCGAAACCAAACATCCTTATATTTTAATGTTGAACCAATTCCTTTAGAAGTATATTTAAATGTTTAATAAAAGAAAGATTGATGTAGAGAAATGTTTTTGATCTTTTTTTTCCAACATTGCCAGATTACTGTAGACCTTTTTTAAATGGTGAATGACACTGTCTATTTTGTGGTTTTGTTGGAAAGTAATTTTTAACAAAATCTGCTACACAGTGATATCTTGTATAACCATTTACCAAAATCGTTACACTACATATACTGTCATAGTTTAAACTTTAAATCAGGATTTTTATGAAACATGGGACTTTTCAAAAATATTTTATACACTCTTTTACTAATTAATCCTCAAGTTTTTAAATTCATCGGTGGGTCCATCAATGGATATCATTTTAACTTTTATCTCTGTTCACTATAACTGTTATTATAAAGAGAAAAGATAAATGATATCCATCGATGGGTCCACCGATGAATTTAAAAACTTGCCCAATATATACCTACTATCCATTTCTAAAGTTTTGACCCCTCAGTTTGGAAGCTTGTAAAGTAAAAAGTACAATTTTAAAAAATATAATTTTCACATATTTCGGTAAAGTTACTTGTCTCTATTACACATGTAAAACTTTGTAACCGTAGATGCCTTGGTGCTTTTCTAATGGGAAGGTAATTATAAAATTGTCACCATTTTTTCCCTATTTCATCAATTACTCAATTTTAAAAATTTATTGTGCCTTACTGGTACTCCCAGGCCTAACTATTTTTTTACAGGCGATAAAGTGAACCTTACTTTAGTCCCAAAAAATATTATTTTTATTTTTTTGTCTTAGGTTTGGTAGTAATATTCAAAAAATGATTGTGGTTATGTAATTACTACCAGTAATCTTACAGCAAAAATTTTTGTTTTTTTGTATTACATATAAAGAGATGTAACTTTACGTTTAACGAAAATTTTGTTTTGGCAGTTGTCATAAACCTAAAAACAAACAATTAATTTGTGTAAAGGATAGCAGCAGTGAGCTTGCGGGGTGGAGCGGGGCGTTGAAGGTGCAATAGTATGGGTGTTAAGGTAATAATAATAATAATATAGTGAAGGCTTTTATTTTTGTGCTCTATATGATAAATTAGGTAACTGGTAAAATTAAGAAAAAATAAGTATATGCATTGGTAAATATTTACATTTATTTGTATTTAACGATGTTCGATTGTTTTATTAAGATCTATACAATAGGCAAAACGTGTGTAGTAGAACAATAGTAATTTAAAAATATTACTTCAAAGTGAGTAACGTAAATAGGCCAATTAGCTTTATTTATTTATAATTCACCTAAAAGAAAAACAATATTTTTTATGTTCCCTTATTTTTATGATTCGCATATTTGGAAAATTGTAACAAATGCTGTGTTAAGTTTGTCTGCATTTGCCTTTGCTTAATAATAAAAGAAATATGTGAAAGTGGCCTGTTTACGTAGAATCACATCTGATTTAACTTTTAAGGTATAAAGCCCTGACAAAATTTATTTAATTCTAAAACTAAAAATAACCTGCTTGGATTACACCACTCTTTTTTACCGAAGAAGACCTACACTTATGGATCGTTTTCTCCTTCTTCATCATTACTAAAGTCTTCATTTGGATCATCATCTTCATCATCTTCATCTAAATTTATAATTAATGGTTCTACAACAACATCAACTAAGTGGTCTTTTTCTCTGTAGGATTCCTCAATTTTATTAGCGTGTCCAACGCAATTTTCCCAAACAGAATTTGGCACGGTCTACGTCGTTTCAAGACACAAATTTAGTACATTTGTGATTTTAAACGTAGTATTCAATTTTGCCACTTTATTTTTCACATATGCCCAAATTAATTCAATTGCGTTGAATTCACAGTGTGCGACTGGCAACCATAGAAGCTTTACATTATCATTACGTAACTCCTTTGCAATTGTATCTAAAAGATACGTTTTTGGAAAGTGATAGTTCTTGCATAGGTCTAAAAGCATTGGTTTGGTTAATTCATTAAACGTTGTAAATCCATCGGGCAATGTTGCTTTTCGCTGGGACATCCATTCTATTATTTTTTGTTTTGTCCAGGCAGTTGTAGGATTTCGAAAATTAGGATCCAACATTGTGTGATACGGTGCTTGGTCAATTACGATTACTGATTTGTCAGGTATTACGGAAAGCACTGGTTCTAAACCATTCTTCGTAATGTTGTTTATTCATCTCGTTATGGTAATCCACTGACGCAGCACTTTTTTTCCCAACGAAACACTTCAGGCAGCCATCCAAAAACCCATTTTTACTACCAATATGTAAGATAATAACCCGTTGTCCTGATCCTGATGGCCGTTTTATTCCACCTCTAAAGCCATCAATTTCCTGTATACCACCTCTGTATTCATCAAAATTATCCCGTTTTGTGGGATTAACTCTTTCAACCCAGCCAAACTTCCTTGAATGATTTGCACCGCACCATGTTTCATCTGTATAAAATATTTGTCAAGAATCTTCACGATATCTCTTTATGGCGTATAAGAATTCCGCTCTTCTGGCAGCAATTGTGTTTTGTTCCATTAAAATTGGTTTATTAATTAGTTTTTTATAGGAAAACCCAAGTTCTTTAATCCATCGGTACAAAGTCATTTCTGAAAATTCTGGTAAATAATCGACATCTTCTTTCAATTTCTGGTAAACTTCTTTTATAGAAGGAAACCGGCGCTCCAGGTAAAAATTTAATATTGTTCTCCTTATGACGCCCTGCAAAATCTCATCACATTCCAGTCGGGGCCTTCCACTTCTCCCTTTTGATGGTATAATAATACCGGAACTTTTTTCTTCCGCAGTAACACGTTTAACGGTGCTTTCACTAATACCCAGGCAATCCGCTGTTCTTTTAACCACTTGCTCAACCAAAATATTTTCCAAACCGTTGTCTTTCTCTTGTTGAAAGTACGCTCTGACTTTTAATATAATATTTTTCATTTGTTCGTTGCACTGACGAGACATTTTAACTTATTAGACTGTAGTTAGGTACCGTATTTTTGGTTCAGATTACATCAGGTATTTATATAAATTCGAACAAGATAATCTTAAAAATCGTATGAAAACAATAATAATTTCACATTAATATCTACCACTACAACCAAAATTTAACTCAACAATAAGTAGATATAAACAATCACAATAAACTAAATAATATTATTTAACAAATATTTACAAGACATAACAAATAGATTAAATTCTAAACAAATAACAATACATGGACCTACGGACTACAGAAAGATAAGCCTGACCTTCACGACGAGGCAACCGTCCTGTGTTTATGTCGGTAAAGGCGTTTAATATTTTGCATCTCTTTCTTATGTAGCTTTTAATATTTATTACAACTTTTACAAGAACTAAAGGTGCTTTTTTTAATTTTGTGTAATAAAATATATTTGTATAATAATAAATACGTCTACGAGTGTAAAGATTTTTTTTAAGGTTTTAAATTGTCCACAGTACAGCTGATACAAAAACATCATTAAAAAATAAAAAAATACAATTTTAGACACATACTACCAATCTCTTGCGAAAGTATAGATATTTTTCTATCTACCTTCAAAATTGCATTTAAATAGGGAAAAAATTAACCAATATATAGACATGAGAAAATCGTTTATCAGTATTAACGCAGTAAAATCGTTGTTTTTTTCTACTTGATTATGAATAACTTCAATATCGTTTACACTACAATAATACATTTTTTGGGAGAAACTCTTGGATAACGTCCTAACAAGCTGTAATTTTTTCAGTTTATTCTGCCCCGTGGTTTTTTTGTTATTGACCCTCAGACTGAGGGGTCAAAACTTTAGAAATGGATAGTACTTATGCAACTCTAAATGACCTGTCCTTCAAATTGGTAGATGTTATGGCTGCATCGATAAGTATAAATATATGTTCATCATAAGTTTTATAAAAAAATTCTGACATACAGGTTAACCTGAGACATGTATGTTACATAACAAGTGTTAAAAGTGACAATTTTCACACCAATAGAAGGGATGTGTGTTAAAAATCGCTTTCACTCGAGTAATTTCCTCCTCGGCTATAGATTCGGCCTTAATAATACACATATAGAACATTTAACCAACATCTTTATTATGAAAAAACAGTCTTATCTGACCATGATTAACATGAAACTAATTTTCATAAAAACCAAAAAAAATTACACATCATTCCTTTTTTCTAAGAGTAGGTTAATAATTTTTTCCTGCCTTTCTATTATTTTTGCTACTTGAGTTACTGAAGAAATTAGAAGCTCCATTTTTTTTTCTTCTAAGTCATACCTCCTTTTATTTTCAAGGTTTGTTATTTCAATTTGTTTTTCTTGAAGTATGCTTTTTTTTTCTTCCAATGCCAATTTCCTCTCTTCTAGCTCTAACTCCTTTTCCTTGCTTTTTATTTGTGCTGCATCATATGTGGCCAAATATGCCAATCCTTGCCTCTGAGCACTAATTTTTCTTTTTCTGGACTTTACAGGAGCTGTAAAATAAAAAAACAAATAAATTTCAAGTATGTTATATGACATTGCCGAAGATATAGCACACAACTGACACTTGAGATGCTTAGGTCCTTTTGGAATATACACAAGCATAATATTGCATAGAGTATTCCATTCAAAAATATAAGCATACGCACCACCTATTTGCAATAAAATTCTGCTCTACAGAATTAACGTTTCACCCCAAAAGTTTTGCATTTAATACTTTTTGATCGCTTGGGGGACATTGGGGGAACCCAATGTTCAATTACCTACTTTGCAAAGCTACACAGGTAGTGTATTTTTATTAACATACAGGGTGGAGAGGTAATATATCCACCAGAAATATATAAGAGTACCGAATTTAAGAAGAAATATATCATGTATCATACAACTCCAGAAAAATTTATGTTAAGTAATAAAATTCATACCCAAAATTTTTCTCTTTTGGGGTGTGTGTGAGGGTGTGACAAGTGCTGCTGTGACATCCTTTTTGAATACTATATTTTCTACATTGCCTGCAGAATCCTCTGGTACACTTTCTAGATGTGGAGCCACATTTTCCACATCAGTGTCAAAAATTTCGATGCAACTTTCCTCAATTTCTATAGGTTGTATTAGGCCTATGAAAAATATATATATATATATATATATATATATATATATATATATATATATTGAATAATGCAATATAAAAAGTTTTAAATATCGGCTTTAATATGGAAATAATTAGTAGAACATTTTCATAATTTACTTACTAAAATGATCATGAGCGACACTTTCCACTTGGCTACTCATTCTTTGGACATCTTTATTTGGAGTTACTGCATGAATAGAGGTTTGATGGCTCCATTTATTCCGTGCATCAATTCCTAATTTCTTATCGGCAATACTCATTTTTTTGTTTATTTTTTGTTTTTTAAACTCATTCATCAGTGAGTAGACACTTTCACATAAATTATGTTTTTCTGTGTATTCTATTTCTATTCCAGACCTGAAATAAATAAATAAATAAATGAATAATACAAATATTCTCATAAAGAATATAACTGCCGTCAGTACAATAAGTTTTTCGAAAATTACTTTAGTTATTAATCTAAAATATCAAAATGCAAAAAATGGAAAGTTTACCACTTCTGTAAATACCTTGGTTTGCCATGGTAAAATGTAGAGCTTTACGAAAACTATGAAAGCTAAAACATACTTACTTATCCTTTAGAATTTTTACTTGCTCTTCCCATAGTTTTATTAAGAGTTCCAAATGTTCTTTCAGCGTTCGTATTGAAAACAATTTTCCTGTTATAAGGTAAATATGTTGCTGAATGACTGACCAAACATCCGGGTTTTCAAATGGGTTGTTACTTAGAACCTCTCTAAGAAGTAACAGATCATCTACATCGGTAAATCGAAGTCTTTTTTTTAAGGCTGACATTTTTGTATCTATCGTGGCAAATGAAAAAAAAAGGAGAAAAAAATACCAAAAACACCGCTACCCACCGACCAATTTACAAACATAAACCAAAACATAACCTACAAAAACGAGGAAGCTCTCAATTGTCAGAAATGATTGACAGATCGCAGACTGCGATTTATGGTTGCCAGATCGTAAAAAAATAAGATTATTTTTTGCGAATTTTTAATACAAAGGCGGAAAGTTAGGAACAAATTGACACAAGAGTACACGTGATAGTCACTTTTCGTAGTTTAAATGGTGTATTTTTATTTATTTTGCAACAATTTAACATAAGCGGGTTAGACTTGACAACATCGCGAAGGTAACGGACGCTTATTAACCGAACGTTAAGATCCCGTAGATAACGTAGTACGTTATCGGTTAATAACCGAGTCGGTAATTTCGAAGCTCCTGCGCATGCTTAGAATAACCGAGAACGTTAATAACGGGTACATTAAGGGTCTCAAAAACTCCCTAATAGGGAGATTTTAGGCCTTAACGTAATCAACGTACGTTATATCGCTTTATCCGCTATTAAGGGGAACTTATGACTTTATTAACGTATTTCAAATATTAGTTTTTAAAGCAATTCTAAATTTCTGTTAATTACGTGACGGTTGTTGGATGCACGTTGGATGTCAATTGCCAAATATGTTTATAACCTCACTTAAGTTCTTAAATGTTTTGTAAACAGTCTTGCAAATTTTTCTATTTTTAATTCTGTTATTTACTTTAATATGGAAGAAATTATTGGGAATATAATTAGAAGAAGAGATCCTGATGGTATCAATCACGATTTGATAAGAATCCTCCGTGACATATTTGCAAATCCAGGGGATGGAGATGGGGTTGGTAGGCCGATTTTTGATTTAAATAATTATGAAGCCAAAGAAGCAAAACTAAATTTTCGTTTTGCCAAAGATGACATTCCCAGATTAGCGGCTGCATTGCATATTCCAGATCATATCAGAACTCGATCAGGACACTTAGCAACAGGTATATAACTTGAGTAAATCTTTTATAACGTTTTTTTTGTGTGTAAGGCCTCTAAAATGCATAAATTGGTACTAAAATGTATATATAAAAAAAATATTTTTTTTAATTCTTTTAATTTCTGGAAAATAGTAAAATCAAACATTTTGAGTTTCGTGGAAAATTAATATTTATTTACATATTACGTTAATTTTTGTAACTTACAGGAATAGAAGGGTTGTGCATATTTCTTCGAAGATTAGCGTACCCAAATCGTTTGTCTGACCTAGAAAATCTTTTCCAAAGATCAACTTCAGCACTATCAGAGATTTGCACTTTTGTCAATATGCATATCTACAGAAATTTTAGTCATCTCCTACAGGATATTGGGAATTTAAATTGGTTGAATCAGAACCGCTTGCAGCTGTATGCAGATGTAAGTATTGGTCGAGGTATTGGTATATGTATTTGAACATAGAGTAAAAAACATCTCAATAAAGGAATACCAACAAACCACCTCGTCCAATGCTATATCCATAATATATATTTATAACTTTTTTTAGGCTATAGCAGCTAGAGGTGCAGCAGTTCATAATTGTTGGGGATTTATAGATGGCACTCCAAAACCCATTTGCCGCCCTTCTGAAAACCAGGAAGAGTACTACTCTGGACATAAACGTTATCATTGCGTGAAGTACCAGTCAGTTGTTTCTCCAGATGGCATCACTGCCAGCCTTTTGGGAGCATTTCCAGGTCGACGACATGATGCTGGTATTTTTAGGGAATCTGGGTTTTATGAACAATTAGAGCAACACACAAGGTTTCCTGATGGAATACACTATGTCATTTTTGGTGACCAGGCATATGGAATCAGGGAACTCCTTTTGTGTCCATATCCTGGCCAGGGACGTAACGAAGAACAACAAAATTTTAATACTTCCATGTCTGTTGTACGACA
Source organism: Philopedon plagiatum (assembly GCA_963971165.1). Classification (NCBI taxonomy): domain Eukaryota; kingdom Metazoa; phylum Arthropoda; class Insecta; order Coleoptera; family Curculionidae; genus Philopedon; species Philopedon plagiatum. Next base: position 42,109,158 of record OZ020190.1, on the reverse strand, counting down.
GGCAGTAGAGTGGAGTTTTGGAAAAATTATATCCGAATTTGCCTTTTTAGACTTCAAAAAGAACCAGAAGTTATTGTTACAGGATATTGAACAAATCGGCTGCCCAAATCAAAAACCATGTAACTGACATTTTTGACGAATTGAGTATTTTACCACATTTGAAGTTACCGTGTTTTTACACACATTTTGATCCAAGAATGCCTTAAATCGGTTAACAAATAACGAAGTTATGAGACCCTACAAACACAGTAACTGCAGGCTCTCTTATACATTTACAATGTAAAAGCACAGTAAGTGTACTTCACTACAAAAAAACACAGCAACTGCACTACAGTTACTGTTTTTTTTTGTGGGTATTTTAGTTACTGTGTTTTTATTTAGTTTTTAATATATCACAGCAATGGCAAGTTACAACTTAAAAAGGCAGTAACTGCACAACTGCTGAAGTTACTGCGTTTTGGTATATTATCGCAAATAATATTAACTGCAAAAGACTGTGGAAAAAAGGCAGTAAGTACATTGCAGTTACTGTCTTTTTATCTTCGTTTTACAGTTACTGTGTTTTTAAAACATTTTTTAACTCCAATGCGACCCCCTCTTAAGTCAAAAACATAGCGATATTACAGGATGAAGACGTGTCAAAAGCTTTAGTTTCATTTGAATATCCATATAAGGACTATGTCGGCGTCTGCTCTCTATAGTTCGCGCACGAAGTGTATAGTAACGCATGCTCTAGAGGAGGCAGAAAAAAACGTTGTACGGAATACACCCCAAGCCTCATTTTAAAATCGAACGGGCTCCAGTTGAAAATCATATAAATTCATTTCACCCTTGCGTTAGCCATTACCGGCGTAAAAATGCCCTCAACGTTATATATATTTGCCTCGAGAATTAACGTGCAAATATATGTACGATGATTTTAAAATAAAAAATACAAACAACAAATGCTCAATCGAGGTCTATAGGCAAACTTTAAAAGATATGTTTCCATATGCCAAAATCGGGCAAATGCGAAGACTGTGCAGTTTTCGAAAACAAAATTAAAGATTTTAAAGACAATAACGCAGATGTAATAGCAGAATTGGAAAAACCACAAAAAAAGCAAAGCGAGCAGAACCAGAGTACAAAAAAGATTCAGAAGACTCCGCTAGAAACAATCCAGGAATTAGATACTTTTCAATGGATTTACAAAAAGTCATTATCTTGCCTATAATGCTTCAATGTAAGACAAGCTTTTTTACGAGTAGGCTGATTGTATTTAATGAAACATTTGCTACGATAAATAAAGATACAAAAAACAATAGTTACAGCGTAGTATGGCATCAGAAAAGCGGAAGTCGTAGTTGACGTTATACTAACAGTTATAAAAAAAATTTATATTTTGGGCAGACAATTGTACGGCCCAAAATAAAAATTACGTACTATATTCAACATTAGTAGCAACAGTAAACTCATTAACAGGCCCAAAGAAAATTACTCTTCGCTACCTTACCAAAGGCCATACACACATCTCTGCTGACAGTATTCATGGTAATATTGAACAGAAAATATTGAAAAAAGGTAACGTTTACGATTTTGAAGATCTAATTAATCCGATTGAACAATGTAGAAAAAATGTGTCAGTTCTTCGCCTTGAAACCTTTCATTTGTTTTTAAATAAGAAATGATCATCCAGGAAGGGTGAAGACCTCCTTAAAAATTTTGTTTTAAATAATGTCGTTGAAGCATCATTTGAGAAAGGATAACGTTACCATTAAATGCGATTTTAACGAAGATCCTAAAGAAATTGATCTTTTTCAAAAAAATATATTTCTTAGGTAATTGCAGCAAATTTTCCTACTGCAATAGTTTTACCAGAAAGGGGAATAAATCCTTCAAAAAAAGCCAAAATCTTAAAAGATCTCGTGCCTCTTAGGCTTCTTTCACACGGACGGTTTTCTGTCGTGGCCGTGCAGCGATCGTGTCGTGGAAAAAAAACTGTGCTTGTATTTATACGTGTACGGTTCCGATTAAAATCGTGTGGTGTGAAAGCTATCATTTAAAACAATGCTATACTATATCGTTGCCGTACACGACCACGACAGAAAACCGTCCGTGTGAAAGTAGCCTTATGCCCTCAAACAGAAGGAATTTTTGGCAAAATTTACCAGAATCCGATTCTTCCGTTGACCTAAAAAAAAACGAGCAGTATCCAGTTCAAAACGATGACGAATAAGCACTTTTTGAACATTTTAGAATTTTCTACTTTTTCTATTGCTTGTATTACTATAGCTAGTACTTTTGTAAAATGTGTTTATACCTCTTAATAACATATAGAAAATAAACATAATGTTGTAGTTGCAGTAGGTTCTTTTTTTCTTATGCATTGTATCACTTTATATAATATAAAAAATAAAAAAAAAACAAAGCAACAGCTTAATATGCTTTTTTTAGGGTGTTGTTAGTAGATAAAAATTAAAATAACGAAAATAGTAATGACCCTTACTGCGCTTTTTCAATACACATTCAATGTAGGAACATAAAGATCAAAAATAAAAACAGGTTAATAATAGTTACTGTGTTTTTATCTATAGTTTTAGGATATCATAGGCATAAGAAAACTAAATAAAAACCGTTTAAGCTTTGCCCAACTTCTCCTATTGGTTGTACTTAAACACAAATACTTTGGAACGATACCTTACAATGCTACTTTCAACTTTTGACCAAAAATGTTTAACTGTATCTAAAAATTTCGAGCGGCAGGACCAATTAGTTACAAAGCAATTTTTCTCCGTTTTACGAAAAATACAGTTACATGGTTTTTGATTTGGGCAGCCGAAATGTATATTACTGCAAATATTTTAACAAATTGCCATATTTGTCTCTATGGAAGTCAAACTGCACAGTTTTTTAATTTACAGCCTATAGCACTAGAGCAGTATCTTAACTAATAAAATTTTGTTTCGAAAAGTGTCAATGTAGTTTTATTTTTTTTGTAAATTATTCAACCAAAAAATATACTAGTAGATTGGAACCTTTGGCTATGATAAATAGAGAGTAGTTTTACGACTTGCCAAACCGATTTTTTCAATTCTCGACGCGCGTTTCGCTAACCAAGTTAGCATCTTCGGGAGAAGATTAAATTAAGTTTTAATCTTCTCCCGAAGATGATAACTTGGTTAGCGAAACGCGCGTCGAGAAGTGAAAAAATTGGTTTGGCAAGTGGTAAAACTACTCTCTATTCAAAAAATATACTACAAAAACAAAACTTAAAAATATTTTTCTAAGTGAAAAACTCATTTACAATTTTTCTTTATTTAAAAACTTTACAAAATTAAAAATTACATTTACATTCTTTATTTAACAACATATTTATTATCTTCTCTTGTCTTTCAATAAGTGCTCTTAACATTTTTTTTTCCTCCATTTCCAAGTTAATTTTCTTTTCTTCCAATTCCAACTTCTTTTTTATTTCATACTCTTCCAAGGCTATTTTCCTTTCATCAAAAGTTATTTTTCTCGCTTTCTCCTCTTTTTCCAAAATAAGCTTTTCTTCTTGAAGGGCTACTTTTCTTTCCTCTATTTCTATTTCTTTTCTTTTTAATTCCAATTGCTGGCTGTCATATTTTTCAAGATATGCCAGTCCTTGTCTCTGAGCATTTACTTTTCGAGTTCTTGATCTCACTGGAGCTAAAAAAATAAGTTTTTAGTAAATGACAATATTTAATTGGTCAGCAGTTAAGCATTAGTAGTGGTTCCTCCTCGGTTAGTAATGCTGTGATGTTCCAAAATACGTAGGTATAAGTTTAAAAAATATAGGTACCTGAAATTCTGGAGCTTCTTGCTGGTGTACACGATGGACTTTGCATTGAAAATTTAGCTTTTTTGGCAGGTGTTCCTAAACCTAAAGGTCTCTCTTCATTGCATGCTGATAAATTTGATCTACTTTTATTCATAAGCAAAGAGCAATTGTCTTTGTTCTCAAGTTGTTCAGATGATGCTGATTCATCTACCTCTAGAAAAAAGAAATTAATTTTATCGTGATTTTGCCTTTTGAATGTTGAAAACCAGTTAAACAGCAAACTTTGATCTGCCTTCGAAAACCCAAACATTCTGCCTAAGTTAAGTCAATTTAGAACAGCTACGGAAAGTAACTAAAGGGGCGTTTTTGTTTTAGAAAGAAATGAAAAAAATGTATTACAAACCTAATATTAAACTAATTATATTGCTCAATCCTTACCTATCTCTAACAAAATTTCCTCTTGAACATTATTTGCTTCAGTCATTTCACAGTCCACATAATCTGAAAAATGATTATAAGATATATAATCGAGATAATTATATACTGCTATGGTTGATATATAATTATTTCAAATGTTATTTACTTACAAGAGTGATCATGGACAAATATCTTGTTTGAAGCTTCATTATTTTCTTTGTACTGAATGGACTGTGAATTTGGCGTCATAGATGCCCATTTATTCCGGGCATTCTCTCCTTCCTTTTTTGAAGTAGCCTGAGATGTAGCGTCCAACTTTTTTATTCTTTTTTCTTTTTTACTGCGTTTCATCAGTTCATAAATATTTTGACATAAATTGTCCTTTTCAGTTTGTGGTTCTTCGATGCCTGATCTAAAAATATTTAAGGCTTTGTAATAGTCTTTCGATTTGGTGAAAAAATAATTTTTAATATTTAAGACTAAGTACTGTAAACATTTTGGTAAAAGTAGGTAGACAATTTTACAGTAGTTGTTACTGACCACCGAGCAGACCACTATTTCTTTTTACAGTCCCGTCAGGGGTAATGTTGCATTTTGAAAATAAACGACTTTTATATGCAAATTAGTAATACTGCACACATTTATTTATATATGAAACTGGAATAAAAAGGAGCAGACTCGGGCAGAATTAGGCTGAGTGAATAACTGAAGAAAGGTATATAAACAAATACTTTTACTTACTTGTCTTTTAAAATTTTTATCTTTTCCAGCCAAAGTTTAATTAAGCGTTCTAGATGGTCTTTTAAGGTTCTAATTAAAAATTTCTTCTGGGTGATTAGAAACATATGTTCTTGAACCACAAACCACTCGTTTGGATTTTCAAACGGATTTAACTTAATACTTCCCGTAAAAGAATTAAATCGTCAAATTCTCCAAATCTAAGCCTTTTTTTTAGTCCTTCCATTTTCAAAACCACAAAATTCGAACAAAACACGATGGAATAAACAACATAAACAGCACAAAAACGAGGTTAAAATAGGTAGCTTTCCTTCTTTCACATTTCAAAAGCGATGTTGCCATCACATTACATTTATGAAATGTTTCTCATCTTATATTAAAACAAGACGACAAAAATGCATAAAAAATGGTGAAAAAGTGATTTAATGTATTAAGAGGAAATGGATTTTACATATAATTATGACATACTTTGGAATATCATTTTAATTTCAATGTAAATATTGTGCAGCCGACAACAGTGTAGAAGCAATATCGCTTATTAAAGAGAACGTAACTTTTCCTCTAATAACGTCAAGCAATATTCGTTAATAAATTTGTCCTTTATTTCGGTGCTACTGCGCATGTGCCAAATAACGGATAAGGGTTATTGCTGTTCAAACAAGGGGCTTAAAATCTCCCTAATAATATTGCTGTGCAGCTTTCAGCGTCGCATACATTTGCGGCTTGCTGGCGCTGTACCAGTCCACTTTACGTTGAGGGAGGGATGGTCTGGTGTGAATCGAAGAATCGATTGTATTTCTAATATTTCATTTTACGTAGGTACACGGTAGTAGTTTGGTACTTTCGTAGTTCAACAGCGGCGGAGAGAGTACACTTAACAGCTGTTAAATAAAAAAAACGACATCCAATAGGTATTTTATGTTTATGTATTTTTAATTATAAATACTAAATAAAAGTCGCAGTACATACCCAAACAAAATTAAAATATCATTCATTCTGGAGTGTAACCTTAAAAAGATTCGCAAAAATAAAAAATAATCCAAACAAAACAAAAATAAACTTCTTATGAAAAATAATAAAAAATCTAAAATCTAAAACATGTTAAAGAAAATAAATAAAATATTTCTATACTTTTGATTGCTTTGGATGACTTTAGGAACATAAATTGTTTTATACATTTTGATTACAACTAACAAACATAATGTGCTTAACTTTAATGGATGATAATAATCTGTTTCGACGATCAGAAATTAACTGTCCACTTTTTGAAAATGTTCTTTCACAAGGCACAGAAGTAGCTACTGTACCAAATTTTAATTTAACTAGTTTACTAAGATCTCGAAAATTATAAGCGTGTTCTTTCCACCACTCTAACGGGTTTTTAGACCGGTTTAAAAGAGGTTCTTCTAAATACCTTTGAATTTCAAGAATAGCGCGAGATCTTTTTGTTCCAGATGGAGTAAAATTAGACGCCTTTGCGTCAAATGTGCTCCATATTGAGAATTTTTTATTTTCTGTATTTTGTGGTTGCAGCAGACTTGCATTTAAAGAGGTTTCGATATCTTTCGTTTTCTGTTCAACTATTGATGTCAAAGCATTCGTAGCTAAATTTTTGGCCTTTTCTACAAAGGATTCTGCTGAAAATCCAACATGTTTAAATCGAGGATCCAAGAAAGTACTTAACAAAAGCGTAGAACTTGATTCCAAATTTTTAAGACGTGTATTAATGCCATTTATAATATTCTGGAGAACACTATTAGCTAAAGGAGAAAAACTATTTTTTGACATATCTTTGTATAAATCGCGTAAGCCATTCGTGATTATTATAACTGAAGAAAGAGTAACATATTTTTCGGCACTCATAATAACTGTTGTTGACTCCAGTGGTGCAAGTATCTGAATTAGTTCTGTCACATACTCAAACTCTTGATTGGATAGCATCGGCCAATCTTCTTTTCCGAGTGCAACCAGGGATGCTCGCACTTCTTCCTTTAATTCTGTAATTCCTGTAATTCTTTGAAACATATAAAATACAGAGTTCCACCTTGTAGCAACTGACTGTACCAATTGTTTTGGCTCTTTGTCATTCTGTTTCTGATAGAAGTCCAATTTATTTTTTGCCACAGTACTACGTTTAAAATGAGACACAATATCTGATACCTTGCTTACAACATTTTCAACCACTGTTAAGGCATCTTTAACAATTAAATTTATTGTGTGAGCTATACAAGGTAGATGTTCCCACTTCAATTCGTCAATTATAGCCTTTTTAATATTCGCTGCGTTGTCAGACAATGCTAAAAAAAATTTATTTTCTATGCCCCACTCGGATACTACTCTATTAAGTCCATATGCCAAATTCTTGCTAGTGTGGTTGACGTTGCATATACCGACTTCCAATAAAACTGATTTTACTTGAAATATCGTTTATAAAATGTGCAGTCACTGCGATAAATCCGTCATTATTAATAGAGGTCCAGCCGTCAGTTGTAACTGAAACTGATTCCGCACTTTTTAAAACTTCTGTGATTTTGATTTTGAGTTCTTCATATTTTGCTGGCAACAAAGTGTTTGATAATGTTTTACGACTGGGTAAAGTATATGACGGATTCAGAGCATATGAATATTCTTTAAAAGCTTCATCCTCAACTATAGAAAACGGTTGTAAATCCGTTGTGATTAATTTTAAAAGTTTGTCATCAATATTTTTTTTTTGTGAAAACCCAATTTTTCTTGGTACCCTTAGATGTGTCTGGACTGGCTGGTATGGTTTGCCCTTGTCTTTGTTTTGTATTGAACGGTCTGCATCTAGACAAACATTGCTTTGATGATCTTCGGATTGTGATGACGAAATATCTTTTCTAGCGGATGTAATATGGATGGTGTTGAATCAGTAGAAGCAGATGGAACAACTGGTGTTTCTGGAGGGCTTCTCTGAGAGCGTTCTTCTACTAATTTGATTGATGGATGTTTTCTCTGAATATGCTGTTTCAGGATACTGATTGTCGATTTATACGACAAACTTTGTTTACAGAAATTACATGTTGCTTTATATTCATTTTGTGGGGAAAGAAATTCCATAAAACCGACTTTTTTCCTTTTAGATACGTAGCCATTGCATGTAAATTTAATGCTGCAAAAAAACAAAAAATATATTTATTATAGGTAAAAAATTAAAAATAATAATTATAACTCAACTTTAAAATTAAAAAATTATTATATAAAAAATATCCTTTTGCCTGCCCACAACGGTTGCACTGCACTGCAAACTATAAAATAAATTACTACATTTACAAGCGCCAACCACCACTCTCCTCTTTCGCGCGGGCCGTTGCCGCCTACTGTTACTGCAACTGCTTAGAACAGAAATTATTCATGATTCATTATAACCGTTTCACTGTAACCGCATTGATCTCCCGTTCACCCGTTCTCGTTTACGATTATAATACGCTTGCACCACTAGATCCTAAAAATAACGGCAACCTGTTATTTTAAGCTGTTAATAAAAAATAACGGTAGCAGTTGAAACTGTTAAATAAAAGTAACGCTTTTTCCCATCTTTAAAACAAATGACGAATGCGCCCGTCACTACTGTCAGTTTTAAGGCAACTGGTACCCGCCAAATTCAAAAGTTATAAGACTTGTTTACAATAATTGCCCCTATTTAAGTTTACCCCAACTGACCCTATATGGTGAAATAACGGTAATTCCCTGGTATGGTGAGTCTAATTCTTTTTTATTTTTATACTGTTATTCAAATTACCTAGAAGCAATAATTTTACCATATAGCTAATGCAAGAAATTTAATTTGTTAAATAATCACAGGACCACAAATGGAAACCGAAAAAGTCCTTTGGCGAGATTGATATCCTATATGTATTTTGGTGCGCTGATTACAAATCCGAGGTCCATATAACCCCAGCACATCACTTTCAAGGTCATTTGAAGGTCAAATGCATATATTACAGAAAAACAGAAAATATGACCACGGATTCGGAAAGAGCGGGAAATTTTACGTCCAAATATGTAGTTTTTAGTTTTTCCAACATGACCCTCCAAGGTCATCGGGGGGTGAAATGACTCACCGATAGACCAAATTCTTATTTCCCATATACATCATCACCTTGAAAGTGACGAGCTGGGATTATATGGACCTCGGATTCGTAATCAGCGCGTCAAAAAACCTAAATATACTTGACTAAGTTGTACGTAAAAGTCTGTAGTTGTGATGATGTACCTATATGGGAAATAAGAATTTGGTCTATCGGTGAGTCATTTCACCCCCAGATGACCTTGGAGGGTCATGTTGGAAAAACTAAAAACTACGTATTTGGACGTAAAATTTCCCGCTCTTTCCGAATCCGTGGTCAGATTTTCTGTTTTTCCGTAATATATGCATTTGACCTTCATATGACCTTGAACGTGATATGCTGGGGTTATATGGACCTCGGATTCGTAATCAGCGCACCAAAATACATGTAGGATATCAATCTCGCCAAAGGACTTTTTTCGGTTCCCATTTGTGGTCCTGTATAATTAATATAATAATTAGATTTTTTATCACCACTTGTTTAGAGTACGTGGTATAGCCATAGTAATGATGGCTAAAACTAGAAGATTAGGTTAGTAATAATGTAAAATACTTTGATAATTAAACCCAAAACTTTTCTTTATTCAGCGACCACTACATTATAAATGTTAAATATTATATTTAGACAACTAGTCTGTTGTATTTCTTACTACAATTCTTAGTGGAAGACTAAAGTAAACAAGGGGATAAACTGTGAAACTTCTATTTACAACGTTAAAATTATTATCTTACAATAATTTTACAACAACCTTTGTGACATACCAAAACAACTGACTAATACAACTTCTACACACTCGATTAATAATAATAGCGCCATCTCTATATGACGCTGTAACTACAAATTAACCACAGAATAGTAAATTGATAGAAAGGAAAGCATTACCACAGAATATAGTAATGAGCTAATCATATTGATATTCTCAACACCCGCTCTTAATGCTTTTCTTCCTTTTCTAAGAAATATTTACATCTGTCAATGTCTACAAAATAAAAATATTATATAATTTTAACCCTATTTTATTTCTAATCCTATACCTAAACAAATAGAATAAAATTGAACTCTGGAGAGTCCTTTCGTCAATATATCTGCTAATTGAAATTTAGTACTGATATATTCAATGATAATATTACCATTTTTAACATTTTCAGAAACAAAATTGCACTTTAAATCTATAGGCTTTACCCGTTTACTGTTTTCTGGATTTTTAATCAAACTTATATTATACATCCTTGATTGTCTTCAAAAACTTTAAAATTACTTAATTTCACTTTCATATCAATTAACAACTTTTTATACCACAAGCTATCTTGCACTGCATTACATAATGCTACTAATTCTGCTTCAGTACTTGATAACGCAACACAATTATGTTTCCTTGTCACCCAACCTACAGTATTACCAAATACTTTTATTAAATATCCTGATACTGATTTTCTGTCACTTGGATCTCCTCCCCAATCAGAATCCACAAAACAAGTTAATGGACATTCGTCTTGCTGCCTTTCATACTTTAAACTTACATCAGTAGTTCCTTTTAAATATCTCCATAATCTTTTCAAGCAAATCCATACTTCATCTGAATTTTTATCTTGAAATCTACTAAGATAATTCACTGCAAAACTAATATCTGGACGTGATCCAATCATTCAATACATTAAACAACCAATCAACTCTCTAACAGGTTTCTTGTTATTGGTATTAATATCTTTTATGGTCAATTCTAGTTTCGGATCAATTGGTGTTGAACACGGTTTGCAATTATTAAAATTAAATTTTCTGAAAATTCCATTTAAATGCCTTTCTTGGTTATTTTCAAAATTCCATTTTCTTTATCATAATCAATTTCCAAACCTAAAAAATTTCTGGGATCTCCTTTATCTTTCATGTCAAAATTTTTCATTAAAATATTTTTAACCTCTTCTATATATTTTAATTTTAGACCTGCTAATATAATGTCGTCTACATATAATAACAAATATAAAATATCATTTTCATTACTCATAATATATAAACAATAGTCATCTTTGAAAACCTAAATCTAATAAGACATTATTTCTTTTATTATTCCAACATCTCGAAGCTTGTTTAAGACCATAAAGTGACTTGTTAAGTTTCAAAATATGTCCCTCTCTACATTGTATACATTTTGGTGCATAAATATACACATCTTCATTCAATTCACCATTTAAAAAACTGCCTTGACATCTAATTGTTTAAAATAATATTTACTCTGATTCCCTATCGATAATGTTCGCAAAGTTGTCATTCTTGCCACTGGAGAATAACTTGCATCATAATCAAATGATTCTTGTTGAGCAAAACCTCTTACTACTAGTCTAGCTTTAGATCTATCCTCTACATTCTGTTCTAGAGGCTTCTTTGCAAAATAGTTTTGTCATAGTTGCACCTTGCATCATGGTCCTTGCCTTGTCCACCAAAACTCTGTTAAATCTTTTAGCCTTTCCATTTTGTTCTGGAGTATATGGTGTAGTATAATCAATAAACGTACCATTTTCTTTACAATTTTTTTTTACAATCGCCAGAAATATACTCACCACCATTGTCACACCTAAGAACTGATATTTTAGAATTAAATTTTGCTTGCACGATCCGTACATATTCTTTAAGACAATTAAAGACCACTTTTATTTTCAATAATAGAGACATAAACAAAATTTGAAAAATCAATAAAAGTTACGAAATATTTACCACCATCATATGATAATGGTGTTACAGGACCAGCCACATCTGTATGTATTATTTCAAGTATTCTTTTAGCTCTCGTTCTACTTTCAAAGCCTAACCTAGTCATTTTACCACCTACACAGGACTCGCAAAATTCAATTTTGCCTTCCTGCAAGTTTTTAGGGCCATTTACCATTTCCTTTTTAACTAACTTATCTAAATATGCATTACAAATGTGACCTAATCTGTTGTGTCATAATTTATTCATTTCATTTTGTGATTCTACTATTAAACTTTCATTTTTAATTGTTATAAATGAAATCTCATCAGAATTCATTGGCGTAGTCAGTTTTTTCTAAATATTACTGTTTTTGAAATATCCAACCAGACCAATGCTTGTTTTTTTTTGTAATGGGACAGCCTGTATATTTGCCAAGAAATTAATTTGTCTTTTTACAAGCTTCTCAAAAATATATAACAGTATGGGTCTATTTTAATAAACAACGACAAAAATCCTAATTTTCATAATTCGCGTTCAAAATTTGGCAGTAGGCCATGCTTTTTATTTAAAGTCATTAACAGTATCTATATGCTAACAATAAATCAAGAAAATTATTTAATAACAGCTATTTATCAATCAATCAATTTATTGATAAATTTGCACCAAAAAGTGCTACCTACCTAGATTTATGTAACAAAAGGAAAAAACATCAAGAAGTAATTATTATCCAATAAGCCTATCAGCAAAAACCAATTTTGAAAATCGTAACATAAGCACTACAGTAATCAAGTAAATCAAAAGAACTGTTCAAACTGATTTCCATTTTGTTGTATGCATGCTTCGCATACTTCTCCTATTTGTTTTGAGGAAAACTTTCTCTTATTGCGTTTCCTAAATCTTGAATATTATCATAATCAACTTTGTAAATTTTATTCTCCAGATATCCCCATAGAAAGAAATCCAATATCGACAAGTCTGGGGACCTAGGGGGCCATCTTATAGGCCCATTGGTTCCGATCCACTGATTGGTATTCTCCAGAAATAACCTTGCCATTTGAGAATTGTGTGCAGGAGCCCCGCCCTGTCGAAAATAAATTTCGTTTATATGTGCTAAAGGAACATCATCAAGCAAAACAGGTATAGCTATCTCTAAAATTTCTACGTAGCGATTGGCTTTTAGATTTCCCTCAAATATATAAAATTTTATCTGTATTCCTAATATGAAGTAAGACACATTTAGACCAAACCTGCCCTGCTGTCTTCTGGGAAATATTTGGTGTTGGTTTTCCTGGAACCAGAATCTGCTATTGTGTCTATTAAGAACCCCAGAATTACTAAAATGTGCTTCGTCTGACCATATAACCTTCATTTCAAAATCTCTAACTATATCACATCTTTCTCGATACCAATTGCAGAAGACTACTCGACGCTGAGCATCCCCAGGGTGTAAGTGCTGGACAAGCCTAAATTTGTATGGGTGGTATTTGAGTTTTTTGTAGAATTTTTTTAACTTTAGTTTTTGGAATCCCTACGCTCTTTCCACTAGCTCTACAGAAGTTTGTAGGGTAAGCTTCTGCATTAGCCAAAACTGTGACTTCTTCAACCTCTCGATTTTCTTTATTATATAGTATGTTTTTGAACGAGGTTTATTAAATGACGCGTGATCAAGTAAATTCTTTTTTATTCGGTAAAAAGTGGATATATTGGGTTGCCCCCTTTCTGGATATCTAAATAAAAATTAAGCAATAGTATTTAAACATACCTAAAAACCAACTATTTACCTAATAAAATACATCCCAGATGCCGCTTCAAAATTTTCATTACTTAATATAAAACAAGCTAACATATCGTAGGTATTTCTCAAAATGTTCGAAAGTTTGGTTTTCTACCATAATTACAAAAAATATACTTCTATACAATAAATAAATACAAAAAACTAGCAAAATTTAAAAATAAAACACAAAATTTATATAAATAAGACAAGTAATGACACGGCATAGCACGAAATTTGGGAACTGTCACAAACAATAAAAAGCAGCATGGTTTTGCATGGCCTACTGCAAAATTTTTAATGCGAATTATGAAAATTAGGATTTTTGTCGTTGTTTATTAAAATAGACCCATACCGTTATATATTTTTGAGAAGCTTGTAAAAAGACAAATTAATTTTTTGGCAAATATACAGAGTGTCCCATTAAAGAAAACCAAGCATTGGTCAACATTTCAAAAACAGTAATATTTAGGAAAAAACTGCCAATGGATTCTACGTAAAAAGTTTTAAACGCATTCGTTTTTATCTTTTTGACTGAGATACAAGGGGTACCTGAAAATGCAATATATTCAATATCACCCTGTAGCTCGGAAACTAAGAGGGCTATGACAATTGTGTTTACGGCATCTTTCGTTTCACAAAAAAGTAGCTTAGGTTCGCAAAAACCGCAAGGTTCTATTTTTAGGGGAAATGTCGCACCCATTTTGAAAAAATATATTTTTTGGAAAATTTATATCAAAAATCTGTTCTGCTTCTTTGTCAGGTTTACTTGTGAAGTATCTCGATCAAGTAATTAACAACTTTAAGTATTAATTGATAAAGTTTGCTCTTTTAATAATCTGAAAATAGGTTAATGTTTTCTTCAGATGAAAAAAATTGATCCTAATATCGCCCCAGTGTGCGGTATTAGGACCACTAGTTGAAACATTCTCTAAAACAAATTAAAACAATTTCAAAATCAAATGTCAAACATTTATTTATAAACAACTTACATAGAAAAACGGTCTTATTTAAAAGATATCAGCCTTCAAGGCAAAAGTCACAAACAAAAGTTTTGTAGTCGTCTATCCAGGAACATTGCTCATGACACCAAATTCTACATTTGATGCACACTATCCATTTTTCCCCATATTTGTCATTCAGATATGTTTCGTTACAAAAGGGACATTCACAGTCGTTTTCACTATCCTCTTTGTCGGAAGAAACCGTTAGGTCTTGGGGTATTTCATCATCACTGGACTCTGATGAAGATTCGATCGGTCTCTTTTTTGAAATTGCCTTTGTTTTCTTTTTCTTTGGGTCTGTTTCTTGTGATTTCTTTCTCCCTTTACCATTTTCTTCTTCGTTCATGAAGCACTTTTTTGTCACTTTTTAAGGCCAGATTTAATTTGAACTGCTTCTATTGTAGTGCTCTTAGAATTATTGATTCTTTCCAATTCTTTCGACAAATTGTCCTTATAAGGAGAACTTGATATTAAAGCAGCATTCATAGATTTTCTGCCTCTTGAACGCGTCTGACTTTGTTTTTTGATAGGAGGCAGTGGGCTGATATCAAGAGGCATTATCCAGGAACTGCCAGGTTCACTAATGGTGGTGCTGCATCCAGGTTTTGGGTCATCAGGCATTATCCGGGAACTGCCCGGTTCACTAATGGTGGTGCTGCATCCAGGTTTTGGGTCATCAGGCATTATCCGGGACCTACCAGGTTCACTAAGTGTAGTGCTGCATCCAGGTGTTGGGTCATCAGGAGTGTTTGGTACGACTTGTTGTTTTTCATTCTTTTGCTGCTCATTTTCTTGTTGTGAATTTTCTCGATACACAGGTTCATTTTCCATGTCGGTTATAAACTCTTGTGGTTCAAAAATATGACGGTTACAAGGAAACAAGCCACTTTTCCTGAAACCATTTGCAGCTGTTGCAACAGTTGCTGCTCTATTATAAGCCTCACCCAATAGCCTGCCTACCTGATATTGAATAACTACTCGACCACTATTCTGCTTTAGCCAAGTTTCTGTTTCTTGAGCATAGTATGCCTTTAAGGAAAACATAAAGGAGCGATCGAGAGGCTGAATTTTGTGTGTGCAGTGTGGCGGTAAAGATACTATATGCACACCATTATTGCGAGCAATTTCCAAAATTCAAGATTTCTGGTGTGTGAAAAATGTCCGTCTAGAACTAAAACAACGGGGTCATCTTTTGTAGGTTTTACGTTTGCTAGAAATTGTTGCTGAAACCATTTCAAGAAGCTGTCCATCTGAATCCATCCCGACTTGTGACAGGCCGCAATAGTGCCATTTGGTGCTCCATCGAGGAGTTCAGCCTTCATGTTTACTCTAGGAAAGACTAGCAGTGGGGGAATATAATGTCCTGCTGCACTCATACAGGTCACGACAGTGACCAGTGAGCCCCTCTCGCCAAAGGAGACTGATCCAACTTGACGTTTTCTCTTTAAAGATATAACTTTACTAGTTTTGTGTTGCACTACAGTCAGACCTGTTTCATCGCAGTTATATAGTCTATTTGGAGAACGATTTATTAAATCCATTAATGACTCGAAAATATCAAAAAATGCATTAACTTTTTCTTTGGCAAATCCTTTTATTCTTGCCATTGATGTTGCTTCAGGTTTACGAAGACTTAACTGAGGATTTCTCTTCATAAAGGCTCGAAGCCATTTCCATCCTGCCGCCTGATCCTTTCTAGAAAATGGGTGGGGAAGACCGTTTTGCTCTGCTAACTGGAAAGCCATTTTTTTCAAATCGCTTGTTTTTAAACCATAAAAGCGGTACTCCATCTCTAAGCAGTATCCAGCTAACGCCGTTTCTAAATCCTTATCCAACGCGGGTTTTCGACCAAGTTTAGTGCTATTGACTTTGTCTTTGAGGGTCGACTTGGGAACATTAAAATAGTTCGAAACTCGTTGAAGGCCTATCTCTTTAGACTGCACACAGATAATTGCCCTTTTCATATCTTCTGCAGACCATTGTTTTCTTTTCTTTTTTGTTATTGTTTCGATCTGTAATTAAAATAATACCGTAAAACAAACTACACAGAGAACCATTTTACTATTCCTAATATCGCACGGTGCGGTATTCGGACTACACAACATGGGCGATATTAGGCAAATATAACGAAAATATTGCCGCCATTTGCATAAATTCTATAAACTTGACACATGTTTTAATCACAAATTATTCGAGCTACATAATGCCACTAGTATTACACGTAGAATTTAAATGAGGTCTACAAACCTTTTTTCATAGAATTGTCTGAATATTTTTCCCTCTCAAATGTATTCACTCAGCGAAATTGGATTATTTACCAGAGCACTTTTAATGACCACATAACCACCAAAATTGTTTCACTGGTTTGACAGGCGAGCAAAACAAAGAGATTAGCTCGTTCACTGCTAGAGTGCGACACTACTTGTCAATTAAATAATAGGCAGGGTGCGATATTAGGAAGTAGGCGATATTAGGCACATTTCCCCTACTAATAACCGAGATACCCCGCAATTGCAACCAAAATGGGACACCCGGTACAGACAATATCTTGACCATATACATTACTTGTAACTTTAATATTTCCTATCGTTTCCATATAATTATCATTACTTGCTATAGCTATCTATATTGGCTCTTGTAACATTAATATTTCAGAAAAATATTCCTTGTTATTTATTAAATGATCAGTACAACCATAATCTATACAAACTAGAATATTTTTATTACTCACAGTTGTATAATCATTCGATATAAAACATACACCTTGCTCTGAACTACTCTCACTTTGTCTGCTTTCTTCATTTTCCACAGAATATCCTCTTCTGTTATGATTTTGTCCATTTTAAAAACTATTTCTACTCCTGTCAAATACCATATTTCTTCGTCTACCGTAAAGTGAGGATACTTTGCACCACATTTTTAAAAAAAAAATTAAGGGTGTTTTGGTGTTATCTAAAGGACTTATTATATGCATATATTGTACTGTGCTATGTTTTTTTCTAATTTAATTTTTATATTTGAACAGTGGTGCAAAGTATCCCTTATAACCGTATGAAAATTTACTTAGTTTTTCACATAAAATATTAGAATGGTGTAAAGATACCCTGTTTCTATTGAAAGATTGCACCAAAATATACACAGCAATTTTTTCTATACTTTTTGATTATAATTTAAGGATATGTTAAGGACTAGAGGAAACAAACTGCAAATAAACTTTTTTTATTACAAAGTGAAAAATGAATATATAATACGAACAAACGCACAATGGTGTAAAATTTATTTAGAAAAAATAATAAATAAAATATCTAAACGTGTTCATTTTTTTCTCAGGGGGGGCCAAGCAAAAATTTAACTTTTTTTCGCAAATTACAAAATATTTTTTTCTTTACCAAAACATTCCTAGTAGGCTCACCTGAATTTGGTATGGGTCCCTTATGTAGCAACAGAGATATACAACTTTAAAATTCGTGTGGGCGCCCATGCTGCCCACCGACCGAACTAACGAATCTCGCCGGTATCTTCAAAACCTTGCCAACTAAAAATATTAAATACAGGTCATTTGACTTTCTGGCTTCTAAAGTAAATATTTTGCAGAAAACGAAACGCTGCTTAAAAACTGCTGAACAATATTTATATACCGAGCACATTTTATTCACAGCCTAATTTATTTTGTCACCAGCCGACTAATAATTTCACCGCCCAATTAATAATTTTACTGCTCGAATAGATTTCGGACTGCCCAACGGGATAGTTATTTGTTACTTAAAGTTTTATTATGCCGACCACATGAACTATATTTTGCCCATCATTGTTTCACAGGCAGTTATTTAAACTATTGAGAGAAAATTATTATACCGCCCGAGTAATTTTTTTGCCGGTTGGGCTTACCTACCTACTTATTTAAATCGCAGCAGAAATAATTACTTGCCCATAAAAAATATAATATGAAGTTAATTATTATTCAAACCAAAATCTGTCAAGTTGAGGAACTGTGTAAAATCCACATTTGGATATTTGTTTTGGTGGATCAATTGAACCAATAACGTCCTTCCATGCGTAAAAGATCTCGTCCTTGCATGTAGGCCACTTCCACGACTTTAGTGTTTTCTCCATAGCAGTAATGGTTGCCCCTGCCTCGCTGACGTCGGTAATTTTTCCCGGATACAGTTTTCCTTCATAGGAAAATATCACGAATTCTCCTATCTTTTTTGCAATAGATTTCAGCGAGTCTGGGCCATGAACATTATTTGTGGAGAACGAATTAGAATCGCATTTTTTCGTAAATGTCATTTCGTCTTCCATCTCTGAAATTTCGTCAACATCATCATCAGAGTCTTGCAGTTGAAGTGATTCGTCAGAAGAATCATCAGACAAATTCTCATTTCTCTTTCTGTTCTAATTTCTTAAGCTCATGCTAGAACACTTTCCAGCTTCTGCTGGCAGGACTTCTTCATGGGCAATGCTCTTACCAGCTGGAACACTGATTTTCTTTTTGCGTCTTGGTTTCACAGCAGCGTAGCAGGCTCGGCCCGTGAAATTTTAAAGTTGTATATCTCTGTTGCGACTTATGGGACACATGACAAATTCAGGTCTTTTACTAGTGAGCCAACTAGGAATGTTTTGGTAAAGAATAATTTTGTAATTTGCGAAAAAAAGTTGAATTTTTGAATTGACCCACCAGGGTAAAACATTAACACGCTGAGGTATTTTATTTATTATTTTTTCTAAACTAATTTTACGTCATTTTGTCGACAATTCTTAAATTTTAAGAGAAAAAAATATGTTAGTAGAAAGTTATAGTCATTTGAATATTTTTAATCCTGATATACAATTTAAAAAAAATTCAAATGACTATAACTTTCTACTAACACATTTTTTTCTCTTAAAATTTAAGAATTGTCGATAAAATGATGTAAAATTTGTTTAGAAAAAATAATAAATGAAATACCTCAGCGTGTTAATTTTTTACCCTGGTGGGTCAATTCAAAAATTCAACTTTTTTTCGCAAATTACAAAATTATTTTTTTCTTTACCAAAACATTCCTAGTAGGCTCACTAGTAAAAGACCTGAAATTGGCATGGGTCCCATAAGTGGCAACAGAGATATACAACTTTAAAATTTCACGGGCCGCGCCTGCAGCGTAGTCTTCTCGTTTCTTCTGTAGATATTCTATAAAAGAATCATTAACATTAGAGCTTTCGTAGGTTTTATTAGGGTCACTCGAGGACTGAAGTCTCCCCAGCAGAGGAGATACATCACATGGATAAATTCCGCACTTCTTAAATCCCGTTTTTCAAGTTTTCCTTTGCCTTTGTTTGTAATTTATCCATCAGTTGTTTTAAAAGGTATGGAAAGTATTGTTTCTCCAATACAGTGCTTTTGCCACCAGCACTACTTTCTTTCCAGTTGGACAAAATTTCACGCCATGCTTTTTTCATCGGCGCAAAAAACGCCACATCCAATGGTTGGGTGAGATGTGTACTATTTGGGGGCAAACATATAAAGTGAATATTATTGTCTCAACATAACTGTATCACATGTTGATTAATATGTGATGATAAGTTGTCTCCGATGAGAACTTTTTTACCACTGCTTTTTTGTAGCCTCGGAAACATAATTGTTTCAAACCAATCTGAAAAAGTATGCGATTCAAACCATCCTGAAGCATAATTACTGTACCGTGTTCCATTTGGACCACCTTGAATCCAGGTATCCCACAAATGACTTGATTTGTATACTACATACGGTGGCACAAGTTCTCCAGCCGCAGTGCCCGCCATCATTAAAGAGATTGCACTTTCAGATGAATTGCAAAGCCTTTCTGGATAATTTATACCTCGCTTGGTAATAACTCGCTTCATCCCAGGGTTGTCAGTCAAATTGGTTTCGTCGTAGTTCCAGATTTGGCCTGGTGAAACATTTTCTATGGTATCTCCTAAATTTTTAATGAAGTCCCTTACAGTTGCCTCATCTACGGCAGCTCCATTGCGCTTAATATTATTAGCAAATCTAATTGTTAAATCATTGTGGCGATTTACGAATGATTTCGTCCATTCCTGTCCAGGTAACTTATTTTTAAATTTGGCCACTTTTCTTCCCTGCCGATTCAGATATGTCCGAATTATACATCTCAAATCAAAATGATTTATCGGAAAACCAAATGCACTAATGCTGTGAATGCATGATACAAATTGTCTTTCTTCTTCCCTGCTAAATACAGGGGGGCATCCTGGCTGTTTATTATGCAATTTTTGTAATTTGTAGTTTAAAGTTCTTCTAGGAATTTTGTATGTTTCTGCGGCAACTCTCTGTGCCATCCCGCTTTTTATATCTGTCAGGCAGGCATTTAAGTGTTCGGGAGTATAATCAGCATATTTTCGGCTACCCGCTTTCCTTTTGTGAATTCTTGTCATCGTTTTATGCTGAAACAAAAATTGAATGTGGATACTTTGCACCATGGGGTAACTTTGCACTGGGGTGCAAAGTAACCCCACTTTCGACAAAATGTTGCAAGGTTTTATAAATTGTTTCTTAGAATTTTTTAATGCTACAAGTTGGATGTATTGCACAAAGAATGTTAGTCACAAAGTCTCCCTGAATGAAAATCAACTGTATTTACCTTCAAATAAGCCAACAGAAGTTCACAACACCAAGATTTTTTCGTATGAATTGCAGCCCAAAATTCACGTGCGATCTCTACGGCGCAATATTCACACTACTTGCTTAACTAGGCGGCCGAAACTGTGTACTGGGAGTCACACAGGTGTCCTCTATTGACTAACATGTGAACATCTTTAAAATATTTTATTCAAGAAGTATCATAACAACATTAGTTATTTTCCTTATTTGGTGCAATGTTACCCTTTATGGTGCAAAGTATCCTCACTTTACGGTACCTTTGTAACTCGGGCTTTGATAACTACCATGACTATATCCTGGATTTGAATTTTCACCACTAAAAAAAATTGCCTATTGTAATGTCCACCTCTTAAAAACGTCCTACATTCTTTCTTCTAATGTCCCTTTTTATCACAAAAATAACAAAACACTTGCCTGCCATCTGTATGAAAAACTGCTGGTTTTACTTCATTAGATTTATTATTTCCATGTAATAATATTCTTCTTTCTACTTCAGCTCTTAATCTTGACTTTACTACCTCGATTGTTAATTGATTTGCTGGCATATTTTCCAAAATGGTTATAATAGTCTCGAACGACTTGAGCATTGACAATAACAACTTACAACTAAATCTTCTTTGATACCTGTTCCTGTTACTTTTAATTCCTTTATTATTTATTATTTCATCAAATTGTGCCAAAAATAATTCTAAATCTTCTGAGTGACCTAACTTCATAGTTATTAATTTCTTTGTTAAAATCATTTGTCCAGGAATACCTTTTTTCTCATATCTTCTAAACTTTTCCACATACTATACGCTGTATCCTTATCTCTCACTATATCAGTCTGTGAGTCGTTTAAACATTGTACAATTAACGATTTGCACCTACTGTCTTTCCTTTGAGCCTCATTTAATTTGGTTATATTTGGATAATTCATTTCTTCAAATTCTTTTTCAATAAAATCCATTACTTTTCTTTCTTCTAACAATGTCATTATTTGAAATTTCCATGTATGAATTATTCGTATTTAACGCTGCCACATTTAAACTATTTTTATTTGTAACCGCAATCGTAACTTTTCCTGTGTACTATTAGGTTTAATTTACTGTACCAAAACTCTTCACATCCTCCCTTGTTTCTGGTTCCTGGGCCCATAACCTGTTAAATATTAAATTTAGATAACTAGCCTGTTGTATTTGTTACTACAATTCTTAGTAGAAGACTGCAGGAATGTAAACAAGAGGATAAACTGTAAAACTTCTATTTACAACGTAACAATTATTATCATACAATAATTTTACAACAACCTTTATGACATACCAAAACAACTGACTAATACAACAACTTCTACATATCGCACCCCGGCAAGAACAGTGACATTACTCAAAAATGCAGTATTTCAGAAATAACAGATACAAGAAAACTATAAAACTTATATTGAAATAGTATAAGCTTCTTTTAAATTTCAGTTAAATATTTTTGCAGTAAATTATATTATTGTTCTATAGAATAATTTTATGGATCTGTAAATCAGCCCTTGTTCATTATGTGGTATTAACAGGTCAAAACGTGTAAGGTCTCTGAGTTATGTCACTTTTCTTGCTTCTGTAAAATTAGTTTTTTTTGTTGTGACCCCTCAAGTAATACTTATGTCACTTTTCAAGCCCAAATTATGATAATTTTTTTTACTTATGACTTTCAACCTCAGTTTAGGTCACTACTTAATAAGAATAAAAAATGAAAAAAGTTAAGTTTGAGTTAACTGTTTTATTAGCTTATTTAAAATACAAAATAATAAATGAAAATGAAGTAATTAGTAAATCATTTACATAAACATAGAATCATAAATGGGCTTATACAATGTGGGAATACTTTTCGCCGAGATAAGGGATTCAATATGAGCTTTCTTTATAGCAGAAATGTCCATTTTTTTCTTATATGCCGGAACGCATTTTATTGTAGAGATGCTCTCTTGCCTTCTTCTGGTATTATTGACATTGATCTGCGTATATTCTTTTTGTTCGTATGTAGTTTTCACAAAAAGAATACCAGGGTCAGTTTTCTGCACCTTAATTACTTTTATGTCGCTTGTTTTTATTTGTTCGTTGTTTGATGTCTTGTTATAGTTTGATCCTATCTGTTGAGACAGTTTTTTCAAGTCTACAAAATCCTCGTAACTCAATTCTGTTACTTTATACGGATTTCCTGTTTTCCTCGCAGACCGAATTAATCTGACGTAATCAGTGGGAATATAGATGGGACCCGATTTAAGAGCTCGTTTAATTGACTTCTCTATGACAGCGTGCACATTGTCGCCTTCATTTTGCGTGTGTCCCCTGATCAGAAATTTATGTGTGATCGATTTGATTTTAAATTTTTGCACAGCGTACAGGTACATTCCCATTATGAATTTGTTCTTTTGCTGACCGCAACAATTATCAGAGTAGAGTACAATTTCAAGATTATCGTCGTTTTGAGTGTTAGCTTTTCCTTTCAAGTATTTCAAAACGCAAGAGCCGATTTCTATGGCACCTCGATTTCCTTGACCTTCATGCCAAAAAAAGCACTCGACGTAATCTGACTGAAGTTCATTCATAGTTAAGTTGTAGCTGTTGATTTTGCTTTTATAATAAAAGGTAGATGTATCCCCTCTTGGTGCTGGCAGCACTGCTTGGAGATCGTAAGTAGCGACTATAATTTTTCCTTCGCTTTCTTTTGCTTTCTTTTTATCCTCTTCTTTCTCTGTTCTTGACAAAACTTTCTCCTTTAAATGTTCCTCATATTTTTCTTGTATCGCTCCTTTGTCTTCTTCTCTTGCGTTGTTATAGGAGCTGCATAAGTCGCACTGATCTTTTTTGGGGGTAAAAGAAGCAATGTTAAAATTGGTGTTGAAAATTCGGGAAGACATCGTAAGATTTGCAAAAGGAACGTTTTTTTCAATGCACTCGTTTTTGTAGTCGCGGTGTAAATCAGCCAAGCTTTTCCCACCTTCTATAAACACCCGAGTAGACTGGGCGCGTAGTTAATGACTGTCAATTCTTGGAATTGTATTAATATGAGCAACGACACCATCTTTTATTGCGGGATCTACTTTAGAGTGGTGTCCGTGTTTCCCTCTTAGATCTTCTTGAAGAAATCCTTCGTTTAATTTGGTAATCACAGTCCTAATAGGTCGGTCATTGATGTCCAGCGTGGCCTTAAAGAAAAATTTGCAAACACGTACGTTTGCTTCGTTGATTACGAAATGGAATGCATGGTTACATTGGCGCCTACTTCCTTCTCTTTTGTACTGATACTGAGGTCTAACGGCGGTCATACTTCTACAGATAAATTCTCGCTGGGATTTCAGACTGTCAAGTGACCAGTACTTGTCAAATATTTCGAGCCTTTTATTTTCTTCTATTTTGCTTGAACATTTCAGTTTGCATTTTTCATTACAGGCTGGGCGTACCTTTCTTGCCCGCATTTCTGTTTTGCGAAGTGATGATGATGTATAAGGGTTTCCATGATTTCGGAGAAGTTTTGCTTTAGTCTTTTTCCACTCAACCGGATTTGCTTTCCTTTTCTTACCTTTTTTCTTGTTATCTTCTTGGCTATTATCTGATTCTGCACCCTCTATCTCGTTAGTAATATGTTTATTCTCTTCAGATTCTGATGACTCCGACGCGTTTTCAGATGATGGCATACGAAAATATGGATCTAAGTCTGAATCATCCGCGGTTTCATCTGGTGATTCTTCTTGTTGTGCACTTGATTTAACCCGTCGTAACCTTAAGCGCATTGTACGCGGATTTTCAGTACACTGCCATCTAGAATGTGTTCCTTGATCTTCTGGTACTGTGTCGTTGTTCAATTTCGTCTCTTGCGTTGTATTTTCTTGTTTTATGTTTTCTTCATCAGCACGCTTGCGTCTAGAGTCTGTTTCGCTGGAAAGCTCCGGCACATTTTCTTGTCCTTCGCTTTCTTCTATATTATTCTCTTCAAAAATCTGACTTTCGTCGTTTGTCTCAGTTTGCAGACTTTTATTGTCGTGGTTTCTGTTAAGTCTTACGCTTTCTACAATATTCTTCACTTCACCAATCAAGGTTTCTTCGACTTCCATATCAGAACTTTCTAGTTTCTTGTTTTCTTCATTTTTCCAATCACAACTCTGTCCACTTTCCTTAGACTCCATGATGTTCAAAACAATGTTTTTTTCGGATACTAGACTCGTACGTTTCAATTTCCCAAAGTCTGACTTTTGTCCTTTTCCAATTTCAACAGCAGCAGCAGCGGCGGCAGCTGCAGCCAGAATTTTTCTACCTCTGTATCCTTGCTCTGAGTCCATAATGAACCTACAACAAACAAATTCTAAGCTACATGCTTGAAAGCAGACTATTTCCTAGTTTTATTTTTTGAAATTAGAAGGTTAGGTGACTACAGTGTAAGAAATACTTTTAAATCAGGAAAAATGACACAGCACAAAATGCTGTCACTCTCAGTCAGGAAAAGTGACACAAGTCGAAATAGAACAATACAATAAACTACGTTTAGAGATAATTCATGCAAGAAAAGTGACACAACACAAAATACTGACGCTCTCAGTCTGGAAAAGTGGCACAAATCGAAATAAAACAGTACAAGAAAAAAGGTTTAAGGATAATTGATTCAAGAACAGTGACACTTTTTTGCTTATGACGATATTAAAAACTATATTTCACTTACCTTTCTAACGAAAACTGTCACAACTCGAAATGTGTCGCTTTTCTTGACCGACAACAGGCACTCTTTCTTGTAGCAACACTAAAGCGACACTGTTCTTGCCCTGATGAATATGGTCCAGTCTAGAAGTAAAACTGACACAACTGCCCTATAGCGGATTAATTGCGAGTTAGAGATGTGACGTTTTTCGTGCACGCGGGGGCACATCATCCGCATTTGTCACTGTCATAACCTCAAAATGGAAGTTTTTTGAGTTGTGTCACTGTTCTCGCCGGGGTGCGATATACTCGATTAATAATAGTAGCCCCATCTTTATATGAAAGCTATAACTACAAATTAACCACAGAATAGTAAACTGATAGAAAGGAAAGCATTACCACCGAATATAATGAGCTAATCACATTGATATTCTCAACAATACATAGTCTTAAAAAAAATAAGTGTTACAATAACAATTGATAACTAAAAAATTTAAATTAATAGTTAAGGCCTCCACAGGCATCGCCCTTTTTCGGCAGGATTGCCCGATATTCCGTCGTGATTGCCGGCGTTCCAAAAAATCTGTCGGAGCTTGATTTTTACCGTCCGTCTTGAACATGGTCGTGCAAGTCGTCCCTTATGTGGTATGCAGCGGGCAATCACTGCAGTATTTTTCAGTGTCATTCGGGTTTTTATTGGCATACCTCTCACCTAAATAACCAATATATCTGATTTACGGCAGTGCAGTAAACAATTTCTAATCGAATTTATCCAGCTGTACAGAGATTTTAGTACTCACTCTTTTGTTCATTTAGAACGTTTCCTCTTGGTACTTTTCGCCTTTATAGCTAAAGCTGCCGCCAATGTCAATGTTGTATTCATATTAATGGTGTGGGCATTTGAGAAAAACTGAATAGAACGGGCAGTGTGTGGGGGTACGCGTTCTTCGTGATTACCTGTAATCGTCTTGCCCGTCGGGCAATTCTGCCAAAAAAGAATGATGTCTGTGGAGGCCTTAACAGTGTAAATATAATGGTTCTCATAAGAATAATTGTTTTATTCACTAATAAAAGATTACCATTTTTTAAAGTTTCGATTATACTGATAAAACATTAAAACAAGGGAATAATGGTAGTGAACTAAAAAGTAAGAACAGTTTTTAAATATTTTTATTTTAAATCAGTCTTACATAAAAAAAAAATAGTTATACTTACACATAGCATGTGAGTAAAAATGTTTTGAAATTGGCAAAATAGACCTAAACTATTTTACGATAAAATATATTTGTGTGTAAAATGAACTCAAAATTTTGTAACAGTATGACAAGTTACTTAACAGCAGCTTTATATTAAGAAAAAACTATGTACATGAAACTTTTTATTACATATTAAATGCGTAATGAAACATGTAAGTACTCGCGTAATAAAAAATACTTAAAAATCAAGCTAACACAAAATATGCAAAACAAAACTTACTCTAAGTTAAAAAAAGTTCGAAAAACTTTACAACTATATAAAATTAAATTTAACATTTGTTTTTCTTTTAGTTTCAACAAAGTAGATCTTAAGAGTTTTTTATTTTTCTTAACTTGGTTGACTAAACATTAATTCCTAAAAAGTTTATATTACTAAGACATATTTTTATATTTGCAGCACACTGCTCTGCACATCCTATGTTTTTTTTTAACAATCCTTTTAAAACACGTAAACGCAGCAATAACTTACTGTTAATGCTGTGTATTTAACTCAAATGAAAGAATTTGAAAAAGTGAAAAAAAAAATGTAAAATCAAAAGATGTCAATGCTTGCCGCACTAAACTAAGAAAAGTTAGTCTATATTGTTTTGCTGACCCAAGCAAATTCTTTTAAATATTATGACCTATTTGTACCCGGACACAACGTATACAAGGGTAATGAGGACACATAACTGTGATAACATTATTTGCACACTCGACAGAACGTCCTCAACAAAATCTTTCATTAAAGGCTGAGGAGAGTCTGATCTAGAAGTTGAAGCTGATGTAGCTGGACTTTGATCCAAAGATCGAGTTAAAGTTTCAGACGAATCGGAAGGGAGTCTAGGTGTGTTAATTTCCTCCAGAGAATGAGTTTTCTGGTAAAATTTTTTATATTTGTTTCAAAATGTTATTCTGTCTTCCAGCTTTGGAATAAGCTTTTTCATATGTTCCGCCGTTAGAAAGCAAAAAACCTCAGAATCTACTGCATTGTCTACAAATATTTAAATACAGATTGATAATTAATTTTATTATCGTTCAGGATTTTCGAAGAATACCCTTCTACCCTTCACAAAAATAAGGAAAATGTCATGACAGTGTGGGCCCGAAAATTCTTTGTTTTTTAGATATGTTGATATCGAAAATATTTCTTTAAGTTATACATTTTATTAAATTAATAAAATAAAATTCTAAATATGCAAATTTACATTAGATTTAATGTCAAGTAAATAAGAAAAATTTGTTTTTGGCGGAAAACATAATGACCTAACAAATATCATACCAACAAAAGGACATAATATCGTAAAGGTGATTTAAATTCCACTCTTCCAATATATTTTTTATATCTTTAGTTTCGTCCATTGTTTAAACAATACAAATGCAATAAATACAGTGTTTGATAGGTGTATAAAAGGAAATTTCTAAAAAATCAGAACGAAACAGTATTAAATATCGTGCACATGAGATAAGCTATAGAAGGTAGTGAAATTAGTTTGCAAAAAATTGTTGTTGGTTGAAATGAAATGATATGACTATTCCAATTATTTTCCTATTAAACCTTTGTTAAAATTTATTCTTGTTCTCACTAATAAATTAATTGTCATACCCCATTAGTACTAAAATTGTTTTATGCATTTTATACTATGAAAGATTGATTATGTCGCTACATTTAATAAATAGATAAAATATCAGTAAGCAAATTTATAACAAACATTAATCTAAATATTTTCGAAATTATCTATGGGAACGTGATAGAAACCAGAAACCTATCCCTTGGATATCAAAAGTTTTGCCTTAAAAATATAATAAAAGCAGTGAAATTGCGGGGGGTATCACAGTTCATTGGTTTAAGCTGAAGGACCTGCTGCAGATCCACCTAACATAAGAAAGGGCGTAAGATTAAAAAACTATGCTTGGATATTCCATTTTTTGTGTACAATGTTCACCATGTCCATATCCTTTCTTTTCTAACCTAATATTAACGAAAATATTTGTACCAATCAAACTGTAAATTTAATTCCCTTACCTTAAGAGATCGATGTCACTCACCAACCTCGAACACTTTCACTTCTCATAGTTTCCAATAAAATAAGAGTAAGAAGTAAAGGCGCAAAATAATATAATGCCTGTGACCAAAAATCAAAACAAAACGTTGTTATTCCTGGAAATGCTAAAGAATTGCACGAACCCCGGCACATATGCTTCATCCTCGTCATATTTGTGGTGTTAGAAAAATACATGCAATTCTATGCAGCGATTTACTGGAACCAACAGCCATCCTCGAAGTAATCGTTTAGTAATGCCGACAATCGCAAAAGCTCGTGTGTTCTGCCTCTGGGCGTCAAAATACTTTTAAACATTCTGTATTGCTAGGATAACCATAGATTTGTAGGTTATAAATTTAAGGATATCTGCTTGGCACATCTAACAAAATATATGGTAATCAAATTTTAACTAAATATTTTTGTTAAAATAACTAATAATATAGTTATTTCAATACCATCACTATATACATATACAGTATTGCTGTAGCTGCAATACTGTGTGGTTAAAAATATAACGATATATATTTGGCTACGATCACAATTTGGCTCTTAAGACTTTGGCAATACTAACATTAAAAGTTGTAATCGTAACTATATTTTTCTTCACAATACTATATTGTTAACAGATACCAATACAATTTTTTCAGTGCACGTTTTCGCAAAACAGTTCTCACAGCCTCGGTATTACATTTTAAATTTAAGTCTTTCTTCAGGTGTTTAGCGATTGCTGCTGCACTGGTTTTAGAGTTTTTCTTGATTTGTCGAAATATATAACGTTCATGTTGCTCTTTTTAATTTTTGAACGTAGGCGTAGTCTTGTTTCTACATAACCACATTTTCCATATTGATCGATGAGATACTGCATTGTTGACTTGGATCTTTTTATAATATCAGCAACTTTACTCATTGAATTACCCTTACAATATAACTTAATAATTAGTTTTCGAAGATTAATCGATAATTCAAAATATTGTTGACTCGTTTTAAAATTTTTATCCCAGTTATAACGGTAGTAAATAAGCAAATGGCTAAAATACACAATAGCAGAGAACTTATGCAAAAATATTATTTAACAGTAGCAAAATTAAAAATAAATAAATAAAAACAAATTCTTTCTTCTGTCTTAGACAATAGATGAAACTCTGAGGCCGCCCAGGACACACCAGGTAAGATTTCATCTGTAGATTACGGAGATAGAGTTTAATATTTGATATTGATCAAATTCCTGCTTTATTGATGTGCAGAATGTGTAACAAGAGGGAACTAATAAAATTTACTTTTTATTTTTTAAAATATTTCTGTTGAAATAAAAACAATGTATGTTATGTATTATGCAACATTTATTTTATTTATATTTTTCTTCATTGACCTACACCTATGTTACGTATGTAAATAAAAGTTAACGGTTTTCTAGAAGACTTATTAGATAAATTATTTAAATTTTAATAAAGAAAATACTACAACAAAAAATACGAATACAAGTTTTATTATTTAACTACATTAAGTTATGTTACCTTTTACGGCCTGAGCGCTAACAGTGAACTATAGAACGCAAGAATGAATAATAAAAAGAAAATACCTGTAGGGGAGGAAATAAACATAATTAAAGAAAAAAAACCAATTTATAGTCAGTTTTTGACAAAGAAACGAATAGTATACCAAAGTTAAATTTATTTTTGGAATTTCTTCATACCACCATCTAAAAGGGGTTTTATGATTTTCTCTTCTACATCCAGGCGAACAGCTGGATTTGTAATTTTCCTTAATTTTGAAAGTATGTATTTGCCCAAGCAATGTCCTCGCTTACTACAGACAAATTTTCATTTTCTGATTTAGTCTCTGCAACTTCTAATTTTTCATTAATATCCCTTAGTTTGGTAGATACCTCTATTAGTCAGTCTCATCATTTCATTTTCTCTTTTTTGTAAGTCTTATAAGATCGAGCGGAACATGCAGAAGGTGTACGACTTAATATGTTCTCTTTATTTTCTTCATTATCAGTGTCTTAGGGTAGTTTTAACAAGCTTCCATCACCATCCACAATGTACTCTTCTACATTCTAAAAATGATTATAAATGTAAACAGTGTATATCCCTAGATGATATACTCACTCGCATAAACCTATTTCTTTTCACGTTAAGTGTTACATTCACTGGAATTTAATATTTATTTCTTGTACATCATCAATGGTCACTAAGTTGCAATCACTCGAACTCATAGAAGAGGTTTCTGGCTAGGTATACTCGAGCAAAAATTGTATTTCGTCATAATACCATAAATTCGGAATATATACCTAAAAACATAATATTCTTGTAACTTTGCTTTCAAAAATAGCCTATGACAAACGATTTATAATGTTACAAACAACTTACGTCTTCTGTGTCAGCCCCAGATCTAACACTGTTCTCCAATTTTTTATGTCCACTGATGAACGTTGCCTTTAAACCAAAAAATTTTGTTTTCATTTCATTTATTGTTACTGTCGGCCTAACTGTATTTAATATAAATGAAATTTCCTCCAGTGCCTGTTGTCTCAGCTTTTTATTTACGTATGTTTTGGTTTTCACTATATACAAGCACGGATGTTTTTGGTATTCTATTAAAACAGTCAGCTGCTCACGCGACCAACACATCTTTCTTGGCAGAATACCTCTTTTTATATTTTAAAGCAAAACTTTTAAACTAGAATACAAATAGTGGTTAAAAACAAACACTAAACAATCGTTTGGCAACATAACCTTACTTTTTCTTCTTTGTGTTTTTGGCAAATATTATTTTGAGTTACTGCGCCGATATTCAGCCTTATTCAGGTGTACATTGAAATGGAATCAATATTGACAAAATTATATTTGTCAAGTGAAAACCTCAAAACCGTTTTCTGGTGACATATCAATAATCTGTTTTATTTCAATGTGACGTCAGCTTACAGTTGTCTGAAAATTTGTCAGAATTGATATTCAGGTGGTCAATTTTTAGCAACATTGTATATTGTTTGTTGATAATTTCAAAAAGTACTACTGCCTACTTTTTAAGTATTGGTTATTGATAAAAAAATAAAAATGGCGGATTTGTTGGATTTTCCTTTACTTGTTCATGCTCTAATTAATGAACATGAGACGTAAGTTTTTTTGATAATCTCTGAAATTTAGGATTTTTTTAAGAGGTGTTGTACCGCCAATCGGTGTGTCAGAGATCCTTATTTTTTGTACATAAACATACAGAAAGGTAGTTTTTTATTTACATTGATATAACATTTTTTAGCCTAGAACATAATCTCTTGAAAAAGGAATTAAGGCAACAGTCAAGCCCTTTAGATCTACCCAATGGGGTCTTTAAGAAAATTTACAGATGCGATAAAACCACAGCTGAGTTTTTGATAAATGAACTAACTCCACTTCTTCCGGACCCAGACAGAGATACGGAGGCAATTCCTAAAGATGTAACGATTTTATGTGCTCTAAATTTATATGCACAGGGCAGCTATCAGAAGGCAGTAGGGCAGGACATGAACTGTCCGATGAGCCAGTCTGCTGTCAGTCGCTGTATAGAAGTGGTTACCAATGCAATTATAGAGCGCTTCCAATAAAGTAAAATTTCCAACTAGTAATGATGAAAAAGAGAATGAAAATCAGAAATTTTTTGAACTCTTAAATGGTTTCCCAGGTATTGATGATTTCTATTTTTTAGTTATACAGACATGTATTATACAGAGTAGCCAAAACATTCATAGTTCCTCTTTATAACCATGATATATATTGGTAAATATTTAGGTTGTGAACTGCTTGTATGAATTTTTGACTGCTAGGGGGGTTCTTCAATTTGAATTTGTCTTGTCACATGAAAAATTTGAGCTGCCTCTTTCTAACCAATGAAAATGTCACGTGGCAAGAAGGCAAATCGAGAACACCCCAGTACCTTTAAAATTACTTTATTGTAGGTACCTACTTATCTTTTTTAGGCACTATAGGAGTTATTGACGGAACACATGTGAGAATTCAAGCACCCCCAGTAGATGATGAAGAGTTTCCTGCCATATTGTTTTATAACCGTAAAGGGTATTACAGCCTCAACGTCCAAATAATATGTGGTGCCGATCGTCGTATTCTGGCTGTTAATCCTCGATTCCCTGGCAGTGTGCATGATTCAGCTGTTTGGGCTAGTAGTATAATAAGAAGTCATGTACGTCAGAATTACTTACATGGGGATAGATCTTCCTTGTTAATCGGCGACTCTGGATACCCTCTAGAGCCTTGGCTCATGATACCATTTTTGGATAGGAATCTTGGGGAACAGGAGAGAAATTTCAATATAGTATTAAGAAGGGTTAGAAATGTAATTGAAAGAGTAATAGGGATATTAAAATCACGCTTTAGATGCTGTTTTTCACACAGAACACTACATTACAGTCCGCCTAAGGCTGCTAAAATAGTTTTAGCTTGTTGCATTTTGCACAATATTTTCATAGAACAAAATGATTTGGATGAAGATGAAGAGATCATCGAACATGATGAAGCTTTGGTGGCCCAACCAGAAGGTGGGGAGAGAGAAAACTGGCGGCTTCAAGGAGAGGTGACAAGAAATAGAATTTTACGACAGTACTTTTAAACTTGATTGATAAAAGTAGCTTTAATTTTTTGTTTAATGATAATCTCTGATAAATCAGTAATATAAAACATTTCCCATATACCGGGTGGTCACTTTTATAATGTACACCATTGTGATCTCGGAAACGGTAAGAGATACAAGGTCGGTTAAAGTAGAAGAAAGTTGTTGATTTTGATGTGTAATTAAAATCTGCTTACAACGTTGCCAAATTTCTTTTAGTTTCTGAGATATTCCGCAATTTTTGAAATCGACCAAAATTATTATTCGAAATAACTGAAAAACTGTTGACCTGAGAGAAAAATGTTTCATACAAAAGTTTCATAACTCTTTCTTGCCTATTAAACTAGATTATCAATTTTTTTCTGTACGTTCTCATTTTGAAGTAACTGCATCCAACTTTTTTTATTTAAATAGGAACCTGGCTTTTTTATTCCATTTTCTGAATTACCTTTTAATTTCCTTTCCAACGATATGCCACTTGCCTATGTTGGAAACGTTTCGGAATTTGTTACTCATCATCAGTATTTCTCATTACCCTTTTTAATTTATTAAGTATCAACCCAGATTTCTTAAATTTACGTTGTCCCTTCTACATCAATGCAGAATTATTACCAACATTTTGGAAGAAAAAGAATTACTGATGATGAGTATCAAATTCCGAAACGTTTCCAACATAGGCAAGTGGACATCGTTGGAAAGGAAATTAAAAGGGAATTCAGAAAATGGAATAAAAAAGCCACGTTCCTATTTAAGTAAAAAAAGTTGGATGCAGTTACTTCAAAACAAGAACGTACAGAAAAAAACGAATAACCTAGTTTAATAGGCAAGAACGAGCTATGAAACTTTTGTATGAAACATTTTTCTCCCAGGTAAATAGTTTTTCAGTTGTTTCGAATAATAATTTTGATCGCTTTTCAAAAATTGCGGAATATCTCAGAAACTAAAAGAAATTTGGCAACGTTGTAAGCTGATTTTAATTACTCATCAAAATCAACAACTTTCTTCTAATTTAACTGACCTCGTATCTCTTAACGTTTCCGAGATCACAATGTTGTACATTATAAAAGTGACCACCCGGTATACCCATAAAAAGTAATAAATATAAAACTCCCAAAATTATTTCTCAATTTTTTAGCTTTAAGTAAAACACAAAATGTAAAAACATGATTTTGTAAATAAATGAAAATATAATAATTTCGTTTTTGTTATATTAAAAACTTTTTTACAGAGTGAAAAACCCTTGGAAAACCTGACTCATAGCTTTCTGTAAGTTATTCTGCTCCCTCAGGACAAATACCCCTATTAAAAATGTGGATCCAAGAGATTGTAGACGAATTTTCGTGACGAACATGAGTTTGAACGCTGACAGTTAAACAATTGGTTTAACGTCAACTTCAAAAAAGTGATGTATAACCAATTGTTTAACTGTCATTGTTCAAACTCGCGTTCGTCACGAAAACTCGTCTTATATTTTAACTAAAATAACAGGAAGGCTTTTTAACGGAGACGGAGTTCTTTTAGGTTATGAAATTTTAATTTGTAATTGAAATTAATTCTTTCTTTAGCACCTGGCTCATACAGAGGATTAGTTTAAAACAAAGGTTCTACTAAACTTTTTTATTATAAAATATAATAGGTACAAGGTTAAATAACTAAACATCCCTCTTTTGACATAATGAAATAAGCTTTATAATAGACAGTCCTAAAAGAATCATGGATACATTCAGTTTTTTAAAACTTTTTAATAACTTTTCGTTCTCCTTAAAAGAATTTAGTATTTCCTTTTCCCTCTTTGTAAACCTCTGTCTTGTTGCTTGCCCAGTCTTTTTATATCTTATAAATATATTTGGCTTTCTTTTGGCTTTTGTACTTAACTTGTAATGTTCCTAAAAAGAAAAAAAAAGAGATAATGTCAACTGCACATAAAAGTGGGTTTCTAACAGAGCTGGGCAAAGCACTCAAAAAAAGTGCTTCGAGTACCAAGCACTTTGGAAAATTAATAATTGCCAGCACCAAGCAACAAGCACTTTCGAAATTCTAAGTGTTTGCAATTACCAATTACCGAGGAAAGTAATTGCACAATTCAATTACAAGCACCAATTACTCAAAAAGTGCTTGAAATCATTGTTGATTACTTGAAAGTGCTTGCAAGCACTTTTTTCTCAAATCAATTACCAAGCACTTATTGCTTTTCCAATTGCTTCCTCCCAACTGAAGCAACGCGTTTATTCTAAAAATAAGCATAATAAAAACTAACGTTTTTGGATAATAATATCCAAACCAAAGTTTTTATTTTATTAGTCTATAAAATGAAATGAAAATTAAATCAATAGAAAAAAAAATAAAAATAGGCACAAATTATCTGCAAGAATAACAAGGACTTTACCTTCTATAAACAATACTAAGGACTTTACCTTCTGCTTGGGTGCTTGGGAGCCCTTTCAATAGTGCTTGCGAGCACTCAAATCTAATTGTGCTTGCAAGCCCTTAAAGTGCTTGCAAGCTTTTAAAGTGCTGGCAAGCTCTTTTGAGTGCTTGCGAGCACTTCAAATGGCTTGAAATGCAAAATTCAATTACCAATTACCAAGCACTTTTTGTAAAGGGCTTCAATTACCAATTACCGAGCACTGCATTTTAAAAGTGCTTGCAAGCACTGTGCTCGAAGCACTTTTTCAAGCACTTTCGAGGCAATTACTGCCCAGCTCTGATTTCTAATATAACCTTGTTTCTAAACTGCAGCTTACCATCTTTTCAGTTATTCCTAATTCCATTATTGCCATACCAGTGACACAAATCTTTCCTAGTATCTCTAATAACTCCATCTCCAAATCTGTTAAAATTTTTATTATTGGCAGTCCTCCACCTGTCATATGGTGACCCACATAGATATCTCGGGCTTTGCATTTTACAGCAGATGTCCATTGCCAAAAAGCCTAAAAGCATAAATATTGTATGGTTTAAGGCACTGTTACGATTCAGCGCAGGACAATTTAGCGCCGGACAATTGGGTGCAGACAATTGAGCACAAGGACAATTCAGCACAGGACAACTGTGCGCAGGGACAATTCAGCACAGGAGAATTGAGCGCTGGGACAATTCAGCACAGGGACAATTCGGCGTAGGACAATTGAGCGCTGGGATAGTTCAGCGTAGGACAATTAAGCGCAGGAATAGGTAACATAAGAAACACTGGCACACCAGGTGAACGGGAATCTTTTATATACTTACCGGTGTTACCTTAAGCTAACCAGCCCCGTCCACCTGGTGTGCAAGTGTTTCTTATGTTCCTGCGCTGAATTGTCCTGCGCCGAATTGTACCAGCGCTGAACGGTCCCAACGCTGAATTGTTCTGCGCTGAATTGTCCCTGCGCTCAGTTGTCCCAGCGCTCAATTGTCCTGCGCTCAATTGTTCCAGAGCTTAATTGTCCTGTGCTCAGTTGTCTGCGCCTAATTGTCCTGCGCTGAATCGTAACAGAGCCATGGTTTAATACATATGTTTAAAAAGGTATTTTATATCATAGTAAAAAATCACATATTACAGAATTATTTTTTTAATTTATTTGTTTAGAAATGCTTGCCATAAAATTTTTTACAA
This sequence comes from Philopedon plagiatum, assembly GCA_963971165.1. Classification (NCBI taxonomy): domain Eukaryota; kingdom Metazoa; phylum Arthropoda; class Insecta; order Coleoptera; family Curculionidae; genus Philopedon; species Philopedon plagiatum. The sequence goes on along the minus strand of OZ020190.1, from coordinate 42,071,889 downwards.
TTTTAATAAATGTCTAGAACAAATTTTTTTCAAAGTCAAAATACAAAAATTATTCTACAATGCAATCAGCAGAGACAGCTTTTTAAACGAGTTAAAAATTAGCAATTGTTTTTATAAAGAATACTTTTTTTTAAATGTTTAAGTATTTTTTTTCCAACGCATCTTACAAGTGCTTCACTGTTGCATTTAAAAATGGGCTTATGTAAGTTATATAACTACATAAGTACATTATAATACATGCTAGACGTAGGAAAGCAGATGAAACAAAAATCACCCATTAGTTACCTGCTGCCATTCTGAAGGCGTTTTAACTGGACCAAGATAAACGTTGTTGAGTTGCTGACAGAGGCCAACAAAATTTCTGTTTTTCTCCTTAAGGAAGTCTACGTATAAACGATACTGCTGGTACGTGATTCTACCAGCTCATAAATTAAACAATACATATAGAGACTCAAACTTAAATGTCCTATAATGCCACAGAACTGGGCAACTTAAACAAATTAGTAAACTGTTTTATTTAACTCAAAATATAACTCTTCCAATAAAATAATATGCCCATGAATATGAAGGGGATTTTTTATTGTTAATTGTTTTTTTCAACTATGTCACAATATCTATTTATAGCCTTTGCAACTTCCAAAATGGCCTGGCTAATGCCATCTAGCATTTTGCTATTTTCAGACACAGAGTTTTTGTAGGTTTCACAGAGAATATCTCCGGCTGTTTTTCGGACTCCTGCAACAAATAGTTACTAATTATTCTTCAATAGTATTAAAATTTTAATAGTAATGTAAAATAAAGTTCCACAATAAATCTTCATATCCATGGGTCCGTTGAATAAATTTCATGTTATTTGCTTTTTTTCTATAGAAAAGTGTCATACCTATAATATTAACCAAAAATGTGTGATATGACCTTAGTAAATTTGACTAGTACTTAAATGTATACAAATTTTCTAAAAATAAATTTGCAGACTTACTTTTCTTCTTAATGACTCTCTTCCTTTTACCGAAACTCACATTCTTATCTTCTTTTATTTCTAATTTTTTTACACCACCTTCTTGAATACTATTTGCCATTTCATTACTTTCATCTGAGTTTTCATCTAACTGAACATATTCTATTTCAATATTTGAGTTCTCCAAAACCTATAAATAAAAAAAAATTAATGAATGTTTATGTCTAACTCAGCTGAAACATTGGAAGTTCTACTAAAGGTTTGACACACCTACCACCTGATACAGCACTAGTTCATTTATCTAAAATTACTCACATATGTTTCCTGCAAACCCGAAATGTTTTGTGTTGCTGTATGAATTCCGAGCTCCTTTTCATCAAGGCCCGAGATCGCACCTCGTCCTGTTAAGGCAAGCAAAGTTTCTTCTTGGACTGAAATCGCCTTGTTTTCTCTAGCCTTCTTTCTGCTTTGCGACTTCCATTCTGTAAATACCTAAAAAAATAGGCTAACTAATGTAAGTGAACTTCATACAAATTGAATAAGAACATAAAATAAAGTACCACATGGAACTTTCAATTTTCCATACCTTTTTCCATGCTGCAGTATCTCTCACGGGGCCATCTCCACATGAATTTAATTTTAATGTAATCTCTTCCCAGATTTTCTCTATGATCCCTGGATCCTGACTTGGCTCTAATTTTCCGGTCCTCAGCACATTATAATCTTTTAAATGTGTTAGATATATTTCAAATTGTGTCCTAGTAGTCCTTTTTTTTACAATTTCAGTCATTTTTGTCCAAAATATTATGTTTTTTTTTAATTAGCAAGATAACCCATACATACAACCAAAAAATTGAGGTTATATATACTGGTTCCGGTTAAAAAAGAGCGCGCGATTTAAAATTTTTGACAGGTTAGAATTGCATGCATGCCAGATGATTGAAGTTAATTTTCAATATTCATCCAAGTTTCAACTACTTTTCAACCTGGGCACCAGAATACGAAAAATAACCAATATTGAAAAGTTTCAATAATCAAGATTGATAATTGAAAAATAGTCAATGGACACCTGAATAAGGTCGATTGTCGCACTTTTAATTAACTTTATATTATTTTTGTAAGTATGTATGCCACGTGAAAATTGGGTTGTACGCAAATTTGTGATTAAATTTAACGTGCAATTTGTTACCGTGTCAAACAACACGAGGTGATTAATCAAGCAATAAATTTAAAACGGTATTTCGAATTATTTTTTCCAAGGTGTGCTGTTAGATTTAACTCTATTGTTTGGGTTTGCTTGGGTTAATTAAATTAAAACAATAGTTTGTCTTAGTTTGCTCTCAAGATACTACCATTTAACTCAGGGGTGGCCAACCTTTGTGTAAGATGTGCCACTTTTGAAAACAAAAATTGTGGGCGTGCCACTCATTTTTCGGAAGGCAATATTTTATGTTTTTGTATGAGGTTAACGGCGCTGCAAGCAAATGTTTTTTGTGCAAAGTGTATTTGTGACAGATGTTTGCGCGCCACTCTAGAGAGACACGCGTGCTGCGATTTGACCACCCCTGATTTAACTAGACATGACATTAATACTTGCAGGATGTATGACGCATGTACTTTCTTCTGTATCGGACCTGAACAAGATAATTTTTGTTCTTTTTCTGCGCAAACAACAAACCTGTTTTCTCAATAATAGCCAACAGGTTTCGTTCCTTTAGGGATTTTCTTTTAAATTACTTGGCTAAATTTCCCTTTTTCTTACAAATGTACACACCAGTTTTACAGGCAAGAGATATTTACTTTCTTTTTACGCAGAAGTCATCACACTTTCTAGAACGTGACGTGAATGTAAATCTCGTTTAAGCCAATCTATGTCTATTTGTCAAAGAGGTTTTGCTTCGGCTTTTTGGCTTTTAGCATCAGTATATAAATAATAAAGGCTTTTAAGACTGCCTCAAAGGTTAAGAGCAAAAAGTATCCTCTAAATATTATTTTCTTTTAGAACTATTAACCCGTAATGATATCTGTGTATAGTAGGAACATTTACCCCATGTTAAATAGAAACAGATTTTTGAAAAGATGCAGAGATTTTAATTAACCAATGAGATTGATGAGAAAATAAAAAAAAATGCAAAACAATCGACTTAATAATAAACGTTTACTTCCAGATTCTCCAACGCTAGACCGGCCTAATTTGACAGCTAAAACTTCTACGCTGACAAGTGTAAAAATAAGACAATGAACTTTTAGGTATACCATGAATTTTTTTCTTAGTTTTTTTCAAGTTTATAAAGAAAATGGCAATATTAATACGTACTGTCCACAATAATAGAACTAAATTCATTCTACACAGAAAAAACACTACAGTACATTGAATTGGATACCAATTCACTCAATTACACACTCTATTCCGGATCGAACGATATAAACTCGGTTTCTTTCAATGATTAGTTTATCATTGTTAACCAATACGTTATAAGATTGCTTGAAATATAAGGTTTCATTGGTTTTTAATAGGTCGTTTAAATATAACATTTTATTTGATGCAATAATACCATATTCTTAATTCAATACAAAATATATTGTTTGTTTCAGTATAAGTTTATTTGAAAGAATATAAGTTTTATTTAATCGAAATGCTTATTATTATTGTTTCAATTACAACAGTAATTAATTCAAAGTAACTTCTAATAGAAAAAAAGATTTTTGTTTAAATGCACACATGCAGGGTGTCTCTGGATGGGGTGACCTAGATACCACAAATGGACTTAATTTTTCAACAAGAAGTTATTCTTTATAAAACATTTTGTTTGTAAAAAACATGTGATTTCCGTAAAAAAAAATATTTCTGTATACTCAAAAACTTCAAAAATATAAACTAAATCTAATAGTAAACTACCTTTATTCTTTATTTTAATGAAAAATGCCACTTCAAAAAGTTACTTAGCTTTGCTTAGTTACTCTTTGGCTTATTTGTAAAAGCCTTGACTGCTACCATATGATTTACTTCTTGCGAAGTTGTAAGAACCAAACCTGTACCTTCACATTCACGAAAGGATGGATACTCCTTCATGGTGTACTGGTGAGACATCTGATCAATTAAATTAAAATATGCTGTTAAGATATTTTGATCAATGTTCCACCAATTTGGAGGTTGTTGGTCTGGTCTAACTGGGGGTATTACGTCGTAGCGTATTCCAAGGATCGGGCTGTAATAATTACTAATTTGATAGCAAAGATCAGCTATTGGGGCAGGGCGTGAGATCGTTCTTATCATTCTGATGAAGTTCTCTGGTCTCTGCCTCTTGGAACACTCATAGCAATCTCGTACACGTTTGAGAATAATATTCGAATGAAATTTTCAACTGGTATGTCAAAATCACGTTGTGTTATTGATTGCATGACGTTATACGTCGCTGTAAGGACACGTTCGATTTGACCGGGTCTTACGGTTACATCGTGTCTTACATAATCCGATTAGAGGATTCCATATTGGATTTTCGCCATAGGGGTGTTCAGGTAAGGGATTGTATTCCTGATCAACAATGATGGCAATCCCTGGGATGACGTCGGTTGCAACATTGGGGGTTGGGGGGCTGAGGCATTTTGCCGAGTGGCATCTTATCGCCTTTATCACGATCTGACATGAAGTTTGGAGAAAACTAATGCGACTATAAGACGTTAAGTGATTAAATGGTAGAGTAAAACGAGCACTGTTAGGAAGCTTATAAATGCTGGCTGCGCACTTGCGATTTAGGGAAAATTTAGGTATAAAATGAATTCACAGAAAAATTTTCCTTTTTTTTATTAATTAATTTTACTTTTTTAGTGATTATCCAAAATTTCAGAAAAACTTTTTATTTTTATAAAACAAAAAATTCTGAGTGTTAATTAAACTAAAAGTTTTATTTACAAAGTTTTTATTCAGTATGACAGCCGCCAACCTCTACACACTTTTGTAGTACTAAACAGGTATTTTGGTTATAGTCTTCCTTAAGGGAATTTTGATGCTAAAAACACTACCAACTTTACTCAGCATTTTTTAATAAAAAAAGAAAGATCATGAACATTTGGTGTCCCTAGAGAGATAAATATTTATTACATCGCAAAGTTCTATTTATTTTTAAATTTGATAGCAACATCCCTTTTAGCACGGGGTAAACATTCACGTCTCGCATCCTAGAATTTACGAGAAGTAGGTAATTAGAGGGTAAAATATTTATACATTGCCCTGTAATATACCTTTGTAAATCTTGGAAAGTCAAACTTAATTTTCTTTTGTTAGAATTTTTTCTTTAAAAGTTAAAAAGCTTATCTAGTGAACCAAATCGTTTTGTTTTTCTCGATCAGAAAGAACACCTATTATGTAGATTATTTCACTGTCAGATTACCAGCTGTTCATTTTGGCATTACAGAGCTATTAGCAATTTAGTTTGACTACTCCCCATCAGGGCGGGTAGCGATTTTCGGTTTATATTTTTACAATCCACTATCCCAGAAATCCGATGACTCAATAAAATGTGTGCTTATTCAACATAACATTCACGAAAGACAATTGTTCTTGTTCTTTTACTCGCTCCTATTAAATAAAGATACATTACGCACTGGAAGAGCAAATCGAAGCAACGGAAATAGGTTGGCTGTGTGACGAAGGTCAACCATATTGTTCCTCAATTACAGGTGTCATTTGAAATGTACCGTTAATTCTTTTGTTTAGCTATAGCATGATTTTTGTTGTACGAATGACGAATATCCTAAGAGATGGGTGACTTTTACTTTTCTATGATTTTTAAGCATTTAGTTATAACAATTCGTTATCAAAAAAGTTGATATATCGTTGAAAAGAATAGAACTTTTTGTGCTAAGAGCAAACAGCAAAGTATAATGTAAAATATGAAACTGTTTTTGACCACAACTATATAACCAAGAGGATTCAGGATCAGGATCAGGTAGGAAGGTAGGAATTATAAGTTTGGTTTAACATTCAAATAGCCAAAATTTAAATGCTTAATGCCCTGTTGTCTCTTTATTCTTTTGGTACGGAATATGAAACAGTTGTCAGCCATGTTCGACTTACTCTTTCCATATTTCCATTTAGACTGGTAAAGGGGTGAAATTTCAAATTTTGTCTTGTTTTTTTGATAATAGTTTAAAGATTTTGTAGTGAAAATTTCAAAAGGAAATATTAATAATTGCAACAGCGAGTTCGGCCTGAAAATGTATTAAAAATAAAACGAATGTAAAATGCGAATTTTTTTTTCGCATTTTTCACTTTGACGCCGTTTTGTGCAATGTACCTCGCATTTCCAGGTAAAAAATAGCTTCATAAGAAAAACCTAAAACTGGACATTAGTACGACGTGGTCACGCCTATTGCTATTTCTAAGCGACTTTTTGGGGGTGTCCCGTTAATAAATAGCCTTTGATGCTTCTTTGAACAACCAGCGCGGCGGCATTACAAAGAGTTTGACGGTAAATGTTTGTACGTGTTTTTTGTTGTAGTATTTTAGAAGTTACGACGATTGGTTTTCGAGTTATTAAGTACCAAAGAGAGGTCTGCAAACGGCAATTGTCGACCTACAAAAATTCAAAAGAATTACTTCCCATTTTCCGATACTCACCAATTTCAATAGGGTTCGGGAGCTCCCAGTGTCCTACAACCTCCGAAAAACGAAACGCGACACCGTGTATAACTGAATTTTTTATCGAAGCTAGATGCACTATCTTTCTATTAACCCAGAAAATTTGATCGCTCCCCCTCCAACCGTTTTCGAGAAAAAAAATTGAAATGGTGAAAATGTCGAAAAGGACGGCAACCGACACACATTTTTTTCACGGACGGCTCGGTATAAAGACCACCGGTAGGCGGTCTTAATGACGATTTTGGTGTGGTCATTATATTCTTCCTGTAAGATTAGTTTACCCTCGTTTTCTAGACATTCAAACTTTCTGCAAAAATCGCACTGATCTTTTTTTGGGCGGAATAATCCCAGATTGAATTTTATTACAAACATTTGCCTGGATGAGCTAAATTTCTCTAGCACGACATTCAGGTCTTGACAGTAAAGTTTGTCTTCTTCGTAAAATCTGATTTCAGATAAACCTTGTGGAAGATATTTTTTTGCGGTAAATCTGCAGTAATGTGAAGAAATTACAGGAATGGATTTGATATGACCTCTTATGATATTTTTTAACTGTTCAGATTTTTTTGAGGTGGGCTTTTTTTCCCGCGCATATCAGGTTGGACTATGCCAGAATCAAACTATTTACCAACTGCAGTTTTTACTGTTTTACTAGAAACGTTAAGGGTGGCTAAAATCTGACATCCTTGATAAGACACCTGACCGGAAGTTAACCTGTAAACGTATGTTTTAGCTCGTCTGTCACTATTTACACTGTAACTACACTTTTTCGGAATACAGGTGGCCTGTTTTGCAATAAAATTCCATCTCAACTGCTGAGCCCTAAACTTGGTAATGCTTTCAAAAATCTGACATTACTCTTTGCACTAGTTCAGTCACTAAGGATACACATATATAACCGACCGTTTAACATATACAAACCTGTTGTCAAATTGTTTAAATTATAAAGGCATGAAACAAAACTTACCCAGTGGCACAGGCATTAAAACTGTATCAAATGTGTGGTTTTCTTTATTTCCTTTCTTATCTAGTGCAAGGTTAACCATACACTTGCCCCTTGAATATATTTTAGCACTAAACATTACTACTCTTCCTTTAATACTAACCTACTTTGTTCATCTTACGCCTATAAAATTCCTGTCTAGATATGAAAATTGTGGATTAGAACCATTCAGCCCTAATTTTCTTTTCGTTGAAAAATAATATATCTATATAATATTTTTGAGGTGAAAAGTTCTATGTCACTTAAGACGATTCACAACTATATATTGTTGCTTAGGGCTTTTAGCAAATTTGCTGTATCTGAGCACAAAATGGTAAAGTGGCCTAAGCTTATTCACTGTTGAATATTTAGACATTTTATTAGTGGTATATAGCAGTAACTCATAATTAACGTTTCTGTGGATTAGAACCATTCACCACTAGGGCGACCATATGCTTGTTATAAAGGGTTCATATTTCTGCTGTTTTATTGATCATCACAATTAACAAAACACCTTTTTACACTTACTTTTTGTCAAATCATGACGTTTTTGCAACGAGTTAACCGTTGTCAGAAGTACAAAAAAATTATGAAATTTCTCACAATAAGTTTAATAAATGAATAAAAACAACTTTAGTAATTCTGCTTGTTTTCCTCGGCATGGAGGACATAAAGTCGGAAGTCGTTGTTACAAATTTGCTATTAAAAGTATTAACGACAGCAAGTTCACATCAAATAAGCATTCGTATGGCATCCGATAATGGCAACCGACTTTAAGGCTGGGAATATCGTACATCCGATTCTTTCTTTCAACTATCAGATCCGACTGTCGGAAGGCCTCATTTCTATGCATTCTAGCGCGTCTGAACTCACATCAGACAAAAAATCGTCCAAGACGAAATTGGTTTTCCAACTCTAATCAAAGGTCAAATGTCAGATCGCCTCTTCAGATTTCTGACATTTCATGGAGAAGGTATGTTCTAAGCCAGTGTGGAATAATAGTCGGAGAGCCCGATCGGATGTCTGAATGGCGTTTCTTGTGCATTGTGCATCCAATAGTCGGGTCAGACAATCGGATGCACGATCGAATGTATATACCCAGAGTATGTATCCCAGGCCTTTTTGGAAGCGTTTCTAAGGTGATATCCGTGAGAAATAGCGTATGGATTTATTTGATATCAATTTGGCCGATAAGGGACTGACTAGGTACTAGCCAAATTTAATGTCGATTGCTTAAATCTTTTTGAAATATCATTTTGTGCTAAATGTATAGCAAATATTTCCGAGTTACTATTTTTTCCATAAAATATAAAATCAATTATCATACCTGTATGGGCTTCTTGTCAGACTAATTTTATAAACAGAAAAATTACCTAAGGGTTGACCTTAAATATGCCCAATTACATAATAAAAGGGGTGCAGTTATCAACTTCAGTTTTGATTATGATACAACCACAGTAAACAAAAAAACAGCATTGACGGTATTGTTTCTGTTTTAGTTTGCTTATTTATTAAAATATAAAGCCGCATTGTATCACCGAGCAGAGAAAAAATATGTTTATAAAACCGGGAAGTTATTTTGGTTTTTCTTTGCCGAAAACACATTACTGTTCGTTACAATGGAATAACCCAATATTTGAGCAAGAGTGGACCATCTCCCTTTAGACCATCGTTTCATGCATATAATAATGTGTTGTTTGATAAAATAAAGTAAAACCTTTGAAAAAAAAATGGCATAAGGGCAGTGGCGTGCAATGGTATTTAAAACAGGGTAGGCAAAAAATGTATTTAAGTCAAAAAATTACCATCGAAGCATTCACGTACATAAATTTCACGTTTTGTCACAAATGTCTCAATTAGGAGTCACTAAAATAACGTGGCCGAAGAACAACGAAGTTATTTATAAATTAGATCAACACTGCGCCGGCGGTCTTTTCATAAAAATTCTTTTAAAACATCATCATAAAAATTAGTTTGTCACTTTAGATCCTGCAAAAGGTCGCTCACCAGAGAGATTATTGTTAACTTCAGCGTTTCTGTCCCTCTGTGTATACTTATGAATTCTTTTTAATCCAGAAAAATATCGTTCTGCAGACGCGATGCTAGCCGGAATAGTTGAAATAATTTCATAAAGTTATCAGTTCAGGAAACACTTCACTCATCTTCTTATCCCCGAAAGATCTTATGGCTTCGTAAGCATTAAGTCCTGTGAACTCTGAAGAAGAATATAAACAATGCAGTTCATTTTTCAGTCTGTCAAAATTAAATTTTTGGCTGTACTTCAATTTCAACTTCATAAGAGAATATTTATACTTCTTATTATTTCCATACGTTATACCCGAGAATAACACAACCCTTTTAAAAAAGCTTAATTATGTTGTAAAAAATATAGGGACAACTTTTAAATTCAGAACGAGTTTATATTTCTGAAAAGTACGATAAAGCATCAACCTTAGCAACAGTGGAGTTATAACGCTGGTGATGGCTGACGGACGGTCTCGCCTTTCGAGTCGCGTGTATGTGTTGCATCTCTTTCTGCACTACAGCCTCTCTTGCTTCTACTCGTATAAAAGCACTGCTTTTGCTTTGCCATAAAAGTTTAATATGAAGCATGCTGTGTGCTTTCAAGACAAGACGGTATTATGGGATGCTTATACAGCGATCTAATTAACGATTAATAGTACAAGGAAAGCATTACGTGGGTGTGGGAATTATATACGATTACATTTTTGGTCCTCTACAATATTAATTTATAGAATAATAGCTGCCAGATCTAGATATTACACGGATAAAAATTTAAATACATTTAAAAATAAATAAAATTAAAATTTTGTGCCGTTTGTTTCCAGGATAGGCAGTGCTTTTTTGCCTATATTGTATGCACGCTACTGCATATGGGACGCAATTTCATTGCTTGATGAAAATAATGGCAGTAGATAAGACTATCTCTGTCGACTAATGGGCTTGTTCAGTCATTTCATTTCACGTTTTCAATAAATATGTTAATATTATTGCACAATTTATTGCACAATTTGCAATTGTGCATTTAAGCGCACACAAAACGTTACGTTGGTTCGACGGATAATAACAAAAATATTAAGGTTTAAAATTTGATCAGATTTAAAAAATTCAGTTTCTTATCTGACATCATCCTACGAAGAACAACTGGACGTAGTGGGCAATGTTGCCCCTTCGTCCGTTTTAGTGCTAACTGAGAATGTTTATATTTTGCCTAACTTGTAGCATTTTTCAATCTTCGAATTTAGTTTTAGATTGAAGTGTTTTCGGAGTGCTTAAGTGTATTTAAATATGACGATGAACTACAACACAAATAATAGTAAACCCTAAACCTCCGCATGTAATCGTTGTTTACCTCTGTTATTTGGTGAATAATGGTTAGTATTTCTTTGATACTCATGCGTAAATAACCTTTTTAGATTATAAACTATTATGCGTTGACTGTTTTGTCAGTTCTCTTAATATTTCTTTGTAATAGTTCAATATAAATTTCGAATATTGGGTTTTTTATAATTTAGTTTGATAACATAACCTCGATTACCAACCCTCAAAATTTTGGCAGCAGTACCAATGCTTAACTTATTTCCTAAATTTGGGTTGCCCATCGTGAGACTACGTCACCAGATGCCATCCCCCCGTTTTATAATGAGCGATGTTTGACCACTATTTTGAGGGTGAATTTGATCAGAAAAAATTTTAATTTTTTTGGCCAAGTTTTTGCATAGAGTAGAGAAACTACACAACATTTGAGATTCCTTTATTGCAAACGAAAAATACATTGTTTTTTTCTGTAAACCAGCATTTATTTGTAAATAAAGGTTTAATAGAACATTACTGCAAAACATTGGTAACGAAAAATAAATGAAAATCTCATTTGACTAGAAAGAACGCAACTAAAATTCATTTAAATTGAATAAAGGAAGGTGTTAGAGGAATCTTCCTCGACCGAGGAGATACCACCCCACACACCCTCTTAAAGGGCTGGTGAAATCCTTAGGGATGTTCCCAGCACTGGGTGTGTGAGTCGGTTGTGCGATACACAACCCACGGTACCTTTCCTTCGCAGACATTGCATAAAAAATTGTTACTTTTAATCTCCGTGTAATCTTCATGTGCCCATCTTCCATACAAGTTACATTTCGCCCATTTCCATCATGTTTGTCTTCCAAAAATCGACATAAACAAAAAAAGCATGCAGTATCACTTCCACCGCTTTCATCTGAAAAAGAATAATCCATTTTAATGCTTTTATCACTGTCAGAACTTGAACTGGACCACGAAGTCTTCTGTTTCCTTCTAGGTCTTTTAACCCCTGATGTTGAAGGTTTATCGTCTGTAACAGGGCCCATTTTAGATGTGTTTTTTGCTTTAATGCCAATGACTTTCCCAAATTTTTCCTCGGTACGGTTTTTTCTGTTTCTCTTGTAAGTTTTCTTGCAATTCTTTTTTGCAAGGAGTTAAAGTTATACTATGCTTTTTTTCAATATATTTTTTGTACGAAGGCAAAGAGCAAATGAAAATATGGTTTGGTTTAGTTCAGTTTCTAAAGGCGAGCTAGGTGTTCGTTCACCTCGCTGCAAGTTTACTGTCATACCTACATTCTCATTAATATTCTGTTGAGCATCATCATTTTGATCCTCTGCTTCAAAATGACCTTCTGTATGCTCTGCTGCTTAGTCTCCCATCTAATGTACACCAAAATCGGAATCCCTAAAAACATGTCAATTAAATATCCCATTTCATTATTCCTTACAGCATTTACTGGCGTTATCATATGATTAGGGTGCCACTTTTTATGTTTCGGTGCCATCTGTAAAAAACAACAAAAAAAAAACTACGCATGGGTTCCTAATTTGAGATACTCTCAAATTAGGCACCATAAGGTATCACAAATTAAGAACCTTTTGTAAAAAAAATTGCGACGAAAATTTTAGGTTATGCATGCCATAACAATGCAATATTATTAACAGAAATACATAATTAGCCATCACACTATAAATTAATTACGCAAAAACTATTTAAATGATCCTACCTTAATTTTTAAAATCTGTTTTCCGCCGCTATGAAACAATTGGCTGTGTACACTCCACCAGGCGCAGATACGAAATACAAACGTTCCCTAGCTCGCTATACGATGTTGCCGAGATGATTCTCTCATTTGGAGTTTCGTCCTTGTTCTTATCGTAGAGATATAAAGTTTTGATTGACTTGCCGTGAGTTCATGTACTTAGTTCCTTTTAAGCTGTTATGCTTGGATCAACAGGTTTGCTAGCCCTTGTCGCGTCAGCAATTTCTTACTCAGATGTCAAGCAATCAGTACACCTGTCTCATTTCGGCATCTTAAGAGAAATATTAAGTGATTTTAAAGTGCTACGGTAAACTTCTACTTTACAAAAATTTGGATACTTCGATATAAAATCCTCGAACATAATTTGCACCGTTAAATCTCGTGATAAATAACGTCAATTTGGAGCGTTGTATCTTCTGTAGTGGTTGAAAGACGGACCAAAGCTTTCTATACGATTGACGATTACTGCACGACCAATTTTGTTTGCAGGTTCAGACCTTCCTCGATTCTTATCAATAGTTTCTCTGATTGCAGTTCTTTTTATCGTTGCGAAAGTTCCGTTATTACGGAGTCGTTATTTAGCAACATCTTTTGCTTTAACCTGCTTGTATTCAAGTGACTGAATTAAGAAAGTTTTATTTACCAAAGCCGTTTAAGTAACATATTATACTTACATGTTTCCTCGCAAACACCTTTAGCATCTGCCCGATCTCGAAAGCTATGTCTATGCTGGCTTCGCCCTGATGGGCGGCGACTCTAATCGCCATCCCTGGAATTTTCTTCGTGTTAGTATACCTTTTGGCTTTCTGCTTTTCTGATTTCTTGTTTTTCTGGGACAGTTCTGCTTCTTACTTGAATTATTTTTACATTTCGGCATAACCATTTCCTCCTCTTTCCGCTTCTTTTCATAGGCAAGTCGTTGATATTTTGAACAGAAGTCTCTTCATGATTACCTTCGTCGTGATTAGTGAGATCATGATTTATTAAAATATTGCTTGTGAAATCAGTGATCACTTCTTTGGCCATGATTGATGTAATCCCGTTAAGATGAATTATTTACGATAAACTATTTTGTAATGGTTGTTGTACTATTGCATTCGACTGAATTTGTGCGTTTATGTCTACGACCTCTTCAATAGTAGCAGCGCGTGAGTTTTCTGACGTATTCCTTTTGATTTTCTTACAATATTTATTAAAGGAAGTTCATCTTCGGTAGAATAACTATCATCAGAATTTGTCTGAGCAGATTAGAGCATCTGAATTAGCAGGGATAGCGACATATTCTTTATCAGAAATATCATCGGATTCTTCATTAGAATAATTGTCATTAGAACACTGAGGGCCTTCATTGGAAATATGTTTCTTTGTTTGGTCTAACGTCTGCTGCACATTTTCTAAAACCGTGGATAGTACAGGTATAACCCCTTTGCTGTCACAATCTGCGTAAGCGTCATGTATCAATCTAGAAATGAAGACTTTTTATATTATGATGAAAGCATCCCAAAGCAACCCCTACATAGTATTTTCTGAAGCTGTAGGTTCTACTCTTGATACTACTTTTAACCAAAACATTCAGCCACATATTCATTCAAAAAGTACTAGTTAAAATAAAAGCTTGTAAAAACATTACTTTTTTAAGAAAAACTGTATGTAACTCCTTTTTGTGAAACACCCTGTATATTAGTCGTTCCCGAATGTTTTTCAAAAATATTAAAACAGTTCAGAACCAGAAAATCTTGCGTTAAAATAGTTTAAACCGTGAAAAAGTCTGTAGTGTCTCGCAGACACCATGATATGTTATGACAAAAACATAATTAGGCATTTTAAAGATAGATAGATAGATAGATAGATAGATTTATTTCATGTTCTCGACAAACTTTGTCATACAATCGTCATAGGTATATACACAAAACATGTGAAACATACAATACATGAAAAAAGAAAAAAAACAATTTACAACATAAAAATATAACCGCAGAAATACACAAATTGGAACCAAAAATAAAAAGTGGTACAGAAACAAAACTCATACATTATATCCCAGATAAACCATCAGAGGCATCAAACTATTCAGTTAGCATTATACAGATTATCAAGGTGTACAGAGTTGCAGGAGATAGAGGTTATTAAATAAACTATATTAAGAGAGTTCAGATAGGATTCGGCCAATGCTTGAATTCATTAATACTGTAGAAGGCATTTAAACACGTGACAAAAAAATGGCCGCTGCAGGATCGCGCTTATTGATTTTCTTATGGGCTTTCAGAATTGTTAAAATAAAGTTTTATGTAACCAAAAAAAAAATTCCAGAATACTCGGATTCTAATTATTCTTGTAAGATATTGTTTTTATATGAAATATATGTGACCCTGTCCGAAGAAAGGATGGTAATGGTCAAAATCACATTTGTAAAAAAAACGAATTTAAAAGTAAACAAATTTGGGATGTACTTACACGAAATTGTTTACAAACACTACACCAACAGTTGAGGTATCTACTTCTAGTGCAACACTGCAGAAGAGTAACTAATGACTTGTGTTGGTTGTATGCCCAAAAATTGTAATAAAACTACAGCTTTTTGCAAAGTTTTAAGTGTGCAATTTTGTTAGTATTGATATTTTATCGTTGATTAGTGTTTATTTTTAGTGATTTGCCAAGTACGTAAAAACGTAAGCTGTACTTTCTATAAATATAGTATTTGTTTTTCAGGCAAGGCAAAGCTAAAAGAGAGGGGTATGTTTTAGTAGTAGAAGTAGGGGAAATGAAAATTTTTCCTCTCCATGTGTACCCAAAATTGACATTATATAATAAAATGGAAATTAAAAGTAACTTATGAATATTAATATAATATAATATAATTACTTAATATTATAGATTAAAGTTAGTTATTTTTACAAAAAAATAAATAATCTAAAATTCTGAACAAAGAATATTCTAAGAAACCATAATTTTCAATATTTAGTTTCTCACGGGTGATTCAACATCCGGGGATACAAGTGATCTAAAATACCAGGAAAAGGCAATGGAATGACCAAATAACAGATATAAATATTTGGGTTCAAAATTCACAAAATAACAAAATTAAGACCTTTTAAGAATTAGAAATACTTATCTCATAAACTTTACTTCAAGGGAAACAAATAAAAACTTAGGGGTTATATGACCAGAACCGAAAATGCAGAAAAAACAACAACTCTGGGTGGTAACGCCACCAACGACGATTGCCGCCAAATGTATAAATGTAATTACCGACCCGTTTTCTATTGATATAAAAATATGGAGAAGGTCGATTATTTCGTGATATTTGTGAGATGCACGCTCAAGAATTAGTGTAATTTTAAAGTGATTTTTTCCTATTTCCACATATTTTCAAAATACACATATAAAGAAAACAGACAAAGCTTAAATAACGTTGAATAGGCTTTTTTCATCACTTTGAAAGTTTAGTTAAGCTAATAATATAGATATATCATACATTTATATAATATATATATATATATATATATATATATATATATATATATATATATATATATATATATATTATTACCGGAGAGAGATCGCAAAATATGATAATTAGGTAATTTCCTTAATTGCATCAAAATTGGGAACCCCTAGCGATATCTAGTGCTAAATAGCTGAAACAACATTATAGAGACGCTTCCTTTAATTGGTCAGAAACTTTTGGAACTACCCCGAAAAGATTCTCAGAGGGATAACGAGCGCTATCATTGGTCGCAAAATAAAAATAGTAGTATTCAGGGGTAGGAATTAAGAAATGGGTGGTACTAACAGGTTACTTGGTAGATCACTTAGATATTTAAAATCAGTTCCGAATCAACGTCCGCTTTAACTACATATCCCTTCTTTGTGTTAGTGTTCTAACTAGTGATCAGTTACTCTTATAAATATTGGGCTCTTAGTTATTCTCTTTCAAATTTAATATAATCTATTTTAAAGTGTAGTGAATATTTTTGGGTAAGATAATTCATTGATATGTTGTGGGCCTGACCAACCCTATTGGGAGAATTTACAATCTCTATAATTCGTGGGGATTATCACAAAGCCTAGATTTTTCTTTAAAGTTTTATTTAACTTTTGACCAACAATTTTATCTACATTACCATTAATAAAATTCATTGTTTGATGTTCATTCAAGTAAACGCCTGTCTATGTCTTTTCTCCTGTTCTAATTCAAACAAATTAATTATTTTATTGTACATTAGTTTTAGGTTTCTTTTTGTAAAGTAAATTTTTATTTATTTTTGTTAATAAAATTTAAGTGTTTTGAAATACAAGTGATTTATTTCATAAACGACAGAGGCTATAATTCATAACAAACATTATCTAAGAGCTAAGATTCATTAAAGACAAAACTGATACCTCGGGTTAGATCGCGGGTCGTGAATCGTGGGTCGCGTGTTCCAGTTCCTGACGAGATCTACCAGAGTTGCTGACGAGTCTACACATCATTATTTGGTCGAGTTGGGTTTGGTAAGCGTTATATATGTAGTAACACTCTGTATTAACTCCACTATACGCCTTCGAGACCGCCAAGACCTTCCAGAGTGCCTTACCTTCATAATTGCGATTAAAATAGGTAGATCGAAGTACCCTTTTTAGGTTACAATCAGGATTAATTAATTCACGCTACCACATTCTCCATCTAGGTCCTGATTTGTGACATTTAGGGGTTTTTGGGGTCGTTGATTGCGAATCTAATAATCCTTTTTCAAAATTAAAAATGGAGTATCCACTATGGCGCACTAATAATTTTTGTATATTGAATAGAGATCCGAAGTACTCCGACCTACTCGTTAGTGAGCGAGATGGCTCCATCGGGCCTAAAACCCATCGGGCCTAAAGTTCAACTGGCCTAAACCCGAGTGTATTCGGCTGGAGTTCGGTTAAGATCGTATGCCATAATCCGTTTTACACCCATTTGGCCTAAATCTTGACGTGCAGCAAACTATTTTGCAACGAATACTACTAATTACAGGCTATTTTGGTTAGAGCGGCTGAACAGCTGATCGTAGACGAAATTTCAAATTATTGTCTTCCCATAAAAGAGTGTGTACTAATTTATTTGCATCTTTCTCAGTATTTTAAGGATAATTAGTTGTTTTTCTTATTTTGTTTAATTAGCTTACGTTTTAAGAATAGTTTTTAGTGGTTTAATTAATGGTGAATAATATTAAGTATTTTATTGATTTTTTTGGGATAAAACTATAAGAGGTCAGGTCTATTTGTAGTGCGTTTTCACTCCATTTTCATCAGTTTCCGAGTACCTAATACTTTGTTACTTTAAAATTTATTTTAAGTACTTCATTATAAGTGTTTTTAGAGATTTAACTTATTAAATAGGTAATCAAAAACTAAGCTTTAGCAGTTAATACTTATGTCATACAGGACACATCTGTGGAAGAACTAAAAGAAACTGTTATTATTATTTATTTCCACGAGAAAATCACCGAACCATTCTAATATTTTCTAGCATATTATGCAACTGGATAGGTACTATGGAAAATTGTTGCCACAGTACTAACTCCGAGGAACTTTTACTGTCAGCGTACCTCATATCGTACGGTTTTATAATGGGTAGTTCTTTGCTTTTTAAGTGTGAAATAATCTAGAAAACAATTTCTGGTAAAGCATTGTGTGAGTATTGTTAACAGTGAATAAAATTGTTTTATTACATTGCCTGCGTTCAACGCGAGTTAGCGGTTGTCAGATAAAATGACCATAACAAGCACACCAAATCGGCCCTTTTCAAGGCCACTGGTGACGACCTCAATTAACATAGAGGGAATGTCTAGAGATAAACAGATCTTATTGGCAGAAATTTGTAAAGAGCATGACTGCGATATCCTCCTCGTTCAGGAGACTCACAGAGGCAACGATAGATGCAGACCCAGGGTGGAGGGCATGGAACTGATTTTGGAGAGACCTCACAATCAATACGGAAGCGCGATTTTTGTTCGACCGGGCACCAGCATCATATCAGCCTCCCTAACGGATACGGATGACATTGAGATTCTTACTGTTGAAACCCCGCAATATTGCGTGACTTCGGTTTATAAGCCACCTAATATTCCTTTCGCCTTTCATAAACCTGCAAATTTTAAAAACAAGCTAGCAAATTTCATCCTTGGCGATTTCAACTGCAAAAGCACGGCATGGGGATACAGGGAAACCGATAACAACGGCGCAGATCTTGAATCCTGGGCTGAAATACACGACTTCCAGCTAATACATGACCCGAAGCTACCATCTTCTTTCAATAGCGGTAGGTGGAAGAGAGGCTACAACCCAGACAATATATTTGTACCGTCGAGAATGGCAGCAATGTGTAGCAAACACATAGGAGAACCAATACCGAAGACTCAACACAGACCCATTATCTGTATCGCTAGCGCTGTTTTGGAGCCAGAACAGGTACCCTTTAAGAGACGATTTAATTTTAAGAAGGCAGACTGGAACAGTTTCAGCAAAAACTTGGATGCCGAGGTGAGAGAACTATCACCCCGACCAGAAAATTATGAACTATTCATCGAACTGGTAAGAAAAATATCACGTAACTGTATACCAAGAGGATGTAGAACTCAATATATAGCAGGCTTAACGGAAGACACTAAACCGCTGCTTAATCGCTACCAGAAACTGTTCGAGAAGGATCCTTTCGCCGAAGATACGATTGAAGCAGGTGAGGATCTCATGCTGTCCATCGCCGAGGGCAGAACGCAGAAATGGCGTAACTTGATGGAAAACCTTGATATGAAAACAAATAGTAGAAGGGCTTGGAAACTACTTAAAAATCTCAGCGGGGACCCAAGGAAGACAAAAGAGAGTTTCACTGAAGTAACGGCAGATCAGGTAGCCACACAATTATTATTGAATGGCAAGATACGCGGGAGGCAGTCACGGCAGCCACTGACCCGAGAGGAAAATAATGAGGAGTACTATCTTCGTGAACCCTTTTCAATCGACGAGCTTAATACGGCAATAAAATATATGAAGATTAATAAAGCACCTGGTATTGATGACTTGAGGACTGAGCAGATCAAAAATTTTGGTGGGACAACGCTGCGGTGGCTGCTCGAATTGTTTAATACCTGTGTCACTGGCCTTGTGATACCAAAAATGTGGAGGAAGGCAAAAGTAATTGCTTTGCTCAAGCCAGGTAAGGACTCCAACGACCCAAAAAGCTACAGGCCTGTTTCGCTGCTGTGCCATCTCTATAAGCTGTTCGAGAGGCTCATTCTTAATAGGATAAATGAGGTGCTACAGGAGAGGCTTATCCCACAACAAGCCGGTTTCCGACCAGGCAAGTCCTGTTGCGGACAGATACTAAACTTGACTCAATTTATCGAGGATGGGTTTGAGGAGAGGAAGATCACTGGTACTGTATTTATTGACCTTACAGCAGCATATGACACTGTTAATCACAGAAAACTGCTGACAAAAATCTATGAAGTAACACGGGACTTCCACCTCACCCGCATGATTGGTACTCTACTTCAGAACAGACGGTTCCATGTTAGTCTGATGGGAAAAAACAGCAGATGGAGAAACCAGAAGAACGGACTGCCTCAGGGAAGTGTGCTGGCGCCAACACTATATAATGTATATACCAATGACCAACCTCTCCCGGATAGTACCAGACAGTTTATCTACGCGGACGATACAGCCGTGGCCGCTCAAGGCAAAAGTTTTGAGGAGGTGGAGGTCAAACTGTCGGAAGCCTTGGAGGAGCTGTCTGCTTACTACGACGCCAACCACCTTAGACCAAACCCTAGTAAGACGCAGATTTGTGCTTTTCATCTCAATAACAAACAGGCAAGGCGAGAGTTGAAAATTGCTTGGCGTGGAGTCCAACTACAGCATTTTCAAGCACCAAAATACCTAGGCGTCACGTTGGACCGTACACTAAGCTTTAAGCAGCACTGCATAAATACAAAGGCCAAAGTAAGTGCGCGCAACAACATCCTTAGAAAACTGACAAATAGATATTGGGGAGCCGACCCACAAACCTTAAGAACATCCGCGATGGCCCTATGTATATCAGCCTCTGAATATGCAGCCCCGGTCTGGAGTGCTTCAAGACATGCAAAACACGTCGATACAGCCGTCAATGAGACTGCTCGGATAGTCACTGGATGCCTAAAACCCACCCCTGTCCGAAAACTCTACCCTCCAATTGGAATCGCCCCACCACATATTCGACGTGAGGTTGCTGCCGATGCTGAAAGGAAAAAACAACAAAATGACCCAAGACACCCTCTGCATGGCCATCAACCACCAAATAAACGTCTCAGGTCTAGAAAAAGTTTTCTTTTCCGAACTAAAGCGCTGGATGGTTCGGCGGAAAAGAATCGCGTTGATAGGTGGAAGGAGGAGTTGGGTCAGAATAATGCACAAAATGTTAAAGAGGAACTTGCTTCCGGTAAACAATGCCCCTTCCCTGTATGGAGGACCCTAAATCGAATGAGAACTGGAGTACCGAGATGCAAGACGAACATGGCTAGATGGGGACTACTTCCGGCCAACGAAGACACAAGATGCGACTGTGATGCAATCCAGGACCCGAATCACCTCTTGGTCTGCCCAATGCTTGAACAGCCCTGCAGGATGGAGGACTTATTTCTTGGAAATGACAAGGCCATAGCGGCTGCTAATTATTGGAAAATGAGTGTCTGAACCGGACACGAAAAGTAAAAGTAAGTAGCGGTTGTTAGCGCTTGCAAGCGCTTACTAATGAATCTACGTTGAACGGACACTTAGCACAACAGCGACCAGCAGCGGAGTTAGCGCTAAATAAAAGCGCTTTTTTAGTTAGCGAAAATGGCGGATGGTGTTTGACGTGTAACGTGTTTATGTTTTGGTATAAATTTAAATTTGTTTTCACGAATTTTTACATTTTTTTCGTTGTATTTTGTGAAACATGGATAGTAACGAGATTAATTGAGGTTACTTGCTACTTTAAAAGCATCCGTGACGAAACACTGGGCCTCGTTCAATAATAACGGAGCCACGACTTGCGCCACATTAAAATAATCTTCTTCGAAATATTTAGCAACTAAATGTGGATCCATTTTGCGGAAAATAAATAAAATTTAAAAAAGAAACGGGTTTGTCAACGCAACGACAGTTGACGTTTGCAGTCATCTAAAAACCTGTGCTAAAACCCCGTTCATCGGGCCACTAAGCGCTAGTAAGCGCTAAATATTAGCGCTGTCGACCGCTAACTTGCGTTGAACGCAGGCATAGTAAAGTGATGGTTGTTAATGACGTTGCCGATCCGATTTTTGACATTACCAGCGGGAAATTTTGAAAAAGTTTTTACTCGTTATAGTTAAGCAAACCACCCAACATTTTTCCCTAAACATGTTTGTAATTATAATTTGTGTGATAATTTAAAAAATACAAGAAAACTTCTTTTTGCTTTCCTGCTCTTTCATACATCATGTAAAAATCATGTTTGTCAAGAAATCCTAACCTAACAAAATTCTAAAATAGGCGGGAGATTTAAAATGCTTACATTACCATTTTGAAAAATGCTCGTAATTCTTAATTTTTAACTGCTACAGCAGCTATTTTGCTGCTTTAGCGGTTGCTAGACATCCATTTTACCTTTGTATAACTTTATATCAATTTTGAAATACCCGGTTTTATCCGCATGAAAATTTTACCCGCATAACAGTTAAAAAAAACGATTTTCGGGTACCTAACTACCCGCAAATCGGCAACACTGAATCATTGACTTCTTTTACTAAACAGTTTTTACTACTGTTCTTTTTTACATAACTTATAATCCTCTCCTTGCTCCTAGCAACTTTTTAGTAGGCCTTCCAACATGGATTTATTAAGAATCCATGCCTTCAAAGGTGTCCTACTACCCATAGGCAGCCACCTACATAAAGACATGTAACAACGGTTGCCTACGCGTAGTACTAAAATAACACTAAACATTTAAAATAAAAAATTTCAAATAAAACAATGTGTATTATTTATTATTTGCATTTAGCACTGCTTTTCAGGCGTGACCCGTAAAACTTTAAAGTTGTATATTTCTGTTCCACTTATGAGACCCATGGCAAGGTCAGGTTTGTTAACAGTCCTACTAGGAATATTTTGGTAAAGATTTTTTTTTGTAATTTACGATAAAAGTTGAATTTTTGAATTTACCCACCTTATTAATTAACACGCTTAGCTATTTTATTTTTTCTAAACAAATTGTTCATCATTGTGTCGGCAATTCTTAAATTTTAAGAGAAAAAATATTTCATTTGAAAATTGAATTGAAAATTATTGAAGTTAGTGTAATTTTCTTTGTATGCTCGTGTAGCACTTAACTGAATGTTCTCCAAAAACATTGCAGTTATTCATATTAACCGGTCGTGACGGTGGGACTTTAAAATTAAATTATGGGTAAGGATTATTTAAATGTGTATGTTCATTTTAGAGTTTAATTTTTGACTGAAATGTACTTATTTAAATAGAAATACAACCATTGCTAATCACAACACACAAATGAGATCTCAAACAAATAATAGGTCACTTCAGATCTTTAAAAAGACGCTGATGCTAGGGAGGCTGCTTGAGACAAGTCTAACAAGCAACTAATAACTAATCCGTTATAAAATTTGGCGCCAATATCCGAGAATAAAATAATCAATATCACTTGCCAGTCTTGCCACTGCGCCACTACACACTAAACCGAATAATTTTTTCCACACAATACACTGGCACGAATACAATAAAGAAAGTATGCGTATTCCATCCTTGTTTGTCAACTTCTCGAGTGTTAGGCCAATTGCGGAAACGAAGATCTCCGATTCGATACGAAGTGAGCTTCGGGATTAGGCCAGATGAACTTTAGGCCATTTGTGGCTATCCCTTAGTGAGCTACCTACTTCTGATGATTCATGAATTAATCCAAGCTAGTTCCGAGCATGTCGGTCAGTAACCCAGGCTACTCTGCCTTGGTGTTTTTTTTATTATCTAAAAGTTGTATACAGGGTATTGCATCGTTAGGCGGGTCATAGAAAACGGCGTGCAATTTTTGAAGGTATCGAATATTTACTGCCCTGCTAAGACAACTTGTCCTAACTGCTAAAACGTAGTTTTGAGAAATTAGGAATTTTCTTGTTTTTATTCGCACTTTTTTTCTAAATTTACCTATACAAATTATGTTTCTACTAAATAATTTAGATAATAAATACTTTCATTTTGCTATATTATGAATGCTCTTTATTAATATTTTCTATCTAACATTTGTAGATAGGACAATACGAACTGTTATTAACAATAAATTGCTAAGCTAAAATAACCTAACTGAAAAACTTAATATTCTTAGAACCATAACTTATATTAATTATAATATGAATGTATTTTCCATTGTTAAAAAGACTTTTCAGTCTTCAGCTGTCTCGGAAATGGGAAGGTTTTCCCAAAATACTAATCTATTTGGAGGTATATGTAATTTTAATTTATTTATTAGGGTATTTTTTCTAAGTAAAGTAATTCCTTTGGGGAAATCTCTTTGTTTTGGCTTAGTTAATTCATATTTTACAAACTTAGCAAGAAAAATGTCATTTAATGGTGTGGGCGTATCGGAAAATTTTTTTTTGTAAAATAAATATTTGTATCCCCTTTCGAAAGCAATTTGACAGATATCTTTTAAATAAATACGATCACCAAGCTTTTGCAACTTTTGTTTCGATACATAATCTGTAAAGTCAAAGAAATTATTTAGCTCCATTTCCAAAACACTGACTTTTCGTGAGTTTGCATTTTGAACCGCGTCCTTAAAATCCGCAAAGTTATACACCTTCTTTTTTTTCTTAAGAGACAGTTCCACCTGATGGTGGAACGAGTCGGCAGACATGAATGTATGTCCTGGTTCAAAGTATTTAAGTTGCAGTTTTTCCAAAGCTACTTCTTTGGAATTTACGATATACATAAAAAAGGATATGAGTGTCCAATTCTTATTTTGACTTGAGCAGTTGTCTAGCCATATCACCAGGGTTTTTATATCCCTGTTCGCCAACAGGAACGCATAAAATGTAGAAATTATGTCATGCATAGATCTTCCAGCTGTGCCTTCGTGCCATATAACAGCCCAAGGGTTAAAGCTACTTTTTCTACCTAGAGGAACGAAACTTTCATTGAAGGCAATGATTCTTGGCGTGAAGATAATTTCCTTAAACGTATCCAGCCGGGGGAGCATTATAACCTAAAAATGGATATAGTTATTTTCAATCATAAAACCTTACAACGAAACAGAAATGTTACGCGTTTCGCAACAGAAAATGGAACATTATCTTTAGGAAATCCTAAAAGTGAAAACAGTTTAAAGTAATCGCTTACTTTTCGCCATTCGCTTCTAGCAAGGGCAATATATTTTCTTAAATAATTATATGTGCCTCGTATTACCTTCTGCAGGTCTGTGGATACAATTAGCTCTTCGCAGCCCAGAAGCTTTTTTGAGTCCTTGTTGTATTCCTCCCTGGCTTCCGTGGCTTTTGCTTTATGTTGGCCATAAGTCCTACAAATATCACACTCAGGATCGTTTTGTGGATGAGAGTTTAATTCTTTATGTATACGGTATTCCTCGCAGGTCCAACATTCCTCGTTACCCAAATTGGCGAAAGAGATATTCATTTCAGCCACAACTTTTCTATATAACTCGTAAGAAAAGTTTCCGCCATATTTATTTCTGAAATCTTCGTACATTTTTGTAATAGTAATATCACTTGGTAAGTATTTTCTATTTGGCGCATGTTCCCTTCGGTAGTGGGAAATTGTTGGCCCAAAAGAATTGATGTGTTGAATTATTTTTGTCTTGTCAATTTTGTTATTAGCGGGATGACGCCTACCATCAGCTTTTGGCTTTAATTCGGAAGGATGTGCGCTTCTTACTCTTTTTAAAATCCTGTCATTTTCTTTTCTAAATCCGAGTGTTGCTAACAAATACACTTTGCACACATTTATGTTTTCACCCTCTTCGTTTTTTAAAGAATAAGTATATGTAAAGGTCCTTTTGAAATCATTTCTCTTGGATGTATGTCTCTTTTTAAATGATTTCTTGATACAGCTGTTTAAAAACATGTTTTGTTCATTTCTGTTCATTTGCCAAAACTGCTTATTAATATTTTTTTGTCTAGCAAGTTTTATCCTGGTTATACATTTCATTGGGCACTTACAAGGTTTTTGAACAAAATGTTCTTTTATGTATGTCTCTCGCTTCATACATTTTCTCTTTTCAGAACTTTCATAGTACTTTTTTCTTTTTCTTACAGATCCATCTTTTGTGTAAAGTCTACTCTCAGCCAAATCAGTTGCTTTAGTTACCAGGTCACTGAGAATTTCAGAAATATACTCCTTAACGGCCGATGCGTCATTCTCAATTAATGAAGATGGCTGTGTGCAGCTGTTATCTTCATCTGCGGAACGTAAGACGACGTTTTGAAGAATGTGAATTTTTTTTGCGCTTTCTTCGCCAATTTTTAGTTTTTTTGGAGACGCAGGAATATCGGTATCGCTACTATGTTTGGATGACTCAGAAGAGGATAAGTCATCTGGAAAATAGTCTGGATCTCTTTCTTTTTTCGATTCAGCATAACAACTATGTACTCTATTGGAAGATATTTCAGCTTGAAGTTGCTTATTTAGGGCTAAAGTTAGCATACGTTTTGATCTGGTACTACCGGAGTACATCTATACAAAAAAAAAAGCATAACGGGTAATTGTTTGAAAGGATTCCTATTTCACTGATTAAAATCGTTAGTAACACTAAGCATAACAATATAAAAAATAACCACAGTATCGTATAATTGCTAGCCGAAAGCCACAAAGCAGAAAAAACTACTAAAAAGCCTATATTATCTGTCCATAATAATCCGTACAAAAAAAATTATACCTGTCTGTGTTCTATTTTTGGAACGATTATTCTGTATACTTGTATTAAAATAAATAAACAAGAAGAACAATTGGCAAAATTTTCATTTATTCCCTTATATATTTGAGTACCATTTAGGTACCTAAATGAGGTAGATAAAATACTAACCTGAACTACCTAAACTAAAAACTTCTATAATATACCATACAGTAAATTTTATTTTTTACGGGCTACATAGCGTAGAAAAATATTGTTACAATGGTATTATTGTTAGTTATAAATAGTTAAGGGATTATTCTTACCTTAAAAATATATTTTTCAAGTTGATATTATAAAAACAAACGTTAAATTCTCGCAAATTCAACACACAGTTCGTTTGAAAACACTAGAACTTTTATAGGTTATGTTTAAATCAGTTTGTATTGACGCATGTCCAGTATTAAAATAAATGTCATGCTAAACTTGTTTGTCCTATCTGATGAAGTTAGGACAATTGACCTTACGATTTCAGCTGCTTTACTAAACCAATTTATCCTATGTGCGGAGATAGGACTATTTTACTTAGTAATAGCTAGATAGGACGATTTTACTTAGGATATTGTAAATATTTAGCAGTTAGGACAAAGAGAATATGAATATTTTTAGTACTTGCAACTATGTTAGGACTTTCTCTTTTAGCAAATTTGTAGAAAATTGTTATATGGGTACAATGGTATTCTAACCTGAAAAACAACATTTTTGCAGTTAGGACATCTTGTCTTAGCAGGGCAGATTAGCTCCCCTATTAATTTTACAGAGAAATGTTATTGTGGTTTTTTAAAGAGCTCTAGGAGTTGTGTCCTAGAAAAATTGTACTTAAAAGTTTACTAAATACATAATGTTTATCAGTTTAACATGGCATATTTTCTTGTCCTATATCTTTAATATTTTGAAAGGTAAAGATGTCAGACACCTTTTAAAGTATACAGGGATGTTCACTTGTTGCAAAATTCTTAAAATTTCAAACCCATAAAATTTGACCATGAGCATCCTTTCTTCGGGCAGGGTCACATATACAAATAATGTTATCTCTGGCTATTTTAAGCACAAGATATAGGATACACAAAAATGCCCAAAGACTAGTTTTAACACAAAACAAATCTAAACTATTTCAAATTTAATGCGAATCGCCCGAATTTACATTGAAATATCGATTTGTATATGTTGCAGCGCCATGTTTGTTTACGATTATGATTACTATGATAACACTTACCGTGTTTTTCACAAAGCTAATTGAACCATCATTTTTCCACGAGTTTTATTCATATTTTGCATCATAATACACGCATTTTTTACGAAAACAAAACAACCAATAAGAAAATCGTTGCTCGACATAAACAGGATGTCATCAAGTACAAGCAAAATCAAAATAGTACTGATGTAAGTCGGAACCACACAGCATATGCGCTATCACGCCATGAATCACTGTCAGCAGTCATTGACTAGTGCAGATACAGTGTTTTATCATTTTAATAGGTGCAGATGCTGTGTTTTTCCATTTTGGTATTGAAGTAAAGTATGTAGATACTGTGTTTTGACACTTTATGTTTGAGCTGTTTTGCATTAAACTACGAAAAACGCTAGAAAAATAAGCAGATAATACCTAGTATATGCAGACGTCATTAAGAGCCAATTTTACATAAAAATGCAGATACTGTGTTTTTCCTTGGGACAGCCGTATTCTAGGCGCCAGTTGTAAAAAACACCAGAACTATTTCCAGGACTTTTTAAAATAAAACTGAAACAGCAAACAGAAATTTTGACGTTAATTAAAAATCGACGTGTTTTATGAGCACGTTTTAGGTCTGCACATTTTATTACCAACCTTGTTGGCGAAAAGTTTGCCCATTTCGTCTCCGAAATTAAATTATTTAAAGTCTGGTGTTAATGGAAACATAAATGACATTTGGTAATGAGTTCTATAACGATACTCGTATTATTATAAAGGTATTCTAACTAATGTTAAGTTATTTTTTATTATAATTTTTTTATATTTGTATATAAAAATCTGTAGAAATAAAATAATGTATATAAATTAATCGCTGAATCGAAAGCACGTCGCTTTAACTAATGTCTGAACTGGTTAAGTTTTTTTTTGTGGCTTAATTTGGTAGAAAAATGTTAACTATACAGTGTGCTGCACAAAGTAATATTGTCGAAAATTAAAAATTAAGACACTTTGATTATGACAGCAGACATAACAATGCCAACGATGACTCAAAACCTTAATTACTTAATGAAATTAAAAATGCTAACATCCTAACATTTCCACCTAGTCCAACAACAAATTTCTAAAGCCCTGTTTCATAATATCTAGTAAACTCTAAGGTAAAGGCAACAAACACCTGTAGTTTAAGCAGAAGTTTATATTTTACAATATTTTTTTAAATGTTGCATAAATTAACCAAAGGTAAGTTTTGTTTGGCACGGTTGGTAGTGCTAGGGTTGCATTGATAATTCAGTTAAAATCATGTTTTTAGACAAATGCCACTGCGTTTTCCAGAAAAAGAAGAACTAATCAAACCTAAGGTTTAGAAGTATTTGTTGTTCAACGGTTTCTTACTTTGCTACAGCTTAGATATCCTTATTTAAGTGCTTAAAACGACAAAGAGAATAATAACATAATAAAATTGCAGAAACAAATCGAGACGACCTTGTCAGGTTTAAAAATTGTGGCGTTTTGGAATTTGGTGTTTTTTGCGTCACTGGACTTTTCTTTGTTTTTTAATATCTAGTCATTAGGTAATTTTTAAGTAACAGTTACAACATGTGCGTATTTTAATAACCGTAGACTTTTTAAGATAATATTTTTAACGGTAATTTACATTTTTAATTTTTAAAGATAACATTTGCTTTCTGAAAAAGTCAAATTGCAAAATGCAAAGCATCTTTCTACATATAAATAATATATACATATATGATTGTGGCGGAGTCATACTAAAAAAATCTATTAATTGGGTTTTAGACTGTTAAGAAAAAAATAATATTTAGTTGTTCCGCATGACCAAATAACAGAACACTAACAATGTCATAATTACCTTTTTACTAACGGGTTAACACATTTTTACTTCTGAATAAAAAATCAACAATGAAAGCCGGTCTGGATCTTTTATATAGAGGAGGATTGGGACCCATCGTACAGTTTTATGAATTTTACCTCTCAAATTTTGCGAAATATTTTGATAACAATAAATTTTCTGCCAACAGAGAGATCATACATAAGTGGTATTCTGTAACGTTATGTTAAAATTTAACGGACGTTAAAATTATAAACATATCGCTTGCTTGGAATTATAGTGATCTATGTTACAAAAACAACTTTTCGCGAAAAACGGTATAAAGTTTCACCATGCTAAAACTGTGATATTTTCTGTGTTTGTAGTGTACCTAGCTACTATAACGCTAATTTATTATTTATTATTACCTCGCAATGGTTTTTTTGAATTTAAGTAATTATTTTTTATTTGTTAATTTTTAAAAAACAAAAAAAGGATCATAGAACCTTGGATTATAAAGATGCATTTATTTTTGAAAATACATAGAACCTTGGATAAATTCTAGTGAAACAATATGAAAAAGATAAACCACAAATGAACATTTTTATACTTTTAAAACTAAAGAAACTTAAATACGTTCTAAACCAATTAAAAAATCACAACAACAACATAAAATTATCGATTCTATCATTGTTAAGCGTTTTGTTCTTTTATTTGATTCTTTTTTAATTTGAATTTTGGTTTTTCTTGCGGCAAAATAGAATAGTAAAATTGCTGATCGATCAGTGGCATCCATTTAATCATAAACTGCAATGCATCTATTTTATTTTGATGCAGTGTTTTGTAACAAGCTTTTTACTGTTGTTAAACTTCCTATTTCCATTTCTGTGAAGTTCTCTGGAGCATAAGAAGTTTGAAACTTTACAATGTTAAGTATTAAGAGGTGATACTTTAGCGAATTGAAGCACTGAAACTTTGGAGAATGGAACTTTGTCGTAATTAAGAGGAGATGGCAGAGCTTCAAAATCCAGGAAATCGTTCAATTTCATTTGAATAATCTTGTACGGATTTTTCAAATTTACTTTCAGAAGTATCCTAAGAAGTGAGAGTGGACTGTAGTATTTTGTTTTCTGTAATACTCTCTCGATAGCACTGTGCGTGGCATCCACTTCTTGCACGCAGGAGTGACCCAGAACGGAATATTTCACAGTTATGGTTTCCAGCTGATTTTTGTTCTCCCACATAAATTTTGTGATGACAAAAGATAACATTGAGTTGCGATTTTGAACTTCACAACTATCGTTCTATAGTGTGATCTCAGTTAAATCGGGATAATCTTCCAGAACCTTAAATATGATTTTTAGAAGCCCACTGGCTATATCATTTCCTTTGCGCCCCATTAAGTGTTCACTCCAAAGTGAACAGTAAACTTGCTTTGTTAAAGAGAAGTGCGCCGTTAGGTTGTATACAGACAGTTTGCTCTGATAAAAGAATTTATTCACGTCTGCTTTCGGACACGTCAACACATTTTGAAGATCAAAACAAAGCACCTTTTTTTCCTTGCTTTCTCGGTCACGGTTTCCTTCTGCTCGACATAAATTCTTCTTTGGGGTTTGAAAGAAAATGATAAACTCAGTACAGAAAATATGCCTGTACTGAGATTGTTTGACTGGGACTTCCCCTTTTTCTTCCATACAAATTTAATACAGTTCATATAGTTTCACCAGAGAAAAATAAGACAGAGAGAATAATATCTCTTCTTCCGGTCAGCTCGACAACGCGATGGCCTTCAAACGGCAACATCCCGAGATTGGCGCGTGTAATTCTCACAATACATCCCGACATAGCCAGTGCGGTAGCAACACGACAAGCAGAGAGAGTTTTCTGCGGCGCGTCTCAATACTCACTCTCACTGTGCCTTATAACAACCCAAAATCTGCAGTGCACGCCCGTGGCAGCTTCTTGATCGTGGGTTTGGAGGTCACCGAAAGCAAATCGTATTTATGAATCAAATCAGTACGAGATATTATTCTCTCTGTCTTATTTTTCTCTGGTTTTACCATATTTAAACTTGACGCCACATACTGTCTTTCAGTAGTAAACCCGACAATAATGGCTATCGATTTTCGGTATAGAGTTGATATGGTCCCGTACAGATTGTATCATGCTCTCGGGTAATTTGCGTTGCATGCTTTCCCTGGGCATATCGCTTAGGAGTATTTCCCACTGCATTTTTTGATGCATGTGAGTGCACAATAAATAGTTTTTTGACTTACACTTAACGTGCCAAGAAAAAATGTTTTGCATACTTCAATTTTAATGGAACTCATATGGAAGTAAAATTAAAACTTTTTTTTTCGAATTAACATCGCTTTTGCCATGTCGTCTTCTTACAGGTATGTGTTTGTTTGTATTTGCCAGCAAAAGCAAAAATAGTTTATTTTAGTTTTTAGTTAACTGATAGTATCCCTCAAACAACCTTTGTCGTTCTTCGTCATTAATTAGTTCTCCGCACTTCTTTCGACAAGCCGTTGCATAATCTTTATAAGTTTTATAATGGCTTGTGCTGGAACCAACTTTTTACGGGACGAAATATAAGCCTCGCCACTATTCCTTTACGTTTACAAATATTTTGAGCCCATTTAGTTGAATCGCATTTTCGTTTTCTGGTTTTCTTAGGCGTTGTCAAAGGTGTGGTTGATTCAATTTCATCTATATTCCTCGCAGTTAGACCTGAACCTGACACCGACGGCGAGCTTGAAGATTCTCCCAGAGCTGTAACGTTGTCTTATCTATCATCTCGTACAACGTTATAGTCATCATCAGAACTGAAATATAAATCAACAATGCAAAAAATAAAACGATATAGAAATGTAAACATAACCTCAAAATAATAAACCTACCTGTTGCAGCTTTCTGAAGGACTATACTCCTTGTCTCTATCACTATCATAGCCTGCATAAGAGTCTTCGTCTTCTAACTCACTCAGCACTGTGTATTTCACTGTCTCTATTGTATTTTAAGCCAAACAACCCACATTCGTGTTAAAACGTACAACAACGCCGAGTTCTATGTGAATGACATAACCTCTACAACGACTGTACATTTGCGATAACAAAGTTCTATATTGCATATAGGACTTTGCATTATATAAGGTTGGTAACCCTTTCGTAAATGTCGTTCTATGTCCTACATAGAACTTTATTTTCTCGAAAATTACAAAATCATACAAAATGCTAAGTTATTTCCATGTACATTATAGTGGGGGAGCTACATAGAATTATGGGCGTCTTATGAGATGCAATTGGGTTATAAAAATCTCAATTTCTGGAAAATTGTAACATAGAACCCTATAATTCCAAGCAAGTGATATGTTAAAGACAGACTGGGGAATTCTGTAAGTATCGTATGGTTATTTTAACATTTCAAAATAACAGTAGGTCATTTATACCACAAAAGTCTTATTCTGTAAGCTTTCTTGCCTTAAACAATTAACATAGGCTGTTAACATGTTAACTTTTAAAGGAAAAAAAATTAAAGGTTGCTCTGCTAGTACCCTGTAAAATTTAGCCATGGCGTTGGATAGTTTTATACACGTGATTATCGAGGAAGACAATGAAAATAGATTGCGAATATATGTATTAAGTGTGTTATAAAAAGAACATAAACTTAAGTTATTGATTTTAAACTCTTATAGAAGGCGAAATAACCTAATATGTCGAAACCCAAGGGATGCGAATAATCCATTTGAACTTCCTGATCAATTTTTTTTAAAACTGTTTAGACTAGATAAACCAACATTTCAGTATTTAATAAACAGCTTGAAACAACTTAGAAGACTTTCTCGAATTCCTCCCCGTCTAAGGATATTAGTGGCTTTGAATTTTTTTTATCAAGGAAGTTATCAAACGGGAATAGTAGATTATGTCTATGCTGTAAGTCAACCAACAATAAGTAGGTGCATAACAGAAGTGTGTGATGTAGTCAATCGCCATCTTTTGAACGAATGGATAAAATTTCCTCGTAGACAACATGAACGAGAATTAATAAAACAAGGTTTTGGAGATTAGGGCCCTTTGATAATTGTATAAGTTTAATAGATGGAAGTTTAGTTCGTATTGTTTCCCCACCTGCAAACCATCCTATTTACCCAGGGCCAGTTTTTTAATGTAGAAAAAAGTATTATGCAGTTAATATTCAATTTATTTGTGATTATAACAAAATAATCTTAAATGTTAACGCAAGATATCCGGTCCCAGTACATGACTCTGCTATCTGGATGCAATCAGTTATTAGGAGACAGTTACAAAGGCAATAGGGTAACAGGTACAGTCATTGGCCACTTAAGGATTTATCAGTTGAATTTTTAATGTACAGTGTAATTTATACTAACCAAATATTTTTCTTATATTTTTTATGGTAATTAAACATTAATATTTCGAAAAAACAATTTTATTTTCCAACAATTAGACAACATAGATTAAAAATTAACCATATTTTGAAAACATACATAATTACATAGTTATTGGCCATATGAATACAGTTATTGGCACATTCGTTTATAGTCATTGCCCCCCCCCCCCCCCCTAAATATCTGCATTTTCAACATCCTAAATCTCTTCTAGGTTGATATTTTTTATCCTTGCAACTATAGCACAAAAAAATATCAAAATTTTCGGTTTGCTGAGGGGTTTCTACACACGTAATATGGTAGCTTCTGAGACAAAACTGACACCTAACCCCAATTTTTGATGTAGTTATGTTGAACACACAGGAATAACATATTCCTGAACTAACCCTGTTCTTAATAAACAAATTTGTATTTTTATCAGAAGTAATCAAAATATCTGAGACAACAAAAACCTTCTTACATTCTGGATAGGCTTGGTTCTCAGAAAATAACTTTGGTTTAGTGGACTCCGGTACACTTTTTTTTGCCGGTGTTTGCACTAAGATATCTTTGTTAATAGATTTATTCTCTGAACTTGAAAAATTTGTGTCGTTGTGATTATCAAAAAATACATTGGACGAAGAATTAATGACATCTTTCGATATATAAACATCTTTTTCAGCGAAATCTAAAACTTGCCTATTGAAAATAGCTTCTTTTTCTTGTGAAATATTTACTTTTGGAATGTGTACTCTGACTCCACTTTTTAAACTAGTGCTTTCAATGTCATCAGCTGCCAGTATGTTTTCTTCAAAAATCTTTTCATCGTCAGCATCGCGTATATTTATTTTTTCTAGGTGTTGAGAATCATCATCTAGATCATAATAGAATTTTTCTTTGGTATCGTTTTTATTTTTGTTTGTTTCTTGGACAGTAGTTTTCTTTGGAGGTTTAGCGTTCTTACTTGAATTAGTGTGGTTTGCATTACCTTCAGTTTTTTCTCCTGTGTCTTTATTCTTGGTTATATTCACTTTTCTTTGCTTTATCTTCTTAGCACTTTTCGCGGATTTATTTTGCATTCGTTGTTTTTTTCTTTCTTCTTTTAATCTTTCTTGTTCCATTTTTTCCTGGATTTTACGCCTTTCTGCATTTTGACGATCCGAAGAAGTAAGCACGAAGGGTAATCTTTCCGTTTGTTTTTTACCTTTTCTTTCCGGCGTTTTGGGCCAAAAGAAGAACTTATCAATAGACGTGTTAACTTTACCAGACCCATCAGTGTCCTGGCAAAAATTGTGTTTCGGGATCTGTTGAAATGAATTTACTTGTATTGGAGACGCAATACTAGATGTCGATGGAATATCCAAACGTATGTTATCTTCTGTAAGAATGGGAATATCCGTTATGTCGTAGGTGATTTCATCGTTCTCTGTAGGCTGGACTGTCGGTAAAATAACGGTACAGGGTTTGTTTTGAAATGATTTAAATAAATTGTAGAGCAATAGTGAATCTCCCATAAGGGCTTCGGAATTATTTACATTTTCAAATTCCAATATCTTTGCGGCCCCAACTATTTGTACAAAACCATGATATGACATTACATTTTCCTCGTAAGCAGTTTCCTTTAAATAATTATTTTGATCATTGGCCTTTCCTAAACATTTTGAATAATCGATGGCCGAAGCATCCCATGGAAATAGTCCAGATGCTTTGAAGCCGTTAACGATGGATTCTAACTTTAATGCACCAATTGCCTTATTTAACACAACAGCAAAGTTTTCTTTGGTAACCACAGAGTTTGGGTTTTCCCGTCTAAATTTTAAAACTGCCTGATTCCAATTGATTTTTAAAGGTTTAAATGCCGCAACATCAGCTGGCTGCATAATTCTAGTGGCGTTAGGATATAACGCCACTAAAATTATCTTTAGCTTTGAACACAATTCGCTGGTTTGAAGAGTTAGATGGGTCTTATGTCCGTCGACGAATAAAATGATGGGAAATTTAGTATTTTTAGCAACAAGATGTTTATAAAAGATGTTCCCTATATATTCATAAAAATTCTCACTGTTCATCCACCCGGTCTCACTGCATCCTATACCCCACTCTTTTGGTACTGATCTTACAACATCTGATGGTATTCTTTTGTAGGGGTAAATGATCATTGGTGGTGTTATGTCCCCAGATGCAGCAAATGTAAACATAACTGTTAAATTAAGTTTCGGGTGATGTTGTATCTCATAAACATTTTTGCTTCCCCTTACAGCCAACACTCTTTTATTTTTGGGGCACATGAAAAAAGAGGTCTCATCACCATTATAAACTCGTGTTGGGTCGTAAAGTACATTACTATAACCTTTACGATCTAAGTATGTAGTTCTGAACACCGGTAAACCATTTTCTGATATCGTTTTCCGAAATAACTGAACTAGCTGCTGTTATTGCTTCTGGTGTTCTTAGACTTAAATCTGGGTGTCGTTTAAGAAAAGATCTGTACCAACCCCTTCCAGGCCTATTTTCGATAAACGGATTTTCACGTGGATTTTCGTCTAAAAAACCTTTGACTGACTCTTGTACATCATCTATTCTCACTGGAAAACCTTTTTTCTGGCATGTAAAAATCCAGTTTTTGAGGCGATTCTCTTCTTCCAAAGACAGAATTGGTTTAGGTCCAAGTGTAGTTTTCTCTTGAAATTTTTCGCTGGCCCTAAATTGGAGTGTTGCTCTGGGAACTTTGAATTGCTCGGCAGCTTTTCTCTGGCTCATGCCGTTTTCAATACTTTTAAAAGCTAGCTGGATATCTTCCTCTCTGTATTTTTTGTTGTACTTTTTTTCCTTCTCAACATTTGGCATTTTTTTATCTAAAAGGAAAAAATACCTAGGTAGGTCTGCCGTTCTTCACAGATGAAAAGGGAATTTAAGTGTAAGTTACAGTTATTGGCCACCTTATGAATTAGTGATTGGCCACTGGCCAACAAGTGATAAATCTCAGAAACAAATAAAAAAAAATACTAGAAAGAATTCATTAACTTACACCTAACTTAAAAACATAAAATTTAATAAGATTACTTTATTTTATATTGTACTAGTTATTGGCCGGGTAGGCCAATCATTGTTAGACGGATATATTTTTGTTACAGTTGTTGGCCACCTAAAATTACCGCCAAAAATTGTAACTTAACCTATAAAACCTCTTG
Organism: Philopedon plagiatum; assembly: GCA_963971165.1. Lineage (NCBI taxonomy): Eukaryota > Metazoa > Arthropoda > Insecta > Coleoptera > Curculionidae > Philopedon > Philopedon plagiatum. Next base: position 42,034,706 of record OZ020190.1, on the reverse strand, counting down.
ATATGTAACGATTAACTTAATAAATCACACTAAAACAACTGTATGCTAAACTATAATAATATCTTAAGCAAAATAGCTTACCTTGTCAATGAAGTTTCTTAAGGAGTTTCTTATAATTCACTGTAAATTGTCTATGACTTGGGAGACGCCTAATGACACCCACCATAAACTTATGTTCGATGGTAACTGACACAACGACCGTTGGAAAAGGATACATGCAAGGTTGCCAGAGTTCAATACAAAGAGATTTATTTCCTTAATTTCTCTGGAAATCTTAATATTTTAGATTAATTTTAAAGTGGCCAATAACTAGTTGGTGGCCAATGACTGTACCCGTTACCCTATATAAATTATAATGTTACATTGTACCTTCCTGGTGACAGCGGTTATCCACTGGAACCATGGCTAATGGTTCCTTGTGATAATCCCGAACCTAATAGTCCCGAAGCAAGATTTAATATTACATTCTCTTCTGTCTATATATATATATATATATATATATATATATATATATATATATATATATATATATATATATATATATATATATATATAACTCGGTAGGAACTCTTGGGGAGTTGGCCATATACTAAAGGGCTAGGAGAAAAAACTCTCTTTTTTCACTACTGCCGAGCTTTCGGTAATTTTTTATTACCTTTTTCAAGGCTAAAAAATATAGAGCTTTATAATGTAATACTATAGAAGTTAAAAATAATAACTTACGTGCAAAGTGAGATTTAATATAGAAATATCATCACATAAACAATGGTAAACATTTAAGAACAGTACATATTTAATTTATTATTGAGGTTTATTTTTGTTAGAAATGCATTTTTGTACTGAATGAACTGGAAGATAATCTCGTTTTGATATCATGGTATTTTGGTAAAAAACGGTTTAATTAAGGGTCCCATGATTCGAGTATTAATAACATTCTGGGTTCTACTATTGTTTCTGAGGATTTAGTTAAATAATATTCTTGTCGCTCCATTGTAGGTTACATTCATGTTATTTGTTGGTTTTTGTAAGAGTTGAGAGTAAATTATGTTGAGATCTTGAATGTCTCTGTTTTTGTTAATGCATTAGGGTTCTTGGTAAATCTCAACCATTTCTAAGAAAGTTCGTTTGTTAGTGTTTTGTTGGGAGGACAGTACTTTAGTATTTCTAAAGTCAAAATCGTGCCCATCTTTGATGTAGTGTTCGGATAGAGCACATGATTGTTTTCCTAGCCGGCAATCACTTTTATGTCTGGTGCGCCTATCTTTGAGGACTGTGGATGTTTGTCCTACATACACTTTTTCACAGTTGTCTCACGGTATGCGATAGACTACTGATGACTGTTTCACTGTTTCGTCTTTATCCTTAACTTTTGTGTATAAGTTACCTATTTTTTTAATTTGTTTGTTCGCTATTCTAATTTGTGGATGTTTTAAGATGTTTGTGATTTTGAATGTTAGTTCTTTAATATATGGTAACGCGAAATATTTAAACGTCTCTGCCTCTATATTGGAATTTTCTCCAGTTTGGGACCTTATTGTTGTCTTAATAGCCCGGGAGGTGGTGTCAAATTTTATCGGACCATTTCACCAAAGTTCATTTTTTTACTGCAGATTGTTGTTTCATAGCTTATCGAAGAATCATGTGTCAGCTGGTCCAAAAGCGTGGCTTAAGATGATGAGGGGCTGCGAAACTCGCAAAAAAAAATTTTTTTTCGAGTCATTTCAGCAAAGCTAAAAAGCTGTAGATTGTTTATTTATAATGTTTCCATCATGAAAAAATGTGTTAGCTGCATGGGGCAGGTGGAAAAACTTGTTAGCTGCCCAAGTGAAAATGTATGAAAAGTACGGAAAATCAAGTGATTTCAGCAAAGCTAAAAAATTGCTTATATAACAGTTTACGATCTGACAATCGTATAAATGACTGTTAGCTGGTATTAAAATGTGGCAAAACCTGTTAGCTGGGCTTTCAAAGTGTAGAGTAGAGTTCAGGCGCGCGCTTCGCGTGGTGCCTTTAGTGACGCAGCAAACATATTTGTCCACCTTTTCTTGTTAACTGATTACTGATTTTCTGTTTTTTGTTTATCATAAACTGATGAGGTACTTATTTTCATACCAGCTAATATCATGTTACTGAAAAAAATGTGATTAAAAGAGAATACGGGAGTAAAATGGTATCACATATCGTATAACAATATTATAAATAAATTAAAACAGTGTATTTTATAATTTGTACATTTATCGAATTGCAGAATATTATTTCAAAAAGCAGAGACTATGTTTTCTACTAGTATAGTATACGACATTGTCGTAGTTAGAAAGGTCTAAAAATCCGATTTCGACTGTGAAAATGATTCAGATGATGAATATAAATAATTTGAGAGCTTACTGAATATATGTTATTACATTTTCTAAATTATACTATTACAAAAATGTACACAATTTGTATCGATTGTAGTAGAAGACATTTTTCTTGCTGTTCGAAATAATATTCTGACATTCGATAAATGTACAAATTATAAAATACACTAATTTATTTATAATATTAGTATACAATATATGATACCATTGTACTTCCGTATTCTCTTTCAATTGCATTTTTTTTCAGTAATGTTATATCAGCAGGTATGAAAATGAGTACCTCATCAGTTTATGATAAAAAAATCAGTAGTCAGCTGACAAGAAAAGGTGGAAAAATATGTTAGCTGCGTCATTAAAGGCACCGCGCCTCAATGCTACGCTACACTTTGAAAGCCCAGCTAACAGGTTTTGCCACATTTTAATACCAGCTAACAGTCATTTATACGATTTTCAGATCGTAAAACTGTTATATAAGCAATTTTTTAGCTTTGCTGAAATCACTTGATTTTCCGTACTTTTCATACATTTTCACTTCGGCAGCTAACAAGTTTTTCCACCTACCCCATGCAGCTAACACATTTTTTCATGATGGAAACATTATAAATAAACAATCTACAGCTTTTTAGCTTTGCTGAAATGACTCGAAAAAAAAATTTTTTTTTACGAGTTTGGCAGCCTCTTACACCCGCAGGTCACAGCGTCGCGGCAGCTAACACTTATTTTAGTTGCTTGTCAAGTACAAACTACCATACAGAATAGAGAGTAGTTATGCTGAAATCACCCATAAAAATTTGACACCACCTCCCGGGCTATAACTGTAAGTGTGGTATTATATAGATATTTCTTAATTAACCAGTCTGGATATGAGTTTTCTTTTAGAATTACGTGAAGCTTTTTTAAGTTTTTTTTCCTTAATGACGGATGGGCTATTCTTTCTATTCTCTTACGTAAGCCTAGAATTACGTTAATTTTAGTTTTTTTAGTGTGGTATGAGTAGTAGTTAATATAGCGTCCAGAACTGGTAGGTTTTTGATACCAGTCTAACATGATGTTGATATCATCGTTTCTAATTACCGGAGTGTCTAGGAATGGAACGCTATTGTTAGTTTGTTCCTCTATGGTAAATTCAATGTGAGGGTCATAGTTGTTAAAGATGGAAAGTGTCTCAGCTATTTTATTCTTGGGTATTGAGCAAATCAGGTCATCTACGTATTTTTTCATAAATGGAGGTTGAAATGACAATTTTGGGATGCTGTCATTCAAGAGGTCATCCATGACATACTGTGCTACTATGGGTGATAGAGTAGCTCCCATTGGAGTGCCCAATCTTTGCTTGTAGTATCTGTTTTGAAATCGACAGTAAGTTGAATCGAATATAAATTGTACGATGTTTAAAAAATCATTTTTTGGGATATTTGTATGTTGTTCTATTTCATGCCAGTGAATTTCTATGCTATTTTTAATCAAATAATAAGGAATGTTACTGTACAGAGATACCACATCTAGACTGATAAGCACAAAAGTGGGGGGTAATCCCATATCATTTACTACTAGAGAAAATTCAAAAGGATCAGTGACAAAGTAAGGATTTTCTTTGTTATAATCTTTGGTTAGAATATCTGTGACTAGTTAGCCAATTTACTATTCGGGGCATTAATAGAAGACATAATAGGTCTCATCGCTAGTGTGGGCTTATGAATTTTTGGCAGGCCATAAAACTTGGGAGAAGTTTGGTTGTAAATCATTAATTCTTTTGATATTTCTGTTGTAATTATTCCCCTGTTTCTTAGGTTAAAAACTATTTTCTTGACTTTTTGTTGATAAGTTGAAGTAGGGTCTCTAGTCAGAAGTTGGTAGCAATTTGGGTCATCCAGTATTGTGCTGCATTTAAGTATATATTCATCTTTGGTCATGATGACTGTCACGTTACCTTTGACTGACCTGGGTATTATTAAGTTTTTGTGGTTTCGGAAAAATGTTTTGGATTTATTATAATTATTATAAAGTACTTGTAAGTAGTCAAGGTTCACCGGTTTTTTTTATAAATCATATATAATAATTATATATATATATATATATATATATATATATATATATATATATATATATATATATATATATATATATATATATATATATATATATATACAGTGTGTCCGCTTAAGTTCTGTACATATGGGAAACTTTTTTATTATTAATTTTACTAAAAAAAGTTACTCTTTATAAAAAGTTCTGCTTCCTGAGCAAATAATATTAAACTATTCAAACTTGAGATAGTATGTACAGGATAGTCAAAAATTAAAAAAATCAAAATTGACCTAAGAGAGAAGTACCCTTAATTTTAGTTTTAGAGCAAAATGGAATAAGGAAATGTTGCTTGGCATTAAAAACTATATCTGCTTATACTCTTAGTATACTATTATTAAAAATAAACTCAAAAAAATTAAATCTTAATTCTTAATGGCATGTCCAATATCTTGCCACAATTTCCCACCTGAATTTGAATTGTAACTGTCAGCTATGGTATTTGTCTGAAACATCAATTTGACTATTTAAGTAGATACTTAAATATGCCGTTGAAATTGAGTATGCAAGATAAAACTGAAATAATTTTCATTTTTAATAATAGTTAAAATTAAGAGTATAAACAGATACAATTTTTAACGCCAAGCAACATTTTCTTATTCAAATTTGCTCTAAAATTAAAATTAAGGGTACTTCTCTCTTAGGCCAATTTTGAGTTTTTTAAATTTTTGACTATCCTGTACATAGTATCTCAAGTTTAAATAGTTTAATATTATTTTCTCAGGAAGCAGAACTTTTTATAAAGAGTAACTTTTTTTCTTAAAAGTAATATTAAAAAACTTTCCCATATGTACAGAACTTAAGCGGACACACTGTATATATATATATATATATATATATATATATATATATATATATATATATATATATATATATATATATATATATATATATATATATATGTATATACAGGGTGCGCCAAACTCAGTGGCCTATTAGAAGTATTTAGAAAACGACAGAAGATGTTTTTCTGAAAACTTGGGTGTGGTTATAGGAACTGGTGTTCTATCGTTTAAAAATATTTTGAAAGAGGCAGTGTTGCCAGATCATTCTGAAACTCATAGCAGCTTCGGAATTTTAAATGAGACACCCTGTATATTATTTTACATTTTGATTCTGATTTATAATACAAATTTTTTTTGTGTATAATATCCTATGCCTATCTCTGATAGTTTTTGAAATATTAATTCATAAGTAAATTTTTGGGGCTAAAACATGCTCCCTAAAAAATCAAATATTTTTGTGACCAAGGCACCTAGAAAGTTAAAATTTTTGAAGAAGTTTCCCAAAATATTGCTTTCTTAGAATTTTGACGAATTATTAAAGTATTTTTATACAGGGCGTCTCAAAAAACTTGTATCTTCGTAATATAAATAAATGCAAAAAACTCAACTTTTTTAAATAGAACACCCTGTATTTTATTTTTTTAACAAAAACTAGAACAAATTTCCTACCAAACTGTATACCATGTTCCTATACCTATCTTTAACCGTTTCGAACTTACAGGCATTTTAGGAAATTAATAACTAAATAAAAATGTTTTAAAACATTTTAATAGTAGACTTTGGCAGAATTTGTCCGGAAGCAAATAAAAAAAAAAATGTCAAGTAAATAGGCTTTTTGGAAAGGTCGATTTTTTAAATTAAATAAATAAATAAATAAATAAATAAGTTTCTTTATTTCAAATCATGGACACCATGGGACACAAAATGAAATGACGTCAATCGGACAACAAAGGGGTACTTAAATATTAATTAAAGAAAATCACTTAGACTATAAGGTTCTAAGCTTATTAGCAATTTCTTAACCTGTAATTTGAACTGTTTTTGTGAACTTATCTCTTTAATTTTTCGTGGTAAGGCATTAAACATTTTTAAGCACATGTAGTGTGGACATTTTTCAGTAAGTGATAACCTGTGTATTGGATACGGGACGTCCATTGTTCTCGTCCTATATCCATGCTTTATTGTAGGGCTAAAAAGTTCTCTATTTTTAAAGAAAAACATTAGGCATTCAAATACATAGATTGCATAAACAGTCATTATTCCTAGGTTTTTAAAGACACCTTTACAACTTTCCCTATATTCCATTTTTGTTAATATCCTAATCATTCGCTTTTGAGCCACAAAAACGTTCTGCGTCGCGCTATGCCCACCCCAGAAAATAATTCCATACCGTAATACTGATTCGAAGTTTGCACAGTACAACATTCTAAGTGCTTTATCTCCCATGTACCCGCCAACGACCCTGATTCCATAACAAACAGAGTTTAGTTTTTTTACTAATATGTCTATGTGATATGACCAGTCCAAATGTTCGCCAATGTAAATTCCTAAAAATTTAGTGTTTTCTGAGAATATGATTTCTTTATTATTTATTTCTAAGTTTAAAGGTCTTTCTGTTGTTGACTGTTTTGTTCTAAAGAGCATTATGTTAGTTTTATCTTCATTTAAGATAAGTTTATTTTTCATAAACCAGTCATTCACTAACAGAAAAAAATTATTCGCCTTTGCAAAAAGTTCTTCTAGACTTTTACTACCAACTATTAAATTAGTATCGTCTGCGTATTTAACAATATGTTGGTGAGATAAATCTGTTATAAAAGCTAGATCATTGATGAACAATATAAACAGGATCGGACCCAAAATACTACCCTGTGCTATCCCTATGTTATTGAGTAATAGATCTGATCTATACGTTCTCCCACCTTTTGTTATTGTTACAGCCTGCTTTCTATCATTTATATATGACAACAGCCAAGTTTTAGCATTTCCCCTAATTCCATATGTTTCAAATTTTCTAGCCAGTATTTCTCTATCTAGACAGTCATATGCCTTAGACAGGTCTATAAATATTCCAAGGGCCAATTCACCCTTTTCCAGATATTCTATTATGAATTGCATAAACTGAAATATAGCCGTTTGTGTACCTTTTCCTCCAATGAAGCCATGCTGATATTGTGTGAGTAGGTTACATTCTTTCATAAAATTTAATAATCTTGTGCGCATGGCTAATTCAAAAATTTTGGAAAAACCTGGTAATAAACTTATAGGCCTATAATTGTCTAGTTTTTCAGGGTCTCCCTTTTTATACAAAGGTTTAATTAATGCTATTTTTAGACTATCCGGGAAAATGCCAAATTCAAAGGAATTATTTATTAGGTAACACAGCACCCCCTGCAGCTCAAGAGCGGATAATTTTACAATACTTGTAGGTATCTCATCTACCCCAGAGCTATGCTTATTTTTTATCGTTTGCGCTATTTCACAGATATCTTGTGGTGTTACAGGTGTCAAAAACATGGACCTTTCATTCCTATCTAAATTACAGGTAAACGACACATTGCTTAAATTATTTAACAGATTCGGCACTATAGATAATAAATACTCGTTGTATTTTTTTACAATGCCCTCAGGATCTCCCACCAATTTAATTTCTGAGACGTTATCGTTCCCATTTATTTCCTTGCAAATCGCCCACATGCATTTAGTTTTGTTATCAGACTTTTTTACCCTATCCTCATAGACTTTGGCGCGTGATTTTATTAAAATCCGATCATATATTTTTTTCTCATTATTGTAAAGTTCTTTATACATTTCATTATTGTATCTTGATAAAGACAACAGTATATCTAGCCTATTTTTACATGCTATGAGATCTGGGTTTTCTGGTAATACAGTTTTGGTTTTTTTACCTGTAAGTTTTAAAGGAAAATGTTGATTAAATAATAACATAAAAGAATTCATAAACACATCCCACTGTTTATTTACGTCAGCCCTCGCAACACCATACACATCTGACCAATTCTGACCCCGCAAAGAGGACAGAAAACTCTTCCTATTTTCATCCGAAAATATTCTTTTGTATTTTAATTCCTTCTTTTTGTCAAGTTGAGTAGTAAAAACAATTTTCTGTGCCGCGTGATCAGATACATGGTGTTCGAAAACGTACGCTTCTAAAAAATCAGAATTCGTAAAAATGTTATCTATACAACTAGCTTTTTTGTTAGTTATACGTGTATTTTCAGATATGGTTGCACATAAATTAAACGAATTCATTATGGAAAATAGATCTAACCTTGCCTTGTTTGGTTTAACCATTTCAATATTATAATCTCCTACTAAGAAAATTAATTTATTTTCGTTAAATATATTTATAAGAAGTTCTTCAATTTTGTCCATAAAGATATTTATGTCCCCAGAACATGGTCTATAAATAGATACAACGATTATCTGTACCTTACCAAAACTGCATTCCACTGCTGCGCATTCAAACTCTCCGATAACTGAAAGTTTATTTAAATTCGGGCGGGGTTTACACTTAACATGTTTTTTAACGAACACTGCTGAACCACCATGCTTCCCTTCTTCCCGACAAAACATCGACGTTAATTTAAAATTTGGTATAGCTAGATTTTTTAGTTGGCTTTCAGTTTTCCAATGTTCAGTAACACATAAAATTTCACATTCTGTATTGTTGTTTAACATATCACTGATTCTATCAATAGCATTTCCTATAGACTGTGCATTCTGATGTATTATGCTTTTCCTGCTTTTTATGATCACGCTATGGTTCCTTTCTCTTACATTTTCTCTAAAAAAGACGAGGAGTAATTAATATGGCTTTGACGTTGTTTAAGTCTCCTTTGGTACACTGGACATTGTGTGTCTCGTGCACTATGGTGGTTTAATAGAGGATCATATTTCATCCTAGTACAATTTGGGCATGTTAATACATCATTTTCACAGTCCTTGCCGAAATGTTCTCCACCACATTTATGGCAACATTTTTCTTCTTTGCAGTACTTAGCAATATGACCAAACCCAGAGCATCTGAAACATAATGCTAGGTTGAAATGTTCTTGTACATGCACTTTAATAAGATCAAAATTAACTTTTTCTTTTTTAAGGAACCATTTTGATATTTCTGGTGGTGCCTGAAGGATCCAGTTTTCTTTATATTGATTTCGGCATTGTTTTTTTGTAACTACTGTTATTTTTTCTAGAGCACTATACCCCAGTTCATCCTCCATTTCACTGTTTAATCTAACTAGTTCTCTTAAAAAGTCCTCATTTGTTAGTCCTTTTTCGATTCCTGTTATTATAAACATTGGGTCAGTGTTTTGTGATTCTTTAATTCGTATATCCTCCTTGTTGTTTAGTGCTAATTTGAGTTTTTCTTGTTGTTCTTTGTTGTGACTTTCAAGGACAATAGCCCCACTTTTTAGATGTCTTATGCTTTTAAATCCACCGTCTGTCATACATGGGGGTATTTCCTTCCTAACTTTTTTACTTGCCTCTTTAGCATCAACAACGTTTTCAACGGTAATTACTGTCTCAAGTTTTTGTGTTACTTTTGGAGTGACCCACGTTTTAGAGACATATTCCGAGGATTTTCCTTGCTGATTAGTTTTTTCCGGTGTTAAGGTGGTTACAGTTGCGTAGGTCTTGGGTATTTTCAGTTCTACTGATTCTCCTTTCTTTTGATTTATATTGATATTTTTTATGTTTTGTAGCAAGCTTTCTTTTTCTAGAAATCCAATTTTATATATTAACGAAGTTAGACATTTGTGAATTGTATTGCTTGCATTTCGTAAACATTCTTGATCTTCTTTTAAAAAAATATCTCCTGTTTTAATGTTTGCTGTTCTTTGAATCTCATCTATGGCTGCGAAAACAGTGAATATTATTTTTTCTGTCGACATAGCTTCATGCTTATCTAGTGCGGGTCCTGTTTCTAACTGGTTTTCTAGGTTAATAGTGCCATTGTAAATATCTTTCTGTGCTTCACTTCTGTCGCATTGTCTCTTTTTTGTCTTTTCTGCCTCTGATGTGTCATTTTCAGATCTATTTCTTTTATTTCCTGTTTCCAGATGATTGCTTTTTCTATTGTCTTCTAATGGTGGTGGGGTACGTATCACTGCATTCTTGGATTTAAAAGGGTTTTCATTTTCAGTCAACTCCTTATTGAATGCTCCTGGTATATCAGTTTTACTGTTACTGTTATCATTCACACATTTTTTATTTTTATCAGCATATGTTCTTAATGGTTTGTTTACATCTTTTTTATCATTAGCACAGGTTTTATTTATATTCGATACAGGTAAATTTTCAATGGAACTGAGGGAAAAACTTCTCGTTTTAACACTTTTCACACTAGATCTTAACTGGCTTTTGTTTTTATCACTTTCCTTGCCATCACTCTTATCTCCCATGATAAATTCCTAATATTTACGATAATATTACGCGAAAGAAACGACTTTATTTGCAGAGCTCTCAAATGTATGTTTACTCTTTACGCTACTAAACATACTTAAATTATCAAACAAATTAGCAAAATTTTCTTAAATTTTAAAATGAAAGAATGTTATTAATTTATGCTTACATGGTAAGTAAGGAATGAAATTGTACAAAAAAAAAACAAATATAAAAGTAATACAAAAATAAAACTAATAACTAAATTTTCCGTTTGCTCTTAAGCAATCATGAATAGACGTTGTTACATGGTCTGTTGTAGCTCTCCGTATTTCTTCTCCATCTATAGCTCCTAGAGTTGCCCTTACTCGTTGCTCTAGATCCTGCTTGGTGGTAACTGGTGTTTTATAAACTCTTTCTTTTATTGTACCCCACAAATAAAAATCTAATGGGGTAAGATCCGGAGATCTTGGGGGCCAGTTCTATGGTCCTTGTCGACCAATCCATCTGTCTTCAAACATGTTAAATAATTCTATGCGCACTTCATTGGTAGAATGGGCTAGTGCTCCATCTAACTGACACCAGCAGTTTTCAAGGATATTTAATGGTAAATCATCTAAAAAGTCCGAAATAGTGGTCCTTAATATTTCTAAATATTTTGCGCCCGTTAAGTTATCGTCGTAAATACAAAAGGCCATTTTATTATCCATTAGCAAACAAAAACGTTAAAACTGAACTGATACTGGAAACTTTTTTCTCTTACGAAGTGGGGATTTTCTCTAGACCAAAAATGGGAGTTTCTTCGATTAAAAATGTCTTCCCTTAAAAACTTAGCTTCATCTCTCCAAATGATCTTTTTAAAAAATCGGGGTCTTCTTGTGTCCGGACTAATATAATTTCACAAAATTCTACACGTTTTAGAGGATCATTTTGTTGAAGTGCCTGAAGTGTAATAAGTTTGTAATCGTGCATTTGATGATTATGTAAGATTCGCTCTATGGATTTATATGTGAGTCCTCAGTCGATTTCTGCACTGTATATGGACGCATGCGGCAATGCATGAAAATATGCCAGAACATTAATTTCATTTTCTTCATTACTTGTTACCGGTTTAATTTGAATTCTGGGCGCTTTAACATTATTATACTGCAACATATTTCTTTCCATTCTTTTAAACTTTTTTGGTGTCATTGGAGGTGAATTCGGATACAGTTCGTTGAATCGTCTACATGTTCTTGATATAATTTTATTACACTCTCCGTGTATAAAAAATAAATTCAAAATTTCTGCATTAGAATAAGAGTTATTTGCCATTTTGTTTGCTAATTTAAAAAATAGACCTTTCCCCAAAGCCAATTTACTTGACATTTTTATTTTTCATTTGTTTCCGGACAAATTCTGCCAAAGTCTACTATTAAAATGTTTTAAAACATTTTTATTTAGTTATTAATTTTCTAAAATGCCTGTAAGTTCGAAACGGTTAAAGATAGGTATAGGAACATGGTATACAGTTTGGTAGGAAATTTGTTCTAGTTTTTGTTAAAAAAATAAAATACAGGGTGTTCTATTTAAAAAATTGAGTTTTTTGCATTTCTTTATATTACGAAGATACAATTTTTTTGAGACGCCCTGTATAAAAATACTTTAATAATTCGTCAAAATTCTAAGAAAGCAATATTTTGTGAAACTTCTGCAAAAATTTTAACTTTCTAGGTGCCTTGGTCACAAAAATATTTGATTTTTTAGGGAGCATGTTTTAGCCCCAAAAATTTACTTATGAATTAATATTTCAAAAACTATCAGAGATAGGCATAGGATATTATACACAAAAAAAATTTGTATTATAAATCAGAATCAAAATGTAAAATAATATACAGGGTGTCTCATTTAAAATTCCGAAGTTGCTATGAGTTTCAGAATGATGTGGCAACACTGCCTCTTTCAAAATATTTTTAAACGATAGAACACCAGTTCCTATAACCTCACCCAAGTTTTCAGAAAATCATCTTCTGTCGTTTTCTAAATACTTCTAATAGGCCACTGAGTTTGGCGCACCCTGTATATATATACAGTGACCGGCAAAAAGTTCGCAACATATGGGAAAAATTTTTATTAGGAGAGTATCGGAAAAACTTTCCCAGGGGATCGGTTCTGCATGTCCGATAACCTAAGAATCGATTTTGACATACGTCACGTGACCACTGGTATAGCGTCAAATTAAAAAAAAAATTGTTAATTTACAAAAAGTGAGGTTAGTTGACGAGATATCATAAAAAGTTATTTGAAAAAATTGCTTAGAATTAAATTCTAGGTCCTTGTGCAAAATTTTAAGATTTTATTTAAAAAAATTGGAAAACTCAATTTTTTTTAAATATTTTTTTATCGATTTACAAATTTCCGGTTTTTTTCGTTTAGATAGCTTGGCTAATGTAAAGCCCATGTATCTGGATGAAAATAAACGAATGTAGTAGTTTTTTCTACAATTGACAGGACAAAATTAAAAAAAACAGGGTTTCGCCGGACGCTAGCTGTTGCAATGATTTGTATCTAGCAGCAGTGTCAAAATTTTAGAGACATTTCAATGAGATTACATTGAGAAAACCTTAATCGTCTTAAATATATCTGAAATTCGACTTTTTGTAAAGTTAAGGGGATTAAAATAGATAATAAACAAAAAATTACCTGTTTATTTAATCGAAATTTTATAAACGAAAACCAATGTAAGAAAAACTTAAAAGTAGTCAAATTCTGTACTAACAACATAAAAAATCATTGTTTTTCCTTGGGTGCACAAAATTTAAAGCTCAGTATGACCACCATTTCTCTCCATATATACTATTGTTCTCGAGCGCAACTCTCGATTAACATTTCGGAGCATTTTACGATTTATTTGCAATACACAATTTCTAATGACATTCTCTAAATTTTGTATATTCCTAAAGGGTCGATGTTTGTACACAGAGTTCTTTAGGTATCCCCACATAAAGAAATCTAACGGAGTCAGATCTGGTGATCTCGCAGGCCACGGATTTTCAGAAAACCGTCCTATCCACTGGTTTCCAAATTCTTGATCCAGCCATCTCTTCACCTCATTTGTGGAATGAATGCTAGCTCCGTCTTGTTGAAAGTATAAATTTCTTCTTTCGGCTAATGACAAATTGTCTAAAAAGTCAGATATCTCAGTTTGTAGAAATTCTAAATATCGTTCTGAATTTAAATTGTCTCTAAAGAAAAAAGGTCCCACTATTCTGAGGTTGAAAATTCCGCACCACACATTAACCTTAAAACTATATTGGTCTTTACTCTGAATTACAAAGTCTGGGTTTTCGGTGGCCCACCATCTACAGTTTTGTGAACTGACGGTTCCGTTAGAGGTAAATGTAGCTTCATCCGAGAAAAGAACGTTCTTTGGGAAATTAAAATCTTCCTCAATCATACCCTGGAACCAGGCACAAAAATCGAAGCGGGCGTCATAATCCCTATCTTTTAATACTTGTACAAATTTAGGTTTGTACGGATGAAATTTGTTTCTTTTTAATATCCTCCGCACAGATCTTTCGTGAATGTTAGTGATCTCCGATATTTGACTAACTGCTAATTGGGGTGTTTCTGTGATCGACAAACACACATCCAGAGAACCTTCGTCACCTGTTACCGGTTTTTCATGGGAAACTTTATACTGATTTTATACCGATCCCGTTTCTTTAAATTTATTGACTAGACGAGATACTGTGGAATAATGGAGGGATTCATCGGGGTGCCTCTCATTAAAAATTGCTGCTGTTTCTCTATGGCTTTTGTAATTATCTCCAGAAATTAAAATAATTTCTATCTTTTCCTGAAGAAGTAGTGTGGGTGCCATTTTAAGGAATAAAATATTAATAAACTTATGTAAAATATCAAACTTAGTAAGATGCGAGACATAAACCAATGACATAGGTTGAAATCAAACAAATTATAATTTGTTTGACATTTTTCTGTTGTTTTTAACCTACTAGATTATTTGGTTGTTTTAATTTCAGAGCCTGCTTTGGTAGTTTTAAGTACAACTAAATAGACCTGGTTGTTAAATTTATGTGCGAAAAATCTTAATAAAATCTTGATACAGTCATTTCATTAGATTCAAACCATTGCAACAGCGAGCGTCCGGCGAACACCTATTTTTTCGATTTTGTCCTGTCAATTGTAGAATTGTAGATCTGACTCCGTTAGATTTTTTTATGTGGGGATACCTAAAGAACCCTGTGCACAAACATCGACCCTTTAGGAATATACAAAATTTAGAGAATGTCATTATAAATTGTGTATTGCAAATAAATCGTAAAATGCTCCGAAATGTTAATCGAGAGTTGCGCTCGAGAACAACAGTATGTATGGAGAGAAATGGTGGTCATACTGAGTTTTAAATTTTGTGCACCCAAGGAAAAACAATGATTTTTTGTGTTGTTAGTACAGAATTTGACTACTTTTAAGTTTTTCTTACATTGGTTTTCGTTTATAAAATTTCGATTAAATAAACAGGTAATTTTTTGTTTATTATCTATTTTAATCCCCTTAACTTTACAAAAAGTCGAACTTCAGATATATTTAAGACGATTAAGGTTTTCTCAATGTAATCTCATTGAAATGTCTCTAAAATTTTGACACTGCTGCTAGATACAAATCATTGCAACAGCTAGCGTCCGGCGAAACCCTGTTTTTTTTAATTTTGTCCTGTCAATTGTAGAAAAAACTACTACATTCGTTTATTTTCATCCAGATACATGGGCTTTACATTAGCCAAGCTATCTAAACGAAAAAAACTGGAAATTTGTAAATCGATAAAAAAATATTTAAAAAAAATTGAGTTTTCCAATTTTTTTAAATAAAATCTGAAAATTTTGCACAAGGACCTAGAATTTAATTCTAAGCAATTTTTTCAAATAACTTTTTTTGATATCTCGTCAACTAACCTCACTTTTTGTAAATTAACAATTTTTTTTTTAATTTGACGCTATACCAGTGGTCACGTGACGTATGTCAAAATCGATTTTTAGGTTATCGGACATGCAGAACCGATCCCCCGGAAAAGTTTTTCCAATACTCACCTAATAAAAATTTTTCCCATATGTTGCGAACTTTTTGCCGGTCACTGTATATATATATATATATATATATATATATATATATATATATATATATATATATATATATATATATATATATATATATATGTATATATATATATATATATATATATATATATATATATATATATATATATATATATATATATATATATATATATATATATATATATATATATATATATATATATATATATATATATATATATATATATATATATATATATAGCTGCTGAAATTAGATGTAGTTGCGTAGTTTTACACAATATATGTAGGGATCGGGCAGTTCCTATGCCGATAGATGATGACAACCCTGTAGAAGCAACATATCCAGTAAACAATGAACTTCACCAACTAGAGAGAAATTGGCTTAATGAGGAAGGGAGGCATAGACAGGAAATTATTAATACACATTTTGCATAAATATTTCACTACAAATTTTAAAAAACAAGTTTTTATTTTGCAAACAACAAAAATGAAATACGCACGAGTTTAACAAAATCTAACTTAACGTACATCTTAAACAAAGCATTTTAAAACAAACAAGGGAACCGTCCGAGGTGTCCCACTCCGATTTCAATGAATCGTAGCAGGGTGAAACATCAACTCACCCTAACATGGTAAAATGAGGTGATCTTCCACCCTGCCAAGTTTCATTAAAATCTAACACCTTAGATGGTGACCATTGGTAAGTAAATACTCAAATCAGTCATAAAACCCTGCATATTAGGACCTAAAATATAAACATCAGTCAAAATAAGGAATACTTTCTCCATAAAAAAATAACAACTAAAATGTCAGTGAGAGAACTGCATTCTCCCTTTTATTTTTTCTATTTGTAGCATGTGCCAGATACCATGTTGCATTAGCTAAATTATTGTTTGAATCCGCCAACACTTTCAAGCATTTTTCATGATTTCTTGTTATAGTTTCGGTGGATGTTTCAAAACGTCGGCTTTTTTCTGTTCACTCTTCTTGTTTCGAAAATTTTCTACAAAAAATAAATTTTAAATAAAAGGTGTCACAAGAATGCATGTAACATATGAGGCGGTGGAAGGAAAAGTGGTGTAAATCAGGTTAGTGTAATTTTGAGAAACAAGGTGTTTGACTGCAACGACTCAAAAAAATTCCACATTATTTGTTTTTATCAAATATAGTTTAGTCTAAACAACAGATAGTTGTTGTATCTTCTCAAGAAATATGAATTGTTAGATCAATGGGAGGGATGAGTTCTTGAAAGGAGAATTGACTTACACCATTTATTTTCCTGTAACCTAATTTATCTTTCTGTTGGCTTGGGAAAACGCAAATTTTTAAGAATAGAAAACATTAATTATCTAAAACGCTGTATTTATTATTATGATTACGTACAAATCAAATCCGTATTATCAATTAAAAGATATTTAAACTGCTTCAACATCATCATTCACTACTTCACGCTCTGGTAGTGGTGCAACTTCGCATCTTCATTGACTTCAGTGGTCGCAAGAGTTGCACTTGTCCTGTTTCTTCATCACTGTAAGTGGTCTAGGCCCTCTGTAAAGCGTTTCCTGAACTACATTCTTCAGTTCAGATGGTCTTCCGGTTCTTGCTTTTTTCACATTGACAGTAGAGAATGGCACGTATTCATTTAAGGTCTCTTTGTATTGAAAAGAGAATGGTTCACTTTTTACACAGCGAATCCATTGCATTTTAAGTCATGAGACTTGTTGCTTCTGGTTATTTATCTTCCTTTTGGTGATAGCTTTCTCGACACTAGATGAACTTTTGAAGTCTTCAGAAATATCTAAGTCAGAATGTTCCCAGTCCTCAGATCCTGAATATGCCAGAATGCTTGATTCACTAATAGACTCATCACTTGAATCACTCATATTAATTGCCGACAAATTTATTCCAACTAAACACAACAACTGTCACCAACGAAATAATAGAACAGTTGGAAGAAAAGTGGTGTAAGTCAGACTTGCACCAATGCTGCCAACAAACAGCTCTTATTATTTGGTTTTCAAACTTGTGAATCCATCTATGAGGATACATTTAAAGCTTTGACTTACACCACCTTTCCCAATAGCAAAATTAAATATGGATATTGCATTTTGCTCTAACCTAGAAAAAGTTGAAAATGTGACTTACACCACTTTTCCTTTCACCGCCTCATGTGGGAAACTTTTTCATTATTGATTTTTTTAGTAAATTTAGGTTCTAAAAAAAGTTGCTTCACGACTTCAAAACTATGTTATGCACCCTAGAATTTATTTTGCTTATTATTGACATGATGTCTATACGTGTGTATATGCGTCAATTTCTTTCTCCCGCGGTAACTCAAGAACGCTTTACAAATTTTAAGCACTAAGAAAGAATTTTAAAAAATCATGATTTTTTTATTTAAATTCATTTTGTTTTTAAGTTCTGACAGCCCACGAAGACCGAAGTCGAAGTACTATGTACCATGGGTGTACTGGGGAAATCCGACTCACAAATTCAGAGCTGGAAACATCCGTATGGACTTCACCAGCCCTTTAAGAGGATTTGTAGGGCGGTACCACCTCGGTCGAAGAAGATATCCTCTACCACCTTCCGAAAATTAATTTAATAATTTAAATTAATAATTTTTAATTTTTTTAATGATCAAGTTTTTCCCAACCCTGCTTTACTGGTCTAGACTGGTAAGTAGGCATCAGGGACCGCTAAAACACTATACCGATCCCTGATGCCTGATTTCTGGTCTAGACTGATAAAAATGTCATAAGTATATTATACTTAAATTAAATTCTGATATAGGTACTATCAGCTTTGTGTTGGTTATAAAAAAAATAAATGACTCACCCGGAAAGTGTCACTTTCTGGTCTTGTCACGTAAATAACTATTAAAGAATAAAAGTATAATGGTTACTTGTAAATTTGAAGATGAAGGCTTATTTGTGTCCACGACATGCTTAGAATTTTTAACATTCACATTTTGGCTTAACATTGTATTTTCGTATTAGTATCATTTGTTGCTATGTTGTCATTTTCTATAATCTAAAAGGAAAATCAAATGTAAAATACAATAACAAATTCAAGTAGGACTACTACTAACCATCTCTAAATCGTCAACATTATCATAGGATTGAGCACGTGGTTTTGTTACCTTGGGTAAACCGGTTGGGTACATAATGCAATAATGCAATTATTTTTCTGTTAAGAGTATCACTTGACAAAAAAAAGTAATGATGGAGGTGAAGGTTGCTTTATATAGGCACAATTAAATTGACAATCTACAATATTATTGGTTTACAAGTTTACACTGTTAAGCTGACCCTGCTTCTGTTATTTGTGTTGGTTGTTCTTAGTTTAATTCAATCTACTTTAGTTTAATCGTGCCTGTATAAACCAACCTTTAGGTGTAGTTACATCTTTCCACTGTTTTACATTTTTGTTGGCCCCTGGAAGTTGATTTAACTCTTCGACAAAGTCTGCCAGCAGATTTTGAGCTTTGGCAGGTCTCTTGGATTTACCTTACTCTCCAACATGAATTTGTTTTTTCCAAATGTTGAATAAAGTGTTCTTTTTGACTTTTTGTCATACGACTGGAACGACTCTTTTTGTTTTGGTTTTCAAAAAAATACGAAATGAATACGTTTTACGTTTTTTTTTGTTGACAGCTAACAAATCTTAACCTTACTTTTTCTTCTTTTGATTTATGGCGTCAATATTCTGATTCATGTCAACTACCTTTTAACATGTATGTTAAAATTAGGCACATTTAAAAGGATGTTAATTTTAATTTTACAGAATAGCATTTTATGTTAAATTGGAAAAACTTAACATCCGCTAAAATTTAATATGTAACGTTATAGACTTACCACTATAGTATTTTATTAAATATATTTCAATGAAGTAAAAATTTAGTAAGTTTCCTAACCAAGCCGATTTTTAAAAATTCTGAAAGTGATACGGGATACCTCCGTACATATATAGGGGTACTTATGTACACACAGAATAGCTTGGAAAACTATACATAAAACACCGTAATCTATGTTTCAATGGTTATAATTTTTAAAAAACAGTTAATGAACATTGTATTCACTTAAATTTAAAGGGAAGTTAAACATAGCAGAAGTTCTAGCCGTAATAGAAGATGAGGGACAAGGTAATATTAAAACAACATCGTCAATATATACGGTACTTTCATCAATGACACTTGGGAAAACAAATGTCCACGAACCTGTTTTTTTTGCAAAGAGGAAACCTTGTACTCTGCATGGCTGTAATAAGCAACAACCTGACCCACATAATATACTACAGACTTTTATTTTCAAATTTTACTAAAATAAAACTAGAATCTTTTATATTCTTAGGCAATACGTCAGTAATCGGTTCGTCTGCAATCTGGGCTTCATCTTCGGATAGATCATTACTGGAAGTAGAGCTTTCTCTTAAACTTATATCTTCTTCTGAGGTACCACTTTCGGATGGAGTTATTGGTTTTCGACGTTTTGTCATTTGTGGCTTTAGATCTGCTTCAGGTAACAAAGATAGAGCCCGTTTAATATTTTTAGCTTTCATTCGTCGTTCTTTTTCAATTATTTCATTTCTTTATGTCGGTGCAACTTCTCTAATCTATTTTTCTCTGGGGTACCTGTGTATATTCTTAACTTTGTTGTTGTTTGTCGACTTTTCTTTGTTTTAGGGGTCCTTGTGATTTTTGGATAAGGGAGTACCATTTCTGGTGATATTAAAACTTTTGATGATGATGCTTGTGAACACGATGGAGTAGTCGATTGTGCAGCTGCAGCCTCAGGTTACTGTGAAATATCTTTCGAGTCAGGCGAAATTCCTTCTACAGTTGTTTGATTTATTGAGGCAGTTTTATTAGCGGCGTTGGCTTCATTGTCAGTGTTGGATGTTTCTGTCGTGTAAGTATAAACTTGAGTCGGGGCGAAATCTTTATCTGAAAATGCCAGTTTGTTAAAGGGCCATATTCCATGCTTTATAAATCCACTGGTTATCTTTTTAGCCGTAAATGATTCAAAATGTGCTACTTTTACTATCTTTGGAATATTGTAAATGCTCACTGTTTTACTCCAAATACTCCCACGTCAAGTGGTTGAAGACGGTGGGATGTATGAGGCGGGAAAGACAGGTAAATTATACCATTGTCGTCTCGGGCATAATTAATGACCTTTATTGTAACATTCTTCAGCTTTCATGGTTGTCACATGATAATAATGATAATAGGATTTTCCTTTGAACAAAGAATATGTATCTATATGTGCTTCAGAACATCCAAAAATATTTTAATTAGTGAATTTATCCATCCACTTCTACTTGCAACACCCATACTGCCTTATAAACGGGAGCACCTTCCAAAACATGATATTTAAAGTGGACTCGAGGAAAACAAATAGAGGAGGAATTGTATTTCCACTAGCGGAGCTTATACCACCAAAAGTAACAAATTCCCCTCTTTGCGCAGACACAAGCTGACCGACTTGTTTTTTAGTTTTTTCAGTCATAACTTTGGAAGTGCTGAATACCAGCGATATACCCGATTCATCAAAATTGAATATACGATCTGCAGTAAATTCGTATCTCTAGATTTTTATAAAAATCATTTACGGCTGTTTTATTAAACCCAAATAATTTGGCGGCCCTTGTATTTTCAGGCTTTCTTAAACTTAAATTACTATTTCTTTGGCGAAATCCATTCATCCAATCAATGTCTGCCATTTGAGTTTCATCCCATTTGGAGGGATATTTGCAGTTCATTCTTTTAGCGTACTCGTAAGCCAATTTTCTAACTTGCAAAACTGTTAGTCCGTAGTGCATTTTACTACACTCCAAAATATAATTCTTGGAAAGGGATTCTTCTTCAGTCGAAAATACTTGAAAGGAAGTATATTTGGAGTTAAATGTGTGAGGAGTATTTTCATTGTCGCGATAAGATGCATTTCGAATTTTAAGGATGCGGCTTTCCAGGGTTGAAGTTTTTTAGATTATGTGCCTCTGCAGCTTTTTGTATGATAATTTCCCTCTAGGACATCTTGGATTGCTAAAGACATAGCGTGTTCGTCAACATCGCCGCTTCTTTTTCCTTTCTTCTTATAATTTCTTACCATGATTCTGAAAACAAAAGAAACATCTTGGCAACATAATGGGGCACATTCGTACGCGTGCGAATGTGCCCCACTGCTCATGTACGAATCTACCCCAAATGACGAATAAAATTAAAAGATGTTTTAAAAAAAAACTTCAAAATATACTGAATATTGTGAGTGAAAAAGAGTACTTGGAACTTTGCTACCAAAAAAAAATGGTTTCTGCAATTAACACTTGGCAAAATAGCTTGAGATGGTCACAAACTTCGTAAAACAATTTGCATGTGGTATGCGAACACATCTAACGCCCTACTCTGTCGCTATTTCTCATTAGACTAGCGCCAAATTTTGCTGGTGTGCGTGCTACGAACATACCCGATCATGCTTTCCGAATACCTGTGATTAGTTCATAATACGTAATCTACGAATGTGCCCCGTGTACGAAGCATGGCACTCTACCCCGTTTGGTGGTCCTGGAGAATTCTGAAATATTCTAGAAGCATTTTCAGACAATAAGGGGCATTATAAATAAGAAAATAGAATCCTGTGATAAATTTTTGAATTTCTATTATAGGCATGCAGAAACGAATATTCCACAAATCAGACCTTCTTTCATAGGCGTAACATAATGAGAAAATTAACCAAGGTATTCAATTAGAAACTAACGGAAAATCAAGCTAAAATCTCAAAATACACCAACATGATCTAAAGCCTATAACACTTTTGTGAAGTCCGTAACAGTAGATAAATAATTCAATAAATAGATCTTTTCAGTCCTTATACGTTACAAGTCATAACTTAATATACTTATAAGTAATCAGCTTTCCATAACACCAGAAATTATTTAAATGAATTCCGGAAAATACGATCCTAAAACTCTAAAGTTGCCGTAAGAATACATTTTGAGGAACAGCAACATTGCTTTTCAACTTTAAAGAGATATTTTAACTCTGATACTACTAAAACTCAACAATATGGCAAACTGTTGAAATGATAAGGGGGATTGCTAAAAGTTTCTAGGGAAATTAAATATGACAAAGTTTAGAAATTAAATTAACTTATTGTGTTTGTGCATTAAATAAATATAACTAAGATACAAATGTTAAGCAAAATTAGTGTTAGGAGTGGTACATAAATAGGAAATACTGTTAAATATTACTTATAATTTACCATGAAATCCAACTTATTATTAAAATAGTATTACAATATTACCTGGGTAATATTATAAGCCCTAGCTAGCACTCGATGAGATTTGAGATCCGTTGGTCCGGCCATGGCTACTTTCTTGTCGTGTGGTAATTAACTTATGATGTTTTTTTTTTTACGAGCGCCACTGCCTTTTTTGAAGGTGTAGTTTCTGGTAAAGACAGAAACCGCTGCAGAAATCACCACTAGTGCGCCTGAATATCGCAAACAAAAAGATCTGGGTCCCACACAAATAAACTTTTATTACATTAATATTTGGCCCACTTTTTACAAACTTTGTACATTACTTACATTTTTTACATATTTACAGTTTAAGTTATTCCCAAAAAAGATTCATCTGAATTTACACAAAGCTGAATTGGTTCGTACCACTTGATAGAAACTTTAAGTATAATAAATACTAACCGCTATTCGATATTTATGAATTCGATTGGGGCGCACATTATTTTAGCCAAAATAGTAAATTATGGTCGCAACCAATTTGTCATTACATAATTAATGAAAGAAATTTTGTTTAAATAACCAGATAAAATTGTGAAATTAAATGTTTAAATATTTATAAATAAAAATGGAACAAACTGGCCTTGACCGTTGTTGTTCTTGATCTAACAGACATCCAAGCACCACCTTGCTGTTTCATAAAGACTTCACCCTACTTGTAGTACATATGGTGAATCTAAAGGGTGATTTATCTCGAGGGTGGTGAATTCAAGGTGTGTTATCCCGAAGGAGAACTAAAATGGGTGAAACTCACAGGTGGTTCATCCCAAAGGTTATCTATCCCTAGGGTGGTCTATCCCGAAGGTGATCTATCCCTAGGGTGGTCTATCCCGAAGGTGATCCCTAAAATGAATTTACACCCTATAATGTCACACGACAAAAGCTATGGTACGGAGGGCTTGGATAAAGAACTTACCTCTAGTTATGAGGGAACCATAAAAATTACAAAGCCATACTGGACTTCTAAAGTGCCATTAATAGTCAATAAAAATACTTTTCCAACCATAATAATTAATAATTTCAGACTAAAAGAAATGAAACAAATTCTTAACATAAGGTTTTACAAAATGGCGTTTACTACTTACAGAAAATAAAAAAAAAACATCCTCAAAGGCATACAGCAATAAAAGACCATCCAGGAAGCAAATAAAATCACACAATAATTCCAATAATTCTCAAACTTTGAAAAAGGGTGCTGGAGAAAGCCTCCCTGAAAATGGGTCTTGTCTATCTGCTTCCTTGCAGATTCGAAATGACGAAAGACGCATTTTCTTTGTCTTTCCTATATTTATAGCCTCGGTAAAAAACACCTATTTTTTATAAACAAATACCAGAATTCCTCATCGCGTGACTAACCTAACTTGTCAAATGTCCTGTCAGAAACAGAATAGTAGGGTTCATTCATAATCAAAATATTGTGAGCGGAATGGCGAATTGACCTTATAACGGAATAGCGAACTCTCAAAACTGCCTATTGACAATGATGCCAAAGATCATGTTATACCATGGTGCAATTCTTAAGAAAGTAGAAAGTTATTTAATTTGTTAGAAAGACAGAATAAGAAAGTTATTAAAGACTTAAATGAAAAGGTTTACATAAATACCGTAATAGCATTTTTTCCTTATGGGGAAATGTGCGTAAAATAAAAATGCTACACTAGTACCTATTTATTATTTTTAATACGATGAGTGTTTCTAAATGAAATAATATTACTAAATCTACGTCCTCCAGTTTTCCTGGAGGTTTCTACCCCTTTTGCAATCGCGCCCACTCAATCATTTAATTAAACGATCAAAGGTACTTACCTGAAGTTCGATCGTAGTTATATTAGGCACCCGGTCCGAAGATATCATTTAAGTTTCACTATGTAGTTCGGCATTCGGTATCACCAGGCTACAAATTTTAAAGATAAACTAATCCAACCCTGTTTACCCTGACTCTATCCTTCGCTGTCGCCGGACCTCACTTATCCAAGTTATTTTTTCGCGACTGGCTTGGTAAGTGGAAGAGGGGGGATAGTGATATCTTCGGGCCGGGGCCTTATATAATTACGATTGAACATGACCGTTTAATGATATTTCGTCACCCTGTCCAAAGATATCATTTATGTTTTACTACATAAATGTTTAAATGTATGTATAATTAATTCAGTACAATAACAGAAATTGTCTTATAGTTTTTTTTCCGCATTAATAATACGTAATTTCACCTTCAAAATAATTATGTATGTTTATTTTTTTTTTGAAAGATGTCGCTTGGTTCCTTTCTGTGTTTTAAAATTTAGATAATTAGGTCAAGAGAACAACAAAAGTAAGTATGAATAGAAAAAGAAAATATTATTTATTTTGACAACCAGAACAACTTCTACTACCTAAATAGTATAGACGTGAACCTATTTTCTAATCGTCTGGTTTAAAATCAGGAATACCTCCAAACCCATCATCTTCCGTATCTTTATCGATGAAGAGTGATGAATAAAATACTTCCCAATCTTTAGGAATCAAATGCCTAATGGACTTTATATCTTTTAACTTTTCTCTCGAGATTCCTTTTCGATTAGGCTAGAGTATATTTAGATCATTCTTATACAATCCATTGCAGGGCCGACCGCGAGTTTTTTTATAAATATTAACTTTAGTGACCATCTCGTCAGAATTTTGTTTCGTGAAAATGGAGAAGGGCTTTTCTTTTAAAATATTTAACTCTCTTGTTTTAGCCTACTTATTTCTTCTCGATTTAGTCCTTTTTTTATTGTTTTACCGTACTGACATGGTAAACGATATGAAACCGTGAAACATTTTGCAAAGAAGAATCACGTAACAGGGTGCAGATAAATAATAACTACAATCATAATTTGCAAGAAGGAACCAGTCACTTGGTTTGTTTTACCAAAATGGTTCAATGTAATATTTTCTTTTGGGATGGTTCGTATTTCCTTTTTGTAAAAGATATATTTTTACTTTTACCTGGTTCTTTTCTGCAAAATGTAATATCGACCTTTAGATACCAGTTCAGCTAAAATTCTTATATATTGGAATTTTGTCGCTTGGTTCTTTTTTGCATAACTACGTCCAACTTATTATTGCTGCGTTTAAAACTTAGACCTAAGATGACCAGGTGGCCCTATATATAGACCAAAAAAGGGGTAGGTAACTGTATTAACAAAAAATTAGCCCTAGTAAGTAATAACCCTAAAAAGTAATAATGTAATATGCAATAATATATTTAACTTAAAATATTTTTAGCAAATTGTCCTACTTGTAATAATGGTAGGTTGTAAAATCTTTAGAATGTAGATGATTTTTCACTCTACCCTGCAGATTCTCTGATGACATCAATAGATAATCCATTTCTAAAAACAGCCGAGGTAGATGCATAGCGCGTAAACAGAGTGGTATCCTTCAAAGTATCTTTAACCCATCGGCTTAAAGATTATTTACAAGCAGCGCTATAAAAGTTTTACAATTGTCAAAAACAATTGATCACACCCTGCTGGACTAATCTGCTCAGTATTTACGCAGGACTGCAGTGGCACATAAATTGTGTTTTTCTAAATATAGCGGGATTATTAGACATTGCTGAAATTTACTGATACTAGAGGTTTTAACAAAATCTGATATAAATATCTGAATACCTCCGTCATACTGCTTTATGTGAGACGATTTAATCAAAAAGATTGCTTGAAGGCGCTGGCCCGTAGTTAATGCAAGAAGAGTTACTAACTTCAAATAAACATTTTTCAGTGTGGCGTCCGGCAATTGCTCCAAAAATTCTAAAACCGGTTGTGGGTCCCATATAAATTTATATCGTGGTTTTGGCGGTCTTATTTTGAAAATACTCTTTATAAAGCGCCTTGGAAGTGGGCATCCGCCAATGTTTCCTAGAAAAATCAAAGCTAGAGCAGATCTATGTGTATTAAGTGTACGTTCACACTGCATGCTACGCGATGCTGTGCTATGCTATGCGATGCTATGCTAGGGTATCATCGGCTAGCATCGCTCGCTCGAAAAATGTGAGTGTTCACATTAGTAGCGTATTAGCGTTGCTGTTGTCAATATGGATTTGCAGCGCAATTATTTATTAACGGAAAGTTTTGCATTAAAATATATGTTTTTGACAAACTATAAGAAAAGAAGAGTTTGGGTGCATAACATTAACGAAAGAAGACACACATATGGGGAATTCCATCACCTTTTTAGAGAACTTAAAAAACACCCGACTAAATTTCAAGAGTAATTTCGTATGTCTCGAGAAACTTTTTATTATATACTTAGAGGTATCTCGTCTCGTATTGAATAGAGAAAAACCAACTGGAGGAAACCAATAACAGTTAAAGAAAGGCTTGTAATTGCACTAAGGTAAGTAAATAATAATACACAACTTTTTAATTTATTTCAAAACATACGTACAAGAAAAATGAATGAATGAATATTTAGTCCTTAAAGATTTGTATATCCATATTCCGAATTGGTTGATGACGTTGAACGGGAAATCAGCGGGGTTGACTCATAATTTGGGAAACTATTTGTCACTTCTGAGTGCTTAGGCACGCTCTGTGAAACTGTGCAATCATAAAGCAGTTCTTGCATCTTCATACGAAATAGCATATTAGTGTTAAAAGACATGTTTTTCATGGGCATCAAAAAACTCATTAAAAAGTAATAATTATCGTCGTTTTGCGATGATGCCGTCGCTTTTAATAATTCCATTTTTTCCTTTTCTAGGCGCAGAAACGAATCCATATTAACATCACCCTCTCGCTTTCGCTTTAGCGCTTTCCTTGTTTTAGGTTGATCCAAATTTATTTTTTCGGTATTTACGGGTTTGGAAGTACTTGGAAAGAAATCTGATAATGTTTCGTGATCGGTAACTGCAACATTACCTCCGATTTCACAATCATCTTCAGCCTGAGAGAATTCACCGTCTTCTATGTCTGTCTGAACATCTGTTTCGGTCTGTTCACTAACGGATGTTTCTTCTGTATCGGGAATTGTTACATTTCCTGTAAGTTTTCGGGGGATCATTTGTTCCTTTAAGAAAAGCATTTGTTGGAAATAAGCCCATTTAGAATTGAATAATAAAGGAGCTTCGTCGCCACTTTTTGATTTAGAATTTTTTTTCATTTCCACTCGAAAAACATCTCTGAGTGCCTTCCATTTTTTCTTCACTGCATCTTCTGAAAAAAGCCAAATGTCAATATTTAAGGCCAGCTAATTATTTTTTTTTGCATTTTATAGGTTTCTGACTACTGGAGTAAGCTACAGATCCTTAGCGTTTACGTATCGAGTAGTAGTATCTACAGTAGTGAAAATAGTTACAGAAGTATGTTCCGCTTTATGGGACGTTTTTGTTAACACGCATTTGCCACAACCAACTGAAAAGATCCTTTGTGGTGCAGCAGTAAAATACTGGGAAACATGGAATCTGCCAAACTGTGTCGGCTCAATTGACGGCAAACATATTCGAATTAAATGTCCAAGAAACTCAGGGTCCATGTTTTACAATTATAAACAATTTTTTTCTATTGTATTGCAAGCCATCTCCGATGCTGACTACAGGTTCCTAACCGTGGAAGTGGGTGCATATGGTAAACAAAGTGACGGTGGAAAGACCTTTGCCGGGCACTGACGTCCATTTTCCACATTTTTTAGTAGAAGATGAAGCCTATCCTTTAACACATTATCTACTGAGACCCTATCCACGAAGACAATTAACACCTGAACAATATTACTTTAACTGTCGACTTTCTCGTGCCAGACGATGTGTAGAATGTGCTTTTGGAATTCTTTTATCGAAATGGAGGGTTCTTACAAAGGCTATAGAGACGAACGTACCAACCTAAGCAATTGTAAAATGTGTATGTCTTCTTCACAATATTATCATTGATCGTGAAGGTATAACACAATTTAACATCCAGGGACGTAGAAGCTACTAGAGATAATCAGGTACCAGTAACCAGAACCTATAATCGAGCAAGAGCCAAAGCGTACCAATTACGCGATACTCTTAAAGAATATCTAAATGCGAATAGATTGGTTTAATCTTATTTATATTTTGTTGTTATTTCTATTTATTCGGAAACAAATTTAAGAAATTCGTGCAGATAAATTATTTACTTCTTTTTTAAAGTTGGTACTTAAAGTATGTGACAATTATTTAATTAGTAAGTTAGTTTAGTTATTAGTTCAGATATTTAGTATAATTTCGAAACGTGGTTATACAAAATCTGTGCTAAATTTTTCTGAAATTAACATAACCGTATTATTTCACCCAAAAAAAGGCAAATTAAAACGCAAAACACATTATGAAATAAATACTTATTGTACTTACTTGACGAGTTTAATTCTGCAGCAACTTCTGACCATAACCTATCGGACATATCTCGGTTATGGTACTGTTTTGAATGCTGATCCCACAAGGAAACACGTGTTGGAATTGAACTTATTAATTTTTCGGCATCCATTCCCATGAAGCGATCTGCTACAACTCGCTGTTAAAATCAAACTAATTTGATTTTCAAACAATCGCACGTTTACGCTGCTACTCGCCTCGTATCGCATCGCTTTTACTAGCCGGTAGTGTAAACATTCGCATATATATTATTATGTTTGTTTTAGTAGCCCAGCATCGCATAGCATAGCACAGCATCGCGTAGCATGCAGTGTGAACGTACACTAAAACGAACCATATGTAACACAGCGTGCAGCGCCACAAAAAAAGTGCCGTGGAAAGAAACTAGACTCCAGCTGTGCTATGGTTTTTGACCCGCTGATTACGAATCCGAAGGCCGTTTTATTAAATTGACTGTGGTTTTTACATAACACGAAAATTTCATTTTTTTCAGGTGATATAATTTTTCGAATTAAAATCAAGCAAAGAGCACAACTAAACATATTTCTGCGATAAATATCACAGCCCAACAATGAAAAAGGAGTTATATCAAAATATATTTTTGGATACAACTACCATTTTAGGTCAACTGCTGGGAAAATGTCACTGTCAAATTCGCGATACATATTATGTTTTTCTGAACATTAGTGTGGAATTTTATCACGTTACATTGAAGAGCAAGTTTCGGACGTTTTTACGTCATTAAGTAATATTATGAGAAAAATTGCAGAGTACAACAACGACAACTTGACCTTCGAATGAAACGTACTCCATTAATACACAGATGCACTTCGAATGATGCGCTTTTTTGCTTTCAAAACTTCTATTTATTGGTGCTCTTCTTCGTTTTCGTTTGTCTGATGGGATGTCTCTTTTCATTGTCCAACAATTGTCGGCCATCATATTGACATCCCACCTACTTTGGTATCTTCTTTCCATTTCTTTGATATCTTGATGAAACCTCCCACCTTGCTCTTCACTGTAATCACCTAGATTCTCAGGAAAATAATCAAGATGATAATGCAAAAAGTGCAACTTCAGGTTCATTAGACATCCTTATTTTTCATAGTTTTTGACTAATTCAGCTACTATTTCTTTATAATTTTCGCTCTTGTGGTTCCCTAAAAAATTGTAATGACTTTTTAACCCGTA
Source organism: Philopedon plagiatum (assembly GCA_963971165.1). NCBI lineage: Eukaryota > Metazoa > Arthropoda > Insecta > Coleoptera > Curculionidae > Philopedon > Philopedon plagiatum. Next base: position 42,004,115 of record OZ020190.1, on the reverse strand, counting down.
AGTACTATGCTACAAAAATAGTACCTCTGTACAATGCCAGGGACCTATTGACCCATTTTCTTTTTTGCATAAATAATGAGAAATAAATCATTTTTGATTAATGTATTTATTATAAACATACAAAATACATATAAAAATACAAAATTAGTCAAAACTTATTGGTCCATACAGCTAGGACATATTTTTTTGCACATTTTAAACAAATACGCTGTTTACTGCTTACGCAGTGCACGCTTGTCTTCCTGTTACTTCCGCTGGGGCAAAAAGCGCATCTCTTCCTTTTTGACCTAGAAACGGTTTGTTGAGGTACTTCCTCAACTGGTAAAAAAGTCCCAATCATTTTCCCCATGGATTCAAGAAAACTAAAGAGCAATGTTTTTGTTGGATATTCTCTCCTGAATATGTGGCCCACACAGGGAGCGTCCAAGGTCTTTTAGGAAAGTATGACGAGATATCTCATGCCCATTGCTTGAACACTAATACATTATTGGATTGTTAACTCCAGCAATGTTTAAGATACAGTGAAAAATTGTGATTGGCCAGCGACGAGTTCTCCTAGAAGTAGAATCTGTTGCATATTTTTCATCTAAGGCATCTACGCTCGCTTTACTGCAACTATAAAATTCATTAATATCTGTTTTTTTTTCGTTTCGTCATTTACGTTGGTATGGTGCATAATAGATATTAACAGAAGTTTACCTTTCTTTGGCACATGACTGACAATAGTTGTCTCTCCCTGAAATCCGAAAAGGGAAGAGCTTGTTGCTCGTTGACGATTAGCCTGAAATTCTGGTGGTACTTGCCCTTTATTTTTCTTTAATGTACCAACGTACGTAAAGCTTAGCCTAAATCATTCATTTGCCGTTTCTATAGAAGAATACCAATTATCGGCGGTAATATTTCTGTTGGATCTAATGGACAGATAATTACCTAGCGAAGGACAACCTGGGTAGGATTCAATAATGGGCTCCTATTTTCTTGTCAATTTTTAGCGCCCAAGTATATTTCTGCATTACACATGCAATGTGTTTTAGCATCGGTTAAGATTTGTATCTTTATCCTGTACGTGATAGGTTTGTTTGAGATACTCATACGAACTGCGCACCTGCCTTGAAAAGGCACTAACATCTCGTGTATAGTTACGTATGCACCTGGTGTATAGTTAGCCTGTGGTCGCAAAACAAATTCTTGAAACAAGTCCGAAATAGCTGCTAATTTATGTAATAAGGCTCTTTCTTTCCTAGTATCAACATCATCAAACCTCAGACAGCTCAGCAAGAAACTAAATCGGGTCAAGGTCATAGTACTGATAGCCCGTACAGTACCATCAGTACTCCATATAGATCTAAGGATAAATGTTTTGTAGGTCTTCATAAAAAATACTTTGAAGATATAATAATAAAAGCACGGTAGAATTATTAGACGGTAGCGACACTCGCCACTTATTCCTGTTTTTGCCGACTCTTCGCTAAACTAGTTTTATCCGGTTGCTGGCAACTCGTGGCGTCTTTACGGAGACAGTCAGAAAATTAGTCTGATTGAATACAGTCGAGATCGCGATGGTGTGTTATTGCCACGTAGAAAATTGTCCATACCTCGGGATTAAATAAATTTTGGAAATATATACAGATTGATACATAGAATTGTACTCTTTAAGTTGATAGGTGTACCTAGCTTTTATATTCAACCATTTTAAATATTAGTTTTATTTCATGTAGGCTAGGGGCAGGGGGGTTAAGTGTCGCTACTTCCCCATTTCTCTACTCTGATAACAGGCTCTAGGATTCCAATGGATGTCTTGACTGTTTATCTTGAGCTGGACCACAAACTCCTGGCAAAAAAGATATGATATTTTCTGCTGGAGTTCTATTTTCCACAGGTGTTTTTTTTTTGGCCATTTCGTTCTATCTTGTAGATGCGAATATCCCTTTTCAATTTCTTACTCTTCTTTTTCTTCTATATCGCTATCATCTCTTTAGTTTTTTAAGCTTTGGACGCCTATTTTCGTTATTAAGCTTCCATTCGTCACCTGAATCTTCTGAAAATTCGCTGGCAGTGTCATGGTCGCGACAATTTTCTTCATCTACCTCTTCTTGGTTACTCTGATCGGCGTTATCTAAAACCTGCCCTATAATGTCCTTTCTATTCTCTACGGTGACTTCTAAAGCGTTTAATGGTTCATTGTTAAGATCCTGATTGGGTAAGTCGTTCCAAAAATCATCATCTTGGTAGATAGCTGCCAATTCCTCATCTGAGAGAACTCTGCGAGACATATTGCTAAAAAAAAAGAATAAGGAAAAGGGTGCCGTAATTTAATTGCATTGCCTATCGCAAAATACTTTAGATTACTAAACAAAAACTCAACTCCTGATCGCGATACCTGCTTAGGTAAAATTTATGAAAATGTAAATTTAATTTTAAAAAAATAACGAATTTAAAGATTCTGACTACGGCAAGTACGCAAAGTTTCACTAATTCTGTCACATGTGATTCGTCTAAAAAACAGTGTATGCATAGAGAATGCGATTCTTGTAAATTCAATAGTATTGCAGTGCCAAACAACAACAATCCAACTTTTTATCATCAATGGGTGGTTAAAACCTTAGATAGAACCGGCGCAAGAAACTTAAATTATCACGTTAAAGTAACAAAAAAGTCAAATTCACTGCACTATTCCAGACGTAGTAAAAAGACTAAATTCTTAAACTCCTAAGTACTTAAGACACGTGATACAAAAAATTTGAGTGCTAATCAAAATTTCATGATTATAGACTTTTCACAAAATTATTATTCTGTTCGTCGGAAATCTAAAGTGGGCACTTCGGCGCATAAAGAAGCAAATATCTTTACATACAGGAGCATTTTTCTATATTAATCAAAATTCCCGAAATTGCATTTCCTTCTGCACTGCGACGATGCTGCGTCAGTATGGGCTCATTTGCAACCAATTTTAAAGCTTATTCAATCATATACACCAAAACTTGATACTTTACACTTTCAGAGTGACGGTCCGACGTCGCAGAATAAAAATAAAACATTTTGTTGATTTGCACATCATTGTGAAGTATTAAAACTTAAGCACGCAACTTGGTATTTTTCACCACAGGTCATGGAAAAAGTTGCGCCGATGGAACTGGTGGCACTTAAAAGGACTGTGTGACCAAGCAGTTGGATTTGGTCTGGGTGTTGTTTCTGCTCAAGATATGATTAATGTCGTCACTTCATCGGCTAAATCAAAAGTACTCATGTATCTGATTTAAGAAGACGATAATAATAAAAAAAGACTCTAATAAGGTCCATCAACTTCTTTGGATGAATACGAAGAACGATTCATTACACTGGTTTACACGTTTTATATACTTTTACCAAAATATGTATTTTTTATAGATTCTAGTGCGCTGTGTATGGGAAAAATATTTTAAAAAATCTGTCACGTCTAGTTATAAAAATATTTATCTAATACTTAAAAAAATCCAAAACACCAAGTAAAAAAGAAAAAATTAGAAATGAGTGATTTTACTCTTTTTGTTATAATTATCTTGACCTGTTTCTATTAAAATAGACCAGCAATAATCCCCTAACATACTTTCATCCCAAAAACCTTTGTGTCTGTCTTCAAAAATTAAGATCTTGGTGAAAACGCTCGCCCTGCTCGTCTCTCACGACGCCCAAGTTTTCGGGAAAAAAGTCCAGGTTTGAATGGAGAAAATGTATCTTAAGAGACATGTTCGCACCCATTGCATGATAGTTTTTTAGTAAATCTGAAATGTTTTTTTCATAATTTTCTTCTTTATGACTTCCTAAGAATCCATGGACGACCATTTTAAAGGAATCTCAAGCATTTTTTTCATTAATAGATAAAAGCTTTTCAAAGTCCTTATCTTGCATTAGTTTACGTATCTGTGGGCCGACAAAAATCCCCTCTTTTAATTTTGCGTCTGAAATACTTGGAAAAATGTTGTGTAGATATTTAAAAGCGGCACTGTTTTTATTCATGGCTTTGACGAAATTTTTCATCAGGCCCAATTTAATGTGTAGTGGTGGCAAAATTATATTTTGCGGATCCACTAAAGATGGATATTTCACAGTCATTTTTCCTGGAGTAAATTCATTTCGGACAGGCCAATATTTTTTGATATAATGATGTTCTTTAGCTCTACTGTCCCGCAGGCATAAAAACATGAATATTTGGTATACCCGCCCTGTAAACCAAGTAACATACCAACTACTTTCAAATCGCCACATATTTTCCAGTTGTGCTGTTCATATTGAATCATTTTCATTAAAACATACATTGTTTGATAGGTTTCTTTACTGTTTACAGCATGGCCAATAGGTAAAGATGGTTTTATATTACCGTTATGAAGTAATACAGACATACCTGGACATATGGGATGCGGCAGGTTTTTCGAATGTGATATCGGTTTTGAGACTGATGGAATGTCAGGATATTGAATTTTATGTTTATTTTTTGAATTGAAGCCTGCAGTTTTTGTCATACAAACATAACAGTCAGTGTCGTGATTTCAGGGTTCTCTCCACAGCATTGGTGATCCAAATTGGAGGTAAATTTTTCCCCCGAAGCCCAGCGTACAAAAGTAAGCCTACAACTTTCACAAAATACATGTGGGACCCACTTTTTATCTTGATTACTCACTGAGAATCCAAAATAATGCAAATATGCTGTTTTAAGAGAGTCTGCTATAGGTCTTCCTTTTTTTGCGAATATAAATTGGCCACAAACGTAACAAAAACGATCAGAATTTAATTTACACACTCTATGAGACATTTTATCAAAAACAAAACCACTTTAGTTTACAAAAACACAAGAAAACAAAATGCAAGCAGACCTTACACACACGTTATTTCGCGCGGATTATATTATCGTGCCATCTCGAAAGACATACGGAAAATCATGTGCGTTAGTGACCAACGTGGAATGCAATGATTGCACGGGAAGTGCTTTCCTCTGGAGTGTGGGAAGACCGCGAACACATGTACATACGTGGTTATTACCGCCGCGAACAAACACGTACATACGTGTTTTACCGCCAAATGCGGGTAGGTAAAAAAAGTTATTCTCATACTAAAACATGTGACGTGATAGATTTTTTTCAAATACCGCCTTTCATTAGTAGAAGGTAGTATAATAAGAAAATATGTGTTTCACCAAAAGTATGTAAAAAATGTTAAAATTTGGAAACTAGTGTTGAATTATCTCTTGTATACTCTCCATGTACACATTTTGCACTCAAGCCTTTCAATATCGAAGGTTGACACAAAAATGTTGACAACTCGTTCAAAGAAACTGTGATATTGCGTTATACTAAAAACCTGTACTGATTCGTAAAACACTTTAATGAAAACCTAAAGTTATAAAGAATGATTAAGTACAAAATGGTTCTAGGTAGTTAGCGTCTTTTAGTCTTTAATCTAAATGTGGCGTTATAACACTTCAATTGTGCAAGGGTAAGACCACACGTCGCGTCGAAAAGTCAATGGCGCGCGTAGTTTTTTACAGAAACTAAGTGCAACGAAAAAACAGGCGAAGCCAAAAAAGTCTCTGCACACATAAAAATCGACTTCAAAAAATTGCAATAGCACAGACTAAGATGAAATTTTATTGTTCTTATGAGTTTATCCTGTTTTGATAATTATTGCAAATTCATGAGTTTAAGTTCAGTTGATTCTTGAAATAAATATTTTTGGATAATTTTGATTTTTTTGTTAATCCTCTTACTCCTACGCCGGCAGCCAAAAATGTTATGTTTTAGTTGGCTACTAATAACAAACTTATGAGCCAAAGGGCGATAATGTGTTCGCAAAAAATTTTGTTGGACGGAATTTTAATTTCTTGGTGGAATTTCTCATATATGTTATTTTTGTCGTTAAATACGTCTATTCAGGGCCTAATTTCTACAAAATTATAAAAAATGAAACAATTTAGTTTCGATGCAATTTCGTTCTTTTTACAAATTATATACCCTTACTAGTATACAAGGTCACATAAACAATATATTAAACCGTAGGAATAGAGGCTGAGGCTAATGTAATGTTTGCATGGCGGAAATTCATTTAGGGTTGCATTCGAGTTATTTTGTTATTATTTATGCCGGTGATTATTGTGGCAAATTGACGCCAGGCTTGATTTTTGTCAGCCGATTACTGTAATTTATTTTTATTAGTTTTGGGCAACTATTCTATATTTTGTGTATTTAATGTGAAATTTATAGTCGATAGCGTTGTTATGCTGGTTTCTAGCTCAAAGGAGAGGAACTTGAATCGAAAAAATCTTTGAGAACTACAAATTATTTTAATTGGAAGATCTAATGATCCATTTTAACGTACCGATTTTTCCACGATGGGCAAGATGAGCTCTACACTTTTAGGTAAAGTTGCTATCTTATGTAGAACTAAATGTCGAGTTTCGAATATCAGTCGGCGATAGTTAGCAATCCCAACCAGGCCAAGTAGACGTTGCCGCTCATTATGGGAACCTTTAAGGATAAGCAGATATTAGGGATGATTTAAATAAATTTAAAAGTCAATGGCGTGCATAGTTACACAGTTACATAGTTACACAGCTTGTACATTCTTAAGTGTAACCGGTTATATGTAATTATTGTTATCCACAATTCATGTAATTCTACATATAACTTGGAACCAATGAGATTTGAAAATATATTGAAGCGATTTAATTACTGAAGAGGCTTGCTTAGCTTGACCTCGCCCGAAGGAGACAGTTAGGCATTTGTTACTAACAGTCCAATGGATTTGCGTACTTTATCTTCAAAACTATAAACAAAAATATAGGACACGTAGTTTTTGACAGAATTTATGAATTTCTTTTAATTCAAATCGCAATATTTAGCAAAATCCTAAGGACGTCATTTTTTCCATTACATCCGCAGATGGAAAACCTAAAATGTTGGAAAGGATCCACTTTTTGACCACGACAATGTTGCCAGCTCTTATTTATTATCCAGGTTTTTTGAATAAGTTTTGATTTTTAACCAAGGCATTCTATAAATTTGACTTATTTTGGTTTAGCTAGATATTTTAAATACAAGCACACCTATTTTGTTACTTATTGACATCAAACGGTCTCTTTCTTAAATGTTCTGTTTTTAGTGTAGAGCGTTGTGCATTATTTAAAATACCAATAAACACATAAAGGGGTTAGAACTAAAACCGCCTAGTAGCAAAAATTTAGTTTTGCCTTTAGAGTATTTTTGGTTTAAAAAATTCAAAGACTTTTAGCTTAAGTTTGATAACTCCCTACTATTTATAGGAGTGTTAAAAACATAAGAGAATCGAAAACGTATTAAGATTTTAGCTTTTTCTATACTTTGTAGAAAAACAGCGCTTGGATTGTTTTAGCACTAAAGTTTCCAAATAAAACCATCTGTGGAAAAATCTTTATTTACGTAATACATTACTAGTGGACTAAACGAGACCCAAAATAAAAGTAAACTCAAAGTTTAATCGGAATCAGATTCAAGCATACGGTAGTTAGTCAAAAGCTGATTAGATAGAACTTCCGATGTTGAATAACGTTTGTACTTGGTCTATCAGGAGAAATTACTTGACAATTTTCCGACAATAAAGATGGAAAGGCTTCACTCAAAGTAGTTTTAAACTTAAACGCATAGGTTAACTCAGCCTAATATAAACCATTTTTTGGTCCTTCATTTTAATAAACCTTTTTGTGAATCTTTTTTGGGATCCTTAATGACGGTGTTCGGGGTAGCACTAATAGATAGAGAATCTTCCTTTTTCATGCGAACTATTTTAAAGTTCTTGAAACATTTTTGAATAAGGATTCTCCAGTAAGAAGGCAGAAATGTTTAAGGATTCGTCTTTTTACGCTTTTCAGTAATATCAAAGCACTCCATGTAGGAGTGACCTGACTTGAAAAATTTGTGATTTATTTTTGTAATATGTGTTGAACGAACAGTATGAATAAACAGTTTGGAAATATTTTTGTTTTTGTTTTGCTCACAACATGCATCACTGTAGGCTATGACTTTGGCTATATTTGGTGGTAAATTTTTAATAAACTAACAAAAACTAATAAGAATCATGCTTTAATGCAGCAACAGTTTTTAAACTTGCCTAGGATCCTCGAAAGGCAGCACTTTCATCCCAAACAAACATGTTGGAAGTTCCGGTTGTCAAGTTAAAAATACAGAGGTTATAGGTCCATAATTGGCGCAGATAAAAAACCTTGTTTGTAGTGAGCAGAGGTATGGGAAGAGTCTTTTGTAAACCAAAGCAGATTGTAACAGTGTCATCAGCGTCTTTGATATGTTTTATATCTGCAGCCTTACAATCTACAGCTTTCTTAGCCTGTCGGTGATGAAGGTCTCGCTCTGTTTTATACTTCTTTTTTAATGTTTTATCAATTGCCTTTTGTATCTGTCGCATTTGTTGCAGGTGTCTGAATGGGGATAATGGGACCGTGAGTAGAACTCTGTATTAAAGACTGAGAGTAGGACTCTTTTTCAGGTATTAAATTTTTCTCATCACAAAATTCCTTATAGAGGGTATACATTTTTCGAATGTTTAAATCAGGAGGTAGGTATCGAGTGTTAGGATTTTGACTACGTGAATAGTGACTTCTATACCGTGGGACACTTTGTATGTGATTAATAACATTTTTTGCTGGCTCGCTAATTTTGTTGTTAGCTGGATTATGGCCCCTTCTGTCATGTCAAAATTGTCTGCATCGATTGTTTAAATTTACTCTTATTAATATCCAGTGTGTTAAAAAAACATCTCTACACACACGCCGATTTAGTAGAAATACCACAGTACTATAAGTATTATTTTCACTGGATTTCTTTCTTTTTATAGCAACTTTGGTTAAACAGGAAGTCAAAAATTGATTTTGTAGGGCTACACTTAAAAAATTCGTTGTCTTCGTGGGTAAATTTTTACAGGTATATCTACCTGTGAACGATTTCTTTGCAATCATTTTTCTTTCTTAACTTTCCTTTTGTAATGTATTCTTCACCTCGTAATTGCTGCTGCTTTACTATATTATTTATACATGTTTCAGGCCTACATACTTTTTTAGGAGTTACATGGCGTGTGTCATTACCACTTGTAGTGGAATTTATTTTTTGATGTTCAATGTAAGATTCATGATTTGGGGATTTATCGTTGTTCTCAGGTACATAACCCGAATCGTCATAGGTATCAAAAACATCGCTCCCGCTCTCTACAAAAAAAGTGACATGCGTAAACTTAAAATTTTTAGAGGTAAAAGTTTTTTTTAATACTTAATGATACCTTGTAAATAACAACACTAAAAAAAAAGACATTTTTCCAGAAAATATGAAACTCGCCAAATATCACAAAGTGAAAGTATTTTAAGTATTTCACAAATAACCAACGTCAAAACACTCATACTCATATTCATCTTTATTAGTACTTTTCACAGTACTTAAACATATATGTGTATGTAACAAAAAAAAAATAAAAGAAAAATTGCCAATAAAAATAGCACAAAAGAACAGAGAAAACATAATACATAAAAAAACTAACATCCTAAAGTATCGTGAAAATACTTCTTCATTGTGAATGGGGGATCCTTTCAGTCTTTATGATTGAACAGTGTACATTCTTCTGAATATAAGAAAGATATGTTCTGTTACATACTAGATTAGATTTATTATTCTCACAACACTAGAAATAAATCACATTCTCACGTGATTTTTTATGGCTAGAAAACAGATCGTTGTATGATCTGATGAAAACTGCTGCCTCGTAAATATATCTAAGTGGAGACAACTGTAAAAATTTCCAGCTTTCCGAGCAGCTGTCTACACGAGTCTTGTTGTTTCAAGTGGAAAATATTCATTAAACAACGCTTTTGTAAGATTAACATTCTATCCACCTCGCTGCCATTCCCCCAGAGTACAATCCCATACCTTATCCTTGACTGAACATGAGCATGGTAAGCAATTTCAACACATATATTCCACATAATTACTTTCAGTACAAAGGCATTGTTGGGGAAACCCAACAGTTCGTTTTATTTCTATTTTTCTGTTTTTATTCCTAATAAATATTAAAAATTAATAAAATATAAAACCCCTTGCAAATAATAAAATTCAAGCTAGCATCTCTTTTTTATTTAACTTCTATTTTAAATACGTAGTAGTCGACTACACACAAAGCCATTTTGGAGAAAATATCTAAAGAAGATCTTTCCTTCAATTTATTTATACCAAACCGGCGCCTTTGTCGGCGAAACTTCAAAAGCCCAGTTTCGTTAGAAAACTTCTTATCTCTTAGTTTTATTGCTTTAGCGTTTTAAAAATATGCTTCTTCTAAATGCATCAAAAAGCCATCAAACATGACTACAGATATCCTACCCCTGTCTCTTCGTCTAGTTATACCTAGGCATGAGCGCTTCACCCCTTTCATCTTTCTAACAAGGGGTGGTACTTTTCATTTCAATTTCGTTGCCGTCAGATAGGCACGATAGTTATTCAGTAACTCACGGGGAAGTTAGTTGTGGTTGCGTCGCGTCAAGCGCGACGTGACGAAAGTCGGTCAAGTGTCCTACCAGACACACGTTTACAAATAAGTCGGTGAAAAAAAGTAGTAAGTGCGGGAGAAAAGTCCTCTCTCGCTATCGGATCGTCAGAACCCCGCCATTTCCAACCAGGCATAGTCCTGCTCTATATCGTGTCGTCATCCCCCGTTTCTCCAAGCCAAGTCCTGTTCTCGGTTCATTAGAACCCCCCGTTCCTCTGTTGAGCCTCTAGTGTTCAAGGAACCTTCGGCCAAGTGCGCCAATCCGGTCATCAGAACCCCCCTAGTTGGGTCATAGAACCCCCCATAGTTGGAGCACAGAACCCCCCATAGTCGGGTGACAGAACCCCCATTCACAAATTATAAATTTAACAATGGGGAACCATTCAAGTCCAACTAGTCATTTAATAATGTTTAATTTTTTACATTTATTTACTTCCATACTTTCTTAAAAATTAAGTTTTACAGATTAGTTTTCTAACTGTAAAATTTCAAAATTATCATCAAAACTATGTTGTTCATTATTGAAATGTAGAGCGGAATGGGAATTATTAATTTTTTTGTTATAACTAGTCTTGTGTTTTTTAAGTCTTTTCAAAACTACCTGTTTGTCCTATGTAAATTTTTGGGCAACTGCCACATTTAAGTTTATATACACCACATTTTTGTTCTTTTTCAATTTTACTTTTGTTGTTTTTTTATTAATTTATCTAATTTTTTATTCGCTTTGAAAGCAGCATGCAAATCTAGTTTATTTAAATGTGTTTTGATTTTTTGTGCAAGTTTACCAGTACATGTCAGTGTTGTGTACCTAAGTGTAGCTTTTGATTTTGTTGTAGGATATGCTAAATTGATAGCTTTTTATATTGTTTTTTAATAATAATTTGGTCAATCATATTAGTATTATAGCCCATTATTAATTCTTTATTTTAATTTTCCTCTGGCAGTGGTATGTTAATAAGTCTATGGACAAAAGAGTTGTAAGCAGAGATTTTATGAGTATATGGATGACTGGATTTATTGTGTATAGTGATATCAGTGTGTGAAGGTTTGTGGTATATTGAAAAATCATGCTTATTATTTTTCTTTTTGTTATTGTTAGGTCTAAAAAATTTATTGAATTATTTTGTTCTATTTCTAACGTAAAGTTTATGGTATGGTGTAGATTATTGGTAAAATTGAAAAAACATTGGAGTTGGCGTTCCGTACCGACAAAGCAAGCTAAAATATCATCCACATATCTATATCAATAAAGAAAATTACTGCTTAGGCTGTTTTGATGAATTTTATTCTCTAAATCGTTCATAAAAATCTCAGCTAACAGTGGACTCAAAGGGTTTCCCACTATTAAACCTTCGGTAGACAAATATGTGGCATTGCTAAATTCAAAATAATTTTGATCTAGACATACTGCCAATGTTTCTAAAATATCTTGCTTTATGACAGGATTGGTATTGTTTTCAATTAATGAATTTTCTTCTAAATTAATAACATCATTAGGTAGTATATTAGGAAAAAGATTTTGTACATCAAAAGAAATAATTAATAAGAATTAATTTTGGGAACCAAATCATACGAGTTCCGAATACTAAATTTTAATTTAAAATTACAGTGGGTCTCAACGACTTCAATAATTTTATTAGATAATTTGACTCTAGGTGCTGTAATATAAGAAACTACTGGTCTAATAGGCATATTATTTTTATGCAATTTTATTAAAGAGTATAATTTTTGAGTTTGTGGGTTCATTCCTGTGAGTTTTTCTTTTCAAAGTTGCTAAATATGCTAAGATCTTTTAAAACTTCTTTAATTAATTTTTGGAACATTGGCGTTGGATCAGAATTCATGATTTGGAATTTAGTGGGATCTAGAAATAAAAGAGTTTTTGATACATAATAATCGTCTTTATTTAAAGCTACTACTGTATTTCCCTTATCTGCCCTTTGTGAAAATAATATTGTTTTTTGTTTCATTACTAATCGTTTTTACTACTTTATAGTCCTTATAAAATTTACCACTTATGTTCAAATAATTTTCTGGTGAAATGGTTCTGCAATGACATGTTTATCACAATTAGAATTTTCGAACTGATTTACGGCCAGTTCACATTCGACCCCTAGATATCGTATAGTATTCAGAATTATCTTGTGGTTTTAAATTATAGTTGAAGCCTTTTCCTAGTAACGTAGTCTCTTCCTTAGCAAAGGTTGCATTAGTAAGATTGACAAGTCTATCATAAAAAACATTGTTTTAGATACGTATTATCTATTGCAGTTTTTTCACTACTAAGTACTTTTAAAATTAATTTATCTAATTTTTGTTTGTGCCTTTTTAATTATTAAGAATCTGCTCTACCTGAGTCCTAATTTTGTGATCAAAAAGGTCAAATTCTATGTTATGCAGTCCAATATACACCATTTCTTAAGTTCATATTGTTGAGCTTTCTTTGGCGAGTTCGTGATATTGTTTGTTTTAAAGTTCATATATCGTCGATAAATACTGTACCGTATGCACATATTGTATGTAATACTATATACTTTGGGAACAGATTTTACATTTCAAAAGAAGTTTGAAATAACAGAGGGCTAAAATGCTCGTTGGAGCTTCGTAGCCCTGATGTAGCCTTTACTTGATGAAGATCCATTATAAAACTATTTAAAAATAACAACAAACGTGTTATATCTTAAATCAATTCAATATTTAATAAACAATACATAAGTTTAAAAAATGCTATAGTTGTAAATACATAGCAGTAAAGAACAACAAATAATAGGGCATGCCTGCTTACAAGTTACAGTAAGATTTATAATTCAAAATTTGATTGATAACTTTCGAATGTTTCGTATCGTAATTCTAAAGGGGATAGAGAAATATAGAAACTTTATTTGACAAACTCTATAGATTTTGGTAAACATATTTAATATGTTAATAATCTTTAATAATATTTTCGATAATATCAGACAGACGCTCATCAATAACCGGCTAAAAGCTAATAACTTAAATGTTTAGCTAAAAGCTTGTTCAGATGGATTGAGCCCAAAAATTATGTTTAAACAAATTAGTAGAATCAAATCATGTGTAACGTAATAAGAGCAGCTTGGAGCTTTAGGCTTATTAACCAGCTTCTATCCACCAATTAGCTAGTTAAACTCTAACACAGTTAATCCGTTTTGGGTTAAAGCCGTAGTCAAACCCTTATTAGGTTGGTAATACTCGTATGTAAAATCCTATTGAGCTAACAAATACATATTGCATTTGTATGCTCGATTGGATATGTCTAGTGATTCAAAAACAGAAATTGAAAAAAATATACCATATTCGGTCGAATAGAAATTTCGCCCCGTGGGTCATGTATTATTGTAGCAGGGCTACCATAACCACCATATGGTAGTGGCATAATATCTTTTCTGAAAATTAAAAACAAAACTTTTACTTCTTTAAAATTTTGTAATTTCGGTATAAAAATGGACGCTTCCAGCTTTTCAAATTTAATTTTTTTTTAATATTTATTTTTTTCATTTTATTAATAAAACGTATATTAAATTTAAAAGAATAACAATACAAAATTCAGGGTTTTTTTCGTACAATTATCAATGTAAACTCTCAAGTGATAAGTGTGGTTTTAAAAATAAAACCAATAGTTAATATGTGTTTATTAATATTCCTTAAACACTTTTCCCTATTTGGCAAGAACTTTCTGGTTCGCGATCTATAACTGTATATGTTTGATTATTGTATAATTATTATAAATTTAAAATAATTGCTCCTTAGCTGTAACATAATTTTGCTTTAAATCGAATCGACCTCCTTGTGACATTTTTTCTTAGTGGCTATTTAAGAGAACCTTGATTAATGACGCAAAAATATCACAAAGAGGCGGGTTATACTAGCCAACGGACAAAAGTACACAGAATAGCAGAAATAAAGGCTTCCGACCTTTTAAATACTTTAAGAGGTACATATTACATGGAAAAAGAAGTAGTCCATTAATTGAAGGAGTTTAGTGCCAAAACTTTAAACAGTAAAATAAATAAAAAGTATAGTTAAAGTTGTCATTCTAAAGTTTTTCGATTTCTTAGCCAATAAATCGTTCGGCGTTATACTAGCCCAAGAACTTTGCCATTTGTACACATATGATGTATAGAAGACAAGATATTTGTTTATCCCTTGAGAAATGCAAAAAGTAGTTTTATTGTTAAAAAAAGTAAGCACATTATAAATAATGTAGTTTTATTTCAGAAAATATAGGGTGGACCGTGGCGAATCGATCTGATTCAAATCAAATAAATCACCAAATAGGAGCATTCGCCATTTTGTAGATTTTGGTAAAAATGAGCATTTTAATTGTTTACATTACGACGTCGCTTTTCCCCACAACTAATGCTTTGGGCAGTCACTAAAGAATGGGAAATTCGTTTCTTGATCCGATTTGCCCTGCGATCCAATTCTCATTGGTTACCCTACATATAAAAAACTTTTTGAAAAAGGTTCCCTTAGATCTGTTTTAGACTTCGGATAGGTTGACAAACAAGAATAATTTTTACGACGAGGTACAATAAATTTTATCTCTGGTGTGATTTTTACCATCCACAAAGCTTACTGCCATCTACCTTAGGCCTGTTTACTTTACATGCTGAAAAGATGGAGGAAATCACCAAAGACGTATAACTGCCATCACAATTATAGGAGTCGCAGCTAATATGACTAGACAGTAGTAGACAGTGCGAAAGAAGCCGTTTATCCTTGACCCGGTAAATATTCTTATAAATTCAAGGAAGTCCAATTTTTTGTGGGTACATATTGCAGAGGCATTTTTGCAGATCATTTATCTATCTTTTTAACATATGCATATTTAACGTTATACAATAAAAACAAACACTCAAACGGCCAAATTACACCTGTTATATTTTGTACCGAACAAATTTAACATTGTGTCAGTTATGTTATGTAATATAATTTTCATAAAATTCTATGTATTGTTTACCAAAATAAATCGATAAAGTCAAATTTTATAATTATCGATATTTTTCAATATATATCGCAATCATATATCCATAAAAATATATCGATATATTTCAATAATATATTGATAGAAAATAATAATCGATATATTGCTGCCATCCCTACACTTGGCTGCAACTGATTTGACTACAGAGCCATGTCTGTAGATCCTCTCATTGTGCACGGCAGGACAAGCCTGCGTGCGGGATGATGTGCGAGAGAGATTCCGCGGAGTCGCATCCGATGTGCCGGTACCGTCTTTCGGCAGGATTTATAGAAGGATGGCCCTTGCATGGGAGAGTGTTGAACGCAAGTGAATGGCCCGGACGAAGTCTCTTAAATGGTTTTAGCGGCAGTTTTCTTGGGTAGTTCCGATTTTACCGCTTGTAATGCTTTTTGTAGTTCCTCTTCAGTGTAGCCTAGTCTCGACGAATATTTTTATCTCTTTTTATTTTTAGCATCTGTAAAAGATACGTATAACGTACACGTTATAGTTAATATAACATTTTATGAAATAAATAGAATATAAGAGATTCCTTCAGGAATATAGGGGACAAGGTATACCTAGGTACCTAATGTGTGACAACAATTAGAGAATGATATTTTAAACAACGAGATCTAAAAATTGTGCTATTATTTGGGTGCAATTTTTACTTTCAAATATTGGCATCCTCAAAATTAACTAAAAATTAAAAAAGCTAGGAACCGGATTTGTGTTAAAATACTGCAAAAATAAATACTAACGTCTTAACCTCTGCACCAATTTTATTTGATATGTGTAAAAAGCACTTCGAAAACTTATACTAATTTACAACCTTAAACCATTATCAGTGTGTGCCAAGAAATAGCCATCTTTCTTTTCCGCCAAATGCAAATATTGACATAATATGTGCCAATGTGCCTGAAAGTGGTGGAGGAATTCTTTCTCGACCGAGGAGGTACCACCCCACACACCCAGGGCTGGTAAAATCCTTATAGGTGTTTCTAGCACTGGGTGTGTGAGTCGGCTTTGCGATACACAACCCACGGTACCGTAGTAGTTAGTACTTAGTACTTAGGCTTGCTGCCTTCGTGGGTTGTACGAGGATAAAAAAATATTTAAACTTCTTGCTGTTTCGGCTTCCAAATATTGGCACCTCGAAAATAAAGCCTAAACTTAAGAACTAACTCATTTTTTGTATATTTCACGAAAATAGCATCCGCAGAAAAGCTATAAAGAATACAACATGATCTGCTTTAAAAACACTGAAAAAACTAAGATTTTTATAGCTACGTAACTGATTTCTTAACAAAGTGGTAACTTTCCTACTTTTAATGTGAGATTGACAAAGTCTCTACACCACACCAAAGTTTACAGAATAAATATTCTGTAAACTTTGACCACACTTTCAACAATACCAGCGTTGCCACGATTTAAATTTCCACTATGACGCAGGGCACCTCCAAATGTGTTATAATGTGGTACTTGACAGCCTAGAAATAATGGTATATTTTTATCGAAACAGTGCTGCACTTTAATCAATTCAACAACAAAAAAAGTAACAATCAAATAAAATATCAATAAGAAAAACTGAAAAATTCTCGTAAGAAATAAAAATAAATATTTGAATAATATCACAGTATAGAGGCATACAGTAGTGCAACTCGAATTTTTTCTACATAGAAATAGAAACATACCTATACCTAGTAGGTATGTCTCTATACTGTTATAATATTTTTTTCTAATTGTCATCAAAAATAGCTCGGGTCTATATTTTCGCATAGTCTTTTTCCTTTTAAGTTTCCATCTTTTCTTCTTCAGTGTCATATCCACTATCGCTTTCATCTGAACTAGCCATATTCAAAATTTAGGCGAACAAAGGAATATCGATCACCGCGTGCGCATAACAACAACACACAATAACCCAAACAAAATATCCTATATATACAGCTGGATTGTAAGTTGAGCGGCTAAGGGGGCGTCCATTAATTACTTCAGTTTTTTTTTAAATTTGGACCCCCTCCCCCTTGGTGAGTTTTGGTAAGATGTGGTGAAACCCACCTCCCCCCCACGTGAGATTTACCCTATAATTTTAGTATAATTAAATTTAGTTGATATGTTCGTGTATTTTGCTTCATACCACTAAATACCTAAGTGTTAATACTGATGTCTTCTATGTACTGCATTTTTTCTGTGAAATAAGAGGAGAAAAATGGTACTACATTTAAGGTGCACTATAACGAATTTAATTAAATTTAGTAAAATATAGGCTGCGACACCACCTTCCCTAATTATTTACTCACTCCAAGGGCATTCATGTGCTTTCTCTATGATTGGGCACATGACGTCCATGTCCTTTGGTAGTATAGGAAGACAGTCATTACATTAGACGTATCTACATCCTCCTCGTGCAGCAACTCTAGCCTATCGTCCACGGCACACAGCAGCTCCTCAGCCCGACGGGTGAAAACATGCGTTGTTCGAACCCTAACCACAGGTGCTCGCGGGGTTGCATGCAGCGCCGACCTTTGTTTCTGCAGCTTCAAACGCGAAGCAAAGTAGATGCCGCACGTCTTGCAGCATTTGTTATGGATAGTTTGATCATTCACCAAAAGAGATGGGCCGTAGTAATCGTAGAGCATCTGGGAATGGCCCACTTGGAGGATCGGATAAGGTGGAGGCATGAAGCGTTCGCGAACCACAGTGTGCAGCGGACTCCTCAATGTCCCGCAGCTTATAAAACGAGCTTGGACTGTATTTAATATTGTCTATGTCCGGGATTGATTTTGTTATACAAAATGTTATCTGTTATAATAATGTATATTCTCCTAATTAAAAAGTTGACTTGATATTTTCATTGACCCCTCTCCCTCTAAATGAGCTTTGGTGAGATTTTGCCGAACCCCCCCACCATTTTGAGCTCACGTAATTAATGGACGCCCCCTAAGCACGAGTCGACTTCGTGACGGGGCCGATTACTCCCTGTCGATAAATTTTTTGAGAAGAGAAGGGTGGAAAAGTCATAAATTTGCATTCATATTTAGGAAAACGTCGAATAACATGGGAGTGGTAAAATAGAGGAGCTTGAAGTAAATTATGAAAAAGAGTGGAACCAAACAGCCAATAATGGTGTAAACACCACTTAAATGGTATCATTGGCAACACTGAACAATACTGAAGTTAACAGGTCACAGCATCTCTCTAACTGAAAAGCAGTGTTGCCAATATTATTTAAACATATCATAATTTGTGCTGTGCTGTCCAATTTCCTTAAGAAATAAAAGAAAAGGAAGAAGATGCCAATCGATGGTCGAGTGCCAACATTTGGGTAGCTTACCCTATAATCAATTATCTATTTACAAAAATCTTATGACGTGATATTAATTATTTATGCTTGATCAAGTTACACTTAACAAAATTTTTGATTTTATCACGATTTTTATCACGAGATCTTAGAGTAACTTACTGAAACACGGACGAAAATCGATCAAAACGGTGTCTGCTTAAAAGGTCAGAATTAAAGTTTTTTTTTATCTGAGACAACCCACGCAGATTTCAAGTCAAGGGTGGGCGCCTGAAGATAAGGAAAATGTAATCTATTGGCACGGGATTTAAACAAATGAAGGTTGGGAGGAAAAGGGAAAACATCTGCATGAAATTTTTTCCATAATCTGGATACCCTAGGTATGAATGAGCGAGAGAAGTGGAGTGTTCTAGGCTGGACGGTCAAAGGATGCATCTGTGACGCGCCTCTTGTTGTTCTGTGGAAGTGTCGGTAGAAAAGAGACAAATCCCCAACAGCGTGGCGATGAGCGAGAGAAGGGAGTTTTTTTGTGAGGACTGGGTCATTGATGAGTCGAATGGCTCTCTTTTGGAAAGAACCAAGGATACTAAATGTCGTAGGTGATGCCGCTCCCCAGATGTGGAAACAGTACATTAAGTTGTGTCTTATTTTGGAAACATAGAGAGGGTGTAGGTTGGAAAGGGAGAAGTATTTTCTGGCTCGAAAGAAAACCAAGCTTTTTACCAGCTGATGTGGCTATTGAAGTAATGTGTTTGAGCCGGCTGAGATCATGTTCGAAAGCGATGCCAACAAGATCGAACGTTTCATTGTTCTGTAGGGCCTGGCCATTCATGTGGATGGGGTAAGTGTTGCTGGATTTTTTGCGTGACAGGAAAGCAAGACTAGGGTTTCGGAGGCGTTGAACTGAACAAGGTTCTTGGCACCCCTGTCTAAGATTAATTGAAGATCTTGGGAAAGGGATAGGTGCATTGTCACAGGAGATCTGAATAAGACCAGTTACGATGGGTGCAAGTTCTGGAGCGAACTTGTTCAGAATAATTGCTGGTATGCCGTCCAGAGCGGAGGACTTTTTGGTGTCAAGGGATAGAAGATTTTTGAACGTGTTTGACCCCAAGTATTATGTCGGACATTTTGTGGGGTACAGACGTAGCGGTCGGATGAGCGAAATTAGCAGCAGAAATAAGGGTCAAATTGGCAGTGAATTAGAGGAAAAGTGCTTCTACAAAAGTTTTCACTAAAGTTTTTGGTAAGTGACCAGAAAGATTTGCTGCCGTTGGAACAGGCAAGGCCTTTATCTTTTATGCGGTTACTTAAAGCATTTTTGGACTCTAAGATAGATTTATTGTATTGATTTATTGCCTCGGTAAAAATTGGACGATTTTTGGGTGTAGGATTTTGAAGATACCTTTTGTAAACTTGGACTGTTTTGAGCCTGGCTTGATCACAGGCCTTGGAGAACCAAAGCTTTTGATGGTGAGGTTTAGGTTTCTTGCGGGTATGTGGAATGAAACTTTCAATACCTACTTAAATGACATCTGTGATATGACAGCAAATTTCGGAGGGATTAGGAGTGAAAAAACCAGCAGGGTTCCAAGGGAAAGCAGACAAGAAGTTTCAAAGACAATCCCCGTCGGCAGAATTGTAGTGAAAGATCGTGCGTTCCGGCATAATTTCAACGACCTCGAGATGTATGGAACACGAGACGGTAATGAGGTCGTGATCTAACTGACCAAGGGGAGCGCATACAGATAGTAGGGCTCAGGATGGATGGTAAGGAAAATGTCTTGTGGGTTTGGATTATGGGTAGGAACGCGGGGAAAGTATGTTGGCTCCCTGATTAAATTGGTGAGCGAGTTGCTGATTGCGAAGTTTTCTGCCGCTCTGCCTTCTGGGCCGGTTTTTGTGGATCCTAGCCATTCCTTGCTATGGATGTTAAAGTCACCTAGGACGAAAAGTTCGGTCGAAGGAAATTCAGAACTAAGAAAGTCAAAGAACTTAGTGATGTTCATAATCGGGTATTTTCAAGAATCGGATACTATGGAATCGAGTACACTTTGGAATCGATTATTTTATTGAGTACTGAGTACCAAGTACATAATCAGTTCGAAACGTGTTAATTTGGATTGTTCGTTATTTTTGCATGTTTTTTATGTTGAATATAATTGAATTGAACCGTGGGCCGATTTGTTTCGTAAAATAAGAATATGACATGTGATATAAAAATTACTAAGAATCAATTTTTATGCTTTTAACCGTTCTCCCTTGAAAATATTTAAGCATTAAATAAAATATTGCTTACATAATACTATAACATCGAAATAGAACAAAAGTTCCAAAATGGTGTCTAGCAGGCTTATGCAGCAAAAAGAAGCAAACGGTCATTTAGAAAATATTTTATATAATACTCGTATTAATAATTATAAGAAAATATTAAAATAAAAAGATGTTATAACAATTCTTGGCAAAATGACTAGAACTAGAATGCGAAAAACAAAAGTTATTAAAATAAAGAAATAATGTATGTTAAGGGGATTCATCACCAACAATTTTTGTATTTCCAATTTTTTGTCGTTAATATGCATTTTATCAAAAAATGTTTATATACAAATGTCACAGAGAATTACTTTAGCTATTACGTTATAAGGCCAAAAACTCAAATATATATTTTTTAGAGTTTTATTTTTTGAAATAAAAGATACTTTAGGATATAGACGTAATACAGCCCTCGTGTGTATTAATTTAGACATGCTGGTAAAAAAATAAAAGTAAATATTAAATAGTTTGTCCATGATCCTGGAAATACGATTTTGCAAAAAAAAGCCCTGGTGCAGATCAGCTATTTGTACTTTTGCCAAACGCTGGCAAAGACGCAACGGGCGGCCGGCGCTTGGTTAAAACCATGGATCTATTATAATATGGATTCGATATCCGTATACTGTGAGCGTATCGAACGTGAAGCCTTATATAATATAAATATTTTGTTGTTTGTTATTCTCTTGAGAGAGCAGTTTACGAACTACGAACATAGACAAGACTACGAATTACTACGTAATTGAATCAAGAATGGTAGTAGAAAGAGATAAAATAGCATTGGAGTGTTGGAGCTCAGAAGTGTTGTTGTCTGCTGGGTGCTTAGGAAAAACGTCTGGGAACGCTCGGTTACACGTACGTCTTTGTCTAATGAACTAGAAAAGAAAAAGTGCGACGTATAGATTTATAAATGACTCAGAGCGACTTTAAATAATCGCCTTTAGAAATATCCTAACATAACATAACCTATAAATAATAAAACCTTTTTAACTTAAATTTATTACTATTTAGCAGAAAAATAAAATATTTTGGGGCTTTTATTACTTTTAGTAAATCTTGTGATGCTTCTAACGTATTTTTGTACAAAAATACAAGGTAAAATAAGATGTGGCCAATGTTTACAAATTGTGTTTACAGTGTCGTTTAGAATGGTTTGTTTTGGCTTCAAAGAATGTGAACTCATCCCGTATCCAGTCCTAATAAATCCATGGTTAAAACAGAAAATGGTTAGTTGTAGGAATCATAAATAGAGCGGTTGAAAATGTTCCCCGCGACATAGGCGCACGCGTCATAGTAAGTAATATCACAGATTTACGTAAATCTGTGGTAAAATATAACAGAAAAAGAAAATAAAGGAATTGTGATAATTTTGAAAAATGTGTGAAGCACTTAACCTCTTCAGTAGCGTTATCACTAGAGAGAGGATTCAAATATTACATTTCAGGAACGGACTCCGTTGGAAAGACAATGTACACAGAAAATAGTTGAGGTTGATTTAGTAAAAACTGCAAAACACTTTTTTAAACATTTCCGGTCCGATTCACTAAGAAGGTTTAAAATTTAGTACGGGTTTAAATTAAGATCTTATAGTTGATCAGTTATGTTTTGACAGGTTTTTGTCCGGTCGTTGTCAATAAGTCGTCATTAAAAACTTATGCATTATTCTGATATTTCATTTGCTTTTTCCACAATGATTTTCATCTTGGAAATAGTTGCTGTAATAAATTTAGTCGTATTATTGTCGAAAGTATTGCCATTGCCCATTTCTTTATAGATTTGCGAAAAAGCTGAAAAATAAATTTATAGTATAAAACTTACATTTCTTATTCTTACACTTGTCAGTTTAAAACTTTTGGTTGTCAAATTAGACCGGACTAGCGTTGGAGAATCTGGCTGTTGTTTTTTAGAGTACTTCTATATGAAGTTTCGACTTAATAGGACAATCTAATATTCTTTTTCCATACAAGGTTTAATCCCCTATTGTACCTCCTTAGGGGTTCAATTTTGAAAAACCCTACCTTGGTGGATGCCTCCGTTATCTAAGAAACCTCTGTGCAAAATTTCAAGTTCATCAACATAATTTAGTTAGTAACCTACACTTTGATTACCTTAAAGGAAAAGTGTGGGTAGCTGGTAATTTCCTCATTTAAAAAGCCAATATAGCAGCAAAAAGCTTTAAAAAACGATGTATTAAATTAGGTTGTTTTATTAGTAGCCCTTACTTTTTTCAAAAATACCATGACTAATTTACCAACAACATCGACTACGACCGACCAGAACGGCAAACAAGTCAATGAAAAATTAAACATAAGTGAATACGGAAAGAGCAGAAAAAGCCAAAATGCATGAAGCGATAATATACGATTTGGTAACTATACGTGACAATTATACATTTTATTTAACGCCATCGGAAATTTTCAAAATCCTGCCTTACGGCTAGGGGAATATTTTGATATTGTGGACTATTTAAATTTACATTTACAGACATTAACAGATACCCCAGGCATATCGTCGAGACAAAAAGGCGTTTCCGAAAATCCGAATTTCGTGTTGTGGCCACCTCCCAAGGTCATATTTATAAAAATACAAACTGGCGTATCTCTCTCTCTCTCTCTCTCTCTCTTTCTCTCTCTCATGGTTATCGTGATATTATAAATTATATAGGCGTAAGTCAGTCATGTATGAAAATTTTCAAAAAAGTTAATAGACAAAAAGGTATCTCTCTTTTAAAATTCGGTAACTCCGTAAATACATCTTTCTTTGCAAGAAGCATAAACTACTGAGTCTACTAAACAACTTACATAAGTGTACTGTAAATTATAACAGAAGAAGAAGGTTCAGTAACAAATGCAATACTGGCTTAATTTTCAATCGCTTCTCCTGAAAAATATGTTAAATGAAGTTACGCTCCTTTGTCCTTCCAGCGACGATATGTACTACACAAAAGTTAAACGAAGTTTTACGGAAAAATCCGAATTATAGACTGTTACGTGCCGTTGTGAGTGTTTGCGTGACGGACGAGCGAGTGCTTATGAGCAACAATACGCATATGCCAACATAACATTAGATGCAGAACGTTCTTTTTCAAAATTCACTTCATTGTTTACTGCAAGAAGACGAAGGTTATCTGCCGATACCATGGAATGTTTATTGATGATGCAGTTGTACGCGGAAACAACGCATCAGCCAGTTATCACTAATAATCAAACTACACCACACCTGTACTTATTTTTGTATTTATTTTTTCCCATGTGCTGCAGCCCCTCATTACGACTTTTTATTTGGCACATAATTGTTTACATATAAGTACATGTGTTTTTTTTTGTGAAATAGGTATATCTAATCTTTAAAACCGTGGTATCACGTCCGTGACTTTAATGTTCGTATTGCAATGGTTGTGAAAATTGTTGCGTTTACAACAAAATGGCTGCTGGCGGCCGCCGTATTTGTTATTGTTTACGGAGTACAGATCTTTCACCAAGACCTTTAATGTGGCATCCCCAGTGAAATGTTTGGAAAGTTGGTTTTAGATACAACTTAATGATATCGCCGCCATATTTGTTTTTTTCTGGAAAACGTATAGATATATCTTTAAAATTTACAATGCCTTCATCACCACCTTTCCTTTGGAAGGTATCCATATTGCAATGTGAGGACAAACTTATCTTTTTCTGTACAACACAATGGCTGCTGTCGGCCGCCATATCTGTTTTTCTTACACTTCACCTATCTTATGTCACTCTTCGTATGAAGATAATTTACCGACGAGCCATTTTGTGGAATTGGTCCCTCTATTCCACGTAATATATACACATTATTGTACATACACCCTTATGTACATAGCGCGTATATTTGCATTACATAAATTTTGCATTTGCATCACATATGCGAAAAACATACGTCTACCTTTACTTGCGCGCAGGTAGGTAAAAATACAATAAAGATTAGGTATGTATTTTCTTTGTACTTCATTTTATCCATGCAATGCGACAGACGTTGGTAACGTCACTGGATAGGCTTAAAGAACCAAGCTAAAAAAAAAAAATAATATGTGAATATCTCCGGTCGCTCAGCGGTGTGGGTCGCCACGTCATGATAGTTGCGGCGATGCCGGTGCAAAAATATAACATACCGGGGGGCGGGCTTAGACAGAGACAGAAGTGTTGCTGGCCTATGTTAGATCGGTATGCCGCAGGAATTTCTTTTCGCTGATGATTCGCCTTAATATATTTATAACATAAATAAATCTCTAATTCTCGATGCAAAAGAAAATCACATTTCTGGAGAATGTAAAAAAAGATAATTTTAAACAAAATCTCAAACAAGTATAATACTATGTTAAAATAAACTAAAACTATTTAAAAAGATAATTTGATTTAAGTTTTTGGGTAATAGCCGATTTCGGCGAACATTTCTTAATTGCCCTGCCTTCGAGAACACGCTTTCTGACGGAACCGGTGTTCCAGGAATGCACAAATATTTTTGAGCCAATTGGTGTAATTCCGGGAACATATTTTTATGTTTACTCCAAAATTCAAAAGGACATTTGGTTCTATCCAAATTGGGCATTTGGAGATACTGCCTAACAGTTAATATAGCCGTTGAAGACGCAGTTACAACTGATGCCTTTTGCACGATTTTGTTGTCAAAATATGCCCATAAATCTCTGGCGGGATTTGATGGAGCTGCTAAAGATGTTTCTTTTTGGATATCACTATTATTCGGGGATTCCATGTTAGTGTTCATATGTTGGCTTAAATTATTTTGGTTGACAACTTGTTTCACTTCTTCAATTATCCATAGTTCTGCATTTTCAGCGTTTTCTTCTAGATTCTAGACCAAAACCTATTGCTTTGAAACGGGGATCCAGCAACGTAGCCTTGGCTACAATAAATACACACAGGGATGGCGAAAGGAAAGTGTATACCATCTTATTTCAAACTGAACAGTCTAGATTGTATGGCTTCCTAAAAGGCGACAATATTTAAACCTTATACCTGTCTTGAAAACCATTAATATTAAGATTATTAAGGTGTAATGTGTGGTATATCAAAGATACTTAAACATTTTCATACATTAATGTGCAATTAAAAACAACAACCGAAGGAGCATTGTTATGAAAAAGTATGTTTGATATTTTTTGACAATTCGGTATGTTTTGTGTAATTTTTTGTTCGTTCCAATAGTATTTTCTAACAAAACTGAACGTTTTATAAACAATAAACAGTAAGTTTTTCGTCAGAGATAAAACAGTTTCCCTTTGTTAATAACTTTGTGGGACACGCTGTAGATCGGTCTCTTATAAGTATTAATCGTTTACTGTTTACTACAAATTATATTTATTATGTAAAATTCAGTTTGTAATACATAAACCCACCTTTAGTAGTAATATTGTGCTAATAATTGCCAATCAGTGATATAAGCTGGAATCGTCCGTTCGGACGGCGACGACTCGACGGATCGATTCCGATTCCATATCAAGTATTTCGTATCATTTCAGTTAGCACTCAGGGCAGTTGCTCGTGCTCGTACCTTGAGTACGGGTAAGCGGAAAAGATCGCAGCCGCGGCGTGGAATATTCAGTAATCGATTCCGAAACCTGGACCCTACTACAACCGACTCTTATAGGAATCAGATACTGCTCGATTCTTGTAGTCGAGTACTCCCATCACAAAAAGAACTCATTGTAGAAGTTGTCTGATAGGGAGCGGTAGATGCAACAGATAAATTTAGAGAAAGATTTGAGGGTAAGTTTTAGCCAGAAAATATCGGGCTGGCCTGATTCCAGGTTCGGGAATTTGGTGCAAGAAAGACTGCTGCGAATGTGGACGCATACCCCACCATGAAAATGAAAAGACGAGAGAAGTTCATAGCCGTCTAGGACGAAAAGTTCGGTCGAGGGAAATTCAGAGATAAGAAACTCAAAGAACTCATTGTAGGAGTTGTCTGATAGGTAAACAGGAGACGATTGGTTGAGGATTTGGGACTGATTTGGGTTACGGTCAGAAAAATAATGTAGGTTTTGTATTGAAGGTAGTGGTGGACAGAGTGAAAATTTTTTGGAATTTTTCGATGGTGGCCCCCCCAAGCACTCCTCGCCCGGAGATTCGAATGGAGGGGTAGCTTGCCTCCGGAATTTTTTACCCCTGGGAGCACCATCATAATTTTCACTTTTTTTTTTCGAAGAGGCGGATAGTTAGAAGAATACAACCGTTGGTTGTGTTTATAGTTATTGGGGACGGCGAAGAAATACTCCCTATCATTTATCGCGGAAAGGACCTACGGTGAAGGAAGAATACTACAAAGCTGTGATAGAGATAGGTAGAGAAAAAGACTGCCGAATATTTTGGCGGAAAGAAAAATAATGTGTTCTGATCGAAATTAAAGCCTTTCGTGACAAATGCATTCAGTGAGTGTCTATTATGATAAAAATAATTATTTTTAAATATATTTTAACTTTTAATACGTCAATTAAAAAACTTTTTAGCCTCTCCTCGTGTTGCCTGTATGATCGAGCTAGTATTATCGCTTCGACTGGTACACCATGATTTAAATGACACAAAAATAGAAGAAAAACTGATGTTTGCTTTTACCGAGCACAACCCAAGCAAAGTAATGGAATTAAAAAAAGCAAATTACAATTTGCTTTATTTTCAAAGGACAGCATTAGTATTTGATATTGCTCAATTTTATGACAGCAATTTTTACGGCTTTCATCTTTTAATAGCTTTCACCAGAGACTATAAAGAATATACACAGATACTCGAATACACCGAAAAGCCGGTCTCCCTTGAGACATTTGATGAGTTTACTGGTTTATGGTTTAAAAGTTTGTTTGTCCACCATTATATATACATGTAGATACATAGTATACATATTTCGATAATGGTAGACAAACAAACTTTTAAACCATAAACTAGTAAACCCACCAAATGTCTCAAGGGAGACCCGCTTTTCGTTGCACGGCAGTGTTCGTCTAGGTATTTAGTGTATTCTTGCACTGATTTTATTTATTCTTTTTCACTCGTCTTTCGAGAAAAACTTTTGATACATTTATTAGTGATGTAGTATAAAAAATATTATTTATTTGGTAATTCCACAGACGTTATCACTTATATAAAATAAATATATTAATGGCTTTGCGGATAAAAAAAACAGTGTGTTCTGTTCTTGCGTTAAAATACGGGCAATTCAAAAATAAATATAAAACCCTGAGCCGAGGTGGATAGACATTGGCTTTTACCCTTGTTAGGGATCTCATGACTGTTGTAACCCATAATACTTTTTATGTAATAGAAACAGCACAAAATGTGCATTACCGCCATCTATTGGAGCTACTGTAATATCTATCCAATTAGCCAATCCGGCCCGCGACTTTTCATTAGATTTTGGATGTCCCGTACTTTAGTGAAGGAACGAAATACACATTTTCCTTTTTTATATATATTGAGGACGCTAAACTCTTCTTAAAGTTATTACTTATTTTATTATTTATCTGGCAGAACAGAGAATGTGTTTCATATGAGTATATAAGAAAAGAATCTGTCATCTTATGGACCTGAACCACTTTTACTTCTTTCGCAAAAGAAGGTATTGTAATCGTAAAACTGTAGAGCTTTTTTCAGATCTTTAGGTTGATTGGAGTCACTGGATTACGAAAAATAGGTTTCTATTTCCACCGGTCGGCCAGTCTGTTGGCGTGAATACTTAAAAACAACTTAAAAGAGTACAACCTAGCTCGACACTCGATACACTTTGAGTTCAATATATACAGTGTGAGCACCTCAAAGCAATCATTTCTATGTATTGTTGCTTTAAACCGAACAGCAAACGTTAATCAAAAATAATATTTCATAAATATTGTTTTATGTCCATGGATGAAGTTCACAAGAAGACAAATAGACCAGATTTTCATAGATGTGCAACATAAGTCATTTTTAATAAAAGTTTTTCCTTTTCGACAGATTTTTTTAGTTTTCTACAAATCTTGGAACTGATCCAGTTCTTGGAATTTTTGTTACTGGTGATACTGTTACCCAAGCAAACCATTTTCGGCATGTGTGTTGACAAATCTTTGCGGAACTTTTTAATAAAAATTATTTGTTCTGAAGATGACATTTTACTTATTTTGACAAATATGTCACAATGATAGCCTGTGGCTAAAAGCTTTTAGGTGGGGAGCCGGTGACACTGAAAGTCCCGTCATCGCGGAATCAAAAATTATTTATGTAAATTGATAGTTAATAGTCATACGAACAAAAAGCGCTCGGTGGATTTATTAAGCCGAAAGTATTTTTAAAAAAATTAATTATTATAAAAAAGCAAAAATGTTTTACCATTATTACGGATCTCAATGAATTATATCACATTCGATAGGAAATTTTGTAATTAAACACCAAAAAACTGGCTTACCAGCTTTATTTGGCCGAAAGAGTCTGGCGTACTTATTTGAAAGGTGTGAGAGGGGGTAAAATTTTACCGTTACCATGTGAAAACTTTTTTTTTAATTTTACTCGTTTCGATGTGATTTTCAAAAATATCTTGGTACGCCTGCCCAAAAACTGCCGGAAGTACCTAGCATACCACTTTTATTGCATAGGCTCGATTCACATCAATTATATTAAAAGCCGTGAGTTAAATTTTATTTCGGAGTAAATGTCTTATATAAAATATTGGAATATGTTATTCTTTTCTTAGATTTAAAGTTATATGAGGATAAATAGAATCATAGAATTTATAGAAATTTTTTTATTTCGAACATTTTTATACAAACATTCAAATGTAGCTAATATAATGAACAATTATTTACGTCCGAGCAAAGTATATTTATTAATAATCTTCTAAATCGTTATCATCACAATTATAATGTCTGTCGTCCCCTGATTCTTCACTTTCTTCTTCATTTTGATGTTGACTTAGAATTTCTTCAACTTTTAACGGTGCTGTTGGGCTATCATACCACAATAGTTTGAATTTACTCAATTCTTTCAAGTGCCATCCACATTCGGTCGGTTCATATAAAATACAAATTGGCTCAGTAGCATTTTGCCACATTGTATTAACAAATATTGTACGTAAAATTTTCTGTGACAAAGTTTTCCAGCATCGAGGAATGTGTACTACAATTGAAATTCATCATGCCTTTGTAGAACTCTTCTTTGTCACTTGTACTTGCAAAAAATTTTAAAAATAATTCAAATCGTGCAGCATTAACATCATTATTTTCTACGTTGTACATTTCATTAGTAAATCGTTGAATTATATCTGTTTTGTCCTTATTATTGATATCTTCCGGATCCGTCAAATGCTCAATGTTTTTGCGAAATTTTTTACTTAATTATTATTATAATCACCCAATCAAAACTTGGGAAACAAGTTATAAAGTTAAATATGTAGTGGTACCTTTACTATTGGACATATATTCCTAAAAGTGAATGGGTTCAAATGTAGACCCCAAAGTCCATCTCCTGTATCAACGAAATTTAATCGACATGAGAGACAAAAATAATCCACTATTTGAACATTTTCTGCGAGGTGCCTTTGGAATCAAACGAACAGATAAAAATATTGCATGAGCTCCTATCGATCTTACGTTAGAACAAACGATCACTGCTGATGCAGCAAACACCTTAACGGGAATTTCTCATTTCACCAACTTGATTTCGGCAAGGCAACGTTGGGCTTTAAGCCACACTTTGCGAACAAAAATAATAACAAATTTATTAGAATCTATGAGATTCATAAAATCAGACGACATCACTCATGAATTGGAAGCCAATAGAATAGCTACAGATCGCAAATCATTCGATGATCTCTCTAATGCCGTCCAAAAATCTATGAATCCTTTTAGCTCAACACTAGATCCAGACAATTTATATAATATTGTCACTGGTAAAGCCGTATCTGAGGAAACCAGCGAATTTTTATTAAGTGTAAGAGAGAAAGGTATGAAGCAAAAACGGAAATTTATTGAAGAATGTGCAGTGGATGAAAACAAATTTGAAAGAGCTATTAAAAAAAAAATCTTCAACTTTGCAAGTGAATCTTTAAATAAAATTCAAAAATCACGCTATGGAAAACGTACTATAATTCAAATGGAACGCGATATTTTTGGACGATTGTTGGGAATATCGTTACGAAAAAAAATAGATATGGAAACGTGTTTAAAATATCCATTATCACCATTTCCACCAGCACTTACCCTACAGGAGAAATGTTTAAAACGGGCCAATCTGCATTAGCTAAAAAAATACTTTCTTCAATAGAAACCTCAGTTAAAAGATATATAGACGTTGAAATTATCGACGGTTTTCATTTATTACATAATTTGGGACCATGTATGCCCCAACCATTTGGCAAAATCGCAGAATTTATTTTGAAAAAAATATGCAACACTACCGCTTTAGAAATACATCTAATTTTCGATAGATATCTTTCTCCATCAATTAAAGATTCAGAAAGAACAACTCGCAAAGAAGAGGAAATACCTTTCGCAATTACGGGTCCTTTACAGAGCAGACCAACTGATTTTAATAAAAGTCCGAATAATCCAAAATTTAAAGAAGCAATCGTAACCTTCTTACATGAATTTTGGACAGACAATTCATTCAGCCCTGTTTTCAACGACAAAAAAGTTTTTCTAACAGTTGGAGATCACTGTTATGTCTACAGTAGTAGTAATGGAACCGTCACTCGACTACTGAACGAAAATTATACATGCTACCATGAGGAAGCTGATTTTCTTCCACCTGAACAAATGTTTACCTCACCAGAAAATTCTTATACAATTAATAGATACCGACGTCTTAATCATTTGTCTCGGAAATATGCACAAATTCACAGACCAGGAAGTGTGGATGACAACTAAAACCAATAGAGAAATTAGCTACATAAATTGTACATATCTTGCTGAAAAATTAGGTCCATCACTCTGTCGAGCTCTGCCGGGCTTTCATGCCTTTACAGGCTGTGACTATACAGCAGCTTTTGTTCGTAAAGGAAAAATAAAGGCATACAACCTTTTGATACAAAATGAAGAGTATCAAAATGTTTTTGAGCATTTGACGGATCCGGAAGATATCAATAATAAGGACAAAACAGATATAATTCAACGATTTACTAATGAAATGTACAACGTAGAAAATAATGATGTTAATGCTGCACGACTTGAATTATTTTTAAAATTTTTTGCAAGTACAAGTGACAAAGAAGTGTTCTACAAAGGCATGATAAATTTCAATTGTAGTACCATTCCTCCATGCTAGAAAACTTTGTCACAGAAAATTGTACGTACAATATTTGTTAATACAAGTGGCAAAATGCTACTGAGCCAATTTGTATTTTATATGAACCGACCGAATGTGGATGGCAATTGAAAGAATTGAGTAAACTCGAACTATTGTGGTATGAAGGCCCAACAGCACCGATAAAAGTTGGGGAAATTCTCAGTCAACATCAAAATGAAGAAGAAAGTGAAGAATCAGGGGACGCCAGACATCATAATTGTGATGATAACGATTTAGAAGATTATTAATAAATATACTTTGCTTGGACATAAATAATTGCTCATTATATTAGCTACATTTGAATGTTTGTATAAAAATGTTAGAAGTAAAAAAATTTCTATAAATTCTATGATTCTATTTATCCTCATATAACTTTAAATCTAAGAAAAGAATATCATATTCCAATATTTTATATAAGACATTTACTCCGAAATAAAATTTAACTCACGGCTTTTAATATAATTGATGTGAATCGAGCCTATGCAATAAAACTGGTATGCTAGACACTTCCGGCAGTTTTTGGGCAGGCGTACCAAGATATTTCTGAAAATCACATCGAAACGAGTAAAATTAAAAAAAAAGTTTTCACATGGTAACGGTAAAATTTTACCCCCTCTCACACCTTTCAAATAAGTACGCCAGACTCTTTCGGTCAAATAAAGCTGGTAAGCCAGTTTTTTGGTGTTTAATTACAAAATTTCCTATCGAATGTGATATAATTCATTGAGATCCGTGATAATGGTAAAACATTTTTGCTTTTTTATAATAATTACTTTTTTAAAAAATACTTTCGGCTTAATAAATCCAGGCGTACCGAGCTCATTTTGTTCGTATGACTATTAACTATCAATTTACATAAACAATTTTTGATTCCGCGATGACGGGAGTTTCAGTGTCACCGTCTCCCCACCTATTTTAATCAAGTAACAAGTGACGTTTAGAGTCATCTTTGGCAATGACTTTAACATGAGTACTGTCACGTTACAAGTGTCCAATTAGTTTAATTCTTAGGCCGCTCGCACACCAAGGATGCATTAAACATGAAACATGCGGTACGCGGTAAAAAATGCAAGTTTATGTTTTTCTCGTTTACTTCTGCGCCGAAATTGCCATGCTACAATGCTATCCTTCACAATCGAAGACATTTTGAATACTGCAAATTATCGAAACTGCTGCAGTATTGGTGTACGCTAGTAGGTGTATGTGATACTTATCTTATGTTGCATGTGCCCTGTTTTATGCATTCTTGGTGTGCGAGCGGCCTTAAGTGAATTGTTTGTGCAACTAGACGTTAATGTTATATTAATATTATAAAGATCAGAGATGTAAACCGATAAAAATGGTAATAAAATAAAATGTGGGATATAATGTGCTTTAATTTATAATTCACAATGTTTAAATTTTCCGCTCCGATGTGCCTTTTAAGATAAAAACTTTCAAGAAAATGTACTCTTTGATTCCACTAAAAATCCACATCAGCCGTTATTTTCTGTAGATAATAATTTTTTTTCCATAATTTTTTTGGTAAACATTATTACAAGTAGTTTAAAATTCTGTATTGCGCAGTATATTTCAAAACTAATAAAAATGCATTAAACTAAGAAACAACGGTAGTAACGATTTTTTCATCCAAAAGTAGATTCTCTCAGACCCTTGAAATTGGTAATCCATTATCCTGTGGTGAACAGATAGTTATTAACTTCGATACGGGCTATATGTTCATTAATATTGGAAGTGGTTACTGGATTATAAGCTATATATCTCTTCTGAACCCTTCCTTTGCTTTTTGCCTTATCAGAAAATACAACTAAATTTGGATTTTCTCTTTTATTCTTTTTCTCTTTTTAAAGTGGATATCGATTACTATAAATATTGCCATTTGTTGCACAAATCTGGTGTCATTAGCTCCAATTTACCCCAAAATACATTTTTTTTCACTTCACTAAACCCATTATCCACGCTGCTGCTGATGTTCTTTATAAATGACATTTATATAATAAAATTGCAGACTACAAAGGAAAAAGTGGCAAAATATATTTTAATAAATACATACAAAAGAAAGGACATATCAAAGAAGATATTATCCTGGACGTCAGTAACAAAGGCTTTATTTACTTTATCAAAAAGAGTCTTTCGAAGTACATAAAGGGGTACTCCATGGCAGAAATTTCTATTATCAAGATTTGGGTAATCGTCAAAACAATTGAATTCTTTATTAATTACCTCGTTCAAACTTTGTACATTTCGCTTTGAAACTTATTTTGCAGTATAAAAGACAATTTTTCAGCTGATATTAATTTGTCCTATTAAATTAATTTTGTGGTAACGAGTGACCGGATTTCAATATTACATGAGGCAAAAACACGGGGGATTCACAATAATATTATAATGTATATTATATGTATATGTAATTAGATCTTAGCCTGTAAATATGATGAAATGTTTGGTCAAATGTCTTTAACAACACACACATACACACTATTCTATTAAAACTAAACCACTATGACCTAACATTTATAGCATTAGTGAAAAAGTAAATAATTAACAACGTCAGGGGTAAGATTTCGGCGTCTCTCGTCAAGAATCAATCTGTAAAGCAAAAATGATCTTTCAACGTCTACAGAGGTGATAGGTTCGTATTTAAAATAAGTAAAGTTTCAAAAAGTACCAAGCCTGAACAAACCCAAGGAAATCTGAGCAAATTTAACCAATACTAAAATTTACTGTCTCTACGTTATAAAGACATGCACTGACTCCTAAAAACAAAACCAAGAAATAAAATTAAAAAAGTTTTGATATTGTTTATTATTTAAAAAATTGCCCTTTAGTGTATTTTTTTAGATATGATTTGCGTTGTTGCTCGATATTTATTTTCTGTTACCGTAAAATAAACAAGCAAAATATGGATGCTGCTGCAGGTGTCACGGCCGCACGTGCCTCAAAGCTTTGATGTATGCCGGGGCGATATTCTGACAGGACACTGTCAACTGCGCAAGCACCGTCACAGAATGGGTCAAGCTGACACACCTATGCAGAGGATGTGAACAAGAAGACGAGACTGTCGAGCATATCCTTTGTGACTGCCCGACATTTTCACCCTTAAGAAAATCCGCGTTCGGCGAGTATTGAACCACCTTAATCAACATCAGAGGGGCACCTCCCGGTGACGTCATCAACTACTTTAAATCAGTAGACTAGTTCGGTCTCCTATTTCGGGAGGATGCACAATGGGTCTAATGAGGCCTATGTGCCGTAGAGCTTAGGCTCACCCTCCCAACGCTTCAGATCAGAGTACTGTTCTGTTAGAGAGTCGTTAATCTACAAGAAGTGTTGAGGATGAGAATGGCATATTGTGATATAAACCCTTTAACTTGAGAGCTCACGTTAAAAGGAAACATCCAGGTACCTACATTTCTATTATGCAATAACTAGTGTTTATAGTAAATAATTTATGTTCCAGATAAACTGAATATAATTACACCAATAACTAGAAATCCATTTGGTTTTGGTAATTATTATTCATGTAGAAAATGTAATAAATGCTTTGTAAGTTGTGATAATCTAAGGTTTCATGTTAAACAAAGACATTCTGGAGAGTGAACCATACTTAAAATTCATTAACGAGTTCAATAATCACAAGTAAACAAATAGTTTCGTGCCATTATAAATTAATTTTCGTGTAAATACATTAAAATTTTAAGTTTCGGTGAATCCGGTGTTTATGTGTAGGTAAATAATCTCTTGGCAGAACTAGGCACATTCTAGTTCATACAAAATAAAAACCGATGCACGTCACCGACGACGCTATTAAATGAGCGCAGTCATACCACCGCATAATTATTATAAAACGAAAACTGTAATGGAGTGTTCTATTGAATTTTAAATTTCGCGCCTGATACTCGTTGTTAGGCAGTTGGCAGCATATTATGCGAAGTTGCCGCGTCGTCGCGTTTAATTTATTGACATTTCTAGTTTGTTGACAGCTGTGGTTGACAGTTTATCCGAGCTTCACATTGGTTTTATTTGTTTTGTGTCTTTTTGGAGCTTTAAACTTTTATCTTGCATTTAAAAACTGTTCTTTTAGAACAATCATAGTGTTATAGTTATCAGAGTCCTGTTTGCGAAATGCCGACGCAGTTAAACAGCCGTTGCCAACAGTTAGTAGCATCTGTGATACGCTATTTTGAATAAGAACGAGACAATAATGGCCCATTGCTACCGTTAACTGTTAGAGAGGTAATTTTAATATTATACCTATATGATAAAAAATTTAGGAAAAATTACCGTCAAATATATTGTTTTAGCGTGTAGCAGCAGCCCTAAACTTGAATGATTCTACTGTTAGTTCTATTTCACAAAAAGTAAAAAACAATGAAGTTTAGATGAAACCTGGATTTTTCACAATGGTACCATAGATCATTCATGGCAAGATATTAATAAGAAGAGTGTAAAAACTACTTGGTATAAAATTGTTAATAAAAAATGATGGTAAAAGGTTAGTTACGCAAATGTATTTCAATATTTCAATATCTTTATTAATTTATGTCAATACACAAAAATAGTGTTCACACAAGTCATAGATGAAAATGTAGTATAGTAGTAGTGAAAATGTAGTCTAGTATGAAAATGTTTTTGATCAGAATTATTTTAGATGCATCGTACTTTATGCTGGCAATGAAGATGGATTTATCGAGGGTGTAGAGCTTATATTTTCCTCAAAAACCCAACTTGTGGATTACCATGGTGAAATGAACCAACAAAATTTCATGAAATGGTTTGAAAATCAATTATTAAAGAAATTGACTGAACCGTCTTTAATTTTTATTGACAATACCCCTTATCATAGCATAATGTTATTAACCAAAATACCAAACGGCTCATGGACCAAAGCTGCCATTCAAGACTGATTAACAAATAATAACATAGAAGTTGCAGCCCCGATGCTTAAAAGCGAGCTTTTAAGAACTGCAGCACAGTAACTATCACATACAATTTATTATGTTAACATATTTGCTAACTAGATATTTTTTTAGAAATAAACCAGCACGAAGATATTTAGTAAATAACTTAGCAGAACAATATGGACACCGAGTTTTACGTCTCCCCCCAGACCATTGCATTTTTAGGTTGAAATATTTACTTTAGGAAAGTACCTTATGTAGCGGCTCTTGTTACGGCCATAGAACTAAGAAAGTTTTAGCCCTAATACAATGCATGTACATAGTTAGATTTAGGGGGCTTGGAGACATGACGTTACACAAACAAGACTTTCCTTGATAAAAGTAAATTCCAACAACTGACAAAGACTAAGAAAGCAAAATTTGCCCACCATGCAAAATCTCAGTTTTGGGTAGTCACAACTACCCAAATTTAAAAAAATTGCTGGACATGCCCATGCCAGCTTTCTCACTTCATAGAAGGTCTCCGGGACACTCCGGGCTTTGTCCCATCCTGGAGACACCTTCTGGAAAAACATTCTTTTTTGAATTTTAAATATTATCGTCACCTCTTCCTTGGTGGATCGCTAGCAATTTCTGGCTAGCGGGGTAACAAGGTGGTGGGTCCACCCATGACGACAGACGCGCTGTCTGTCTTGTCCAATCGGTACCTAGCGTACCAGGCATCCCTGACAAGACAATTGTGCGACAGTACAAAGAACTGCACTACAATATTTGTACATGTGTTAGGAAGGTGGTAGAGGATTTCTTCGTCGACCGAGGTGGTACCACCCCACACATCCTCTTAAAGGGCTGGTGAAATCCGTACGGATGTTTCCACCTCTGGATGTGTGAGTGGGATTTCCCCAGTACACCCACGGTACATAGTACTTAGACTTCGGTCTTGTCAGAACATAAAAAAACTGAATGGTGCTTGTGAAAAAGTTTTTTATTCTTTAATATATTTTAAAAAATTAATAAAATTCAGTGTACTTTTTTCCTACCATTTTTTTCTCCCATTAAAAGATATCTTTACTTAAGCCGGCCATAGACACAGATAGATGTATGAGTGCATCAAAGCGCGTGCATCAACGCCCGTGTATGGTGTGAATGTGGCACGCACGATAAAAAAAAATTGTCATTTCATACTTACACGGGCATTGATGAACGTGGGTTGATGCACGCCTACATGTCCTTGCGTCTGTGACCACATATCATTTTTCGTACTCTTTTTTGTGCTTGCATATTTATACACTAATCAATGTCTTTTACAACGATATAAACTTTTTAAATTATTCTACATCTTTTTTATGTTAAAAGATAAGTCATTTAACAAAAAATAAATGAGTAAATAATTAAAAAAAAATCCATCCATGTGCTAGGTAAATTATTTCTCAATATTCGATAAATTTATAACAATCTGGCAACAGTGTCCTCTAAAACTTAAACACGTGTTTGATGACGTGCATCGGTTTTTAATTTTTACGAACTATATTAGAACCCTTCCTTAATTAAAAAATTGTATTTTGCTTGTTACGTTGCTATCACTAATAAACACATAAAATTTGCCCCACCTGTAAAAAACTCACGGGCCGCGCCTAGGTATTAGACCTAACTTGTACCATTATAATTTAATCGCTAATAAGAAGAACAAGCAGGGCAGTGCATAAAGTATCAGATACGTCAATACGTGTAGTAGTGATGTAAAATAAGTAACTAATCGTTACAAAGTAAGCGTTACTATGTGATCACTAGAAGTAAAAAGTTCTAATTTTATAAAGGACTCGTTATTCTTGCCTTTTTGTTACTTTTATCGAAGCCTACAAGAAATGACGGAACGTTGCACAATTTTTAATGTTTTTACATCGTAGGGCGACCGACGGCATTTCTTTTGATTTTGATTGAGTAATTTGTATAGCACATCAGTGACGTATTTTCCTAAGGGCGTAGGGGGCGATCACCAGGGGCGGCCGGTCCCAGAAGGGCGGCTGGAGAGCTCTGGGTTTTGGCGGGCAACCCGATCGGTTCCGGCGCGGCGGCTGCCCGTCTATCGTTTTCGGCACAATAAAATCACGCAAATCTATTTATTATCCGTTTAAAATTTTTATGATAACTCTTTATGCACGAGTTAGATAATTGTGTGTAACTAGGTACTGGCTGCGCAGCGTTGCCAAGTTTCTAAACCCGAATATCCGTAGTTAGATATCACAAAATCAGTAAAAATCCATAGATTTCGAATAAAACAAAAATAGGTAATATTTAGCAAGGCGCGAATATCGAACTCATAAAAGCTTTTAATGGAGACAAAACATGGTTTATTTATTAAAAAACATACCTATACCACATATAAAAATAACAAAACTTTTGTTATTTTTATAACGAAACATATAAAGAAACTAAAAATAAAAAAAAACTTCCAATTCCAAATTCAGTAGCACAATCACGAAGTGCGGGCATCCATAGACATATTATATGTAATGTCTATGCAGACACCACGCACGAGAAAATAATGTAAATAACAAACCAAAATATTAAAGCATAGTAGTACTAGGCAGGTAAGTACCAGCTTGCAGTAACATATTTCGGGGATTCCCAGCCAGGCAATTTGATTTTAGTTGCAGAGCGTCATCTGTTAGTGAGATAATGTACTATAAAAACATTTCTATAGGATCCCTGTGTTCCCTATTTATATTATAGATTTTTTTTTAAATCAAAAATAAGTGAACTAAACAATAGATTTAACTAGTACTTTTACACACATTTTTTTCAGATATATATTTTTTATATTTTTATCACTTAGGCGAAAAATCCGTAGAAATTTGAAACTTATCCGTAATATCCGTATGTCCGAAAGTACCTATAGAAATTTGTAGTTCTATGGATAAATCCGTTGGGTTGGTAAGGCTGTGGCTGAGTACTATTTAGGCGCGTTCCGCTAGTTGCGGCATGGTAACGTGCATGGTCGGGGCTCCCCGACGGGAGTGGAGTAGGGGAGAGCGCGAGTTACATATTGTAAACTGTTTAGCTAAGCTCCTTTTGACCACTCCTAGACTTAGCGATAAGAAATATTATAAATACGAGCAGACTAGATTTTATTGTCATTTCTGTTGTTATAGTTGCTTGCTAAATTGTTAAACTTCCCAAAATCAAATAAATTTGTTATACAGTTTTTGAAAACAGTGTTTTTTAAAAAGGGCTGTCCCTTGGCCCGACGTATAACTCGCGCGCGTGCAACGTTGCTATTGGGTACTAACTGGGCGGCCGATCATATTCACCCAGGGCGCAAAATTTAGACATATGTCCCTGTAGCACAGAATCGGGCTGTGCCAACCTGACACATATGAATATGGGTTTCTAAGTTTAATTTTGTATTTTTTTTATCAATTAATCCTTTGTTTATGTTTTAAAGTTTTATTAATGCATGTTTATCGTTTATACCTTAACATGGGGATACTTTGATCAGTTTTTAGTTTCAACACTGAATATATTTTTTTCTTTATGAATACAAATAAAATATAAAACATCGTATATCGGGTTTTTTCTACGAACATATCCAGAAAATATGAAATTTGAAAATCAAGTGCTTTATCAGGAAAATAAAAAAATTATGTGATCAAAGTTATACTGACATTGGGGATACTTTGATCACCCTTGTGTTTTATTTGGAATACGAAAGTAACCCCATTAAAATGAACAATAAAAGTTAAAAAATGATTATAGGGGTTATATTTTAGGCAAATTTATGTAGTTGGGGAACATTAATCAAATAAAAACTTCATCATGTTAATTCAAAAATGTATTAAAATTAAAAATCCATACTTTCTCCTACAATAATAAGGCCGAGAATAAGGCACATAAACATATTTAGTTTTCAGTCTTCAAACTTAGGCACATAAACACATTAGTTGTCAGTCTTCAAACTTCGAGAATTTGAATGTCGTTTCAAATTTATAGTAACAGTTCCCATCAGAGTCCACTTCCACTGAAGGATTGGCCTGGATCTCGATTTCGTCTTCGCTTTTGATCACGGAAACATAGTCAGCGATAAGCTTAAATTTTCTTTTTTTTTGTCCAATAGATTTCAACCCCACGACAACAATTTCTTGATAGACTTCCATTATCTTACACATATATTTGAATGTTTTCTTTTCTCGTTGCGAAGGAAACTTTCCCAAAATATATTGACCTACTTGAAAACTTCCTATATTTGTTCATTGTCAAGTTCTGGTTCAGCGTCTGACATAGATGCTATAGATGCGGAATGCTCTTCATTTTATATTGATGTGGAAGGTAATAGATTGTCACCGTGATCGGCACTACCGCAATTATCATCCTCCTCATTATTAACTGCCGCCGTAGATACACTACATCCAGGTGCAACATTGAGTCGTTTATTCTTTCTCTGTAGTCGACTTGACTCTCCAAATATTTATTGTTTTAGCAAAGCAGTTAGTGCATTATCGACTGCAATTGTAGGATCTTCTTCTTCAATTTGTTTTGGTAACCTCTTAAACACTTCTTGACGATCCAGTGGACAAATACCAGAAGAACGGAATGAGTTTATCAAGTTTCTTTTAATTGCTGATGGTATATTGTCAGTTTTTTTCGTGGTGGATTACTGACCCGTGAAGGTTTAGCGTCCATGTTATTCAAAGTTTTTTTTAAAAGACTAGCAAATATATCTTTGGGAACCGTTGACAGTCGTATATTTTGTAATTTCCATTCAGACAGTGTAGCACGCCAAGCTTCTTTCATGGGCCTAAAAAACCCAACGTCTAGCGGTTGGCACAGGTGTGTGGAGTTTGGGACTAAACAGATAAAATTAATATCATTTTCCGCGCACATATTCAATACATCAACGTCCATATGTGATACCAAGTTATAACCTATTATGGCCTTTCTACCTTCTAAACGTTTGGCGTGTGGTAAGAAAGACTTTTTAAACCAGTCCCGAAAAGTAGCGCTATCCATCCATCCACTTGCTGTGCGATTGAACCTTGTGCCTAAGTTGCAACATGGCTTATGCAGCTCTTCGAGTGGTTCATAACTTTCTACGAGTATTTTACGCCATGTCTATAAATTCCTCGTTTTTTTCCAGGGTCATCTGCTCAATTTGACTCGTCGTAATTAATATATTGGAACTTGGTAGGTTTTTATTATTTTCCAAGTTGTCATAAAACGCTCCTAGAGTTTCTCTTGATACTGTCGCTCTTGCTCGTTTTATATTGGTGGCTAGTCTTTGCCCAAAAGAACCTTTATGCCTATTGAGAAGGCTGTTTGTCCAGTCAACTCCAAGAACATTATTCTTAAACATGTTTATCGTTTTCTAAGTAATACTTTGCCATCATCCTTATGTCCATAAGATTCAGTGAAAAACCCCAATCCGAACACTTGGCTGCTAATTGAAGGATGGCCAGTTCTTCTTGTTTAGTGGAAACTGTTGGACGGCCTGGTGTGCTTCCATGCTTCCCTTTGTATTTGTTATAAAGAATCGTTACAAGTCCCTAAAGGTAACGAAAGTTTACATCACTAACGAGTAGTGCATAGTGTTGTGAAATTAGGTGACATAATGAATAGTGTGTACTACTCTCTATGTCACGCCATTCAAACAGTTTGTTTTTGACAAATAGCGGCATCTACACATAAATTTTAATTGCAACAGCAGAGCACAAGCAATAAAATCTATTTTTAAAATCCA
Organism: Philopedon plagiatum; assembly: GCA_963971165.1. Taxonomy (NCBI): domain Eukaryota; kingdom Metazoa; phylum Arthropoda; class Insecta; order Coleoptera; family Curculionidae; genus Philopedon; species Philopedon plagiatum. The sequence goes on along the minus strand of OZ020190.1, from coordinate 41,961,055 downwards.
TTTCTCAGTTACCTTGTGTTCTTTTTATTGTAATTTTGAGGGAAAAACTATTTTAAACCAAAAAGGCGTATAGGACGATGTCATCGCTCAGTATATCTAACACAAAGAAAGGCAAATTCTGCTACCTCAAAATCCCAGCATACCCAATTTGAATAACCAAGAATGGAAAATCAATAATTTAAACAATTTTAAATAATAAAAGATGCATCCAACGTTTTTAGGAAGCAAAACCGTGGTAAAATAAATTGATCTAAATCGTCCTTGTGTCCCAGAAATATATTACGAAAATGCGTCTTATTCTTTTCCACACACCCTGAAGCTTAATAACCTCAGTAAAATACGTTATAAAAGGTTAGTCCCTAGACTCAAATTATTTAATGAGCTTATGTCATCTTTCTCAACTAAAACAAAACAAAATATAACTGGTAACACAATTTCAGCTTAGAAAAGTCGAGTCGTAACTGTGAAACGTGTCTAGAAGGCATAAACATATTGAAGGTTAAAAAACGGTAACCACAAAATAGGTATTTGTGTCTCCAAATTTACGTCTACTTTTGCTTACATATTATGCTTTATCTACATTTAAATTTGTACAGGTTATTTTTTTTTCAATTCTCTTTTAGCATAAATTAACAAATAAGTAACTTAAACGTTTATAGAAAGCGACCCGCCTTACACCTTTGAAATCAGCTAATTTTTTTCAGAAACCAGTCGTCAGTTTGAATAAAAAAATTGTATTGTTTAAAATACAATAATAGTCTTGGAGCCGGCCGTACCCTATGAATAAGATACATGAACAATCTTGTATAAGTGACCTTTTATATAAGCTAATTTTGCCCGCGTCATATAATCTGACGTCACTTCCGGTTATGATTTTTAATGTTTTGTTAAGTCATGACATACGTGAATTAAATTTACGTCAAAATGTATGTTATACTGTATTTAATAAGATTGTAGTGGAGTGCCCAGGATCTGAACTAGAGGATTTTTGAGGAAGGGGGCGGGATGCGAATTCGGTTTGCGAAAATCATAGACTATTTTTTCTTCTTAGGGGGGGGGGGGGGGGCAGCTGCCCAGGAAGGGGGCGCACAGTCGTCCGAAAACTCGAAAACGTGGCTAAAATATGAAGGCGTTGTTAAAATTGTATGAATGTCACTACATATACGTTTTTTGGGTCGCTGCTTACGAATTTGTTGTTACTTTTTGGAAAAACAAAAAGGCGGCTTCAACATGGCGGACATTTTTATTAAAAATTTCTTGGTGGTAAACCACGTATAAAAAGTTTTTTGTGTCGCTGCTTACCCATGTATTGTTACTTTTGTGAAAAACAAAATGGCGGCTTCAAAATGGCGGACATTTGTATTAAAAACGCTGTGACTAGAGTCCCGACTCGGGACCCAACTCCAGTCCCGAATAACGTCATTAGTAGTTTTGTCGGGACTAGTGTTCCGCCCCGACTCGGGACCCGCATCCGGTCCCGACTTATGGAAGGCTTGTGAGGCTATGTTCGCATAATATTATTGTTATTATAAAGTTGTATATGGTTTACTTTACTTAATAAATTACCATGTAAAAGGTGTACATTTATTTATAAACAGTAGTAGAACGTTAAGATGGCACAACTGGAAATGTATATGAGTGTGTCTTTAATTTCTGCTCTTATTATTTTTTTACCCATTTTTTAACTTATAGGTGAGAAATTGGAAAAAACTTTAGGTCTTGTTACTGATGTAAAGAATTATTTCTATCAATAATATGTAAACAATACATATACTAAGTTTTGGAAATGTGATGCTAAACTTATTTCATCGAATTACACCAAACACCCAATTCAAACCGATTTGTTATATTCTTACCTTAAATATTCTTGCATTTATGGAGGGCAACAATTTTGCCTAAAGGTAAGACGATAAGAAATACAAAGACTTAAAAAGGAAGATCTATGCCCGGCATAGAACCTGTTTATAATAATTCTCAACAACTTTTTCTTTTAACAGTTTGTTTTAAATTTTAATAAAATCTTACTTAAAAATACTTTTTAAAAACAAGATTTTATTATTCAACTGTTTTAAAACGAAAAAAAAAGTGTAAAGTTTTTTTCATTGTAGCAATGCTAAATGCTATTTATAAGTGGACGTAGATGGCGTGGGTGGATCCTAATAAAAGTAGTATGAAAAGTATCACTCAAACAGATATAATATATTAGATAGGTATGTAGTATGTAGCGGGCATTAATTTTGTTTGACAGAAATTGTAAGTAGGTAGGTACCTATAAGTATGAATGTTTTTCTTTTTTATTTTGGTGACTAGCTTTTAAGACAATATATTCAACATAATATATTATATTTGTTTCAGTGATAACTTTAATACTATTTCTATAAGGATCCAGCCACGCGAACTACGTCCACTTAAAAATAGCATTCAGCATTGCCCCAGTGAAAAAACCTTAATAATTCTTTTCGTTTTAGTACTAAATAATAAAAGCTTGTTTTTAAAAAGGACTTTTTGCATTATTTTGCATTATTAAAATGCATTTTATCTGTTATCATATTCTGCTCGTCAAACCCTTTCATTTGATACCCATATCGGGGGGCTTGTGAAGAAAAAGGCAATCCGTCATCTTGTGGCGTCCGCCATATTGGGTTTAGAATACCCTAACATAGCTTATCGTATTCTACTCGTCAAACCGTAATACCCATGTCAGAATATCGTCACAAAGCTTATCGTATTATAATCATCAAACCCTTTCATTTGATACCCATATCAAGGAAATTGTGAAGAAAAAAGTAATCCGTCATCTTGTGGCGTCCGCCATGTTGGGTTTAGAATGCCGTAACATAGCTTATCGTATTCTACTCGTCAAACCCTTTCATTTAATACCCATGTCAAGGGAGTTGTGAAGAAAACAGTGATCCGCCATCTTGTGGCGTCCGCCATATTGGGTTTAGAATGCCACCCAGCTGATCGTATTCTGCTCGTCAAACTCTTTTATTTCATACAAGTGTCAAGGGAGTTGTGAAGAAAAAGGTAGTAATCCGCCATCTTGTGGCGTCTGCCATATTGGGTTTATAGTGACGTCACTTCGCATACCGTATTCTACTCGTCAGTCCCTTTCATTTGATACCCATATTAAGGGAATTGTGAAGAAAAAGGTAATCCGCCAACTTGGGGCGTCCGTCATATTGGATTTAGAACAATATTGGATATACTATAATGCATTGTTACCGGACATATACATGTATGTAAAATTTTAAAGCTCCAGCTTAGTTAGAACTAGTCAAAATTTTCATTGCAACATTTGGCCTAAACATACTTCTAACAGGTGAAGTTAAATAAATGCTTGTAAAAAATTATGGTACTTTGCTCTTACGCCAAATTCATATTTTATTACACACCTCGTATATGACTGATACATTTTGATGTCTGATTATGATTTCATTATAAGTTTTAGACCACGCAGAACTTTTTATAAAAAGCAACTTTTTTTTCGAAAAATTACAAATAATAAAGTTTTTCCTATGTAGCCAATTTAAGTAGACACGCTGTATGTCATGTTTGTAACTATGTTTTGCTATATAGTGAATGTACGATTCGTCTTATAAATTCGGGACCGGATGTGGGTCCCGAGTCGGGGCGGAACACCAGTCCCGACAAAACTACTAATGTCGTCATTTGACCACGTTGTTCGGGACTGAATGTGGGTCCCGAGTCGGGGCGGAACACCAGTCCCGACAAAACTATTAATGACGTAATTTGATGACGTTATTCGGGACTGGAGTTGGGTCCCGAGTCGGGACTCTAGTCACAGCGTTAAAAATGTCTGGGTCGTAAACCACTTATAAAGGGTTTTTTGGATCGCTGCTTACTAATTTCTTGTTACTTTTTTTGAAAAACAAAATGGCGGATTCAAAATGGTGGACACTTTAATCAAAAGTTATATACTTTCATAGAAAAAAGTTCTTAACTGATTTTTTACGAATTTATTCTGTAGTTCGTCGTCAGTATCATTGTCCGTTACATTACAATAATTTGCACTAAAGTCTTTACCGATATTTAATGTAACAGTCTTATCTGTAAATAGATCTATCTTCAGATAGAGGATTGACATTACACTATCTGAAATAATGGAATGTAATAATCTCAATCCGGATTAAGATACTGTAAGCAGGGTTACTGATAGCGTAGGTCCTAACGGATCGGGATAAATACCTGCTGCGTTACTTGCTGTCCCTTCACGGAAGGCCCTCCTCAAGTATAGATATTAACGTATAGTTTCGTTTAAATTTAGAAATATTCTTCGACCTTTGTTATATTTATGTATATTTTTAATGATTATTTGTTACAAATTTTGATTATTTACAATATTTTGACAATAAGAAATTTTAATGCTACAACCAATGATTTTTAATTTTTCCCAAAAACAATGGAAATATTAACTAAACTTTGTTTGTTGTTAATATTATATAAATGAAATCATAACATTGAAAAATATACGGGAAATAAGAAGTTTTTTAAATAATTTTCGTGTACTTCCGTATAAAATTGTTAATAAAAAACGAGGGAGCAGCTGGATTTCATTTTATTCTATTACTGAATAATCGATGAACATATCGTAACCAATGGTTGCGCGAGATTGGTAACTTATCTTTAATTAAATAAAAAAATTATAAAGGGAACACGAAATGCATGCCCGCATATTTTGTTGAGTAACTATTACAATACATAATTGCGAAAAATTTCAATTAAACTGTTTTAATGCACCTACTTTGACGAGGAGATTCCATCGTCAAACTTGAAAATCGATGAAACGAAAACAATTTTATAACAGCTTAAAGTTGATGAATATTTTCTTCAAGCAACCAAGCAGAGCGATGCGACACGCAAGATGTTCAACTTTGAAATGGCCTGAGCAGGTATAAAAAAACCATTTTCTATAAGAGTCTAGGGGATGGGTAACCATTTTTATCTCTGGCTTCCGCATGCGTAATAACCTCAAAAAATAATAAATGATGCACTTGTTAATAAGTTTACCGATTTCCTAGTGGTATAGAATCCGCCTAGTGACCCAGAACACAAACCCTTATACCACAAGTTGCCAATTCGTAATTTCCTTCCTAATCCTAACAATTGATTGTCATTCATTCCAGGCTATCAATCGAATGCTAATGAGCGTGAAATCGGAAAGGTCCCACCTGTAAGGCTACCCTAGGACTGACTGGTCCTGGAGTACCCCCATAGGCTTGCCAACCACCCCTCACTCGTACCATGTCTGAGTGAGTCCTCTCCGCACGCTTTGCCCTGCGGGCTCGGCATGGTTTTTGTGGGGGATACCGTGCTTTTGGCTTGGACTGAAAGGGAGTCCTGGCCCTTGAAAGGAGTTTTTTGGGCTGAAAAGTCATTGGCCCTCCCGCGGGTCAAGGACGATTCGGGTGGGGCTGGGGGGGCATTTGTGACGGGAAAAGATCATGACCCTTCGGCGGGTTATGAACGATTCCGGTTAATCCTCGATTTGGATTTTTGGGCGTTTATGTGGGCGTTGGAGGGCTGGGTCATAGTCTGACGTAGCCCGGATTACAGGGTTTGGATGATTTTCGGCTATGAGGTAGAGTTTTTTGGCTCTATCTTTGATGTGAGATTGGAGCGAGGTGGTTTGGAATTCTCTCTGGATTTGGTTGTTACGAACAAACCAAGGGGCATTAACCGCAGTTCGGATGATGCGGTTTTCGAAGGATTGGAGGGTTTTTATATATGAATTTGCAGAGTAGCCCCAGGCTACAGAGGCATAGGTCATCATGGGTCTGATTGTGGAGTTAATGAGAAGGAGCTTGGATTTGATGGCAAGTGGACTGCGACGCCCTAGGAGGGTTATGACAGATTTGTAGGCAACTTGGCCTTTTTGTCGGGCTTTTTGGATGTGGGGTTTCCATATCAGGGATTTGTCAAGGGAAACCCCGAGGTATTTGACCTCGTTGGTCCAGGGAATGTCATGGTTGTTGAGGTTGATGTGGCCATCAGGGTGGAGACGTCTGCGAGTTATGAAGATGGCTTGGGATTTTTGGGCATTCAGTTTGATCTTCCAAGAGTTGCAGTACTCTTGGAGATCATCTGTGGCTTCTTGGAGTCTGCGGGTGATTAGGGTGGGATTTATGGATTGGGCAATTAATGCCGTGTCATCGGCATATAGGGCAATGTGAGTGTTGTTGGAGGTGGGAATGTCATGAGTGAAGACATTAAATAACTGGGGAGCAAGGACTGATCCTTGGGGTACTCCAGCTTCAAGGGCTCTAGGTGTGGATAGGGTGGCATTTACTCTGACTTTGATCCTTCTGTGTGAAAGGAAGGATCGAATGACTTTGATGATGTACGTGGGGTATCCTAAGGTGAACAGCTTATGAAGCAGGCCGTTATGCCATACTCTATCAAACGCTTGTTCAATATCGAATAGCACCATGCCTGTAGCTTCACGCCTGTTCAACCCTTCGGTTGTTATTTCAGCAAGTCTTAGCACTTGCTGTTCGGCACTGTGCTGCGCACGAAAGCCAAATTGGTGATTTGGGGTGACTTGGAGGGAATCCGTATGGGTTTTGAAGCGGGCTAGGATTAGTCTTTCGACTACTTTGGCAACTGAGCTTGTTAGGCTTATAGGGCGGTGATTTTGAGGAAAAACAGGATTTTTCCCCGCTTTAGGAATCATGATCACGGTGGCCATTTTCCACCTTGATGGAAAGTGACCAGTGCGGAGAATTGCATTGGTTAAGTTGGTTATTGCAACTAGGCCTTTGCGGGGCATGACTTTGAGGACTTTGTTTGATATTTTGTCGGGGCCTGGGGCTGATCGTCCTTTGAGACGTCTTATTATTGTATGAGTTTCGATAGGTGAAGCTGGAGTGAAGGGAAGGTCAAGGTTTTGGTTACGATTTAGGATTCTGTTGATCCTGTCAACGTCCTCCTCATGGTCCACATCAATGTCATGGGATACATGTAGGCGGGAGTTAGTCTCATAAGAATCCGCAAAAGCTTCAGCTTTTGCTACATCTGAGAAGACTAAGCCCGTGATGGAGTGGATTGGAGTAGTGGGTGGTCTGGGGTTTCTGAGCGCTTTGGACATTTTCCAGAGCGAACAGTCACCCGGGTTTAGAGATTCGACTTTGTCGTTCCATTTTTGTTGGTGGAAGTCACGTACAAGGTTTTGTGTTTCTCTGTTAAGTCTGTTGTATTCACGTTTGTGTGGTGGGTATCTTGTTTGTTGATAGAGCCGTTTGGCTCTGTTTCTAGTGTTTATGGAGCGTCTGATGTGTGCTGGGTACTGCATGTGTGTTGGTGGTGTAGGTCTTGGTGTGATTGTGGTTGTGCAGGTTTCGATTGATGCGCGTATCTCATCCTCAAGGCGAGATACTGCATCATCGATGTCCTGCGCTGTTGTGATGTTTGCTGTGATGGTTATGTTGTGTTTTAGTGTGTTGGGAAGAGTGCTGTAGTTTAATTTGTGTTTTGGTTGTGGAGTGTCTGTTGTTTGGTTTTGTGATGTGAGTGTGAGTAGTATTGGGTTGTGTGCTTTTGGACCTTCGTTCAGTGTTATGATGTTACTGTGTAGGGTGATGTTGTGTAGGACTGCAAGGTCAATGATATCTGGTCTTTGTTCGGGATTGTCAGGGTAGTGAGTTGGTGTGTTGGGTGCTATGACAGTGGCTCCAACGTCCAGTGTGGCCTGGTTCAGCTTTCTGCCTGCTGCATTTGTCAGGCGGCTGTTCCAGATCACATTTTTGGCGTTAAAGTCACCAATCAGTATTGTGTTGTCTTGAGCTGGAAGGAGCGTTTGAACGTCATTGTTTAGTATTTGTGTGTTAGGTGGATGGTAAACACAACGTACTGTGATGGTACCGTTGTGCTTTGTGATAATGGCTGCGCCAGTGTTGTGTAAGTTTTGTGCGTCCAGGGATAGTAATGTATGGGCTTGTATGTTCTTGTGTATCAGGAGTGCAGTCGAGTGGTGAATGTTGGGTTTGTCATTGCGTATGACGTTGTAGTGCTGGAAGGAGAGCCTGTGGTTTGGGGAGAGATTTGTTTCTTGGATGGCGGCTATGTCTATGTCATGACGTGAGAGGATATCCTCTAGCTCATGTTTAGAGGATGAGATACCGTTGATATTCCAGGAGAGGATGCGGAGATTTGTTGGTTTTATTTTGTTATACATTAAAATTTGCCGAGAGAAATGGCAGGAAATATGGGGCTATTTAGAACAAGTCAGGGTATTTTTGTCGAAGGGATTCGACAAAAGCCGCCATCTTCTTTAAATCAGCTTTGAGGGTATCAGGGGATTCAGGGGTATTTGAAACTTTTGGGGTGGAGGTGGTGTTTCCTTTGAGTCTTTGGGCAAAGGAAATGCCCGGTTGGAATTTAAGGTTATTTGGGAGAGCTTGGGGCTTACGAAGAGTGGGGAATGCTTTGCACCCTCTGTAGTTGGCCGGATGGCTCAGCTGACAGTTGGCGCAAGTGGCATCGATTTCTTTGGATTTTTTGCACTCAGTAGAGGCATGATCTTGGCCGCATTTCACGCAGCGTGTTGCACCTTTACAGTAGTTTTTTGTATGCCAGAATCCTTGACACTTATGGCATTGAGGCACGATGGCCTTTTTGTGTAGGGGCTCAGCCTTGAGATCAAGGCCATTTTGGAATTTTTTGGTCTCGTAGATGCGAGACTCGCTTGGAGGAAAACGGGCCTGGATGATGGGGATGGGAGCCTTGGTTTTGGCGGAGATCATCCGCTTGACTCCCTCGGGATGGAATCCAAGGTTTTTGAGGTCATTGGCAATTTCCTCATCGGTTATGTCTATAGGGATGCCACGCAGGGCAACTTGGAGGGATTTATTTTCCTCCGAGCAGAAAGAATGATAATGGAGTTGCCTAGATTCCAAGTAAGCCGTGGCTCGCTTGAAATCGTCGGCAGAGTTGGGGATTATTCTTATGCCTTGCCTGGTGAGGGTGGCTTTGGAAAAGTTGATCTTAGAGTTTGTCAGGTCTTTGGATATTGCTATCCATCCCCCTGCGTTGTGGATGATGATGGGTGTTGGTTTGTATGCTACAGGCTCTCCTCCTTTGCTAGTGAAAGGGGGGCTTGTAGTGGTAGACGTTTCGTTTTTGGTCGGGGCTGTGACTGGGGTGGCTTTGGAGGTGTTAAGGGTAGCTTTGGGGGTGCCTTTTTTGGATTTTTTGGAGTGGTTCACGATGGAGAAGCCATCGTGCTCCATGGAGGGTTCGTCGGCATCTGTCTGCCTTTTCTTTAGGCGGGGGTCTTTAGGGTTTTTGGGGGGTATGGCAGGTGCCACCAGGGGCAAATTTGTGTGTGTGCCTTTCTGGATTGAGGCAGGCTGAGATGAAGGAGCATTTTGCATTTGCTTGCGGAGGTCATCAATGACCTTGGTGAGGTGGGCTATTTGCTCATTTTGGGCTTTAGCTTGAGCTTTGGATTGCTCTGCTTGGGATTTTAGCTGCTCTGATTGGGATTTTATCTGCTCTAGGAGAGCAGCATTTTGGGTCCTTAGCATTTCGATGATGCTAGTGGGGTCAAAATTAATGTCTGAGAGGGCTTGTACTTCCATGTTGGCTAGAGGTGCCGACATGGAGGGAATAGCACGGTATTTGGGGCAACTTACGTGGGATACTGCTGGGCTCGGGCACGAGACTGACTCCAAACACAGAAGCCCTGTAAAGTGGGCACCACGGTTAAGGGTTGAACCTTGCCGTGCCTTGCTTTCTGTGTGAGGAGACAAAGAATGGCCTAACTGCACTCTGGAACTATCTGAAATAAATACCTGCTGCTCTTTTCCAACTTTCGTTGGAATTTACAGACCAGGTGGTTAGTAAATAAATAGCCGGCCTTGTTCTGAAAAGAACAAAAAACCAACTATAAAGTTATACTATTTCTTTTTTATTTCTGGTATGTTGTTTGGAAACAAACAACACACCTGGCTGGGATTTCTACCTGACGGCTGACGACTGTTCGCTTCGAACGCACGAACCGGGGACGATCAGAATGAATGCTAATGAGCACATGGTGCTTCGCAATAAATACGGGCCCAACTCTACTAACAAGCCCCGCCCATGTGCTGAGCACGCACATCAGGGAAGTCATTGGATACTAAATTTGAATATATATTGTAAATACTGTAAATATTAATTAGTAACGAAGGCGAGAGTATGTAAATAGGAATGAATGGGAGTATGTATGAAACAACGAGCAAATGAGAGTGTGAATGTAATTTTAAGTAACTAAGGGTTAGTTACATAACAAACTTAGGTAATGACCATATGTAGATCTAGTCATAAAAATCAAGCAGTTTTTTTTGCAAAACTTTTCCTGTAAAACCAAAACTTAAACTTTAGTACCTAATTAACGTCACTTATATCTCTAAGTTTTTCGAAGCAGTGTCAGTATCCACGGCCTCCGTAAGTAGCCACGAAGGAGCCTTACATAATTAGATTACTCACCCTTAAAATCTACCTAGGGCTACCACCGCCCCGACCACCAGTGGTCGCTTGCTCTTGGTGGGCGCTTGTCTTAGACCAAGCCCGTACCTCGATGTCGCGTTATGTAATCTATATATATATATATATATATATATATATATATATATATATATATATATATATATATATATATATATAGTGTATTGTGTAATATAGTATGTTATATGTGTACCAAACTGTAGAAATAAGGATGACATGTGAAAATATTATTAAGTAATAAATGAGTTTCAAAGTATTGACCCAGACGTCTTGGTTCGAATCCGTGCTCGGCCGCATCTTTTTTTTAATTTTTGTCACTTAAAATATTTTAAAAAATTAGGAAATCGGCTCTAAAAGGTGTATTGGAAACGGGTTAGCACTCCTTCCTCGATAAAAATTTTGTTTTGTCATTTTTTAAAGGTCCCGAGCAAAAAATTTATCATGTCTAGGTAACTTAACCTAAAAATTATGTTTTGTTTGTTGTCCAGAAAATCTAGCGAACGGTGGATCGGAGGGCACCCTAAGGTCGGAACAGGGTTAGCACCAGGTTAGGGGCCCTGACCTGTCTCTTTCCTAGCAAGCGAAGAGGGATCGGTGCGAAAAAATCCACTATTGATCCTTCCTCTGCGCATGCGCAAGCCCGGGATAGAAATGGTTACCCATCCCCTAGACTCTTGTCCATTTTCTGGCCATTTATCGCGGCAAAAGATGCTAGGGGGACTTGGTAACACATACCAGTATTAAAAGTCCCAAAGTAGTAAGTTCACTTTTTGATTTCTGGTCAGGATTTCGAGTTTTAGGACAACTGTAGGGCGGGATGCGAAGTTGGTTTGCGAAGATCATAGACAATTTTTTCTTATAGGGAGGAGGGAGGGGCTGCTGTCCCCCCCCCCCCCCCCCCTTCCCTTGCTGGGTACGCTCTTTTTTTATGTTCTGACAACCCATGAAAACCGAAGTCTAAGTACTATGTACCGTGGGTGTACTGGGGTACTTGGTGCCAGACATAATTAACTCGCAACCCCGAGGCACGCTTTATTAAGGTTTTTTTGTGTGTTTTCTTTAGTTATCGAATACATCGATGTTTTTTTTTCTAAAGTAAAGTAAAGCCTTATAGTTTAAGAAAAATAGGGTGCCTCTTCTTAGTTGCCCGCATCCTCTCTGCTGCTTCGGTTTTAATTACTGTAAGGCTTATGAACATAGGCTAAATCTATGGATTAGATCATTTATTTATAAAAAAAAATCTGTATTGACCTATGTAGCATTTGTCGTTATTAATAATCTCAATAGAAATTCATTTTAAAGGGAACATTATCAATTATTTTGACTCATAATTGCTCTAAAAATTTTTATGCTCCAAACTTTTAGTCATTACCTATTACTCCAAGATACAAAATAGACTAATAATGTTATCTTCTTAGTTTAATATTTCTTACCAGATATATTTAGATATTTTATTTTTGTCTTATTAATTTTATCTGATTAGCAAAGTGAGGAAGAAAAAATATTCAGGAATAAACATACGGTTATAAAAATATGATTTTGTTTTATGTAATTTTTTTTATTACAAAAACAAAAATACCAATTTAGAATCTTACTCTCCTTTATTCGCATTCCAAACTTTCACATGACCTCTTCATCAATGTTATCATTATCAGTGTTATTATTACTAAAGGGTTTTCCAATAAGAGGTGTTATTTTGAATAGCCCGCTATTTCGGTAGATGTCACTTTTGGAGCTGTAATTTTTTGACATTTGACAAGTAGAAACTACGCCATTAATAAAAATGGAACGATACACGCTTCAACAACGCATTGAAATTATTAAAATTCACTATAAAAATGGTGAAAATTTGGCAGAGACGGTTCGTAAAACTCGAACATTTTTGGGTCGTCGTGAAGCACCTTGTCGGACCGCAATACAGAAGTTGGTGGGAAAATTCGAGCTGTTGGGACAAGTTAGTGATGTGAAGAATAAAACCCGTGCACGTCGCTCAAGAACAGCTGAGAATATTGCTGCTGTATCCGAACATGTTGAAGAAAACCCAGGTTTGTCCATTCCTCGTCGTTCTTTGGAATTAAACATTCCACAAACGTCATTACACCGTATTTTGCATAAAGATTTGGGTCTTAAGGCTTATAAAGTTCAGTTAACACAAGAACTCAAGCCGGCCGATCATCAACAACGGCGTGTCTTTGCCGATTGGGTCCTCGAAATGCATGAAAATGATCCGGAATTCCATCGAAAAATCATCTTGACTGATGAGGCCCATTTCCATCTCGGTGGCTTCGTCAACAAACAAAATTGTCGCATCTGGGGCTCGGAAAACCCAAGAGCTATTGTTGAAAAGCCTCTCTATCCTCAACGTGTGACTGTTTGGTGCGGTTTATGGTCCGGCGGGGTCATTGGACCTTACTTTTTTGAAAATGAGGCTGGAGCACCAGTTACGGTGAATGGATTGCGCTATCGACAGATGATTAATGATTTTTTATGGCCGGAATTGGATGGTATTGATCTGGACAACGTTTACTTTCAACAAGACGGCGCTACGTGCCACACAAGCAACGAAACCATTGATCTTTTACGGGAAAAGTTTCCGGACCGTGTTATCTCTCGAAGAGGTGATCACAATTGGCCACCGAGATCTTGTGACTTAACACCTTGCGACTTCTTCCTTTGGGGCCACGTGAAAGAGAAGGTCTACGCCAACAGCCCAGCGTCGATTCAAGACCTCAAAGATGGAATTCGTGAGGCTATCGAGGACATAGGGCAGCCACTTTGCGATTTGGTTATGGAAAATTTCATGAAAAGGATATGGTCCTGTAGGCGTGGTCGTGGTGGTCATTTGGCAGATGTTATTTTCCATTATTAACGGCATACCTTCCTCTTTATAATGAAATAAACATCCGATCATTTATCTCAAAAAATGGCATTTTCCTTTGAATATCAAAATAATACCTCTTATTGGAAAACCCTTTATTTGAAGTGGGGTTGGATTTTCTTCAAGCAAATTTGGTGTTACCAAATTATTATCGTCGTAAATCCAACCACACTCCGTTAAATCAAACGAATCAATCAATCGAATCAAACGTAGGTACTTTTGTTGCATTTTGCCACATCGAGTTAACGAAGATCGTTCTTAAGTTTTTTTTTAGTGATTCCCAGCACAGTGGCGTCAGTCTGGAATCATAATGTCAACCTTCACCTAAAAAAGCTTAATGCAAAGTTTATTAATTTTTCAAATAACTACAAAAATAAAAACACTAGTAAGCAAAATAATATCACATTTCGGTGTGCCTTCCATCACGTTCAATGCAAAGAATTGTTCTTCTTGAAACATCTTTATCTGAGTTTTTGATACTTTGTGGTCTTATGTTTAACACTACGTTCTCGAATAACTGTCTCTAAATTGTCGACATCTCGAAAAGGTCTGTTTATACACTTTCTGTTTTAAATAACCCCACAAGAAAAAGCTAACGGGGTCAAATCAGGAGATCTAGGTGGCCAATACTGTACCATATTACGACCGATTACTTTGCCCCGAACATTTCCAAAAGAAGCTCTTTAACCATACTTGTACTACGAATAGATGCCCCGTAGTGATGCAACGAATAAAAAACCGAACCCTCCGGTTTTTTTTTAAATCACGTTTTGTTTTGTTATAACTACAAATCTAAGAAAATAAGACACAGCGCCGATAAAAACGAAAATACAGAATACAGTAGTTTATTTAAAAATCAAATACATAAAAATTTAACAAAAGTACATGTTTACAAGCCAACCACATCACTATGTCTAACCTCCTTGCCTGGCCCTAATCGAATTGGAACGATTTACCGATAACGCGCAGTTTACATTTTACGGAATTTGAATTAAACGCGACTTTTGACTGGCTAGTCTCTACAAGTTAGCTAAGTGCTGACGCTGTTGACAGACGTAGCGTCATCGTCATCGCTGTCATTTGAATCATTGTCCACGTCAGTGCCTAGGTCACTTCCGGAAAAGACGGATGATCCAGACTCACTGAGTGCGATTTCAACTTCCTGTCTTATAGTGGTACTGGCGCATGGCGTCAAAGCTTGGCCCAGCAGTGGGTTCAGAGTCACAGCTGGATTTGGGTTTTTCTTTTGCGTTACATTCCGCCATTAATTTCAAATTATGCGCGACCGAGACAATTTTTGATGCTCGGTTGTTGGTCAGCCGATTCCTATATTTGGAGGGAATCCTCGAGTATGAAGAAAAAGATTTTTCACATGCAGCCTATGTCGCTGGCAACTCTAGAAATCGGATCGCTAACCTGGATAGCTCTGAGTTAGAACAAAGTCCGCTCCACCAAGCTATTGGATATATTGTTGGATATTCGGTAGTCTCGCTATTCCACAGGAAAGATTTCTTAAATGGACCTTTTTTTGCTATAAAGTTTGCCAAGATGGATGCTTCGCTAATAGCTGGCATCTTCTGAGCTGTTTTGTAAATCCATTCCCATATCTTACCAGTGTTGACATATTGTGGTATTTGTTTCTGATTGAGCTACTTTCAAATACGAACGATAAGTTGGTAGAAAGCATAATAATGGTAAACGCAGTAATTAGTTACTGCGAAGATAATTATAAAATTTTAAGTGTAAGTTTTTTACGCTTTGGATTTGGTAAAAACAACTACATTCAGTTTCACAATTTAATAAATCCTTTTCTGTTAGCATTCCTGTAAAGGTGTTTCCGAGGTTTTTGCTGATTTGGTTTCGAAAATCAATTTAGAACAATTAAAAACAAAAAAACGGTTTTTTATTGTTTTTTTTTCAGGTTTTTAATTCGATTTAAAAAAAAAACGCGTTTTTTTACATCACTAGTGCCCCGTCACACTGGTACCACACAACATTTCTCACTTGATGCATATTTTTTTATCTAGGACATCCCACGTAGACTTCAAGCCTAAGTACTAACGTACCGTGGGTGTCTGAAGAGAAGGGAAACGTAGTCTATTGACACGGAATTTGAAGGATTGGAAGTTGGGAGGTTTTTTATGTTCCACAATATCCAAACACACATTAACTCTACATCTTCAGTATTTTTGGAAGGTTTATGTGATTTTCTAAAAGTATTGTCTACCGAGCCAGTAGATATAAACTTAGCCATTAGCCTTCTAACCGTTGACTTATGAATATTTCTCTCAGGGTGTCTGCCGTTAAAAATATCAGCTACTTGTCGGTTACGTATATTTTCACCACATATTAGCACAATTTCAATTTTCTCCTGAAGAGTTAGCATTTTGAATCAATAAACCAAGAGACCAATAAACAATATTACAATTTGTTACAGTTAAATACTATTTGACAGATGGATGGCAACCTGAAGAATATTTTGCTCATCTAGTATCATTCAATTGATAGATATAATAGAAGATATGAATATATTCAATTGTTTTCAAAGCACTCTTAGTTCCTTTTGCGTTGTAATTATTCGTTATTATTAAAATCATGTGTTATTGTTTAAAAAGTGCAGTAAAACGTAAATTAAAGGTGCTTCATTGGGATTGTTATTTAATTCGGTTAATATATCTAGCTACTTAGTAAAAAACCGAAATAAAGTCAAATGTTTAGTTATTTGTACAAATTATATCAACTTTGCCTCAACTTATGACATAGTTTTTGCTGACGTTTCGTATTTCTTTCTTTTAAAGAAATAATTTTGTACAAGTTTAGTGAAATTTTGAAAACCCAGAAATATCAAATTTAAAAAAATTGGAAAATATGAAATTTGTACTAAAGAGTTGAAAATTGGTACATGTGTAAAAAATTAAAAAACAAACAACTTTCCATGTTAACATTTTTCGAAATTTTGAGAAATAATCGCATGGACATTTTTTGAAAAAAATGACAAATTTGACGGTTAAAAAAAGTCACGTGACTGCTCAAGTGCATGTCATTTGGCATCATTTATAAAGCAAAAACTAATAGCAAAGTCAAAATTTTCCTAAACTGATTAGGAAAAAAAATTCCCATATGATGCGGACCTTATGTGTTACCAGTTTTGTTTTGACCACCGGCCGAGTCACTCCATGCTACAAGGTGTTTCTGTCCTGGTTGTAGATTTGTTAAAAAAACAAGGAGGTAACTGTTAACTTCTTCAGATCCACGATGTCCTTTGTCCTCTGTCCAAAGATGAAAATATCCTCTGCCATTTGGTTGTTTTATGGTAATGGTATGGACCCCTAGGTTGTAGAGTCACACTTGCCTTAGATAAAATGAAATGCTGGTTGAAATTTTTGGTAGCGGCAAAGTCTTTTGCATGTCAAAAGTAATGTATATCAAATCATTATTTGTTTTGGCTTAATCGCGATCTTTATTTTGATCTTCAAAAGCTTTCTTGAACTTGTCAGAATGTTCAGCTGTTGCCTCACCGGAGTCGCACACTTTACAAGTTGATCTGGGAGTACCAAATCCTAAGTTCTAAATTCTCAACAAATGTTGTTCTGTACATAGGTTTTGAAACAGTCTCCAAATTTTTATCCCTACAGTAAACTTTGTATAACTCATACATCTTGTTTATCGATAATGTGGAAGATAAATATAGCTGGGATGGGTTTTTATTGCGGGAATAGTTGGTCATTTCTGCTGGAAAACACTTACGGCCGTATTCACCAACCACTGATAACTTTTTATCAGTATGATAAACTACTTATCAGAGTGTTAAAGCTCATTTCCGTATTCGCCAAGCTTGTAAAGCACTTATCAGTTGGTTAAATCATCTGACAATTTGTCAGGCCAATTTCGGCCTGTTAAGGAACTTATCAATCTGATAAAGTTATGAAAAGTAAGGTTAATTTTTAATATTTTGATATCTGAAGTATATGATATTTTGTATATTTTCATATCTCGCAAAAACGTGTTTTGAAATGGAAAGAATAGATTTTCCCCATGATTTATTAGATTTTTCATCATCCTCCTCTTCAAGTAGCGACGATGAGGGCCCACGAATGCGATTGGTAAAGCCAAGAAACAATTTATTTAATGAGCTGGATGATATCGAATTTAAAAAAAGATTTAGATTGTCCAAAAATACAGTGGAGCAAGTGGCTAATATGCTGGATAATGTATTCGAGCCAATTGATCAAAGGAATCAGCCAGTATCAAAACTCAATCAAATATTGATAACTCTTAGATATTTTGCTACTGGTTCTTTTCAAATAAATATAGGAGATCATTTTAATATTTCTCAGCCAACAGTGTCTCGCATTGTGGCCCGTGTTACAAGAAGTATAGCTGCCCTGCGACCACACTTCATTCAAATGCCACATACAGACGAACAAGAAAGACAGTCTGTACTTAAACTTTTCAACATTGGTAGACTTCCAGGAATAATAGGTAAATATATTAAAATTTGTATAGATTTATAAAATTTGTATTTCTGAAATCCCTATGAAGCATTTGACTGTAAGCACTGAACTGTTATTAAAATCTGTTTATTTTATATTTGTAGGAGCATTGGACTGTACTCATATTAAAATTCAGTCCCCAGGAGGAGAAAATGCTGAGGTATTCCGAAATAGGAAAAATTGGTTCAGTATCAATACTCAAGTTATTGGAGATGCTGATTTAAAAATATGTGACATTGTTGCCAGGTGGCCTGGTTCAGTACATGATACAACAATATTTAATGATTCAAGTATTAGCGGTAGATTCGAAATGAATGAATTTGCTCCTTATTGCTTGGTTGGTGATGGTGGATATCCCTGTCGACCGTATCTTTTAACGCCCATGAATGCCCAAACACCACCCCAACAGAGATATAACACATCACAAATAGCCGCTCGAAACCCAGTTGAACGATTATTTGGGGTTTGGAAACGAAGATTCCCTTGTTTATCCCTGGGAATGAATCTAAAACCTGAGAAAGTTTGTGTGATAATAGTAGCCACGGCAGTTCTCCATAACATATGTATTGAAGCCAAAGACAATATCGATGACTTTGAAGACATTCCAGAAGTAAATGAAGCTATGGAAGTTGTAGAGTACAATATAGGGCAAGATCAAAATTAAGCTACAAGAGATGCTCTAATTGCAACAGTTTTTGCATAACTGTCTATTTTTTAATAATAAATTTTGTCATTCTTTGTTTATTATATCAATATTTCAATCTATTTTTGTTTTACTAAATAGTAATGAGTTTTATCTGTATTTTGACCAACCACTTTATTTTAAAAAATAGATGTAGAAGAAATATGTAGGAATTTTGTCAAAGATAAAAATAACGCCAGTATGCTATAGAATAATTAACAAGCACATAGTTTGTGAAAATGTTTAATATAAAATAAAGTTACAAAACAGGTAACAAATAACATAGTATAAATAATTGAATTTATTTTATACAAAAAGTGATCTAAGAACTATTAGGTATACGCATCTTGTCTTACAAAACGATATATTTTTCATGAAATAGGTAACATCCTGAAACTTAACCGTCTTGTAATTTTTATCCTATTTTGTACAAAAATTTGGACAATTTTTTTAATCAAATGTTGTTATGAATTGCATTGTTTATATACATGACCTATGTAACCGTTTTTTAAATTTTTACATTGCCAACAAATAAAGAATAAAAGAAATAAGAGAAAGAAATAAAAGAGAAAAATACTTCATAAGTATATTAATCTACTCTGACAATTTCTCATACTCCTTAAGTTTGATTTTCAACTCAATTTCTTTAATTTCATTCTCAATTTTTTTTTATTTTAAGTTTTCTATTTCCACCTCTTTAATTATATCTAGAATAGAACTTTTTTTTTCTAATAATTCCATTTTTTTGTTAACTAAAGGCTGTCGTCCCATGTCTTTTTCTTTTAATATAGGTTTAAATTTCCTCTTTTTTCCTCGATCACTTTGGGAAGTAGCAACTTCTGTTTTTTCAATTGATTTATGTAGGATTTTTGGGGAGATATCAATTGATGTTTGGCAAGATTCGATATCTTCATTATCTTTGTTGTGAGACTTCAAAAATCTATATGGCTTTGCACCAATAGTTTCATCAAAACATACCATATTTCTACTATTAGGAGTACTAATCAAGTCATGTTCCATGTGGGGCAGAGATATTTCCTCAGATATTTCCACTAAATCTGTATTTGTTGTAATATCACTGTTTTCGTCATCTGGCTCATAAATGACGATAATATTTTCTGAGTTTTCAATGTTTGTTTTTTTAGAAATGATTGTAGATTCTGGAGTTTTAGCAGCTACCTTTCCATCGCTATCAAAATCATTTTTAATAGAACAAAAATTGGTTTTCAACAACATGAGTATTCTTTCGTCCAAATCTGTGACTTTACTCACAAAGATCCCTCCTCCTGTCTTAAGTATCTCTCCCTGTAAACAAAATAATAATTTTTTTTAACAAGTTCTTCTTGGTTATATTCTTTTACATTAAACAAAATGCTAGAAAGTGACAATTTCAATACATACTTTCTCTTCAGATTTATGTTGCTTTGCTAGCTGCTTCATTTTTTCATAGGTACTTTTTAATCGGGCTCCAGTTCTTAGACCTGTGGTCTGGGTTGAATTAAAGTCCCATGCAAGTTTCTCCCAACATTCTGCCTTCTGCTTATTGTATACAGCATTCGTTTTTTTATTCTCGATTATTTTGAAATATTTTTCAACTAAGGAGACTAAAATCTCTCTTTCACGCTGTGTCAAATTGGCAGATCTTTTCTTATCCATTTTTGTCACACAACTCGACAACAACGCAAAATATAGTTAATATTATAAATATTAAACAAAACCAATACAACAAAATATATTTTAGGTTAGTATAAAAAGAATGACATGAAGTTGGTCCTGTAGTTAATGCCGGTTTAAAATCTAGGGATTTTTATTTATCTCTCTGTTTACTATCAGTGATAACTTCTTCAATGGTGAATACATTATTTTAGTATCAGAGAGATAAATCTTAACAGACAGATAGCTATCAGAGAGATAAGTGAGAGTGTGGTGAATACGGCCGTTAATATCTTCATGAACGATATCTTTATTTTCTCAGGATTAGATCGGTTATGGTAGCGACCTCTCTGGTCTTTTTTTGGAGCTGGTTTACCAGCTGTTATCTGATTGCGAATTGAATCAAATTTTTTTCTACCTATGTTAAGCATAGACAAAACTGCATCCTTGCAAACTTGGCGTGACTTCATATTTATTTTGAAAAAATACTCGTAAGATTTTGTTCGAACAGCGAGCATAGTGGGTCGCTTAACTTCAGTAGGTTTCTTCAAGCTAAATAAATATAAATTTTGCCCGTCACTTTCTAATGAATAGTGCTTTTTGAAGAGTAATTTTTTTCTTCATCGGAAAAATTCGTATTACATTTCAGTCGACATGTTTGTTTACATAGAACCTTTCCCACTCTTGACGTTTTGGCTGGCTGCACTTGACCTTTAGAGTTTGTGTATGATTTGCGTGCTGCTCTATTTAATTTTCTTTTGTTTCTTTCCCACTCTTCTGGTTTCGCTTTAACTTTTCCAAACTTTATTTCTCTCCGATTTTTCTAGAAAATAATATGTGTAGTTATTGACTTTGTTTACCAAAAAGTCTTTAAATTTTACCTCTTCCAACATTCATTCTCTCTTGGTTCAGTGAGAAGACTGGATATCTGTAAAGTAAATAAAATGTATTATGGTGATAATTTAATGATCTTCAAACTTATTGACTATAAAACAGGATCAAAATAAATATCGTTTCAGTATCAAATTGTCGTTCGTCAACATTGTTAGGCGGCAACACAATATCGTTTACTTCAGTGTTTCTCGATCCAATAGTGAAAATAGCTATTTTTTGCAAAAAATACGAAAAGTTGGTTAATGTCTTTAAGAATTTTTTAAAATTTTTCTATTATTATTACCCTTCAAAATCATTTTTATAATTTGGTTTCAATAATATTGTTATTATTATTATTATTATTTATTTTATTAATATTATTATTATCCTTGTGTACATTTTTTTTGTTAAGGAAAAGTAGAATATCTACTGGTTAGGTAATTTTAAAGCTGTAGAAAGTAATTACCATGTTCATTCTCCATTTGTTGCACCATGATAAGATCGTTACCTGTATTTTGGTTTTTCTCCAGTTGATGAACTGACAGGTTTTCAACATAATTATTATTACTGGTTCTGGCTTCTTGGCAGTTAAGGCCGCGATCTGAATAAATAAATTAATTAGACTAGGTATGTTTTTATGGAATACTACCTTTATTAACTTACCTAAAAAATATTTTGCCTTTTTTACTCGTTACACTTCATCACAAGAATCAGAACCTGTAAACAAAAAAAAATTTACGGATAGATAAAAAAATCTTCCCAGCCAATATAGCTTATTGAAAAGGAACGCAAATTTGATATTTTTAGAATTATTGAACTAAGGAAAAAAAATCAATAATAAAATAAGTATTATAATGTGCAATGTGAAACGGATAAAGATTTTTATTAATTTAATTATTTTAAAACTTACCACCATCAGTACTTTCAGGATTGTACTCCGACCCAGAATCTTGAAAGTCTTCCTCTTCTTGGCGTTCGTGAAGTGTCAGAGCTAATATACTCTTGGTTCTACTATTTTGATTCATGATAAATATTTAAAAGTTACCAACAACTCTGCCAAAGTGTGGTTATGGATCTTCGGTGCCCCCAAAGCGAATCTAACTAACTACTTTTTTCACTTTTGCTAATAAACCAGTAATTTGTAAATCGATTACCACAGTTTTTTTTTATTATTTTGCACTTGTCTTACCAAAATACGCCGAAAACTAGATCATAATAAATACTACGTCACACGATAATGTACACAAAATAACAACCGTTGCAAGGTCGCGCGCGGCAAAGTCAGCACAGCGTATCTGCAGGAAGTTCTTAACTGCGTTGTTGACACCTTTTTGCATATATTTTGAGAGTAAACACCTTTATGCGCGTCGGAAATAACACCATGGATAATTAACTCCTTTTTGATTTAAGTTAAGGTTATTGGTGCCATCTTTTGACAAAAGGCGTTACTAACTAATAGAATGGATGTTAACACCTTTTTGCACACAATATGTTGAATTTAGCAAAAACGTTAGTGCATTAAAAGCTTCAATTGACAACCCTGCTACTAAATTATTATAAGTATTGCTTTGTGCCCTTTTAAATTACCTTTGATGTGCGAGGATTTGTTACAAGTAATGGGAAAAATGCATACATAGTTTTTTGGTTTTAGTAAAAAACAAATACACTTTTTATCAAACAGTTTTAATACCTATATCTACAATCTACATCCTTCTATGTACTCGCATAATTATAATAGAATAAACAAACTTCCCTAACTAGAGATATCTCACTATCTCACAGCTGTCAGCTACCAGTTTACGCAGTAATCATTTTAAAAATTTTACTCTCATCGCATCGTCGGCGTCGGCTTGAGAGCACGTCTCAGTGAACCACGTGGTCCGATTCGGGATTTCGCCACGGAACAGCGTAGTTAGTGTTAATAAACAATCAGGCAACATCGCCATTCCAAGACGCGTCGTCGCGATCTGTATCGAGAGAGTGGGAGATGTGCGTTCTAATTTTAAAATATTCGCTTTATATAAATTATTGTTTTCTGGTTTGTTGCTGCTGGCAGTGGCGCGCCGAAAATTCATTTATTTAAATAAATAGCAGATATGAAAATGACCATATTATGTGGCACGTTATTTTAAAGAATTACGATGGTGGTATTGGTTTTCCATTATTTTTGTTTACAACAAAGATCTGGCCAGTAGGGGATGAAAGGGAAGAGTAGATTTGGAAATATTTAAAAAATATTATTTTAGATAAGTATATTATATCCATAAATGCTCACGTAAACGTATTCAATTAATTGAGATCAGAGGCACCAAATGGAGGCTTTTGAGTAAAGGTTAAAAATATTGAATAATATTAGGGGATGAAAATTTTAAAAAAAAGATGACTTAGAGGCTTACATTTTCAGAGTATGTTTAAAAAACATACTTTATTATTTATACTTTAAAAATTCAGATCTTGTGCTGAATGGAATCTAATTGGAAGATCTTTTGGATGCATTGGATCCACCAACTCTGGCAATAGGCAGCCATAATAAAACGATGTTAGTTTTGGTAACATCTTTTCACGCCAAAACGTGTCATCCCGGATGATCTACAAAAAACAACGAAAATTAACTAGAAACATTTTATTTTACAGTGAAAAAATTAAAATTCCTCCTCTACTAACAATCCGAAAGGGCTCCAAATTAGGAAATAGCATATCCTCTTATTAGCAATTGCCAGTTGGCCCTGAACTTGATAATAATAGTTGTGATTCCGTTTTAAATGTAGTTTCCCATCAACTATTTCTGCAAACTTTATTTTATTTGTTAATATACCATTAGTTGAATTTTCATCGGCTATAACATAGGGGTATTTAATTTCAATTATTCCGTCATCTTCTATTAATCCATCTGGACTTGCTCCTAAGATATAATAACCATTCAATTCAATAAATATACCACATTGGCTAACTTTTTTGTTACACTGATTTTCAAACTCAGCAATGACTCTAGCTTCACTGTCATTTCCATAGCGCGTTGCCTTGTTACCAAAAAAGTTTCCGTATAATAAATTTTTGATGGTGTTTACGGGCGATGTTTTAGAGCGCATTTTACATATTTGTCCGAAATTTGAGGCAGTTATTCGCACAGATCTTTCCTGTATCCATTTTGGATTTGATTTTCGCCCAAGAGTATTTTTTTGAATATCGGAAATTTCTTCAGGCGTCTTTTTTAACGTATCCAAAAACTCTCTAGCTTTTTGTTTATATTCTTCACTATTCAATTTTTTTTTATCTAAGACATCCCACGTAGACTTCAAGCCTAAGTACTAACGTACCGTGGGTGTCTGAAGAGAAGGGAAATGTGGTTTATTGACACTGGATTTGAAGGATTGGAGGTTGGGACGGGAAGGGAAAACATCTGCAGGCAATTTGTTCCATAATTTGGAGACCCTAGGTATGAATGAGCGAGAGAAGTGGTCTGTTCTAGGCTTTTGTAGCTGGGCAGTAAAGGGATGCATACGCAACGCGCCTCTGGTTGTTCTGTTAGGGGAATAATACCGGCCAGTTCTTCAGAGCAAAATCCGTGGAAGTAGCGGTAGAAAAGGGATAAATCCCCAACAGCGCGGCGATGAGCGAGAGAAGGGAGTTTTCTCGTGAGGGATGGGTCATTGATAAGTCGAATGGCTCTCTTTTGGATAGAATCAAGGATCTTAAGTGTCGAAGGTGATGCCGCTCCCCAGATGTGGGAGCTGTACTCTAGGTTAGGTCTTATTTGGGAAACATAGAGAGTGTATAAGTTGGAAGAGGAGAAGTATTTTCTGGCTCGAAAGAGGAAACCAAGCTTTTTAGCTGCCGATGTGGCTACTGAAGTAATGTGTTTGTGCCAGCTGAGATCATGTTCGAAAGCGATGCCAACGAGATCGAATGTTTCATTGTTTTGTAGGGCTTGGCCATTCATGTGGATGGGGTAAGCGTTGCCACATTTTTTGCGTGAGAGGGAGCATGACTGGGTTTTGGAGGCGTTGAACTGAACAAGATTCTTGGCACCCCAGTCTAAGAATAATTGAAGATCTTGGGAAAGGGATACGTACATAGATCTGCGTCCATTATCCAACTCATGATTCGAAACTTGTCTGGAAAAATTTATATTGGAGTGAAGAGTACTATCGTCAGCATAACTGTGGATGGGATTAGTAGTTGAAGAGAGTAGGTCATTAATGTGAAGAAGAAATAGGGTTGGTGCCAGGACTGAACCTTGGGGGACACCAGCATTGATAGGATGGAAGCTAGATGAGTGACCGTCAACCACAACAGATACGCGCCGATTAGAGAGGAAGCTGCCGATCCAGGTACATAGTTTGGTAGGAAGACCGTAAGAAGGTAGTTTGTTGAGGAGTGCGGCATGCCATACTTGGTCAAAAGCCTTGGAAATATCGAGAGCAAAAATCTGAGATTCGCCATGGAATTCAAGAGACTTGTTCCAGTTATGTGTGACAAAGCTAAGAAGATCAGCTGTGGATCTTTGATGACGAAATCCGTACTGTCTATCATGGATGAGTTTGTGTTTTTCTAGATATTTTAGAAGTTGCAAGTTGATTACTTTCTCCATAACTTTGCTGACAACGGAGAGAAGAGAGATAGGTCTATAATTGGATGGAAGGGACTTGGAACCTTTCTACGGGACAGGCTGCACACGAGCAGTCTTCCAGCCATCTGGGAAGACACCCCTGTCATAAGAGATCTGGAAAAGACGAGTTAAGATGGGTGCAAGTTCTGGAGCGCATTTTTTTAGAACAATTGCAGGTATGCCATCCAGACCAGAGGACTTTTTGGTGTCAAGGGATAGAAGAATTTTTGAACCTGTTTGACCTTAAGTATTATATCGGGCATTTTGTGGGGTACAGACTTTGCGGTTGGAAGAGCGAAATTGGGGGGAGGGATCAGGGTGGAATTGGCAGCGAATTGTTTGGCGAATAGTTCTGCTTTCCCTTTAGAGGTGGAGATAACTTCGTTGTCAGACGTCAGGGAAGGAAAAGTGCTTCTACAGAAGTTCTGACTAATGTTTTTGGCAAGTGACCAGAAGGATTTGCCGCCGTTGGGACAGGAAAGCACTTTATCTTTTATGCGGTTGTTAAAAGCATTTTTGGACTCTAAGATAGTTTGGTTGTATTGATTTCTGGCCTCGGTGAAAATTTGACGATTTTCAGGTGTAGGATTTTGAAGAAACCTTTTGTGAGCTTGGGATTTTTTGAGCCTGGCTTTGTCACAGCCCTTGGAGAACCAAGGCTTTTGATGGTGGAGTTTAGGTTTCTTGCGGGTATGTGGAATGAAACCTTCGATACCTGCTTGAATAATGTCTGTGATATGAGAGCAAATTTCGGAGGGATCGGGAGTGGAAAAACAAACAGGGTTCCAAGGGAAAGCAGAGAAGAAGTTAAAGGAATATAAGCAGAGAAGAAGTTAAAGGTATATAATTTGCATTGGGTCCATAATCCCTATCTGGAAGTGCTTGTTTTTTTTTTTTGCAGAACAAAGTTTTTCTGGTTTTCACCTTATTTCTTTGTGATATTTTTTTAAGATAATATTTTTTGTGATATGCTCCGGGCTCTTTCCAAAAATGGATTTGTTAATTATTTGGTGATATTCTCCGGATGAATTAAAAGATAGGGCTGCAGCCTCACATCAGGTTTGGTAGGAACCTCGTAGCGAGTAATTCACTCGTTTTCCACCAACAAATTTACAAACTACACTATTGTAGTGTTCGGCCAAGTTATTGTCCATATTCATAATAAGACTACTTGAGTGATCTACTACTCGTTGGAGTGCTTTTAAAATATCTTCATATAGGCCACATTCCTTCATAACAGGTACCAAATTTTCGTCGGATTTTGTACAATTGAAGTATTTGATTTCTTCACACATGGCGTGTTCGCCAAAAATGTGACTAGGAGAATTTAATAGGTCACCTCTTAGTAACCTAATTTTTTCCTCCAGACTTATGTTTTCTTGAATTCTGTACTGAGCGGCTTTTGTTATGGCACTTCTCAAACGCATGAATTTAGAAAAAACAATTTTCCTTAGATTTAACGGCACTGACACATTCTTAGAGTTGCTTCTTTTCTTGTCTAAAATATTAAAAGCTCTAGATTTATAAATATTTTTATAAGTTTAAAAAGCCATCATCACAGCTTAAGCGTACACATATTTAAAAAAAATTATAGGTACTACAAATTTCTCTCATTTTCTTTGCAAAATTCCGCAAAAGATGATTTTTACATTCCACTTTTTCAACAAATTGTTTCCATAAGGCTTTATTTGGAGGAGTTTTCTATAAACCGATGAGTCTCCATCACCCACCATCTTAGTAAATTTTATGCCGTATTGTTGGACACTACATTTAAATCCTTCAGCTATTATGTCGGTCTCCATAGCTGTGGAAGTACCGCTCCAATTTTTGTAGCACGTGTGATTTGGCACATCCTTCTTTTGATTCTCGTACCATGAACACAGTGAACAATACTTATTTCGTACGCCAAGAAATAATATTTTTCCTGTTTTATATCCAATAATAGAGGCCTAGGAGGAAAACAAACTAACCAGAATTTATCGTTATGTTGAAAGTTACGAAATTATTTTAAATCTGATTACGAAAATTGAGACACCGATAAATCATTGACAAGTTATCTACTTTGATATTATCACCCATTGCTATAAAACCTGCATAAAGTAATTTTTGTGAAGATTTAAGATCTTCATAAGTTAGACGTAGGGTAGACAAACGAAAATAAACAATACATATGTTAGAATTGTTTTATTTTCATTGAGTCACTTCATAAACGGAAATATAAGTTACTTACAACCCCAGATAAAGAATCGTAATTTACATTATAGGATCTTTTTCCCCATGCGCCATATGTTCCAACAGTCACACATGGTATTCCATGCTCATCGACATCTCCGTTTTCTCTAGCAAATTTAGCTTCTTCTGCTGCTGCCTCTTCCCATGGTATGCCATGCTGAAGATCGTATAGAATCGGCCACTTGCTCGTGGTATTGGCTGAATGTGTTAGGGGACATGAATGGCATATTTAGGGTTGAGGCTAATTCGTTTACTTGAGTATACCCAATACCAGTGGATATTGCCCCCAAAACCACAGACGAATTAATATTTTTTTCTACAAACGTCAAAAAATGACAAGGTTCGCGCATTGATAACAATATGCGAAGTGACACTTTTTTTCATTTTCCTGTTACTATGACCCCGCGTGCGCGAAGTAGTGTGCGAAATAGGCATTTCGCGCACAGCATGTAAATTGTACGTTGGCCAGCGGATCTGTGTCTATCAAAGGAATTTAAGGAATGCGCTTTAGTCTACAAACCAAATTTATTTCTAAATGTTTAACAATAATTAACACTTTTCAAAGTATGACAAAATTTTACACTACCTAATTTTATTTATTATTTACAATGTTAACATTAATGGTACAGCCAGTACACGAACCAATATTTATTCCTAAGCCAGACAATTCAGATTTATAGTAATGCCGTACCCTGTATGTAGGAAAACTTGTTGGAAGTTCAATAAAAATACGATAAATAACGTACAAATCAACATGGATAACCTATATCACATGAACCAAAAAGGTAAGAAAATCATATTTTCTCGTGAAAATGTTTGAATAATCCTCACTTTTTTGAAAAGAGAATTAAAAAACGAATCGATAGGTACCAAAATTTTTTCGAAAAACTCAAAATTACGCACCGACCTTATCTCAACCAGACCCGTAACACCCTGTATAAAAGTATACATATTTTGACGTTTGTAGAAAAAATTTTGTTTGCAACTCGTGCGCGAAATACTTTAGTGATCTCGACTATTTTTTTAACTCGGCTGCGCCTCGTTAAAAAAATTAGATCTCGATCACTAAAGTAGCATTTCGCCCCCTAGATACAAAAATATCTATTTCACGGCCAATTTCGCCATCAGATGTAAGTAATCTGATTTCATTGCAAAAATCACATTTTAAATAAAATGTAGAACATAATCCATTTCTTTTTTCGCTGATTATTTTCATATTGATTATTGAACACTCAAATGGTCCATGTTTTTCACCATTTAATATTTGACTGAACAGGTGTTCTATGTCAAAAATTCTTCTTCCATTTACACCAACTCTAAAAATAATATTTCCATTGAGATATAATATAAAAATCCTCCCCTTTTAGTCTTATTAAAAATGTCAGGAGCACCAGAATACGAATTTTATTTAAATAATTTATGCCAACCAAGTAATTATATTGTTAGTGTTCCGTGAAACGGAATACTTACGGAATCACTTCGGTGCCCGCCCGTGTGTCTGTCACAGGCGATTTTCTATGAAATTATTGGACGTAAAAAATTTTAAATTTAGCACAAACATAGAGCGTGGTGGCCCAATTATAGATGTAAAGTATAAAAAGTTGAATTTTGATTCTGGAGATAAGTCACCAGGGGGTAAGTTGGGAAATAAAAAAAAATTCAAGGGAATCGTGTTGGGTGTCAAACGAAAGCTTATTGAAGCACGAAGTTAACAAAATTTATGATAAAGTAATTTTTTTATTCGTTTTTAGTAATCCGTGAAACGGAACACTTATGGAATCACTTCGATGTCCGTCCGTCCGTCTGTCACAGGCGATTTTCTCTGAAACTATTCGACGTAAAAATTTGAAATTTAGCACAGAGATAGAGTGTGGTCTCCCAACTATAGACGTAAAGTATAAAAAGTTAAAATTTGATTCTGGGGGTTAATTTCAGGGTGTAAAGTGGGATATGGAAAATTTTTCGTTCCAAGGGCATCGTGTAGGATATCGAATGAAAGCTTATTGAAGCACGAATTCAACCGTATATTAAAATGATAATGTTTTAAAATTTT
This sequence comes from Philopedon plagiatum, assembly GCA_963971165.1. Lineage (NCBI taxonomy): Eukaryota > Metazoa > Arthropoda > Insecta > Coleoptera > Curculionidae > Philopedon > Philopedon plagiatum. The sequence continues at coordinate 41,931,076 of OZ020190.1, read as the reverse complement.
TTAAAGATTTTTTTTTTTGTAAAAGCGCTTAAAAATTGCTGTCCCTCACCCTTATCACCAGAAAGATCGCTCAGAAAAATCAAAAAAAAAAAATCATGTACATTAGGAATTAGGTGTAGATTGAACGAAACTATCAGCATTAAAAAATTCTAACGCTATTAATTGTTATAAACAATTTAATTGTTTATTTTCCTATAACTAGTAAACCATTGGTTTTAGTGAAAAAGTTTTTTAACAAAAAATATTTCTCACGATGAAAGAAACAACTTTTGACCTTATGCATTTTTCACAATTTTTAATTAACCCAAGCATACGCGATTTCATACAGCGTTGGTGCAGTCGGCGGCGGGTAGCGCGGCAGATGGGTGGAGATCTGGCGGCCGAGGTTCGCTCAGGGTAAGTGGGGGCATAGCCTGCACTTTGCCGAATATTTTTAAGGAAAAAACGCTTAAAAATTGCTGTCCCCCACCCTATTCACCTAAAGGATCGCTCAGAAAAATCTAAAAAAAATCATGAACATTGAGAATTAGGTGTAGATTGCGGGAAAATTATTAAAAAGTTGAATTTTGATCCTAGGGGTTAATTTCGGTGGTAAATTAGGAAATGTTTTTTTTTTCAAGAGCATCGTGCATGGGGTCCAATGAAAGCTTATTTTCGGGGAAAACGCTTAAAAATTGCTGCCCCCCACCTCTATCACCAGAAGAATCGCTCAGAAAAATCTGAACAAAATCACGAACATTGAGAATTCAACGTAGATTGAGCGAAAATTATCAGGATTCAAAAATTTTAGCGTGATCAATTGTTATAAACAATTTAATTGTTTATTTCCTTATAACTGCTGAATCATTGGTTTCAGAGAAAAAGTTTTCCGACAAAAAATATTTCTCACGATGTAGGGAACAACTTTTGTTCTTGCACGTTTTTCAAAATTTTTAATTTTTCCTTCTCAGCTCCGCCCATGCGCGATGTGATACGGCGTAAGTGTCGTCGGCGGCGGGTAGAGCGGCAGATGATGGAGATCGGGCGGCCGAGGTTTGCTCAGGATAAGTTGGAGGATTATGGCACGGAACACTAATTGTGCAAGTATGGCTTGCACTTGACCGATTTTTTTTACGTTTGATAACTATCATTATCTGCTTCTCTTTGAATTTCCCCATCGTCAAATTCCATTAATATTGGAGATACTGATGCTGATCAGGTGTCAGCATAAGCATTTCTGAAATATGAATTTACTATTATTTTGAAATAATTTAACCTGGCAAAGAAGTAGTAAAAATATTTTTTGGTTAGGATATAACGTTTGAAACTATCCAAAAACTATAAATACAACGATTTTAAATAATGCGACCTTTTAGGTGTCCCACCAGTTAATTCATTTTCTTGTCCTCTATAATTGGTGGATATATGTTTTGGTGTGCTTGTCATCCTAAAAAAATAGGTCTAGAAAAAGAAACTTTTACATCAATAATTATTATATACGTACTTTGGCATATCATAGCATTCTCAGCGTTAACTACGGTGGAAGCAAGTTCATCAGGAACAATTCTGTCACAAAAGACGCAATTAATAAATTGAAACATTAATCAAAAGTTAATATTATCAGAATTAAATGCCTGTTGAAAACGAAATAAGCCCATCTTGTACTTTTGCAACAGTTTTTTTGAAGAGTAATTTCTCGATAAACTGAAAATGATGTGGCGACGTCTTATTTCAAATTGATAATAGTTTTTTTCTTGGGATTTCTGACGGTTTTTAAACTGTCAATGCAGTGGTAAGTGGCAGTGCAAAAATCAGCAATAAGACTTTATGATTGCGTAAATAAAAAATAATGTTGTTGGATTCATGCACAGAACTTACCGTCTTTTCATTAAAATGCGTCTATTTTTTCTTTTTGTAGATAAACACTTCCTTCTATTGGCTTTCAATCGTTCATCTTTTCTACCACGAGCCATTTTACACACACGCAATACTGATACACACACAAACATACAATTGTACCGCTACAACGAACCGCCCTTGGTCTCCGGTACTGGTAACTACTCAATGAATTACCTTGACGTCAGTGTTGCCAACGATTAAGAGTAAAAATATCAGAAAATAATAAAAAAATTATCAGATTTGGGGAAAAATTATCAGAAAAAAATTAATATACCATACCATACCATACAATCAATTGTGGAGGGCTCCGGGTCGTTTTCAGAATAGAACATTGTAATTAAAGAACTCTAAAACACACTGGCGTCGCTAGGATTTTGTTTTGGGGGGGGGGGGGGGGGGGCTCAGACAATGTTGAACTCGTGACATGAGGACAGGAAGCCTAGGGAAAAGCCGCAGTAAAATTTTTTGGATAATATTTATGGATCTTGGGGATGGGCAAGTGCCCTGCCGATAACCGGTCATTATCGATTAATGAATGATGGTCAAAATTATGGTAGATTCTGATAATTATCAGACCATTGGTAACACTGCTTGACGTCGCGTCGTCGATGTGCGGCGCTCAGGGACTCGAGTGTCTCCGCTTTCCGCGCTGCCCTCGATCAACCGGGGCGTTGCCAAATCGCTATAGACAGTTGCGATTTTCGGTATTTTTTCTAAAAAACTCAGTGTGACACTTTTTTGCATTAAAACAAAGCTATACAATTAATTGAAATTATAGATAGCGGAGAAAATACTTTCAAAAATGACTGTATTACCATATTTTCTCGATTTGAACATTATTTGCCGTTTTGGAAAAACTAAAATTCTTTTTCGAAAAATTTAAGGTAATACAGTCATGTAGTATCGAATTTCGAAACTAACTTCAAAATTTTATCAAATTCGATTCAATATTTTTCTCGTAATTCGGCACCCCGTTTTTCCAATATGGAGGTCACTGAGAATACCTCTTAAGTTAAAATTGTCTGTTTCTGATAAAATTAAAAATAAAAAATATGGATGATTTAGGTGGTTTTGTGTAAAAATCATTTTGTAGTTTTCGGTCTCCGGAATTAAAATGTGGTTTTGTCATGGATTTTTGCAATATTAATATAATAATAATGATAATAAGGTACTGTTGTTTCATTATATAAATTAAAAGAATGCGACTTAGGGGATATTTGATGTCGAAATTTTATCATATCACTGACTTAATGTTTTTTTTTATTTAAAAAAAGTACATACTAAGTACAAAACTAATAATATTTATTTGCAAATAACAAACTACTAAGAATTCTCCGTGTTTGAGTCAGAATATCCAGGTTCGGGAATCACATCCTTCAATGTCGTACTCGTTGGCAGCGATTCATACCAGCCATGGTACTCATTTGGAATCTCACCTTTTTGGCATAATTCTGGAAGGTCTGCTTTTTTTTTAACGGATATTGGTAGCATGTTCTTGTATAACCTGTTTACATTTAGGGTATCAAAGTTGATATTTTGAGCAGCTCGGGATTTTTTTTTATATTCACGAAAATATCACCGGCACACAAAAAAAAAGTGGTCTGTACATTTGACCAGACCCATCTATCTATATGTATTTTGATGCGCTGAATCCAAATCCGAAGTCCGTTTGGCCCGTACACCCTCAAATTTTGAGTAAATTGCAAAAAACGCTGACAATGGCTAAAAATTGCGAAAAAGTGCAGTTATGAAAAAGAAGAAAATTTTATTGAACTAGATCAAGTATGTTTCTTATGTATTTTGATGCGATAAATCCAAATCCGACGTCTGTTTGGCCAGTACACCCTCAAAATTTTGAGTAAATTGCGAAAAAACGCTGAATATGGCTGCAAATTGCGAAAAAGTGCAGTTATGAAAATGAAGAAAATTTTATTGAACTAGGTCAAGTATGTATGTATGTGAAGTTCGTTTGGCCCGTACACCCCCAAAATTTTGAGTAAATTGCGAAAAAACGCTGAAAATTGCTAAAAATTGCAGTTATGAAAATGAAGAAAATTTTATTGAACTAGATCAAGTTTATGTATTTTGAATCCGAAGTCCGTTTGGCCCGTATACCCTCAAAATTTTGAGTACATTGCAAAAAACTTCGAAAAATAGCTAGAACTTGCAATTCAACTTCGGAGGACTGATTGCTTGTGCCTGTAACCAGGGCACCTCCACGTGGTGACGGTGGGCAACAGAACCATCTGGCAGAGTCCCTGGGTTAACGGCGTGTATGCCGCCATGGCAGACACAAGCGATAAGTTTACGATGCAGGGATTCGGAACCCCAGTATCGGCGTCTGGTCAGGGTGACAAAGCAGGCCCGCAGGCGTCGGCATCAAGCGACTGCAGTTCTGTAGTAGTGGGTATCTTGGCTTCTGTAGAGTATAATGTTACAAGAAATCACTCCCACATATGTAATAAAAGTCCTCATTGGTGCGTAAGAACAATACTATTTTTTGCTATTCATTGCTATTTTTTACGATTTTTGATAAATATATGAATGATTGAGATTGACAGATTATGAATTTGGATTCAGCTCATCAAAATACATACGAGACATACTTGATCTTGTTCAATAAGCTCTTCTTCATTTTCATATCTGCAATTTTTAGCCATTTTCAGCGTTTTTTCGCAATTTATTCAAAATTTTTAAGGTGTACGGGCCACACGAACTTCGTATTTGGATTCAGCGCATCAAAATACATACGAAACATACTTGATCTAGTTCAATAAAATTTTCCTTCATTTTCATAACTGCAAGTTTTAGCCATTTTCAGCGTTTTTTCGCAATTTACTCAAAATTTTGAGGGCGTACGGGCCAAACGAACTTCACATACATACATACTTGACCTAGTTCAATAAAATTTTCTTCATTTTCATAACTGCAATTTTTCGCAATTTGTAGCCATATTCAGCGTTTTTTCGCAATTTACTAAAAATTTTGAGGGTGTACGGGCCAAACGGACGTCGGATTTGGATTTAGCGCATCAAAATACATGAAAAACATACTTGATCTAGTTCAATAAAATTCTCTTCTTTCTCATAACTGCACTTTTTCGCAATTTTTAGCCATTTTCAGCGTGTTTTGCAATTTACTCAAAATTTGAGGGTGTACGGGCCAAACGGACTTCGGATTTGGATTCAGCGCATCAAAATACATATAGATAGATGGGTCTGGTCAAATGTACAGACCACTTTCTTTTTTTTGTGTGCCGGTGTAATTATAACGATATTCAATAACATCGGGCTGGATTTTCTGAAACCTGAAGCACTTTGCTTTTAACCAGTTTACTTTTTTATTATTGCTATTAATTGTTTTATTTTTAAATAAGGTCCTGGTAATTCCTGTAAGTTAAGAAATTCATTAAACTTAAACTCTTTGGTGATGAACGGATCTCCGAATTTATTTCGGTTACGTTTGGATTTTGATCGTTTAAAAAAACGTAACCAGTCATGGACTACATAAACAGGTTGATATTTTTTTTCCTTTTCGATGGCGCTATGCATTGAATCAATTTCCATATAGCTACGCCCACTCTCTAAAAACGTATGCTCTATAATATTAACAGAAGTTGTTTATACAATGTAAAGAAATAAAGCAGCAATATTTTGGTTTCGGATTTCTTCACCGCATGTATCCGAATACAACGTTACATGTTTAACTTCCGGTTTTAACCCTTTAAACCAATTATATAAAGATGCTGCAATTTCACAGCTACCTCGTTTTCCATGCAGTCCATATAAAGCAGTAAGCTCTGTGTGGTTGCGGAGCTTCATAAACCGTTAAATTGTACATATTAATTTTTCGGCTGTAGTACATAGGTGAAACATCAGAAGACGGAATCTGTAAAACAGATTGTAAATCGAACGTGACCATAAAAACGCAGAACTGTTTTCCGTTGTAGCTTGATTAATTTTCTTTGATCTGGCTGCTTCATTTTTTGGTGTAATATGGTTATTCTTCCAAGAGGCTGCGATCTTGATCGTTAGAGTCTTAATAGCGGTTATAGGTTGAGAACTGATCTTTTTTTGGCTTAAAAAATGAAATATAACAAGTGCAAAAAAATTTATATATACGTGTGAAGAAACTGCTTTTAAGTTATTTTCAACACAATATGCCCGATGTAGCTCATACATTTTTGAAAGGAGTTTAGGATTTAAATAACGTCTTTTAGTAGATTTGCGTCTATAGTGACTTTCCACTACTGGAAAGCTTTCAATGTGGGTTTTTACAATATCCAAGTTAGATTCTGAAGTTTTGTTAACAGAAGCTTTTTTCCTCTTCATCTTCACCTTCGAAGATACCCAAAGAATTCCTCTTCTTAAAAGCTGTTATTATAGGACCGTTATTAATGTTCAGCGTTTTCATAAAAAAACGCTTGACAAACTCTAGGCTTTTCGTTAACTTTATAAAAATGGCATTTTGTGCATTTTTTTGGTCTTCGACTTTGCGTCTGATCTACGTCCATATTTCTTGAAATGAAATCCATTTTGCGTTCGTAAGCTTTAAGTCCCCAGTAATCTTTGCAAGTTTTTTTCTCTCTTTATATATTTTGGTTGTACATTGCAATCTACATAAATTACCACGCGAGCTCTTCTGAGGAGTTCTTGCGAGTACTTTCCCTTTTTTGTTGTGTATTCCTGACATTTACTCATTTATTCTTATATTCGTTTCTACGCCATTTCGCTGGATTACTTTTTCTCCATTTTGGTAAAACTTTGTCGTTATGATCACCATCATCATAAATTTGTGTGTTTGTTTTTCTTAGAACCCGGCGGTTCAAAGAGGAGGGATCGAGTGAAGAGTCATTAGTATCGTCTTCTGATGAAGAATGTGGCAAATTTAATGGATTTTCCCCAGTATTCTGATTTTGTTTATTTTCTATGATCGAAGCTTCAACAAGAAATCTACTCTGTTTATCGACAATGTACTCCGTAAGTTCTTCATCAACTTCTGCACTAGCTACAAATTAATTTACTGTTTCAATGTTTCAAGTTCATTTATTATCGAAAAAACTCACCTGAAGTAGTTGGTTGCTCATGTTCCAAAATGCTAAGATTTTTGACAGTGTCAAGCTCAAAAATACTTGGCACTGGTACTCCATTTTGATTTTGCAATACATTATTAGGCTTTGTTTTGGGTCAAATTCAGAACTGTTCTAGAACTGTTCGTGACCGCGTTATCGAATTTTTTATGTTTTATTTTGAGCCAGAACTAAAATGAAGTGGCAAAATATTCCAAAACGCAGTTACTAACCGTTCTAGAAGAGTTCTAAATTTGAACCACAACAAAGCTATTATTCTCTAGTTTAGAAACCGCGCAAACTAATAATAGTTAAAAGATATAGGTAGGAATATTATATTATTCAAACGAATAAGGACGTAGTACCAAATAACAAATTGTGCATTTACAATTATCATTACAACAGAAAATATCTTACCAGCATTATTTAAACCTTGTAAATCTTCGGGAACAAAAATTTGGAAATTTTCATCTGTAAGTTTATTTGCGGAGAACGGCAGAAATTCATTCGTTTCATTTAAATCTTGGAATTTATTGTTATCGACTGGTGGTGTATTTTCTTAAAAATAAGTTAAAACTTTAGAATAGAGACATAAAAGTAATTTTAAGAATGGTTCCTAAGGCGTTTTTCGCATAAACATAATAAATAGAAGGTAAATCTTACCAGTATTATTTGTACTTAATTCCGGTGCGCTAGTGCTATAAACAGTTGTCAGATCCATAATTGTTTCGTCTGCAGTTTTCAATCCACTATTTTTTACGATATTTCGGCATTCATCAACTTAAAATATTATGACGTGTTGTTCATTAAAAAGTGAAATAATAAAAATATTAGGTACATACCACTTGAGTTTTTAGCACTAAACGCTACCTGAAGTAGTTTCTTTGTGCGATTTGAATACATCTTTAACCCAGATATGCCTAAAGGTAGCACAAGAGAAAAACGCCCGTATTTTTGCTCAAGTTGTATTTAAAATGATAATAAAAAACAATATTTTTCGGATTCATATTTTTATTTGAATGAAAAGCTAAAAAAAAATGCTGTACTATATATAGTACGCTAGGTATATATGGGTTTTTACTTTTAGGATCGGGAGTGGTAATCGACAAAACATTTAACATGCAGCCCTACATTACATTTTACGCATCTTGTCTTTGCTCTTTCATGACAGAAACCACAACGAGTTTGCCGTTCTTGTGGTATTACAAGATGATCTAAACGGTCATATCGAATATCAATATTTTCTTGAGTTGACGGGCGCCCACGGGAATAAGTAAAAGGTTTTTTATTTTGATTTAGTAAAGCTGTTGCAATACGTCTTCTGAACTTTAGTTGATCCAAATCCCCTCCATGTATACGATATAGCTGCCAAGCGTTTTGGACGGCCATGTCGATGCAGTGAGATATCAAGGAAAAGTGCCATTTTTTTCCTCGGATAGCGACGCGATAAAGGCCAATATTTTGATCGGATCGGTCCACGCCGCCCATGTTGGCGTTGTACAACTTTACAATTTGTGGTTGTTGTATCTAAAACAAAGATAAAGTGTAAGTATACAATACTTTGGACTTTTTTAAAACCTACCTGAATACTGTTTTTATCCTTTTGGGAATATCGTGTAACCGACTGGATTGGTTCTACGCCCACAGAGTTGGAGCGAAGAGTCACTAAATTGTTGTCGTGCCATTTGACAGTAATAAGGTTTTGATCAGAAATTTTTCTAAAGTCGTATGTTCCCCTCTTTTCTTTTTTCATTATCTTTGAAACCTGTAAATCAACTCCTTGTAGCCTATTTTCCCTAGCTGTTCCGGTTGAAAGAAATCCTTTTTCCGAAAGCTTTTCAATATGGGTAATTTATTTCTCAAAGCATCGGCATACTCGAGTACCACACTTGCACCTACACCCAACACAATATGCTTTACTAATATTGGTCGATGCACCTTGATAAGGTTCAAACCAATATACGTATCCATAGTTGGAAGCACCGACCCATAATTTGTAGCCATACCTTATGGGTTTTCCATGAATAAATTGTTTACAGGAATGGCGACCAAAATATGGAACCATTGCCTCATCTACAGAGTGCATCTGTGTAAGAACACCTTTTTCTAAAAACTTTTGGTTAAGGTATTTGAATAAAGGTCTTACTTTTGCGAACTTATCTTCCTGATCCAAATTACAATTATCTGCAACATGCAAATTTGACATTATGTACTCAAATTTATCTCTAGTAAGAGCTTCTGTTACTAGTATATTATTAGAATCTCTTTCACGTTCCCAGAACATCCTACGACGAGGAATTGGCATGTAACCACTCAGTAAAAGTATCCCAACAAATGCTCTAATTTCTCGTTCAAGTATTTCTTGATGGTTGTTGTTTTGTGACGCGTAACCGTTACTCTGTGTTGTAATAAGTGTAAAAAGTTCGTCATCAAAAAAGTCTAAAAACCATTCAAGTGGAGCTTTTGTTTCATTGGTGACAACATTCTCAAATACATTAGGAATGTTGGGCGTAAGATCCTCGTTTACCCATTGATAGACATTTTTCTTTTTGGGAAGTCGCTTTTTTCTTTTATATTTGTTTGCCAATTCTGCCAATGGAATACTATCCTCCGAGTCCGAAGAGGAAACAGTGCCGTTGCGTGTAAAGTTTATTTCTGCAGACGCTTGCAATTGCGAACCCGGTAAATTGTCAACCGAAACCTGGTCTACTTCGCCAGAATCGTTATCGGTGATAGAGCCGCAAGCATTAATTGGTGGCATTAGGGTGACACTATCAACGTTTTTGACTAATTCCTCATCATCTTCTAGCATGGCCATCGCTTGCTCGAGAGAAAAATTTCTAAAAAACAAAGTAGGTCTACTATATATAGTACACTAAAAAAAAATCGTTTTTACAAGCTTCATAGAAAAAAAATTGCGATATCATGAAAATGTATCCAAAATAACCACTATTTATTTATCAGAAAACAGTAAAATTATTTTTATTCTATTGTTACAACACAAAAAATTTTACTTACTTAGCAAATCGAATTCCATATTCTGCCATTTTTAAAAATATTTGTATTTATCAGTATCGCCAGAATAATATTTATCACGAAAACCACAACGCGTCCAATCTAAACGATTAACACTGACTTACTGAAGTTTTTTTAACCCGTACGGCGGAATTCGAAAGACCGGTTTTTACAAGATAGGACTTGTTTTAGATGTACTTTATATAGTACGGCAGGCATATCTGGGTTAAACAAATGTTCACTAAGAATAGTCAAATTCTGTTCAGATTATGTCACACACTTCCTATGACAATTAAATTACAAATTTAATTTTAAACTTGTTATAAAACGGATTTTAATAAAATTTGATGTTTAAAACTCACTAAGTCACATGGATGGCGCCATGTGCAATATGCAAAAGTTATTAAGTCACTTATTGAGGTTTCGCATGACCTAAAAGCAGCTAGAATGACTTAGTGATATTTTTATATACTTCTTTTTTGAGACTTAGTGAGTTTTAAGGCGTTTAATATTTTGTTCACTGATATGTAGATCAACATTAGACTTAGTGATATTTACAAAAATCTAAAAGCCTGAAAATGTTGACTTAGTGAGATTTTGCAGTAAGCCGACGGCGGCGGCGACGGCATATTCTAACATCAAGTTTCTCGCCAGGTACCCCAGTTAGATGTCATACGACAATATCTTCTGAGCTGTAAAAGCTTGCATTCAGATTCACTAAGAAGATTTAAGATTTAGTAGGTACTGGTTTAAATTAAGGTCTTATAGTTGATCAGTTATGTTTTGACAGGTTTTGGTCCTGTCATCGTTAATAAGTCGTCATTAAAAACTTATGAATTCTTCTGATATTTCAGCGATTTGCTTGGTTTTGAAATGATTTTCATCTTGGAACCAATTGCTGTAAAGAATTTAGTTCTATTATTGTCGAAAGTACGTGCTAAAATTACCCTTTTCTTTATAAATTTTCAAAAAAGCTCAGAGATAACTTGATAGTATAAAACTTAGTTGTCTTTTTTTACACTTGTCAGTTTAAAACTTTTGGTTGTGAAATTAGACCGGACTATCATTGGAGAATCTGGCTGTTGGAATTTAAAATTTTGCGATAGTAGGTAAAATATCAGTATAGTATGTATCCTCTTGGACCAACAAAAGTTCTGTTTCCCAAAAGCCGTTGCTAAACTAGGTGGTATCACGCACGAGTTAATTCAAGGTTGTGGCTTGTTGCTAATGCTCTGTGAAAATGAAATTGTGCTTATATTCTGTTTAGATATAATAAAAGACATTCTCGTAATCGTAAATTCCAAATATTTGCAGAATTTAATAGGAATGCGTTTATTTAATTTCAAAGTCATCAGAAACGTATATAAGTATATCCAGGAAAGACCTGTACAATATAATCAAGGAATCTCAGCGTAAAAAAATTGAATAAAAATTCTCATACTCTGACTTCTTCCTTTTTCCAAAATTTACCGAAGTATAAGCAGTTATAGCTTAAATTTCCTTTAAGTAACTAGTAGAGACAGAAAAACTTATCACATAATTTTGGCCAGGTTTATGGGTCAAATACCCTATAGTGCGACGCCTTAAGACACCCCTGTGCAAAATTTCAGCCAAATATGTCGAGCCGTTTAGGATCGAAATTTTGTGAGGATAAAAGTAGCCAGACGAAACAGATAAATACGTTTAGACCCGTAGACATAAAGAGGTAACAAAAAGATTAAACAGGGTACAAATTACGGGAGACAGACAAAGGCCTATGTTAATATATTGAATTGTTATCTAATATAATATGTTATTGTTATTTTGAATGTGAAATTGATAACTAACTGGTGTACAAATAAATAAATGATCAAAACAGGTTAATTCTTTAATTCTAAAGATTAAAAAGAGGAAAATATAATTAAAAGCTAACAAAACCTGATATAAAATTTACAAATTAACAGGACTAAATTCTTTATAATATTTTATTAATCGGCTGTCCACGTGGCCAAATTCTAAGCTGTAATTAATTACTTCTTTGGGAAAATTGTCATTATTTGTCAGTTGTTTAGTTTCTGGCAACTGGCCCATATCTTTTGCTTCAATAAATTTTAAAGTTGTACCAACAGAAGATAATTTTGATTTTTTATCATAACATTTCACACTAGTTGTGGTGGGTCTTCGCTCCTTCTGTGCAACCAAGCCAAGAATGCAATAACATGTTTACATCCTCCTGTAATGAAATGATTAAATAAATTGAAAAAATCATAGAATATAGACCTAAATTATGTTATGTATGGTATGTATGGTTTCCTAATATAAATATCCTCTTGTAGCTTATTATGTACACTAAAAAATCTTAAGAATTGTTCCTATTATATGTATGCAATAATTTATTTACCTAAACGGGCAGCACAGTCTTCACACTGAACAGAGGTAATTATTTCCTTAGCCTCATCACACATAGCTGTTACAGAATAAGCTATGCTTTACATTGTGCTCAGGTGTTATTTTTGCCACACACCACACAGATGTCTCCACCCCTCTTTACCTGCACAACACATATCCAATGGCATTATCACCAGACCGATTCTCGCTCAGACGTGAAAAGATATTCAAAAATAATTTTAATTCCAACATAGAAATTTTTTTCCCATTTAAACTAGAGAGAATAACCCTAAAATATAGCGATAGTAGGTAAAATATCAGTATGTATCCTCTTGGACCAGCAAAAGTTCTGTTTCCCAAAAGCCGTTGCTAAACTAGGTGGTATCACGCACGAGTTAATTCAAGGTTCTGGTTTGTTGCTAATGCTCTGGGAAAGTGAAATTGTGCTTGTATTCTGTTTAGATATATTGATTAATGGATTTTATCCACAATCATTTACTTATATTATTTTATACTAAAAACTGCGAATAATCAACTTTTCAAATTGTAATAATTTATGAACTACCGACACAAAAGGTTTATAATAGTTATACGGAATCTTGCTAACTTTTACGGGTTTATTTAAAGAACTGCTTTTACACGGAAACGTTGCTACTTTATTGACTTTTTTAACCGACTTTAGAAGAGGAGGTTATTAATTCAACCTGTATGCATGTTTTTTTATGTACCTATGTTTATGCATAGTTCTTAAAAGGATTCACCGACTTTGATGAATTTCTTTGTGTTTTGTAGATGAGCTCACAAATGGCGCCATTGTAAGGGGTTTTAGCTTAAGTGAGTGCAAACCTAAAGAAATTATAAAAATCTAAAAAAACTCATAATAATGGACAATTTTTGCGTGTGTACTTCGGAATGGCGGCACCGATTTTTATAATTTTTTCTCCGTTGTGTTTAAGATCTAAACTGAAGGGTTTGGGTTTTAGAAAATGTTTTTAAGGTGGGTAACAGGGACACCAAAAAATCTTGGTCGTGGTTTCCACTGTCATTAAGAAAGGCAATTAATGTATCATCCAAACTATCGTGTTTCTTTCGTTTTCGTCTAGCAAAAGTATTTGATGCTTGTCTATTTTGAAATGTTGTTATTTCCTTATCTTCTTCATGTTTTGAGGTAGTAAAATCGTCAGTACTCTCTTCTGCATTTTCGAGACCTAAACTGGTTTCAGTGCTAAAAAGTACAAAAGGTCAAACATATAATATATGTTATATAATTCAATAATATAATATATTATATTATTGAAAGAGCGATAATGGCAGGTGTTACGAGCCTTAAGCAACTAGCATAAAGCATCACTGTAAGTAATACTGGTCATTACTGCATGTAGCATACTATCGATACTTATTATACTTATACTTTTTTATTGGACCCGCACAGAAAAAACGGATTGTTTGAGTCAAAAAAAATTTATTTCATTCAAATAAATATGTTATTTCAATACGTCCAAATAAATAATTGTTTGAATTATCTAATTTTGTTATTTGAACTTTTACTGAAAAAACATTTTGAGTCAAAAAAATAATTTCTTGAAACAAGAAACGTAAATTCTTTAAATTATCTGATATGGTCCAACCAAGATATTTAATTCTTTCATCTAAACGTTATGTATTTCAAAGTTAACACAAAACTTCTTGAATCAAGAAAAATTAGTTTTGAAATAAACATTTTCCGTTTTTAAATGAACAAAAGAAGCTCTTCTATCATAGAAAAGAATTTTGGTTCAAACAAAACTTTGTGTTTGACTCTATCGAATATTCTTTGATTCAAAACCAAAGTTGGCTTGAATCATAAAATAATAGATTTTAAAATAACAAAATAATCTCTTGATACGATAAAAATGTATATTGATTCAAATATATCGATGTATTTGATTTTATAAAATAAATATTTCTTTCAATAAAAAAAATGTTTGAACTGAATCCCAAAAAAGTCGAGCGCCCCCCCCCCTCCTTCTTCCGGGAATTTTATTTGAAATACCATAGGTTTTAATGATGTTTCTTTAAACTAGTATGGTATAAAGGTGTCTGTAATTTCTTAGTACTGCCATATTTGTGGCTTATGTGCACATATTGTTACCAGAAAGTTATTACTTTTTAAAAAGAACCCCAATTTTTTTAAAATTTTTAAACTTTACCTATAGTTCTAAATATATTTTGTAAAAATCACCATATTTTTTTTTGTGATAGCTTACAGCAAAATTTAAAAAAAAAATATAACGTCGCTTCAGAGCCTATTTCCAAAGTTTGGCTTCTTCAGTTTCAAATCACTTGGATAGTTCAGATCACCACGAATTTAGTGCAAAAGTAACCTATACTCATCAGTAGTAGTAATAATAAATAAATACTGAAGAAGTAACAGTAAAATAAAAATAAGTAAATTTTAATGATGGTCTGAACTATACTAAATGTTTTGAAACTGAAAAGGCCAAATTTTGGACAACAATCCGTATGATTTTTTCCTTATCAGTAATTATTGACTGCCGATTGTTTTTATTAAATAATTTTCCTTAGTTCAGAGAACATGCAAAAAACAGACACCTTTAATATGACAAAGAAAATACATTCTAAGCTTTAACAAAATAAAATAATATTCTAGGAGCAGATAACTCATCCAGGATGCATACAAAAAAAAGACAAGAAATAGCACTTAAAGAAAAGGTTTCAGTTTCTGTATGCGTGGCTCTTTGGACTACATGGAAGCAGTAAAATAGCACAGAGTGGGGTGCGCGGAAGCACTTTGTAATTACCGAATCATTTTAAAAATAGTACTAAATATTTTATGTTTGACATTGTTAATTGGAAAACAGAAAAAATAGTTGATACATACCAGCAAAAATACAGCATGCTTTCTACTACCAACTTATGATCTCAAGTGATACCAAGCACTAGTCCACTCTGTGATGTCTTATGGCGTCTACATTTTGGGTGGCACATATAAATTAAACACCAAACCATTGGAAATTATTTCAAAGCATTTATTAGAACAATTTGAACCCTAAAAAAAGATCACAAAATATTGACAGTAAAAGCAGTTTACCAAACAACCTTACCCTTCTAACATTAAGCGCCGTTTACAGAATAACTTCAGCATTGAAGATCATGCAGTGTGCCTTTAAAAATATTTTCAAAGTTGCGATGTCGCCTCTACCACTAACAGTTTTAAATTTTGAGTGGATTTTTAAATTGTATTTAAAATTCTTTTAGCCTTTGTAGCCCCCCTCCCTAAATCCACGCCAGCGTGGAATCCGCAGTGTGTTATGAACATTTATTTTTTTTTTTTAGTTGCACCACAAAGCTTTGGATAGCAAAGTGTGGCTAAAAAAAATACTGAGCCACTTGAGCAAGTAATTAAACATTGGCAAGAAACTAGTTGCTTAAGAAAAATCTCTAAATCAGCAGCCATAGCGAAATTTTTTGAAGAATTGCCAATATTAAAAAATCAAATTGGAATTATTTTGATAAGAGCTTAAATGTTTTTATATTTAAACATAAATTGCCTGTTTGTATTAGGGACCTAATTTTTTTATTACTTGATATTTAAAAAAATCAATATACAGGGTCAAAAAAGTTTGCACCAAATGATTTTTTTTTATTTGGCATTTCTCAGAAAACTGCATTCTTGAAAAAAGTTGGTGCTTGTTCCAAAACCTCTAAATACGATGAGTTTTTCGTACTAAGGTCATATTTGCGTACTAAGGTTGCAATATCATAAATACCAAAAAAGCGAAAATCGCTGAGGAATAAACTACCTCTATTTTTAAAAATTGTAAACTTTATTAAGAAAAGTTCCTTAGAATCTCATAAGAGTTCCAAACACAAAATTTGAAGTTAAAATTGTGAAAGAAAGTTTTAAATATTTTTCGTCACTTTTACATCCCCCCGAGTACAGCTCTGACTAATTTTATTTTTTAAATGCGCATGGGACGGTAAAATAAAGTATAATTTTTGTTAATTTTTACTTGCTAGTTTTATTTATTTTTTTTTATAAAATTCTACATATTTTTTTGTTTCAATGCGAATTTTCTGGAACAGTGTGCAACAAAAGTCTTTTGAATTTTAAACTTAAATTGTATTTTAGATCTTGATAAGATTCTAAGCAATTTTTTTATAAATTTTTCATCGATTTTTAAAAATAGAGGTAGTTTAATTCTTCAGCGATTTGAACTTTTTTTTAATTTATGACCTTGGTGCGCAAATGTTACAAAAACTGTAATCGTATTTAGAGGTATCGGAACAAGGACCAACTTTTCTCAAGAATACAATTTTCTGAGAAATGTCAAATAAAAAAGTTTCCATTTGGTGCAAACTTTTTTGACCACCGTCTATATTATGGCAGACATTTCTAATACAATTTATTAACTGATTATCTGTTTTTTAAATTCAAAATGACTCTAAAACCAGATTCTCAGAAAGTGCAGATATAGAATTAGATTTATTGTTTGAAGATTTCTTTTCACGAGTTATTGAAGTAAGGCGAGATCGCCTCAATATTTCTAGTTGAGGGCGAAGTCACTACTGGAAACTTAATTTTTCTTCGTAATAAGTAACCTAGAATATTAAAAGATTAATTATTCTAGAATTTAAACAAAAATAGTTTTTAAAACTTGCTTTTTAATCTAAAGGGAGTTAATTATTTCGTACGTGCTGACTTTCCAAGGAAAGATGCACTTTCTGAAATGCTCTCGCATATTAATTTAAAATATGACCTTGCGCAGGTTCGGTTACTTTAGGCAAATAGCCTTTAGATTGAGAGGTTTGAAATGCTCTCGCATATTAATTTAAAATATGACATTGCGCAGGTTCGGTTACTTTAGGCAAATAGCCTTTAGATTGAGAGGTTTTTTCATAATTTTTAAATTTAATTCGCCCTTACTGGCAATCCCTGCAGTCAGCTAGCTGCTACTGTTCAATTGACTTTGCCATATTTATTAATAAAGTGGCTTACTATAAGATCTGTAATTTTATTTTGTTTTTTATCTGTAAGTCGCTTTTGTTGTTGGGATTTTTTTTTAAAGTGGCTTTACCTAAAATGTCCTGGTTGAGAAACTCCTCCCAATTTGAATTTGAACAAGCTGCTACCCGAATGTACTGTTACAGTTGTGGCTGTTGATGTTCACAAACTTATCAATTGAAGTTTCTTGATCATCAATGTAATTTATAATAACATCTTTAGGCTCGCACAAGAGAACTGAGGTATCTTCACCACTTTTAAGTCTTTTTGATCCATAAGTGGTCGACTGAAAGGTCAAGAGATTTTTTTTATATACTCATATATCAAACTACACTGTTTTATTTATATAATAATAAAAAATAATAATGGCGATTTACAAATCCTTGATTTGATCTTCAGGAGGCCAAAAAATATTTAATTATTTTTATAAAGTTATCTGTGCCACTGATGTAAAAAAACTAAAGCAATGTATGTGGTTCTCTGCTGCCAAAATCCCTTAAAAATATTGATTTCCTGAGGTAATTAGATGAATTGATCGTTACCCAAACAACTAAAAATAGAGTGTAGGTATGTAGGTAAACAACAAAATGTATGTAAATAAAAAAAATCGTTCAAGTGCAAGCTATACTTGCACAACTAGTGTTCCGTGCAATCAGTTAACCTTAACCTGAGCAAACCTCAGCCGCCCGATCTCCGCCCATCTGCCGCGCTACCGCCGCCGACGCACCACACCAACGCCGTATCAGATCGCGTATGCGCGGAAGCGTTCCAACTGAACGAAATTAAAAATTTTGAAAAACGTGTAAGGACAAAAATTGTTCCTTACATAGTAAGAAATATTTTTTGTCAAAAAACTTTTTCTCTAAACCCCATGGTTCAGCAGTTAAAAAGAAAATAATCGATTAAATTGTTTATAACTTGATCGAGCTACAATTTTTTAATGCTGATAATTTTCGTTCACTCTACACCTAATTCTTAATATTCATGATTTTTTTTAGATTTTTCTGAGCGGTCCTTTTGGTGATAAGGGTGGGGGACAGCAATTTTTAAGCGTTTTCCCCAAAAAATGTTAAAAATGCATAAAAAATGTGTTTTAGCATTAAAACATCGTGCCCTTAAAATATGTACTGTTCATATTGAGAAATCTAAATCTGTTCTTGTAATATGACAAAACAAAGAAATACTTTATTAAGAAATTATTAAAAACTTATATTTAGAAAAAAAAACTCATCAAAAATAACACTGTCATTATTAGTATAGTGAAACATCAAAATAGGTAGGGTGAACTGAGATATATTCGTGATACAAGTAATTTTGTTATTGTTTTTTATTTTAATTATTGTCAACATATCTACTACTTTGGAAGCTTGATTTCACCTATGTCGCTAAGGAATAATGTCAAAGCCGAAATATTTTTACGCGCACCTGATTCTTTTAATTGTGCTGTTAGCATGTACAGAAGAAGTTAAAAAAAGATTTAAGTGGCTAGGTTGAACTATATTAAAAAATGTATACCTTATTAGGTCTAAGTCTTTTGGACAAAAAAAATTACCGTTCTATTGGTATTATCTTTTTATCAAAAAACTAGCATAAACCTGAAATAAACTTTATTAAGGCGTTTATGATGTGGCCCCTTTGAGCTATTAATAAAAAAGTTGTCCATAAAAAAAGAAGTTTCAGGTATTATTAAAAATTATTAAAATTTTTACAAAATATAGTATGTACCTTACCAGATCCTATACAGTATGCGTATAAAAGTTCTCCACAAATGGAAAACTCTACCATTAGGTTTAAAAAAAGTTATTTTTAAAAAGCTCTGCTTTGGTTGCGTTGGTTTGGGTGAAAAAATTAACCTGAAAAAAGAACCTGAACAAACCCAAGCAAATCTGACCAAACAACACAAGCAACACAATGGAAAATAATATTACAACTCAATTAGAAAACAACGCATTGCTTCTCAAAAGTTGACGAAATTCTCCTATCAACCAAAGCCGTATTCGCTTGACAAAAATTGGGTTAGGATTAGGGTACTATTTGGAGTGCTTTTTGTAAAGTCTGTAAGTAATATTGTGAATAAATATAAATAAATAAATCACAACAGGAAATAAAATTCCTAGCCAATCAAATGCAAAGACACGTTGCTCGTGCATAAGAAAAAGCCAGTACGCGTTGTACAGAACATCATGGGCCAAAAAAATAGTAGGTACTTAGTACCTATTTTGAACTGGTAAAATGATATTAAAAATTGCAAAAAATAAAATTAGAGGGAATTCCTAGCCAATCAAATGCAAGTACACGTTGCGTGCACATAAGAAAAAGCCAGTACGCATTGTAAAGAAAAGAAGAACATCATAATCCAAGAAAAATAGTAGGTACGTACCTATTTTGAACTGGTATATTAAAAATTGTAAAAAATAAAATAATCGGCTATTATTTTGCTATAAATTATTACAAAAAAAATCTTGTCTTGTTAAGTATCATTTTTGAAGACAATTGTGCTGAAGTGTTCAAGAACCACGATAAATTCTAGTAATACCGAGGCATTTAAAAAAAAATAAAAATCCATCTTGCGTTGTAAAAATCGCACATGTCCATCAGTTTTCAACTCTATTTATGAAAAAAAACATTCAGGTAATAAGCTAACTGTTAAATTTGAATAGTCATGTTTAATAATAATTTCTACCTAAAAAATTGAATTTTGCAATTTTAGTTAGTAGCGATAACGGTAATCCATCAATAACAGACTTTCTTTTCCACTACACAAGTACAAATATTAAACAAGAGGAAAGAATTATGTTAATGTTGTTAGAACTACAACTGTTAAATTTAAAATAAACAACAGTACTTAAACTGTAAATTTAAATCACTTCAACAATATTTTTTAAAATCCACCAAAATTTATTCTTTGACACAATACTTAAATTTTACCCATTAATATAAAATATTAAAATCAAAAATTAAATATTTGCTTTTAGGCTGTTAAACTTACCTGTTCTAATAAATCCTGTATGCCAGTTTTGTCACCTGCACCTTTGGTGAGATGGGATATTTCTTCGTCCGTTAATAATTTTATAATGTTTAACTCGGTAAGTTTTTGCTCTAAAAAAAGTAACATTTACAGAAGCGTTGGCAAAGTTAAGATTTTTATATCATTAACGCTGCCATAATTATTTATTTGATGGATAGATATGAAAATTTGTTTGATAATAACCTCCTGGGCACAGTCAAAAAGCGGAACTTTTTTACAAATATATCTTTTAGAACAATGAAAAATCCTTTAAAGTTTTTGCTATCTCAAAATGATATTATTTTCAAAATATACAAATATTACATCCTAATGAAAGGGAAATTATTTTTTTACTGCAATTTTTTGTCAGCCTCATGTATTTTACAAAAAAAAAACTGGTAACCCAAAGTTCCATCTTAATTTAAAGATAATTTAATAGTGGGATAGTTTAGTGAAACTACGGGGTCTTGTCCACTTTAAGTATGTCCGAATTTGGCAATTTTAAACTTTTTAGAAGATGGAGTAGGTTGAATAAAGGGGATTAAAACAAAAAAATTTGCGGATGAAGCAATTTTTCGACCAGAAAAATCAAGATTAAGTTGAATAAAAACACGTTATTTTGAAATTTTGCAATGCGAAAACTCCTTAATATTGAAATGTGGCTTACAGTGTTGCCAAACTTGACTGGCTATCCGATGCCTCTTCGCCTGCGAGGAAAGAGACTGGTCAGGGCCGCGTATTTCCATTCTATACATGGCCAGAACGCAGCCATAGAAAACTGCTCGTGTATACATGAATAAAACCCAACCTGAGCAAAAAGGTGGTCAGGTTTGCTCAGTTTTCATTGATATAGATATATATATATGTATCTATATCAACGAAAACTGAGCAAACCTGACCACCTTTTTGCTCACCCAACCTGATCAAAAAGGTGGTCAGGTTTGCTCAGTTTTCATTGATATAGATATATATGTATCTATATCAATGAAAACTGAGCAAACCTGACCACCTTTTTTCTCAGGTTGGGTTTTATTCATGTATACACGAGCAGTTTTCTATGGCTGCGTTCTGGCCATGTATAGAATGGAAATACGCGTCAGGGTAACCAGGTGCTAACCGTGTTCCGACCTTAGGGTGCCCTCCGATCCACCGTTCGCTAGATTTTCTGGACCCACAGTATAAACTTTCGATATTCGCATTTCCCGATTTGCCTTTATATAAAACCAGAGAGTTTGATGTAAATACTAAAATACAAAATTGTAATATATTTGGCAACTTTGCATTTACTGGGTTTAAACCGAGGTTTAAACAGAAGACCGAACGAATTATGCTGACGAAGTGACGCGTTCCCTAATCACAAGTAAACAAATAATTTCTGGCCATTATAAATTAATTTTCGTTTAAAAATTAAAATTTTTAATTTTCTGTGAATAGTCAATCTTTGTATATGTAATACATACCTTTGGCGATAATTATAACATATTATTTGTAGTGTTTTGTGTGGTTTGAAGCCATATAAAAATTCGTGCTGTGCTGCGTTCCAATTTTTTTCCTTTTTGTGGCATTTTCTTGGAAAAAAATATATACCGATTTTTTATCCACCGATTTTTTTTTGTTAAAGTGCTCCAAAGAAGGTAATCTTTAATTTCCCATTCGAAAATTTGTTAATTCCGACATACTTAAAGTGCACAAGAACCTAACTACGTTCTCCAACGACGAACACGGAGGCTGACGTAATTTAAAAAATCAAACGGTCCAAATGACGTCACTACAAATGAGCCCCTGTTCACCTTGCAGATTCATAGTCTCCCTTTTTTTAAAATATAAACTATTTAAAAGCCATATTTTATTAATTCGTGAAGTGTGTAAAGGAAACACAAGTTTTATTTGTACCAGACTAGGTAATCGTTCAAAATATTTCAGAGTTAAAATGGCTGCCCATCAAGCTACGTGTGCAACACCTTAATTAAGTACTTTAAATTTCTTACCTTCAAAAACTGGCCAAAGATGACCCAGCTGTAACTCGTTTAAGAAGTCTTTGGGGTCAGTTGAACCCATGATAACGTACAACGAAATTTCACAACAAAATCGGCGGCAAAAAGTAAAATAGGTTTTATTAACTGCGGGCTTCGTACAAATGGTGCACATGTAGATCAAAGGTAAATGAACGAATGACGGTCAATGACGATGACGAAGCGACGACGAACTCATGGCTCGGCGTGGCTCGGCTCTTGCCAACGAACAAGGCCTGCCAATCCTGCCATCGAATAAATGCTGCCAACGCAAACCAAAACTTATGACGTATTATTTAAGTTTACTTATGCAGTATAATGATAATATTACTTTATATTATTTTAAAAATGTATATTAATTTTATTAAGTTCAAGTTAATGGTTACAACGTGAAATTAAATGGTTGAAATCACTTGCTGCTAGACATGACAGTTGCTATACAATTATTTATTAGGTATTAAAAGGTTTAAAATTTCATCAAAATCGTCTTTGGAGAATAAAAACGAGCATTTAGGTTATGCTGGATGCCAAAATTTTGTTTAAAGTTAAAGAAATTTGACGGAAAAATGGCGGTATTGACTTTTGAAGATTAATTTGAAACAACAACAAATTTAAATTGTATAAATTACTCATAACTACACAGAGCGTTTTTGCACACGTCAAATAGCAATGATAAAATTTCTTAAACATATATAAATGCATTTACGAGGTACCTACTTTTGACTCATAAGTACATACCAGGTATCATAAATTTTTGGAAATATTTACCTACTTTTCAGACTGTTTAAATGAAACAACTAATTATTTGACTGTAACAAAAATAGTTTTGAAAATGTGTAAGTTACGTAGCTGCTTCAATGAAAAAATAAAATGTTTGAAACAAAACAAAGCCCATTCAAATAAGCTACTGCGAATATTGAAACAAGTGCACTTTCTTGATCCAAACATATTATTCTTGGACCAAGAATAAATTTCTTATCTTAAATAATTACCGTTCAAACAACTTGGATTTCTTGATTGAAGAAATCCTTTTTTTCTGTGCGTAGCCAAAAGAGCTTGTGTCAAACGTTTTGACAACCAGCTAAAATACATAGATTATAGATATAACTATACCCTATGGACCACATTAAAGTAGCTAAGTTATCTCCTGTTTTTTTCTTAAAGTTAGTTTATTTTGCGTTTTTTAGTAATTTATGTTATCACACTCACTCTAAAAAAAATGTACCTTTGATGCATAGAATCGAGGCGTATGCGATATCATCCCTTTTAATAGCTCCTGCTCTATTATACTCTTCTAAAAGGACATTTTGGTCATCATTCAACATTCTTCCTCATTCACTTCTGCCATCAAATTCAGATCATAGGGTATATCTTTCGCCAACGGGCAAATATTATGCAGGATGCATGCACTTAGTATAATAAGTGGTGCCAATTCCATTTTGACTGTTTCACAAAGTTTAAAGACCTATTCAGGCGGTTGACCGGTAAATACCGCCGTCGCTCCCTAAATTGCTCTTGGTCACAGCCGCCCACTCAACCTTGTATGGTAAAAAAATCATAAAAAGCGCTTGAATGTATTGGTCAATTGTGGTCATAGTGTCATGTGATCATAATATATAAATTTTACAGCAATTTTTTGCCATAACTTCTACTTAATAGTTTTCTTATCATCAAACTGGCTTGCAAGTCTCGTGTCAGTGCCAGCAATTGGGCTGTAGCCTCCAAGTCTATATCTGTAGGTTTCTTTCTACACCAAATTTGTTCCTTACATGATTGTTTTCTTTATTTGCAGAAACGCTACCAGAAAATCTAAGGGGTTTTCAATTTCATTCAAATTGTACTGATTTAGTAACTCAGCAGCTGCATCATTATCTCCAAAAAAGTAATAAAGACAAATAATAAAATATTACTTTAGCTTTACATTTTAGTATTCCACGAAAAAAATTACCAAAACACATACCATTTAATGAATGTTCTGCTGTTGTTATATCATCTTTTCCTAAATAATCTAGTGAAATCCGATATGTGTCCATTTCTAAACGAATATAAACACACACACACACACATCGTACATTGTGTACGAGATTTCTTTTAAGGTTAGCTATGCCACAATAAAACCTGGAGAGAATAAAAAACAGCTCCATACCTGTGTAAATACCGGTCACTGTCAAGTGATGACGTTGTAAGGGCTCTTTAATGGTGTCATAAAATAATGACCATAAATGACCAATGTCTATTGAATGAAAATGGTTAAAACCAACGCCAATTGGTATTTATCGGTCAACCGCTTGAATAGGTCTTTGGTCTTCAAAATCTACATTTGGGGGCTTTTGCATATTTCTTGTTATAATTTCTTTGGATATTTGCAAGATGCCCATTGTCTTTATATGGGACCATCAACATGTTTGATAAATGGTATGCAGAATCACCTAGTACCCATCTTGGGGTAGACTTATAGTCATCAGCCTTCCACTTAACTCTGATCACCGAAACATGCATGCATCTGAATGGAACCTACCTGATCTGCATAACAGTCTATTCAAAATGTATTGTTATCACCAGTCCCTTGTAACTATGTACTATGGTAACCCTTTCTAATAATGTAAGATGGAGCATCATCGCTTGGCAGGTATAAAATAGGTATATGAAGACTATTAATTGATCCTATAAATCCTATGAAAACAATCAAAATATGTACACATTAATATGTACATTTGTTTAAGAAATACTTATTAATATTATGGACAAAACAAACCTGGAAGCAGTTTTATTTCTAACTGCATTTATAATCTCATTACACCTTGCATTATTGGGGAATGAAATTATATGATGGGCTACATTGACCTCCAATATCAATAACATGACATATTTTGTATAAACATGCCCATGCTGTTGACTTGCTAATACCAAAACGATCTGCAACAGATCTTCAAATAAAGGATGTTACTGTTGTTTAGTTAATAAGGTTATATTACTTACATAAAACTTTCAATATTGGCTAGGTACCAGCTATTAAAAATTATTATTTTTCCAGTGTAGTCTCTGGATTCCCACTTAGTTTTGTACCAGCATTCCCCATTGTTTTTAACTTTATTATTATCTCCAAAGTTAGGAACAACATTCTCTGCAGTCACTTACTTTATATAAAACTGTTTTTTTCTTTTTCGTCTTTAAGAAAAATTTTCTAAACCATAGCGTATTCGGTTTAAACACTTACAAACATGCTACATATGAGCAGACACAAACAAAATATAATAAACAAAGTTGAAACACAACTAACACAAGAACATACTTTAATAATATCAGAAATTCTAAGGTTATATTGTATTCTCGCTCCATCGCGTTTAAGTTGCGTTATCCTGATATGCTCGCGGTATGACGTCATGTTTTTTAAACTCGCTCCACTCGCTCTGTTGACCGTCCACTGAAACTCCCCCGCGCCTGCCCTTGAGTTGTTGTTTCATAATTTCTTGGCTTATCTTAAATTCTGCTTTATTACTTTCTTGGTTATCCTAAAGTTCCTGTTTCATAATTTCTTGGTTATCCTTGAGTCCTTGTTGTTCTTCCATATGTGCTTTTTGACTTCTTGTTTCCACTGACATACCGTATTATTCTTTACTTTACTTCTGGGCTTTGTTACAACTTACAAACTTCCGGCTCTCTAATCTTTATTCACTGACAATAATATTCTATTTACTGGCAATATCACAATAAACATAATGCGTTTCTAAGACTAAACTAAAAATCAACAACGAAAATCAGTCTGGACCCTAACATACCCCTTTGTTGGTTCTGGATAATTTTAAATCATTTTAGAAGAATATAAGAAAAATTAAAAGAAGAAAATAGAAAACTGGTGAATTCTAGGCACTCTATCATAGGCATTCCGCGCAGACAATAACAGAATCAAATATTCTGCAAAGATCCAGACTTTCTTTCAAAGGCGTAACGTGTAAAAATTAACCAGAGTATTTAATTGAAAATTAATATAAAATAAACCTAAAAGCTCAAAACACATGAACATAAAATAAAGCTTGGAACCATAAATCCACCAATATTGGCCGTTGTAGAAATAGCTGGAATATTTGTTTTCTTTAACTTGCCACTAATTTTTATCCCAAACTGTAAAGGTAAAATAAAATATTTTTAATAAAGATATTTAATGTATTTCTTACGCTTTTTGAGCGTACAAAAGAGACAAGAATAAGACATCTCAGACATACAGCGATGCCAAACTTGATTAGATTTTGCCAATACTTATTTTAAGTAAGTAGTTAAAATACAGATATTAATATCAGAAAAAATATATAACTAATTTAAACACATCCCTTTGAAGGTTACCTTCAAAAAATAAAACAATAATGGTGATTATTGATCTGATGATTCTTTCACTTGAAGAGCCTATTTCTGCATCTCTGGTGACATTAGGGAACTGTTGAATGACTCTTCCAAGAGGCCACTTGCAAGGAGCTTGTCTATCGTTACGTAGTAAAACCAATGTACGTACCATTGGTTATCTTGGTGGGATCATCTTTCAATTTATAGTGGGTATGTAACTGGGAGATCTACTGCTTAGAAAACTGTGACCAGAATTGTTGGTAGGGGAGACCGGGGCAATGGGGCCACCCTAAAGAAAATTAAGAATATTATTATAATTTTTTTAAATTTTAACGTCGCGCATAGGTCAAAGTAAACTTTAACATGTTGTCTCTCATCTCATATTTACGTACACGGAATTTCTAAAGATTTTGAGAGTGCATGAATCATATCAACTATGCAAATGGCTTCATTACCCCAGGGGCTGGGGTAATGAGACCACCGCTGGCCTGATTAACACGAAGATAATGAGCATAGGTTTAATTAAAGAAATAAAGTTATATTTATTTATTAAATGTTACAAACGTCGAAAATTTAAAGAAATCAAGTAATATCTATTTATCCAATCATACAAAAATCACAAATATAATATTTAGGATTGTCAACTCCACTACAGTCTTTATGTGCCCACTTTCCACGTACAGTGCATCGAAACCACGAGTTAAATTAAAATACGAAACTTGAAAATTCAAAAGCACATTATTTATATGGAATATTTTCATAAAAAGTCTATTTTTTGGTCAATACATTTTTTTATTTCCTGTAGGTGATCGTATTTTTTTTTTGGTATGGGTAGTCTGCTATTAAAAAGTCTGGGAAATTTCTCCAGCAATTTTATTGTTGCTTTAGGTTGTCTCGCTAATGGCTGAAAATTCTCATCAAAGTCAATTTTGTAAAACACATTTCCATCCTGATACTTCAAAACACGTAAATCACAAACGGTAGGGTCTTCTTTTTTATTACCTGGCCTTATGGAATCAAATATTATGTCCTGTTTGAAGTTTTTAAAAAAATCGTATTTTACCGGTATGACTTCATATCGCCCCCTTAGTGCAACAACTAGATAACTTGAAATTCATAGTTTTGAGAAAATCGATTTTAAAGTTTCAAAACATCAAAAAAATACAATCGTTAGGTAGTCAAAAATATTTAATATCTGTACAGATATGTTGCATATCAAATTATAAATTGTCTATTTTGGAGACAATCAGGTTTTATATACTATTTGCAGAATTTGATCAAAAACTTGAGATATCTAGTTGTTGCTGAAAATCTAGTCAAAAAAAAGTAAAGTTATCTATTCATAACAACTAGCAATTAAACGAAAATCACTTAATAAATACTACTTTATTTGGAATAAAAAATGAACAGGAATGGTTCAAATAAAACCCAAAATAGTCCAACACTTAACACGACTTAAATATCAATATCAGTGACATCACTTTCGGAAGCTTCCGTGTTTTGAGGCCTTTTACGGTGGTCTCCGTGGAATGGGATACTCTGATAAAATGCTTTATACTCGCTAGGGAGTGCCGAAGGATTCATTTTGAAAAGAGACATTAGGTCGTCGTATTTTTCTTTTTTAAGAGGTAGTTGACTATGATACAACGGCTCTAGTTTGTCATTTTCAGAAAATACGCGTGTTTTACGATTGCAATTTAGTCATCTAAACTCCTCATCAAACTCTTCTTTAAAGTTAATAATAAATGGTGTCAATTTTGAAAAGTTTAACCAGCACATTTTTTGCCAACTAACCAGCTTACGGCTTTCATCTCCTTTTCTAAATATTAATTTGCGGTCTGCGTAAGTTTTGCAGTCAAGAATTTGATTATGCCTAACATCGTGAACCAAATAGGGTTTATCACCTCTTCTTCTTGCAGAGCGTGCTATAGTTTTCCAATCCTCAGGCCAGTTTGCTTTCCCAACTCTTTTTAGTTCCGTAGATATAGCAGAGTGCATGGAGTCGCACTCCATCTCACTATGACCAACGACAAGAAATTTTAGTTCGATGGTTTGCAAGTGTGGAATCTCCTGAACTGCAGTTGAACACATAGCTGCCACATACTTGTTGAGATTTTGGCCTCCACATCTATCACTATAGCAAATAATGTGTTTAATATTATCAGGTAATGATTTGAAATAGGTGTAAAGGCAACTAGCTATTTCACAACTCCCACGTTTACCTTCAACTTCATTCCACATGTAGCAGTCCCCTTGTTTAGAAACAACATTGTAAATAGTAAAATTGAATGATTTCAAACGCTGTTTATAAAATAAGGCATTGTTCGACGGGTCATTAGGGACCATGAGAACTTGTTGGAGATCAAAATTGCAACATAAAATATTTTTGTTGGAGGTTTCAGCTGATTTCTTGTCGGATCTTTTTTCCTCTCTGACCCTATCTTTGGCAGCAAGGTGTGTTTTATGATTAGCTTCTACAATTTCTGTTTTGATACTACCGGGTATATTGTAACTCATACATATACGGCATTGGTCCTTTCTCGGACGGTAGAAACCCAGGTTATATTCTTCACAAAATATCTTTCTGAACATTGACGAACTTACGAATAGTAAATCTTTTTCTGTGCAATCTTCTTTATACATTGTGTACATTATAGTAATATTAAGATCGGACGCTAAATATTTCCTTTGAGTTTTTTCGCGACAATAATGCGAAGCCATGACGGGAAACCTTTCAATATGGTTTCTTACACCTTGTAAAGTCTCAGGAGGTGTGGCTTTCTTCGGACCTGTGCCTCTTTGATCAGCTGCACTAATGTTTTCTTCCCTTCGATTCTGCATTGCAATATCCACCACTCCTTTTCGTATACCCAAAGTATTTATAAACATAGTCTTACAAACTTGTGTTTTTCCTTCACTGGTAGGCAAAAAGAAATTTATCGTGTATTGGCATTTGGAATTCTCCTTGGTTGTCCATTTCTTTGGATTTTTGTCCGTGTTACTATGTATAAAATCCCTTTTCCGTTCATATGAATCAAGCCGATAGTATGTTTGAAAAATCTTGACTCTAGCATCGTTGGTTAATTTTTCTCTGCATTTTCTCCTACATTTTGCACTGCCCGGATCTTTCATCGAAACCCCTGGGACGTATTTTCCTCTACTAGAAAGGTAAGCTTCTCCATGCTGTCTTCTTTTTTTCCTAATATTTCTTCTCCAGCTATCCGGATTCCTTTTCCTTTTTCTTGTCTTGTTTGTTCTGACAGGAATTTCTTCCATACCGTCAAGCTGAATGTCTGCTTCAGTACCTACTTGTTCTTTAGATGTTTCACTTGAAGAACTTGGAACATATTCTGAGTGATCGGGCGAAAGTGGTTCAATATCTGAATCCAAATTGTCTAATAAAAGTGAACGCGGAACGCTGGGACCGGGCTTATTGTCATCTGAAACAATGAAATATCTTGTAGAGAGCACAAGTAGTTATAAAAGATACTATAAAACACGCTTTAACAGTAAACTGAAATAGACAGTAGAAAAAATAAGCTGTAATAAATTTAAAACAAGAATAAACAGTTAATAAAGCCACTGTTCATTTAAAAAAAAATCCTTACCTGAAACATTATTTTCCACATTTTCTCCTAATTTTGGCGTTTCTAGGGAAGAACCAGCATCTATAATGAGAAAAAAAAGTAGATTTCTTTTCCTATTACGTGTTTCGGGGCTTAGTTAAACATAGTAGTAAAATATGTGTATACGCCCTTTTATGCACTTTGGGAAAATAAATAAAGACAAAACAATCAAGAACCATTAAAAGAGAAAAACATTAGTGTTCCAATACTTGATTCCAAGGCCTAAATAGGAATTTCTAATCTCTAGCGATTAACAAAATTCCTCTAATTCCTAGGGGTTAGAAGTGCAACTTTAGTTCCTGAAATTAGCGACTAAAGGGGCACTTTTTCCGCAAAGTTCATAAAAGTAATTATATAACCTCACTTTATAAATTAAATCTGATTTCAAATGTATTCAAATAGATTTTGACATACCTCGAACATTTTTGGATTGCCTACGCAAAATTTCCAAAATCATCTTACCCCTTGACGTCATTTTTGCATTAACACCGTTAAAAAACACTGTAAAACCAATTTAGCAGCACAGAAATCCACCTGTTGTTTCAAGCACACAACTAGATATCTCATAGAGACCAAGAAAGTGCCGGCGAGTAACTCAATAATGCCAGTGCCACAACTAGATATCTCAAGATGTCTAGTTATAAAATGTGCATTTTCGAAGTTATCTATTTCTGGTTACTCTTTAAACAAGTTTGGTTGCTCGTACAAGATATTTAGATGTTGCATTGAAAAGAGCATGAAAAATAGGTCAGCTTTAACTGGATAACTCAAAACGCATAAATTTCGAGTTATCTAGTTGTTGCACTAAGGGGGCGATATGGAAATGGTTTTTCTCTTGCTTGCTCAGTTATTTTATAATAATCATTTTGAACCTCTATTGCCTTTCTTTAGCCTATTTTCGATAGTGGCATGAACGCTATCACACTCCATGTGCGTGTGGCCTTTTACGAGAAATTTTTGGGTTATTTCTACGTTATACTGCTTTGAAAAAGAAACAAGAGCGTTAGTTAGAACTGCATTCCTATTCTGGTACGTGCATCCATCAGAAAATATTATAATTGGTAGACACTGACTGTCATTTCTCACATAATGCCGTTTCAGAAAATCTACAATCATTGATGCTTGTAGATCTGCCTGGGTTTCATCAAACCAATAACACGTAGTTTTTTTTGTTGCTAAGTCGTACACGGTAAAATTGTGACATAGTAATTTGGTTTTGAAGTATAAGCTACTTGCATTAATCGCTGGACAAGTTTTTACTGCTTGCAAATCCATACATAAGACGTGACATGTCCCTTTTTCAGCTTCTAATTTATCATTAGTTTTCTCTACTTGGGCGCGTCCTTTGCTTTCGTATGAGTTTCCCATTCTTCTTCATTTATGATCTTACTTTCATACTGTACACAAATATCACACCTATCTTTCTTTGGGTTAAATAGGCCTATATTCAAAACTTTTGTGTACTTTCTAAGAGTTTTTTTTGACATAGGTATTTTATTGTTTTCCATGCAGTGTGTACTATAAATTTTATGAAGGTCACTATAATTTGACAAATTAGTTTCTAAATACAGTTTGTTTGTACTTTTCCGGCAATAATGGCTTGGTAGCTTTGGTAGGTCTTCCAAAAATTTACGCAAAAATTGCTCGTTTGGGTTTTCATTAGAATTTATACGTTTAGTTTCTTTGATTTCAGAGGCATTATTTTCTATAGACCTTAATTTACAGTGTTGAATATACCATTCGCGAATGCCAAGTGTATTCAAAAACATAGTTTTACAAACTGGAAGGCGTTTTTCTTTTATGTTTAAGTTATAAATGTATGTATTGGATCTTCGTGATTGTTGTTCAACTACTGTTTTTCTCTTGGTTTCTGCGAGAACTACAAGTCCGTCAATGTAAATTTGGCATTGGTTCCAATTAAGATTATTCCAAAAGTTTTGAAATAAGTATTTTCTTTCAGATTCGGTTATTGTGTTACATAGTCTTGCCGTTGATTTTTTACAGGTTTCCTATCTACATGTATCTCCTAACTCTCTTCTGCATCTTTTAACGTCTTGGAATGTGTTTAATTGGTTCTTTGGTCGTCTAAAACCTACGTACTCTTCGCCTCTCATTCTTTTATTTTTATTTTCTTTTCTTTAATTTTTCCTCTTTTTTTTGTTACAAACTTGATTTTCTTTATTTTTTAATTCCTCGTTGTTTCCTTCATTCTCCGAATCATCAGTATCTGTGTTTGGCGACCATTCTTTATGAACCACACTACCTTGGCCTTTATCTCCTACATTGTTGTCTTATTTTTACACTTGTCAGTTTAAAACTTTTGGTTGTCAAATTAAACCGGACTATCGTTGGAGAATCTGGCTGATGGAATTTAAAATTTTGCGATAGTAGGTAAAATATCAGTATGTATCCTCTTGGACCAACAAAAGTTCTGTTTCCCAAAAGCCGTTGCTAAGGTATCACGCACGAGGTAATTCAAGGTTGTGGCTTGTTGCTAATGCTCTGAGAAAGTGAAATTGTGCTTATATTCTGTTTAGATATAATAAAAGACATTCTCGTAATCGTAAATTCCAAATATTTGCAGAATTTAATAGGAATGCCTTTATTTAATTTCAAAGTCATCAGAAACGTATATAAGTATATCCAGGAAAGACCTGTACAATATAATCAAGGAATCTCAGCGTAAAAAAATTGAATAAAAATTCTCATACTCTGACTTCTTCCTTTTTCCAAAATTTACCGAAGTAAAGCAGTTATAGCTTAAATTTCCTTTAAATAACTAGTAGAGACAGAAAATCTTATCAAATAATTTTGGCCAGGTTTATGGGTCAAATACCCTATAGTTCGACGCCTTAAGACACCCCTGTGCAAAATTTCAGCCAAATATGTCGAGCCGTTTAGGATCGAAATTTTTGAATTTTGTTTAATAGTGTTTTTAGACTGATATTAGCGATACTTGTGAGGATAAAAGTAGCCAGACGAAACAGATAAATACGTTTAGACCCGTAGACATAAAGAGGTAACAAAAAGATTAAACAGGGTACAAATTACGGGAGACAGACAAAGGCCTATGTTAATATATTGAATTGTTATCTAATATAATATGTTATTGTTATTTTGAATGTGAAATTGATAACTAACTGGTGTACAAATAAATAAATGATCAAAACAGGTTAATTCTTTAATTCTAAAGATTAAAAAGAGGAAAATATAATTAAAAGCTAACAAAATTTGATATAAAATTTACAAATTAACAGGACTAAATTCTTTATAATATTTTATTAATCGGCTGTCCACGTGGCCAAATTCTAAGCTGTAATTAATTACTTCTGTGGGAAAATTGTCATTATTTGTCAGTTGTTTAGTTTCTGGCAACTGTCCCATATCTTTTGCTTTAATAAATTTTAAAGTTGTACCAACAGAAGATAATTTTAATTTTTTACCATAACATTTCACACTAGTTGTGATGGGTCTTCGCTCCTTCTGTGCAACCAAGCCAAGAATGAAGTAGCATGTTTACATCCTCCTGTAATGAAATGATTAACTAAATTGAAAAAATCATAGAATATAGACCTAAATTATGTTATGTATGGTATGTATGGTTTCCTAGTATAATAATCCTCTTGTAGCTTATTATGTACACTAAAAAATCTTAAGAATTGTTCCTACTATATGTATGCAATAATTTATTTACCTAAATGGGCAGCACAGTTTTCACACTGAACAGAGGTAATTATTTCCTTAGCCTCATCACACATAGCTGTGACAGAACAAGCTATGCTTTACATTGTGCTCAGGTGTTATTTTTGCCACACACCACACAGATGTCTCCATCCCTCTTTACCTGCACATATCCAATGGCATTATCACCAGACCGATTCTCGCTCAGACGTGAAAAGATATTCAAAAATAATTTTTTCTACAAACGTGTTAAAAATGCATTTTTTAACACGCCGCAGATGCCTTAAAAATGTTACTTTATGGCACTAGTGTTAAAAGTACTTTATAGCACTAGTGTTAAAAGTAATATTATGGCAACTACGACGCCAACAATGGTTGTTGGTTTTTTTGACAAATGTCAACTTAATAATTTTATATTATATCTACGATGCTACTTAAAACTATGTGTTTCCAATATGTTAAACTTTCTAAAAATTGTAATTGTGTTTTTGTTTTTTATTGGCGTTTGTAGAAAAAATTTTGTATGATATTTGTGTTAAAAGTACTTTTAAGGGACTCATTTGAATTGCAGAATTCGCTTCGCTCATTCTGCAAAGTTTCAAATTCGTGCCGTAAAATTGTACTTTTAACACTTATATCATAAATAACTATTAATCCTACATAGAAAATTTTTTCCCATTTAAACTAGAGAGAATAACCCTAAAATATAGCGATAGTAGGTAAAATATCAGTATGTATCCTCTTGGACCAACAAAAGTTCTGTTTCTCAAAAGCCGTTGCTAAACTAGGTAGTATCACGCACGAGTTAATTCAAGGTTCTGGTTTGTTGCTAATGCTCTGTGAAAATGAAATTGTGCTTATATTCTGTTTTGATATATTGATTAATGGATTTTATCCACAATCATTTACTTATATTTATGTTACAAACGTCGAAAATTTAAAGAAATCAAGTAATATCTATTTATCCAATCATACAAAAATCACAAATATAATATTTAGGATTGTCAACTCCACTACAGTCTTTATGTGCCCACTTTCCACGTACAGTGCATCGAAACCAAGTTTCATTATTTTTGCCGTATTCACTACATATGATGCAGACTTCTTCATCGGAACTGTCCTGATCTTTCAACCCTTCATCATCAATGAATGACATTGAAGTTTTAGTTATTTTTAATGCACATACGTGGTGTTGCATTAGATAACTTGTACCACAACGGCTCATACGTGTTATTGCACCTGACTAAAAATCGAGGTAGAAACAGTCTGTGATTTAAAATATTTTATTAGGAAAGTAACATCATTTAGAGTTAAATTAAAATACGAAACTTAAAAATTCAAAAGCACATTATTTATATGGAATATTTTCATAAAAAGTCCAATAGTTTTGGTCAATACATTTTTGTATTTCCTGTAGGTGATCGTATTTTTTTTTGGTATGGGTAGTCTGCAATCACAAACGGTAGGGTCTTCTTTTTTATTACCTGGCCTTATGGAATCAAATATTATGTCCTGTTTGAAGTTTAAAAAAAATCGTATTTTACCGGTATGACTTCATATGGAAATGGTTTTTCTCTTGCTTGCTCAGTTATTTTATAATAATCATTTGGAACCTCTATTGCCTTTTTTTAGCCTATTTTCGATAGTGGCATGAACGCTATCACACTCCATGTGCGTGTGGCCTTTTAAGAGAAATTTTTGGGTTATTTCTACGTTATACTGCTTTGAAAAAGAAACAAGAGCGTAGTTAGAACTGCATTCCTATTCTGGTACGTGCATCCATCAGAAAATATTATAATTGGTAGACACTGACTGTCATTTCTCACATAATGCCGTTTCAGAAAATCTACAATCATTGATGCAAATATAGAAGCTTGTAGATCTGCCTGGGTTTCATCAAACCAATAACACGTAGTTTTTTTTGTTGCTAAGTCGTACACGGTAAAATTGTGACATAGTAATTTGGTTTTGAAGTATAAACTACTTGCATTAATCGCTGGCCAAGTGTTTACTGCTTGTAAATCCATACATAAGACGTGTCATGCCCCTTTTTCAGCTTCTAATTTATCATTAGTTTTGTCTACTTGGGCGCGTCCTTTGCTTTCATATGAGTTTCCCATTCTTCTTCATTTATGATCTTACTTTCATACTGTACACAAATATCACACCTATCTTTCTTTGGGTTAAATAGGCCTATATTCAAAACTTTTGTGTACTTTATAAGAGTTTTTTTTTTGACATAGGTATTTTATTGTTTTCCAGGCAGTGTGTACTATAAATTTTATGAAGGTCACTATAATTTGACAAATTAGTTTCTAAATACAGTTTGTTTGTACTTTTCCGGCAATAATGGCTTGGTAGCTTTGGTAGGTCTTCCAAAAATTTACGCAAAAATTGCTCGTTTGGGTTTTCATTAGAATTTATACGTTTAGTTTCTTTTATTTCAGAGGCATTATTTTCTATAGACCTTAATTTACAGTGTTGAATATACCATTCGCGAATGCCAAGTGTATTCAAAAACATAGTTTTACAAACTGGAAGGCGTTTTTCTTTTATGTTTAAGTTATAAATGTATGTATTGGATCTTCGTGATTGTTGTTCAACTACTGTTTTTCTCTTGGTTTCTGCGAGAACTACAAGTCCGTCAATGTAAATTTGGCATTGGTTCCAATTAAGATTATTCCAAAAGTTTTGAAATAAGTATTTTCTTTCAGACTCGGTTATTGTGTTACATAGTCTTGCCGTTGATTTTTTACAGGTTTCCGATCTACATGTATCTCCTAACTCTCTTCTGCATCTTTTAACGTCTTGGAATGTGTTTAATTGGTTCTTTGGTCGTCTAAAACCTACGTACTCTTCGCCTCTCATTCTTTTATTTTTATTTTCTTTTCTTTTATTTTTCCTCTTTTTTTTTGTTACAAACTTGATTTTCTTTATTTTTTAATTCCTCGTTGTTTCCTTCATTCTCCGAATCATCAGTATCTGTGTTTGGCGACCATTCTTTATCTACCACACTACCTTGGCCTTTATCTTCTACTTTGTTCTGAACTTCTTCATCCACATTACCTTGGTTTTCATTTTCTACATTTTTTCGACCCTCTTTAGCCACAGTATCCTTCTCTTCCATGATATTATCAGTTCTATTTAGCTCCACATGGCAATCTTTTTCCATAACCAGCGATGATTCCGGATCAATTAACACCTCACCCCCTTCTAGTATAGTACCAGTTAAAACGACTTCTCCTTCCATAGGTGCAGGGTCGTTTAAGGTACTTGCATCCTCAATAATATTATACGGATATTCGGGACCACAAACAATATTTTTTATGACAATCTCTTCACTAACAGTTAAATTATTATTTTTCTTCATTTGAGGGCGCTTTTCTGTCATACACAATTCCAAAATTTTTTTCGTTCGGCCTGATAGCCTACCAAAGAAGAAGTATTTCAATAAATTACAATTTTAAATAAAATAGGCACGTCTTCATTTTTTGTAAGCAAAAGACGACCAGAATTAACATTTTCGCATTATAGTCATAATTATAGATTAATTTTCAATTACTTTAATAAAGTATTAAAAATTACATTTTTATAGTAGGTGCATATAAAAAAATATTTTAAAAAATTAATATGAAACATCAAAACTTTATGTCATACCCTACTATCACTTTAAACTTAGCATTTTAATTAAGATAGTAAAAAGTAAAAACAAGCATCTTATACCTAGTTGCTGAAATAAAGAGAAATACATAATTATGTTTTCCAGTACGCTTTCTTGTGGTATTTAATTACACATTTTTTAACACAAAAAGGTATTTTAAGTTTAAATAAAACCCTGAAATATTAAATTGTATCTACAAACAGCAAGAAAATGTATAAATATTGGGAAAATTCAATACCACATAACTACAACCTTCTCGCATTTTGTGCCTAAGGAGCTTAAAAAATAATAAAATTGCACAATTTCGCTAAAATAGTTATTTGTTTTACTAGGCATAAAAGCACAAGATTTAATGCCGCGGCTGGTGTTTCATAGCCGAGCGTAGCGAGGCTATGAAACCAGCCAAGGCATTAAATCTGCTTTTCTGCCGTGTGAAACATATAATTTTTTCTTCAAATTTGTTCCAATTCCACGCAAAATCGACTTTTCCATATTTAAATTGCGTTTCATTATCAATATCCAAATAACTAAATTATTTTATCAAAGGTAACCGGGCCCTGCGTTACTATGTTTACCGCTGATGATGTTTGTTGAATATGTTTGTTTACTGTTTACTTTGTCATTGTCAATTTTGAAAAGTTGTCATGTTAGAAATGGATTTACTGCAAAGTGAGGATGAATTGATGCAATTAACACCACCTGAGATAAGAGACCAGGCGCGAGATGTGGAATTTAACCTTTTACCTTTTGTCATTGTCAATTTTAATAACCAGTTTGATTTAAATTATTACTTGGAAGGTTGCCTAGCAACGAACTTTTTCTGCCTAGGCAGTAAAATTGGACTTTTTCTGCCTAGGCATTAAAAGTACAACTTCTAAGCCTGCCAAGTGTCATTAAAAGGCCGCTTTTAATGTCATTTGGAGAAAAAATACTTTTTCTCCAAATGACATTAAAACCGGCCTTTTAATGACACTTGGCAGGCTTAGAAGTTGTACTTTTAATGCCTAGGCAGAAAAAGTCCAATTTTACTGCCTAGGCAGAAAAAGTTCGTTGCTAGGCAACCTTCCAAGTAATAATTTAAATCAAACTGGTTATTTTTATTTTTCTTCTGTCTATATTCCATGAATCTGCTGTATGTGAGTTCATATACAGTTCTTGATTTTTTTGGTAAAAGGTTAAATTCCACATCTCGCGCCTGGTCTCTTATCTCAGGTGGTGTTAATTGCATCAATTCATCCTCACTTTGCAGTAAATCCATTTCTAACATGACAACTTTTCAAAATTGACAATGACAAAGTAAACAGTAAACAAACATATTCAACAAACATCATCAGCGGTAAACATAGTAACGCAGGGCCCGGTTACCTTTGATAAAATAATTTAGTTATTTGGATATTGATAATGAAACGCAATTTAAATATGGAAAAGTCGATTTTGCGTGGAATTGGAACAAATTTGAAGAAAAAATTATATGTTTCACACGGCAGAAAAGCAGATTTAATGCCTTGGCTGGTTTCATAGCCTCGCTACGCTCGGCTATGAAACACCAGCCGCGGCATTAAATCTTGTGCTTTTATGCCTAGTAAAACAAATAACTATTTTAACCCTTTTAGAAATAATATTATGTGAAAATATTAAAATAGTGACCATTAAAACTCATTTAAAACGAAAGATTAAAGACAAGACTCACCGAATTTTGACAGTATTCGCCATTTTTATTGTTAGATACGTGTTATTGCACGAATCAAACCGGCTTAACTGCAACATGACAGTCATCTAGTAATTTTTATGTTAACTAAACGGGGCATGGAAGTTCGCTGTATAAAACGCGCGCAAAACTGAATATTTGAAAAAAAAGTAGATACGAGGTGTTGCATTTCCACCGTCGATATTTCTTTTATTATTAAGCAAAGGCAAATGCAGACAAACTTAAAACAGCATTTGTTACACTTTTCCAAATATGCGAATCATAAAAATAAGGGAACATCAAAAATATTGCTTTTCTTTTAGGTGAATTATAAATAAATAAAGCTAATTGGCCTATTTACGTTACTCACTTTGAAGTAATATTTTTAAATGACTATTGTTCTACTAGACACGTTTTGCCTATTTTATAGATCTTAATGAAGCAATAGAAAATCGTTAAATACAAATAAATGTAAATATTTACCAATGCATATACTTATTTTTTCTTAATTTTACCGGTTACTTACTTTATCATATAGAGCACAAAAAAAACCTTCACTATATTGCATTACTTTAATGATTATTACCTTAACACCCCATACTATTGCACCTTCGACGCCCCGCGCCATCCCGCAAGCTCAATGCTGCTATCCTTTACACAAATTAATTGTTTGTATTTAGGTTTATGACAACTGCCAAAACAAAATTTTCGTTAAACGTAAAGTTCCATTTCTTTGTATGTAATGCAAAAAAACAAAAATTTTTGCTTTAAGATTACTGGTAGTAATTACATAACCACAATCATTTTTTGACTATTACTACCAAACCTAAGAAACAAAAATAAAAATAATATTTTTTGGGAATAAAGTAAGGTTCACTTTATCGCCTGTAAAAAATTAGTTATGCCTGGGAGTAAGGCAAAATAAATTT
The DNA here is from genome assembly GCA_963971165.1 of Philopedon plagiatum. Taxonomy (NCBI): domain Eukaryota; kingdom Metazoa; phylum Arthropoda; class Insecta; order Coleoptera; family Curculionidae; genus Philopedon; species Philopedon plagiatum. Next base: position 41,890,802 of record OZ020190.1, on the reverse strand, counting down.
TTAAACTTGAGTACTTGATGAAATAGGGAAAAAAGGGTGACAATTTTACAATTACTTTATTATTATAAAAAGCACCAAGGCATCTACGGTTACAAAGTTTTACATATGTAATAGAGACAAGTAACTTTACCGAAATATGTGAAAATTATATTTTTTAAAATTGTTCTTTTTACTTTACAAGCTTCCAAACTGAGGGGTCAAAACTTTAGAAATGGATAGTAGAGGCAATATTAAATTTTGCCTAATTTTAGAGATCTTGTAATGTAAATTGGAAAGTAGTCGTCCCGAATCAGACAGGTTACCCAGAAGTTGGGATTCTATTTCTTTCGGTATGGACCCCTTATTATTTAATATTGTATTAATAGCGCTACCAACCTCAGTTATGCCTCGGCCTAGCACATGTTGGTAGTTGGAGTGATCGGTATCCCTCGTAACGTATGCGGTGGGCATTAGGAGCTCTATTTCGGGATTCATCTTAGGGGAATTAAGGTACTGGCAATTTTCGGGAACGTCGTATTTTCCTATTAATTCCTGCGATTTCTCGGCAGGCATTCCGTTTGACAATATATGTGTCCGTCTGGACGCCACTTCCCTGGGTAATCGTAGCAGCTTTTTTTACTTTTAATGGGTCCTCGCCAAGTATATTTAGGTCATCGTCCGACAATACAACGTCTGCATCAATGTCAAGGATGTCCCGGTTTTCAGGAGAGGTTACGCTGTGGTAACGACCTCCTGGATTTGTGGCATCTGCCGTATCGTTAGAGACACGACCCGTGCCCTGGGTTGTGTGTGACACCGCAGTGCTAAGCGCCGAAGGGCTTCGACTGCGACTGACACGTTTTTGAGTTATTACATTCCTATCCAACTTATTTAGGAATGAAAAATTTCCCTCAGAATCATTTGGCAACGTCGGAAGGGGTAACGGCGTTGGCGACCTTGAGCGATAGGACGGAGATCGTCGAGGCGGCTTGTCTCTGTCACGATTTCTGCGATCGTCCCGATGGCGAGAGCGGTTTCTCCGTATTAAAACTGAGACAGAGCGAGAGCGGGATCGCCGTGATTGACTGCGACTGTCTCGTAAGTCTCTTTGGCGTCTTTCTCTCTCTATTTGCTTTTCAAGGTCTGACAGCCGTTTTTCTGGTTTCTTATTATAAGAATAGTATTTATCCTTATCTGAGGATTTACTACGTGACTTCTTTTTCCCATTTCCAATATTGTCTAGAAGAAAAGTTTATTAAGTAAAATCTATAGACTTACGTGGGATTTCTGTGACGCACCAAATCACGACCGCAGAGCAGATGCACCAGAAACGAATGAGAATAAATCGCCGATGTAAAGGAGCAGTGGAAAAAAGGAGAGAGAGAGAGAGAGACCCGTTTTTCTTTAAAAAATTGGTGCACGGTAGCAGGTACACAGGACCGTACTACATAGTTATTATCAGAAATGTCAAGGACTGGATGCAAGCATAATTAAAAGACAATATTTTTTTTATTTAATTGATCATGTCGTTTATTAATAATTATAAAAATATCAAAAATTATATAAATTCTCAGATAATTAGCATTCCACGGCTTCATATTTTGTATTTTTAATAACAAAATTTATTTTTACAGAATATATTGGTAATGCAAAAAACAGAAAAAAAAACTATATGTATTTTATTTTTAGAATGGAAAAATATCTAATGTAGGTATGTGAGTATGAAACTACTTGTACAAATCATACGTCTTATATCTAATCGATAGTAAAATTTATAGAAATCTAATAACAAACTACACTGGTACCGTTGAAAAAATATTTTCAACCTACTCCCTTGATACGAATTAAATCGAAATATATGAACTTCTGATTTATAGTTGTAAGTATGTGTCAAATGTTATATTACATGACCAAATTAAGCAAATTTAAGAATATTTTAGAGCAAAAAATAAACTACATATTATAGACTTTCGCGTTTTACTAAAGTTTTTTTAAAGTTTTGAGGATACTACAGAAGACTACATGCTTCAAAAACCAAGAGGTTATTTTAATCTAGCAAACATCAAAAGCAGTTACAATATTTTGGTTAGAGCGACGAAATGATCAAATACATTACGACGATTGAATTTATATCAAATTATATAAGAAATCTTTATCATCAACCATTACAGCTATACGATCATACTAAATTCAGGTTTGTAATATACTAAAAATATTAATTAAATACATACATATGTCTCCATTCATTAAGCGGACACATTTAAATTCTTAATTACAAAATTAATTTTATAACTTCGTGTTTTACCAAATTTTCCCTCTTTATATAACAAACCCTATATATCATTTAAACATTTTGCAATAAACCCATTCCGTAATAATTAACTTATAAATTAATTAATTGTATCATTTCTAGGTGAAAATTTAATACTACATTGAAGTGAATTAAAAAAAAACATTGAACAAAGAAACTTCTTTCTCTTATACTGGACAAATTCGATACTTTTGAATTTATATCAGTCAAGGACATAATCAGAGTTGAAAACATCCAGGGAACTATTCCAGTAGACTGACACCAGACCGGTAAGTCATCCTCTCAATGAACCATATAAGAAACTACAGCTATCAAAGGAATTAATAATAAAACAAATTATAACATATATCTTTATCATCAACCATTGCTTTTCGGTTTTACAGCAGCCGCATTTTTGTCAAATTCATGCCATATTGAAAGAATATCATTTTCTGTGCCTTTTTACTTTTCTGAGTTTTCTGCATCCCAATTTCTTGAATTTTTTTCTTATCTTCTATATCGCTTAAAACGTATCGTCCCATGTAAGCGAAATTGTAGGGTGCTTATAATTTAAATGTTTCTTAAGATTCGACGTACTCGTTATAAAAGACAGTTTTGATTGACATATATTACATTTTGCAGTACTATTTTTTTCATTATCAATTTCAAAAAATTCCATAAATAACTTCTCTTTCTTTTTTAAATAATACTAGACATCGTCTAATAGCACTCAAAAAAACGAAATGAAAAAAATATACGCTCCAATCTTCAACCCCAATTCTTTTATTCTATATCTAACCCACAAATTGATATACAATATCAACATCAAGGAGACTAAGTAATCATAATCAATCAGTGATCACTGGCACCACTGAGATCACATATTACGAATATCAAATACTAAAAATAAGTTCCCGTAACCCCGTGACAGGCGAGTCGCGACATGCGTTTCAAAAGAAACGTTAAATGGACGTAAGGCACGATATCCCTTGCAGCCCATATATTCTTCACAGTGACATACGCAAAATCAACCTTATAGCCTAATGCCTATAAATGTTAATGGATAAATATCACTTTACACGTCACGCTTTTACATGGACTCTGGTAGCAACTGTTACTTGTGATTTATAGATATCAGTGAAAAAATAACAGATCGTGAAATATCGCTCATCTCTAATGTGTGTGGGTGTTTGTATGTATGTAGCGATGCGGTTACGAAGGGCAGTTTATTCATATCACCAGTCCGAAGGAGTGTGGTATCTTCCTTAATACATGGCCTAGAAACACGAAATTTTCAGTACATGACAATGATGATATTGCCGACATTAATTGAGTATATATTTGTATTTCCATGTACGTGTCGAGAAATCAGTGGCGTGCCCGAAGCGCTCGCCACCAATCATCATCCATCTCGGTCTCCGAAGGAAGATAAACTTAATCAAGTCAGATTTCAAGCAAATCGTATATATTTTGTATTTCTAAGTGTGGGTGTATGTAGCGACACGGATACGAAAGGCGGTCTATTCTTAATCAGAAGTTGGAAGGAGTGTGATATCTTCCTTACTACATGCTCTAGAAACACGAAATTTTCAGTGCATGACAATGATAGGGGGGGGGGGGTCGATTAGGCTGTCTACGCTTCTTTAAATTTATATACTTTTTATTGTTAAAATAAGTGTTGTTTACTTTTAATAGCTTTATTGGCATTGTGTATAATATGAACTATTGGAAGACGAAGTGCTGGCAAAGCCGTGTATTTGATTGACTTTGGCCAAACAGATTATTTTATATAACATATAAAAATATCTTATATTATTGATAAATGTTGAATGATAATTAGTTGTGTACATTTTATTAGAGAGATGTTTATATTTGTATGATAAACTACAAGTTATCATATACATATAGCCATAAATTATAAACTATTACGCTGGGGCTAGTTATTATATTATCATGTGAATGTAATAGTAGCAAACATTGAGCAACTGCCTAATTGAACACTGACACGAACTGCCTAATTATACATTGACACGAACACTTGTCTGATGATACATTTACATTATCAGTATAATGCATACTCCGAGTTTGCTCGTGATCACTTAGTTTTAAAATATAAAATACTGTTTTGTTTAATTTATTTTAAAACGTATTAAATAGCGCATCTTTATCCATATGAGATTTATTTTTACTTTAAATACCATTTTAAAAAATTCCTATCAATATAATATATTAATTAATTTTTGTTGACCTTGTTGACAAGATTTTACTAATATTCATTTTTGATAAATCCGACGTTAAAAATACTAAAAACCTAAACGTCAAAATGAATTTTAGTTCACCACGCACCTTCAGTTGGTGGCGCTAGTGTTGAAATGCCATTATTGTCATTAATGTCTACTTGTTTTGTATCTCATTTTACATGGGAACCGCTCTTCTCTCTATTTGTATTTCTTGACGAGCATGGTCTGGTCGCTTTGTCAGACGACTGCTAGCTGTCGTACACCTATTTAGCCAACGGTATTTAAAATTACCTCCGGTTTTTTCGGCAAAAGGCTGATTAACTGTACGGTACAACGGCGCCCCTTGTAAAAGCAGCCTAATGTAATTAGCAGCAACGTAACAAAAGTCTTCATGAACCATATACCGATAACAAAAAACATATTTTGTTTTTTTATAGTTATTTGTTTGAAGAAGTCACTTTTTATAAGTTTATTTCGGATGGCATTATAATGTGATCTAAGCAAAAAAGCTGTATTTGCATCTTCGCTCACTCTTACTTAGTTTCACCGAGATAATATATTTGCAATACCTTGTTCGGTATTGATTGTCAGTCGCTTTTATCAACTCTTTATTGTAAATATTTTATATCAAATGACATTTTCAGGAATTCTATAGTTATTTAAGACTTAAGGGGTTATATACAGTTAGGAGGCCGAAAAAAAAGCGATTTTGCAAGAATTGTTCCTGAGAAGACGGTTAAATTCAGGAATGTAAAAATTTGTACACTTATTATGGTAACGTTTAACTGTATTTTAAGATTTTTGTATTTGTAAAAATAAATTATGGAAAGCTGCTATAGCTGATCTCCAGGAGGTCCTCTCAAAAAAGGCATCTTGCGGTGACCACGATATCTCTGGACTAGATCATCTAAAATGAAAAAACCAAACGGATTTCATTAAAGTAATGTATAATCCTCTAATTAATCGAAGGAATAAGGAAAATAAAATTTTTTGACAAAATTGCGGCTTCTCAAACAAAAAAAAAAACGGTTTTTGACCAAAATTTTGACCTTAAATTGTTTATACAAAAACAAATATTTATCGGTGAGATAAAACCTTCGATTAATTACTAAAAAATATACTTAAGAAGCTTGTGGTAAAATTTGAGACTGATCGGTTCAGTCGTTTCCGAGAAATCTTGGTCACCGACTTTAAGAACACAGTTTTGAGAAAAACGCGTTTAAAGTTTCACAAGCACTTTACATAGCGTGCAATCGCTCTGACAAATATGCGTGTAACTTCGAAAATTGTCGCCGGATTGCCTTGAAATTTTCTGTGTGTGTACTTGAATATATGTACATTACGAAAATGACATTAAAAAAAATCGATTTTGTGAAAATTCTAACTGTATGTAACCCCTTAAGACGCCCACCGCTTTTTACGGTTTATTTCTTGCAAAATCGCTTTATCCTCCTGGTTGATTTTTAACTAAAAAAGCACTAAAGAATTATTTCGATGTTTACGTTAGTTGCTCACATTTAATTTGAAATATTTTTAATATATTAAAGGGGACTTGTACAAAATATAAATAGTCATATTTTAATTAAATTTTGAATAATATTGGCAGTTGGCGATATATTAATTGTTTACTACGCCACTCCACTGTTAAGTAAAAAAACTAACAAAAATCCAACAAATTCTACAAACGTTTTCTCCGTAACTTAGTTATAAAAGATCGCCTGACCCTTATATTGTAGTATTTATTTTGTCTAAAACCTAATTTGGTCAAAAAACAAAAAACTTTTCTATTAAAAACAAATGAACAAATAAAGAAGGATGAATTGAGGATAATTAGACATTTAAAATAAGCTCTCGGTGGACTCTGAATTCCATTTTTTAACAAAACTTAGGATAGCGCCCAGGCGCTACATTAAATGCTCAGCTGTCATGTTTCGATTAAAAAGTAGCACGAATTATCTATCTCTTCTATGCCAATTTACTACACTGTTTTACATAGTTTGTAAGTTAATAAACAGAAAAATTTACTCTTCTTACAATCATAGTTTGCAGCAATCTTGAAAATGTTAAATTTAGTGACCCCTTTCGGGAACAAATAGATCAAAAATGGTTTAAAATAAGGTGCCCCTTTTCGTTTTACAAAAAATTAAAAATGGCGCTTTGTCGCAATTTATCAACTGAAATTCGTAATTTTTTAATTAAAAATTAGTATTTACCCTTAGATTTAATTCCACCAATCTCTATTGGTATAGAAATTTGCTGGAAGTTACTGTTGCCCCTTACTATATATACTGACATATTAAAGTTCCTAATTGTAAATGGTGTAGGTATATTTGTTTTCCTCCATTTTTCAATGTTTGACAAGCTATTTCTTTTAACAGTTTCGACAGATTTTGTTTTATCGCAAGAAAATGTCAAATTGTGCTGTATAAAATCATTTAGGAAGAAAAAATAATCTAGCATTTAAGTCCGTAGACCTTTTTCCATTCTTTCCAGGTGTTAATAATTATTCCTGGCACTGAACTTAATTTGTTTGTTAGTCCTATATATTTTTTTGTATCCAAATGTGTGTGTATAACTGTGTTGTTTTACTAATTCAAGTTTCTACTTGGCTTTTATTGTAACGCAAGAAGAGGTCAAATTGTGCTAGATAAGATTATTTCAGAAGCAAAAATAATCTGCAGTTGATCATTTAGTTATATACGCCTTTCTTCATTCTTTGTAGGTTTTGGTTATTCCCGGGCCTAATTTTAATATATTTGTGAGTTCCGTTCTTCTTTTTATATCTAGGTTTGTGTACCAATTGGGACAGCAATTTTCTCCAAAGAGGGCAGATTGTCTTTCTGATTTAGAATCAGAGCTATTCCGCACTTAATCAAACTCTAGGGCTTTTGTTGGGCACCTTGTGATTTAAAGACGTGAGGAGCCTATGTCTTTGACATGCAAAACACCACATTCCACTGTGTCCACTGTGTCCGAAAAATTATAAAATGGGAAATAAATGGAATTTTTTCAAAGTTGTTATAAAATCACCATATTTTGCAGGTAGTTTAGGGAAATATCCACGTACATTAATCTAGAATTTTAGGTCATTATATTAACATTTGGATCGGCAACAGAGACGCAAACTTGTGGTAGTATAATTTCTACGCTTGACCGTGATAGAACTGTAGTTTCCGTGCAAGTTTTGTGAGTAACTTGTGTTTGTCTAAAAGTGATCTACGTGATATATTTTCGTACCAGAAATATCTTGAAGGTAACTTTATCTTGAAGGGTACTTTATACTGGAATAGTAACGATATTTGGATTAGCTTACATTTACTAGATAACGTGTATCTTATGGATTGGTGTTCTATAGTATTATTCTTAAGCGATAACTAAACTTAAGATTGATTTATAAAAAAAGCCACGAGATCTCACCGCGAAAAATACTTAGAGATGTTCCCTAAGGTATGCCACTCTGGCAGAAACAGAGCTTTTTATAAGCAATTGTCAGATTAGTAGAAATAGAAATATACGCATTTTCGGCTATGTTAAGTGTTAAAGTAGGCATTATTTTAAATATTTACTTAAAGTAAATTAGTATATGGTTAGCTTTTATTAACTAAACGTTTTTTTTAACCAAAAATTTGTCCACTTTTTGTTAATTTTTTGTTGTCAATGGCGTAATGAAAAAACTAATGAATTTTAAAAATAAATATGAATATATTCTTTTTAAAAATAGTGTTATAACCACGACTTGTTTTAAGTGTTGTTATAGAGTATTCAAATAACAAAGTAACGCGAGCAGTGCGGTAAAGATATTTTACCCAATGTTCTTAGCAACTCTTCCTATTAAGAAAATTTTAAACGATTTTCGATATAGTATGTAACATTAAAAGGTTTAAATTAGGTTAAAATTTAGACAGGTACATATTATTTTTCCTTTTCACAGAATTTACTTGGGTAGGTATTTGTATAGTAACAGTACGGTCGTGTGACAGAAAGAAGGTATTAATTTATTGGGCTATGGGTTGCTACAGGAGGATATATCATTCATTTAATCTAATAATTGCTTTTTTAGGTGCGTAGAAAATGGTCATACTGACTAAAATACAAGTGATTGATATCTCATTTGAACAATCTGGTAAAGGACGAGGATTTCTATCGAAGCATTTGATTATGGTGTTAATGAAAATATTTTAAACAGATGGCAACGATGTTGAAATAAATCGTTTTTGCCAAATTTGAACAGTACTCAAGAACTGTTGAAAAATTCCTGAGTAGACACGAGCAATGGCTTAATATGCTCTTTAGGAATCATACAATTAAAAAAAGTACATGTTTCTCAAGAAACCTCAGAAGAGGAAGAAGCGATTCCAAGCATATCAGGATTATCTTTAGGTCGTCCTAGAGTGCCATTGCCCAAATTAGTAGCAGGGCTAAAAGATTATGCGCAGTAAAGTTGTCGCATGAATACGAAGCCGAAGATCTGTGTTTGGCGGTAAAAATGGGCCTTCAAGAGAAAGGCAAAAGAGATGCATCTCAAATAATATCGAAGGCTGTTTTTTTAACTCCTACAAGAGCTACTAAAATAGCAAACAGCTTGGAAAGCAACAAAAAAAGTAAACAGGCCATTTACGGAAGATGAGGCAGTTTCCCTAATAATGGAGGCAAAACTAAGCAAACATCAATATTTGCTGAGTAGGCGGAAGAAAAATTTAGAAATGCGAAATGAATGTGTTAACAGCAAAGAGCAGATGTTATCCCTCTAGTGAAGCTTAAATAGTAACTGAACAGTCAGCCGAAAGGACGCCTTATCCACACAGTTCAACGCCTTCTTGAAATATAAAAGCCAGTTATAGAAACACTAGACAGTGAAGTGGCATCAAAGTTGACCCTACTTATTAAGTGGGGTTGCGATGGCAGGACAGGCTCAGTACATATATCAATTCGCAGAACTAGGAGTAGAAGATGGTAGTTTATTTTTAAGTTGTTATGTCCCTCTACAATTATACTGGCAAAACCCAAACGAAGATAATAACAAACTGATTATATGGCAAAATCAATGCCCTTCTTCCACAAGATTTTGTCGGTCTATACGTTTTTTGTATCAGAAGGAATCGACAGCACTGGTCATTCAAGAACAGACCCACGTTGAAAATCAACTTACCAAATAAAAAATTGCCATATTTCTGTCAAACATATTATTATCATGTCAATGATTAACGGAAAAGTCTGTTACGCTCTAACGGATACATCATCGGCCCAGGCATGCTATATATGTGACGCAACGCCCGGAGAAATGAATGAGATTGACAAAGCTTTAACCAAAACATTAAAAGAGGAAACATTTCGACTTCGCTTGTCCACACTTCACCCATGGATACGTTTCTTTGAGTGTCTTCTCCACCTATCCTGTAGGTTAGACCTACAGAAATGGCAAGTAAAAGGACAAGAAAATAGAGCAATAAGACCAGAAAAAAAATAATTCAAGATGATTTTTAAAATAGAATTGGCTTGTTGCTGGATATCCCAAAAACAGGTGGAAGCGGGACCACAGACGATGGCAATATAGCGACACGATTTTTAAAACATACCTTAGAATCATCGACCATAACAAACGAAACCGTAATTAAACGATTTTTTGTGAAATTGTGTACACTTTCTTCTGGATATAAAACTGATGAAAATACATTTCAAGAATATGCTAAACAGACTGCCAGAATTTTTGTCCCAAAATATGTATGGTTTTATATGCCAGTCACTGTCCATAAGGTTTCACTGTATGACGCCGCAATAATTAATGCCGCGGTACTTCCAATAGGACAATTGTCTGAGGAAGCTCAAGAAAGCCCAAACAAGATTATTAAACAATTCACAGAAATGTATACAAGAAAAAAATCACGAAAAGCTACAAAGGAAGATTTGCTAAACAGGTTACTTATATCTTCGGATCCTTTAATATCATCAATTAGAAGGCTTCCTAAGAAACATATTTCATTTCTGCCCCCAGAGGTTTACCAGCTTTTAACCGATCCGGATATTCCACCGCAGAAAAGTGCAACAGGGATTCCGAATCGGATGAGATTTGATATTTTTGTCAGAGGATTTAGATTCTGCCAGCAATCGTGTTAATTTACTTTTCTTCATTATTTTTCTATTTTAACCCTTGTTATGAAGTGATATACTGTCGCGCATGGGCCTTAGGGGTTGATAAAATAGGCTGCGGTTTACCAAAACACTTGTATAATTTATTCAGGTACACAATTCACTTACGTTGCTAGGTTGGGTAGCGTAGGGGCAGCTTCTTGCGGGGCGTTGGGGTAGCTACTTGACTTACCTGACGCTCATGGCATCGGTGCCAAACGGCACCGATGGATCCGTCGTACCGATACTAATATGCAACTATGGATGCACTACTACGGATACCCTTGCATCCCGCAGACCTGCTATTTGTATGAATCCCTCAAGAACAGTTTATACATACAGTACAAACTGGTCAGGGTTCATAAAATAAAGGCGAGGCCAGCGATATGCAATTGCAGCACGTAGAGTGGTTTCCGAAATGTTAAATAAATAATTTATCGATCAAAGGAACTTACCTGTGAAGTTCGATCGTAATTATATGAAGGTCCAGTCCGAAAATATTACATAATTGTAGTACGTGTTCTCTCCGCTTTCGAGCACAAGGTTTAAAGTAAAATTTAAAAAATCCGGCCCTGTTCACCCAGCTGGGACCTCCGTCGCGCCCCGGTTACATCTCATTGGTTTAAAGTACCTGTTGGATGTTTTACTGGCAACCCTGGGCTCCGGGAGGGCGGGTTGTAATATTTTCGGACTGGACCTTCATATAATTACGATCGAACTTCACAGGTAAGTTCCTTTGATCGATAAATTATATTTCAGGTCCAGTCCTCAATATTACATAATTGTAGATGTTTAAAGACTGATGGTTGCTATAAAACATTTAAGTGTGTACACTTTTTATAAGGTTGTCACTATGTCACGTAAAAACAAGTAAATTATTCTCCAATAAGGGTTTATTTATTTTTTACCGTTAATGTAATAAAAGTACCAGTAAATATATTTAATGCATCAAAAATGCCTATTCAAATAAAGTCAAATCAAGCTATTAACTCTGTCTTTATTAAGTCTAAGCAGTTTATTTATTCTCGGGTCTAAGTTTAAAATCGGCTTAACGGAGTTATCTGATTTGATTAAAGGCCGGCTATAAAATTTCGCCAGGGTATCAGAACTTTCGCTCCAACCTGTTGATTTCCGGATAACGTCCACAGAGACACCCTCTCTTAAGGCCAATGAAGTGGATGCATGCCTGGTAGAGTGAGCTGTAAACATCGCGGTATCCGCACCTACTTCTGCAAGGGTGTTTTGTGACCCAACGGCTCAGCGTCTGTTTACAGGCTACCCCATGCGGCTTGTTGTAAGTGTTAACAGATTATCGCAGCTTGGTTGCCTTAATGTTTTAGTTGCAATTAAGTACTGTTTTTTTTTTGTTTTTGTTTTTTTTTTTAAGGATGCCACGCATAGCCTTGGATTTTCTGAGAAATATGGTAACTTTAGGCAAGTCTGATATGTATTCGGCCTTGAGGTTTTAATTAAATCTGGAATGAATGTGGTCAAAAGCGAATCAGAAAATTTTATATTTGAGCATTTAATAAGGGATAGCATTTGTATTCGCTGCCCCGTGGCAAGAGCTAACAGAGTTACTAGTTTGCAAGAGAGCATTTGTAAAGTAGTATCAGGTGTTTCCTGTAAAAATTCCAGTACCTTTTGAGGGTCCCAAGTGTAATTATATTTCGGTTTCGGATGCCTTAGTCTAAATAGGTATGCCTTTTATAAAGCGCCTAAGTTGAGCATTCTCTCCTAAGTTTTTGGACAAAAGTAAGAAAGGGCTGCGCGGTGAGAATTAAAAGAGCCAAAAATATTATTGCTAGATTCCAACAAGCCTTGACAGACTGATAAAATCTAACGTCTGCTATTTCGCAATCCAAAGGCGAAAAATCCTTAGCTTGGCAATAATTTCACCAAAACCTAAAGGTTGTATTGTATTGTTTTATAGTGTTTTCACTTAAAGACCTTACCATTGTATTTATGGCATTTGCGGGAATTCCCTTTCTTTTAAAGGCCTCCCGGATAATCTGGCTGCTACCAGGGTAAGATTCTTGGATAAGGGGTGTATCTTCTTGCTAAAAGGGCAATACAAAATGTTATCGCTAGGTCCAAATATAAGAGGTTGGCCTACGATTAACTTTACAGACAATGGGTACCAAGACTGCGATTGTCAAAAGGGAACTATTAGGATACCGCTTGCTTCGTTGGTAACAATTTTTTGTAATACCCGCAGCATCATTGAAAATTGCGGAAATGCGTAAAAGAGCAAGTTCCCCCAAAATATGATAAATGCATCCATTCCATGGTCATTTAAAAATGAAATATATCTTTTACATTTATGATTATTTAGTAAAGCAAAAATATCTATTTCTGGTTCTCCAAGTTGCCTCCAATTAAAAGCATCAGTATCTAAGGACCATTCTGTCTCAGTGGGTAGTACACGAGACGCTTGGTCCGCTTTGCCAATTTTCATTTGAGCGTATGTAAGGAGTATGTTTTCCATCAACCATAAGCACTTTCGTCTTGACAAAAGGCACCCCAGCCCGACAAGCTGGCATCAGTGTAAATTTCTAGGTGAAAACAATCTTTATCAAAATCATTTTTTGATGTAACGACTTTTATCAACCACCAATCCAAAGCTGTTAGCACGTTGTTGGAAATTGGCATCGAATCATTGTAGTTGCCGTTATTTAAGTTTAATGCCAAATACTTAGCGCGCTCTAAAGTTTTGGTATATAACCAACCGTACCTGATAGGTGGACAGGCGAATGTTAACAAGTTATAACTTTACTTCCAATTATAGCTGCATTATTCAATATTTATACTGAATATCAGTCTCGTTAAAGCAACTTTGCTATGCTGCTCCTTCTCGCCTTAAAAATAAAAATCGCTGTAGTGAAGAATAGCCGTTATTTTTAACGGTGATTTTAAAATCACTATTTTTAAATCCCGAACGCTGTTCTAACAGTTATCGAAAAATCACTATATCTCCCAACTCTAGTAAACTGAACAAATTTTATAATGTTACAAGTTTTACGAGTCATAAAATACTGTAACTACTTCGTATTTTTTTCCCCATTTTGCGGATGGTAATTCCATAGTCGACTCTATAGAATTAAAAATGAATCCTAGAAATTTGCATGTAATTCTGGAAGATAGCCCGTTTTCTTTTTTCGTTGTTTATAATAAACCCTAAACAGGTTAACAAAAATATCGTAAAATGTATTAAATAGTCTGCGTCTGATAAATCTATTGTTGCTGCGTAGTTGCCACATTGAATTAGTTTACTTGCGGTCCTAGCATCCTCCATTTTAAAATGAAGGGCACTTATGTATTTATTTAACCTCTTTAGGATTAAAATAAATAATGATCTTCTACCGTTTTCGTTTTTTTTTTTTTAAGTTTATTTCAACTTAGATTTGTTGTTTTTCCCTAAAGGAAATATTTTTTAGATTAGGAGGTTGTAACTTAGTAGGTAAATTTATAAAATAACCTTGTAACCAGCCTAATATAACTAGGTTTGCCGTCAAGGCCAACCATTGTTTGTAAAAAAAAATTGTAAGCGACCTGCAAGACCGACTTTTTTTTTTTTTTTTTTAAGTTTCTAGTTCCGCCTCCTTTTGTCCTTAAATTTGCCCCAATGATTTTCCTTCTGACTGTCCCGACGATACCTGCTGGAGGTTTGTAGCCTATGTGGTAATCCGGTCTCCCCCACTGGACGGACCGGGCGATGAAAGTTTAACGCTCGACTGGAACCAGGAACAACTTTATTGGAGAGGGTTAGTGCCTGACTCCCCCCTCCCTTGTTTTGTCTCCTGACAGAGGAAACATATTTAGTTGAACTTGTCAGCTTTAATTCTTTTCTAACACTCTCAAGTGTTTAAACAGCGTTTAGTTTTTCATGTAAGTCAGTTCCAAACAAAAACTCACCTGGCATACATTTGTCTGCGAGGTCTTTCATATTTTTTGGAATATGGTACCCCCAAATTTGTTCGTGTTACAGACACGCGGTGGAACAGGATTGTAAAAATCCTACCTGAATTCAATAAACTGGTTAAAAATCCACTATTAATACCTTTTTTTTTTTTTTTTTTTAATAAAAAATATATAGGTATATAGATATATATTTTTTTTTTGTTATTTAAGACAGTATAGTAAGACTCGGTTTTAACAAAGCCGCTTTGCTTTCCGGATTCAGTTTAGGACTTAAATTTGTTAAATTGGAAGGAATATCATCTTGCTAAAAGGCTTTTACAACCACTCTTTTTTTTTTTTTTTTTTTAACCATTCGCGAGAATGGCTCGCCACCTAGATACTAGCTGCTCATGCAGTGAGAAGCAGTTGTTTTGATCTTTTTCCGGATAATCACCCAGAATTTTTAAAACGTCATCTGGCAATGGCGGCAGAATGATTATCATTATGAACTTGAAGTTCATATAGATTGTGACTGCCATTATATGCGCTACATGCATCCGCCTCAATGACCGAAACAGCACTGCACGCGCCGTCGTAATTGTTACAGACATCTGCCACTGCACGTGGCAATGCTGCAATTCTGTGTCTGTCGATTCTCTTGGGTGTGTACCGCCCGCTTCTACTCGATTACTCGTAGACGCTACATGCATCCATCTCAATGACCAAAACAGCGCTACACGCGCCGCCATCACTGTTTACTCGTAGTCGCTACATGCATTCCCCTCAATGACCAAAACAGCGCTGCACGCGCCGCCGTCATTGCTAGAGACATCGCCACTATACGTGGCAACGTTGCAAATTCTTTGTCTGTCGACTCACTTGGGTGTGTACCGCCAATGACCAAAACAGCGCTACACGCGCCGTCATCACTGTTTACTCGTAGTCGCTACATGCATCCACCTCAATGACCAAAACAGCGCTGCACACGCCGCCGTCATTGTTAGAGACATCGCCACTACACGTGGCAACGTTGCAAATTCTTTGTCTGTCGACTCACTTGGGTGTGTACCGCCAATGACCAAAACAGCGCTTCACGCGCCGCCGTCACTGTTTACTCGTAGTCGGTACATGCATCCACCTCAATGACGAAAACAGTGCTGCACGCGCCGCCGTCATTGTTAGAGACATCGCCACTACACGTGGCAACATTGCAAATTCTTACCTTCCTTATCAGAATTACTTGACGAGGAGCTCCTCTTATTTTTTCGACTTCCCCATTACCTACACTGCAAGAGAAGGCTGAACATGTTTAGGTTGATTAAAATATCACCTTACTTACCGTTTTCGTAGCGAAAACGACAAACTAGCGAACAGCGTTCACGTGCGAGAACGCGCAAGACAGCAACGAACCTCTTGCTCGAAGCACAAAAAACACAATGAGATGTAACCGGGGCGCGACGGAGGTCCCAGCTGGGTGAACAGGGCCGGATTTTTTAAATTTTACTTTAAACCTTGTGCTCGAAAGCGGAGAGAACACGTACTACAATTATGTAATATTGAGGACTGGACCTGAAATATAATATAGAAAATGTGTAGAAATTTGGAAAAAATGACGAATATATGGGAAAATATGACATTACATATATTGTAAATTGAAAAATCTCAAAAAGTATTTTATTTATATATCTACTAAAATATTGTCGTAAAAAAGGCCTCTCAAAACTCAGTTATTGAGATTTTATTCTTTTAAATATTTTTTTAGATGTTCTTGTACCAAGTTACACCAAATAAAAAAAATAATCTGAATTATTTCCGTTTTTTATAAAACTCGGACCACAGTGCACGGTAGTCGTTAATAAAACGTTTATTAAAAAACTTTGAAACTTATGAAAAGCACATGCGAGTCGAATAATTTACATTATGTGGGCCAAGCATTTCAAGGGCTTAGCGTAGTGAAGTTGCAAATTACTAGTCTGAGTGACCAGTTTTATAATGAAAATTTGCATTATAAGTTTCCATTATCTTTAGTGAAACAAATAACTCGTTCCAAGCATGATTTGAAAAATGACCACTGTATGAGCCTTTTTTTAATTAGGGTCGTTAAATTATACTCATATTATTGTTAGTTAGAAAAGCATAGTGTTATTAATACGTGGGAAAAAGTAAAATACACAAGTACATTTAGTCACAAAGTTTCTGGTTCGTTGGCATAAACTTTTTTGAAGGACATTTTAAACAATTTGCCTTTATTTTTTCAGTCAGCTCGAGCGAATAAGCAGCTTTTGAATAATTCACTACCCACAGGTAAAAACCAGGTAAGTCTGAAAATCCAAATTTTACAGGGGATGATTAAAACGTTTATTTAATGCACCATGCATAAAATATATCCGATTTCTGTATCACTGCATACATATTGTTAAAAGCGTCCTGCTCATACATAATTATGCGAAAAAAAAGCATTTTTTTTAATGAAAAAAAAACGCTACTTACTTGATTATTAGCAATTCAAAAAAATACTTGTCCGGTTTTAAGCGAAAATGAAAAATCGAATGTGTAATTAAATTTTTACTTCTCGTATAAAAACAACTACTCCATCTCAAAGTCTTCAACACACTAGGGATATTTAGTCTACTTAAAAAGATAAAACAGTTTTTAAGATACTACAAAGTTATATTAAGATATCAAAAAAAACATACCTGGTTGGTGGCTACGACATATCTGGTTGTTTTCATTTTTGTTTAAATAATATAATTCTAAAAAACACAGGAAACATAGAATAAGCAGAAATTTAACCTATTCAAAAGAACTCTATTTTAAAACAATCTAAGTCAACTACTCAGAATCGCTCCCAGAAGAGCTAATATCTGCTAAATCAGGGTCAACAGTAGCCCTGGAATCCGTTTTTAATTTTCATAAAATGAATGAAATGTTGGCTCTATAAAAGGTAAAAGTTCCAAAAGATTCGACTTCTTCTCAGCACTGATAGGGACTGGACCATCATGGCAAAGTAGTGGTAGGCCTATTGAGAATGCGTTGTTCCCATTACTTTTTCGTCGAGCGATTCTTCTTTTATAATCGATCTCTTGGAATTGTGCCCCATCTAACAGGGATGTTTTATATTGCATGGAGCCTATACAGGATTTGGTATAACGACACCATTTGATATTACTCCATGCGACTTTTTCTCCATTAAGGTTAACTTTTCTTTGAACAAGCACACCTAGAGGAATAAAACCATTTAGTTAATTACAATAAAATCGGATTTGTGTAATACCTTTTAGTAACGACGAAAAATCCAAAAAATGCTCCTGTTCCATTTGAACAACAACGAATTTGGTTTTAGCCCCACAAGATTCCACCAATCTGTACCAATCGTAAGGGTGATTTATTTTGATGTTTGTCTTCTTCTTTTTCGTTCTATTATGGACTGGTCCTGGTCCTGGTCGCATTCCATGTGGGTGTGACCAGGTACTAAGAACTTATGGTCAATTGTCTGAACTCCAATATTTTCTTGAGATATAGCACAGAGGAACATTGCCGAGACATGATTATTCTTATTCTGGCCTCCGCATGTATCCGAAAACAAAGTTAAATGTTTTATGTCTTGAGACAAAGAAGATATGTGACGAAACAAGCATGAGGCTACTTGATTCCCACCTCTGCCAGATATGGCTTCATGCCACATGTAACAGAAATCGGTACCAGTGTCACAATCATGGATAGTGAGATTGAACGTCCAGAGCTGACGTTTGTAGAATGCCACTGAAGCGGTAAGTTGGGGGGTAGCAAGGCACTGTTACATATCAAACACTAGGGTTTTTCTGGTGGAATCTTTTCGTGATTCCTCTCTATCGGCACTTTTAGTTTCATACGCCCTCTCTGCTTCTGCATGGTGATTATTTAATTCGCGTTGTACCTCTTCATTGTGTTCTATATCCAACTTCATTTTTAGCGTATCACATTTAGAACAAGTGTCAGCTTTCGGCTGCTTAAACTTTAAGCCCAGTGAATGAAATATGTTACTATAGATCGTGCGGCTTACTTTGGGTTGACCTTTCTCTAGATCCATTGTATACAAATCATACATTTTTTGAAGATTTAGGTGTGAGGGTAGGTATTGCTTTGACGAGCGTTTTCTCGTATAGTGGGATTCATATGCGGGAAATTTTTTGATATGCTCCTTGACAAAATTTATGGTTTCTGGTGAGTGTTTATTAGCTGAAATAGGAAAAAATACAATGTAGTTATTTTTTTATATGTATATGTAAAAATTATACCTGGTGGACACGTTCCCCTTTCGTCTTTACTTATTATTCCTGGTACTGTTGAGCTTTGCTTCTTTTTTATACATTCTTCAATAAAACTGTTAGTCTCCCCCAAAGTCCTGACAAAACACTTTTTGCATACTCTGACTTTTTCACCCTCGTTTTCAAAATAGTACTCATAACTATATTCCCTTTTCTTCTGTTTTTCTATTGGTACCTTCTTAACTCTCATAACTTGTTTCTCCTTTTGAACTAGTGAACTTGCTAGAAAATTTCTTCTAAAATCATAGTTTCCTCTTTTCCAATACTCTTCAAAAATCGCTTTTCTGAAACTTGCTGATAATTTTTGAGCACAGTTAAGTCTACACGGATCTAATTGTTTCAAGGTTCTAGGTTTCACAACTTTTCCTGATTTAGTAAGATATTTCTTCCCGGTAGTAGTGAAAGTTTGGGAGTTCACGGCCCACCGTCCACCGGTGGGATCTTATCTTGTGATCTATGACGTCATATCTCGGCTACCTTTGCGCATGTGCAAATTTCAAGTACGTCATCGAAGTCTACGTCACTGGATCTTACGTCAGCAAACCCAACCTGCGCGCGCAGCTGTCAAATGTCACCTGTCAACTGTCACCTGTCACTTGTCAAATGTCAAAATTAAAATTGCACATACGTCACGTATGAAGGATGACGTCATAAGACATGTGTAAAAGCATGTCAGCTGTCACCTGTCATTTAAGATCTGTCAACTGTCACCTGTCACTTATGAAACGTTAAAATAAAAAACTGACATACGTCACGTGTTCAAAATGGCGTCAGAAGACATGCGTAAAAGTATGGCGGCTGTCACCTGTCATTTAAGATCTGTCAACTGTCACCTGTCACTTTTGAAACGCCAAAATTAAAATTTAACGTAGGTCACGTGTTCAAAATGGCGTCAGAAGACATGCGTAAAAATATGTCAGCTGTCACCTGTCATTTAAGACATGTCAACTGTCACCAGTCACGTGTTAAACGTCAAAAAAAAAATTCAACATATGTCACGTGTTCAAGGCGGTGTCCGAAGACGTTTAAAAAAAGAATGGCGTCGATCGGCCTTTTGGTTCCGGAGATATAGTTTTTTGCGATTAGCGACCTAACGGCTGATGGTGGAGAGCCGAAATTCGCATGGGGGATAGTGACGGAGCAGATCTTTCGATTTGTCAAATTAGTTTTCAAAAATCTCGACTTTGAGGAAAAAATTAGATTTCAAAATTTTTACATCACCCTGTATAGTAAATTTTGGATTAATTATATAAGTTATGAATATTAGGGGGGATTTGGTAATAGAAAAATAGGTATTAGATCATCGGAACTAGTAAAAAATTAGATCTCAAAATTTTTACATCGCCCTGTATAGTTAATTTTCGATGAAATATATATAATTTAGGAATTTTATTTAAGTTAATAACAACTAAACAACTCACGTTAAAATCGTCAATGTTTAAACTGAGTTGTTGAAACACCCCTGTTTGAACAGCCCTGTTCAAACAGCCCTGTTTAAACTACCCTGCTAAAAACGCCTCTGTTTAAACAGGGTTGTTTAAATACACCCGTTTAAACAGTCGACGGTAGCACTTCCGGTTGATGATAAGGGGGTTGAATATGGTAAAAGTCATGATGGATATCAAAGAAAAGAGAAAAATTTAAATAAAGTAATAACACTATTCGGGTTTCTTAATTCCGAGAGGTAAGGGCATTAGCAATTAAAGAAAATTAATGATTTAATTTGAAATTGTTTGCAAGGAAATCAAAACGTATTTACATGTCGTTTAGTGGCAATAGAAATGAGTATACAGCGATAAGGACGGTGGAAGCCGTCAGCCTTCGCAACTTCCGTCCTTATCAGGAGAATAATAATTAGTTGAAAAAGCTATTTACTTGTAAAATAACAGTCGGTATGTGAGTTTAGATAGAAGCAAATATGTACGTAGAACCGATCGGTAAAAATTAAGATTTTAAAATTTTTGAAGAAATAGAATGTATTAATATTATTTAAGTGAATAATAATATGTAGTAGTACCGCGTGCAACACAGGAAGTTGCGGTTAACATTTCCGGTGATAAGGTGGGCTCGAACGTGCGAACAACAGAAAGAATTGCAAAATATTAGTATTGTACTGATAAATAAAACACACAATTAGAAATTATTAACTTTATTTGAAGCAGCAAACTGCGTCGTTAACTTGTTAGGACCCGTCAGTTTCCGGCTGATAAGGAAAAGCATAAAAGGGAGAAAGAGGCAATTTGCAAAGCACAGTTGGCGTCTGAATCTCCTAGTGTGCACGTTAAGTTCGTTGCCAGCCAGTCGGAGTGTTCTTTGTTCTTTGTTTTTTTTTTTGTGAAGGAAGTATACTGTGAAATTTTTGGGTAAGTACCGATTCATATTAGCTTAAAGTTTTGTAGTCTGCATGTATGAACAAAAAATGAAATGTCGAATATTTACAAGAATAGTAGTGCCGTTTTGTCAGGGAAAATAAAAATAGTCTATCGATGTGTTTGTCTTACAACCTAGTGCCGTCTTGTCAGGGAAAATCAAAAATAGTCTGTCTATGTGTCGATCTTACAACTTTAGTGTACAAAATTATGATTTTAATTTCGCGTTTAAGTAACAGCATGGAAATCTTCAATTATTTACAGTAATATTAGAATCGGGATCGAGGGAGAGAAAAGGAGGTTGGTCTTAAACCCTTTTTTATTTTTTAAACTATATAGATTAAGATCAAACATACTTTTTAGAATTAAAAGTCGCTGACAGTGTTCAAAACATTTCTTTTTTCATTAGTTGTTTGCTGTTTAAACGTAGTGACTTTGAGTATTTTTAAAATATTTTACCTTAGCAGTAGAGTGACATAGCTTCCAAACAATAAATCTTTTAAACTAGAACCTAACAAAGCACTCGTAGTCTTCATACATGTAATATTGTTTGAAAAAATTTTAAAGTCGCTGACAGTGTTCAAAACATTTCTTTTTTCACTATTTGTTTTTTTTTGTTTAAACGCAGGGACTTATTATTTTTAAAATATTAATTTACCTTAGAAGTAGAGCGACGTAACGCCCAAACAAGAAATCTTTTAAACTAGAACCGAACGAAGTATTCTTTATGCATGTAATAGTGTTTTAAAAAATAATTTCTCTATCGGGTATGTATAAACTGCAGTTTTGCTTGAAGTTATGCTAAAAAACTGGAAATTTAGTGCCAGAAAAAAAAATGAATCAAACAGCTAGTAGGGAAAGATGATGTATGTTCGGTTTCCACTCACATCTCGGAGTCACATAATAGCAGTAGTATACTAGTGAGGGGTTCGGGAATATTTTCCTCAGTCAAAATATTTTATTTTCCAGAAAATGTTTGTGTGCGAATTCTGTAGCCATGCGTTCACCAGGAAGGACAGCCTCAATCGTCATGGAGATTGCCGCTTAGCAGTCAAGATCTGCGACGTCTGCAGTGGGATTTTCAAGTCGGAGGGGGCTCTTCTTCGCCACCAGAAGGAGAAGCACCCGGCCCCCAAAAGACCAGCGAAGACCACGCAGACATCCATGGCGAAAAGAGCAAGACTCGTTTCGACAGATGGTGAGTAGTTAAAATTTAAATTTTTGGTGATCTAAATAATAAATTTGTCTTTATATAACTTAGGTACTAATTATTTATTTCCGATTTTCAGAACCCACAACATCATCCACGCAGCATTGTGCAACATGCAAAATAGATGTCCCCACGAACCGATGGGGCGGTCATCTCAGGACCCTGGGGCATCGTGAGAAATGCTGCGTGATGCAGGAGGAGGAAGGAGTAGAGCTGATAAGAACATCGTTCAGAAGCCGAATTGCAACGTACCGACTTACTTCAAGCCAGGATCCCACCAACGTAAAGCAGTATCTACAGCATCAGAAACAAAAATTCGTCAAGTTGGTGGGAGACATCTGCGCAAAGTATGAACAGCTTAAGGTCGGTCTGGAGCTTTTCGGCCGCTTCCTCCTGCAGTCGAACGAGTCAGAGGAGGTGAAGTCCTTCAACACCAAATACCAGCTGGTGAGCAGGGCTACGGACTTAGAGGAGCTGTTTGACCAGTTTATCGCTATCCTGGACCGAAAGTATGGAGAATTTATGGAAAAGGATAGTGGTAAGTGTAAAACTATTGCAAAATTTTTTTAAAACTTTAATATTTCTTACTAATACCTATTTCTATTGTTACAGGGTGGGCGCTCCAACAACTCCTCCACTTAGAATTAGGTATCAACAAGATCCAGCCTCTAAAGCCATCTTCCTACATCCCGCTGCCAAAGGAGATTGAAGCAAAGAAAGCTGTTCTGAACATCCAGAACACGGATCAAAAATGTTTCATGTGGTCAGTCCTAGCTGCCTTACATCCTTTGGATCGAACTCAACATGCAGAGAGAGTCGCGAACTATCTGCCTTTTGAGAACGAACTGGACTTTACAGGTATAGAATTTCCGATTAAACTTATCGACATCGCTAAGTTTGAGCGACTCAATAATATTTCTATTAATGTCTATGGACTTGAAAGGGTTTTTGACAATGGTAAAAATAGTATTGAAGTCGTGGGTCCCTTATACTTTACAAAATCTCGTAATAGGGAGCGACACGTAAATTTGTTAGTAATCAGTGATGACTATGGAAATAGTCATTACTGTTTAATAAGAAGTTTATCTCGCCTGATCTCAAGTCAATTATCCCTACATCATGGTGTTAAGTATTTATGTGATGGTTGTTTATCATATTTTGATTCAGAACAAAAATTAAAGACTCATCAGGAGCACGATTGCGGGCACGTTTTAGCTAAAGTCCCAACGACAAATTTAAAAAAAAATAAATATGGTGAAGAGATTCCCGAGAATATTTTGAAATTTACAAACTTTGAAAAAAAATTAAAAGTGCCTTTTGTTGTTTATGCCGATTTCGAGACAATCCTTGAACCCCTGGATACAGAGGAAAATGCGCAGGATCCCGATACGTCATACACGGTGAGAACGCACAAACATGTTCCGTACTCGTTCGGTTACTACATCAAATGTGACTTTGACGATGCTCATTCGATTTACCAAAGTTATAGGGGTCCGGATGCTCACAAAGAATTCGTAAAACGTTTAGAGATTGATTGTAAATCAATCTATAATCGCTTTATGAAGGAAGTAGTACCCATGACACCTATTTCTGCGGAACAAGAGAGGGAGCATCAAGAAGCTAGGGTGTGTCATATTTGCGAAAAGCCATTTGATGTAGCGTTAAACGATCGTGTGCACGAACATAATCATACAGACGGCTCCTATCGAGGCCCCGCGCACTCTGTATGCAACCTGAATTACAAAATCCCACAATTTATACCCATCTTTTTCCATAACATGTCCAACTTTGACTCCCACCTGTTTGTTAAGGAATTGGCTTCCAACGAAGAAAAGTTGGATGTTATCCCTCAAAACAAGGAAAAGTATATCTCCTTTACTAAACATGTTTTGGTGGATAACATCGAGAACAGAGATGGTAAACAACGACAGGTATTTTTAAAATTACGCTTCCTCGACAGTTTTCGTTTCATGGCCAGCAGTCTCGATAAACTCAGTCAAAATTTAAAACCAGAACAATGTCGAGAAGTGAGAAAATATTTCGCGGAAGAAAATAAGTTTCAGCTTATTCGACAGAAGGGTGTCTTCCCATATAATTACGTGGATAGTTTCGCGAAATTGAATGACACAAAGCTTCCATCACAAAAAGACTTTTATAACCAGCTGAAAAAAGAAGATATTACTGACGAGGATTACAAGCGTGCTGAGGCTGTATGGAATTTATTTGAATGTAAAACTTTAGGCGAATATTCAGATATTTATTTAAAATCCGATGTACTATTATTGACAGATGTTTTTGAAAGTTTTAGAGACGTGTGCCTTAACACTTACGGTCTAGATCCTGCGCAGTACTTCACGGCGCCCTCTCTTGCGATGGACGCTGCACTCAAGTCCACATCAATTTCCTTGGAATTACTGACAGATCTAGACATGGTACACTTCTTTAAACACGGTATTCGCGGTGGGGTCAGTCAGTGTAGTGTTAGAAAAGCTTTTGCTAACAATAAATTTATACCTCATTATGACGCTTCCAAACCTACTTCCTACATCATGTATTTGGACGCTACCAACCTCTATGGTGCGGCTATGTCTCAATATTTACCAACGGGGAATTTTAAGTGGTTAGATGAGACCGAAATTCAAAGTTTAGATTACATGAATGTCGCGAACGATTCTAAAACTGGCTACGTATTAGAGGTAGATTTAGAATATCCCGAACAGTTGCATTATTTACACAACGAACTACCCTTTTGTCCACAATCAATAGCTCCACCAGAATCAAAATTCCAAGATATTGAAAAATTAATTCCAAATTTTAAACCTAAAAGTAAATATATAATTCATTACCAAAATTTGCGTCAGGCTTTAGATTATGGGCTTAAGCTCACCAAAATTCATCGCGTTATATCTTTTGACCAATCACCGTGGCTAAAGAAATACATTGACCTAAACACAGCGATGCGCAATCAAGCGCAAAATAAGTTTGAAAAAGACTTTTTCAAACTTATGAACAACGCCGTGTTTGGGAAAACAATGGAAAATGTGGAGAAACGGGTAGATGTTAAACTTGTTTCTCATTGGGAAAATATTGGTAGAAGGTTGGGAGCCGAAGCGTTAATCTCGAAACCTCATTTTAAAGATCGCACTATTTTTAACGAGAACCTGGTAGCTATCCAGATGAAAAAACAAAAAGTCACATATAATAAACCGATTTACGTGGGTTTCAGCATCTTGGAAATATCCAAGACGATTATGTATGACTTTTTGTACGGGTATATTAAGCCAAAATACGGCAACAACGCGGTATTACTCTACACTGACACCGATTCCCTTGTGTTAAAAATTACAACCGAAAATTTCTATAGCGATATGACACAAAATTTAGATAGATTCGATACGTCTAATTTCTCACAGGAAAATCCACATGATGTTCCTGTAAACCAGTCAATTTTGGGCAAAATGAAAGATGAGTATGCAGGAAAAATCATTTGGGATTTCTACGGTACCGGGGCGAAGGCATATTGTGTAAATGTGGAGGGAAAGTTAACCAAAAAAGCTAAGGGAGTTCCTGACTACGTCACCCAATCCGAACTGACTCTGGACGATTATAGGGAGGCGGTTGACGTAGAAGGAACTCACATTCATCGTCAGATGAACACTTTCCGTTCGCATTTACACGATATGTATGTCGAACTGAAAAATAAGGTAGCGCTATCACACGCGGACGATAAGCGTTACCTTATTCCCGGCGACTTGGAGAACACGCTTGCTTGGGGTCATAGAGATATTAAAAAGTATAAGGAATCATCGGAAATTCCATGAGCGAAGACTGATCACGGGCAGCTAACTTTCCTTCAATCACCTTTGGTAGCTAAATGTATGACTTTAGAGGCTGTGATATTAGATTAAGCATATATGTTATTTATTTTATTATTTATTGTATTCATTTATTTCCACTCTATTTATTGTATTAATGTATTTCACCCTAGTCTACCCTATTTATTGTATTCATTTAGTTACTGTATATGTATATTTTACCTAAGTTTACCCTAGCTTTATTTTTCTATTATTTGTTTATATGTATATTTTACCCAAGTTTATCCTATTTTTTATTTTTATATTGTTTGTTTCTATGTATATTTTACCCAAGTTTACCCTATTTTTTTTGATTTTTTATATTGTTTGTTTATTTTACTATATTTACTATTTCCAGACCGCTGTTCGGTCAGATTTTTTGCTTTTTTAACTTATTTTACCCAAAGTTTACCCTTTTTTGATTTTTATGTTGTTTGTTATTTTACTCTATTTACAGACCACTGTTCGGTCACATTTTGTGTTTTTTTGAACTTTTTTTCCACTTTAATAAATTTTTGTGTTTATATTGGTGTTTTATTTCCTTAGTTAGAACAAAGAAAAACAAATTAACGTTAGACTATTTATTTAGTAACAGTATAATATTCAATATTAAGCTTATACAATTCATAAACATGTTTTGCAAATAGGTGTATTAGCTTCTCGGTCCATCGAAATAGATACTTGTCTGTTGTGGCATCTTCAAACTTGAGACTTCTCTTATCACCATTGCGATGAAACACTAGCGTGTACTGTCCAATTATCATAAATATATCCACCCAATGGGTATTGAAACAATCAAAAGTGCTTAAAAATTCTTCAAATTCCTCACTAGAGAAAGAAATTTTGCCATAACCAATAGTATCCAAAATTACTTGTTTGCGTTCCTCTTCGGACGTAGTAAAAATGACAGTTATAAAGTCATCAATCTCGTAAACTCGGTTAGGCTTAGTCTTAAGAACTTTCGCTGGAACATCAGGACATCTAGAGGATGATTCATACACCTTATCCCAGCCGGAAGAGGAGGAGGAGGAGGAGGAGGAGGCCGCCATTGGTAAGTTTAAATGGTAAGTTTCGAAAACAATCTAACCACAGATTTATATTCTTGGTAAAACTTAATATCTCTTTTCAGCTTGCGTATTTTTTTCAAATGCTCGTCTAATCTAACTGACAAGTCGACTGTCTTTGTCATAAGCTCGAGACTAAATGATCAAATTTCTCAAGGGGGGCCTAATAATATAGGATAAAATTAAACAGGGAATACAGTTTAACTTCTTTATTTAGGTAAAAAATCATAAATATATTCATACAAAATTTTTGAATTCTTAGCACTACAAATACAATATTCTAAAGCATGATAAGAACAAGTGGTTTTACTTAGAGCTAATTTCGGTACAGCAACACTGTCCCCAGTAAATTCTAAATTAACAATATCGGGTATATGCTTAAGATATTTCATCGTGGAAAAAGTTTCCAGTAAGAAGGTCTTCTTTACATGCCCCTTCACATAGATAACATCAACATCCCGTAGATCGTTGTAGATAATGCGGTGAAGTTCATTGTAATCGGTTTCGCCGGAATTGTAGTATAAACCATGTCGGTTCCCATATAGAAACATCACTTGCTTCTGGCAATCATAGGACAGCTCATAAAACGGCTTAACGGGTTTGAAAAGATAGTTCCGTATTTGCTTTCCATCGTAAATAGCCAATTCTTTAGCTTGAAATTCTGGAACGCTGAATCCCTGAACGTCAATCACAACAAACTTCATCGTGCTGAGAGGGTTGAATAGTAACTGATTACAACAGATCACGTACTTGACCTGTTAAAGCCTGATACTCGAGAACTCGATCATGAATAATTATACAAAAGGCACGGGACTCCTTCGAGAAGTTTTCGGAACTTTGAAACTCCAACTTAACGTCAATAGTGTTACTCTTGAGGGCTTCATTTTGTTTGGAGCAGTCAATAACAAATAGGGCTCTGCCAGCGAAAGCGAGAAAATCCAAGAGCGGCTCCGATCGTTGTTTCCCCAAATAGGTTTTTTGAAAGTCCGTATACATCTGATAGGCTTCTGCAAACTGTCTATTGGCAAAGTTTAGGTTTAACGACTCATAGGGGTAAACTTCAGAATTCAAATGTAATTTGACGTCGGTGATGTTTAAATTATCAAAGTAGGTACAATCAGCGTCAAAGTTATCTTTTCGCTTCTTCATAAAAAATACAATGACTTATCGGGCTCTCTCAGACATGGTCTTAACGGTCCAAATATCACGCTTTGTTGTTCTCAAAGCAGGCAGTTCATGTAGTTCCCAGTTTCTAAACGGAATATATATCGGTTTGTTCTTGGCAATTTCATCCAAAAGCCTTAATTTCACTGCATCACTCGGGTAAATATGCTTCACTTTCAACTCAACCGTTTTTAAGGTTATTGTCGCCTTCTTAGTACCAGTGGACTTGTAGCAGTTGTCATCATGACGAGCACGAACCAGTTTAATTTTCTGTTTACCCATTAATACATTGTGGTAATCGGCAAACACGCCAAACAATAGGGAAAGGGGGATACGAAAATTAAAGTCTTTGGATGTTTCATCCAAGGTCTTGACAGTTCCACTTGGCCAATTCCATCCAGCTATGTCTAGAGCACGGCTTTCCTGCTCATTTAAACATAGCAGATTTTTAACGGTGCTAACAATACCAGGATCTCGAATCTTTTCAATCTCCTTACCATTAACTTCATAGGAAATGTTGTCAAAGAGAAAGGCTCCGGCATTATTGGTTAGATCGCAAGTACCGGTCTTACCAGTGGCATCTGCTTCCACCTTAAACGTACCCTCGATGTAGAGTTGAGCTTCACTCATATCCAAAAAGACATCTTGCTGATTGATAACAATCTCGATTTCGTCATTGTTATTAAAGGAGTTGGTAAAGGGGTGATAAGTGTGCCATTCTTCGCGAATGACCGACTCATCACTCTTGATCTGATTGAAGATTTGAAGTTTTTCTGACATGGTAGCCGTAAGGACTGCTTATAGACTGCAAATATAAGATATTTGAAAACGTGAGTGACCCCTTCGACTTCTGACCACTGAATGATCTGCCGGCTGAGGTATTAGTGTTTAAATACCTTTTAAATACTAGAACCATTTCGTCTAAGTTCTAATCGAATTACTACTTCTTCACCTCGAAAATTAAGAGGTCTAGAATCCTGGTCTACTAGCGTGAGAGTAATGTTATAGATGCTTTTCTGGTTCACAGGTAAATAGATTAGATTCCTTGGCTCGATATTTATACTGTAGCCGGGGTCAACAGTTGGTGAAAATTCGTACAGAGTATGTGAGGGATTATTTGTGTAATACGAACCGGAAATGATGTTACACTCTACTCGAATAGTAACAACTTGTATAATTTCCACAGGTTGATCTGATTCGTGGAATTTACCAGACTTTAACAGTTGAGGTGAAAATCCCAACACCTTTGCAATACTGTCTTTTGGTTTAAAGTTTATGTCGTAGACACTGGTTAACTCACACTTTAACGTATTGTTATTGGGTTTAAGCGATAAGATACGATTCCGTTCGTCTGCGGGAGCACTGGGATCTAGGAGCTTACGTTGTAGAAACTGCTCGATATCTTCCAACTCGTAGGACCCTGTTGGTATTTCCAGTACTCGCTCCTCCTGATTATTGACAATATAATAAAACTTGTTTCGTCCCTCTTCTAAATTGGGAATCGTGTTCCAAGTGTTTAGCGAAATTAATGCTAACGAGTAATCAAACCTAGAATCGAGCTCTATGGGAGGTACAAAGTATGCTTCAAGTCGATGAGAGCGACCTTTTAACGTGAATGTCTGTGACATGACTGCGAGCAATAAGCATCAACACCTGCATTTATAAAGTTTCATTGTAGAGAAATGCTAGAGCAAGATGTCCACAATTGGTCATTCCATAATCCTGATACTGATCGGAATTAAAATAGATTTTCACATTTTTCATGTACCTGACAAATTCCTTGGGTGGTTTCAAGTTGCCAAAACTATCGAAATAAACAACTCGATTACCGTGTTTCTTGTAAGCTACCCAATGTGTTCCGAAGCCTGTGTTCCGATCCAAATTAATAACACCACACTCTGTTTTGAGGGGTGCGTTCGGTAAAGTGTTTCGCATAAATACTCCTCTAAAATGCGGTATTTTTAATCGAGTGACGTACGACTTAATATCATGATCGGATAACGGTTTGTCAGGTAGCTTTATTGGTAGTTTTTTGGCAGTTTTCGTAAAAACAATCCATAGCCAGTTTTGTGTTTCTTTAAATACATGCCGCTACCCTTTTTTCCCAATGCAATCGCTTCCATTGTTTCGTTGTGTCGTTTCGATTCTTTCAACTTCTCCTTGGCACTTTGAGCGTCATTAACGGCCTTAGCTATCCCCGCGACGCCTCCGCTGAGTGCTCCCAGGGCACTAAGTCCTGCAAATATGGGAATAAGTGGTAGAAACCCACCCTGTTTCGGTAAGGGTATTATTCGTGGTATGTTGATCCTCTTACGTCCTCCCACCTTCTTGACCGTTACTCGTGCAGCTTTAAGTATTTTACTGAGAGTTCTTTTCTTACTAACATCACCAGTACCCGTATGTCGAAGTTGTTTCTTAAGCAGAGTGACCACTGATGATAGGGGTTTCATCTTCTTCTTGCGAGCACCCAACTTGCGTTTCACCTTCTTGCCAGCACCCAACTTGCGTTTTACCTTCATAGCGTTCGTTACTAACCACGCTGAAGCTTTTTCACCCAAACTGGAATCGTTTGCCTTTACTCGTTCCCAAGCTCGGTTCTCCAACACTCGATCGGCTCTATGTCTTTGTTCCAACTCTGTCGACTTGGCGTATTCGATATCGTGATCGCGACAAGGACTATCCAATTTGTTCTTTGGTCGATCGCCTCGAGCCAGTCGCTCTTGAAGTTTGGTTCCCGGTCCGCAATAGGAATAACCAGACAAATGAAGCTCGAACGGGAGCTTGTTGATAGCTGTATTTAACACACCTGCACCCTGCAGAGTCTTCATTCGTAATGAAGCCCTGGGAGGGTGTAGAGTAGTATTTATAGAGATGCGTCAAGAGAAGCAGAAACTCAAAATCCAAGTTTATAATTGCGATATGAAAAAAGAAAAGTGTCTCAGTAGCAAACATGGTCAACTTTTGCCTTCTACAATTCGAGCGTTAATCTGTGGTCCGAGTAATTGTGGCAAAACCAATGTAATGATTAGTCTTTTGATTGATGAAAATGGTTTAAAATTCGAGAATGTGTACGTGTATTCTAAATCTCTACAGCAAGACAAGTACGACTTTCTTCAACAGGCTATGAAACATTCCCGTTTAGGCTATTTCGGCTACAGCGATAATGATGAAGTTTTAGATCCTGCCAGTGCCCGACCTCACTCTGTATTCATATTTGATGACGTAGCATGTGAGAAGCAGGATAAAATACGTAATTATTTTTGTATGGGTCGACATCATGCGATTGATTCATTCTATTTATCGCAAACTTACTCGAAAATACCCAAACAGCTGGTTCGTGACAATGCCAATGTATTAATTTTATTTAAGCAGGACGACTTAAACTTGAAACATATCTACGACGATCACGTTAATACAGACATGACATTCGATGCATTTAAACATATTTGTTCCGAATGTTGGAAAGATAGGTATGGCTTCCTAGTAATGGTGAAAGACAATGATATTGCTAAAGGTCGATATCGTAACAAGTTTGATACATATATCATACCCTAAGCCCTCGGGACTCAGTGTAACACTTGACGTCCTAGAAGCTAGATGTGTTAAGTCTCGAGAAACAGGATCTGTTTAGTAGTTGTTTTAGCTGTTTCCTAGCTGTTTTTCCCGAACAGGGTCTGTTTTTTAGCTGTTTTTCCCGAACAGGGTCTGTTTTTTAGCTGTTTTTTTCCCGAACAGGGTCTGTTTTTTAGCTGTTTTTCCAGAACAGGGTCTGTTTTTTTAGCTGTTTTTCCAGAACAGGGTCTGTTTTTTAGCTGTTTTTTTCCCGAACAGGGTCTGTTTTTAGCTGTTTTTCCAGAACAGGGTCTGTTTTTTAGCTGTTTTTTCCAGAACCGGGCCTGTTCTTAGCTGTTTTTCCAGAACAGGGTCTGTTTTTTAGCTGTTTTTCCAGAACAGGGTCTGTTTTTTAGCTGTTTTTTTCCCGAACAGGGTCTGTTTTTAGCTGTTTTTCCCGAACAGGGTCTGTTTTTAGCTGTTTTTCCAGAACAGGGTCTGTTTTTTAGCTGTTTTTCCCGAAACAGGGTCTGTTTTTTAGCTGTTTTTCCAGAACGGGGTCTGTTTTTTTAGTATGTCTACCCCCATGAGCCAGCTCGATAAAGACGTTAAACGTAGGATTATCCAAGCTGCACGAACAATAAGAAAGAAGTATTTAGCATTAAAGTTGGAGCGAGGGGAAGAAGATGAAGCTCTTAATAAATTATTAATGCCGATTACCGATCCTCTGATTAAGCTTGTGAGTGCTTCCGCCGCCACTGCAAAATCTAAGAAACGTAAGATTAAAGTGGAAGAGAGTGTTGGTGTAAAACCCAAAGTTAAACCGTCCAAACCTCCTGTAAAATTTTTAACCGAGGAAACTCACTACGGGGATGCTGCTGCTGATGATGATGATGATGCTGTGTTTGAAGAACCAGCTCAGAATCCTGCGGAACACATAAGACAGAATTTTGAAGATTCTCTTCGAAAATCTGATGTCTTTGAGACTTTTATCGAGCAGTATCCGAAGATTGCTCAAGACTATCTGAAACTATATTGGTCGCACTCTACCGAAATAGATGCTAACAGCCTGAAATATGATTTGGTGACTGATTCTTGGAGCTTAGGTTCAGAACCGGTTAATTTCTTAAAGAATGGTGATATTCAAGTTGGCCCCCTTACGTATAAAGGAACTCTGGGACTATACGATTTATTGTTTCTCAAGGTTCCTCAATTTAATACCGCTGCCGATGAAGAACAATACAAAGATATTTTAAAGCGAACAGATTTATACTTGAAAGACAATGGTCAGTTGAAAGGTAATAGATCCCACAAATACAACGCCATTGTGAAACCACTAATTTCGAAAGGTTCTACCAGTAAAATTCCTTCGCCCGGGGTTAGAATAGCGACCAGATCGAAGTCGGAGAAATCTGGATGTGTGAAATCCGGATCTGCCTTAATGGAATACAACGAAAAACCCAAAGAATATGTCTACTATGATGACGTAAATGAGCTGGTTGACAGGTTAAAAAAGCTAGACGCTTCCAATCAGGTTGGCAACAATAATAACATGAACGAGATTTGGAGCATTTTGAACGAATTGGAACACCTTGGAGTAATTGAATTCTATAAATAAGTTTGTTAAAGCTGTTATGTCTTAGTACCGCAGTAATCATGAATAAGTTTGGACGTTCCTTGCCCACGTCGTCTAATCAGAAAAGAGTGAGAGTGTTGCAAGCACCCAACTTGATCACTCTTACAAAAGATGGTGATTACAATATTCGAGATCATCGGCTTTGTAACGTTAAATCACCAGCAGATATCGCTGATGCTGTAAATAAAAAGTTTGTAGAGAGTATGCTAACTTCACTTTCTACTACCATTGATAGATCGCTGAATGATAAAATACAAGTATCCCACTTGGAGATGTTGAGACAAGTAACGGGGTTGGAACAAAAAGTAAACAACTCTATCGGTAGTATTGTAAAGCAAATGGAGGCATTTACAAAAACTAATAAGGGTTCTGTAGACTCGGTATCCGACCAACTTAAGCTGCTTGACAACAAATTCAAGAGTGAGACTTTAGTTTTGAATACAAACCTGGATCGTCTCTCTACCCAATTCAAGGATCTCGAAAAACGCCTAAAAGTTTACACCAATCAGGCTATTCAAAATGCTCTCAGACCAGTCAGGATGGATATGGGAAAGATTCGTGAAGAACTCTCAAAATTATTACAAACAGTTGATTTGCTAAAGAAAGGATCTTCCCGTCCACCAACTGTTTAAAATGTAGACGTATATAATTCGATATCTTGCTGCAGAACCTCATTCTTTGAGAAATAATGGCCAAGGGCATTACGAAGGCGAGAGAACAAGTTGTTAAGGAGTTACATAAACCCGCTAGAATCAAATTTAAACGTCGCAGATTTATCCAGTATGGTTTAGACGATACGTTTGCCTCCGATCTTGCGCAGCTCGATCAGTACGCTCGTGAAAACAAGGGATTTAAATACATCTTGGTTGTAATTGATTGCTTTTCAAAATTTCTCTGGACCAGACCTCTAAAGTCGAAAAATGCTCAGGATGTGACTAATGCCATGGATCATATACTCAAACAGTCTCGGAGGATTCCGAAAAAGCTGGTGACAGATAATGGGAAAGAGTATTACAACGCTAGCTTTCAAAGCCTTATGAAGAAGCATGGGATACATCATTACAGTACCTTTAGTATTTTAAAGGCTTCTATTGCTGAACGAGTAATTCGAACGCTCAAAGAACAACTGTTTAAGTTGTTTACCTTGAATGGTAATCATAAATGGATCGACTTGTTGGAACAAGTTACAAATACTTACAATAACACCAAACATCGCACAATCCGCATGAAACCGAAGGATGTTAACAAGAGTAATGAGAAGAAAATATTGGACTCTGTTTATAGTCGTTTAAAGGTTGTGGGAAAGCAAAAATTCAAAGTTGGCGACATTGTTCGCATCAGTAAGACTAAGCACGTGTTTGAAAAGGGTTATGTACCTAATTGGACCACTGAGTTGTTTAAAGTATCTCAGGTTAAGATTACAAATCCAACGACTTATTTGCTCGAGGACACGAGCGGTCAACCCATTAGTGGTGGATTCTATGAAGAGGAATTGCAAAAAACCAAACAATCTGATGTATTTCTTATTGAACAAATTTTGCGTAAAAAGGGCAAAAAGATGTATGTAAAATGGCTTGGGTTTGATAAGTCTCATAACAGTTGGATAGATATGGCTAAGGGTGTGGTTTAAACGCTCGTTCTTTGTATAAATAGACAGAATTTTTCCAGCTTTCGATCAGTTAAAACTATGCCGTATTGCAAAGAGTGTGATAGTGAAATTTTATCTCATAGTGCTCATAACCGCACTCTAAAACATAAGCAGCAATGTAGTGAGAACTTGTACTCTCAGGTAAAATTAGTTCGAACTGCTTTTAAACACCGCATACTAACTTACCATCTGACAAGTGACTTACATCCGACCGATGTTAAGCAATATTTAGAAGATCTAAAAGATACGGTTATTACTTTACTCACTGATCCTTTAAAGACTTTTCCCCAGCTTAAAGTTAATATGGAGCTATATGGTCGTTATCTGTTGGCATCCACACAAGAACAAGACATAAAATCGTTTAATACAAAATTTAGTGTTATTTCCCCCAACACTAATTTGGAGGACTTTTACAGCGAATATCAGATCTCTCTAGTGAAAAAAGCTTCCGAATTCACCGAGATGGGAAGTGGATGGGCGTTATCCAAACTACTGTTTCTCGAACTTAACATCAATAAATGTGGAGTGGGGGTATAGTTTCCTCTAAACTCATACTAATCCTAATACGTTGGCTGACGTCATTATTTTAGTGCGAACCATGGCCAGTAAACGTTGTACCGCTCCTGCTGCTGCTGCTTCTGAGGTGATGGAAGACAACGACGACAGTTCCCGAAGCTCATCACCCTATTGGACGTATTTGGACAGTATGATTCTCCGAAGTAACCGAGAAATTCGCAACGAGAAGAAACTCTTGGGTGAATTTTGCTATCCTACTGGCAATGTTACAGTAATTGTGGGCCTTAGTATTGCCAGGGGGATGATGCCAAGTGTAAAACTAACCACAACAACAACAACACCCGAACATCTTCAGCTCTCCCTCTGCCATTCTGATTGGATCGAGTTTTTGGAGATTATCGACAAGATGATTGCCGATACTGATGGAAGTGTGACAACAACGCAGATGTCTTCATCGGAAAATTTTACCGTATCCAGTGCTATTCTTTTGAACGATCGATTATTTAGACTCAAGATTAATGATGATGATGTAACTTTCACGTTTTCTTCCAATGATATAAAATCTATTGTTAGCATTAGGCATTTAATTAACTATAGATTAAAGTTAGTCGAACGTTTACAATTTAGAAGCTATTATGACGATACTTTGCAGTATGCAAAATGTTTTGTTAATATTAAGGATACCTTTTTTGAAATTGTAACCAATCTCTGTAATTTAAACCCATCTGAACAAAGTTATTACATGTTGGAATTATTGCATTACAACCTGCAAAAATTGTTAGATGACTTTGATAAACTGTATATGTATTCTGATGACTTATAATAATAAATCTTTTCCAACTCTCGGTTCCTTTATTTTTTTCCTCTCACCCTTATCCTACTGTTACTCATAAAACCACTCGATTTCCGGCAGAGTTTTCATAGTTGTTCCGACGTTCCTTGCAGTCAGTTGTAACCTGTTCAGACCTGTCGCGACTTGTTACATAACCTTAAAACACACGTCTTTGAGTCTCATAAGCGTGTCTGTGCAAGATGTCAAAAGAACGTCAGGAAGTTTGCATCGATCTTCAAGGTTACCCCTTAGCCAGTGGGTTTATACCGAAGGAGTTGGCTGTGTATGATGGCGTACGATTTTGCAGCTTTCTCTTCAAACCTCCGTATGGCAGGAAATTTTTAAAGCCTGAAGATCTCAAGATTGTCGAATATTTGGAGGAAAACTACCATGGACTAATGTGGGAGTCTGGCTGTTTGGACTTGAATCAATTTGAAAGTGTTTTACGTAACATATGGCTTCAGTATGACTCTCCGAAATTTCTGGTTAAGGGCGATTTAAAGGCAGCTTGTTTAAAGCAGATTTTTGATTCTTCCCTTATATTTAGTATTCCTTTAAAGACCGAACCTAAATTAAGTAAATATAAGAAAGTTGTGGAATGTTTCCACCATAAGGACTTTAATGTTTGGCATTGTGCCTGTAATAATGCTAAGTTATTGTATAATTTCCGACATTGTTTTTTAAATGATCTGGAATAAAAGTATATAACAGATTTTGTTTGTTTTATTTCTTAGTATAGCTCGATTAGTCTAAGTAGAAAGCCGTTGTAAAATGGCTGGTCGCAGTGTAGATTGTACTGATTGCTTAGACGACGGTCTTGGCTTTATTCGTACTTTTGAAGAACGACTGATCACGTTTGCAAATTGGACCAATAAAGTTAGTCCTAAAGACCTAGCACAGGCTAGTTTTTATTACACCCAGCGTTTGGATATCGTTCAATGTGTCTTTTGCTGCTGTGAGTTTACTGATTGGAAAGAGGGAGATGATCCGCTGGCCGACCACTACAAGTACTCCCAACATTGTCCGTTAGCTAAAGTATTGTGGAAGTGTCGCCAACTGAAAATGGCAGTTCCACCATCATCATCATCGCCCCAAAGCTTGAAGAAGAAGACGAAGATACAACAGCAGGAGCCGCTCCCAACTCTCCATGTTAGTTCTCTGTTCTTAATACCGCTTTTGGTACTATCGTACAGCGGACTGATACACATATACGACCTTATAAATCTCTATCATTCCAAGTTTTAAATCATTTTGACATCAGTCATGGCAGCGTTAAGTTCGACCTACATTCTGCTTGTTGCGGTAGTGCAAAACGTCTTCTACGTATACATGCCAAATAATGTTAAGGATGCCGCCATCATGATTGAAACCGAGGATTTTCCCTCCAATAATACGTGGCTGCATATGGTTTACGAAAGAATAGACCATCAGCAGACACCTGTTTTCTCTATGAAGATTCCTACGGCAGCAGCAGCAGCATCAAGCAGCCTTCTTCGCTACAAAGTAAAGTTCATCTTTCGAGATAACACCGTTGGCGAAACCGATTGGAAGACAATACTTCGTGGGGATACATTAACTAGCACACCATCATCATCAAACTCAGTTTTGAATTTACTTATATTTATAACTATAGCTTGTTCATTATTGTTAAGTAATGTAATATTTAATATTTGTAAGACAATTCGACAACATTATTAATTAAAACCGATTTTTTCCTATTCAAGGTTTTATTTATCTACATCTGCTACCTATGATGCGGGTATCATGCATAAATTAAAACAAGTGTTCACCTTATCGACCGGAAATGGCAACCACAAAGCCAGCCTTATCACCGGAAACTGCTAACCGCAGCTTCCTATGTTTCACGCGGCACTAATACATATTTTTGCTGTTATTAGTCCATAAAATTCAATCAAATAATATTCATAGTTTCTATAATTAAATTAAAAAATTTCCTATGTCCAGTGATATAAAAATTTTGAGATCTAATTTTTTACTAGTTCCGATGATCTAATACCTATTTTTCTATTACCAAACCCCCTAATATTCATAACTTATATAATTAATCCAAAATTTACTATACAGGGTGATGTAAAAATTTTGAAATCTAATTTTTTCCTCAAAGTCGAGATTTTTGAAAACTAATTT
Organism: Philopedon plagiatum; assembly: GCA_963971165.1. Lineage (NCBI taxonomy): Eukaryota > Metazoa > Arthropoda > Insecta > Coleoptera > Curculionidae > Philopedon > Philopedon plagiatum. The sequence continues at coordinate 41,851,967 of OZ020190.1, read as the reverse complement.
GACAAATCGAAAGATCTGCTCCGTCACTATCCCCCCATGCGAATTTCGGCTCTCCACCATCAGCCGTTAGGCCGCTAATCGCAAAAAACTATATCTCCGGAACCCTAAGGCCGATCGACGCCATTCTTTTTTTAAACGTCTTCGGACACCGCCCTGAATACGTGACGTATCTTAAATTTTTATTCTGACGTTTAACACGTGACTGGTGACAGTTGACAGGTCTTAAATGACAGGTGACAGCCGCCATACTTTTACACATGTCTTATGACGTCATTTTGAACACGTGACCTACGTTAAATTTTAATTTTGGCGTTTCAAAAGTGACAGGTGACAGTTGACAGATCTTAAATGACAGGTGACAGCCGCCATACTTTTACGCATGTCTTCTGACGCCATTTTGAACACGTGACGTATGTCAGTTTTTTATTTTAACGTTTCATAAGTGACAGGTGACAGTTGACAGATCTTAAATGACAGGTGACAGCTGACATGCTTTTACACATGTCTTATGACGTCATCCTTCATACGTGACGTATGTCAAATTTTAATTTTGACATTTGACAAGTGACAGGTGACAGTTGACAGGTGACATTTGACAGCTGCGCGCGCAGGTTGGGTTTGCTGACGTAAGATCCAGTGACGTAGACTTCGATGACGTACTTGAAATTTGCACATGCGCAAAGGTAGCCGAGATATGACGTCATAGATCACAAGATAAGATCCCACCGGTGGACGGTGGGCCGTGAACTCCCAAACTTTCACTACTCCCGGTATTTCTCATTTCTTTACGAAATTTCACGGCTTTTCGAGAATGAACCTTCCAACCTTGGCTTAAATCTTCCTCTTCATCTGTCTTTTCATTCAAGCTCCTGACTTCAGTGTCATCTGTAATACTTTAATATCGTTGTTAGATGAAGTCGTGAATAATAAATGAAACCATCGTAGTCTTACTAACGTCTCCGTATATTATCTATATCACTGTCATCAAAAAGTAAAATGCATGTCCCAAAAAGGGTTCATGCCGAGTTACAATAATTTGTTATGCTTTGTTGTTAACCTACATAAACCCGTTGTGCTTAATTGCTATTTGATTTTCTTAACTATTACCAATGTTACCTACAGGGCGTTTCATCCTCATATTACACCTCCCCGGCAATTTAAAGAATTTATATTTCCTTCAGAAATAGAAATTCCCGAAGAGTATAATATGAACGTAAATATTACCCTGAGAGATTCATAGCTATAACCCCATACTAGGTATGTGCTATAACAATCAAGAAAATTTTTATTAATAAACACAAAATAGTATTTCTATATAGCTAAACCTCCTACTTTTGTAAAAGTAGTATGTCCTTACAGTACAATAAAATAATAAATCCTTAAACTAGCATGGAAGGCATAGAGAAATAGTGAAAACAAGGAAAGGTGTATAAAAGTAGAGAATTAGACGAATAGAGTTGTAGGGCCCTTCTATCCATAATTACTTGCTAACTTACTCGCTAACTTACTGATAAAATAACTTAGTTCTATTTTTATGGATTAATTCGTGCTTATTGTCTTTCAAAATTGTTACATTTGGTGGTACATCCTCTTCCACTAAATATGGGCCCAGAAAGCAAGGATTTGAAATTTTATCACCCTTTTCGTTCTTTATTAAGATCATATCGCCCTTTTTATACTGGACCGGGTTACTTTTATCATCAAAATGCTGCTTTCTTTTAGTTTTAGACATTAACAAGTTGGCCCTAGCATCTTCCTGAGCCTTTTGTAATCTATACTTTAACTCAAGAGGATAGTTCTCAAAATTGTAGATAGGCTCCACCTCACTAATTAAGTTACTTGGAATCCGACATTTTTTGCCAAAAACCAACTCAAAAGGAGAATATTTAGTCTCGGTGTGTACAGTAGTATTATATGAAAAACACCAATAAGGCAGCCAAGTGCTCCAAGCCGCCTCATGGTTTTGTGTTTGGATTCTAAGATATGCACCTAGAACCTTGTGCGAATTCTCTAGAGCACCGATACTCTCGTGGTGATAGGCCGTTGAGAGAATTTGTTTTATTTCTAGAAGTTTACACGTTTCGCTCATTGTGGAGGAAATAAATTCAGAACCCCTGTCTGTTGCTGTCTCCAGAGGAAAACCATATCGTAAGATAAAGTTATCTACAAAAGACCTCGCCACAGACACGGCATCTTTGTTTTTTAGCGGATAAGCCTCAACATATTTAGTTAACTCACACTGCAGCGTCAGTATATAAACAAATCCATTTATGTCAGCCGGAAGTGGTCCTACGATGTCCAAATATACTTTCTGAAAAGCTGAAGTGGCTGTAGAGGTGATAACCATTGGTTCTTTGGTATAATGATTCGAATGTTTTTGTTTCTGGCAAATTTCACACCTTTTAACAAAATTTCGAACATCATTATCCAGCCCCGGCCAAAAATAAAATTTTTTAATATTATTTGTCATTCTGTTGACACCCGCGTGCCCGCTAGTTGGGAGTAAATGGAAATCATTCAATATAACCCGTCTTTCATCATTGTCCATTATTTTGCTAACACCTTGTACAATATTTATACGGGGGCCCCCCAAATTGCTTTATTTTTTATTTGTTTACCTATCCATTTGATAAATTCTATATTATCTTTATTTTTTATTATATATAATTCAATTATGTTAGCTTTTCTACATATCTCAACCAAATCTCTCAACATTTCGTCTCGCGCCAATGTTGATCGAGTGTTTTGGTCTAGATATAAGGTAAGTTTTAATGGAACGTAATATAAATTTCCCACGCGTTCGGTAACATGTTCTGATAAAGAGTTTATTTGTGTCGATGACGTCAAACGTAGTTCGGTGCCGTTTTTGGGTTGCTTAAGGATTTCCGCAATATTTGGGTGATCAAGCCAAACATTGTTAGCATTATCCTTATCGTCCGCCTCCTTCTGCACCTCTCCACGCTTACATTGCCCCCTAGTCATAACTGCAATCATACTTTCGTTCATCTTTCTCAAATCTTCTGAAGTTAAAACTATTCTAGATAATGCATCCGCCGTAACATTTTCATTCCCTTTTATATACTCAATATAAAAGTCGTACTCTTCCAAGCACAAACGGAATTTTGTTAACCTGACTAAAAAGATATATAAGCGGTTTATGATCAGTTAATATTTTAAAGCGCCGACCATATAATTATGGGCGAAAATATCTTACAGCCCAGAAGATAGCTAAAAGTTCTTTGTGTATGGTTGGATAGTTGATTTCGGCTTTATTCAAACTTCTACTGGCATATGCCACTGGTTTATTATTTTTATTTGATATTACCGCCCCGATAGCAAAGTTTGATGCGTCCGTTTGTACAATAAATTCATTTTGATTTGAAAAATCTGGGTAGTCCAGAACTGGATATTCAATAAGAGCATTTTTAAGAGATATAAAAGCTTTTTCACATTCACTCGTCCACTCAAATCTCGCATATTTCCGACACAATTTATTAAGGGGTACGGTAATTTCCGAAAAACTTGGGATAAATTTCCGGTAATAATTTGCAAAAGCCACGAAGCGCTTTACCTCATCAGCGGTTTTCGGGACTGGGTATTGCTTTAATGCTTTAATTTTGTCTGGATCGGGAGATACCCCTTCGGAACTTACAACATGACCCAAATAAAGTATTTCCTTTCTTAAAAATTCGCATTTAGAAGGGTTCAGTTTTAAATTCACTTTACGGAGCCTGGAAAAAACATCAAGGAGATTTTTGTTATGTTGGTTCAGACTTCTGCCAAAAACTATAAGGTCATCAAGGTACACCAAGCATTTTTCATAATTTAAACCTGCCCTTGCCACGGTCATTAGCCTTGAGAAAGCACAAGGGCTAATTTTCAGCCCCATTGGAAGCCTCCTCATCTGCCATTGACCGCGATCGGTGGTAAAAGCCGTATACTTCCTGCTTTGTTCCTCTAGTTCTACTTGGTAATACCCTTGACTGAGATCTAGATGCGAAAAATAAAGAGCTCCTGCGAGAGAATCCAATATATCGACTACATTCGCGATAGGAAATTTGACGTCTACCAAATTTTGATTCAAAAATCTATAATCCAAAACTAATCTAGCACGTTTCTCCCCGGATGCGTCACTCTTTTTCGGTACCAGTAAAACTGGCGACGACCATTCACTCTGCGCTTCCTCAATTATACCATCTTCGCACATTTGAGAAATTTGCCTATTTATTTCTTCCTTATATACTTGCGGAAGTCTATACGGTTTTCTATAAATTGGCTGAGTATTTGGTTTAACTTGAATTGATTGTTTATACAGATTTGTAACAGTTAACTTATCCCCGGGCATATGAAAAACATCCGAAAATTTGGCACAAATTTGTTCTATAGAATCTTGTTCTTCCTTATTCAGATAACTGAGCTTCAGTAGCTTAAATAATTCTTTCACTCGTGAAGCATCATTTTTCTGAGGGGTAAATTGACAGCATTTATAGTTATTTATCGTTTCAGTTTTCGGTAGAAAATTTCTCAAACGTACTTCACTTTCACGCGTATTTAGAATTTTGACAGGTACTTTGCCTTGTTTAGGCTGCGCCATTATACCTGCCACAAACACACCCTGGCATAACTCATCTGGCATTATCACACATCCCTCATGTAAGCCCGTAGCTACATACTGAATCACTTCACACCTAGGAGGAATTACTAGGATAAAATCATTATATGTGTTTAAATCTAAAATTATTGTATCTTTGTTATTCAAAACAGTTAAGCGTAATTTAAATTGGCCTTATATTTGTTCAAAAAATTTTCGCCGATTATACCGTCCATATTACACGCCAAAGTATCAAAAATGTAAAACTTTTCTCTAAATACCGTATTTCCTATACTAAGATTTAAATATACGTATCCCACTGACACTATGTTACCCCCAATTCCCTTAATTTCGATAATTTCTTTATGCAATGGAATTTTTGGATCTAAACATTTTAATTTAAGCGCACACAATGATGCCCCTGTATCGACCAAAAAATCCACCTTTCTATTATTTACAAAAAAAGAAACGAAGTTTGAACATTTTTCGGAATAAGTAAAAATTTTATTACATTTATCATTTTTAGGCACGAAAAAAATTTGAGCTTTGCTGATCGCCTGAAGTACTTGTATTCGTAGTATTTTCGCGACGGTTATTTTCAGTTTGCTCAGCGAAATTCATTCTGTGACCTAGTGCCCGAGACCCTCTTATAATATTATTATTATTATTACCGTGAGTGAATGACCGACCTCTATGATACCTCGGAAAACGCTGATTACGCTGATTGAAATATACTGGAATATGATTGTTTTGTTGAATACTATTTCGTTGAAAATTAGCATTATTGTAAGACGCTCTGCGGTTATAATCGTTAATAAATCTTCCCTGCCTTCCTGCCCTAGTAAAATTCCTAGAAAACGGTCTGAAATACCCCCTTCCTCTGTGTGAAAAGGTAAAAATTTGGGTATTATTTTGGAAGGAAGTCTCTTCGTCTTGGGCTGCCCTAATGGCATCCTTCAAGGCTACAAAATTTCTTGAAGATATAATTGTGCTTAGCTTTTGATTTCTAAGGCCACTTGCAAACCTTTTTATTGCCATTTTTCGTTTATTGGCCTTAGCGTATCAAAAGCGTCCGCCATGCCATCCGCTTGCGCAATGGTTAGGTTCACAAAAATATCTTCTAATTGCTTACCAAAATCCTCAATACTATTTTCCCCTTGCTTAGCAGAAAGCAATTTTACCTGGAGGGCAGTGTCCGACCTTTTAGTTAAAAGATGCGTTCTTATATCGCTCACCAATGTGGTAATAGAAGCATACGTTGATTTTAATCGTAGCTTAGCGCTATTTGAAAGACGAGTTTTTAAAATAAATTTAATTAACGTGGGTTTATCCTCGTCTTTAAGCATAGACTCATAAAATTCTATGGCCTCTATTAACCGAATGGTAGTGTCTTCCGAGTCATTAATCACTGGTAATAGATTCGTAGCAACTTTGATATCAAAAGAAGCCATTTCGGTTTCGGCACTTTGTTTGTCAAAACTCAGAATTTCGGTGTAAAGTTTTTTAATATTATTTACCGTCTCTTTAATGTACCTAATATCAGAATCCCCTAACTGAGCCTTACTTATTCTTTCGTTTACAACAGAAAGTTCATTACTTAGTTGGGCATAACAGAGTTTTGCCTCTTTTATTTTGGTTTGAACTATAGGCGCTCTTCGTCTCTCATGTCTTAATTTTACCAGGTTAGTTCTAATATTTAATAAAGAGTTACAAATCTCGCGAATTTTATCTCCCATTAATATTGTATCCGAAATATCTACTCCAAAATTTGACAACTGGGCCCATATTTTAGAACTCCCATAAATTCATTATATAAACCATAATTTTACATTTAAAACTTACATGCACAATCTTTAAATATTTCTACATACTACTATTTTTATTACTCATTCTCTACTAATCTGTCCATATTACACGTATACCTCCATTTCGTTTATTTGTTCTTCTTTGTCCTAAAAAAAAAACCCTACAAAAGAACTTTAAAATTATAGTTTCTCCTCCTCTTCTAGCTCTGCCCTGGATTTGTGCAGCTCATTTTTATATATTTCCCGCCGGATGGTCCGTGTTAAACTTTTTCTTACTTGCTTTAGGGCCCAACCAACTAAAAGCATAAGTGCTGAGGCTACCAAACCTATCAGGAGCCACTCGGATAAACTTAGCCCACTGTTTTTGGAAATCTCGCTTCTTGCATCACCGTTTGAGGCCTGGTTAATTACTATCTCCTCTTTTGTCTTGGCATTGCCCATTTTTTCCTTTGTATAAATTTAGCACCATCCATCCATTAAAATAATTTTCCTATTCGTTTTTTTTTTTTTCCATATAGTTAATATCCTGGCATGATCGCCATGTAATACTTTAATATCGTTGTTAGATGAAGTCGTGAATAATAAATGAAACCATCGTAGTCTTACTAACGTCTCCGTATATTATCTATATCACTGTCATCAAAAAGTAAAATGCATGTCCCAAAAAGGGTTCATGCCGAGTTACAATAATTTGTTATGCTTTGTTGTTAACCTACATAAACCCGTTGTGCTTAATTGCTATTTGATTTTCTTAACTATTACCAATGTTACCTACAGGGCGTTTCATCCTCATATTACACATCTATATTCTTTTCATCGGCCGAATTGTTCTCTTCTAAGTCTGAAACGCTTTGAGAATCACTAGGTTCATAGTCCCGATCAACTATTTTTCGTTCATCACCCTCACAATTAAAGCGGTCTTCATTTTCATCAAAAATCTGTGACGTACTACGCTTATCGATATTTTTTATCCCAGAAATATGTTGGCCATTTAAATTAAAGATATTTTCGTTATCAGTAGAGCTAGCTGCAAAACTTTCGCTCAAGTGACACTCATCTATGTCATTTTGAAATAAAACTGGCAGACTCCTAATATCTACGTTTTGCAATGGAGTCAGTACAGGCTCTTCATTTTCTATGAGCTCAGACTCATTTGCACAGAGGTCATCGTCAGCATATACAGATATCTCATTACCACCTAGATCCGTGTTATTCATTACATCACTACTCTTATCAGTACCTGGAAAGAGTACTTTTCTAAAATTGCAAGTATTTCCCAGACTACTAAACAGATAAAGAGTGCCGCATATCAATTTAAAAAATATTTCACCAGAAAACAAATTGGGGTGTGCTATTCAAATTCAAAAACTAAAAGTGTTGGGAAAAATCTATCTTGCAGAAAAAGTTCTCCTTTGAAAAAATTCTAAAAAATATCCTCACTCAAAAGCATGTTCAAAAACAAAAAAAGTTATTTGACATTTTTGAAATCGGCAATTTTTCAAAATCACTCTGTAGATTGGAAACACTTTGACACATCAAAATGCGGAAACGCATACACATTTTTGGCTATCTAGACTAGAAATTTCAAACTCCCTGAGAGCCCCTCAATTTGAACTACCCTGTACATTCAGAAAAGTATCCTTCTCATTGTTATACTGTTTGAACACACCCTATATGAAATGGATTAATCCGTTGAAAACAGAGAGGCCCTAGACTACTCTTTTAATATACCCCGTACGGTGCAAAAATATGTTTTTAGATATAGGCCCAATTGTATTGTATTTCTGTAATTACCAGGCAGTTAATATAGACGAAACCATGCATATAAGATTTTTAAATTGGCCTTGTTTTCATTGGGATTATTTTATTGTACCCATTCATCCAATATTCAGTATTTCAAGTATTTAGTTGAAGCAATTTTGAATATTTTACTTACCCATATCGATAATATGTGCCTTTGCAGCTAGTTCAAGAATTTTGGATGTTCTACTACTCATTTTTACATAAAAAGCACAACTCACTTTTCACAAACGACAAACAACAAAAATGAAGATCTATACCGTAGTATTATAACCTCAAAATAACTATTATTAACGGAAAGTGTGGTAAAGCCGCAAAAGCGCGCGAATTTTCTGCAACGCACATAACCAGATATGTGCACTTATGATAGAAAACAAGCGGATGTTAGTTAGCAAAAAAACGGACAAATCTAGTGCACGAGCCTAGATTTTTGATCCAGAATCATTAAGTCTACTTATCCGGTTTTTAGCAGACATAATTATTCATTTTAGATTAATATTGATTGAGAACCGAACAAGTACATATATGTTGCTTTAAGCGGGATAATTCTTATGGTGAAAAAACGCATTTGTCAACTTGTCTTATTTTTAGCAAATAAAATGCTTCCGAAGTGTCAATGATTTAAAGATTTGTCCACTTATCTCTACATTTTGAACGATAAGTCTACTTGAGCGGTTTGAAACTTTGAGAAGTACAAAATTTGTGACTTATCTGTAAATTATTTTGCACACAGATGAAAAACCGGTGTTAGTAGACTTGTCTGGTTTTTACCAAACAAAGCGCAATCGTCTAACAAACCCAGAGGTGCAAAAAACACGATTTGAAAAAAAAATACGACTTATCTGGTTTTTATCCGTCAGTAGTGAATTTTTTTTACCGTTGGTCTAATGGGAACTATGAATTATTTTTAATTGTATAAATTGTTCAAGCAAGTTGTAATGACTGAGAAAACCCAGAAATGATATTTTGAAGAAAATAATTGGGATAATTTTTTTTACTTTTCCGTATAATTTATTACAATTTAAAAAGCAGGTATTTGAGTAATGGATTATGACGTCAGATATTGTCTTAAGCGCGCATCGCTGTTTCGTGGTACTGGGACTGATATTTAATTAATTAATTTTTTAAGCAAATAATCAGGTGATGACTATAAACTTGATCCTCCAAATTATTTATATTGACGCGAAAAATAATTTAAATGAATACAAACAATTTGGCCTAGCCTGAAAATGTCTTCAAATACACTATCAAACCCAATCACCTAGATCCAACCCTTTAAAGGTACCCCATACTTGGAACCGCCATTTAGAAAATGGCGGCCGTTCCATATATGGAACCCTAGTATGACTAGGTATTCGTAAATACTAAATAAATAAAGAAAATCGTATCGAAAGGAAAGCTTTTATTTAGAAAATTTATAATAAAAATTTAAAATTTTATTTGGTATGAAAATCCACGAAACAGTCAATACATAAACCGACGCCACACTTTCTACATTGTGTACGGACAGAGCTGCCCTTATGATTTTGCCCTACACATCGGCGCCGCTTGTTGTTGGGGACGTACTCAACTAAATGATCTACCTTATCAAGGCGGATGTCTGGAGATACTCTCGAGTTTTTTGAATAAGTAGCTGGTCTACCGGCTGATTTCGATAGGTTTTGAAATTTCTTGATATATGTCTGTGCTATTTCTCTTCGAAATTCTATCTGCGTTGTCTCGGCATTATGGATTTTATACATTACCCAGGCGTTTTGAATTGCTGCAGCTAGCAGCCAGGTAAAAATCGGCCACCACCATTTTTTTCCTCTTAGTCCAACCCTGTAGATATTTATATTAGATTCCATTTGGTCAGTACCTCCCATAAATTTATTGTATTGTTCAATACAGCCAGGTCTTTTTATAGAAATTTTCTTTTTTTCTGCCGCCGAATACCTCTGTGCGTTAGACAATGGAAAGACAGAATGAACAGTTGAACCCACGGTCACAACGAAATTATCCATCCATCTAGATACAACAATTGACCGTTTCCACGCCGTGCCTTTTTCACAATTTTTACGTCTGAAATAGGACACTTTTTAGGAAGCGTATTTTCTCTAATAGTACCAGTTCCATTGTACCTCAAGATTTTCAAATGTGACAAAAATTTTATGGAAGTAAATAAATTGTCGAAGTAAAATCTGTATGGCAACAATCTTTTTTGTTCTGGTAATTCTCCTATTAGTGGCTGTCCCAAATTCTTTTTGGTGTTCTGCATTCGAATCAGGTATTGCACATTGGTAAATTTCAAAATTAATTAAACATCCGTTTTTTGAATTCATGCACCAACACTTGTATCCAAAGCGGATTGGTTTTCCCCTTATGAATTGCTTGCAGCCATGACGGCCATAATATTCAATCATACTCTCATCGTACGAAATTTCCATTTGGGGCACAAAATGAGAAAAAAATTGTGTTTGATTTTATCAGCAAAAGGTCTCAATTTAGCCATTTTATCCCTAGGATTGAGCTTGTTGTCCGCACAATGTACAAACTTCATGATTTCTATAAATCTGCCCCTTCTCATGGCTTTATATACGGCAATATTTCTTAGATCCTCTCCTGAGTCCCAATAACTTTTCTTCGATGGTTTATTGTCATACCCTGACACAATCAAGATAGCCAAAAAGCACCTCATTTCATCTTGCGCTATATTAGGATTTGGAGAGTTTTTATATAAAGCATAGTATTAGTTTCCTTCACCAAGAACTGCACAATATCATCACTTATAAAAAGTTAAAATAACTCGACTGGAGTCATATTTCTGTATCTTGAGGTATCAGGTTCCGAAAATAAAACTTTATCTGGGCATACTAAATCCATCTGTTTCAGCCACTTAAAAGTGCCGATATTTTTCTTGACAAACGTTGAAAGTGGCACGTCATCGGGAATATCATCAGCTTCATCAAAATCATCAAAATTTCCGACTCTCACACCACTACTCATAACGAGTTCGGCCCTAGCCTGAAGTTGTTTTCCTGACAGATTATCGATTAGCCCTCCACTGTCTTCATCTGCAGAATCTTCATCTGACAAGTCTCTAGGTTCAGGTGGTTCAATATACATTGACTGCACAGCGTCATTAGGTTCAACGTCATTCCAAAACTCTTTGCTTTCAAACATATCTGCAATTTGTTGCACCGATAATCTAAAATAAATAGCAAAAATAACTACGCGGCAGGCCTAGTGTTCCTTATATGGAACACATAAAAAAAATTAAAAATAATATATAATTAGCTTTTTTACTTGGTTGTCGTAGGCAGTAATCATAAGTAGAAACATTTTAAATTTAAAATATCCCTATAACTTTACCTAAAGTTTTTTAAAAAGTAACCAAATATATACTTACTTGCTAGAAGAAGCCATCATCACTCTTTCACAGACTAAGAACAAAATCAAACTAATCCCCGCCGTGCGTTTGCTTCACCGGCTCACTTGACCGACAATAGATTTCTTACTTATATATTATGCAACCCAAAAACGTTGACTTATAACCAGATTTGTGATTTTTAATATATTTTGGACCACATTTTGTGAAGGGATGTTTTTCGTGCCATATATGGAACGCTAGTCCCTAATGGGTTAATAAAAGTGTATACTTACTTATTTTTATTTTGTACAACTCAACAGTTCAACACCGCCGAAAACAAAATGAGAATGTTTAGCAGCATCTTGTAAACTTTTTAAGCTCTGCGATACAAACATGTAGTTCTGTCTCTATCGTTTGCACGGAATTTTCATGGAAAATACCGGAAGGTATGCATTTCTGTATACCTGGCTTCGAGCGTTCTCATAACGATGGTGGAGAACGGTAACCTCCTATGTCCGATTTACAGAAATTCGGTAAACTTCTATGTCCAAAAGAGATAGTTTTCAGGAGGAAGAAAATTATATTTAAAAATAATTATCTGACATTTTTTTTAATATTAGATAAAGATTATTATTCTATACTATTAAAGTAACCCAATGAATATGAGAATTTGAGGTTATGTATTACAATTTGGCAGAAAATTGACAACGGTAGTTTTGACAGCGAATAGTTCATAATTTTTGCACATATAAGGTAAAAAAGTTTTAACAGGAAAAATGACCGATACATAAAAAGTCATTTATTTTTGGCTTTTTTTAAATTTAAAACTGAAAAGATTTTCTAATACATTATATTAGACATGTTTATATTTTAGGTAATAATACTTTTATTAATTTTATGTATACTATTACGAGACAAGAAATAAAATAGTACATAGTGTATGGTAACACATTTTAGTGCAACAACTTGTCATAGAATTCATGAGCATAGCTTGGTAAAACACTTTTAAGTTCTTGTAAACGATCTCATTTACTTTTTTTAATTTTTAAACCGGAACTGTAAAGGGCAGGGTAAATAAACTGTTTCGAGCTACTTGGCGGCATGGAGGAAGTGTAAGTTCACCTTCAAAATCAAGTTTCTATCGAATAAGGCCATCAGGTGTGTATTTTAAATTGCAGACACTGTTGATGGTTGACTCGTTGACTTTATTTCCTAGTCTAATGGAGGAGTACAATTTGGCTTCAATGATCGTGTAATCTTAAAAAAAAAGAGTGGTTTAAATTGTGTACCCGATATGGGATTTTTATTCTAGCTTCCTTTGTGACGGTAATATAGTCTTCCGGTAAATAAATATTCCTATTTTTTAAACGTTTTTCTATGCTCGCATGATCTGTGTGTGCCCTTTGTGGAGAAACTGTTGTTCAATGGCAAATCCAGTTTTCTTTGAAAGCTGTGCAAGCGCGTTAGATAAAGTTTTGTTTTTATTCTGATAACCGCATCCATCGATCCGAATATAATTAGTTTTTCTGTAGATATCTCCAAGGACCAGGTCACACTTATGTTTTGTGGAGGATAAATCAAACACGAAGTAAAAGAAGATGCCTTAAGTTCCCCTTTACCCTCGTGCCACCAATAACAGCCGACTTCTTGTTCGCCAAATTAAAAATGGTATAATTATGACAGCATAATTTGGTCTTGTAGTACAGTGAGGTTGCTTTAAGAGAGGGATACAGCTTTACTGCTTGTACGTCTACTATGAAAATTACACATTCTTTTAAAATAGCCTTCTTCTTGACGTATTCTTTTTTTGTCCTTGCCTTATCCTTGGCCTGAATATGCGCGTTATGTTCTTCATCAGATAAATTTCCTGTTGGATGCTGGCAACATATATATTACATTGATCTTTTCGCGGTACAAATAACGAAATTTTCTTGCTATCCAAAATATCGATAAATATAAAGCGGCTTACAGACTTGTCGTTGTGGTCATTGCAATGGTCTAAGTCTAGATATACCCGATACAATTCCATTGTTGACTGAAATATCGGTTCCAAATATAACTTCGCAGAATCCCTTCTGCAATAATGGGATTCGAGCTTTGGTAGTATGTTAATAAAAGCTTCTGCATTTACGCTTTTCTTTGTGACATGAAGTGTGACTTGCAACTTTATTTGTACTATTTATGTTCTTCGTCTGGTTAATGGCTTTAATGGACTTCTTAACACCATGTCGCGTCGTGCTGGTGTAACTTTTGTATTTTCATCAGAATTCGATTTTTTAGACCTTATTCCGTGAGAAGCTGTATCAGCCCAATTTTTCACAGAATATACTGCAATACATAAAGTATTACAAAACATGTCACTGCAGACTTCTTTGCGCTCATTTGCAATCTTTAGCTGGTAGAAAAATGTGGCGCCCCTTCTGTCTCCAGATTCTTCCCTCCTTTTTTGTTTTGGAACAACGCAATCGACAAGCGAGGTTACATAGCTTCTTCTGTCTCATGAAAGCTCTTCCCAAAAATGACTAAAAAGTTGTTGCCTTACATTGAAGCACAGAAACGTTTTTCGATTTTAAGCAATATTTTGATGTACATCTAGGACCCATCTCTCTACTACTTCGTGATACTTATCCTCCTTTTCTTTTGATACTCTTGTACTCCCTGCCTGTTTGGCTTAGGTTAATTGTTTTATTCCTTTTCCAGGTTTTGGGATCAGGTTTACGTGTTCTTCTAAATAACTCTACAAGCTTGTACAGTAAACTTGCTATTCAAAGTATGAATTTCATGTTTTTACAGCAATATTTTGGGTATTTTCTTTTAACGAAAGGTTTTTCAATTAAACACATAAGTTAGTAGTTTTCAAAACAAGGAAAATATCTTTATTTAAATGCGAAGATGTTCAAAATAAGAACATATTTTTAAGAACTTCTATTTCCTTAAAATGAGATGTCTTTTTTCCAGTGTGATTTTACTATAAAAATTATAAAATAGTTTAATAATCATTTTATTGCCCTAAAATATATTTAGTAATGTTACACCAATGAAGAATACTTATATAATAAACTTTTAGTTTTATAACATTATTTACAGATTTTAATTTGTATAAGATTATCATGAGAAATATGATAGTTACCAGTTTTTGTAAGAAAACTGCATTACTTTCTAGTATGATAGTTCGACAGAATAGTTTGGAGGCTGATGGATGGCTAAGGTTATATCACGACTCAGTATCCTAGTAGTTTTAGTTAGGTGACCCAATCCGAAACCTGCCATCCCCAGATATACCCTTCCATTTTATGTGCCAATAAAGATATTAGCTTTGCAGCGAATTTGTACTATTTTGAAAATTAACGTCTTTATCTAATGACGTAATATCATATATGCAAAATTTTTCAAAATACTAGATGCCTATGCATCACGTAGGTACTCACTATTGGAACGCATAAGAATCTGAATAGTACCGCAGGCGTTTTATCTAAAGCTCATACGCTGCAGCTGTGATGTTTTTAGCATAGCATCATACTAAACAAAAAAAACTTTTTCAGTTTTATCTCAACCATAAATTAAACCTTATAATACCTTTAATTTCCATTGAAAGTGTCCCCGGATAATGCCATTTATTTATTTATATGAGCCGTTGAAAGGAGAAGTGGCGTAAGTCATTTTAAGTTAGTTTCGAGATAATTAGAGGTAAAGTTTAAAGCAAATAGAAAAATCTGAGGTCTGTTTAAGACGTACTTTTCAATAAATATGTGTCAAAATATGTTCAGTTTACCTCATAGTGTTCAAATCATCTTGAAATATTTTCAAACATTGTAAAAAAGTTAGTAATATTGACTTACGCCACTTTACCTTAAAGAGATAAAATAAAGTTGCTTTTTCGTTCTACTAATTATTTATTATTTTAATGTTAACCAAGTAATTTACAAAAACATTAAAGAAAAATTAAACACAAAAAAATTAATAACAAAATTATTTTTATTCGTGATCTTCAATTAAGTCTAAAGGGCCGATATCAGTGGCCCTAGGATGAGCAGAAAGTTCTTTAAAAAACTGTTGATTCACGGGAGGAATAAACTGAAGTAAATCGATCATATCTTTTCTTTTCTGATACCGATAAAGGAGCGTTGTAAAGGGGAAGGAGTAGAACATTTTCAAAATTATGTGGTCGTCCTTTACTTTGTGGCATTAAGTCAATGATGTCAAAAGGATAATCTTCATTAAGGGTTTCTTTATAGAATATTTTGTATGGTTCGTTTCTTTTAAATCTGAGCCACTGGATTTTCAGCCATGACACAGCTGCATTATTTAAATTCTTTTTACGTTTCGTAATAATCTGTTCCAAAGTCTGAGTAGACACAAAATCTTTATGATCCATAATGTGAACATTAAAAGGGTTTTTTCTTCTAGCGTTTTTGATAATATCGTACCATTCAGTGGGACCAAATTTAGTTCTATTTTTTCCATATTGCTCAATTAACCCAAAATCCCTATCGTTTGGGAGATAGGAGTGGCCAGAGACCATAAATTTATGGTCAATTATTTCAACGTTTAGGTCTTTATCGGAAACCAACTTTAACCACATAAGGGCAGTTTTAATATTTCTATTTTGACCGCCACAAGCGTCGCTGTAAGCCACGATGTGCTTTGACATTCGTGCTTTATTAATAACAAATTTTCTAAGACAGGAGCTTATTTCCTGTGCCCCTCTGGATCCATTTGTTTCATCCCAAACATACATGTACACGTCTTCTTTTTCGTTAAGCACGGGGCATCCAAAATTGTACACGTACATGTTCCTTTTATAATAGGCCAAAGAACATGTTAAAGATGGAAAAGGTAGGGCTTTTTCTAGATCAAAGGTAAAAGTAAACACATCACCCATTATGCATTTTGTTTTATCTTCAGACATCATCTGCCGGGCTTTTTTGGCTTTTTGAAGATGTAGCTCGTGCGCTACATGAAGGTCCCTTAACAACTCCTCACTTTTCTCAACCTCAATTTTTACTTTGTAATTATCACACTTGATACAAGTGTCCTTTAAAGGAGAATGAAAGTGGAGATTAAATTCCCTGCGGAAAATGCTCCTGTACATTGCCTCCGATACTTTTTCAGCTCCATCTTTAGAACATTTTTCGGTGTAGAGGTTATACATTAGCCTAATATTCAATTCAGGATTTAAATATAGTCTGTTTGGATTATGAGATCTTGTATAATGCGACTCATATGCGAGAAAACTCGAAATGTGCTGACGAACGTAGTCTCTATTTTCCTCACTTGTTTTATTTGCCGGTGGACGTTTGCCTCGTAAATCTTCACCTGGTGATGCCGTCCTAAGTTTTTTTATAGCTCGTTGCATCCTGCCATCTGATACTTGGTAAGTGTTAAGAAAATAATTCTTGCATACCTGTACTGAACATATACCTGTACTTACGAAAAAATCATTTGACACAAGCTTTTCGTGTCTACTACTGTCTCGCGGCCGCCGAGTCTGAGGAATCCGTTGCTTGATAAGGCCACACAGGAATGCATTTTGTACAGAATATTCGCCAATTTTCCAGAATCGTTCAAACGAAAGTCTTCTTTCGTCTTCTGATATTTTACTTAGACATTTTTTCTTACAACCACAATCTTTATTAGAAAATGATTTGGCGGCTATTTGCTTATCTTTTTTTGTACTGTAAGATTGACCAGAGTTTCTACATCGCTTACGAATTTCTTGAACGTGCTTAAAAGGTTCCCTAAAACGTTTTCTGCCGACGCGCTTTTTTAACGCATTTTCAACTACGTTTTCAGGACTAGGCTGTTGATTATTTTCCCTGTCGGAATGTTCCTAGTCTAAAACAATATGGGCTCATAAGACATTTGTTTACATGTAAGCAAGATTTAAATCCCTTTATAAATTACAAATTTTACGTTTTAGGCGTGTCTTTAGGTTAGGATTTATTTTTCATAAAAATACATAATATACTTACTGGAATACTCGGATTCGGAAGGAATATATTCACTCTCGGAAGCCGAAAACGGTTCTTTTGAACTGTCAGATTCCAGTTCCAGTCCATCCATTATTTTCTACTCAAAGCAAACAATTTTGCAAACTATCGACACAAATACACGGATTTGTTTTAAAGTATAGTGGCGTAAGTTGACTTACGCCACTTTACCTATCAACGAAAAATCCATTTCATTGAATGGCATAACGATGTGCTGCCCTCTATTAAGGAGTAGCACAACTAACTGAAATTTGGAAAGAATCAGAAAACAGAACCCTTCAATAGCTTTTTACTAATGTTGTTAGTTCCATATTTGCAAATTATTGACTTACGCCACTTTTCCTTTCAACGGCTCATATATTTATTTTATGGAAACATCAAGTTCACAAAGAATGAAAAAAATCACCGACGTTAATATATGTCATGCCACATTTCAAGTGTCCGGTAGGTGTAATATCCGATTTCAAATGTCCGGTTGGATAATTTTTGATTACATTGCTTGAAATAACCGACCATAGGTGTTTAAAACCAGCATAGTTGCACAGTTTTTAAAGTATAAGATGTACTGCATGATTATCACATGCTTCTATTAACTAAACAGTGCTTTAAATCTGCTATTGTATTATAATTTTGCTTTGTAAACCTAATAACATCGAAAACACGCTGTGGACTGGCAGGCAATAAATCTAAGGACCCTATTGTGTCCATTATGTCTCAAGGGATTTAATTATTTCGCAATATTTTTATCGTAAATTTTCGATTACATCTTGGCTGCCTGAGAACAGCTATAGGAAAGTTATGAATTTATGAATGCTCAAGGGATATTCGTATAGATATTTATTTACTAATTTTTTCTGCCTCTTATGTCAATTAGATACGTATAATTTATATATCGTTGTATATGTAACGAAATTTTATTTTAAGATCATATTCTACTCCAATAAATAAACTTTATTCAAAGATTTTCAGGATAATAGCAACTAAAATCACAGGATTCATAAATATCTCTTTGAGTTCGTTTTTTAATAGCATATTTTAAAGTTTATGCTGGATATTATGTACAGGCATTGACAACTCAAACTTTCAGATATAAGTAGCGTTTCCATTTAGACCTGTACAAGTATATTATATACATATATGTACATATGTACATCCGTACATTATGTACATATTATTTTGCAATAGATTAGATCTGACGATGATTTGGACGATGCGATGTTACAAACACCATAATTAGAAAACTACATGCTATTTAGGAATAGTCAGAGCATGTTACCAATTATTGGATTAGTAGGGAATTTAACATCAGGTTTGGATTCTCATCAATCAGAATTGGATTCCCTACAGGAAGTATAATAATTATTTCTATATTTGTTTTATCGTACATGAATGTTACTTACTAACTTTGCGAATAACACTCATTTAACAACCGTTAATTTGTATTGTGTTTTTATATATCTGAAATTATATTAATTTCCATTAGAATTCAAGACATCCACAAAAAAAGCTGCAACAGCTACATAATATAAAACATAAATAGTTTTTCAAAATAATTCATAAGAAAAAACAACTTATACTAAAAGGTTTGTACAACATCGCCTTAGCTACTTGCTATCAAAGTTGTGTGATTAGAATTTAATGCCCCGGTGGCGATCAAACTCAAAGAAATAGACTGTGGCGTACCCACTTTGTTTTCTTGATGTTTTGTTGATAGCTATGGGACCATTATTTCAGGATTTGTTGCTATTCTGAAAGTAGTTGTGGGTTTACGAATAATGTTTTAACTACTTTGGAAAGGTTTTGTTTTACCTTTTTGTTGTGACCATTGTTTTAATGATGTTGAGTCTAAAGCCAGAGGCTCTTTGACTGATGCCACTGAAGGTTTCTGCCATGTAAGCGGGTGGAAGGTTTCGCCTGATGTTAGCGTCTCTGTCCCTTCCACAGGAATGTTTGGGTACATTGACCAAGAGAGGTTATCTCCGCCAATGACTTTTAACATTTGGGTTGCAAAGAAGATACCCGAACCAAAAATACTTTCACTTTCTTTGATCAAGCATGTTGGTTGAAGTTCGCCTCGAACTGCTGGGCCTTCTTGGTCGGCTACAATTGGATGAGGAATTATAACCTGTGACTGAGCTCCGATCTCAGTTAGACCGTTGAAAACGGTAGTTGTAATCTTGAATGTCTTTGTATTAGCTAAGATGTTTGAGATAGCCATTAGAAAATCAAGATTAAAGGCTGTGTTGCCAGGATATGATGGAAACTGAATCTCAGTGATACCCTGGTCAAGGGCTAGATTTTTCGCTTCGTTTCTGCGATGACCTAGCGGACGATAACCAAGTAGATTACCGTTGGGTTGTTGACCGTTGAAGACAACGGTTGATGGATGGTACGCCACATAGACAGTCACTTTTTTATATTTTTTAATCAAAAACTAAATAGAAAATGGTGCTTAATGTTTATACTCGTATTTATACAATAAATTTGACATTTTCAAATTTTTAATTATTGTTTGTAGTAATATTTTTTTACTACAAAAACAAACGCATTAATGGAAACACACTTAAGAGACAATTTTCTTCAGTTTGGGTTGCTTTTTGCTTTCTGTCGTATGAAAGAACCAGTGTACAATACTATAAATCACCATGACTGTCCAATGCCCTTTTAAATTTATTTGCGGAAATATGGACGTTAGCTCATAGTTTTTAGACGCCAACTAACATTTTCCATAAACGTTTACACAATTGCCTCCTACAACTTTAAATGATCATGTTTTATTTACTTATCTTGTTGTAACAAATCTTTCAAAAAACATGCACCTTAAATATGTATGCATCTTTACGCATATTTGCCAGTACCAAATATGATATTCTTAACTCTATGGTAATATTTTTAATGCTATGATTAGAAAATATAAAAATGTTAGAATTACAACACTTTTAAATTGCAAAATATGCAAATAATATCTACTTTCACGTTACTAATACGAAACTAGACTAAAACATGTTTAAGGTCCTGTTTAGTGTCATATATCTGAGAAAATAGACACACAAAATTTAAACATATTTTTTAAGGTTTACCGTTAAAACTTTATACTTATCTGCCTGTGTCTTTACCTTCGTTTAATATAACAAAAAACAAAAAGTACATATACAATTTTAATTAGAAACCTGCTCTTGTCTTTGCCTTTATTTCATAAAAATTATTTAATGTAACAAAAAGCAAAAATTAAATTAGACAAATTTAACGAAACTTACTTTCTTTCTCAAGCTTTATACATGAATTTTTTAAATTGTTTATTTTTAAAGTATTATTAATTCTTTGGAGGTATAACTTAATTTCATTATTTTTTAAAATGCCATCACTTTTACATATTTCCTGCTATTCACTCTACTTCCACTATTTAGTAATGATTTAAACATTGAATAATGCGACAACATTGTTAATACTTTTTTCTCACCACTGCATACATTTTTTATAAGCATTTTCATCAAACCCACCATAATTTGTACAGTAGGTATTAAGTCAATTATCCTTTTGGCAATCTTTGAACGCGTGGGGAAAATAACCCAAGACGGAGGCGATTCCTAAATTGACAAAACGCGATTTTTTACTAAGGTGGTACATAGCACCTAGATGATACGTCTTCTTCTGGGACACCATCCTGCTGTTATTTTTTATTCACTTGATAAGAACCCTGATCGTTGCTTCAATTTTATGATTTCGAGGCTCGTGAGAAGTTTACATATGATACTTTTTAAAATGTTCTTGTGTTTTAACCGAGAATATTTTAGTAACTGAAGCAGTCAGTCCTATTCTAGCGTATAGTAATTTTTGCAACGAAAATTAGATGGATACGTAAACCAACGTCGGAAACAAATTACGCCGTCAATAGCGACGTTAGCATAGGCGCGCCTATTGGCGTCAAGCCCTCAATTGCCGGTCCATCACGTCCATTAATAGGGAATATGCATGTAATCAAAAAAAAACCTGAAATATATTTTTTTGTATTCTCTACATAAATTAAATGTTCACGGCAGTTGCTGTTTTCCATTTACTTTGGGTTTTATTAACAAAAAAAAGGTTTTATTTTGCAAATTTTCCTGCAAATCTACATCTTGTAAAACGTGATCTTATTGGTCGTGACGTAACGTTTCAATTAAGTAAACGTTTTATAATGGCTAGTGTAATGTAAATTTCAGTGTAAATCCATTTTCTTGAGTGTTTCCCAAAGACTAGGAGATTTAGTCGATAGAAAACCTTTTACTTCATTAAACAGACTGGTTATAAATGGCCAAAACGGCATTTTTACAAAGAAAATCGGAAAATTGACTGATGTTGGATGGCGACTTATTTGCCTTCACAATTTAGTTACAAACACTTATTGTTTATTATACTATAAAAATAAATGTACAGCAACATATGAGTACTTGAATTTAGCGATACTAACCTTTATAGATACCTCTTCATGTAAAATTTTTGATTAATTTTGCAGTAGGTACTTTCTTCGACATCGGTTTTTTGGGCACATGAAAAAGGAGGTTGTCAGGGCACTTGCAGTGGTACTTTTGCACATTGGCATACTACAATATTTATAGTTTATTTTTTTAATAGATTTTAACGTTTAATAAAAAGAATTATACACAAATAGCACTGTAATAAAAACACAACCGCTAGCATCATAAACAACAATTTCTATGGGAAAATAAAGCCGGTCTCCACAATCCACACTTGCATTTCTGCTCTTATCATTGGTTGATGTCTTATTAGGCGAGGAAAGAGAGGAGACGCATCAGCAGCTGCTTGGCATAGAGAAAGAAAGCTGATGTGTTGCGGAGTGAAAAAATAAATTTGATGCTAAAACGCGGATGTTTTTTGTGTTGCATAACAAAATTTATTTAAAATTGAATAAACCCCTCATATTTGTAAAATTAATAATAATTGTTGGCGTATAATTTTATATAAAAATGAAGTGTGCTAAACGACTAACTTATAAAAAGTATTGTATTGTGCCAGTATGCACAAATACCAGTGCAACGAGTCCGAACAAACTTTTTTTAGCGTGCCAAAAACATCCTAAGCCAGAAGAAAGTGGTGTAAAGTTATTAAGCGAGACCAAAAGAAAAATGCCCAGCTATCTGAAAAATCATCTTTATTTTACTGTGAGGATCACTTTATTGTATTGGTCTTTGGAGATCAAGAACAAATTAAATTCGACTTCCTTCTTAAATTGGTTTTGAAAGGCCAAATTAAATTTGAGTTACTATTTATTTGGTTTTGGAAGATCAAGACGAAACTAAGTTTGCATTCCTTCTTAATTTTACCTTGGAAGACCAAGGCTAAATTTAGTTTGACTTCCTTCTCAATTTGGTCTTGGAAGGTCAAATTAAGTTTGCTTTACTATTTAATTTGGTATTGAGAGATCAAAACCAAATTAAGTTTGATATTAAGTAGATATAAAACAGGTATAAAAACAAGTTAACTTGTGATTCAAATACATATTATATTGTCACAACGGGAGTTGTTGCGGCTGAGACTAAGTAATAGTCTCTGGGATCTTATGGAGGGAATAAAGTTAAAACAGGTTATAAAAATAGGATTTATTAATTAACTTACAACAAAATAAGGTTTGGCTTCGAATAAATAAAATAAAATATCGCCCCTGTAGAGCAACAAGGGGCCAAGCGACAAATATTAAATTTTTGAGATATCTCCTATAGCAATATCCTAGAACCCTAACTAACGTTGTGTAAAAAGGTGACAAGCGCCACGTAGGGATTAAGGAGACAGCCGAGGGGACAAACGCGAAAATTAAATAAGAATGAGAGCAAAAATTTTGAAAATTGCAGTTTTTCTGCTTTCCTCAACAATCTTGTATTTGACGATTGACCCCTTGTTGCTCTACATTGCTCTACATGGGCGATATGTACTTATTTCTCTTACATCTTTTCTGTAAGGGCGGTTCTTCTCCCGACCAACGGGCACATGTCTTATCTCAACATCTCTGTAACGACTGCCTATCACTTTATCATCCAGTGATCGATGATCGATGCATTGCTAGGTCAGCATAACTTAGCTTACTCCTTAAAGTTAAACAAAACCGAGCTGACCTGCAGTGTCATCACCAAGTCCACCGAACAACAAAGTGTCTATTCATCGTTGCCAAAATAATCTTGATATAAACAGTGTGATTTTAAAAATAATTAATAAAAAGATCTGTAATATTAACATGACTATGACATATGCCCCTCGTTCGCGAAAGCATGTCCCACAGCTTTACAAAATTTCCATTTTACTATACAATTCAGATATGTTGGTCAAGCCGCCAGAAGTTAATTAAAATTAGCAAAGAACAGATTTTTGATAAAACTTATAAGTTGATGAGAAATTGTATCAATTTTTATCCAGTCTTGATAGGGAGAATCTTGAAGAGACGCATATAGAAAATATGTATTGCTTATTTTTGTTTTGCCGTATTTACTCAGTGAAATAACTTTCTAACTCTTTAACTTTACTAATATTTCATTGATACCCACATCTAATGTCATACAGAAGCTTCAATCTTATCAACTTAAGTATTACTTTTTCTAGTGAAAAGACAATTACAAAGGTCAAATAATCTAAAATAAAATCAAACTTGTTAGTGCAAATAACATTTCTTTTAAAAATCTACATAACAAAACCTCAAAAAGTAGCACTCCTTGAAAAATGAGATCGTGACACACAGACGTTTACTGAAGATTGGCTTAATTTTAATAACGCTGATCAATGATAAATATGGACAAACTCCCCGGGCCCGCACCAGGCGCGGCCCGTGAAATTTTAAATATGTCGTATTTCAGTTCGTACGCATGGGACCCACACCAAATTATAGGATGTTACTATTGGGTACTCTAGAAACAATTTGTAAAAAAATATTTAATTTTTGAAAAAAAGTTAATTTTTTGGGCTGCCTCACCTAAGATCTGAGAAAGTTCTGAAGAAAATTTTATTTCCAAGGTTTTTTCATACATTTTATCAGATTGTATGGATAAAATTCAAATTTCATTGAATATATAATATATATATATATATATATATATATATATATATATATATATATATATATATATATATATATATATATATATAATATAATATAATGTAATATCTTGAAATTAATTGGTTTTTAAAATTTTTACCCTAAAATATTTTGTCTAAGAAATAATCTAAAATGTCATTTCTGTAAAGAAAATTAGAATATTTTCACGAAATTTGGAATTGGTCGATAAAATTTGATATACTTTATGAAAAAATATGCTGAGTAAAATTTTCTTCAGAGCTTTCTCAGATCTCAAGTGAACATGCCCAAAAAATTAACTTTTTTTCGCAAATTCCAAATTAAATATTTTTCACGAAAATGATTGTAGAGTACCCAGCAGTAACATTTTATAATTTGGTGTGGATCCCATGCGTTAGAACTGAGATACGACGATCCAGAAACCGCCACTGGCCCGCACTGCTTTGAGGAACCCGCACCTCAAAATATACTTATTAGTCAATTAGTATAAAACTTTCCTGCTCCGAGGCCCGTCCCGGCTCTCGATTATCAGCCAGGGAGCCTCGGGCCAGAAAAACTTTACCACCGGTGCCCGTGCCGGCTCTCGACGGCCCTGTCTCCAATCTCCACTGCCATTGTGCGATTGTGTCCAGGTACATGGAATATAGAGTGCTCAACAATACTTATGAATATATAAATTCCTAATTTTACATGCTAGGTACTAATAAAATTAAAATTAGAAAATACATTTCTCTTTACATGTATCTAATAATAAAAATCACTAATATTTAAACTAGTCTATGAACTAAGTTTACTTTTCATGAATTACAATTTCTTTTATTCAAAAAATACAAGCATGTTTAAAATAACAAAGCTAGTTTTTTGAGTATTTTTCCTTATTGGTGCTTTTGGCCAGTCTAATAAAGTCTCAAATGAATCATCCATTTTCTCATTTTTTTCCTTCCTATTAAATGTGTCCCTTGTGTTTTATCTAATGGTTTCTCGATGTAATTTTCACAATAATTTCCGTTTTCATTTTCAATATTTTCTTTTATGTTTAGTTCTGTGATGTTATGTATGTAGTCATTATTATCATCTATACTATAGCTTTTTATCAAGTCATATTTTTCAGAAGTTGTGCCTGTTCTTTTTGATTATTTGTTTCGGTTTGTAATAGCAGCTGATCATATGATATTACTGGCAGATCTTCAAGATAAATGAGGTTGCTCTCTGGCTTTTTACCACAACAAGTACTTTCTTTATTTTCTTCGAATGAATTCCATAGTTTAAACAATATTTGAAAATATTCATTGTTAGTTTCGGTTATTTTTGAATTATTATTCTCCATCGACTCCTTAAAGTACTCGAATTTCTGGATATTTTTTTCTCCAACAGCATCAACAAATATGCCATAATCTAAGTGATGTCTAAGTTTGTCAATAGCGCTGTTAGGTTCTTCTTGGAATATTTCGGGTTCATCATGATCTTTTCGCTTCCCCAAACACTTTGTCTTATCTATAGCTGAAAATGAAAAAGGGTAAAGACCTGTTGCTCTAAATCCATTAATTATACTAGAAGGCTTAATATTTTGAACCACTATTTTTAAAATTGGAGCAAACTTCTCTTTGGTCAATTATTGATCGTTGGGATTTTCTCTTCTCCAATCTAATACTGCACGCTTCCAATACATTTTTATCGGATTAAATACCCCAACATCGGCTGGTTGGAGTATTCTGGTGGCGTTTGGGTAGAGAGCAATTAATATTATTTGAAGTTTTTCGCAAAGATTACACACCTGAAGGGTTAAGTGTGACTTATGTCCATCGATAAAAAGTACCACTGGAAATTGACATTTTTTTTTACCAAGAATGGATGAAACACTTTACTGATATATTCACAAAATGTTTCGGATTTCATCCACCCATTTTCGCTAAGGCCGATCTCAAAACCTTCGGGAACTGACTGGAAAATCGCTGCAGGTAATCTTTTGTACGGATAGATTATTATCATTGGTGGGGTAGTTTCTCCTGAAGCCGAAAAGGTAAACATCACTGTCAAATTTGCTTTCGCGACTGCTCTGTCAACCTCGTACACATTTTTACATCCTTTCGGTGCCAAAACTTTTGTTTCTTTTGGCCCTAGTAAAAAGCACGTTTCATCTCCGTTAAAAATTCTTTGTGGCTCCTTTAAAATGGAATCATATCCTTTTGAATTTAGGTATGATTCTATGTCTGAAAACCATTTCTTCAGGTCGCCAGGGGAAATACAAGCGCTGCTATGCGTAACTACTTCTGCTGTCCTTTCTGTCAGTTCGCTATGGGGCGCCGTAAAAATGATTCATACCAATGGTGGCCAGGCAAGTTATTAACAAAAGTTGTATTGCGTTTATTGTGGTCAAGAAACTCTTTCACAGAGAGTTGAACATCTTCTTTTCTACGTGGAAATCCCTTTTTTGAGAGTCTAGGATCCACTTTACTAAAACATCTTCTTCAGTGGGCGTTAAGATAGATGGTGGGACATGGAGAATTTTTCTAAATTTATTAGAAAGCCAAAACTGGATTGTGGCCCAAGGAACGCCATACGTTTTGGAAGCTTCACTTTTTGAAACCCCATTTTTAATTGCGTTAAGTGCTAATGTAATATCCTTTGCAGTGTATCGTTTATGGTACTTAGAACCTACTTTAACTTTCGGCATTATGCAATAATACCTCCGTATGTCTGAAAACCAGAAAAAAAACTTATCAAAACCACAACCCTACTTAATGCCAATAACTAGATTTTAAAAATATGCATTCAGCTCTGATCATTGGCATACCTGCCAATCATTAGATTTCGAACGTTTACGCGACCCAGTTATTGGCAGATTAATATTTATAAGAAAGATGCATTTTAAGGTTAGAAAACACATCTAAATAACTAAGACAACTCATCTAATAATTGGAAAAAAACCGCCATACGTATAACATGCAAATTACTCATTTGAAATGGAAAAAAAAGAAGGCACTTACCTTACAAATTTTGTTAGAATTTGACGGGATTTAAGACATAAAATTTTTAACATTTATTTTGCTAACACACACAATCGGTAGATTGGCGGGAAAAACTGACATACAAATGAAACGTTGCCGGATTTAAGAAAAACAATAATATTTAAGGGATTCTAAGACCAATATTAAAAAAATATATTTAAAAGGCACCATGCCAAAAATTGGGGGGAATGCCAATTATTAGGTAGTTTACCCTATATAAAATTTGAACCCCTGTTCCATCCCCTTAGGAGTTGAATTCTAGAAACCCCTTCCTTAGTAGGTTTTGCTTAATTGTGTTTCATAATAATAGTGTGTTATATGACTTGTATACTTTTGTGTTTCAGTAAAACTACCGGAATTTTAAAAAAATCCACAGAAAAACATAACCAAAATTTTTTTTTGGAAAACCGTGAAACCGCCGGAAATTGATTTCAGGTTGGTGTTCTACGACCCAAAATTAGGATATATGCAAAATTTCATTAAAAAATTCGGTGTTTCCACTAATGCGAATAATTACCGAAACATATCAGCATTAGATATAATTTTTGTTTGGTTTTTCCTGACCGTTATTAGATATAAATATTTTGTATATTTCCTGGTATTGCGGTCATGTGATGATTAATTGAAAAAAGTAAACTTTTTTATATTTTTACATTTCGGTTTATTTTTTGCTAAACCATCTTCAGAAATTGTCTACAAAAAATTTTTCAACTTTAAACATTGAATAAATTTTAAATATAAAAAATAGATAACATACCTTAATTTAGCTTGTGCACATCACGATACACTTACACACGGTATGTCGACGCGCAGGTATTGTCTGTCCTTGTCGCACGTCACGTGTGTTGCAGAATGTTGGGATTTATCATTTATTTTATACCAAATGCGGATTGTTTTATCATTTTGTGATCCCCTTTTGTGACGGGCAAAGTAATTTGGTTTGGTTTAGGGGTTATTAATAGTATTAAACATTATTGCCTTTTGAAAACTTAAAATATTTAGTTAAAAATAGGAATAAATTGCTTTAATATAGAATTAATACAATCGCCAATAGTTTGTATAAATGGTATTTACCTATTAATTTACATTTTTTCGGTATTTTGTATTTGTAAATTTTGACATCTTCTTTTCTAAACGCTTTTTACAATTTTCAAAACTAATCCTACGGTTTAAATCTCTTAGTCTAATGTAAGTTCGTGTCCTTGACAAACATAGGAGTACCTCGAAAGGAATACTTGTATCAGGTATCTTGCTCATAGTGCGTTCGGCTAATTTTTTAAATAAATGTTTCCCACTTGACAATGGTGTTCCATGCATATTATTAAATTCACATTCCATTATTTTAGTACCTTGTAACATGTCTTCATTCGCAAGTAGAAGATTTCCTCTTGAGATGAAACTCAGCCAACTTTGAGACATTCTATCGATTTAAATTTTTTTTGTTTCCACACCTAATTCGTATATTCCTCTAAACCTGTGCGCCACATAGCCTGCTATATATTTTAAGGCTTCTTCATGTACTGTTTCTTCCAGTTCGCAAGATTTCAGTAAATCAGTATTTTCACTGCTATTCTCATTTTCTGTTTCTAAAATGGACATTTCTGTGTACGGGGGATCAATAAATGCACACTCCTTCATCATACTTTCTTCTGAGTTGTCAGGCATTTCGGTAAATATTGTTACATTCTGCGTTAACTTGGAAAGAATAGTATTTGTCAAACAAGCTTCTTCGGTAACTTCATGTGATTGTATTTCTAGTGGCTTAAGTAAACAAGGTTCCATGTTATCTACAGTATTTGTGTTTGATGTAAATATTTCAGCAGAGTTTTTACCTAGTATATACCATCTTAGACGATATACAAAATCCAACGGATTAGGGTGATCATTAGCACCACCCATTCCTCGTATGTAAGAAAAAAAATTCTCTAGAACGTCCTGATTGAGTCGTGAAGTTAAAATATATTCGACACCATATGTTAAATGTACGTAGTCATAGAGTTTTAATATCGATTTATTTGTCAACAATATGCCCTTTTGGAATGGGATAATAGATTTATGTTTTCCATCAATTAACGATGATACCAGACTAGTTACACGATTTAGCAGTTTTTGTTGCGCTTCTAGGTCTGTACCGAAAGCATTTTTCTCTATACATCCCGAAAATTTGTTACTGGAGTTCATCAAATCAAACCAGTCATTAAAGAGTTGGCAAAAGTCAGATACGACCTGCCAATTTGAGTTTTCTGGTAGAAATCCATTTTCCCCAAGGTATTTGATAGCTTTTGCCGTTGAATTTGAAAGAAGTTGTACTGCTGGTCGAACTTTCTGCCGTTCGCCTCCTTTAACTTCTAGATGGTATTTTGTCAGTTTATGAGCTATTGTTAATTCTGAAATTGAACAATCTAAGAGAATTTGGAAGCATGTTTTATCAATTTTCTTTTCGCTGACATCAAATCCTTGATCTAAGAGATGGTTTCTAACAAGTTTAATTAAGTGTGGCACATCTGCAAAAACATATATATTCAAGTTTTGGTCCGAAGGGTGGCTGAAATAGCAATTTTTGTCATGACCAATATTTAATTTTGACCATAAGGACATGTTTCCAGGGCCCATGTCACTAACTATTGCCACTACAATAAGTCCTGCATTATGTAGCTCTTGGATAATGTTATTAATGATCGCAGGGGTCATGGACTGATCAAATTTAAAATATATAGGTTGCTTCCAATTCTTTAATAAACCTCGTACCATGACAGTTTGGCAATTTTTAAGAGGTCCAATTTTCTCTTCGTGTTTTTTCTCAATGTCAATTCGGTTAGATACATACATTTTGTCAAATGATAAAATGCACAGTTTATCAGTTCTACTAAGACTCATTACTGTACATTTTAATAAAGAACAAACACTATGCAAAATACCAGGTGTTAAATCGAATGTAGCCGCCCAAGTTCTTAGTGTTGATAGAGCTGGTAAAGGATGTCCATTAGTCCTTAAATATCTATAAGCTTTGGGACTTACGCTACATAAAGATATTGCGGTAGCAATATCGTCAGCACTCCAGCGAACATTTTTGTTTTCGGGATTTAGGAGTTTTTTTATTTGACCTGGCGTGAAGATCTTATGCAACGACTTTTTTATATGTTTTTCCTTCGAGTCTTTCTCTTCAATTTTATTTAATAGTAAACAATTTTCTTTATGCAATGCTGATATCTTGTCTTGCAACTGTTTTATTTTATCATTATGATTCTGGCTTGGAATCCTAGAAAACATAACAACATATTAGAAAATCAAAATTTCGTAAACTAGATAATAATAACCTACATTATGTCGTCATATTCTTTACTTTCTCCTTCGCTAGATGCTGTACTTGTCGATGGTTCATCAATTTCTTGAGTTCTCTTCCTTTTTGCCATCGTCTCAGATCTTTGAGAACCTTGATTCTCATCATCAGCCTTTCTTAATGGTAATTTTAGGGTCGGTAACGCTCCATCTTTTAAAATTCTTGTGTTTTTTGATCTATAATTAAACAGCCTCTGTCTTAAGGGGATTTCAAAACATTCAGTTACGAAATGCTCTGAACAAATGCATGCTAAAAATGAAAACGTAATTATCAACATAGCCGAATAAGGCCATTATTCAAGTTACTGCTTGCGAAAAACGTATTCAATTACAGTGTAGAGTCCAATATGTCTTACCATTTTTCAAGTTGATTTTATCCTCTCGACATGCAATAATCCACTGTTTAGCAATATCTTCTTGTTTCGGAAACCGAAAATATTGTATCTCAGTCCCTTTTGTTTTTCTAGTATAGTTTTTACAGCCCGCGATCGCACAGTTCACCATATTTCAGGATTTACTGGTTCAAAATACTTACAAACTATCAATTAATTTCTTTTTAATACAAAATTAACGAAAAACACAGCACAATTCGAAATAAGTAACTTCAAACGAGACTCTTAACAAGAGAATGTCCTATGTAAATATGTAAATGATATATATCGCGCTCGGTAATGCAACACACGTGACGTCATTGCGCCGCCGAAACGAATTTCGTTCGAGTGGCTGACATACCGTGTGTAAGTGTATCGTGGTGCACATTATACTTATACTATTACATTTTTGAAATTTTGCTATAAATAATTACAACTGAACTTTTCAAAGGTATCTTTTAAACTGGTATAAGAGAGCGGTACATTTAGGGTTTTATTGCCGGGTAAAGGTACGCTTGGAAATTCCCATTTAGGTATAACTATATTTTCGTTTCTATTTATTTATGCAAAAATTTGCATTTTATTGCGAAATTAGGTTGTTGTAAATGACGCTCAAGTTTTCTGTATCAGTTCTAAAAGTGATAGTGTTATTTGTTTTTTTAATATGAATCATTTCTTTTATGTTACGTTTTTTATTATTTGTTTCATAATCCAATATTTGTACATCGTTGAAGTTAAAATTATGTAAATTGTCCAATGCATGTTTTGATAGAGCCGTGGGATTTGTATTTGTGTTTCTTATGCTGTTTTTATGTTCCTTAATTCGGTTTTTTAGATATTGTTTTGTCTGTCCAATGTATGTTTTTGGACAGTCTAAGCACTCTATTTTATAAATTAGATTTCTTTGATTATCTTTGGGTGTGTTTGGTTTTAACTTAGTATATAGTTTCTTTGTTTTATTGTTGGGTTTTTCAGCGATATTAATGTTAAATGGTTTAAGGACTTTCTTTATTCTGTTATTTATTTCAGGGATATATGGTAATGAGATATATTTGTTTGTTTCTGAATTTTGAGGTTTGGGTTTTCTGGTGTTATTGTATATTTTATTTATTCGGTTTTTAATGGTTGGTTCAAAGAATTTTTTTGGGTAATTATTACTTTGTAAGACATTTTTTATTTTATTTAGGTTTTGTGGTCTGTTTATCGGGTCAGTTAGAATGAGGAATTAGGTATAATATTCCCTAAAAATACCTTAATGCTTTAACACCTTTCATTTCAGCAGACGTAAAATCGGAATTCGTAGCGAAATATGCCGTCATCATAAACGGATCCACTTTGGGTAAGTTGTCCCACTTGGCTTCAACAAATCCCGTATCGGCCATTTTAAACTGGTTTTCTTTCAAGCAGAATACCTAAACGTTCGCGTTTTTGTTTCGTTTTGGTTTAGTGACGTTAACCGTTAAACTTTCACTTCAGCAGATGTGAAATCGGAATTCGTAGCGAAATATGCCGTCATCATGAACGGATCCACTTTGGGTAAGTTGTCCGACTTGGCTTCAACAAATCCCGTATCGGTCATTTTAAACTGGTTTTCTTTCAAGCAGAATACCTAAACGTTCCCGTTTTCGTTTAGTTTTGGTTTAGTGATGTTAACCGTTAAACTTTCATTTCAGCAGACGTAAAATCGGAATTCGTAGCGAAATATGCCGTCATCATAAACGGATCCACTTTGGGTAAGTTGTCCGACTTGGCTTCAACAAATCCCGTATCGGCCATTTTAAACTGGTTTTCTTGCAAGCAGAATACCTAAACGTTCCCGTTTTCGTTTAGTTTTGGTTTAGTGATGTTAACCGTTAAACTTTCATTTCAGCAACGTAAAATCGGAATTGTTAGCGAAATATGCCGTCATCATGAACGGATCCACTTTGGGTAAGTTGTCCGACTTGGCTTCAACAAATCCCGTATCGGTCATTTTAAACTGGTTTTCTTTCAAGCAGAATACCTAAACGTTCCCGTTTTCGTTTAGTTTTGGTTTAGTGATGTTAACCGTTAAATTTTCATTTCAGCAGACGTAAAATCGGAATTCGTAGCGAAATATGCCGTCATCATAAACGGATCCACTTTGGGTAAGTTGTCCGACTTGGCTTCAACAAATCCCGTATCTGTCATTTTAAACTGGTTTTCTTTCAAGCAGAATACCTAAACGTTTCCGTTTTCGTTTAGTTTTGGTTTAGTGATGTTAACCGTTAAACTTTCATTTCGGCAGACGAAAAATCGGAATTCGTAGCGAAATATGCCGTCATCATAAACGGATCCCCTTTGGGTAAGTTGTCCGACTTGGCTTCAACAAATCCCGTATCGGTCATTTTAAACTGGTTTTCTTTCAAGCAGAATACCTAAACGTTCCCGTTTTCGTTTAGTTTTGGTTTAGTGATGTTAACCGTTAAACTTTCATTTCAGCAGACGTAAAATCGGAATTCGTAGCGAAATATGCCGTCATCATAAACGGATCTACTTTGGGTAAGTTGTCCGACTTGGCTTCAACAAATCCCGTATCGGCCATTTTAAACTGGTTTTCTTGCAAGCAGAATACCTAAACGTTCCCGTTTTCGTTTAGTTTTGGTTTAGTGATGTTAACCGTTAAACTTTCATTTCAGCAACGTAAAATCGGAATTCGTAGCGAAATATGCCGTCATCATGAACGGATCCACTTTGGGTAAGTTGTCCGACTTGGCTTCAACAAATCCCTTATCGGTCATTTTAAACTGGTTTTCTTTCAAGCAGAATACCTAAACGTTCCCGTTTTCGTTTAGCTTTGGTTTAGTGATGTTAACCGTTAAACTTTCATTTCAGCAGACGTAAAATCGGAATTCGTAGCGAAATATGCCGTCATCATAAACGGATCCACTTTGGGTAAGTTGTCCGACTTGGCTTCAACAAATCCCGTGTCTGCCATTTTAAACTGGTTTTCTTTCAAGCAGAATACCTAAACGTTTCCGTTTTCGTTTAGTTTTGGTTTAGTGATGTTAACCGTTAAACTTTCATTTCGGCAGACGAAAAATCGGAATTCGTAGCGAAATATGCCGTCATCATAAACGGATCCCCTTTGGGTAAGTTGTCCGACTTGGCTTCAACAAATCCCGTATCGGTCATTTTAAACTGGTTTTCTTTCAAGCAGAATACCTAAACGTTCCCGTTTTCTTTTAGTTTTGGTTTAGTGGTGTTAACCGTTAAACTTTCATTTCAGCAGACGTAAAATCGGAATTCGTAGCGAAATATGCCGTCCAAGTGGAACTTGGTTTGCTTAAAATGTTCCTTTTACATTGACGAGCATTCCCCTGTCTTTTGTTTTCTTCTTTCTGCTTCAGTTCTTCCAAATTAGGAGTAGTTGTTAAAACTCCGGTTATTGTTTGTCTAATCTTCCATTTTCTAGTTCCACTTGCTATAGGCACTGGAGAAATTTCCTGCAAGGTAATTCTTTTTTTTTAAATGTGGGTTTTCTTTCATATAATTATCTCCCTGGTCATCTCTGGCATCATATTCTTCATTGCGAGTTTCATCTTGTTCTTGTTGCACAGCTTTTTCCATAACACCACTTTGTTTTATTTCATTGCTGACCGACTCTTCTGGTTGATTAGATGTTTCTCCTTCTGTACTGCTTGGTTCCAGAAATCTATCTGTGGTCTCAGCCGGCTCAAAAAACTCATCTGGGAAAATATTTGGGTTGAATGGGCAAATGCCGGTGTTCAAAAATCCACTTGTAGCGTTTCTTATTGTTGCTGCTTTCCCATAAGCAGAAGTGAACAATTCACCGATTTGATTCTGTGTGATTATTCGCCCTGGATGGTTTTTTAACCAGAGTGCACATTCCTGATTATAAAATGTCTTCAGGGGACCGTAGAAGCACACGTCGAGCGGCTGCATACGATGTGTGCAATGCGCAGGGAAGCACAACATAATTATTCCATTGTTTTTGGCAAATGTCAATGGCTTCAGAGATTTATGGCTACTGTGCCCATCTAGAAGTAATAAAACTTTTGATTCTAGAGATGCCTTGACATAATTCTGGAAATGCTCTAACCACAAAACGAAGGTATCAGCTGTCATCCATCCAGTTTCGTGAAATAATCCCAGGGACCCTGGAGGTAAAGCATCTAGAAGCTCCTCCTTTCTATTTTTCCTGGGAAAAATCAAAGCTGGCGGCACGAAATTACCTATACCATTCATGCAGCAGACACATGTTACATGCTGACCTCTTTCGGCGCTAGTTAGCGATCCAACTTGTTTCCTTCCGGTTTTCGCGAAAATTTTTGGAGGCCTCTGCACTGTGGACAGACCACTTTCATCCATATTATAGATTCGATGAACGTCAATTTTCTCTTTTCCACCGTCATTTCCAACGTATTAAAAAAATTTTGTATTTGTGGCCTATTAAATGCCATAGCTCTAGCAGCAGACACAGCTTCAGGTTGCCTTAGGGATATTTCAGGATGTCGCATACGAAATCCTCTCAGCCACTCTCGTCCAGCGCTGCGATCTTTAAATCTATTTGGAATGCCATTTTTAGTGGCAAATTCATATGCAAGTTTTTTTATGTCTGTAGTAGTTATCCCAAACAATCTAGATTCTAATAACAATATATGCTTAACAAAGACTCTTTCTTCATCTTCACTAAATGTGGTTGAGAATCGTCCCAAAACCTTTGCACAACCTTTGGCTCTTTTGTTTACGTCATTTGCTCTTCGTCGTAACGTGGCCTGAGGGACATTGAAGAGTTTAGCTGCTTTCAATCATCCCATTCGACCACCTTTTACAGCTTCAATAGCATTCCGCATTGCTTCTTCATCCCACGATTGTCTGGTTGACGTCCTTTTACGTTTACCCACCATAGTTTAGCTAAAAAAACAAAAAATTTTCCATTTTTAAATTCAAATTGATTTGCGTAGTGTGGTTGTAAAATGGCATAGTGTGTCATTCTACCTTCATGTATACCTATGTCGTTTTACACGCAATAACATGTGATCCTTTGTTCTTACCTTATTACTTTAATCTGTTATTGAACGACAATTCGGCGTATGTGCATCTGTAGTACACGCTTACAGTTACATCCGATCGTAATTTGACTTGAAAACAAATACAATTTGGTAATAAAAACACAGTTTCAACACAGCACCTTAAAAGTTTCTACACCAGTAAAAATAATTTTTTGAGGTTAACTGCTGCTGATCCTAGCCGCAAACCAAATCGAATGCAAACATGAAGTTCGGTTGCTTTTTGCTACACAAAACCTTTCTTATCCGCTAGGTGGCACCAGTAGTTCCGAAATAAAAAGCGCTATGTCATTTTACATGCTATGTCATTTTAGGACACTTTCCCCTACCTCTTCAATCTTCGTATTTCTTTTAGTAAGCATAACAGAATTGCAAGCTGATAATGAAGCACCGATTATTTCTTTAAGTAATCTCCACATCAAATAGATACACAACACTTTTTTCAAACTTTCATAGTTTATTAGTCTTTTAGGAACTTTGTGACGGTTCGGAACATTTTTGAAGAGTTTTTACAATCACAGTTATTTTCAGAAAAATATACATAATTTTTGTTGTTTAATACAGAGGGATTATTGCAACGCAGACTACTATTTACGTATATGAACAAACTATTTTAACTTAGACGGCAACAACAAATAATTTTCTCTTTGAAATGCGGCGGCCATAACTGTATTGTAACCCGAGAAGACCATCTCGGACTGTAACTGTATCGGATAAAATTTCTTTACGTATTCCTTAGTCCGAGAGTCGGTAAACATTTTGTATTTCCTCTCCCAGAAATAATGTACTATAATTATTGTAAAAAAAATCACCTTTTTGACTTTAGGTCTTGTCCACTTACATTTTTCTATTCCTAAGCGTATAATATTACAATATTAACAATCAGTTTGGTAAATCAATTGATATAGGTACAATCGTACGAGAAAATACTGACTTGCTTTCGGACTAATACAGAAATTGTTGATTTTCTAGACGTTCGTAGGTAGGCACCCCTCGGTTGAGCTTTACGTTAACATGTAGATTGCCACTTATCTCGTGACGTAACTTTTTTGCGCAGCCAAATAGCTGCTTTTAAATTGGAATAAATTTTACCGGAAAGTAAAAAAAAAAATTTAACTAAATTAACCCAGTAATGTTCTTCAAAATAGCATTTTTCGGGTTGTAATGACTTCCTTCGACGATTTATGCAATAAAAAAAAATGTGCACATTCCTTATTGGGTGACTGTAACATAGGCGTGCCTTAAAATGGGGCAATTAGCGTCATGTCCTAAGTTGCTGGCTGATCATGTTAGTGAATTGTTTTGGTAATCATTATTGTTTCAAGAGAGCGGGAGGAAGGGTGTTTTCTGTCTCTAGCTGTCTCTGTTCACTGAAAACTTAATAATAATCCTAAGGTATGTTTTATTAAACCATGGACCATAAAATTGACCATTTCATATAGTACTAGTTTTCATCAAATTTTACATTTAAAAGAGTTATTGCTGCAGTACATACCGCACATTCCGTCATAACTCAAAATTTATAAATTTTACAGGAGAAGCACATGAAAATTTGAGTTAATGCATTCTAAATATAAAATATATTTTAGGCTTAGAGCAGGTCAGATCGGATTTAAATTTATGTGGTTGAAGACTGACTCTAGCTCAATATTTATATAAAATATACCTGTGTTTTTTTGTAAATAGTCAAAGTTTCCTTATTTTTGGTGTTCCGTGCTAAAATTAGCAAAACGGGACACTTATGGAATCACTTCGGTGTCCGTCCGTCCGCGACCGGCCGTCTGTTAATCACAGGCAATTTTTTCTGAAACTATGCGGCGTAAAAATTTGAAATTTAGTACGGAGATAGAGTCTGTTGGCGCAATTATACACGTGAAGTACAAAAAGTTGAATTTTAATTCTCGGGGTTAAAGTCAAGGGGTAAATCGGGAAATGGAAAAAAAAAATTTCAAGGGATAAATTGGGAAATGAAAAAAAAAAACTTAAAAGGCATCATGTAGGGTGTCAAATGAAAGCTTGTTGAAACACGAATTCAACGATGGCTGTCCCCCACCCTTATCACCAAAAGGATCGCTCAGAAAAATCTGAAAAAATCATGAACATTGAGAATTAGGTGTTAATTGAGCCAAAATTATTGAAAAATTGTAGCGCAATCAATTGTTATAAACAACTTAATTGTTTATTTCCTGCTGAACCATTGGTTTTAGAGAAAAAGTTTTTGTAACAAAAAATATGTCCCGATGTAAGGAACAACTTCTGTCCTTACACGTTTATCAATATTCTTAATTTGCAGTCGAAATGCATCCCACTCAGCTCCGCTCATACACAATACACTTTTCTTGTAAAATTTCTTTAGTAAATTTTTGAGTTAAAACTAAAAAACACAATACATTTCAATACAACACGTTATATTTCTTAATCATTAATACATACCTTATTAAAGTTAAAGTTTATGGCAGTAAACATGAAAACGAACACAAAACATCAAAATAACCTATACAGTAGCAACAGGTAAGGTAAAAACTAAATAAACTTAGATCCTAACAAATCAAAACAGAAACAAAACTTTAGTCAAAGAAATTTAGACAAAGATGCTTCTTTGAAAAAAATGATCTCTAAAACAGAGAATGGTAAAAATTATGATAGTAGGTCGGTATATAATTTTTATCAAGAAGTAATAATTGAAGAGTAAAAGTCTGGAATGGTATGCTTTCTGCAGCTCCGGTATTGCTTCTAGAGTCTCCTGTAGCGGATCCCGAAGTTCAGGTATTTTTTCGTTGAATTTACCTGTCATTTACAGTTCGTCAATCGTTCTCTGAATAAGAATTTTTGTAAAAAAAATACAAATGGATGACTCTTCTACTTTAACTATTCTAACTTTCCTTAAAAGAACTTTTTTGCCTCGATATTTCCACTATAATTTGACTGTTGAAAGTTTTTTGACATCTAGGAAATCATCGAAATTTTTCAGCTGTGTAGGGTTTTTCCTTTATTTTAGCTACTCTTATAAATGCTATAAACTGGTCTGGTACAGTGGTCCTGATTTGAGTGATTTAGCAACCCAAAATAAAAAAACATAAGTAAATGTATTAAGAATAGACTAATAAAAACAATAATAATCTTTTTACAGTGTAGAATTACAGATAAAACCTAAATAGGTCTTAGACCCATTTTTTTTACGATATACTTATCAATATTATAGAAGCAAAAGATTTCCGATTTTCATATCAAAAAACATTTTAATAATAAACATGACAAACCTCTTTCTCAATTACGGAATATGTAGCATCTCCTTCGTTTTGCGTATTGCCGACAATCAGGTATTTGTGGAATAGTCTCTTTATTTTTAACTTTTAAACAGCGTACATTAACACAGCTAATAAAAACCTAAAACAAAAATAAATGTTAAACAATAAATTTACCTATTTTTTCCTGACCGTGTTTGGCAAATATTCTTGAATTTTCCTGGGTTTATCGGTCAATTGGTCTAGAATTAAAAAACTACTCTGCTGACGTTTCGGTTTATTTAATTTTTAAACCATCTTCAGAACTGTAATTATTTTTATACATATAGTTTAGTCAATTTAATAGGAAAATCGTAAAAACATACCTTATTTATAAGTAGGCATTACACTAATGTTCTTTCTTATGTGCCAATTCAACGATCTTATTCTATTGGTGTTTATTTCTAAACTTCACTTTTGAATTGAATTTGTTTACATTTAAGGTCTGGTTACCTACTTTGGGAAAAACCAGGTTTTGGAGGGGGGATGTAAAAATTTGTGGATTTATTGCGTTATTAGGGTGTTATACGTAGTAGGTACCTAGATTACCTGTATCAGTTCTGAAATTAAGGGTGTTTTTAGTTTTTTAATGTGAATCATTTCCTTGATATTTCGTTTTTTTATAGTTTATCTCATAGTCTAAGATTTGAACGTTGCTGAAATTAAAGTTGTGTAGGTTATCTATTGCATGTTTTGATAGAGAGGTGTGTGTTTGATTTGTGTTTCTAATACTATTTCGGTGTTCATTAATTCTGTTTTTTAGGTATTGTTTGGTTTGTCCTATATATGTTTTTTGGAGAGTCTGTACAGTCTATTTTATAAATTACATGTGTTTGATTTAATTGTGGTATTTTGGGTTTTATTTTAGTAAATAGTGCTTATGTGTTGGTTGTGGGTTTTTCTGCGATGTTTATTTTGTACGGTTCAAGAACTTTTTTAAATTTATTGCTAATTTCGGGAACATACGGTAGCGAAATGTGTTTATTGTTTATAGTGTTATTTGATTTTGTATTGTTTGAGTTATATATTTTATTGATTCTATTTTTAATAATTGGGTTGTAGAAATTTTCGGGCTAGATATTTTCTTGGAGAACTTTTTTGTGTTTTGAGGTCTACAGTCGGCATTGGATAGTATTACTGCTCTGTCGATACAAGTGTACTACTATACAAGTGACTATATCATCACCACTTTTTACACCGTTGCCAATGGTTGTTGGTTTTACTTTATACTGGTACTTGCGATTATACGTGCACACCAGTCAGAGAAATAGGCACTGTGTCAACTTACCCCTGTAGCCAACCAGCCCCGGTCTCCCCTATTCTATTGTAATAAAATCAAACCAGTGTTCACAAACAGATCTAAATGGGGAGCATTATTGTTATTCTGTCTTGGGGTGCTTTCATTCATTCTTTGTTGCATGAAGGTTTCAAATTCCCTTGCATCAACACCAAAATTATGTGGTTCTGACATACTTTTTCATAACCTCAATAACTAAAACACCATAAATTGGAATAAAACTTCTCAAAATCAGGAAAATACTTAAACCACAATCTTCGAGATTTCTTTTTGGGGTAAACCCTACACCTGAAGTTGTGGGAAGTGGCCGGATCATGGAAATAAAAATTAAGTTTTCGGGAGCAGTCAAATTCTCGTTATTTTTTTCTTCCAAAGTTTAACGTAAAATATCGGAAAACTATTTATCAACCTAAGTTACTCAAAATGTTGCCAATTTAAATTAAAACATAACCTACAGGTAAAAAAGAGATTTTACCATATTGCCCCACTTAACTTAAATCTCGTTACGATAATTTCCCGCGACAAGAAAGTTTCCTTGGCAGTTATTGTAAACATAGGACTCGTCACTTTTAGGGCTTGTAATTCCTCTTTCGCAGACCTCGATCAACAATTATCATGAGTCCCCGAATAACTAATTTACACCACTTATTGTGAAGGAGCTATTCGTCATCACTCATCATATAGAATTAGCATAAAATAAGACATTATAGGATAAAATTAATTAACTCATCAGTTTCATGTCGAGAACTCTTAATGAATGTGTAGAATATTGGGACGATACAGCATATAATTAATTAAAATTAGGTAATCAATCAATACGTGTTGTTCCTTAATGTATTGGCAAAAGTAGTTGCAGAGGTTAATCAACTTACAAGAACTTACTATACAAGTAATAACAAGAAGTTCCCAGCCATCAAAACTTTCCATTATGAATTGGTACGTCACTTAAGCGTCATCAATTTTCAAGGCTGTTGCTTTTAGCCATTATTATTAGCGGTAAGTTTGGTCAGTCCTAAAACTTAATCCACTTAGCATCTACACCGAGCTCTTTCAAAGTTTTTTCACGCCAATAGTTTCAAGTTTTCTAGTGTACTGAAGTGTGATGATTTGTTAAGTATTATAATGCAAAAAATGGCTAGCCGGTCTAAACAACTTCTTTATGTCAAGCAACTAAAAATCCTCTTTTGCATATGTTATTCTAATATTATTTGGTCAATGTGGCTTTATTTTATTTTTATATAGAACTGGAAAAAAGTTATCGTTTACTGCCAAAGAATATTTCTTTAGAAATCCTTTTTATATTACAAGTATAAACGTTTTTATAGCTTTGGGCATATTTTATTCTGAGTTCTAGGTGCTTCAACGATTTTGCTTTAAAATAAAAATACAGAGAGAAATTTTACTTTGTTTCAAGGAGGCATGTTAAATAAATTTAATTAAGTTTAGTCATAATTCTGGAGTTATTACTCTGTCCGCTAAAAATACTTCTGTTTTTTGAATTGCTGTATAATATTTTTTATAAATTAGTTTTAGCTGATTTAATTTGTAATAAATAAATAAAAAAACGTCAACGCA
The DNA here is from genome assembly GCA_963971165.1 of Philopedon plagiatum. Classification (NCBI taxonomy): domain Eukaryota; kingdom Metazoa; phylum Arthropoda; class Insecta; order Coleoptera; family Curculionidae; genus Philopedon; species Philopedon plagiatum. The sequence continues at coordinate 41,809,447 of OZ020190.1, read as the reverse complement.
TATATTAAAACGATTTCCGACAAGGTAATAACAAATAGAATAATTTAAAGTAATGGAGATGTCTGTTTGTTGATGCTTACCATCATCAATCGTGTGTTTTGGTTATGTGATTAAAACCTGTCTAAATAGCGTTTTTTCATGCATTTAAGAAAAACCTCAATTTTGTGATACCAGATTTATATCATCCTATCAAGCCACCAGCCTATCAAAATAATCATCCTTTTACAATGTAAAGAAATTTTTTAAAAATAATTTTAAATTTAATATTGCATTTTATATTGGAAAGTGAAAACGGTACCTATAACAAGTTTTACCGATATGAGCTGCTTTACAATCTAAGCAACGCTTTTAGTAACTGATATTGATAATCTTTAAAAGTAGTAATATTACGCACGATGCCCTATTTCTAGGATTTTGTGAGTTATATCGAAAGTGTATTTTTACCAAACTGTCTACCGATGAGTTTGATTTTTGTAATATGCAGTGAAAAATCCCGATATTTTTTTTTTATCTAAGACATCCCACGTAGACTTCAAGCCTAAGTACTAACGTACCGTGGGCGTCTGGAGAGAAGGGAAATGTACTCTATTGATACGGGATTTGAAGGATTGGAGGTTGGGACGGGAAGGGAAAGAATCTGCAGGCAATTTGTTCCATAATCTGGAGACCCTAGGTACGAATGAGCGAGAGAAATAGTCTGTTCTAGGCTTTTGTATTTTATTGCAGAGTGTCACAGGGAATTTTTGGCCAAAAGTACAACGTGAAATTTTTGTCTTTTAAGTCGGTGAAGTGTATACCTAGAGCAAGACTGTGCTTAATGATTCTTCTTGCTCCAGGTACGTTAATATTGTACTGACTTCAGATTTTATTTTTCTAATGAAACAGCGCCACCTTGGTTTATCGCTTTAATACCATCAAATGAAGCTACATGTATTTGTTTTGTTCTTTAATTTTCAACTCGAGAGTAGCACTAATCTGTGTTCATTCAGACTTTATTGAAAGTTTAATAAACTGCGAATGACTAGGTTAACATATATATGTTGCCGGCAATTTGCGAAATCCGGCAATCTGCGAAATGTCTAGCTATTTTGCAAGCCGACCATTTCACCAGGCATTATGCAAATTGACGAGATCTTCAGATAATTTGAAAAATGACTAAAACACTTCAGGCAATCTGTAAAATGCCTGCTAAAATCGTCAATCTGCTGAATTGTAATCCGAAAATCACACATTGGCTAGGCGTTTTGCGAACAGTTGCCGTGTCATCGTCGCAACGAACTAAAAAAGAGTTATTTCTGGAGAAGTTAAGTAAATTGTGCCGTAAAAAGATTTATAACAACACCTTTGTGACATTTGCTGAACGAGAAGACATAATTAACATTCTGAACAGTCAGTCCGAAGCAAACAAAAAAAATATTACAGATTAAAAACCTGTATGTAAAAATTTAGGTTTGCTCAGGTTTGTTTAATATATTTCACAATACTCCCACATAATGAGAATTGGTTCCGGTCAGCTAACGGTTTGCATAATGCCTAGTCAATAGTCAATGTAAGATATTAATACCTCTGTTAAGCATATTGACGATTGTAGCAGGCATTTTACAGTTTGTCGGATTTCGCAAGTTGCCGGTAACAAATATATATATATATATATATATATATATATATATATATATATATATATATATATATATATATATATATATATATATATATATACAGCGTGTCTTCGGACGTTCTTACCATATGGAAAAAATTTTATTATTGATTTTACGAAAAAAAGTGCCTGTTTATGAAAAGTTCTGCATCATGAGAAAATAGCATCGTCATTCCAAAATTTGATCTTGGACATACAGGGTGGCTCAAAAATGTAAAAGTCCTAATACACGTGAAGCTAAAAAGACAAAATCGTTATTTAAAGGTAAACTGCCACTGCAAATGTGCTAGAATTAACTTTTTTAAGTTAGTAAATTAGGTCTGGAACATACAGGAGGTCCCAAAAATAAAATTAATTTTTTTATCGCCTTTACAAAAAAAGTATATCTTCATAAAACGTTCTACATTGTGAAAAAAGAGCATGGTTATTCAAAAATTTTATATAGGACATACAGGTGGCAAAATAATTTAAATTTAAATTGTGACTTTCAGCTGTTTAAGCCACCCTGTATTGTCCTACATCAAGTTTATAAATAACCATGCTCTTTTTTTACAAGGTAGAACTTTTTATGAAGATTTACTTTTTTTGTAAAGTTGATAATAATTTTATTTTTGGGACTCCTGTATGTTCCAAACCTAATTCACCAACATACAAAAAGTTAACTCTAGTACATTTAAAGTGGCAGTTTACCTTTAAATAACGATTTTGTGTCTTTTTAGCTTCACATGGATTGGAACTTTTACATTTTTGAGCCACCCTGTATGTCCAAGATCAAATTTTGGAATGACGATGCTATTTTCTCATGATGCAGAACTTTTTATAAAGAGGCGCTTTTTTCATAAAATCAATAATAAAAATTTTTACCATATGGTAAGAACGTCCGAAGACACGCTGTATATATATATATATATATATATATATATATATATTTAGTACATTGCTTTTTACTTTAATCCTTTATTCCATCGGCTGCGTGGCAGTACATGATAATATTATAAGCGTAAGGTCCTCGTATACTGCATAAGTTGTGCCTTTAAGTTGCTTTTTAGCAAGAAATACTTCATTTATTTTAATGTTACTAAAAATTAACAATCCCAGTACTGGACTCACGTCTTTACCATTATTAACGAAATACACAATCTGTATCCCTGTCTTGACAATCAACATTAACTTACTGAAAATAGAAATACTAACAACATTTAACAAATTATCTTTTTCACGCTGCGCTGTTCAATACCGCAGATACGCACAGAATTATGTTCACCCTTTTATTCTGATTTCCAAACGATCCTGGTAATCACGTATAGTCTTAGTGTTGTAAGGGGCTGTGCGATTGATGTTGTTCATAGAATCATAAACTTTGTCAAATTTTGCATCCAGCTGTGCTATGTGGGCATCAAGTTTAGATTCCAATTGACATGCAAAATTTACACACTGTTGATAAATTTCTCAATATTGATTTACCATTACTTCTTAGACCGCCCGCCATTTTTTCTACTTTATAGATCAGAAAGAGCTATGCTATTTGCAGAATAGTAGGCTCTGATTGGTTAAGGCTATTATATGGACGAAAATAATTACAACCTAATTACTTACATATAAGTTGGACAACTGACTTATGACAAAATTTAAGATAGTTTAATTCTAATAACCATCTCCTAAAGTTTCAAATGTCAGCAAACAGGTTTTTTTTCATAATTTTTTTGCATTGATTTCTACAGATATCAAATTGGCATCTTTCGGTATCTCTATATCTGTAATCTTATCACTAGCTGTAAATTATTTTATACTGCATGGAAAAAGTTACATTTACCACTTTAGTTTCTTATTTAGCCATTTTGCCAAGTTATATGTTGGTGAATTAAAATCCAATACCTCGAGCTTGTGTGATGGTATATTCGATTTATGGCCTTTTATCAATTCATAAAGTCTAGTAATAGGCGCATTATTGGCCGGAAGGTGGTACAAGCAATTATTGGGTATTGTAGAAGAACATTGTTTAAGAATATCATTTACTGTTTTTGCAAAAGCTAATAATTCTCGATTAAATAATTTCAATTTATTATTAAAGATAATATAAAGGAGAGCTCGTTTTTTAACGATTATTTTTTTTAGTTGCCAAGAAAATTATTTTACAAATTGAATTTGAGCTTATTTATTATTATTAATCAGAATAAACATGCCCAAATTTTGACAAGTACAATTTCTAAAACACAAAAGTTTGAGCAGAACATTGAAAAATTTAATAGATAATAAAAGCGGAGATCGAGTTATATTTGGTGAGATTATTTCCAGAACTGAAAATAAAGTATGTTTATACTTAATATTCATATAATTGTATGTATACCTTTAAGGTTTTAAATACAGTTATACACACGATATGATAAAATAAGTGCAGTTTACAAACATGTATTATTACTAACGTCTGTAACGTCTGTCGCCAACAAAGATATACTATATAATAAAAATATATTATTAAATTATAGTAAGAATCTGTGATAATAATTATTTTTAAAAATTACGATAATTAAAGACATAATTACTGAAAATAGGTTTTGTTGGCTACAATGGTTTCTGATCTTGTTCTTCGGTTACTACTGTATGTAGAGGTATCTGCAGTGGTGCATGGAGAAATAGTTGCAAATGTTCTGGGACTGACGGTTGTTTCTCTGATTTTATTTATTAAATTCAGATAATGGCCTCCATTGATTTGAAGATAAGGCCTAACAGATGGTTGGTCATTTTTATTAGTGCCTGCTGTTAAACCCCAGCTTTGGACATGCGGGAAACGACATACAGTGGCTCTGAGAAAATCATTTGTAATTTTTCTCTTTTCAGAATCTACGCCAGACATCTCAGGACCTTTTAATCATTCTGAAACTTCATTTTTAGTCACTGGTAAGTTTGTATACCAAATGTTCGATTTTTCCCAAAAGATGTTTGGTGTAATAAACATTCTGTGAGTTGGAATATTACGGCTGCGTTTTTCCATCATCAATTTGAAAAGTCTCATCAGACATTTCTGTCGTACAAACCAAAAACTAAGTAAGTCCAAATTGTCAAGTTGTGGAAAATTAATTTTTTGTTAAACATTTCATTAAAAATTGTTTAATTTAAGTAGTAGTTGCCTTAGGAATTTGATTTTTTGCACAGGCTCTCATATGCTTACGACACATGAAATTTATAAGATCAATTTCCCTATTTTAAATATTCTTAAAAAAACGTTATTCAAGACTTACTTGAATGCGATTTTTTTTAAATCACAATTTTACCAACGAAAAAAGCAAGTATGTATTTATTTCAAATTAAAAACCAAGCAAGTTTACTTAACTAACATGGTATAAACTTATGTATGTTTAACATAAGATATAATTCCTGTAATGTTTAATTCAATAACAAATAAACGTTTCTTGCTCAAAAGTATTCTTTACAGTTTACATAAATAAAACTAAATATTTTATTTACATTATCAACTGTTAACATGCCCTAACACTAAATATAATCTACTACAACCTCGCCCACAAATTTTCCAAGATCTTCCGAGGCATGAGATACAGGAAGCTGATGCCAAAATAATTGTTTTTTTTTTGGCCAACCAACTCTTTAATTATTTTGTCCTTTTTTCTTCCCCTACAAGCAGTGACTTGCTTTACATCGGGCAAAATATGTTTAAATTTTCATTTTAAAAATTTTACTTCTTTAAAATCTAAGTCAGGGAGGCGTTGAACTGAACAAGGTTCTTGTCACCCCAGTCTAGGATTAATTGAAGATCTTGGGAAAAGGATATGTGCATAGATCTGAGTCTGTTATCCAGCTCTTGATTCGACACTTGTCTGGAAAAATGAATGTTGGAGTGAAGAGTACTATCGTCTACTGTGGATGGGATTGGTAGTTGAAAAGAGCAGGTCATTAATGTGAAGCAGAAATAGGGTTGGTGCCAGAACTGTCCTTGGGGTACGCCAGAATTAATAGGATGGAAGTTAGATGAGTGACCGTCCACTACGACAGATATTCGTCGATTAGAGAGAAATCTGCCGATCTAGGTACATAGTTTGGAAGAAAGACCGTATGAAGGTAGTTTATTGGGGAGTGCGGCATTCAACACTTGATCAAAGGCCTTGAAAATGTCAAGAGTAACAATCTGGGATTCGCCATGAAATTCGAGGGACTTGCTCCAGTTATGTATGACGAAGGTAAGGAGATCAGCTGTGAATCTTGGGTGACGAAATCCGTGCTGTCTGTCATGGATGATTTTGTGTTTTTCTAGATATTTTAAAATTTGCAAGTTGATGACTTTCTCCATAACTTTGCTGACAACTGGGAGAAGAGAGATAGGTCTATAATTGGATGGAAGGGACTTGGAAACTTTCTTCGGGACAGGTTTCACACGAGCCATCTCCCAGCTCTCTGGGAAGATACCCTTGTCATAGGAGATCTGGAAAAGACGAGTTAAGATAGATGCAAGCTCTGAAGTGCATTTTTTTGAACAATTGCTGGTATGCCATCTAGACCGGAGGATTTTTTGGTGTCAGGGAATAGAAGAAAATTTTGAACTTGTCCGACCTTCAGTATTACGTCGGACATTTTGTGGGTTACAGATGTAGAGGTTAGAAGAGCGAAATTGGCAGGAGGAATAAGGGTGGAATTGGCAGCGAATTGTTTGGCAGATAGTTCAGCTTTCCCTTTAGGTGGAAATAATTTCGTTGTCAGAGGTCAGGGGAGGGAAATGTGCTTCTACAGAGGTTTGACTAATATTTCTGACAAGTGACCAAAAGATTTGCTGCCGTTGGAACAGGAAAGCACTTTATCTTTTATGCGGTTGTTAAAACCATTTTTGGACTCTAAGATAGTTTGATTGTATTGATTTCTTGCCACATTGAAAATTTGACCATTTCCGGATGTAGGATTTTGACGAAACCTTTGGTGAGCTTGGCCTTTGTTCAGCCTGGCTTTATCAAAAACCTTGAAGAACTAGGGTTTTTGATGATGGAGTTTAGGTTTCTTGCGGGTATGAAACTTTCAATACCTGCTTGAATGATATCTGTGATATGAGAGCAAGTTTCGAAGGGATCGGGGGTGGAAATACAGACAGGGTTCCAAGGGAAAGCGGAGAAGAAGTTTCGAAGACCATCCTAATCAGCAGAATTGTAGTGCCAGATCGTGCGTTCCGGCACGATTTCAACGAACTCGGGATGTGTGGGAGATGTGACGATAATGAGGCCGTGATCTGAACGACCAAGAGAATCTCCTACAGATGTTAAGTATGGTTCAGGTTGTGTGGTAAGGAATAGATCTAGTGGGTTTGGATTATGGGTAGGGACGCGGGGAAAGTATGTTGGCTCCCTGATTAAATTGGTGAGCGAGTTGCTAATTGCAAAGTTTTCTACCACTCTGCGTTCTGAGTCGGATTTTGTTGATCTCAGCCATTCCTTGCTGTGGACGTTAAAGTCGCATAGGACGATAACTTCAGCGGAGGGAAATTCAGAGACAAGATGGTCAATTTTTGCCGAGAGAAAGTCAAAGAATTCATTGAAGGAGTTGTCTGATGGGGAGCGGTAGATGCAACAGATAATTTGGTGGAAGATTTAAGGGTGAGTTTCAGCCAGAGAACATAGGGCTTGCCTTATGCCAGGTTCGGAGGTGTGGTGCAAGATAGACTGCTGCATACGTAGGCGCATACCCTGTTGGGCGTCTCTGTTGGAATTGAGTTGTTTTAGCGACAAACGCTTCACAAATTAGAAAAAAGGATATTTAAAGTAGTTAATTCCATTTTCGGATTAAGCTTATTCATTAAATTGGTTCTTTGGCCTATAGGTTATTTAGTATACCTTTTTTGTACATACACATAAGTCATCTTCTGCAATTACAAATTAGGAGAGGTACGTGTATTAATATGTAAAAAAAATTATAAATGGTCTAACTTTTTATTTGTAAAGAAAACCATCATCTTCATTATGTTAAATTTAACGAAGAATCTTCGAAGAGTTTTGCATAGGAAATGTGTTGTAATAAGCACATTTCATTGGAGAATGGAGTCTTGAAAGCACTTAATGCAAAATTATCGAAATAATGTCCGGATCTCAGGGAGTTCTTCGGGGCAGAATTAAATGTTTTTTAATTTTATCAACACAGTATTAGTATTACTCTAGTTTTTTAATAATTAATTTTAAATTCTTACCTATGATTTTGTATACTAGTATATTTTGACAAATCCAATAAAAAAGAAACTGTAGTTTAATGTATTGCTTAAACTAAATCCCTAAATATAATAAACTACAGTTTTTTTATTCGATTTGTAAAAATATACTAGTATGCACAATTATAGGTAAAGGCAGTAGAGTAGGAGTCACCTAACTTTGTTCGAATTGGAATGGTCCTTATATATTTCGACAAGCTTGTATCGGCCATTTTTTGTAAATAATTTAATTACCTTAAATTTTGTGCTTCTGCTCCATTATTTTTGAAGTAACTTTACATGAATCGAGAAAATGAACGACAACTAATTTTTTGTCCTCCAATAAAATGGATGATGGCCTGATTTGAGAAGAAACATAATTTTTTGTAACAAAATTCAAGAAAGTACAAGATAGACCAAATATCTATTTTCATCAAGCTCAAGGTGATGCTCCACATAATGCCAATATTATCTCAAAACATTTAAACGTCGTTTTGGACAACAGTGGATGGGTAGTTACGCTGGGCTACTTTTTGCGGGGACACCTATTTATTATTTATAAAACCCATCCTCATAAAGTTGATGCAAAACACCAAATAATAATACAGGTAATTCCATTTGACAGCATAGGCTTTTAAGAAATGATAATAGCAAATTAGTGAGAAGGTAATAATGCCCTATTTGTTTAAGCCACTGCGTTGTTTATAAGGTATTTTTATTATTAAATTTTCAACAATCAGACAATATTCGTTGTAGTCACAATTTAAATTATTAAATCGTAAATGACGGCGTGAGTGGCAAAGAAATTAGTTCATCTCTTTGCATTTTTCAAAAAAAAAAACACGCTAACTAGCAATAAGCATACATCGTAACACACTAACAAAAAATATCGATATTCGGATTAATTATTCGATATTATAAATATGACTCTGAAGTAACTCTTAAAAAATTAAATTATACTTGGTGATGGACCATGCTAAATTCGGTTTAATAGTTAAGTTAGGCTCTGTGAAGTTCGTAAAATGCTGTCAGAAATTGTTAAAAAAATTTCACCAAAAGATGAACGGGAAGAAGGTATACATATTAACATGGAAACATTTGAAAGTGAATAACTGGTACTTTCAATAGAGTCCAATCATCTTAGACGATGCAAATTATACATCAATGACAGCCTGTTGCTCGAAACTTTTAATCAAGTAATAAGTTTAATTCACGTCTAGGGTCATCCCTGGTAATTTACAATTTACATTAACATGAGTGATAGTTTAATTCTTGATTAAATTGTGAAACTGGACGTAAGACTACAAAAATAAAAAGTGCGTAACAAAGTATAGAATAATAAGAGAGTATAATATTTAGAACAGACACAATCATTTTAGATATTTCTTTCAATAATAATATAATGTATTTTTATAAAAAGTTAATAGTGCCCGTTAATGCTTATCTGCAGAGCTTAAGGTTAAATATTAAAAAAAGGGTCATGCAAATCGGTTTTACAGAACTCGTAAAACCTTATGTTTTAAATATGCATAGGTCTAGAAAAAAATACTGCGAAACAACCCTGCCGCTTGTAAGTTTATAGCTGGCTATAAAATAAATGCTGAAAACGTTAAAATCATTTAGGTTGTAACGGCAGAGCTAAATTTCATAGATATTTTCAATGGGAAATTTTTATAGCTTTACTAAGAGAGCCAGACTGAAATTGCAACTGAAACAAACAAACAGGATATAAAAAAGATTCATATTATTATGACGTACGTACTATATACCAACTGTAGATGCAAACAGTGCCTGAGTCACTATTTCTAACTACCGACAGTCTCTGAGGTTCTGGAACCGTTGGAGGGAAACCCGGGATATTTTCAGCCAAAAATCATTTTTGACCGGTTGAACAATAATAATTCTTATAAATGACTGCGCAAGTAATTCAAATAAGCGACAATCAATGAACTTTTACAAAATCGTAAGAAATTTCTGCTTCTATACGGTATCCACTTGGTTTTGAGAATGATGACAGACATTTTACAATGCACAAATAAAGTATATCTATCTCACCTTTTTTCTTTATCATATTTTGAAATTTTGACAACTAGAAAAAGTTAGGTTAAGTTAACAACAACATGACATATTTTGAGCATGTCCCATAAGATTTTTTGTACTGTTGATAATAAATAAATAAACCTTTCTTTTTCTGTATAGAAAATGTGTGTATAGTGTTGGCCGCTTAAATTTCTATATCCTATAAATCTGTTACTGGCTAACAACTACCGAAAAAGTACGCAGTTACGTTACTAAGGCCGGGTATTGTGGAGATGATTAACCAGGAACCTCTATCCCAAATAAAGTTCGATAAAGAAGTCAGAGAGGAGGAAAGAATGAAAATTAACCCTAATCATACAAAAATTTTGGTTTTCAGTTACAGTAAAAGTATCAGTGCAAAGTGTGTTTATCCTTCTAGAGCTAAAACTTTCAACATTTAATTGAGAAGCTGTCACATTCAGTACATATAATTTTTATTTCTACAATTAACTTTAAGTTGAGAATTTCGCTGTTCGCAGGTAAGTTTTGTAGAATTTATCAGAGAATAGGGAATATTTCTTTAAACTCATGTTACGATTTATTTTAATAAAAATTCTTTACTCAATTTTGCAGAGTTTTCTTTATTTATTAAAAAAATGCCCATACAGAAATTAAGACAGAATTAAATTATCATTCATAAGCACATGATTATTGGGCAGTAGCTATCTTCTAATTGTAAACTTTTTACGTTTATAATCTGTTAGCAGTACCTATGCTAACAGAGTTATGTTAAAAAAATAGTTTAAAGGCAGTAAAGGTTTCGAAGATTGTGGTAAGATCTATTATTACAAAACGACACTCCAAAAGTTTATTATTTTTAATACGAATATTCCTTCTCTTTCCAAACTCCTCTAGGTCCACATTGTTGTGAATGAAGTTTGTGTGTGTCCACATAGAGCAAGAAAGACATTACTGTTACTAAAGAATAATGCTGCAAAATTTCAATTTTTTTTTTCTGTACCAGAACATTCCTAGTAGGCTTACAATTAAAACCCCTGAACTTGGCATGGGTCCGGTTAGTAGCAACAGAGATATACACCTTTAAAATTTCTATATCCGCCCCTGCATAGGTCCCGTAAGTAGCAACAGAGATATACACCTTTAAAATTTTGCGAACCGCCACTGGATGACGTCACAGCTTTTCTATGAATAGGTTGCTAATAATTTTACCCCTGTCTCATTAGGAAAAATATATCATTTCCAGTAATACTATTTCTAGACGGCCATAGTTCTTACCTCACATATAATATAAGTTAGCTTCGCACGCTCCCGCTTCTATATAATCTTAATAGCACTTTATCCAAATTCAACAAGGGTACTACAACCTGCTGAGGTGGCCGCGTTCAATCCGATTAAAACAGAGTGGAAGAAGGCTTGCTTGAAATGGTATCGAGAAAATCCAAAATCAGCAATAACAGGAAAAGTTTGCCGGTGTTTTAAAACAGGTTATTGATAAAATAAAACCAACAACTTTACAAAATGGGTTTCGATCATACGGGTTATACCCAAAAATGTATCTAAGCACTCAGTTATACACCAGGGACCACCAGTTGACGAAACTATCATAATATATTATAAAATTTTCAAAGAAATTGGTGTAACCAGCTTATCAAATATGTTTGTAAATCACGAGGCAGCTTGTGATTCTAACGAAATACAAATTTTAGGAAATTCTTACTACGAATTTGGAACAAACAGCACAAAAATATCTGAAGAAACTGAACCTTCAGAAGAGCAAGTTAACAATGAACGGTGTTTTATAAAAAACGCCAACTTACAGTGCACAAATTTGATATCTCCTGATAGGCCCCTAGAACTGGAGTTTGCTGAACTAAACGTTAAAAAAATCGATCTTTCAGAGGAACCTCTTATTATTAAAAATTTAGAATCGCCCACAAGGGAACGTATTAAAATAAAGCAGAATTTTAGTTTATATTTTTTGTAGGTTAGCCTGAGTAACGTTTTTGTTCACTGTACATATAATACCATTTATGTATTCGTCAATAATTTTTATTTGTTATTATTATTCATGTAGGCAATATTATAATCTATAAACTGTTTTTGTTGTTGTAAGCTGTTTGTGTTTTCTTAAGTTTAATTTATGAATATTTACGTTGGACTGATGACGATTAGTTATGTTTTTACACTTACATAATGTATGTAAACACTTAGTTTTAAATAAACTATCTTCCTTTTTTTGAATTTCCTGATGAGTTATTTGCTTCGGCGACTTGTTTTTACAGCAATTTATAATTTGATTTAAATCACGATTAAATTGAAAAAATCAGTTGATTTAAATGATTTGATTTAAATCGTCGCAGCCCTGATTTACATCTAACAAAAATTATGAATAAAAGAGATATTTAATTTTATTAGAATGAACGCTCGTTTATTTTAAGCGTACCAATCACTAAAGTTGTTAAACCAATCACTATAACAACATGCGCCAAAAACTGTACTTCCTAACACAGTCACATAAATGTATTTATAACTTTTTCAAATAATTTTCTATAAGCAATACATTTTAACTAAAGTTAACTTAAACTTAGCTCTAAATAATAAATCCAAAATATTCATAGTAACATTAGAAACTAATAAAACACCAGACTTACTCTTAACATGCCAATCACTACCTAGTTTACCCTATTTTTGCTACCACTCCCGTGGATACGAAAAACACCTTTCGCTTTATTGCCACAGGCAAACACCTTAAGAATTTTAAAACCATAACCTATAGGTAAATAATATGTTCGTTTGTGTTGCATGAAACTGCACGAACATTCACAATTTTTATTTGTAGAAAACACCTATTGAAGAGAAAATCAGTGCAGGTTAGAGCAGTTTCATGCAACACAAAAGAACAAGCCTTATTTTAAATCACTTTTCGTTAAACAATGCTTTGTTTAAACTATAATAAGTGGATATTATCCATACTGCTTTCGCGAATGCGCTCGATCGAGTGAATCACCATATCACACTATCACAACTATTACAATAAATCAATCCTCTCTGATACTTTGTGAGTTTAATATAGCTACCTAGAGGGTAGACGTCAGTACATAATGATAAACGATTATAAATCTGAATCCTAGACCCTGTCATCCATCAGGAAGATCACAAGGTTCTAATTTATCAATTATTTATTTTTCTAATATTTATAGATAACAACAAAATGTATTCTTTTAAAATGTATTGAATTTAGTGAAATCTTACAGTATGCAGACGAAATGAAAATACCCATACATATGTATGATATATATATATATATATATATATATATATATACATATATATATATATATATATATATATATATATATATATATATATATATATGATTATATTTTTTTGGGGTAACAGCCAGAGGTATTAGGGCTCAATGAATAAGAAGAACTCTTATTTACTACGCTAAGCTTTCGGAAGCATTTATTCCTTTTTCAAAGCTACAAATATGTAGTACATTAGATATATTATGTATAATAACATTATTACTTATTATTACCTGGGTGTAAGTGAGTTTCAATAAAATGAAAAAAAGCAACTCATCTTCACAGTAATCTTAATGCAGGAATTATTGACTAAATTGTGCAATTACTACAAAATCTTTTTTTTTAAAGTGACAATTGTCAATTGTCATAAGATTCTGTTGAGAAGGAGAGTTTTTTACAATGGTGGATTATTTAAATATTACAGGTTGTTAATTAAAAGTAGCAGACAGGTTGCAGTGTGTGTTTATGGTGAGATAATTGTTACTTATGAATAACAATATGCACAATTTCATTTCTCGTGGTACACAACCATTATACATATAAAAATTCAATATTATTTTTATCATTTTTCCTCTTTTAAAATGTATACTAAATTATGTAATAAGTAACAATTATCTCACCATAAACACACACTGCAACCTGTCTGCTACTTTTAATTAACAACCTGTAATATTTAAATAATCCACCATTGTAAAAAACTCTCCTTCTCAACAGAATCTTATGACAATTGACAATTGTCACTTTAAAAGAAATTTTTAACAAGATTTTGTAGTAATTGCACAATTTAGTCAATAATTCCTGCATTAAGATTACTGTGAAGATGAGTTGCTCTTTTTCATTTTATTGAAACTCACTTACACCCAGGTAATAATAAGTAATAATGTTATTATACATAATATATCTAATGTACTACATATTTGTAGCTTTGAAAAAGGAATAAATGCTTCCGAAAGCTTAGCGTAGTAAATAAGAGTTCTTCTTATTCATTGAGCCCTAATACCTCTGGCTGTTACCCCAAAAAAATATAATCTTGTTTATCAACTAGTCAGCCAAGACTACCCACCGCTTATATATATATATATATATATATATATATATATATATATATATATATATATATATATATATATATATATATATATAATAAAGACAGACGATATCTTTATGTAGCCATTGACGATACCTTCTATTCGTCATTAGAAAATAAATTATTTTAAATACACGTAGATAAATGGAAAAAATATCTTTTACATATCGTCAGAAAATACATTTTCCGTATCAATTGCATAATACAAATTTAAAAGATGTTGACAGGGTCAAGGACTTGGGAGTTGTATTCGATTTAAAACTTACATTTAATGAGCATGTTTCACAATGGGGCTTACAAAATACTCGGTTTTATTTTCTAAGAATCCCAAAATGTTTAAACATTAAAAACTTTAAATTGTTTATGATAATGCCTTTGTAAAATCACGGCTCTGTAGTATTAATCTCTACCCAAAATATACATAAAGGATCACGGGCTTGCCTATGTATATAGGCTAGTGATGTAAGGATACGTATCCAAAAATCCGTTGGATCCGAATATTAAAAGAATCCGGATTATCCGTAACCGGCCGAGAACTTGATTCGGAATCAAAATAAATTCGCATCGGCTGGTTACTAATGCAAAGTGCAAAGAGAAAACGGAATCGGAATCAACTGTAAGCGAACAACACGGTCTGCGATGTGGCATATTTGCTCATATGCTTTCTCTTTCTAATGACCTTTCCTAAAAAAAGATAGCATAGTTATCGGGGTAACGGGTATCATATGGGATGAGACCCATAGGTTAAACTGGTCCCGCCTCACCCGAACCGAATTCAAACGAGAACGGCGCGACGCGGTGCCTTCCTATCCCTAACCTTCAACTTCGAATGATATGATACCGCTTCGACCTACCTAGCCGTGTATCCGGATAGAAAATGTTCGCTGTACTTAAACTGCCGTTAAACGGTAGCCTACTAAAATGCCGTTAACAGATGTGACGTCATTGAAATGACGCGTTTGACGGCTTTTTATTCGGTGTGCTAAAACTACCGTCAAACGGTCGCGCACTAAAATGCCGTTAATCAATTATTTCTGTGTTCCAACCATATAGAGTCCATTTACTGTATCAGATCGTTGTTCGACAGACGACAGTTAGTCATTTGATGGCGATCAGCTGATAAGTACACCTGACTTGTTTCAGCTGATCGCCATCAAATGTCTAACTGTCGTCTGTCCAAAAACGATCTTATTAATAAAATAAATGGACTCTATATGTGGTTTTGACAGCTTATCAGTAGGTTGCCGTTGCCCGTTATCATTTCAAAATGTTATTTTTGATAAAATGTAAAATATGGCATTTGTTGTTAGACATTTATTGAAAGTTATACACAGACAACTAAAAAATATGCTACAGATAGCATTCTCTGCAAAACCACAGTTTCGATTTAGGTCGCCTAGACAATCCTGCACAACGAATATGTCTCCATAGAAGGCACCCACTACAACAAAGTGCCGTATGATTTCTCTGTGTGTCTTCACCGCACACAGAACAAGGCCAACGTTGCCGAAGTCGTTTCTGCTCGACTAGACTGACAATTTTTTCAAAGGCTTCGTCTGTGCAAAAACTTCTAAAAAAAGGAATGTCCAACGTTAGCTATTATTTTGGTAAATATTAGATTTCGCTAGACTTACCTAATCATTCGGATATCAACTGCTTCGTCAAGTACGGCATGTGATATTTCTTCGGGAAGCGTTTTAAGGTCTAAGTATTCAAGAAATTTCCCATTTATGATATCTTTAACAATGCTACGATCCTTAACGAAGAAATTTAGAATTACATTCTGTTTTTCGTGATGGGACTGTTTCGCAAATGCTACAGTATTTTTTTTCTTTTTTTTTTTGGTAGTCCTATGACTGTTAAGTCCTGCCCTTTTGGGCGTCCTCGTTTTTTTATCGAAACAGGCATCTTAATTGTTGACAAAGCGGTATCATTGATTTCGACTATTTGATGAGACTGGTTGTTGACGTCATTTAAAACTGAATCACTGATATAGGAAAGTTCATGTTCTTCATTTAGAGCTGGTATTATCTCCTCCTCTATCACTTCAGATGGAACTAGAGGTGAGGGATTTGCGTTATCCTTATTTATATCTTCGAAAACAACCTCGTTACAAAACGCAGGTGATTCCACAGACTGACTCAGCGATGACGGATTTTCATTATCTAACATGAGCGCTTCATTCGTATTCTTTCTGTCTCGGAGAACCACCTCGTTACAAACCTCAGAGTGTTCTGCAGAAAACTGATTTTCACTTTCAAATACAACTTCATCATTGCTTCCAATAAAAAACTGAGTCTGATTTTCGTCTACATGCACAATTGCAACATCAGTGTCATTGGCCCACAGCGTTTTAAGATTTTTTAGTACATTAAGCCTTTGCTCAAACAGCATGCCCGTCCGTTGAGCTGCTAAGTCTGCCAGTTCTGTGCATAACAAAAGACATTTTTTTCGTCTTTGAGTGTAGGTAATTGGTGGTTTAAATAGGTTTGTGGTCAGTGATATAGACGGAATATTATTATTCGATGTACTTGAAGAGTCCTGTTCGGTTGATTCAATTTCATTTAGATAACTAGTTAATGTTCGCTGGTTGTCTTTGTAATAGGCCATAGTCCATCTTGGGTTTACAATCGTTCTGTCAAAGAGCTCAAACTTCAAATACCTTCTTAAAGCAAAAATATGTTTGCAAGGTAAAAGCATTGCAGTGTATATTACACAGCTGCACGAAGAAACTGTAGTTTGCACTGATCCGCGACTATCAGTAATGGTGTAATAACTGTCTGTAGAAATAGTAATTTTTCCAATGTGTTTTGAAAGACGAATTTCTCTTAACACGTGCTTCGATGCTTCTCGTGTTAGCAATTCGAAATATTTCTTTTCATCTGAATCTTCCGGAAACATTTCCACGGGTTTTTTTAGAATACCATAAACTGCTTTATGGTCCCTCTCTGTCTCCAAACTTGAAATGATTGTAAACAAGCTGTTTATAAAATGTTCCAAGGGACTATTTTTATCTATAACAGATTTTAACTTGGCGTTTATAGACTCTAGGCGGTTATTTGTATTATTTAAAAAGTTATTCTTAAAATAATTTTTTCCCAAATTCCACTCATCTCTGCTACTATTCCAGTTTTTCATAAAATACTCATACACAGTTTGAGGTACGCTATTCTTTAAGGCTTCCAAGTATTTTTGATAATCACTGTCTGTTTTAGAATAAACCAATTTTTGAATAAGTTCCAAACTAAGTGTACGTTGAGTTGGAGTGATTCCCAATTTTTGACACGAAATCTCACGATGAAAAATTTTTAGTGTGTGGAATACACATATTATAAGATTTGCAGTGGGAAAACAATTCTTAATTACTTCTCTTTCAGTCAAGTCCTTGTCTGTCATAATGCATTTCACGTTGATCCATGATGGATTTTCCTGTTTAAATGTTTCTAAGAACCAGGTAAAACTTTCCTTATCTTCAGATGCCAATATACACACACCCACTATTTCAGTTTGACAATTACCATCTTCAACAATTATGAGAAATACAGGTGATCCTATTTTAAGTAATTTATATGTAGCATCCACCGCGAGAAATTCTGGAAAAGCCTTCATTGTGTTTTTCATTGTTGGACTTTGAATAAAAAGTCCTCTGAAATTATTGTCTTCATCTCGCAAAACAGCTGCATGGGCACCTAAAAACAGTAGTTATTAGAAACCATAAGATGATTATAGTATATTTTAGTTTACCATATTTAGCTTCAAGTATATTTAAGCAGTTATCCAAGTTTTCTTTTTTTGATTGATTGTGTTGCTTCATATTTGTTAAATCTTGTAAAGTAACAATTTTACCAGTGCTTTCTTGCAACTTTTGCTGTATCATTTTTCTGTTGGCCTTCATATTCAAATAATCCTTTACGTTTTCCTTCATGTTGCTGGAAAGTCTTCTTTGGCTGGGGGTATGTGCATGTAGGATCTACAAAATACACCTGTTACTAAAATAATACTATTTGAGTAAGAGTTCTAAATTATTTATCTTTATCTTAACTACTCTGCGAACTTACTTTTGAAGTAACATGACTGTGCTTAGTTTGGACCGACGTTACTTCGAGTGCTTTTCCATCAGATGATGCCTTGAATCTTACATGTACTGGACAATCTTCTTTAAATGTCCAAGAGTGTCGAATTTTTTTCCCACTGCTCTTAAACTTTTTTCCACCGTGATTACATGCATATAGAAGTTGATAATACATCAAAGAGCTTTCTATTTTTCTCACAATTTTACTGCTTGCAATAGTACGTGCATCTCGTTTCCAAAATGTTGTGTACGTATTATCACCAAGTTCTTCAATTGCTTTTTTTGCTTCAGCAAATAATAATAATAATAATAATAATAATAATAATAAATGTCTTTATTTATAATTTTCAACAAAGTATTACATACAATAGTTAAATGGGTGGCGGTATCCAACTACTGCTGCTCATACAACCACCCTATTATAAAAATAAGCCTAAAAAATATTCGAAATGTAGAAATGTGAAAATAAACCTTTAAAGAAAATCAGAAATCAATATTATATAGATTTTTTTAAATAATGATAGTAATGATAATAATTAGTTTCCGGGAAGAAAAAAACAGAAACAAATTATTAAGAAAGGTTGTTGCTGTAAAAAACACATGAAAAAACACATAAAGGGGAATGTAAGGTTGGAGTTATAGCTAGATACATTATCCTCAGTGCGGGCCGCGACCAGATAACAAAAGTCCTTTAACACGTTTACAAAACGCGCCAGAGCTTGAGGCCCTTCCAATATCGTCGGGCAACGAGTTAAACGTGGTAACTGCCACATAGCTAAAAGAGCGCTGGAAAAGAGCGTGCGTGTGCCTGGGAACACTATACAAATCACGATGTCTTGTTTGGACACTATGAACATCAGAGCCCTTAACCAGTCTATCAAGCAAATATTTGGGAGTTTGGTTAGTTCTAATTTTATATATCAAATGCAAAAGATGGAGTTTAAACCTTTCTTCCAGCGTAAGCCAACCCGATTCATTTAGACATGGAGTAATGTTGTCAAATTTCCGAACATTGTAACAGAATCTTAGGCAGGCGTTCTGAAGTTTCTGAAGGGTGTTCCTGTCTTTCTGTAAGAGAGTAGGCCAGTAAACAACATCACAATAACCCAAATGTGATAAGACAAGAGAATCAGATAAGCGCAATCTGGTAGCCGTGTCAAAAATGTCCCTATGCATATATAAAAGTTTTAATTTAAAAAATGTTTTTTGAATTAAGCACTTGACGTGATCAGAAAATCTCAATTCAGAATCCATTGTCAGTCCAAGATTCTTACACTTATCAGTGGGCCTTAAAACAGTTCCATTAATAGAAATTTGAAATAGTGGATCTTCAACTATATTTGCTTTGGACTTGCCAAAAACCACCAATTGTGTTTTCTTTTCATTTAAGACCAATCTATGTGCCTTGGAGATGTTAGAGACGATCTCAAGGTCATGATTAATTTTTTGAACCGAAGAAGCTAAATCAGAGGGGAAAAAGGAGAGGCGCATTTGAGTATCATCAGCGTATTGATGAGACTCAAGGTATTCAAGAAATTTAGAGAAATCGGATGTATAAATAGAAAAAATTAAGGGCCCCAAAATACTTCCCTGCGCGACACCTCTTTTAATAGCAATAGATTTTGAAGAGCTGTTATCAATTACCACCCTCTGAGATCTGTCGGAAAAGTAACTTTTAAAAAAATTTAGCGCCACATCCCCAAGGCCAAAATGTTTGAGTTTAATATGTAGTATCTCATGATCTATTGTATCGAATGCCTTACTGTAATCAAGCAGTACCAAACAGCTGCACTGACCGTTGTCCCAACCCATAAAGAGATCGTCAGTAACGTCAAGCAAGGCAGTTGTTGTGCTATGGTTTTTTCGAAATCCCGACTGAGTGGCGGGAAGAATATTGTGAATATTTAAAAAAATGGTTATTTGATTCGCAACCACCCTTTCAAGGATTTTCGACAAAGTAGGTAAAATACTTATTGGTCTAAAATCAGAGAGCTGAACAGGGTTAGACACCTTAGGGATCGGCACGATGTTAGCTGACTTCCAACAACTCGGAAAATAGCCAGACAAAAGACACTGGTTAATTATGTAGGTAATAAACTCAGTCAAGTGTGGGGTAATATAAAGCAGCATCTTCAGGCCGATGCCATCGGCTCCAACTGCATTGGTCTTTAAGCTATTTATCAGTTTCTGAACGTCATCACTTGTAACCTGATTAAATTTAAAACGATCATTTTGATTAAACAAATCATTACTATAGTTTTGATCGATGAAATCCCTGTCCATGTTGCCAACGCTAGGAAGTGAGTTAATAAAAAAATTGTTAAAATCATCACCACTGCCTATGACCGACAGGGATTCAGACGACTCAGAGCTGGAACTGAGATTCAAATATTTAATCATACGCCAAAAATTTTTAGGATCCCTTTTAAACGTAAATTGAAGAAAAGCTTTTTTTTCAGCCCTGACAGCAATGTTAACCTGGTTACGCAAAGCCTTGTAGTCGGTCCGTGCAGCGTCACTTTTAGTTTTTTTAAACCTACTTAAAGCCCCATCTCTAAGCTTCATCATAAACTTCAAATTATCCGTTAACCAAGGGGCAGGAGGCTTGGTAATCTTAGAGGTTTTAAACGGTGCGTGAGTATTAAAAAGATTTATTATATTATTATTAAAATAGTTCACCATTTCGTCAACATTTGTTAAAGAGTAAATATGAGCCCAATTAACCATAAACAGATCCTGCAAAAAAGCGTTATAGTCAAAGTGAGAAAAATCACGATAAGTCTTAAAAGTAGGCTTGGACTTGGGTTTGATTGTTTGGATCGAGAAGTTAACAAGTTTATGATCTGATATATCCTCCATGTCAATCAAGGACACGTTCCTAACAAGATTCGGATCTGAACAAACAAGAACATCCAACAGAGTACTGCTGACAGGGGTAACACGAGTAGGATCCCTAACGCATTGACTTAAACCGTATTTATCAAGTAAATTGCATAGTGATAAGCTCCCAGCACTATCGGCACACTTAAGGTCAACATTAAGATCTCCGCCAAATGCAATAAAATCAAATTGTGGAATGATACTTACCAAAGAGTCCTCCAATCTATCAATACATTCATTTAGGCTAGTGTTCGGAGGTCTATACAGTGTACCCAAGCACAATCGCCGTCCCCCCGACCTTACTGATACCCAAAGTTGTTCTAAAGGAGTATTTAAACCTCCAAGATCTACCACATCATATTTAAAACATTTTTTAATATAAAAAGCCACTCCCCCACCACGTCCATTTCGATCGCTTCTAACTAAGTTAAAACCCTCAATCTGAAAACCTTCGTCGCCCATATCCGAGTTTAACCACGTCTCAGACAGCCCGACGACATCAAAAGAGCCGCCAGCCATAAAAACCGAAAAAAGATCGAACCCCGCACACAAGGATCGCACATTAAAATGTGAAAAATTTATCCCCGTATCAACCATAACCAAATATCGGGCATATCCAACAACCCCGAGCTTGCAACAAACTTTAAAGAAATAAGATTTTTAAATAAATAAATACCGGTATTCTTATCATACTATTACCTACCTAAAAAATAACTAAAACTACATACAAAGCAAACCCATTTAGAAAAATCCTGCGCTATTACTAGGAACAGATAAAAGAAACAGGATACTGAAACACGTTATGTTAATGCGGGATACTAGAATAGCACAGGTGAAAGAAACTAAGTGCTAAAATAGTAAAGCATCAAATATGAAAATTCGCATATTTCAAAGCAGAATATTTGAATATTAACCTTATTAACATTAACATACATTTTTATAAATATTTAAACATATCAAGCATTTCCGAATTTTATTGAACATTAACATAAAATAAACACTCTTATAAAAAATTGTACTATCTAAGAATGAAACCATTAGCAAGATAAGCATCTGAGTTTACAACAAGCATTAAAGTGCCAACAAGAAATCAGTAATATATTTATAGTCCCATCACGATGATCAAGGCGTGAGCAAAACAAAACAAAACCTAGTCATTTGAAAGTCAATTGAGTCGAAATTAAGTTTTTTCTATTTTCGGCCTCATTCCAAATATATATATTACCACCCGCGGACCAAACTTTGTTCTTTCCATGCTCACTTTTGGCAATGAGCTAAACCTGTCGCCAACTTTCAGCATTTCCGGTATTACCGCCATGTATTTCAATACCTAACCTGTAAGTGTATCTCTAGGTATAAATTAACAATCAGAAAGAAAACTAACTGAAACACTCACCAGTATACACCAATAATAGCCAGATTGACACCTTACTGAAATTAATTAGCATTTAGCACAAATTGTTACTACAATAATAATGCAAACGCGACGAAAATAACATTCCAAACTTATAACGAACAATAGAAATTCGAACACAGCGTCAAATAGTCAAACTGATTAACGGCATTTTAGTGCGCGACCGTTTGACGGTAGTTTTAGCACACCGAATAAAAAGCCGTCAAACGCGTCATTTCAATGACGTCACATCTGTTAACGGCATTTTAGTAGGCTACCGTTTAACGGCAGTTTAAGTACAGCGGAAAACGTTTGTGGGTCAAGAAATGGATTCGTATTCGGATAATGGATACGGATATTAGCTGATTCCGATTCCGTATGATTCGGATATCAAAAGAATACGGATATTTACAACACTAAATAGGCGCGCCCGTCTGAAAAATAATAAAAACCAGAGCAAACGGCCAACTGATGTTATTATAGCGACTGAAACGGCGTGAGACTTTCCATCTAAGCTGTGCCTATGTTGATAGTAACCTAGTCCTTATGGTATAACAATAATAGAAACAATATAAAGAAAATATGTCAAGCATGCACACTTTGTCTCATATTGAGCTCAAAGTATTAACTGAATTTGAATAGACTGGAATTAATATCATTGAATATTAATCGAATACAACTTTTGTTTTCAATACCATTCAGAAGTTATGAACTAAGATCACCTGTAATTAGAATGATTAGAAACTATAATTTATAAGAAGACGAATTTAGTAGATCCAAAAGTAATGTAAATATAATTATAATTATCTTAGAAATTGTGTGAATATCAGTTGTTAGTTTGTTTTTGGTATTAGTTCTCGATTTTAGTACTATATTAGACCTAGGTACATAAACATAACACTCAAACTGGACTTAACTGTCCGGAATGTGTTATTAAATTAATAAGTACACAGAGAGAAAGAATTAATTTACACAAGTAAAATTTTTTTTTTCAATTAAATTATTTAATTGGCAGGTTTAATTAACTGAAGTAAATCATAATTTCTGTAAGTAAATTTACACGATAAAGTAAAATATGACTTAATTGTATCAATTATCATTTAATTCATTTAATGTGAAGGTATGATACCTACAACTAATATTGGTTAATAAAAATATCTTAATTTAATTACGTGAAGTAAACCTTAGTTTTACTAAGAAAGATATATACTATTTGCAATCCCGATATAGTTTCCAAAAAAATTGATTCAGTTTTTTTAGGTTTATTTGCTTTACGTTAGCATTTGAAAAAAGTTATGTATAATATGCTATTCGTTAAGCAAATCATTATATACTAGTTTAGTATGAACGCATATCTCAATCTATTTTTTAAATATTTGGACCTCAAAAAATTTAGTGAATGTAGTTTTGCGGGCCAAACAGTTAAGAAATAGATTGAAATATGCGTTCACACTAGCCTAATAATGATTTGCTTAACGAATATCATATTATACATAACTTTTTTCAAATGCTAAAGTAAAGCAGATCAACTTTAAAAAACTGAATTAGGTTGACAATACCAAACATAGCGGAGCAAAGAGAACCTTAAGCAGTAAGAAAATATTTTTTGAGGTTAAAATATAGAGCTTTTATAAAACAAAAGATGAAAATGTCTACTTTCGTTTCACATATTTATTGCATTTAATGTGATACAATCATTTTTAAAATGACACAATAAAACCCTGCAATAAAGTCGCCATACAGAAAAGTATATTTTTATTTTTTGTTCTATAAAAGATCTATACTATAACGCCAACAAATATTTACCAAATACAAAGAAACTTAAAATTTTACTTATCACTGAATACATGCATATCTTGGTACATGTATAGGTATATTCCTACAAAATAAATATATACACTAACAATAATAGACCAAATGGCCGTCACCTTCACTGTTACTACCGGAGTAGCCGCTTAGTCCACCTTCTCATTCAAGGGACGATGGGTAAATGCGATGCACGCCGGGATGATTTATGTCGACGGGATCGTATGGCGGTTAGGGCTAGCGTAAAGAATAATTTTATTCTCATAAGCCGCGATTTAGTTGTCAGAATTAACTTTAATTTTTGGAATTACATATTTAGTTCTGTTTTTCCCTTATTAGGAAAATTAAATTATAATTTTCAGTAGATTTTCTTCGTTATTGCGACAATACAATCTAATTTGTACAATGAAACGTTTAATACAGTGTTTAATAATGCGAATTTTTCTATTCATTATTAAAGCTTTTGTTGGCGGAGAAATAATTTAATTTTTTTAAGAATATATTTCTCAGCTAAATATTTTAATTACAGTAATTATGCAAAATATAAAAGAAATTTTGTTGCAAGTATCGCTTTTTTATTTGAAATATGGTTTTATCCAGGGAATTATTTTTTTATTTAAAAAATTATAGAATGTGATTTAATACCCACCAGCTTTTTTCCTCCCTCTGTGTAAGAACCTAATTGTATTGTATACAGTATTGTTTAACAAAGCCACAAAATAATTGGAAACTCGCAAGTTTTTATAAAATAAATAAACGTTTAACACAGCTACTATAATATCATTAATAATAAAATCAGCAATCACTCAGACCACATTCACTCATACACACAAGCATAGAAATACAGTAGATACTGGTGGCAGGACACAGTACGTTTAAGAAGAGCGAGATTGACCCAAAAATACCCTATGGACTTAGGCTTCAGACTTATTATACACATTGTGGGCAATTTAAAGAATGGTTTTGTACATAAAGCATGTTAACATTTTACAAGGCATAAATAGTCATACATTTTAAAACAATAAAAAACTAGTATAAAAAGTTAAATTGTTAAAAAGTTCAGTATAATCAATCATAATAAGCAAAAACTACAAAAAAAGTTATGTAAATAGGTAAAAATATTAAGTTTATTGCAAAAAAAGCTGCATGAATTTAAATACAATGAACATTCAAATTATAAAATTTTCAATTGTGATAAAAAATATATAAAAAAAATTCTATATTAATAAATTAAATAATAAAATTCAATCAAAAAGTAAGTGTAGAAAGAAAGCAATTTAAAAAATTGTTTGGAAAATTCAAAATAAGTAAAAACAAGATTTTAACTTTACGTATGTACATATAGATATAAATATTTTACATGTAAAAATTAAAGTTGTACAAAGTTAAATATATGAAAAAAATAAAAGTTAAAACAAAAAAAATTAAGAAGTTAGAGTGTATATATATCATGTAAATATATAACGCCGCGCTGGTGAAAAAAATTGTATAAAATAAAATAGTTATGTATATAGACCGGACACACAAATGTATTGCTCCTTATCACCAATCGCAAAATAATTGTAGGCGATTATAACAATATAAGAAATGGATGATTAAAACTGTGATTAAAATAATATATAAAAGCCAAATTAGAAGCAAAAAAATAAAAATATATAAAGGCAATTACGTAATAATTAAAAATGAAATTAAACTGACTGAAAAATACAAAAAAAGTAGGGAATGTAAAAGAAGTTTATATAAACCAGGAATAATGTTATAAAGTACAAATTATAGAAATGGTCATTAAAACAATCGAAGAATATAATAAATTGCTGAATAAATAAAGCTAATACAAAACATAGTAAATATTGTAAATAAAAATATAACATAATAGATATAAGGTTGTAAAATATAAAACAAATAAAAAATAGGTTAATCAGAATCACATTCGCTACAACTATTACCGCTACTTGAACTATCAGGTATTATTAAAGGTGCTACTTGTACATCCATAATCTCATCCATTTCCCACATCTGCTGTTCAATTTTTTTAGTATGATTTATGGCGTCAATCCAGTTATTATGTGATATATTGCCCACAGATTCTACAAAAAGATTCCTAACATCTGGCAATTTATATGTGGTGTTGTTTCTGGCTACCCAGTTTTTCACCTGTGCCCATATCAATTCGATTGGATTAAGTTCACAGTGGTAGGGTGGAAGTCTTAACACTGTTTTCCTTGAGTTTTTGCCATTTCGTCCACCACATATAAATTTGACTTCGGTTGAAGTTTAATGAGTTCTTTTAGCTCAGATTCAAAGATTTTCAAAGATTCAAAGATTTTATTCAAAGTTAAATATACAGTATTGTAAGTTTGTTATAATATAGATAGGTACAATGGGATAAGTTAAAATGTGATGTAACATTTAAGAACAAGGTCGATAAATCTTATCACATTATTATTTTTGCGGATGGTGACTTGTCAAATAGACTCATGATGGGGCCTGTGTCTGAAAAATCACCAACCTTACAGATTAGCAATCCGCGTATGTATGTATGTGTTTATTTAATTTTCTTCGTTACAATAATCTACAATACAAATATAAAATGCAAAATAAGACCCGGGAGGAGAATATGCAGAGCAGAAGCCGACACGGGGAGCAAACCGGGAAAGAGGCAAGCGAGAAAGACACACCCAACAAAACCTTCCAATAGATATTCTAAAATTTCATAATATCATTGAAAATGTGATAATTTTCAAATACAAATTTTTTTGTTAAAGTTTTATATGAATGTTGTCTATTTATATTACTACTTAATTTTTTTATTGGTGCAGCTAAAGAGTTGAAAAACTTTGGACCGAAAAAAAGGAAATTTCTTTGTAGATGAAATTTTGTAAAGAATGGAGATTGATAATCCTCATTCGATACAGATCGGGTGTGGTATTGGTGGTCCGTGCATGTAAATAAGTGTTTAGATTTTGCAAAATAAATAAGGCAGCTATGAGCATACAGACCACGCAGATTAAGAATTTTAATTTCTGTATAAAGCAACTCCGTAGGGTATCTAATGTTTTTAAAAGACATAATTTTAAGGATTTTATTTTGACATACTTTAAGTATGTTCAGAGCACCATCTGTCGAGCCGCCCCACACAACAATGCAGTAGCGGAGTATAGATTCGACTAAAGCAAAGTAGACAGATTTGAGAAGTTTTGGTTGGAGGATATTTCGTAATTGATAGAATTTGTAGTACAACTTTCTGATCTTTTTAGCAGTTGCCACTATATGTTCAGACCATCGAAGATGCTGGTCTATAATGATCCCTAAATATTTAATTCTCTGAACTTTTTGGACAGATGGACACTGACAACCATTAGCGGGTAGGGTACACGTAATGGAGTGAATCTTAATATTAGTTTTCATAGGTTGGCCAGAAGAAGTTATAGAAAAAGCCAAAAACTTGGTTTTAGGAATACTTAGACTAAGCAGACTAGCGTTTAGCCAGTGTTGGACCATACGGAGTCCCCTCTCCGTCTCCTCATACACCTCACTCCAGTTACTCCCATGAAATAAAATTGCAGTGTCATCTGCATATGAAATGACTGTTCCCGTAATTGGTAAACCGCCAATTTCGTTCATATATATAAGAAACAAGAGCGGTCCCAGCACAGTACCTTGTGGCACACCAGTTTCCACGACTCTACCAGAACTGACCGAACCGTTAATCATGACCTTTTGTAAACGGTTATACAAGTAAAATTTTATTAAATACAGGGCTTGACCCCTTATATCCACATCAAACATAAGTCTGTTCTTCACGCACTTCTCCCAAACTTTGGCAATATTACTTATCAAAGAAATCGGTCTGTAGTTAGTGGGTTCAGTTGGATCATCTTTTTTAAATATCGGAACTATTAAGGTTGTTTTCCACTCACTAGGTATTTCGCCGTCAGTAAAGGTCAGATTAAATATATGTTTTAGCGGGTGTAAAATAAATTTATAGACATATTTTAACGTTTCCGTAGAGATCCGGTCTTCACCTGGCGCACAATTATTTTTTAGGGAAAGAATGGTTTTAGTTATTTCTGCGTCAGTAACCGGTGTAAGAAAAAAAGTATTTTGTGGAGTTTTTTTAACTATATTATCAGGTTAAGCGATAACAGGGATGGAGCTAGCCATAGTTTTACCAATATCCGCGAAAAAGTTATTAAATATTTCGGCCTTTTCAATATCATTAGTTATTTCTGTAATATCTGAATTTTTTATAATGTCGATAATCTTTTTTGGAATGACTCCATTAGTCGCTTCGTTTATTTGATACCAAATTTTTTTGTGGTCATTTTTGCACTCTAGAATTTTATTTGAGTAGTAGTCATTTTTTGTTTTACGTATAAGTTTAGTTAATTTGTTACGGTAGCTTATGTATTTTTGGCTCAATTCATCAGAGTAATTTTTAACTAGTGACTGCTTGAGAGAATCCCGGTGTCTAATAGAATTAATTAATCCGCGGGTAATCCACGGTTTGATTTTGCTATGTTTATTATTTATAGATATAATTTTTGTTGCCTTGTCTAGGTGTTTACTTAAAGTTTCGATAAATTTTAGGTAGGATTCCTGCACATTTTTTATTGATGTGCAGTCATCCCAGTTTTCAGAAGACAGAGAATCGCACAGGACACCGTGATCAGTTTTTTTATAAGTCTTTCTTTTTATTTCCTGCTTCTTAGACTCAATATCCAACGAGACCCCTATCAAACAATGATCTGTCAAATCGATATGAGCAACAAACGAATTTAGTTTTTTTATGATTTTATTGTTATTAATAAAAATATGGTCAATTTGAGAGCTACTCCTGTCTGTTACTCTAGTAGGCTGATTCAAGCAACTGAACAATCCACCTTCGCTCATAGCACTCAAATATTCATTCACATTCCGATCCGCATCTAAACAAGTATTTATGTTTATATCTCCTAGAAAAACTTGTATTTGCGTTCTGTCCAAAGAGTTTAAATATTGTTGTAAATCTTGTAAAAATATTTGTAAGTTTGTCGATGGAGGTCTATAGCATGCCGTTAAGTTTAAAGTGACGTTATTTATTTTAAGTTTAGCATGTATAAAATTGGTTTCAGTCAGTTCTATTATTTTAACATTTGATGTTATTTTTTCTTTAATGTATATTACCAGTCCATCATTCTTGTTGACAGTTGAATTATTGTAATATAATTTGTATCCATTGATCTGAAATAAATAGTTGAAGATCATCTATATAAAATGTCTCAGACAATACCAAGACATCCACACTATCTAATGTAATTTCTTCCAAATACAATAAAAGTTCATCAAAGTTTTTTTTCAGACTGCGAATATTCAAATGAAATATATTAACCTTGTTGTCTCCCCCAACAAGCCCCCTCACCCGATCAACCCCATCTAAGACAGCCGTGCCACCATACTCCGCAAATCTCTCCACTTCTCCTAAAAAGTCTAACACAAAATCTAGCCACTATTTACCACCTAAAACTAATAAAAGGTATCTAAATGTAAATGTAACTAAAATGTAACTAAAAAGCATAAAATTCAAGATAGACTTGTGAAAGCAAAATATATAGAAGAAAAATAGAAAATCATACAATAATATTTCATTCCGCTCTCTTTTAGTTATTTAACAACTCCAAATCATTTACGTCTCTTATTTTAATAGTTTTGTCATCTCGTTTTATCAAAACATGCCCACTTCTTGTGAAGGCTACCTTTGCCGATGCCATCTTGTAGAGTTTTAAATTGGTTCTGGTTAAGTCTTCCATCAACGATATTTTCGTTCCCTTTAGTGTTTTCCGTTGCCTGAGTACTTTATTTTTTTGGAAAAGTGTTGCAAACATTACAATTATTGGACGAGGTTTCTCCCTACTTTCTCCAACACGGTAAACCCTAAGAATGTCATCCTTTCTAATCTGCAGCTTCATTTTTTCATTTACGACTTCAGATATTTTTTCTTTCAGATTTTCATTAGGACGTTCTTCTATACCATACACGCATATGTTATTCATCTTTTCATTTTGACGAATACTCTCTATTCTGCCTTCTAATTGTTTGATAGCCAGTACCTGCTTATCAATAGTTTTTTGCTTGCTGTCCATTTTTTCTTTGACTACATTTAAGATTTTAGACATAAATTCCTGATCAGCTATTAATTCTTTTATTGTCTCTTTAATCAATGTTTTTTGGTCACTTACTGTTGATTTTGGAGGCATTTTCCAATCAGTTAAATTCTGTACACTTTGTTCTAACTGATGATGTCAATTTTATGCACAAATTCGCGTTTTAGACGTTCGAATTTATTGGTTAAAGCTGGAGCGAATGAACACACGTGTTTACACTACGACTGCTAACATTAGAAATGTTACAGATGTTAGCAATGTTACAGATGTTAGCAATCTTGGTGTAAGGTCGATATTATTTTGTTGGCAATATAACAAAATATAATCATCGTTAAGACAGTATGTTAGCAACTCCGCTTTTTTGCCTTTGCGCCTGGACGAGTCACTATTTTTCGACTGTGATAAGAATCATTATCCATGACAATGACGCAGTTGTCGTCAAGTTCCGGTAGAACATTTCCAAACCATTCCTCAAAAGATTTTGCGTTCATTTCGTCATGATAATCTCCGGTATTCTTTTTTGACTCAAAAATGTGAAATGCCATTGATACAAAACCATCCTCCGATCCTATATGGGTAATAATAAGTCTTTTACCCTTACCTGTAGGATGTTTGAGGCCAGTTGACAAGCCTTCATTAAATGCCTGTCTCGAACTTCGTACCGCTGTGTCCACCCAAACCTTGTCTACCGTATGTCCCGCATTCACCCATGTTTCATCCAAGTAATAAATTTTCCTCCCTTCATTTTTATAAAATTTTATTGATCTTAAAAATCTTCTCTGCCACGATATAATTTCATTCTTCTCTTTTAGTAATGAATTTTTGTTGCTTTTCAAAAAGCTAAAAGAAAAATGTCAGATCAGTAAGTGTACGTCTACATATAGTCTTCGCGCCTCTTAGTTTGGAGATAAATTGGACTGCCATAATATTCAAATTAAGGTAGAGGATAAGGCACATGCAATCTTACGCCAATTCAGTCATGTTGTTAGTTATATTAGATAAGTACTATTGAAAGAATACATTCGGAAGCAAAGTTACTAAAATATATTGATAATGGCTATCAATATAAAATATTTTATAAAGGGTCAGGAAAACAATAAAATTACCTGAATGATTATTTGCTACTTACTCAAATGTTAATGATTAAATGGCCTACTTACCAACATGTTGGAAGATACTCTGAATATATTTTATGAGGACAGAAGTTGGGTAGGAAAACGGAAAAGTGATTCACAACAAAGGAATTAGGTAATGGATTATTTAAGGAAAAATGAATGAGGAGAATCAGTGTCGTATTAGTAGACTTTCATTTTAGGGGGATCGATTGTCCATAACATCATTGCTTCAAAGACCGGGAGGAGGGGGCACAGGCTAAGCTCGAAAGTATCAACCAAAAAAAACTTCGTTCCCCTGATGGTCGTTCTAAAAGCGAGACATTTTGGGGTCCTGAAGTCCACTGTACACTAGAAAAAGCTCTAAGCAAAGGAGGGAGTCCCTAAAACCCTTAAGTACGGCTGAAAAACGGCCTACTTACCAAAATGCCACATGTCAAAAACTCTTAACAATTATTCACTTTCTAAATATTTCCAAAACTACCAGCCATGTTCTATATTATGATACAATATAGCCCAAAATGTTTGTTCATAACATTATAAAAGGTAAATTTACAAAAAAATGAAATGTAATTTACATTTTTACACATGGTTTAAAAGTTGGTCTCTTATAAAAAGAGGCAGACTGTTTTTATGTTGACATAACTTAGAAAATACCGTTTGTGTTGATATATTAATTTGTTAATAATTATAGGTTAATCCAAATCATAAATAATAAATCCAGTAACCATTTATGATACCGAAAGGTTTATTAACAAACTTAAGAACTCTAATTCGGCTGGGGTTGATGGTGTATCTAATTTTTGCGCTTAAAAGGTGTAAGCCTGAGCTAACATCGGTTTCGACTTTTCTGATAAACCTGATTTTTTCGACGGCAGTTTTTCCCGATAAACTTAAGTTAGGATGCATTAAACCGGTTCACAAGAAGGGGGATTTTAATGACTGTAATAACTATAGGCCTATGAGCTTCTTATCTAGCATTTCTAAAGTCATTAAGATTGCCATAAATAATTTTACATATGTACGTATGTATACGTATATGTATGTATGGTATGTTCATTTAAATATGTATTATGAACTTTCTATTACAAATTTTTTTTTAGAACTTGACAAAGTAGTTATGTACCTATCCATTACAAACATTTATTTATTACATATTAAAAATCTAATTATAACTTACAAAAGAATCCAGAATCCGCTACATTTAGGTAAACTTACATTTAATTACGGATAAAGCGGAGTTTTGTATAAAACCCGATTTCGAATAATCGGGAATCTACTGTATTTAAGAATGAACTTAAAAAATTGCTGTTACAAAAATTGTTATAGCCTTAGTGAGTTCTTTTTGTAAATACTCTTGCTATGACATTTTGTCCAATTATTGTGATGTACTTGATTGCTTTTCAATTGGAGAAATAAATGATATTATTATTATTATTATCATTATTATTGTTATTATTAATATAGTATATACAGAGCAATCCAAATAAAATTGAAAAGGCCTTATAACTTTTTTATTTTTAAAGATGTGAAAAAATGTTAATTATTATATATGTTTTGGGGATTTTTATGGATCATTTATATATCTTATCAGCAAAGCAATTGAGCATTGAATAAAAAAAATGTAGTATAAAACATCGATTTTCTCGCTTATTTTAAATTGGATGGTATTATTTTTATCATATTTTTTGATTCTAGAAGTCCTAGACATATTTTGTATAACATACCCTGTGCCGCTTTTCAATCGCTTTTGAAATATTTCAATTAAAAATTATTTCGCATAAATATACTTTAAACGTAACTATCCAGGTTGCGAACAAAATACCTGCTACCTTTTTAAATTTTATTCGTAGGTAAGTCAAAGTTAATGTCAAGGTTGACAATAATAACTTAGTCACCTTGAATTTATAATTTTATTTTTATGCAAAATGAGATATTCGATTAATGAGAGATACAAAATGTTAAAATTATATATAAAAAATAACAATAATGCTAGAGCGGCTTACAGACAATATGAAGAAAGTATTGAAGAGGGACAAAGAACTCCATCATTAAACACCATAATAAAAACAAATAGAAGGCTAGAAGAAAGAGGAATTCTGGGCAATGGAAAAAGAAGAGAAAGAAATGAAGAAAGGGGCCTAGAGATTTTATTATATTTTCTAGAGAATCAAAAAAAAAAATCAATTCCCGACTGTGTGCGGTATCTCAAATATGAAAGAAGAGATAAAATGTTGACTTATGGAACAGTTCAAAGAACGTTAAAATATTTTAAGTATAGACCATATAAAATTATGCCTGTTCAAAAGCTTAGTGCCGATGAAAAAGAAAGGAGACCTCCTTTTGTCACAAATATTAACGGGAGAATGCGGCAAGATCCTAATTTATTTCATACTATGGTTTGGACAGGCGAAGCAACTTTCTTAATAATTAAGAAAGTTGCAATTATTGCAGAAATGTTTAATAGACGAAATGTTCATGGTTGGTCGGATGGAAATCCTTACCTATGAAGAAAATTCAAAAAGGCAGCAGGTATTTCGTACGCAACCTGGATAGTTATGTTTAAAGTATATTTATACGAAATAATTTTTATTTTGAAATATTTCAAAAACGATTGACAAACGACATAAGGTATGTTATACAAAATATGTCTAACTTCTCCTGGAATCCAAAAACATGATAAAAGTCATGCCATCCAATTTAAAATAGGCGAGAAAATCGATGTTTCATACTATATTTTTTTATTCGATACCCAATTGTTTTGCTGATAAGATATATGAACGATCCAGAAAAATCCACAAAATTTTCATATTTAACATTTTTTCCCATCTTACAAAAAAAAGTTATAAGGCATGTTCACTTTTATTTGGATAGCCATTTACAAAGAACAATATAAGGCAATATAATCCAAAAAAACTTGGCCATAATTTTAATGTTTTATTACATTAAGTGGAGAATAAGTTAGTACCTACTTTTTTTTGAGTTGTGTATTTATACTGATTTTAACAATAAATCAGTTTTTTGATAATATATTGCTTCATATTTTTTTCTGTGTAATAACTCAGAATAAGAAGAAATTCCATTTTTAAAATTTGGTTACATAGGTAATGAAAAATAGATTTAGAACATCTGAGCTGTTTCTTAAAATGCTATTTAGTTCTTAAAATCTGTTTTGGATTTTAGAAATATTATTGCTTTTACTGCTAAGTACAAAATTATATTTAATGTTTAGGACTGGTAGTTTTGGTACTTACTTATTTATCTTACCGAAAATTAAGTTCACGCAAAAGCTTATGGAAAGTACTCCTTTTAAAATCAGGTAGACCTTCCTCTTCATTTACTCTATTTAAAATTTTATCAATAGAAGGAGGTTCGTTCCGAAAAAAAAACATGGACTATTGTCCTTATCTGCGCCTTGGTCATTTCTTCAATATTATCCAGTACCCTTCTTTGACGTTGCGGCTTTACCTCAGGAGAACGAGAGGAACTAATGCTGTTATTGTGTTCCTCCAGAACTCTATAGAAAGTGGCCAGAGATATACCTAAAACATACATAAACTTAAAGGAAAATGAAAAAAACTATAAATGAACCTTTCGTTAATCTGAAAAAATATCGAAACTTATATAAACCAAAATTTGTTTTTGAACTGTACGTAATAATTATGTTGAAGATGTTCAGAAAAAAAATTTAAAAAGGGAACATATTTTAACGATAAACGATAATTTTAACTCCGATTTTTTTTTTCGTTTTTTCGTCACTTTACGTGAAAGAATCGTAAACGATTTTACAAAAAGGCTAAAGGTAATTTTTTAAGAATTTGTCGGATGAGGTCTGCATAAAAAAAATTATTTTGATATAGGATTCAATAGAATGGAGAGCTCGATGGAAATTGCTAGATTGAAAAGTAACCGAAACAAATCATTACAAAATAGTTTTCAATTAAAGCTTTTTTTTTAAACTCTTTATACCCGTTCGTTCATATTATAAGAAGTTTTTAATTAATTCACGTAAGTCCCCAGGTCAAATAGCCTTGGTTTTTTTTTCTCGTTTTAGGTGAGTCCAAAACATAACTCAAATGCACATAAACATTTGAAGAAAGATATGTCATTTTTCAACTTGCCTATAAATTTAAAAGTATCTACTTATAGTTAAACAGATATTTTCACTAAATTTAGCGAACTTCCTTTTAACAAAATTTGTGGTTCTGAAAAGAACCTGTTTTAAAAATTAGAGCGAGATTAAACTCGCTATCTTAACTCCAACGGCTCCTTCTCACTAGACTCCGCAGGTGTTTTTAATTGGGTTTTAGAGAGTAACATCTTTTTCAGCCTCTCCAAGATAGATGGCTTTGTAATGGTAACAACGTATGGCGTATCATTGGGCGCGTTTAGCGAGCGTCAGCGGCTGAGTTGACGAGGTAATAAAATTCGCTAAACGGTAAGGCAACGAGTCGATGACTTTCAGCTGATGAACAAAACACGCAGCGAAAAGAATTTATGATGGCGATCATCGAAAACAGTTTGGCAGATTTTATAACCTAAAAAATTCAAAAAAATAACGATTTATGTCCGTTGTTAAAAAATGGAATATACTGTAGAAGAATATGTGGTTTCAAGTAAAAAGGAAGGCGCTTATGAGAGTTATGAAGGTAAGGGCGTTCCTAAAGTAAGATATTTCTAAAAACTACAAAAAATATTTATATCTATGGTTTTTTTTTGCAGAAAATTTACCGGGGTCAACAACTTTTTACGTGGAAGAAAAAATCGGAGATGGAGAAGACCTGAATTTGGGTATTTTGAAAGAAGCTGATTTCAGGTGGAATCATACAAATACATTATTTTTTCTGGACGAATTTCAAAAAGGGATTCATAAATTTCGTAATCCTTCCATAAAAAAGAAAACTTTTTGGCAGGAAATAGCCAACAATATGAATATTATGGGATATAAAGTGGATGGAGATATGTTAGACCGCAAAATGCGAAATATGAAAGCTACTTTCAATAAAATTAAAGACAACAATCGAAAAACCAAAACTGGACGAGGCAAAATTAATTGGGAATATTTTGACAGGTTTAATGAAATTTTTGCTGATGATAAA
Source organism: Philopedon plagiatum (assembly GCA_963971165.1). Classification (NCBI taxonomy): domain Eukaryota; kingdom Metazoa; phylum Arthropoda; class Insecta; order Coleoptera; family Curculionidae; genus Philopedon; species Philopedon plagiatum. The sequence goes on along the minus strand of OZ020190.1, from coordinate 41,772,675 downwards.
ACTGTAAATATAACAAATATTGAGGCATGTGATATAACAGCTGAACGAGAATGTCCCGATGACTATGTACATAAGCAAACGTCAACTCCCTTAGCATCACCATCTTTATCAGATACTCCTTCAAATTCTAGGGAAAAGCAAAAAAGACTTGATATCTTTCGTAAACGACAGATCAAACTTGAAGAGGAAAGGGTGGATGAACTGAAAAAAATTAGATTGGAAATTGCAGAGAGCAACAGAATAGGCAGGGAGAAACTTGAGCTTTTCAAAAAATTTCTTGAAAGAGAACACTAAATGCAAATGGTTATTGAAATAAAAAGAATGGTTACATCAGATTTGGACACCTTAAAATAACTTTTACATTTTGGTCTTACCCTAACTAGTGTTTTTAGCTTCTCGGCGCATAATTTTGGGACAAAAAAGAGACACTTACAAGGGATGTTTATTTCTGTTAGGAATTTTTTTTTATTAATAGTGTCTAAAGTTTTTTTTTTTTTTTGTAATATAAAATAAAAAATGTTCAAAAATATTTATCGCTATTTGTGCAAGAATTATTTTTTATTTTTATAAAATACCTAAAGCAATAAAGTTACTATAAACTAGGTAAATTACTTTTTGATAATATGGAGTCAAAGATGAGAGGGAAACTACTACTAGATTTTTTTTATAACTAAATAGCCTTTTAATAAACCAAATACTAGTTATAGGTCTGCAATACACCATACCCAGAGGATACCTTCATAGTTAAGGTTAAATAAATTTAACAACTATCTCTTAATCATTTATATTTCAGTTAGTGAAAATAAATTACAGTAATGATGCTATATAATTTCGTTTTAATTCTCCAGAATTATTCCTTTCATTTGGGTTATTTTCTTCGTGTGCATTATCCTCTCCTTGGTAGATCTCGTCATTTACATCAACATTTTCAGGTTCGTTACCATCAATTTCTTCTGCATCTTCGAGAATAATAAAATTATGTAAAATGCAAGCGGTCAGTATCACTTGAGGTATCAAATGAGCTAGGGACATATCCAAATACTTAAGTCGTCGCCATTTGCCTAAAATATGACGCTTTATTTACATCTTATGATTAAATTAAGAAATTTTGATTGTTTTAAATTTTTTCTTAAAACCACTAAGTACCTATATTTGTTAAAACAGTTTATGATATTTAATATGCACACTCTTAACAATATTAGTAATATCTACAAATGCAGTATGTTACATTAAAATAAAAAAATATGAACCAGAACAGCAGTATTAAAAAATTACCGGAAAAAAAATAGGAAGTATCTGTCAGAATTTTATTTTGAATAAAAAGGTGTTACATTGAAATGTTTACTAATAATTTAATATGAAACTATAACTAAAGTTTTTTTAACTTTATTCAAATAATGATCTTGAAAAATGTTTGATTTGTCACTAAGAAAAATATAAAGTTAACCTACCTTTTAAATTAGCAAATGCTCTTTCGATCATAGATCTCTGTCCACTCATAATTTCATTAAATCTAATTTGCTGAACATTAAGATGTCCATTATCTCGATATGGTTTTAATAGACATTTTAATAAGGGATATGCAGCATCTCCTAATATATGTTGTTCAGGCTGTAACAGAGGTGGGTCTCCCAATAACTTCTCATATAAAGGGCTGTTTCGAAATACTCGAGCATCATGTAACCTACCTGGCATGCCTATAAACACATCTGTAAATACTCTTTTATCATTGCAGACTGCTTGCAAGATAACACTATGTTGTTCTTTGCGATTGTAAAAGTCTACTGCATTATTTGTTGGTTGTTTAATTGTGATATGAGTGCCATCGATTGCTCCAACCACTCCAGGTATGCCTTGAAAAAAATGAAAAAAGGTTACATAACAATGTAGAAAATAACAATTTTAGTTCACTTACGACTTTTATTATGGATTCTAGTAGCAATTTGGGCACATTCCGCATAATCGGGCCATTTGATAAACTGATTTTTCAAACGTGAAACTGCATACAGGATTCTTTTAAAGATATAATGTCCAGTACCTTTATTAAATCCAAATCTATCACTAACTGATAGAAAACTTTCTTGTTTTGCCAGAAACCATATGTAAAAACAAACTTTCTTTTCCAAACTTACAAACATATGCTGTTCTCTATAATGTGGAGCTATCAATGTACAGAGAACTTCAAATGATCGCCTAGACATGCGAAAGTGGCTTCTAAACTCTGAAAGGCTCTAATTCGGTACAATGTTCTCCATATAGCCCTCGTTATATGTAGCTTCACCTCTTCTACGAGGAATTTCAATATTATTTTCACCGGCCTCATTTAAAATTACCTCTACATGATTTAAATCCAGTTCATCTTCTAGTAAATAGTCTAGCATTATGTTTCTGTTCATTTTTCTTTTAATATCTTACACTTTCATTAAATTTAACCACATAACCTCAAAATTTCTCTTGTCATAAAACCAGCCAACACGCAAGTTTGGGTCGAAGCGTTTAGCGAACCCACAACCTGCTGCGACTAAGCAGTCAGCCAACGCTTGTTGATGACTCTCAGCAGTTTAGCTCGCTAAACGCGCCCATTTATTCTGGGTCTTGAAATGTAAAACTAACTTGACTCAAGGCAACAGCTACTCTATGTGTGGTACGTGTTGAACGTGGGGGTATTAAATAAAGACAGAAATTGGGGTTTTTTGGTAAATATTTTTGTGATCTTAGGAAAAATATTGTACATTACTCGTGTGAAAGAAAAATGTCACTTTCAACACTCGTTATGTAATATACTATTATTTTGAAAACACTTTTTAAAATTTTTCACTTTCCTTGTATTATTGTTTTTTTACCTTTTCATATCAAGTACCTACCTAAAGGTTGATTGATAATAATTTTCTTACATTAAAAACTTTACTGACACAATTTTAAATGCATCTTTTAGCCTATTTGACAAATTAACATATCCTTAAGACTCATATTACATATTATTATGTCAATTATTATATCTCTACTTCTAATAGAACAGGGCCCTACATGGTGTTAAAAATTTAACATGGAAACAATGCATAAATAAACCATTTACAGGCCACAGGAATATTTTGAAATTGCTTTGATACTTACCTATTATTATTAAAGAGATACCATTATAAGATAATGCAAATGTTTACAAAAAGCACTCAAGAAAAAAGGTTTAATGCTACCATAAAAATTATATAAAAATACTTTAAAGTTTCTGACAGTTTATTTTTTTAAGTACTATCTATACCTATGGTTATATTTGATTTTTGCTGCTTGCCTTATAAAAAAAATGCAGAAATAAGAAATGAGAAGCCAAACTGTCGAAAAAAATTCCCAACATCCGTGTTTACTTACAGTTTTCCTTCATATTGGGAATAATTCGTGAGCATTCTGAAATAGTCTTTTTTGGTACTTACCCTTTGGATGAGCAACTATATGTACTCAACCGAAGGAACAGCAGTTTATGTGTATAAAACCAGGTATAATATAAGTAGTATAAATGGGAATGTTTAATATTTACCACCACATTCAGCCGCAAACTCTGCATGCTGGGTCCTGGAAAAGGTAGAGTTCCTTCGTAAACAAACTTTATAAATATTTATTAGCATTTCCCTTTGGCCTTTACATAAGTTGTTTTTTTTTGTCGTTTCCTTGGCGGGGATAAGGCCCTTTCGGTGGAGGTTTCTGGGATATCCTCAATTCCATTAAAGCACCTAGCCATTGGGAACACAAAATGTGCACAAATAACTTTAAAAATACACAAAGAACCAAAATTCGCGTTGTCGCAACCAAAGAGCAACAAATAACAAATAACTTTTTAGAGGTTATGTCAGATCAGATCCTATGTCGCCAGGTTGTCTCAGATACCAGACCAATTTATGGTTGTATTAGAATTTGTTAACGTGGATTTAAATAGTAGTGCTTTATAATTTTGTTCTTAATTTAATTTTTGAATTATTTCAAAAGAAATAATTATTATTAAGTAATAGACACAATTTATTCCATAAATTTGGCAACCTCGCCGGAGATCCGCAGCCAGAGGACGAAACTACAGTTCATCCTCCAATTGGCAGCATCTCTTTATTACACATTAAGTTAACAAAAGACGACGATATAACTCGATAGTGGATTCTAGTTTCGTAATTCGACAAGGTGAACCGTTTGATGTCAAATCTAATGCCGATGAGCACCACTTGCTACTATTGACTTTTTTTTATCAATATTGCAGAGTTTTATTTGATTTTACAGTGATCTTATGTTATAAAGGTGTTCTAGGAAATGCAGCAAAACCAGGAAATTTCCCAAGAATAAAAAAAATACATGTATATACATGCGTAAGTAGACAAGTTAAACTAAACGAACTTGACTCTCAAAACATCTGGACTGCCATATGTATAGTTTTTCCCTGTGTAAACTGTCCATGGAACTGATCAATAGGGTGAATTCTTGTTCAATTGTTTTTTCTGTCATCATTCTCAAAACCAAATGGATACGGTATAGTAGTCGGAATTTAAGGGCCTTCTTAGAACAGTCAGCAATACTGACAGTATTTTAAATTACTGACAGTGTTTTAAATTACTGACAGTATTTTAAATTACTGATAGTATTTTAAAATACTGGCAGTAAAATTTAAGGTAATTAATTTCTTTACAAAAATGTTCTATACACGTTTTTCGTCCGATTCGTATTTGTTGAAATATATAAGAATCATTCCAATTCAAGCCAAGTTAGGTGACTCCTACTCAATTTTTCTTACCTATAATTTTGTATGCTAGTATATTTTTACAAATCCAATAAAAAAGAAACTGTAGTTTAATGTATAGCTTAAACTAAATCCGCAAATACAAGTTGAATCTCGTGCACTGAAAGTTCTGGTTAATGCTTCCTAATCTATTGTAATCCAATAAGGATAATAATAATTTTTTTGAACTTTTTATGTTACAATGCACTTGCAATATATGTATAATTTTATATCATTATATACCGTGAACAATTTTTTTCAACTGTAATACCTCTGTAAGCGATTTTTAGCCGCACAAGTGCAAAGATATGGCACTTGATGTGCTACTCATAACGGTAGCTAAGAATCAAGAAAAATATATACCTAAGCAGTGTTAAATGGCACTAGTTAACTCAATTAACACAAGGTAAAAAAACTTTATTATATTTTACTAACTACTCGGTACCCACCTGGCAGCACGTACTACAAAACGAGTAGGTTAGAACTGTACACTGGAATATACATACCTGAAACAATAAGAAATTGTTAAAATATTACTAAATAATACTAAACCGGATTTTTTTTTAAATTTAAATTTCTTTGTTGTGACAAAATTAATGCGTTGTAAGTAAACATGAAAAAAGTTACCATTACCGCTTAGATTTTTAATCTCTATGGTAGAATCTAATTTATGTATACTGTGCGTTTTCTGTACAAATTTTATTGAAATAGCTGTCATTATAATTCTTGCAATAATAATGCCTTGCATACCAAATTTAATATTATACCCAGATTAAACGACACATTTACAAAACTTTAAAAAATACCTGGTGTCCATAGGCCAATCGGAAAAAAATTAAAATAGGGAGATTGAACCGTAGAGTAAAATGTCCATGAATTGAGCACTTTCAGCTGATGCAGGCCATAAGCTGTGCGGTCTAACAGTGAATTGTCGATGGAGCGAATACAAAAAAATATTGATAGCGCGCATTATATTAAATAATATAAGGAATAAATTTGTGCAATACCATTTTAAGTTTCATGCATTCTACAAATTATAAATTTGGAGGATTCAAATTAATATCTTGTGCAGCAGTATTTCAATTTTGTACCAGTCTAAACAAAAATGTGTATAGAAATTAACTTAATAAACAGACGCTAACCAGTAGGAATTTAAATACCAGAGCACCGGAATCTCCAAATACAGGGATTCCGCACGGTATTCCTGCCTCGCTGGAACGGGATTACGTAAACGGAATGACGTAACTGTAGCATACACATTTGAAGCTGAAAATCACGGAATTCGAATACAGGGGAGGCCTGGATTTCTGGATACTAGCGCCTCCAAGACGTTTCTGGATACTAGCGCCTCCAAGCCGTCCTAGACGTACTATATATCATGAAATTTCTTTAACATATTTCTAATCCCGAGTCAGAAGATAGTGTGTCAAGAAAAATAGATTTTAGAATACCGCTCGAAATTTTTCAAGTATTGTGAAAATGCTTTAGTTCTTTTGTGTAAACAATAACAGTAAAAAGTTATGTCCTTTCCCCTTGCAAACGTTCAGTACCGAGTCGAGTCAATTAAATTTTTTTAAAGTTTTTTTTTCATTTCGCGAGCGCAGCCTGTTTTATTTTTTAATTTTCTTCGTATTATGGTAGAGCATAGATGGTTTTCTCAAAATTGTATGAAATAAGTCCGGTTGCTTTAAAATGTATTTTCTTTGATATTCATACGTAACAGTGTGCCGTCCATTCCTACTAAAATATTTGTGACAGTTAACAAAATAGTTCATAACCTAAAGCTTTTGCTAAATATGACGCAGTGATTTTTAAGTATAGTATAGTATTAGTCTAGACTTAATGTGTACACCCTAGGGTTCGTAAATCCGAGTGACGAACCATAGGCTCCTATAACTACCGCGATGTGTCGTGACTCGCGTCTGGACTGTGCTAATACATCGACATGCTTTGAGGTGGGAACATGTTATCAAACGTTCGTAGAAGTCACCTGCTATGGCAGAATATTAACTGAATATTAAATAAGTAGTGATGATGAGTATTATATAAATAATTATCTCTTACTGTAAACGGTTTATTTAAGGTCCCGCCGCACTGTGATCAATTTTGTATATTTAGGTGAATAAGAGGTACCAAAACAAATGTCTCAGAACAAAAAAATTAGTATACAGGTAGTTAGCCTAATAACCCTCCAGTAATAAGTTACAAAATTTGCAGGTCTAAAATTGTTACTCTTGGTGCGAGACGGGTTCAAAGATTTAATATTAGCTTGACGCCCTTAGTCTACCGCGAATATTTGTATCGACAAGTTGTCTTTAGTTTGTGGTGATCAATTAGTGCATTTTTCCTTTCTTAGTTTGTAATTTTAGCTGCATTAAAAACCACTTTTGGTAAGTAACTAACGTTACACAATTGTATAATACTTTAATTTTAATGACATCAACATATATTAATAATTCAACAAGGACAGTTGAATAAACTCATTGCCTTGGAGCTGATGGTCATCTTCATCATCTTGTTGTACCTCACCATCTTGTTCAAAATCTAGATTACCTAAAGATTTTGCCACGTTATGGAGCACAATATAGGCAACCATTATTTTTGGCACATTTTCCAATTTTACGCGACAGTTGACCAAAACATGGTTTGATTGTTACCCGCTCCTTTTTCAACAGTTTGTTAAGCTTAAGCTTAGCACCAGGAGTAGGATTTGTAAATGAAGTCATGGGACATGGCTCTATTCCATACCCATCATCACCAAGTAGCACAGTATTTTCTTTGCTTCTTAGTAGTAACCTAGCCTGTGAATTTTTTCCTATCCTGGAATTGTGCACGGATCCAGGCCAGCTAACGTCAACACTAGTGAACTTTTCTTTGGCGTCACAAGTGGCTTGCACATTGAGAGTAGGTTTTCCTTTCCGGTTAATGTACTCATCTCCATGGTGATTTGGTTTCAGTATTCCTACATGGGTGCAGTCAATCACACCAATTGCTGTTGGAAACCTATACTTGCTTTGCCATAACCGTTTCGCATCCATTATTTCAATATCGGTAGTTGGAACCTTTATCCATTCGTTTGCTTGTGCATTTATGCTGTCAATAACTGCAATAACAGTACGAGATACTGTAGCCTGACCAACTCCAAGTTCCTGTCCGATACCTTTTTGGTAGCTGGGATCTGCTAGATAGCGTAAACATGTTTTTATTTTATGAACGGATAACAGCGCTCTTCCTCGAGTTTCGTTATTTGCACCTAACAACCTGTCCACAAGCCACTTTACGTTGTCTTCTTCAAAACGATATAGATCTTTAAAATCGCTAAGTGAAAGTAAGCATCAGAGCTTGTACCGTTTAATATTTCTCACATGCACAACATGTGCCATCGCGTAACACAGGAAAAAACAACCTTTCACACTAATGGCGAGTCTACTACTGACCACACCAGTATTTTTAAAGGATATGCTGATACTCCAAAAATATAAGGTTTTCCTTTAAATATTATTAGTATAAACTGAAGGATTTCCTTCATATTCTGCAAGTACAAGCCTATCCTTTTTTTATGAATACTGCCCATTGTAATTGAAAGTATAAATATTCTAAAAAAATAAATCCCGTATTATTATAAACTCGACAGAATTATTCCCTTACCCATCTGTGGCTATTATTTTAAATTGGATTCGTAAAAGTTTTTACAACTTTGAAATTGTATGTAGAATAAAAATGACCGTTAAATAAGCATTTACCTTTTACTACACGACTTTACGATATGACGTTATCGTCTACAATGAATAACGATTTAATACTTACAAAGTAGTATTTTGACGCCGTTTAATACGTACCGAATTAAAATTACATAATATGAAAATCTAGAAAAAAATCTTAAAATAATGGAAGAAAGAAATTCAAAAACTTAAGGAGGCATTCTCCACGTGGCGTCCACGTTGGCCGACCCATTTTCATTTTCACACGGTTTTTCAGCTTTAAAATTTTGAACAATAACATAAGTATGTTAAGTATAGATTCATATCCTGCAAGCAACTTTCCGTCAATTATTTAAAGTTTCAACGTGTATAATTATTTCATTCAGGAGATTAATATGTTAAAAGATCTCTATGGTGACATTTTTTTGTCGCTAGGACCTCATTATTCTTTTTACGTATTGTATTCCTAAAATAAATCATAAAATATCTTCGAACTTTTAATAATACGTCAAAAATACCTATAAAATATGAATCTACGGTTTATATTGTCACTATTTAAACAAAAATAAAGCAAAAAATGTACTAAAATGATATTAAGTTGACCAACGTGGACGCCTCTAGGAGAATGCCGCCTCAAGAAAGCAAGAGGATCAAAATAAATATAACATTAAGCTTAGCAATTAAGTAAGAGGAAGATGCCAGCAAGTTAAGAAATAATACTTAAAGTAACAATGTGAAAATTGTCCTTAGATTTAACTACAAAAATCGAAATTGTTTAGCTTAAGTCGTTTATTTTAAAATTAGTACCTAACATATTTTGTAGGACTGGCAACTTTATTTTTTTTTACATTATCTTAACTATCATATTTGTACACACAGAAAACTAATACTAAAAAGGTACATTTGCAGGCTAAAATAAAGGAGAATGCCAAGGAAGCAAAAGTTGAGATTACAACTAAATCTACTATTTATCTTAAATCTACTGAATACACATCTAAATCACTGTCTTTTTCTGAATCTGTTTCTTCTTCCGATGATGATCCCGTATTTATAGTGAATATTAATTTATCCGTTGTGTTGTCAAGCAAGTGTTCTTTTTCAATTCTCCGACTTCCTCAAATTTATTTGTAGCTAGCTGCCGCACATCTGCTAACCTAAACGCTAAGTTTCTCGACGCTACCCAATTTTTCACCAGAGCCCAAATTTTCTCTATTCAGATAAGCTTCGGGTGATAAGGAGGTAGCCTAAGTACACTGTAGCCGTGTTGCTTCATCAGTACATCAAATTTATACTTAGGCGGAAACCAAAATTTGTTATCTTGTATTTTTTTTACAATTCTGCTTTTGTCCAGTTTTCCTGAAATTCGAGACTACGATCACTTAGCCATTTCCTCATATTATCTGCCTTTAGGCTAGCACAGGTTATATTTTTTTAACTGTTACAGTGTGACAAGAGGCGTTGTCAACAGCAAGCACCGATCTTTCCAGTAAATTCGAAATTAGTTGAGTCTCGGCTCACTTCATAAAATTGATATGGTTCATATCATCATAATCCCCACTTTTTGATCCTGAAATACAGACATATCGAAATAAGCACTAACTTGTACACCACAAGGAAGCAGGCGAGGAAAGAAAAGCTAAAGAGGGAAATGCAAAAAAAAGCGCTATAAGAACTTGTGGAGGGATAGAGATAAGTGGAGACCAGATGCTTTTGCAAAAACCAGTTTCAGTATTCAAACCATCTGGCCAGACCCTCTAAATACGGATGTTAGTAAATTTGATATTTGTATGCATGATATTTATATTTGAATAAAATTCTCCATACTGAAGAAAAACTAACTTGGCATTACAAAGAAATTTCCCTAATAGGTGTTGTCAAATGCCCTTCCACTCGATAGCCTAGTTCTAATATGGTGTATCCCACAAAATGTAAATTTTAGAGTAGACGATAAAAACTGCTTGTATTGGAAAGAACTCTTAATTTTACTTTTGTAACGATTATAGTTGTATATTTGGGATTAAATACAACTGTTTTATAAAAATTTTAACAGATATTAAAAAGATCCTAGCTTTAGTGTTGCATACAACTTATTGTCAATTGAAGCTAATGTTGGATACGACTTCTTGTTCTTAAAAGGTTGGATATGTCTTATTTACTTTTAAAAAATCACTAGGATACGATAAATCTGTATTGATTTCAATTTGGCGATATTGGTTGACGATTTTAATAAAACTACATTTATTTTGTAGTAAATGCAAATGCAACCAAATAAATCAAGTATGTAGTATAAAATGTTTATTGCAAAATTAGAACAAGTGAAAAATAGAAAAGTATAAGTAAATAATATGGAACTCATTTCTTAACCAGTACAGAAACACTTCTTTAAACAGCTGATACACCAATGCTGAATAGTTTTTCATTTATTTTTTTTTAATTTTGTGCGTTCCTTTGGTGCCCTAAAAAAATAAAAATTAAACCCCTATTAACTGCTAGAAAATTATCTTACTTTTTATTGCTTTTCTTCGATTCTTGATTTGGAGCTGTTTTAGAGTTGCGTTTAAACTTCTTTGCCTGGTCCATAGTATTAACATTGTTAACGGCTTGTGCACAATTTTTAGTTGACCTTAAAATGCATAAGATTATATAACATAGGAATGCTTTTTGAGGTAAAATGTATTCTTACCTTTTGCCAATGCTGCATTCTCCTTTAGATTTCTCGCTCATCTTTATCTTCGTCGACGTTGTTTGGTTTTTCATATTCTAGTGCATCATAAAAAAATGTACGTCCTTAGGCAAAACGCTTTTAAACTGCTGCAAGTGAGCCCATTTCGCTTTTTTAATTTTGAGTCTTTCTGTGTACAGAGTCTTGGGAACATAATTGATATCAACTGCTTTTTGCCGTTGGGGTAACAGCACGTAAATATCTTTAAATGTGCATTTATAAAATACTTCTCCATTCGGTTCATATTTTAGGCATCTTAAACTATTGACTTTCAAATCATTTGTCTTATTCCCAGGGCGTATAGAATTGTATCTTTTAATGTTGGGATCTTCGAAATTTAAGAAATACGTATGATCTAAATATTCTACATCTAATGGAAATGGTTTTTTTCTTGCATCTGTTATGATATTTATGTAATCAGTAGGTAAAAATATGTCTTTTCCTTTAAGACGCCTCTCAATAAGACTATGAGTAGAGTCACACTCCATTTGAGTGTGACCCTTCTCAAGATATTTCTGCTCGATAGTTACGTTGCACTTAGTCGTCAGCAGAGACAAAGCATTTGACAAAATGTTGTTCTTATTTTGGTATCCGCAACTGTCTGACCATAAAACAATAGGTCTTATTTCAATACTCAAAAGCGATTCTAAATGTTTAACTATGCAAGTTGCAAAAACTGAGGAGCACAGTTCTCCTTCTGACTCGTTCCACACAAAGTTTTTACTCTGATGTGTTTTTAAATTGTAAAGAGTGAAGTTGTGTACTTGCAATTTTGTTTTATAATAAGCAGAGCTAACTTCTAGTTTTGGGCACAACTTGACGGCCTGTACATCCATTGTAAAACAATATATTAAGTCTTCTTGTGCTTCTTTCTTGTCGATTTCTTTTTCGTTTCGTGCTTCTTCCTTTGCCTCAATATGTATTTTGTAATCACATTCCTCTAACTGCTTATTTTTATAAGCATAACAATGATCGCACTGATCATCGGCGTAGCTAGCCTCAGATTTCAGAGGGGGCCGTGGCCCCAGGTGTGCGTTGGATTGAAAAAATTTATATTTTTTTTAAGTGCGGTGCAATGAATGGTAAAAAATTCGCTATAATAGTGAATAGTGTTTTTAATTAATATTTCAATATAACTAATACATTTATTAACTTATAACCATAGCGATTAATATTAAAAGTACTGATTTCTACGCTGTTGACTGAAAGATTCTACAACACTGTCCAAGTCGACATCAACATCTTTTTCTATAAACAGCAAAGACAAATCTGAATGTCTGTCTTGAGTCATAGTCGTTCTCAACCAATTAAAAATCCTCCTCATGGCAGAAAAAGACCTCTCGCACGTCGCACTTGAAATAGGCAGAATAATCGCAACTTTAAAAAGTTGGTAGACGTTTGGATATGTTTTTTCTGACTCTGTTATCTGTTTTTTGATAGATTCATAACCAACAGTTTCCTTAAATTGGAGAATACAATTTTTTAAAACGGTCATTTCTGCTCTTAAGGCAGAAGTGTTAATATTAAAAATTTCACGGTACTGCTCAATGAATTTCGCTGAACCCTCAAAATCTAACTGAAAAAAATGATCCACTGAATTGGCAAGCACCATACTTTCTGATGAGAACCTTTTGTTCAGAAACCCTTTTACAGTATCAATAATTCGGTAGAAAATGTTTGCCCTCCAATACTCAATTACCCCGGTGTTAGCTTTAGAGCACGTAGCGTCTATCATACCTAGTCCTGCAGTTGTGTCGGTGACAAAATCAGCGAGTTTGCTACTGAGTTGCTTTTTTCGTTTTGATGAGGGAATTTCCAATGACACTTGATATTTTTCAGCAAAGTCCGAAATTTTTAGATGAAGGTCAATATAGTGTTTTTCATTTCTCATTCCATCTAGTGAAGTAATGACGCTTTTAATAACGTTAACTGCTTTCCCCAGAGTCGCACCTTTCTCCTGAAGGCTTTTCGATAATATATTTAAGATATTTAGTACCTCATCTAATACAAAAAGATGAATTATGAATGAAGGTTGTTTAGTGCTGGATAATATCCCGATTGCTGTAATTGACTGTTTATCATTTGTATTAGAAACTTCATTTTCCAAAGCATTAACAATTGCCTCGAAACATGTTTTAACAGCTTGGCAAGTCGTATATCGACACACCCAACGAGTATCAGACAGATGTTTCAACTCTCTGGGGACAATATTGAGGTCCTTCAATATTTGTTTGTATTTGCTATGGTTTTGTGGATCTGAGAAATGTTCGTAAAGTGCCTCCAAAGTACAAAAAAATGTCGATATTGATGGAACATTTTTACATGAGTCTACCACAGCCAAGTTAAGTCTATGAGCTAAGCAGTGCGTGTAAATGGCAGCTGGATATTTCTCTCGCATTTTTGCTTGGAGACCACTTATATTACCCGACATCACCGCAGCTCCGTCATAGGATTGACCTACCATCTGCAAGTCGCTAAGATTAAGCTCTTCCAATTTTTTGGAAATTAAGCTGAATAAATCCGTGGCAGACCTGTATTCCGAACAGTCAAGAAAAGCAAGAAATCTTTCACGAATTTCTAGATCTTTCGTTGCGTAACGTACACACAAAGATAATTGTTCCTTTTTGAAAGAACGAGCTTCATCACACATGATTGCAAAAGTTCCGGACTGTCTAATTTCGTCGATAATGTTTTTCAAACACGCCCGTGATAAGAGGGCAATAATTTCATTTTGTGTTTGGGGACTGGTATAATTTGTGTGCGAATTATGTAGAATTTCAAAGTCCTTGTTATACTTTGCAATTAGGCCACATATTTCCTTGAAGTTTCCTTTATTTAATGAACTTTCACTTTCGTCATGACCCCTGAAGGCCATTCCTTGACGAGCCATAGTTAGGCTAATATCTGCCAAAATTCTCAAGTAATTCCTGTTTTTCTCTACTTGGGTGGTATACGCTTGTGAAAGATGAGATAAAACATCTCCGCTCTTTTTTGTCTCCTTGTAGCTATGCCATTTATTGGAATTTTCCATATGATGCAAAGATGAAGCGTGTTTCTTCAATTTTTCACCAGTTTTTTTCCAATTGCGGAATCCCACCGTTCTGAAAATTTCTTCTTCCATAGCAGCTCCAAAATGACGACAAGCATAGCAGGAAATCGAATCGGTTTTGATGCTGTATTCCAACCAATCAAAATCTGTATAATAGTTTGCGCTGAACGATCTTTTTCTATTGCCAAAAATGCTTTGTGGAAATTTTTTTAGATTTGGTTGCGATGGGTTTTCCCCTAGTTGACCCAAGTCAGAAACGTCTATTTTGACATGGTACTCGCTCGATTTTGCTTGAATGTTTTGATCATTGCTTGTACCGGGTTGCGGTTCATACTGATTTTTTGAAGAATTATTCTCTTCCAACGTAGCTGGTTGTACAAACAGCGAGGATGATGGCGAAGATGTTTGTTTTTTGAAAAATTTTCTTATGTTCATTATCTGAAACAAAAAAAGATGTTTACATCCGTTTGCTTTTGGCGAGCGTTCCTTTAAAAAGTTTTTAATTTTATCCACGGTCAAGAAACCAGAAGAAATCAAAGATAACTATAAAATAAAATAAAAGCAGCACTTGAATGCACAACAGATGAATAATTTTAATTTTGAGAACATTTATAGTCCTTTGCCATTAGATTTCTTATTTTTGAAACAAAAAATTCAGAGCAGTGAAAAAACTTCCAGCTCTTTTTTACGCAAACGAATTGTTGGATTACTCCGTCATCTTGAATTTTTCACATGTGATTTTTTTTGTGAGGCGATAATATAATCTGCATCTTTACCTTTCCAGAGACGTTCAAACTATAGGAATCGGGCAAAAACTAAAAAAGTTATAACAAAAGAAAAAACATTTTGCAGCTGTTACAAAAATTATTCTTATGTAAATAAAAATAAACTTACCCCGGAATTACTTGGAGAAAGCGCGTAATTTTGCAGAATCAATTTTATAACCTCACTTCACTACTACATGTACTCACGTTCCAAACTGAAAATAAACAAGCATGTACGAGTTCCTTTATTTTGAACGATCGATCTCCTAAAAACTTTGGACATCTACGAGCCGATTTCGGAACCAACGTGTTTTGTCTCTGTTGAGTGCGGCGTTTAAGTTACACTTCGATGATTTTTTATCAGATGTCGCTACATGTATCAAAAAAACAATTTTAATGGGCGAGGACACAGAAAATATAGTGAGCGTAGCTCTATATTTTCTGTGGCGAGCATTGCAGGCTCTCCTATGAAAAATGAAAAATAGAAGTAATTTCTGCTACAACGTTTTTTTGATAACTCTTTTTTTATTACAATCTTTCAGGGGGAGCCAGAGGTAAACCAGGGGGAGCCAGGCCCCCCCTGGCCCCCCTCTTGCTACGCCAATGGCACTGATCTTTCCGCGGTTTAAATAGTCCTATATTCTTATCGTCCATTTCTCTACAAAACGAGAAACTGGATAATGGTGTAACAGAATCTGCTAAACACTTTTCTGTGTAGAATTTATAAACTTCTGTTTTTGATTTAAAATCCTCTTCCAAGTACAGTTTATAAGTATTTGCCCGACAATAATGGCTTTCCATTTTTGGCATCTGATCAAAGAACCTGTTTAAGTGTAATCTTCTTTCTTGTGTCCCCATAACTAATTTAGATGTTCTTTTTTTCTCTCTTGTTTTTTCGTTTCTTCTTTCTTTTGAATCTAAAAGCCCAAATTTTTTTCCTTCGTTAACCCAATTCATAACCATTTTTTCTTTAATTCCCAGAGTTGCCAGAAAAGTTATTTTACAAACTAGAAATTTTCCAGTTTCGTGTTTTAAGTAATACTGAAATGACCCAGATCTTCTGGAAGGAGCAATTACATAACTTCGATCCTTTTCTGAATAATTAACCATGTGAACTATAAACAATCTTTTCTGTTCCCAATCCATAGCCCGAAACGTTTCAAAAATTGTTTGTCTTATTTCGTCTGAAAACAAATTACAGTGTCGGTTAGATGCTCGTTTGCAAAAAGTAGACTCACATTTGGGCACTAATTGTCTTTGGTTTCTTTTTATGTTATGCTTTACTATTTCACCTTTTCTGGTATATCCTACGTATTCCTTTCCGTTCATTCTCTTTTTCTGATTTACGAACTTGTCCCAACAGTTTTTGTTAGCTACTTTTCTTCTCTTTTTTAGAGGTATATTTTCAGTGTCGTTTTCGTCAGCATCTTGCACTGGTAAATAATCTGGATCATTATCGTCGGATGTATCGAAACTACATTTAGTTTGGTATATTTGCAAACTATTGTCAGTCTCACAAATAGTTATCTGTGTATTATTAAAATTATTGCTCTCATCTGGCAAAGGTACATAATCGGGGTCATTAAGGTTGGATTGATTTGAATCATATTCAATTGTATCTGTGTGCAAATTAGTGTCAGGCGGATTATTATTGATGTTTTTGTTATAATCAAGCATTGGGGCTGTGTGTAGGTACTTTTTCGGTAAGTTATCTGGATGTGAATACATTTCGGTCTCTAATTCTGGCAATAACATAATATCAATGTTATCATCATTTAGTACCAGATCCGTTTCGTTTTCAATAACTAACGGTGATGTTCGGGAAGGATTGATTGGTAGTAAATGTAGTAAAGCAGAATGTTCAGCTTCAAGTTTTGGCACATCATCAACTGGGTGATCATTATTCTCGGCGACTTTAAAATTATAGGAAACCAAAGGAACAAGATCGTTAATATTACCTATAGTTGACACTGCTTTATTTTTGTCGTCAAGAACTAAAGCAAGCAGTTTTGCCCCTCTGCCGGACATCTAAAAAAATATAATATTTATTTTAGCATCATAATAGGTTTACTAAAAGAAGCAATTTTACCGATTTTTGTTGACCCATTTCACAAGGGCCTTTTTTTATTTAGATAATATTCAAATTAAACACCCTAAAGGTAATATTATGGAGACAAATTAACAAAAATTAGGTTAGGTTAGAATAGACACTAAGAAATTAAATTCTGTTGACTAAAATACCTTTCGGTAATTTTAGCCAATAAGATTTTGAATTTTTGACTTAACTTAATTTTTGATAATTTATCAAATCTGTATAATTTCACCTTAAAAATTAATTCTAATTTGTCGTAACTCACATAATCGCTAATCAGTTCTAATAGGATGTATCATTAAAATTTTTAAATTAAGGTTTTTCGTAATTAACAAAGGAACTAATATGATAAAATTAATATTAAGATGCTTATTATGTATTAGTACTTACCATAATACACTTTTTTATTCAATAAAACCATAAAGATCAATAAATCTGCTTACTACTAAACACACAAGCGGCATGACATTGAACGCGGTTGAAAAACAATTACAGACTGAGGGATCCGCCAAATTGGAACTAAGAATATTATCAGGTGACTCTTATACGACATGTTAGAACAGGCCAAAAAATATAATTAATATTTAAATGTGGTCTACGAGGTATTAGCACAAGATAGAAAATGGAGGTATTCATTGATATTACTCAAAATGTAAATTTCAAAAATTTTGTGGCTTACGTCGTATTAGAACTAGGCTATAGATGTGCTATAACATCGATTTCTTTCTTTCTCACTAACTATTGGTGTCTAATTTTCATTATCATTTTCGCTCCGCATTTTTTGAACTATTTAGTTTAGGAAAATATTGACGAGTAGAATGTCGACAATTTGCAAATCCTTCTGCATGAAGTTGAGCCGCCGCCATTGAATTTTGAAGGAATTATTCGTAAATTAATAAAATATTCACATTTTCACTCTTTGAAAAATTTACCATTTTTCGTGAGTTTGACATAATTTATACGACAGTGGAAAAACACCATTTACAAAAGTTATAACTTGTCAATATCCGTACGTACGATTTCCATTTTTATTATCATAGCCTTAAAATGTATTCAGGTTTGCTTACTGTAATGCCGCATTTTATATCCTGAATAACTAGACTTTTGTATTACTATTTTTTGCGTTTAAACAGAAATAGCACAAACTCTTTTTAACAGACATCTAAGTGGTTGGTGTCAAAATATTAATAAAATAATGGTCTTCCATAATAACCTGACGAGCCACCTAATTCCCATTTAAAAAAAAAAACGAATTGAAATTGAAAATACAATTAATAATGTTCAATGCCGGCAAAAAAATCGTGTTTAAAAGAAAAAATCAGTTGTATTTTTCATGCTTTTGAACTAAAAATTCAATATTTTAAGTAATTCGCAGCACTCTGCGTTCAAAAATAAATTTAAAAAAAATTGACATGTTAAGGGACAAACAGGGTATGGTATTCATAGTGTCCCCGGGTCAAATGACTGAAAGTATACCGGGGATCCCATGTAAAAATCAAAGGTAGGGTCGGTTATGGTAAAACCGAAAGTAATCGAAAGTTATTATGTCTAAAAATATAAATTTATGTCCTCATACCCACCAAATTTCATTCCTTTATCGCAAAAACTAAAAAAGTTATAGGGGCAAGCCAGCTTCAAAGATCATCTGCTATATTTAAACCGTGAAAATAGCGGCTATTTAATTTAACGCAGTGGCTATATGTCCGCCGGCGGAAGGTTACAGTTAGGCTTAGAATTCCGCCGCAAGGCGGACTCATGCAAGTAATAAGAAGTTATCCGCCGTAAAAATTATAGTGCGGCGGAACGCAATGGTTGCTAATTCATTTTCCGCCTTTCGACGGATTTTGCTGCATAGTAGCTAAGATCCGCCGACAAAATTTTGGCAAGCTTATAAAATTAAAAAAAAAATGGGATAAAATTAAAACTACTTACGTTGATTTGCTTTTCATTACAAAAATAAAAACAACTACTCATGTACTAAAAACTGTAATATAAAGTCCAACCTAGACAATGCCTTTCAAAGATATAATTAATAATAAAACATAATTTCCTAAAAACCAAGGGAGAAAAATTATTCGTCCACCAACATTTTTTTTTCGGAATTCGTCCAAACATGCCAAAACTAATATCGTGTGTAGTACCCTTTTGATTTTATAATTTGTTGTAACCTGTATTGACTCTACCAGTTTTATAACAAAACCTACCAATTTTTCATCATACTTCTTGACATCTTGCTTTTAACGCCTCTTTGTTGGAAATTGTATGTTCTTTTACCCTTTCTTTGGGTTCCCACCATAGATGTTCATTCAGGTTAACGTCTAGGGATTGCGGTGGCGCTTCCAAACTCTTGGTACGCTATACAGTATCCACTCTTTAACGATCCACCGCTCTATGCTTTGGATGTTGTCTTGTTAAAATAAGAAATTGTCTCCAATTCACATTTTCTCAGCGCGTTGTCTTAAATTCTTTTCTAAAATGTCCATGTATTGTAGACGAACCGATCCATAGTTTCGTCAATAAAATGGAGCTGGCCCACTCCATGCCATGACATACACCCCCAGATTAGAACGGAATCCCGTCCGTGCCTTACCGTTGGAATTAAATTTTTAGGTTTGTAGACTTCCCCGCGCTTTCTGTACACCAAAACCTTTTTTTATTTTACCAAACAACTCAATTTTTATTTCGTCAGTATATATCATGTTTTTACAGTACTCAGTATTTTTGTCAAAATGCCTCTGAGCAAACTCGAGATGCTTCATCTTATTTTTCTTATTTACAAATGGTATCTTCCGACCAACTCGTGCCTGTATACCCTGGTTTCTTAACTAATTTCTTATTATTGTTACATGGATAACCTTTTTGTAATCACTGGCTTAACTTTTCACTGTATCAGTCGCAGTAGTTTGCGGATTTTTACTAACTTTTCTTAGTATTTCTTGTTTGTCTCGAAAAGTCAGTACTTTTTCTTCCTCTCCCTGGCAAGGTTTTTGTTGTATGGATTGTTTCATATTTTTTTTATAATATATTCAACTGTTGACCGGTTTCTTCCAACAATTTTTCTTATGCTTCTTTGAGATCTTCCTTCTTGATATAATTTTATTCTCAAATGTCTGATTTCTTGAGGTACTTCTGATGATTTGCGACAAATTTTGAAAATTTGCTGTATTCTTGAGACCACGGAGTCTCAAACTGCTATTAAAAATAATTTAGAATCTATATTTAGGAATTTTTTATCACTATAAGAACAGATAAATACATTCTATGTACATCTTTAATTTTTTTTGGAAGTGGACGAATAATTTCGCTCGCCGATATTTTATCAAATTATCTTTCTTTTGTGTTTTTTGTCCAACGGATTCTGATAAATATGAAGAGTTATTGATATTTTCATTTCTCGGGAAAAGAGATATCTGTTAACTTAGGTATTTGTAAAATTTTACTAAATTTAATGTAGAAGTTTTATCTATATCTTTGAAAAATTACAAGTATACCAATAATAAATCTCCCGACTGTGTAAGATGTACTGGTATTTAGGTAGGTTTACAAAATTCTTAAGTAATCAATAAATAATAATGTTTGTCAGGTAGTAATAACACAGAAGGTCTACTTCCTTGTCAGGTAGTAATAACACACACATGCAATACAATGCCGGCGGTATCTCATATACAAACCAATAATTCCGCCGGCCGGCGGATTAATTACCATTCCATTAAATTGTCCGCCTATAAAAACATTATATTTTCGAGCCGCGGCGGAAAAGTGTTATTTTCTAAAGACTTCCGCCGCTTGGCAGAATGTTCCTGTCTTACAGTTAAATTTCGCCAAAACATAACCTATAACTTTCACTCTACATTGTAAAAGCACGTGTGAAGTTGTATTATATTTTGTTACCTAAAAAATGGAAAAATATATAAGACTTGGAGAAGTTTTCGAGTCGTATGAAGAATTTGTTGAAGTACTAAATAGATACTGTGATAAAAAATATGTATCATTTTATAAACGAGAGGCTAGAACTATCTCGGGAACAAAGAAGAAAACCAACGAAAATACTGAAGAACCAGAATAAAATTATTTAAAAAAATTTTGTAATACTTAAAATTACATACATGTATTATGTTTATTTTGTATTAAATAAATATTATTTACAATGTAGCCCTGAAGGTGAGTAAAAAATTATTTTTCTCCAAATGACATTAAAAGCGGCCTTTTAATGACACTTGGCAGGCTTAGAAGTTGTACTTTTAATGCCTAGGCAGAAAAAGTCCAATTTTACTGCCTAGGCAGAAAAAGTTCGTTGCTAGGCAACCTTCCAAGTAATAATTTAAATCAAACTGGTTATTAAAATTGACAATGACAAAGTAAACAGTAAACAAACATATTCAACAAACATCATCAGCGGTAAACATAGTAACGCAGGGCCCGGTTACCTTTGATAAAATAATTTAGTTATTTGGATATTGATAATGAAACGCAATTTAAATATGGAAAAGTCGATTTTGCGTGGAATTGGAACAAATTTGAAGAAAAAATTATATGTTTCACACGGCAGAAAAGCAGATTTAATGCCTTGGCTGGTTTCATAGCCTCGCTACGCTCGGCTATGAAACACCAGCCGCGGCATTAAATCTTGTGGTTTTATGCCTAGTAAAACAAATAACTATTTTCTTGCATGTGTGTGTTATTATTACTACCTCTGACAAACATTAATATTTATTGATTACTTAAGAACTTTGTAAACCTACCTAAGTACCAGTACACCTTATAGATATATAAATTATAGAGCTTGCCAAAATTTTGTCGGCGGATCTTAGCTACTATGCAGTAAAATCCGCCGAAAGGCGCAAAATGAATTATTAACCATTGCGTTCCGCCGCACTCACTCGATACTATAATTTTTACGGCGGATAAGTTCTTATTATTTGCCTGAGTCCGCCTTGCGGCGGAATTCTAAGTCTAACTGTAACCTTCCGCCGGCGGACATATAGCCACTGCGTTAATTTAATCGTGTCTTCTTATGGTCTTAGCACCTATTTAAACTTATTATTTAGAGTATCAGAGATGAAAAAAGTTGTATAGCAGTTTTCTACTGCCCCTAATATTGTTATTAACGCAACTATCTGACTGATTTGACGTAAGCAAAGATATACTATACCGTAAGAAATGAAATAGAAAAACATCAAAAAGTTCAGCAATCTTGTATATAAATAAAATGAAAGGATTCCGAAATACATGCAGATTTCTTTTTTTTTTAAGAAACAAATTATGTTTGTTTATCTGTGTTGTAAATATTCAAAATACTGCGTTCCAATGTGCAAAATATTACCTGTAGTAACTCTCTGATAGCAAATCTTATGAAAGCAAGTTCGCTGATAAAAGCTAGTGGGAAATAAAAGTGTGCATAATAAGCTTTCCAAGGCGGCGGCATTGTAGCTATCAAATTTAAACTATTCTGCTTTCTAACTCTTTGCTTTGCAATTTTTTCGTTTAGCAAGATATTTGCTGCTTTAGAAGCTGACGAGAAATATTCAAATACTCAAATTAAATTACTTTCGTAATTTTATGTAAATTTCTTCCTTCCAGTACCAAAAATGATTTAGGAAATTTCTGTAAAGACATATTTATTCCAAAGTGATTTAAAACTATTTTCTAACGGTTGAAGAATGAACAGAGTTTAAGTTATTTTTGGCACAGGACTCGTGTAAATTACTGAGTGTACACAGTTCTTACTATTTTAAACGAAGTAATGTTTATTTACCAAAAATAAATACGATCTTGTCTAAAAGTTTCGCTTCACATTTCTGCAGCTTTTCTTTTCCTGTTGTAATAAATTAAAACATTTAGCTAAAAATAGCCAGCAAAAATAGCAAGCAACAGAACGTTCGGCTCATTCAGCTTAATAAACAAGTGCGACAAAATCAATTGTGCATGAAACAATGACAGCGGAATTGTAAACTATGTAGAAGAAGTTAGCTAGAAGCTAGATAGAAACTATTTTGTTTTTTGTGTCTTACTAATGTAGAGTTGAAGTCGCTGCGGGCCTGCTTTCTCACCCTGACCAGACGCCGATACCGGGGTTCCGAATCCCTGCATCGTAAAGCACTTATCGCTTGTGCCTGCCATGACGGCATACACGCCGTTAACCCAGGGACTGCCAGACGGTTCTGTTGTTTACGGTCACCAAGTGGAGGTGCCCTGGTTACAGGCAAAAGCAATCAGTCCTCCGAAGTTGAATTGCAATTTCTAGCTATTTTTAGCAGTTTTTCGGAATTTTCTCAAAATTTTAGGGGTGTACGGGCCAAACGGACTTCGGATTTGGATTCAGCGCATCAAAATACATATGTATAGATAGATGGGTCTGGTGTTTTTTATAAATCACCCTGTTTTTCAATATCTAACAAAGATGTGAATATTTTAGCCCGTTTACTTTTTAGCATTTTTGTCAATGACGTGATTGGTTGCTTTCATCATTGTAGGTTTGTGATGTACGCGGATGTTCTCAAAATATATGTTAAATTAAAAAGCTCTGAGGGTGCTTCCTTAATTCAGGAGGATTTGTGTAGATTTGCTGAATCGTGTGAACAGAACATGCTTCATTTAAATGTTTACAAATCCAAACACATATAGTTTGGCAGGCTTAAGTCTTCTATTCTAAGTGAGTATACTGTCAATAATGCTACTGTTGAGAAAACTCTGATCAAAGACCTTGGTATTTTATTTGATAAAAGATCTCTTTTTCACAGCATATTAATGTTTGCTGCAATAAAGCATTACGTATGCTTGGTTTTGTAAAACGTAACACTAAGGATTTTACAAATGCCCAAGCTATTGAGACACTATACATTTCTCTTGTTAGACCTCATTTGGATAACTGTACTACTATATGGAATCCTTTTTTTTATAACTCGCATTGATAAGATAGAAGTCCAAAGAAAATTTAGCAGATATGTTTCATATAAGCTCGACATTCCCGTTGACGATTTGAATTATGGGGAACTTGAGCTACAACTTGGGCTTCAAAATTTACATAGGAGACGAATTAACATTGACATAATGACTGCATATAAAATTATGCATAATCTGATTGATTGTCCTGATATATTATTGGCTCTGAACTTCAGGGTTCCACAGCGACAGCTAAGAGAGGTAAATACTTTTAACATTGACTTTCATAGGACCCGTTATGGTCAGAACTCTGCGATTTGCAGAATTATCAAAAATACAAACAACTTAAGCATAGACCTATTTAGGATCTCTCTTAATGCTGTAAAAGCTTTTTTGAAGAGGAGTGCGTGAGTGGCGTCAGAGAATCAGAAATGATGTCATCCATATTTATTTTATTTTGTTTTTTTTTGTGCTTAGGCAACTTCACATTGTGTATATGTATATTAAGTTTATTTTAGTATTGGGAAACTTAATTTAAATGATTGCCGTTTTTTTTAAATAATAATAATGCATGGCCCGTTGAAATAAATAAATATATAGCAGGAATTCGAATGCACCCTGTATAATATATAATCCACTTTTTGGGCACAAAATAGATTTTATATTAAAGGGGGTGTACCTACATCAAAAATTAAAGTTTAGAAGGAAAAATGTTAAGACCCTCGAAGAAATCGCGTTTTGCTAGGATAAGCCGATTTTAAAGGTTATGACGTACTGGCTTTTTGGCAAGAAGTCAAACAAAAATTAACGCCGTTTCCATCAATATCATCGAATATTGAAAATTTATGGGGGTCCCTAACGAAAGGCTAAAGATAATGCAACTTCACCAAAAATCGTCCATATTCGATATCAGAAGATTTGGTCAACAGTTTCTGTTTTTGTTTGAAGGTAGGCAAGAAGTAGGTGTGACGTCATAACTAAATGTAACTTCAAATTGCCTTAGCTTGAAAAAGTGCATATTGTTTGAGCCTTCTTAGATTTTTTCTTGATTTCTCTCGGTTAAGTTTTGTTTACTCCTTTTTTCAATCTAAGTAGATGATTCTTTACGAAATATTTTAGGTCCGTCCATTTTCGTCCCTTGAAAATTATGTGGTCTTGTAATAATTTGGTCCATTGTTCTTTCCCAGGTAGAGCACCTCTTTTTATTATAAAATTAATTTAAATTGTTTTAAGATTTTTCTTTAACGGACCACGGTTTTTTTTTGCATTTTCTATTTTTAGATACGTTCGTTTTTTTAACTTCCTTAGTGTTACTTGTCGATTGGTTATCCACCAACGAATCTTCAATTATATTACTATCAAACAATAATATGTGTTTGTCAGGTGGCAGTAACATATAAATATGCAAGCTGAATATTTCTTCGAACCACGACCTAAAGACTCCTTAGACAATAAGGATTAAAGCAAAATTTGCCTTATTTTGTCTAACACTGTTAGATATCAAAATACTGATTCAGAATGCCATGGTACTACCAAGAAACGGGAGCTTTTTCCATCTACTTTACAAAATCTTTATTTATTACTATATTTACATGCCATCTTATTGCTACTTAATTATATATAGTTATATAATATTTACATAAAATTGCATTGCTTGGTCATTAACGAGTAATAACCGGCAATAAGGCGCAGAAGGACGCATCATAATAATATTTATCAGTACCCGGATTTAGAATATTTTGCTTTTCGTTCTGTTAGTATTCGTTTGAGTAAAGTTCCTAAAAAAACGAAATGCGGTCTCTGATTTTGTTGATTAGAAAAATTTTGGAAGTTCAATCTTTGTAAATTTTGGTTCCACTTTCTGTTTGTAGCAACTATTCGATTTCTAGAGGTTGTTGACATCGGAGTTGTTTTGGGGAGTTGATGTTGAGAGGTTTGGTTTGGTCCAAACACTTGTCGTTTGGTACAAAATTTCCTGGTATGTATTTGTCTCGGTTGTACATTTATTGATCGATTATTCCATGCAGGTATTTGACCAAATTGGGAATTTGTGTAATTTTGTGAATAATGTGGTTATTGAACTTGTAAATTTTGCAAAAAATGATTCGAAGTAGAATTTGGTGGATCTTGAATGATATTTGGCCTAAATATGGGTGTACTGTATTTTTGAGGTTGTTTATTTTCATGGTTATTACCGTAAAGTTTTTGGAAATTTTCATATTCAGTTACGTAAGTCATAGCGTCTTCTAATGAAGATGTTTTTTTTAGATACATATTGTTTCTGAGTGTACCACTACAACCCGCAATAAAGGTGTTTAATGCCAGTAGTTATAGATGATATGTTCACCCCCCACCGCCCGCCGGCGGGATCTTATCTTGTGATCTATGACGTCATAGCTCGGCCACCTTTGCGCATGCGCAAATTTCAAGTACGTCATCGAAGTCTACGTCACTGGATCTTACGTCA
Source organism: Philopedon plagiatum (assembly GCA_963971165.1). Lineage (NCBI taxonomy): Eukaryota > Metazoa > Arthropoda > Insecta > Coleoptera > Curculionidae > Philopedon > Philopedon plagiatum. The sequence continues at coordinate 41,746,245 of OZ020190.1, read as the reverse complement.
GCAAACCCAACCTGCGCGCGCAGCTGTCAAATGTCACCTGTCAACTGTCACCTGTCACTTGTCAAATGTCAAAATTAAAATTTGACATACGTCACGTGTTCAAAATGACGTCATAAGACATGTGTAAAAGCATGTCAGCTGTCACCTGTCATTTAAGATCTGTCAACTGTCACCTGTCACTTACGAAACGCCAAAATTAAAATTGCACATACGTCACGTATTCAGAATGACGTCATAAGACATGCGTAAAAGTATGAAAGCTGTCACCTGTCATTTAAGATATATCAACTGTCACCTGTCACTTATGAAACGCCAAAATTAAAATTTAACGTAGGTCACGTGTTCAAAATGGCGTCAGAAGACATGCGTAAAAGTATGGCAGCTGTCACCTGTCATTTAAGACATGTCAACTGTCACCAGTCACGTGTTAAACGTCAAAAAAAAAAATTCAACATATGTCACGTGTTCAGGGCGGTGTCCGAAAGCGTTTAAAAAAAGAATGGCGTCGATCGGCCTTTTGGTTCCGGAGATATAGTTTTTTGCTATTAGCGCTCTAATGGCTCAGGTTGGAGAGTTGAAATTTGGATGTAGGATAGTAGATGATGAGATCATTCGATTAATGAAATTATTAAATATTAAATTATTAAATATATAATTGAGGAATGTTTTTTAAGTTAATAACAACAGCAAAAATCTGTATTAGTACATGAGAATTTACTAGGACGTGGCTAACATTTCCGGCTGATAAGGCTTAGGTCGTGCAGGATGTGGTTGACATTTCCGGTTGATAAGGTTTAGGTCGTACAGGATGTGGTTTCTATTTCCGGTCGATAAGGTGAACACTTGTTTTAATTTATGCATGGTAACCGCATCGTAGGTAGCAGATGTAGATAAATAAAACCTTGAATAGGAAAAAATCAGTTTTTTATTTAATAATGTTGTCGAATTGTCTTACAAATATTAAATATTACATTACTTAACAATAATGAACAAGCTATAGTTATAAATATAAGTAAATTCAAAACTGTGTTTGATGATGATGATGATGGCATGCTAGTTAATGTATCCCCACGAATTATTGTCTTCCAATCGGTTTCGCCAACGGTGTTATCTCGAAAGATGAACTTTACTTTGTAGCGAAGAAGGTTGCTTGATGCTGCTGCTGCTGCTGTCGTAGGAATCTTCATAGAGAAAACAGGCGTTTGCTGATGGTCTATTCTTTCGTAAACCATATGCAGCCACGTATTATTGGAGGGAAAATCCTCGGTTTCAATCATGATGGCGGCATCCTTAACATTATTTGGCATGTATACGTAGAATACGTTTTGCACTACCGCAACGAGCAGAATGTAGGTCAAACTTAACGCTGCCATGACTGATGTCAAAATGATTTAAAACTTGGACTGATAGATATTTATAAGGTCGTATATGTGTATCAGTCCGCTGTACGATAGTACCAAAAGCGGTATTAAGAACAGAGAACTAACATGGAGAGTTGGGAGCGGTTCCGGCTGTTGTATCTTCGTCTTCCTCTTCAAGCTTTGGGGCGATGATGATGATGGTGGAACTACCTTTTTCAGTTGGCGACACTTCCACAATACTTTAGCTAACGGACAATGTTGGGAGTACTTGTAGTGGTCGGCTAGCGGATCATCTCCCTCTTTCCAATCAGTAAAGTCACAGCGGCAAAAGACACATTGAACGATATCCAATCGCTGGGTGTAATAAAAACCAGCCTGTGCTAGGTCTTTAGGACTAACTTTATTGGTCCAATTTGCAAACGTGATCAGTCGTTCTTCAAAAGTACGAATAAAGCCGAGACCGTCGTCTAAGCAATCAGTACAATCGACACTACGACCAGTCATTTTACAGCGGCTTTCTACTTAGACTAATCCAGCAATACTAAGAAATAAAACAGACAAAATAGGTTATATACTTTTATTCCATATCATTTAAAAAACAATGTCGGAAATTATACAATAACTTAGCATTATTACAGGCACAATGCCAAACATTAAAGTCCTTATGGTGAAAACATTCCACAACTTTCTTATATTTACTTAATTTAGGTTCAGTCTTTAAAGGAATACTAAATATAAGGGAAGGATCAAAAATCTGCTTTAAACAAGTTGCCTTTAAATCGCCCTTGACCAGAAATTTAGGAGAGTCATACTGAAACCATATGTCACGTAAAACACTTTCCAATTGGTTCAAGTCTAAACAGCCAGACCCCCACAGTAGTCCATGGTAGTTTTCCTCCAAATATTCTACTATCTTGAGATCTTCCGGCTTTAAAAATTTCCTGCCATACGGAGGTTTGAAGAGAAAGCTGCAAAATCGTACGCCATCATACACAGCCAACTCCTTCGGTATAAACCCACTAGCTAAGGGGTAACCTTGAAGATCGATGCAAACTTCCTGACGTTCTTTTGACATCTTACACAGACACACGCACTTATGAGACTCAAAGACGTGTGTTTTAAGGTTATGTAACAAGTCACGACAGGTCTAGACAGGCTACAACTGACTGCAATGAACGGATGAACAACTATGAAAACTCTGGGAAATCGAGTGGTTTTATGAGTCAGCGCAGCAGCAGGATAAGGGTGAGGGGGAAAGTGGGGGAAAAAAAAAGGACCCTTGAGCTGTAAAATATTTATTATTATGAGTCATCAGAATACATATACAGTTTATCAAAGTCATCTAACAATTTTTGCAGGTTGTAATGCAATAATTCCAACATGTAAGAACTTTGTTCAGATGGGTTTAAATTACACAGATTGGTTACAATTTCAGCAAAGTTATCCTTAATAGTAACAAAACATTTTGCATAGTGCAAAGTATCGTCATAATAGCTTCTAAATTGTAAACGTTCGACTAACTTTAATCTATAGTTAATTAAATGCCTAATGCTAACAATAGAATTTATATCATTGTAAGAAAATGTTAAAGTTACATCATCATTACTCTTGAGTCTAAATAATCGATCGTTCAAAAGAATAGCACTGGATACGGTAAAATTTTCCGATGAAGACATCAGCGTTGTTGACACACTTCCATCAGTATCGGCAATCATCTTGTCGAGAATCTCCAAAAACTCGATCCAATCAGAATGGCAGAGGGAGAGCTGATGTTGTTCGGGTGTTGTTGTTGTTGTGGTTAGTTTTACACTTGGCATCATCCCCCTGGCAATACTAAGGCCTACAATTACTGTAACATTGCCAGTAGGATAGCAAAATTCACCCAAGAGTTTCTTCTCGTTGCGAATTTCTCGGTTACTTCGGAGAATCATACTGTCCAAATACGTCCAATAGGGTGATGAGCTTCGGGAACTATAGCCGTCGTCTTCCATCACCTCAGAAGCAGCAGCAGCAGCAGCAGCAGGAGCAGCAGCAGAAGCAGGAGCAGCAGCAGCGGTACAACGTTTACTGACCATGGTTCGCACTAAAATAATGACGTCAGCCAACGTATTAGGATTAGTATGAGTTTAGAGGAAACTATACCCCCACTCCACATTTATTGATGTTAAGTTCGAGAAACAGTAGTTTGGATAACGCCCATCCACTTCCCATCTCGGTGAATTCGGAAGCTTTTTTCACTAGAGAGATCTGATATTCGCTGTAAAAGTCCTCCAAATTAGTGTTGGGGGAAATAACACTAAATTTTGTATTAAACGATTTTATGTCTTGTTCTTGTGTGGATGCCAACAGATAACGACCATATAGCTCCATATTAACTTTAAGCTGGGGATAAGTCTTTAAAGGATCGGTGAGTAAAGTAATAACCGTATCTTTTAGATCTTCTAAATATTGCTTAACATCAGTCGAATGTAAGTCACTTGTCAGATGGTAAGTTAGTATCCGTTGTTTAAAAGCAGTTCGAACCAGGTTTACATGAGAGTACAAGGTTTCACTACATTGCTGCTTATGTTTTAGAGTGCGGTTATGAGCACTACGGGATAAAATTTCACTATCACACTCTTTGCAATACGGCATAGTTTTAACTGATCGAAAGCAGGAAAATTCTGTCTATTTATACAAAGAACGAGCGTTTAAACCACATCCTTCACTATATCTATCCAACTGTTATGAGACTTATCAAACCCAAGCCATTTTACATACATCTTTTTGCCCTTTTTACGCAAAATTTGTTCAATAAGAAATACGTCAGATTGTTTGGTTTTTTGCAATTCCTCTTCATAGAATCCCCCACTAATGGGTTGACCACTCGAATCCTCTAGCAAATAAGTCGTTGGATTTGTAATCTTAACCTGAGATACTTTAAACAACTCAGTGGTCCAATTAGGTACATAACCCTTTTCAAACACGTGCTTGGCCTTACTGATGCGAACAATGTCGCCAACGTTGAATTTTTGCTTTCCCACAACCTTTAAACGACTATAAACCGAGTCCAAGATTTTCTTCTCATTACTCTTGCTAACATCCTTCGGCTTCATGCGGATTGTGTGATGTTTGGTGTTATTGTAAGTATTTGTAACTTGTTCCAACAAGTCGATCCATTTATGATTACCATTCAAGGTAAACAACTTAAACAGGTGTTCTTTGAGCGTTCGAATTACTCGTTCAGCAATAGAAGCCTTTAAAATACTAAAGGTACTGTAATGATGTATCCCATGCTTCTTCATAAGACTTTGAAAGCTCGCGTTGTAATACTCTTTCCCATTATCTGTCACCAGCTTTTTCGGAATCCTCCGAGACTGTTTGAGTATATGATCCATGGCATTAGTCACATCCTGAGCATTTTTTGACTTTAGAGGTCTGGTCCAGAGAAATTTTGAAAAGCAATCAATTACAACCAAGATGTATTTAAATCCCTTGTTTTCACGAGCGTACTGATCGAGTTGAGCAAGATCGGAAGCAAAAGTATCGTCTAAACCATACTGGATAAATCTGCGACGTTTAAATTTGATTCTAGCGGGTTTATGTAGTTCCTTAACAACTTGTTCTCTAGCCTTCGTAATGCCCTTGGCCATTATTTCTCAAAGAATGAGGTTCTGCAGCAAGATATCGAATTATATACGTTCTAAATTTTAGATAGTTGGTGGACGGGAAGATCCTTTCTTTAGCAAATCAACTGTTTGTAATAATTTGGAGAGTTCTTCACGAATCATTCCCATATCCGTCCTGACTGGTCTGAGAGCATTTTGAATAGCCTGATTGGTGTAAACTTTTAGGCGTTTTTCGAGATCCTTGAATTGGGTAGATAGGCGATCCAGGTGGGTATCCAAAACTAAAGTCTCGCTCTTTAATTTGTTGTCAAGCAGCTTAAGTTGGTCGGATACCGAGTCTACAGAATCCTTATTAGTTTTTGTAAAGGTCTTCATTTGTTTTCCAATACTACCGATAGAGTTGTTTACTTTTTGTTCCAACCCCGTTACTTGTCTCAACATCTCCAAGTGGGATACTTGTATTTTATCATTCAGCGATCTATCAATGGTAGTAGAAAGTGAAGTTAGCATACTCTCTACAAACTTTTTATTTACAGCATCAGCGATATCTGCTGGTGATTTAACGTTACAAAGCCGATGATCTCGAATATTGTAATCACCATCTTTTGTAAGAGTGATCAAGTTGGGTGCTTGCAACACTCTCACTCTTTTCTGATTAGACGACGTGGGCAAGGAACGTCCAAACTTATTCATGATTACTGCGATACTAAGACATAACAGCTTTAACAAACTTATTTATAGAATTCAATTACTCCAAGGTGTTCCAATTCGTTCAAAATGCTCCAAATCTCGTTCATGTTATTATTGTTGCCAACCTGATTGGAAGCGTCTAGCTTTTTTAACCTGTCAACCAGCTCATTTACGTCATCATAGTAGACATATTCTTTGGGTTTTTCGTTGTATTCCATTAAGGCAGATCCGGATTTCACAGATCCAGATTTCGCAGACCGCGTTCTGGTCGCTATTTTAACCCCGGGCGAAGGAATTTTACTGGTAGAACCTTTCGAAATTAGTGGTTTCACAATGGCATTGTATTTGTGGGATCTATTACCTTTCAACTGACCATTGTCTTTCAAGTATAAATCTGTTCGCATTAAAATATCTTTGTATTGTTCTTCATCGGCAGCGGTATTAAATTGAGGAACCTTGAGAAACAATAAATCGTATAGTCCCAGAGTTCCTTTATACGTAAGGGGGCCAACTTGAATATCACCATTCTTTAAGAAATTAACCGGTTCTGAACCTAAGCTCCAAGAATCAGTCACCAAATCATATTTCAGGCTGTTAGCATCTATTTCGCTAGAGTGCGACCAATATAGTTTCAGATATTCTTGAGCAATCGTCGGATACTGCTCGATAAAAGTCTCAAACACTTCAGATTTTTGAAGAGAATCTTCAAAATTCTTTCTTATGTGTTGCGATGATTGTGTCGCAGGATCCTGAGCTGGTTCTTCAAACACATCATCATCATCAGCAGCATCATCCCCGTAGTGAGTTTCCTCGGTTAAAAATTGTACAGGAGGTTTCACTTCTCGAGTTCCTATGGGTGGTTTAACTTTGGGTTTTACACCAACACTCTGTTCCCCTTTAATCTTACGTTTCTTAGATTTTGCAGTGGCGGCGGAAGCACTCACAAGCTTAATCAGAGGATCGGTAATCGGCATTAATAATTTATTAAGAGCTTCATCTTCTTCGCCTCGCTCCAACTTTAATGCTAAATACTTCTTTCTTATTGTTCGTGCAGCTTGGATAATCCTACGTTTAACGTCTTTATCGAGCTGGCTCATGGGGGTAGACATACTAAAAAAACAGACCCCGTTCTGGAAAAACAGCTAAAAAAACAGACCCTGTTTCGGGAAAAACAGCTAAAACAGACCCTGTTCGGGAAAAACAGCTAAAAACAGACCCTGTTCGGGAAAAAAACACCTAAAAAACAGACCCTGTTCTAGAGAAACAGCTAAAAAACAGACCCTGTTCTGGAAAAAACAGCTAAAAAACAGATCCTGTTCTGGAAAAACAGCTAAAAAACAGACCCTGTTCGGGAAAAACAGCTAAAAAACAGACCCTGTTCGGGAAAAACAGCTAGGAAACAGCTAAAACAACTACTAAACAGACCCTGTTTCTCGAGACTTAACACATCTAGCTTCTAGAACGTCAAGTGTCACACTGAGTCCCGAGGGTTTAGGGTATGATATATGTATCAAACTTGCTACGATATCGGCCTTTAGCAATATCATTGTCTTTCACCATTACTAGGAATCCATACCGATCCTTCCAACATTCGGAGCAAATATGTTTAAATGCATCGAATGTCATGTCTGTATTAACGTGATCGTCGTAGATATGTTTCAAGTTTAAGTCGTCCTGCTTAAATAAAATTAATACATTGGCATTGTCACGAACCAGCTGTTTAGGTATTTTCGAGTAAGTTTGCGATAAATAGAATGAATCAATCGCATGATGTCGACCCATACAAAAATAATTACGTATTTTATCCTGCTTCTCACATGCTACGTCATCAAATATGAATACAGAGTGAGGTCGGGCACTGGCAGGATCTAAAACTTCATCATTATCGCTGTAGCCGAAATAGCCTAAACGGGAATGTTTCATAGCCTGTTGAAGAAAGTCGTACTTGTCTTGATGTAGAGATTTAGAATACACGTACACATTCTCGAATTTTAAACCATTTTCATCAATCAAAAGACTAATCATTACATTGGTTTTGCCACAATTACTCGGACCACAGATTAACGCTCGAATTGTAGAAGGCAAAAGTTGACCATGTTTGCTACTGAGGCACTTTTCTTTTTTCATATCGCAATTATAAACTTGGATTTTGAGTTTCTGCTTCTCTTGACGCATCTCTATAAATACTACTCTACACCCTCCCAGGGCTTCATTACGAATGAAGACTCTGCAGGGTGCAGGTGTGTTAAATACAGCTATCAACAAGCTCGAGCGTTCGAGCTTCATTTGCCTGGTTATCCCTATTGCGGACCGGGAACCAAACTTCAAGAGCGACTGGCTCGAGGCGATCAACCAAAGAACAAATTGGATAGTGCTTGTCGCGATCACGATATCGAATACGCCAAGTCGACAGAGTTGGAACAAAGACATAGAGCCGATCGAGTGTTGGAGAACCGAGCTTGGGAACGAGTAAAGGCAAACGATTCCAGTTTGGGTGAAAAAGCTTCAGCGTGGTTAGTAACGAACGCTATGAAGGTAAAACGCAAGTTGGGTGCTGGCAAGAAGGTGAAACGCAAGTTGGGTGCTCGCAAGAAGAAGATGAAACCCCTATCATCAGTGGTCACTCTGCTTAAGAAACAACTTCGACATACGGGTACTGGTGATGTTAGGAAGAAAAGGACTCTCAGTAAAATACTTAAAGCTGCGCGAGTAACGGTCAAGAAGGTGGGAGGACGTAAGAGGATCAACGTACCACGAATAATACCCTTACCGAAACAGGGTGGGTTTCTACCACTTATTCCCATATTTGCAGGACTTAGTGCCCTGGGAGCACTCAGCGGAGGCGCCGCGGGGATAGCTAAGGCCGTTAATGACGCTCAAAGTGCCAAGGAGAAGTTGAAAGAATCGAAACGACACAACGAAACAATGGAAGCGATTGCATTGGGAAAAAAGGGTAGCGGCATGTATTTAAAGAAACACAAAACTGGCTATGGATTGTTTTTACGAAAACTGCCAAAAAACTACCAATAAAGCTACCTGAAAAACCGTTATCCGATCATGATATTAAGTCGTACGTCACTCGATTAAAAATACCGCATTTTAGAGGAGTATTTATGCGACACACTTTACCGAACGCACCCCTCAAAACAGAGTGTGGTGTTATTAATTTGGATCGGAACACAGGCTTCGGAACACATTGGGTAGCTTACAAGAAACACGGTAATCGAGTTGTTTATTTCGATAGTTTTGGCAACTTGAAACCACCCAAGGAATTTGTCAGGTACATGAAAAATGTGAAAATCTATTTTAATTCCGATCAGTATCAGGATTATGGAATGACCAATTGTGGACATCTTGCTCTAGCATTTCTCTACAATGAAACTTTATAAATGCAGGTGTTGATGCTTATTGCTCGCAGTCATGTCACAGACATTCACGTTAAAAGGTCGCTCTCATCGACTTGAAGCATACTTTGTACCTCCCATAGAGCTCGATTCCAGGTTTGATTACTCGTTAGCATTAATTTCGCTAAACACTTGGAACACGATTCCCAATATAGAAGAGGGACGAAACAAGTTTTATTATATTGTCAATAATCAGGAGGAACGAGTATTGGAAATACCAACAGGGTCCTACGAGTTGGAAGATATCGAGCAGTTTCTACAACGTAAGCTCCTAGATCCCAGTGCTCCCGCAGACGAACGCAATCGTATCTTATCGCTGAAACCCAATAACAATACGTTAAAGTGCGAGTTAACCAGTGTCTACGACATAAACTTTAAACCAAAAGACAGTATTGCAAAGGTGTTGGGATTTTCACCTCAACTGTTAAAGTCTGGTAAATCCCACGAATCAGATCAACCTGTGGAAATTATACAAGTTGTTACTATTCGAGTAGAGTGTAACATCATTTCCGGCTCGTATTACACAAATAATCCCTCACATACTCTGTACGAATTTTCACCAACTGTTGACCCCGGCTACAGTATAAATATCGAGCCAAGGAATCTAATCTATTTACCTGTGAACCAGAAAAGCATCTATAACATCACTCTCACGCTAGTAGACCAGGATTCTAGACCTCTTAATTTTCGAGGTGAAGAAGTAGTAATTCGATTAGAACTTAGACGAAATGGTTCTAGTATTTAAAAGGTATTTAAACACTAATACCTCAGCCGGCAGATCATTCAGTGGTCAGAAGTCGAAGGGGTCACTCACGTTTTCAAATATCTTATATTTGCAGTCTATAAGCAGTCCTTACGGCTACCATGTCAGAAAAACTTCAAATCTTCAATCAGATCAAGAGTGATGAGTCGGTCATTCGCGAAGAATGGCACACTTATCACCCCTTTACCAACTCCTTTAATAACAATGACGAAATCGAGATTGTTATCAATCAGCAAGATGTCTTTTTGGATATGAGTGAAGCTCAACTCTACATAGAGGGTACGTTTAAGGTGGAAGCAGATGCCACTGGTAAGACCGGTACTTGCGATCTAACCAATAATGCTGGAGCCTTTCTCTTTGACAACATTTCCTATGAAGTTAATGGTAAGGAGATTGAAAAGATTCGAGATCCTGGTATTGTTAGCACCGTTAAAAATCTGCTATGTTTAAATGAGCAGGAAAGCCGTGCTCTAGACATAGCTGGATGGAATTGGCCAAGTGGAACTGTCAAGACCTTGGATGAAACATCTAAAGACTTTAATTTTCGTATCCCCCTTTCCCTATTGTTTGGCGTGTTTGCTGATTACCACAATGTATTAATGGGTAAACAGAAAATTAAACTGGTTCGTGCTCGTCATGATGACAACTGCTACAAGTCCACTGGTACTAAGAAGGCGACAATAACCTTAAAAACGGTTGAGTTGAAAGTGAAGCATATTTACCCGAGTGATGCAGTGAAATTAAGGCTTTTGGATGAAATTGCCAAGAACAAACCGATATATATTCCGTTTAGAAACTGGGAACTACATGAACTGCCTGCTTTGAGAACAACAAAGCGTGATATTTGGACCGTTAAGACCATGTCTGAGAGAGCCCGATACGTCATTGTATTTTTTATGAAGAAGCGAAAAGATAACTTTGAAGCTGATTGTACCTACTTTGATAATTTAGACATCACCGACGTCAAATTGCATTTGAATTCTGAAGTTTACCCCTATGAGTCGTTAAACCTAAACTTTGCCAATAGACAGTTTGCAGAAGCCTATCAGATGTATACGGACTTTCAAAAAACCTATTTGGGAAAACAACGGTCGGAGCCGCTCTTGGATTTTCTCGCTTTCGCTGGCAGAGCCCTATTTGTTATTGACTGCTCCAAACAAAATGAAGCCCTCAAGAGTAACACTATTGACGTTAAGTTGGAGTTTCAAAGTTCCGAAAACTTCTCGAAGGAGTCACGAGCCTTTTGTATAATTATTCATGATCGAGTGCTCGAGTATCAGGCTTTAACAGGTCAAGTACGTGATCTGTTGTAATCAGTTACTATTCAACCCTCTCAGCACGATGAAGTTTGTTGTGGTTGATGTTCAGGGATTCAGCGTTCCAGAATTTCAAGCTAAAGAATTGGCTATTTACGATGGAAAGCAAATACGGAACTATCTTTTCAACCCCGTTAAGCCGTTTTATGAGCTGTCCTATGATTGCCAGAAGCAAGTGATGTTTCTATATGGGAACCGACATGGTTTATACTACAATTCCGGCGAAACCGATTACAATGAACTTCACCGCATTATCTACAACGATCTACGGGATGTTGATGTTATCTATGTGAAGGGGCATGTAAAGAAGACCTTCTTACTGGAAACTTTTTCCACGATGAAATATCTTAAGCATATACCCGATATTGTTAATTTAGAATTTACTGGGGACAGTGTTGCTGTACCGAAATTAGCTCTAAGTAAAACCACTTGTTCTTATCATGGTTTAGAATATTGTATTTGTAGTGCTAAGAATTAAAAAATCCTGTATGAATATATTTATGATTTTTTACCTAAATAAAGAAGTTAAACTGTATTCCCTGTTTAATTTTATCCTATATTATTAGGCCCCCCTTGAGAAATTTGATCATTTAGTCTCAAGCTTATGACAAAGACAGTCGACTTGTCAGTTAGATTAGACGAGCATTTGAAAAAAATACGCAAGCTGAAAAGAGATATTAAGTTTTACCAAGAATATAAATCTGTGGTTAGATTGTTTTCGAAACTTACCATTTCAACTTACCAATGGCGGCCTCCTCCTCCTCCTCCTCTTCCGGCTGTGATAAGGTGTTTGAATCGTCCTCTAGATGTCCTGATGTTCCAGCGGTAGTTCTTAAGACTAAGCCGAACCGAGTTTACGAGATTGATGACTTTATAACTGTCATTTTTACTACGTCCGAAGAGGAACGCAAACAAGTAATTTTGGATACTATTGGTTATGGCAAAATTTCTTTCTCTAGTGAGGAATTTGAAGAATTTTTAAGCACTTTTGATTGTTTCAATACCCATTGGGTAGATATATTTATGATAATTGGACAGTACACGCTAGTGTTTCATCGCAATGGTGAGAAGAGAAGTCTCAAGTTTGAAGATGCCACAACAGACAAGTATCTATTTCGATGGACCGAGAAGCTAATACACCTATTTGCAAAACATGTTTATGAATTGTATAAGCTTAATATTGAATATTATACTGTTACTAAATAAATAGTCTAACGTTAATTTGTTTTTCTTTGTTCTAACTAAGGAAATAAAACACCAATATAAACACAAAAATTTATTAAAGTGAAAAAAAAAACACAAAATGTGACCGAACAGTGGTCTGTAAATAGAGTAAAATAATAAACAATAGAAAAATATAAAAAAGGTAAACTTTGGTAAAATAAGTTAAAAAGCACAAAATCTGACCGAACAATGGTCTGTAAATAGTAAATATAAATATAACTAAAAAAAAATAATATAAACAAACCAATATAAAAATCAAAAAAAAATAGGGTAAACTTGGGTAAAATATACATATAAACAAATAATAGAAAACTAAAAAAACTAGAGTAAACTTCGGTAAACTTAGGTAAAATATACATATAAAGTAAAGAAATAGGGTAGACTAGGGTGAAATAAATTAATACAATAAATAGGGTAGGAATAAATGAATACAATAAATAATAAAATAAATAACATATATGCCTAATCTAATATCACAGCCTCTAAAGTCATACATTTAGCTACCAAAGGGGATTAAAGGAAAGTTAGCTGCCCGTGATCGGTCTTCGCTCATGGAATTTCCGATGATTCCTTATACTTTTCAATATCTCTATGACCCCAAGCAAGCGTGTTCTCCAAGTCACCGGGAATAAGGTAACGCTTATCGTCCGCGTGTGATAGCGCTACCTTATTTTTCAGTTCGACATACATATCGTGTAAATGCGAACGGAAAGTGTTCATCTGACGATGAATCTGAGTTCCTTCTACGTCAACCGCTTCCCTATAATCGTCCAGAGTTAGTTCGGATTGGGTGACGTAGTCAGGAACTCCCTTAGCTTTTTTGGTTAACTTTCCCTCCACATTTACACAATATGCTTTCGCCCCGGTACCGTAGAAATCCCAAATGATTTTTCCTGCATACTCATCTTTCATTTTGCCCAAAATTGACTGGTTTACAGGAACATCATGTGGATTTTCCTGTGAGAAATTAGACGTGTCGAATCTATCTAAATTTTGTGTCATATCGCTATAGAAATTTTCGGTTGTAATTTTCAAAACAAGGGAATCGGTGTCAGTGTAGAGTAATACCGCGTTGTTGCCGTATTTTGGCTTAATATACCCGTACAAAAAGTCATACATAATAGTCTTGGATATTTCCAAGATGCTGAAACCCACGTAAATCGGTTTATTATATGTGACTTTTTGTTTTTTCATCTGGATGGCTACCAGGTTCTCGTTAAAAATAGTGCGATCTTTAAAATGAGGTTTTGAAATTAACGCTTCGGCTCCCAACCTTCTACCAATATTTTCCCAATGAGAAACAAGTTTAACATCTACCCGTTTCTCCACATTTTCCATTGTTTTCCCAAACACGGCGTTGTTCATAAGTTTAAAAAAGTCTTTTTCAAACTTATTTTGCGCTTGATTGCGCATCGCTGTGTTTAGGTCAATGTATTTCTTTAGCCACGGTGATTGGTCAAAAGATATAACGCGATGAATTTTGGTGAGCTTAAGCCCATAATCTAAAGCCTGACGCAAATTTTGGTAATGAATTATATATTTACTTTTAGGTTTAAAATTTGGAATTAGTTTTTCAATATCTTGGAATTTTGATTCTGGTGGAGCTATTGATTGTGGACAAAAGGGTAGTTCGTTGTGTAAATAATGCAACTGTTCGGGATATTCTAAATCTACCTCTAATATATAGCCAGTTTTAGAATCGTTCGCGACATTCATGTAATCTAAACTTTGAATTTCGGTCTCATCCAACCACTTAAAATTCCCCGTTGGTAAATATTGAGACATAGCCGCACCATAGAGGTTGGTAGCGTCCAAATACATGATGTAGGAAGTAGGTTTGGAAGCGTCATAATGAGGTATAAATTTATTGTTAGCAAAAGCTTTTCTAACACTACACTGACTGACCCCACCGCGAATACCGTGTTTAAAGAAGTGTACCATGTCTAGATCCGTCAGTAATTCCAAGCAAATTGATGTGGACTTGAGTGCAGCGTCCATCGCAAGAGAGGGCGCCGTGAAGTACTGCGCAGGATCTAGACCGTAAGTGTTAAGGCACACGTCTCTAAAACTTTCAAAAACATCTGTCAATAATAAAACGTCGGATTTTAAATAAATATCTGAATATTCGCCTAAAGTTTTACATTCAAATAAATTCCATACAGCCCCAGCACGCTTGTAATCCTCGTTACTGATGTCTTCTTTTTTGAGTTGGTTATAAAAGTCTTTCTGTGATGGCAGTTTACTCTCATTCAATTTCGCAAAACTATCCACGTAATTATATGGGAAGACACCCTTCTGTCGAATAAGCTGAAACTTATTTTCTTCCGCGAAATATTTTCTCACTTCTCGACATTGTTCTGGTTTTAAATTTTGACTAAGTTTATCGAGACTGCTGGCCATGAAACGAAAACTATCGAGGAAGCGTAATTTTAAAAATACCTGTCGTTGTTTACCATCTCTGTTCTCGATGTTATCCACCAAAACATGTTTAGTAAAGGAGATATACTTTTCCTTGTTTTGGGGGATAACATCCAACTTTTCTTCGTTGGAAGCCAATTCCTTAACAAACAGGTGGGAGTCAAAGTTGGACATGTTATGGAAAAAGATGGGTATAAATTGAGGTATTTTGTAATTCAGGTTGCATACAGAGTGCGCGGGACCTCGATAGGAGCCGTCTGTATGATTATGTTCGTGCACACGATCGTTTAACGCTACATCAAATGGCTTTTCGCAAATATGACACACCCGAGCTTCTTGATGCTCCCTCTCTTGTTCCGCAGAAATAGGTGTCATGGGTACTACTTCCTTCATAAAGCGATTATAGATTGATTTACAATCAATCTCTAAGCGTTTTACGAATTCTTTGTTAGCATCCGGACCTCTATAACTTTGGTAAATCGAATGAGCATCGTCAAAGTCACATTTGATGTAGTAACCGAACGAGTACGGAACATGTTTGTGCGTTCTCACCGTGTATGACGTATCGGGATCCTGCGCATTTTCCTCTGTATCCAGGGGCTCAAGGATCGTTTCGAAATCGGCATAAACAACAAAAGGTACTTTTAATTTTTTTTCAAAGTTTGTAAATTTCAAAATATTCTCGGGAATCTCTTCACCATATTTATTTTTTTTTAAATTTGTCGTTGGGACTTTAGCTAAAACGTGCCCGCAATCGTGCTCCTGATGAGTCTTTAATTTTTGTTCTGAATAAAAATACGATAAACAACCATCACATAAATACTTAGCTTCCTTGTGTTTGGATAATTGACTTGAGATCAAGCGAGACATGTTTCTTACTAAGCAGTAATGACTATTTCCATAGTCATCACTGATTACTAACAAACTTACGTGTCGCTCCCTATTACGAGATTTTGTAAAGTATAAGGGACCCACGACTTCAATACTATTTTTACCATTGTCAAAAACCCTTTCGAGTCCATAGACATTAATAGAAATATTATTGAGTCGCTCAAACTTAGCGATGTCGATAAGTTTAATCGGAAATTCTATACCTGTAAAGTCCAGTTCGTTCTCAAAAGGCAGATAGTTCGCGACTCTCTCTGCATGTTGAGTCCAATGAAGTGGATGTAGGGCAGCTAGGACTGACCACATGAAACATTTTTGATCCGTGTTCTGGATGTTCAGAACAGCTTTCTTTGCTTCAATCTCCTTTGGCAGCGGGATGTAGGAAGATGGCTTTAGAGGCTGGATCTTGTTGATACCTAATTCTAAGTGGAGGAGTTGTTGGAGCGCCCACCCTGTAACAATAGAAATAGGTATTAGTAAGAAATATTGAAGTTTTAAAAAAAATTTGCAATAGTTTTACACTTACCACTATCCTTTTCCATAAAGTCTGAATACTTCCGGTCTAGGATAGTGCTGAACTGCTCAAACAGCTCCTCCAAGTCCGTAGCCCTGCTCACCAGCTGGTATTTGGTGTTGAAGGACTTCACCTCCTCTGACTCATTCGACTGCAGGAGGAAGCGGCCGAAAAGCTCCAGACCGACCTTCAGCTGTTCATACTTTGCGCAGATGTCTCCCACCAACTTGACGAATTTTTGTTTTAGCTGTTGTAGATACTGCTTTACGTTGGTGGGATCCTGGCTTGAAGTCAGTCGGTACATCGCAATTCGGCTCCTGAACGATGTTCTTATCAGCTCTACTCCTTCCTCCTCCTGCATCACGCAGCATTTCTCACGATGTCCCAGGGTCCTTAGATGACCGCCCCATCGGTTCGCTGGGACATCTATCCGGCATGTTGTGCAATGCTGCGTGGCTGATGTAGATGGTTCTAGAGATAAGAAAAAATAATTAGTATCAAAGTTATCTAAAAACAATTCTAGTCTTAAAAGAAAATTTCAATTTTTAACTACTCACCATCTGTCGAAACGAGTCTTGCTCTTTTCGCCATGGATGTCTGCGTGGTCTTCGCTGGTCTTTTGGGGGCCGGGTGCTTCTCCTTCTGGTGGCGAAGAAGAGCCCCCTCCGACTTGAAAATCCCACTGCAGACGTCGCAGATCTTGACTGCTAAGCGGCAATCTCCATGACGATTGAGGCTGTCCTTCCTGGTGAACGCACGGCTACAGAATTCGCACACAAACATTTTCTGGAAAATAAAATATTTTGACTGAGGAAAGTGTTTCCGAACCCTTGTTGGTATACTCCTACTATTATGTGACTCCGAGATGTGAGTGGAAACCGAACATACATCATCTTTCCCTACTCGCCGTTTGATAAATTTTTTCCTTCATTAAATTTCCAGTTTTAGCATAACTTCAAGCAAAACTGCAGTTTATACATACCCGATAGAGAAATTATTTTTTAAAACACTATTACATGCATAAAGACTACTTCGTCTGGTTCTAGTTTCAAAGATTTATTGTTTGGGCGTTACGTCGCTCTACTTCTAAGGTAAATTAATATTTTAAAAATAATAAGTCCCTGCGTTTAAACAAAAAAAACAAATAGTGAAAAAAGAAATGTTTTGAACACTGTCAGCGACTTTAAAATTTTTTCAAACAATATTACATGTATGAAGACTACGAGTGCTTTGTTAGGTTCTAGTTTAAAAGATTTATTGTTTGGAAGCTATGTCACTCTACTGCTAAGGTAAAATATTTTAAAAATACTCAAAGTCACTACGTTTAAACAGCAAACAACTAATGAAAAAAGAAATGTTTTGAACACTGTCAGCGACTTTTAATTCTAAAAAGTATGTTTGATCTTAATCTATATAGTTTAAAAAATAAAAAAAGGGTTTCATATATTACTGTAAATAATTGAAGATTTCCATGCTGTTACTTAAACGCGAAATTAAAATCATAATTTTGTACACTAAAGTTGTAAGATCGACACATAGACAGACTATTTTTGATTTTCCCTGACAAGACGGCACTAGGTTGTAAGACAGACACATCGATAGACTTTTTATTTTCCCTGACAAAACGGCACTAATATTCTTGTAAATATTCGACATTTCATTTTTGTTCATACATGCAGACTACAAAACTTTAAGCTAATATGAATCGGTACTTACCCAAAAATTTCACAGTACACTTCCTTCACACAAAAAAAAAACAAAGAACAAAGAACACTCTGACTGGCTGGCAACGAACTTAATACACACACACGGAGCTTCAGACGTCGACTGTGCTTTGCAAATTGTCACATTCCCCCTTTTATGCTTTCCCTTATCAGCCGAAAACTGACGGGTCCTAACAAGTTAACGACGCAGTTTGCTGCTTAAAATAAAGTTCATAATTTCTAATTGTGTGTTTTATTTATCAGTATCAGGTTCCTAATTTGCAATTCTTTCCGCTATTACCACGTTCGAACCAGCCTTATCACCGGAAATGTTAACCGCAACTTCCCGAGTTACACACGGCACTAATGCATATTTTTTGCTGTTATTATTCACTTAAATAATATTAATACATTCTATTTCTTCAAACATTTTAAAATCTTAATTTTTACCGATCGGTTCTACGTACATATTTGCTTCTATCTAAACACACATACCGACTGTTATTTTACAAGTAAATAGCTTTTTCAACTAATTAATATTCTCCTGATAAGGACGGAAGTTGCGAAGGCTGACGGCTTCCGACGTTCTTATCGCTGTATACTCATTTCTATTGCCACTAAAACACATGTAAATACGTTTTGATTTCCTTGCAAACAATTTCAAACTAAATCATTCATTTTCTTTAATTGTTAATGCCCTTACCTCTCGGAATTAAGAAACCCTAATAGCGCTATTACTTTATTTAAATTTTTCTCTTTTCTTTGATACCCATCATGAATTTTATCATATTCGAGCCCCCTTTTCATCAACCGGGAGTTCTACCGTCGACTGTTTAAACAGAACTGTTTAACCAGGGGTGTTTAAACAACCCTGTTTAAACAGAGGTGTTTTTAACAGGGTAGTTTAAACAGGGCTGTTTGAACAGGGCTGTTTAAACAGGGGTGTTTCAACAACTCAGTTTAAACATTGACGAATTTAACGTGAGTTGTTTAGTTGTTATTAACTTAAATAAAATTCCTAAATTATATCTTTCATCGAAAATTAACTATACAGGGTGATGTAAAAATTTTGAGATCTAATTTTTACTAGTTCCAATGACCTGATACATATTTTTCTATTACTAAATCCCCCTAATATTCATAACTTATATAATTAATCCAAAATTTGCTATACAGGGTGATGTAAAAATTTGAAATCTAATTTTTTCCTCAAAGTCGAGATTTTTGAAAAATAATTTCACTAATCGAATGATCTCATCATCTACTATCCTACATCCAAATTTCAACTCTCCAACCTGAGCCATTAGAGCGCTAATAGCAAAAAACTATATCTCCGGAACCAAAAGGCCGATCGACGCCATTCTTTTTTTAAACGCTTTCGGACACCGCCCTGAACACGTGACATATGTTGAATTTTTTTTTTGACGTTTAACACGTGACTGGTGACAGTTGACATGTCTTAAATGACAGGTGACAGCTGACATATTTTTACGCATGTCTTCTGACGTCATTCTGAATACGTGACCTACGTTAAATCTTAATTTTGGCGTTTCATAAGTGACAGGTGACAGTTGACAGATCTTAAATGGCAGGTGACAGCTGACATACTTTTACACATGTCTTATGACGCCATTTTGAACACGTGACGTATGTCAGTTTTTTATTTTAACGTTTCATAAGTGACAGGTGACAGTTGACAGATCTTAAATGACAGGTGACAGCTGACATGCTTTTACACATGTCTTATGACGTCATCCTTCATACGTGACGTATGTCAAATTTTAATTTTGACATTTGACAAGTGACAGGTGACAGTTGACAGGTGACATTTGACAGCTGCGCGCGCAGGTTGGGTTTGCTGACGTAAGATCCAGTGACGTAGACTTCGATGACGTACTTAAAATTTGCGCATGCGCAAAGGTGGCCGAGATATGACGTCATAGATCACAAGATAAGATCCCGCCGGCGGGCGGTGGGGGGTCAAACCCCTATCTATAACTACTAATGCCGATTTTTCTTAGTGATTTATTTGACAAGATTTTTAAATATCTGATAATGTTAAGTCATCTATATTATGTCTATCAGAAAAACAGTTTAAAAGCGCAGCTTTTAATTTATTCCAATCATCTAATTCAACACGTCGGATAACCATATATTCTGCTTTGTCAGTTAATTTTTCTTGAAAGCATTCGAAAACATGCTGATTTAGATAACTGTCATTAAAAGTTTTATAGTTGCCGACAAGATCATCGCATCTTTTTATAAATCTATTTAAACTATTACTATCTCCGTTATAGGATTCAATATTTTCCATTTGAGATCTAAAAAGATCTCAATTTACTGCTTTAACAGTGGCCGTTCTTTCACTAGTTGCCATTGTTTTATGCTAAATTAAACTAAGTAGATTTAGCAGAATAATTTACAAGAAATCTGTTGAAAACAATACTTTTTTCTCCCAAAGCAAAACTTTTTTTTTCACTTTCTCTGTGAGAAATAAAAATATTTTGTTTGGAGGAGATTCTAACCTACTTGTCTTCAATTAGGCAATCCAACGATGTGTCAAATTAATTCAATATGGTGGCCTGTGGGCAAACATTGCAAGGAATACCTTTGAGCGTGCGCATCCAAATCCCGATAAAAGTGTTTATATTTATTAAGAAATCATCAGGTTGTTTTAGTTTGTTTGTTTACTGTTCTAGTGAGCGCTGAAAAGGTTTTTTTTGCAGTAAAATACATTTTTATAGTGATTTAGTGGGTGTATTGACCAAAAAATGATGCCGATGACTTGTCTTGCAGTCGGTTGTGGAAGTCGCTCCAACAGAGACCAGATTAGTTTTTATTGCGTGACTACCATCTTAAAGCATAGGTTTGTAACTAATTTAAATGGTATGTCCAAAAGACGTGGCTGGCTGCTCTCAAAAGGGACAATCTTACAGAGTCTATGTTAAAGAATCAAACAGTTTGCAGCAAGTATTTTATAACAGATTAATCATTTCCAAGTTATTTTCTCGGTTAACTTAACTACTTTATCTAGCTAGAAAAGTTTAAAAATAATAATCACTTTTTTTAACAAATAACTTTTAACTTGAATATGCCACCCAATGTCAACAACCGAGCAATGTTTTTTAGTGTTCGGTAATGTCAATGGAAAACTAAACATTTAGATATTTTTTTGGTGGTGCCCCTGGCCCCTTGTAAAAATTTCAGTATTCTATTGAGAATTTATTTTAGTTTTTGTAATATTTTAATTATTATTAAGTTAGTAATAACCAGAAAATTGATCTCGATGTAATTTATTTTTTAACTGAAATGTCTTTCTAGTTCAAGCAAATGTAGCTATGCATACCAAAATATTATTAAACAAAAAAATACATACATATAAATAAAACATGCATTATTTATTTCCCAAACTACAATACAAACAATAATATAGAAATAATACAAAATGACAAAAATTGTAGATTATTTATTTGTACAAATCAGATGCCAACGGCCATATACGAACAATGTACTGTACATATGCTTTCGTGTTGTGCTATAATACTCCACACATCTCTCTGAGAATGCCTTACCTGAAAAAAAAAACACGCTGTAAAAACTATCCTATTTTTATTAAAGTTACTGAAACTTAAACATAAAGTAGGTACAAAGTTTTAAAAATTACAAAATAAATATACCTTGCCGACTAAAACATAGAAATCCTTAACCACCTTTGCTGCAACTTTTGTTACAAATCCTGCCTCAAAATATTTATAAGACTGCAGACTTTTGAAAGCTTTCATTTGGTCTTTGGTGTAATAGCTGTGCGTGAGGACTAAATATGAAACAGTATCCATATTGGAAACTGGCGGAACTCAATCGATAGAAAAGTCTAAATCTACATCTTTTAAAGAAAATGATCCAAAGAGCCAATGAGTTTTAACTTCTGTAGATATCTGAAAACATAAAACAGTTGATTATTTTCAGAGGAATACACAGATAATCATTTTAAGCTAGTTTTAAATAAAAAATAACCTCAACTTACCACTGGCCAACGTCAGGACTTTCTGCCAATAAATTCTGCAGATAAATACTAGCCATTGCTATATAAATAAAGTTCAGGGTTGACAAGTCACGTTAAAGACAAATAACACGAATTTTAACAACCACAACTCTCAAAAACTATGAAAAATAAAATCGATAATCACTGTCAACTTGTCTGTGTGTCAACTGTCTTCTTATGGGGAACTTTTCAAGGTCATTTTTGTTTGCCCACAGGCCGCTATTTGGGGTCACGTGGTTGGAGAAGATTTGTGTGCTATACACTTCCCTATAACTATCCCTACCAGAGTCCTAATCGAAGGGTTTGGAAAGGGGCGAAAAGAAAAGGTACTTACTTTGAACGAAGTCTTTGTCTTTGGTATATCATTCTTTCCTTCTCCGTCAGTCTCTGTGTTCTCGGTACCGGCCGTTTAAGGTTCTTTCAGGATCAGCGCCAAAGGGGTTGAAACCACCAAGTAATGTAAATGTCCCAAAGATTCGGTAATTTAGACACCGCAAAAATCATACCGACTGCGCCACTTAAATAACTTTGCCACCGAAATATTTTTTTAAAAAAGATTTTATATACTTCAAAATACGATTCTGGCAAATATGTCTGTTCAAGACGAGATTAAAACAGAGAATAATTTACAAAATTCAGTAATTGTCTTTTTAGAATATGAACTTAACATCATGACACTCTTCGGAGAATCTCAGGCCTGGGAAAGTGCTGAAATTGCAGGTTCCATGGTAGCCGGTACACATAACTAGCGGCACTCGTTGTGGACAGCCTTAGTTTTTATATTTATAGTTAAAATTCAAAATAATTTAATTCCGGAGCAGAGTTAAATAATAATAATTATAATTGAAGACCTGCCCGGAAGAACATTGTAAGTGACAAAATTATAATTTTACAGGAGACATAAAAACAATTTTTTTGCTAAATATGTTGAAAAATTTCAACTGTTTAAGAAATAGGCGCAAGTTATATGTCCATTTACACTTTCACCAAAATAAAAATTACGAACAAATTGAAAACAAGACATGGTAATTTTGATTTTGTGTTCAAAGTTTGTGGAAGAACGTCGTAACTGTGGTAGTTACAACGTTTCTGCTATGATTATACTCAATGGCGGATTAAGACATTTGGGGGCCCTAGGCACAATTGGTCAGACGGGTTTTTGTATTGTATCGTCTGAAGTTCTATGTGGTCGATTCAGGTGTTAACCGCGTTTGTCTTCTGTGCTTTCATTGTTTTTTTATTTTTTCTTGAATAATTTGAATTATTCGTGTTGTAACCCTAAACACAGAACATAACATTTTCTGGAAAATCGGTAGCTTTCCACTGTTATTGCAATTTACAAAGTACTTAAAAGTACAATGCCTGCGGCTAATATCTTCTGGTGCTGTGGGTCTTTTTTTATTTCTCCCAACTCAATACAAGATTGAGACAAGAAAGCATTTTGCTCAGAATGTGTCATCTTATAAAATTTTGTAAATAAATTCATTTTTTGTTCAAAGGAAATCTGGGCACATCCAACCCTGTTGCAACGACAGATTCTTTCCTACAATAAAATAACATAGTCAACAACTAAGTAGGTACTTACAACGTTATTCCACTTGCAGTTTCAGGTTCTGCTCTGGCCGCTTTGTTTTGATTTTTTCGGTTTGTGTAAGCATTCCCCGATTGTCTCAACACTTGTTTCTGATTGTCGTTCCATTGCATTAAATTTACTTTACGTTTTTTGCCCTAATTCAGTCAATTTGTAGCACGTGGGCTGAGAACTATCGCTCCACTTCCGCCTTGATGAGACAGATACAACGTTTTTCCACTGAGACTTGAAAACGCTTGGCTTATACCATCCACAGTAGTAAGATATGCTGCTGTTTATAAGTATTAATGCGTTCCTACAAGCAATTGCAGCGTTATTCTACTAAAAACACCGTTTCTCAAAATTTGTCACTTACAACGTTCTTCCGGGCAGGCCTTCAATTATTTAATCCGAAATATTACAAATTCTTTTCTTAATAATTTTACAAAAAATATAGCATACAAATTAATTTTTTAAAGAAATAGAATATAATGAGTTAGATAATTCTATTAACCATCAACAAGTCTAAACCTGCTCAATAAAAACTTAAAAACGTACTCGCTGAAACAATAAAATGATTAGATCTGCTAAAAAAATATATTTTTTAAGATAACAAATATTATAAAAATGTACTTATGTAGCATTAATTACTAAAAAAACTTTTTACTACTACTATAATAAGGGTTACAAAAACCATAAAAGTCAACGGAGCATCTTACGAAGTCAAAGTTGTTAAGATTCAAGTGCTTCGAAAATCTCTGCTAGTTCAAGAATTATTAATGCTTGCAATTTAAAGTAAATGTATTTTCAAAATTTAGCCAATTGTTTGAGATAGAAGTTACAGAAACAGCTTAATTTTCATAGAGCATTACCAAACTGTTTTTTGTCATTTAGAAAATCAGATTTCTTTGGAATAAATATCAGAGGTACACTTGCCAACGTTTCGTCTGCGATTGGACGAGGTGTCTTCAGGGACCTTTACCCTGCGAGATTAAGAGACTGAATGCAAAAGATAATTCTTGGGATTGGAGTGTCAGAGTGGAATCACTTCCCGACGCCTTCGATTGCACGACACATCATCAGGGATCAAAACACTGAATTCATTCATGTTTAAAAAAACAACATTTTCCAGTAACTACATATTTTTTTAATTTTAGAATTATTTTTTACATATATTTATTTAAGTCGTCATTGTAAATATTAGTAACTCTCCCATTCAATACTTGGTCATAATAACATAAATTATTCGGTAAACACCTGTTAGAGTTGATACAAAATACTAGGAACGCCTATTTTGTAACAGGTATGACCGCATAACGGGTAGGTACAGGTAACAGGTATCGATTTTACCAAAAATACTAGATGCGTATTTAAATACGCGAACGCGATATTTGGCCTCGATGGAGTATTGGGTCGGAGTCACGCGTCGGCCGTTCAGCAGAGGAAATACGTGTAAAGTATTATTTACGTAAAATACGCTTGGTTAAGCAGCGAGCGCCGCCGATCTTGATGTCTGCCGCGGTGTTTGGAGTATTTTCAGTATTTTGATATTTGATACGAAGGAATAGGTACGATTATGGATACGCATTTCTCTGTCACTCCGGCGCCGTTTTTTGAAACTAAAAAATATGTTTTCATAAAAATAACATAAATCGAATTTTTCGCAAAAAAACAACCAAAACTTAATCACAACGTACGCAGATATAGTCATCTTTATCGTGTTTTGTGAAACCAATACACATTTCGTGGGCACCAAGTGCCACAAGACACACAGCTTGGCATATCTGATTGCTCGGTTTTGTTACACACAAAGCAATACCAGGAGTCATTTTTTGGGAGGTTAACCTTTGGGCTTTTTCTCACTGACACATTCGATGATGATGATGCTATTGGTTGTTTCCTCATATCTTTTTTGGATACTGTAGGTTTTGATTTAGAACTTCTTGAAGAAAACATGTATTTGGTTACCAACTGGCCTTGTAGTTGAGAGATTTTCTTTTTGGACTCTTGTTTTCTTTCAATTTAAACAGTTCAGGTGTAGGGAGCAGTTTTTTAAAAGACGTATTGAGAGGTTCACTTTCAGCTTGTGTCGTACCATTAGTCTTGACAGGTGTTTCAGAGTTGTTGATCCTATCAGGAACTTTTTCCAGAGTAATATTTTTTAATATACTGAGGGGGATATCATCTGCGGTGTCGTCTGAATCAGAATCATTGGATTGCACATCATTAACATCATTAGGCTGATCGTTACCATTATTGAGTTCAATATAGTTAACATTATTAGCGTTGTTCTCATCCATTTGCGCAGCGTAAGGACGTTCAGTTGATAATGAGGGCGCGAAAGCTGATTCAGGAATTACAGTAGGATCAAGTGGATATAAGCCTGTCGCTCGAAAGCCGCTTATAATGTTCTCGGGTTTCATGCATTTGGGCCAAACTTTAGACAAAATTTTTCCAAAGCGACTTTTGTTTAAGCGTCGGTCTGGATTTGCTTCCCAAAACCTGAGGACTTCTTGGTCCCAGTGATGTTCAAAGGACCGATAAACGGCTTTATCTAAAGGCTGAAGTTCGTGGGTAGTATTAGAAGGTAAGCAAAACAGCTTTATATCCAACTCATCTGCAACCGTGGTTATGGAGATGTCCAAGTGACTAGCAGCTCCATCAAAAACTAGCAAGATAGTGTCTTTACCCTTGTAATGGTGTAAATGCCTAAGAAAAGCAATGAAAAGTTCGTTGGTCATGCTACCCTTTTTGGCCATTTTAACCAAAGTCCCTGGTGGTAGGTTTTCTTCCCATTCAGCCTTTAATCTTTTTCCATTAAATATGACCATAGGTGGGATACTATTTCCTAAAGCATTACAACATCCAGCAATGGTTACGTTTTCTGCATGTTCAGGAGCAACTAAGTGGACACGTTTGGTACCTTTTTGGCCAATAACTTGCTGCTGATGGTGAATAGTTATTCTGCATCCCTTTTCATCCATATTGAAAAGGTTCTGTGGATTTTGGTGCAAATTCATTTCATTAAAAATGTTCGCTAATTTCTGAAAGTGATCACCCACAATAAATTTATTCAATTTTTGGGCACGTGCTGGGTTCATCAGTTGCGCCTTGCGTCTTGACAAATCAGGATTACGCTTCAAAAACCCGTAGAGCCAGTCCTTACCAGCGACTCCTTTGCCAGCGTCAAATGGGTGTGGAATGTTATTTTCAACACAGAATTTGTATACAGAGCGCCGTACTAACAATGGCGTTAGGGGCATTCCGATGTCACATAGTCGTACTATTCTTTCAGAAAATTGTTTTTCTTGATCGGGAGTTAATACGCTGGATCGGCCTATTTGTTTAATTAAAACGCCGGATTTTAGATGGTTCCTAATAGTTCTCCTAGGTATATTATAACGCCGAGCAGCTTCTCTTTGCGACAAGTCGTTATTTTTCACTTCGTTAATTGCAGCTTGAAGTTGTTCTGCAGTCCAATTTGCTCACTTTATCACTTTTGGTGGCATTGTTGTTCGGGAAACTAAAAAAAGAAAAAATGTTTTATACCGTCGTTTAATAAGGCCCACCGTTTAATGAGCCTTATTAGCCGAAAGTTAATGGGCTTTATTAGCCGAAATGCTTCTTAGCTATGAAAAAATTAAAAACTTTCAGTGCCTCTTACCTGTTCGTAATTGTTTTTACAGCAAAATATAGTCCATATGACGTAGAACCCAAGGCACCAAGGACTGGAATTTATTATTTTAAAACAAACGAATTATTTACGTAGATATTATAAGTAAATTTTAATAATCGGACATCTACTCAACACAACGTTCGGATTGCAACTGATTTTGTAAACGGTATTCAGATTTCGCAGTATTGCAATGGGCTCTGATCTTGGATAGGTAGTAAGAAGCAGCTCGATGTTGCCGGATTTTAAGAAAAAAGCGTATGTCTCCAGTTTTGGCTGCTGGGCCTTATTAGCCGCCGGGCCTTGTCTGCCGCAGGTACCTTATGGGGCGGAAAACTGAGCATCTTTATCCCAGAAGCACGAGCTTTTTCGATCACCGCTACGCTTGCGTGGCTTTCATGATTATCCAAGATCAATAAGACGGGCTATTCTTTGCTTGGTCTCGCATGCTCTATAAAAAAATCCAGCCAGTCGAGAAATAACTTTTCGTTGGACCATCCAGATTGATTGGCACCTCCTTTACTTGCACCAACAGGTGCACCTTTCAACATAAATTCCTTAAAATATACTCTTGGGAATACAAACATCGGTGGTAAATGGTTTCCAATAGCATTAATCCCGGCAATCAAGGTAACATTCTGGCCTCTTTCACCCGATGTGACGCTACCAAGTTGTTTGATGCCTTTTGGAGCCAATATTTTGGGGGAAACATGGACGGTAGACATGCCCGTCTCGTCAACGTTGTAGATCTGATGTGGTTCGAATGGACCATATCTCACATGAACTCTCTTCAAATTGGTGAAAAAGGTTTGCACGTTTACTCGATTGAAGCTTGTTCACGAATTGACATATCGTAATTTTTCACTGCCGCTACGGCTCTTTCCAAATCATCTTTTTGAACTTTGTCTCTTTTCTTCCCCTCTTTACTTCTTGACATTTTCAAATTTCTGTAAAAAAAATTCTCAAATTATTGATTATGCTGTACTTCATCTATCCAATAGTTTAATTTTTTTTTTATAAAAACCAATAAAATTAGGCACCTCTCATTCTTAATAGTTTGTTGTGTACATTGGAATACATTTTAGTTGTACCTTGGAACACTTTTGTTGGTGTTCCAAGGTACAACAATGCACATGTTCCAAGGTACAAGAGGGCGCCATTTTATATACAAAGTCACTACAACAATTTGCAGGTTAAATTGCTGGAATTACAATATAATCATAACGTACTAACATACATGCAGAATAGTAATAATCAAGTAGTAAGTTGATTGATTCCTACCTGCTGAAGTAAAATTCGAAACACCAACTGCCATTATTTTTACTTTATAAACGAGAAACACAATTGTTTGACCGATAGATAAATAGAGAACGTTAAAGACGGTATGGCAGAGTTCTACTATTCTTTATGGCCGATTTCACTGATATATGATGATGGGAGTCACGAGGTGGCACTATATGTTTTTAAATCAGTCCTGTTCCAAGGTACAAACGTTCCAAGGTACAGCACTCTCCCCTAATTAGTGTAATAACACTTAAAAGTTAATTTCTAGAGCCCGTAACCAAGGAAGAGATCCAGAGTATCATTGGAAACGTGAAGAACAAAAAATCAGTGGGAACTGGTGGCATTCCGGTCAAGGTCCTGAAGGCAGTATCAAATGAAATAGCTGGTCCAATCCAGGTCTTAGTCAATGCTGCGATTGAAGCAGGAACATTCCCTTCAGCACTGAAGATAGCAAAAGTGATTCCAGTGTTCAAGGGTGGCAGTCATGAGGACATTGAAAATTATAGGCCGGTATCTGTTCTAAGTGTATTTTCTAAAGTTTTTGAGAGAGCTCTGTATGACAGAATACCATCATTTTTAAACAAAAATCAACTACTCTGCAACAAGCAGCATGGATTCCGACCTCAAAGATCTACAGAAACAGCAGCAGTGGAGCTAGTGAACTTTATACACAGAGAACTGGAGATGGATCGGGTGGTGGCTGGAGTCTTCTTTGATTTGTCGCGTGCGCTTGATACTCTTAACTTCGATTTTGTTCAACATAAATGGTATTATATGGGCATCAGAGGAAATGCCTGTCACTTATTATGTCGTTCTTGGAGCAGAGGAAACTACCCGTACAACTCAATGACTTCCAATCAGATATATACGAAATTAATATTGGCGCACCTCAGGGTTCAGTGTTGGCCCCACTGATCTTTATAATGTTTGTTAATGACCTATCCCTTCCAGGAACAACAATAAAATTTGCAGATGACACTTCAGTGGGCATTTCAGCAGTTGACGAATAATCGCTCCTCCAGGAGATATCAACGGTTTGCAATAGCATGAGCCAGTGGTGTAACGCCAACAGGTTAATATTAAACAAGCAAAAGACAATAACTGTGCACTTCTACAGAAACAAACCTAGGGCAGACATTGACGATAGTGAGACAATGGTAAAGTTTCTAGGCACCTACTTGGACTCGAGAGCCAGCTGGGATCCACAAATAGACCACATCTGCTCTGGGTTGAGCAGGTCTTTTTATGCATTATTAAAACTTAAGCAAACAGTTCCTTCACAAACGCTATTAACTATTTACTATTCACTGGCTTATCACTACTTATCATATAATGTAATGTTGTGGGGCCAAGCAACTAACATCAACATAGTGCTCATATCACAAAAGAGGATAATTAGACTGATGTTCGGGTTAAAACCCATGCAATCATGTAAGGAGGCGTTTAAACAATACAAAATACTTACAGTAACATCAATATACATATTAAAGTGTTCACTTTATGTTTTTAAAAACAAAGCACGTTTCAACCAAAACCATGAATATCATCAATATCCAACACGAAATGCATCGGCCCTAGTTATTCCCAAGCACAAAACTACTCACTATGAGAAATCACCATACTATGCGTGTATAAAGATATTCAATAAATTACCAGACAATATAAAAAAGGTAGAAAACATGAACATTTTCCGGAGAAGACTGAAGGATTCCTTAACTGACAGGGCATTTTACAGTTTCTCCGAATTTATAGACTAGGTTGTTTTTCCTTGTTTTGTGTGGTTACTTCGACAAATTGATGTGACTTGTATATTTTATTTCTATAGATGATATTATATACTTTGACTTGTCTTATGTCATGTAAATGTGATCTTTGTGGACAAATAAACGAATTTCAATTAATAATGCTTTAACAAAATTATTAGAAGTAAAAATGATAACGTCTTGATAACAATTGCTTGAATTGGTCACCATTGACCTCAATACATTTCGCTGTACGCTTTCCAAAAGACCGTCGGATTTTAAACAAAAGATCCTTATCATTTCTGGGCAGATCAACAGCATTTATAATTTTTTGACCTAACTCATTATGGTTGCTTATTGAACTGTCATAAACAATGGATTTCGAATGACCCCATATACAGACGTCCGTAGCATTAAAATCCGGACTTCGCGTCGGCCATCACGGCCTATCCAGCGTTCAGGAAACTATTCACTAAGGTAGTTTCGCAATCTTTTGATATTAACTTTCAAGTGTTATTAAACTAATTATTAAGTTAGAAAGTTTCATTAAAATAAAATCAGTATTACCGCATGAATAGGTGTTTTATTAAAAAAATTTCAGTAGTATCTCCTATAATATCAACTTTTGAACTAAGTAAATTTAGCTAAATCATAATAATTTGAAGTCAGAAATTCACTGTTTCTCCATGTCCCATTACTTTTGAACCACACGTGTTTAATAGGGAACTTTAAAATTTTAAATAGGAAAAAATATAAATCATAAGTATATATAGTATTAAAACTTATATCAGCAAAAATATATATTCCTTTTTTTGTTTCAAACGACCGCTATAAAGAATCAAAAATGCGGCAAAATTCAAATTATCCCAAGCGGCCAAAAACGCGTTGGTCGCTATTGGTCGTGACGTAAATAGTATGATTCGTGTGCGATGTCCATGAGACAAGCAACATGTCCCATTTAAATGCCCGTTATAGCTTTATTTGTTTGCGTTTTTCTCGGAATTTTTTAAATTTTATGATTAATTGTGAGTGTTATTAGAATTTGTATAATTTTAGTTTGATAATTAGCTTGACTTATTATATAACTTTTACGGTATACCTATAATTTTAAAAGTGAAGATATATCTACTAACTTAGGATCAGCTGATGCTAAAATTTTTATCTTCGGGACAGCAATCGTATTTTTTTTATATGTTCTGACAGCCCACGAAGACCGAAGTCTAAGTACTATGTACCGTGGGTGTACTGTAAATCCGACTCACATATCCAGAGCTGGAAACATCCGTACGGACTTCACCAGCCCTTTAAGAGGATGTGCGTCGGTCGAAGAATAAATCCTCTACCACCTTCCAATATAGTGAATTTATTAAATTTTGTTCCCATACTATCACTGAAGACCAGTGTTCTGAAGCTGCTGTTAAAAACTGTAAGTCAGTCCGACAGCAGATTATGGTTTGATTTAAGATAAGGCAGAATAACTGCATCAAAACTGTATGATGCTGCTCATTTGCAAGAAGAGCGATGGATTATTTGTTCAACAAATATTAGGTTTTTCTACCTCAGCAATGAAGAGAGTAAATCAATTAGAAGAAAGTGTGGTAAAGTGCTTAAAAAATCATTTAAGATAAAAGTGGTTTACAGTTAAATCCCAAATATCCAATTTTTGGCAAACATTTCTTATTAACCTAAAGAACTCCAATCAAAATTGAAAAACGACTTGTTGGTTATTAAATTTTACCTAAAAGTTAAGCGGTTTGCAAGTTAACTAACAACTGAAAACCAGGCGCGGCCCGTAAGTTTTTTTACAGGTGTGTCAAAATTTTGTGACTAATGATATCAACGCAACAAGCAAAATACACTTTTTTAATTAAGGAAGGTTTTTTGTGCCAAGAAATTATTTACCTACAAATAAACACCGCAAAAATCATCAAATAGGTACTGCAGTATATTGAACATTGCTACTCTAGATGTTTGTGGCTTTTTTCTATGTGTTTTAGTACTCTAGATTAGTAGATTGTTACCGGCTTCCCGTTTTGATACGTTTAGCATCTCCGCAATAGAGGTCGCGCCTTGTACTAAAAACCCAGAATAAATGGTCTAAATTCTGAGCTAAAAGTATGACTATTCGTAAAATAAAATTAGGAACGCTGCCGAAACTCCGTTTTCTTTAATAAATACAATACTGGCGACTAGACATAGTAATACGATCTTTGTCTACGCACGCGCAGGCTGCCAGCTGTATTATATATGAGATTGCCAATAATTTTAAAAATATTTTATCGAGGAACAAGTGCTAACTTGTTACCAATACACCTTTTAGAGCCGATCTAATTTTTTCAATATCAAAAATTTTAAAAAAGGTTTACCCTAACACAGCCTCGAACCCACGACTTCTTGATCAACTCGCTGAGTAATGTAAGAAAACCGGTCCGATGCCGTTATATTTGATGCCTAGCGCTGGCGTGACAGATTGTATTTATAATTTTTTTATGTTTAACGGCTAATTAATAATACATTAATACAATTCAAATACAATGCGCATATTAGCTACCTAATTAGTTTTTCTTTTTCCGAACCAAATGTTTTGAAAGAGTATATTTTACGGGGCGGTTTGAGTGTATTTCCATAGTGGGAGTGGCCCGATATTATTGGTGGGCCGTCGACCAATTGTGTCTCTTTTTAACTTCCTAAAGCGCGTATGTCTGTTTATCTCTTAGTTTTATGAATTTATATCGTCCATATAAACCTATGAGGTCAATTTAAAATACGACCCAGCCCGGAGCAAGCTTGGATAATCTTCCAACGATGGCTTGGCTTGATTCTTTCTTGGGGAGTTTTCGCATGGAACTTGCACTTTTTTGAAACAAAAGACCCTTTTTTGGTTTTAAAAAATTAAAAAATAAATTATTAGGTAGATCATTAAAAATTTTAGATGGGTCATTGACCAAATGACCTTACGCACGGGCCGCGCTTGCTGAAAACCGTATGTCCCGCTTCCGATGTACATAGTTCGTATACACAATCATAATTTAGTTATTTCAAAACTAGGTTTGTTCAAAGAAGGATATGTAATAAAATAAATAAACTTGGCCTCGTAGAAATTCAATTTTTTCATTAGCAGTCTGTTTAGGAAGATGTAAAGGATGTCAGTTTTTCTAGCAAGTATATTGGGTTTAATCTAAATACCAAAGTTATACCTCATTCAAAATTCAAGACGCCCAAAAACTTCCGAATTTAAAAAAATAGATGTATCTTTAAAAATATTTATTGGGTGGAAGTCAAGGAAAAAAGCACAACTTAAAACCATCAATTTTATATTTTCCCTTGACATAATTTTAAATTCTAGTTATGGAGTTAACTGTAACA
Source organism: Philopedon plagiatum (assembly GCA_963971165.1). Classification (NCBI taxonomy): domain Eukaryota; kingdom Metazoa; phylum Arthropoda; class Insecta; order Coleoptera; family Curculionidae; genus Philopedon; species Philopedon plagiatum. Next base: position 41,712,679 of record OZ020190.1, on the reverse strand, counting down.
AAAATAAAGTCTTACAACTTTTATTAAATTGGGCAGTTTTCAGTTATATTTTATATTTTCAGTTATATTTTATATTAGAACCAGAGCTTTTATTGAAATACAATTTTGTATATAGAGGCTTTCGGGGCTGCTGAATTAAAATATGATTTTTGCTTAAATTAAGTCAATTAAATTTCCCCCTAAAATTATTCATGTCGGCATCTAAAAGTTTTCACATGTAATTGAGTTTTTGAGGTTTTTCCCCGATAAACAGTCTTGAGTGCGTACTAATCTCATTAGTATCAGTCCCTATATAGAGGAACGTGACTTAGAGCATAAGGTGTAGAAATCTTGGTTGATTGAAAACAGAAATAATGAGAATTAAATTATTGAATTTAGGATACATAATTATAAACAACATAAAATAACAAAAACCTGAGCGCTTAAAATAGTGCTTTTTGCACTCGTAAAACTGATCTAAACTTACACTAATATTGATATGTCGGCAAAGAAAGAAAGTAAAACCAATCACTTTCTATTTATCTATTACCAAAGCTACAGAAAAACATACTAGACCAGGGTTCATGCTTTACCCTCAAGTTAAGAACCTCTCTCTCTTTTTGTAAATATTGACTTTTAGTTTAGTTTTCTGGTTTGTTTAAGGGTTTGGTGTTATGAGAAAAAATAATTTTGGTTGTTTTCTTGTAAGAAACAGGTATTTTTTTTTAAGTTAAGAAGATTATTCAAAACCGGTGAAAAGAAACTGACCTATATGGAGAGGGGGGTGTATAATACCACCCAGAAAAATGAGTCTTCGACATGAGTTGATATGGACAAAGGTATATCTAAATGAACATATTTCATGAATTTGGAAAAATGGGAGTAATTTGGTTAAGATTTGTGTGGTATGGGCAAACATGCAGAAATAGCGTACACAGAAAAAAATGCTATGATATTTTCAATAACAGTATTATTCTTGACCACTCTCACTTAAGTTAATATTGTCTCAGCAAAACATTATTGAAATAATTTAAAAAATATTGCTTTAAACATAGACTTAATATTAGAGTTTAAAAGTATTCTTACTTCTTTGAAAACTATAATACCATTTTTTCAATGACCAAAATACTGTCGGAAACCAATAAATTTCCATTATTTCTTGGAGTGTAGAACTGTTAGAGCTAATAAAATAAAATATTTGACGAGAATACTTAAGTATAATTGGGTAAAAAATAGCTGTTTGTGAGCGGTGTGATTCAAATTAAAATATATTTCATTAAACAATAACTACAGTTTAAATATACAATCTAAAAATTAAGTGAATAATTTTTATATCATTTCAATTAAAATAAACATTCCTATAAAATATATAAGGTATTAGAGAAAAAATAAAAAATATTAATCCAATGGGTTCTATTGTTGGCTGGAATATTACTTCTGTTGCTCGCGGACTCCCTTTGGAGGGGTTAAAATTGTGCTGTTGGTTTTTGTTTGTTGAATCGTCGTTTAATCGCAGCCTGTTTGTTTATTGTGTTAACATTCTGTGTGTTGGCATGTATAACTAAGTATACCTGCATAAATGATAGATCTGTTGCAGGATTTGGGACTGGAGCAACTCATTCCAGTGTTTTATGGTAAGCAAAACAAAAAGCTAAAAAGCTTTGCAATAATCTAGTGTGTTTTTATTTGCAAATTTCTCTTGGTTAGTCTATTATATCACTGTTTGCTCAGCCGACACGTATTGTTAAAAAACTGTTAACATTAAATGTGATGGCAAGTTTATTGTTGTATTTGTATTTTTTAGGCGTGTTTTCCACCAAATCTAGCTGTAAATTTAGGAGATTCGAATGCAGTGGTAAGCCAGAATTTGTCCCATCTTGCATCCTGTACCCCGTACAGTCCAAAAGTAGACAGTTTGCAAAGAAGCAGATCCCGTTGAAGGAAATAAATATACAAAGTTTACCCTATTCGCGTCAAAAACGGGTGTTAATAAAATATCGTTCTTTTATATTTCAATATTTACAGAATATCTAAACAACGTACATATGTTTAATAATAATTAAAAATTATTTGAAAATGATAAAACGTGTTTAATTTGTTTTAAATATTAGTATAATTGATGTAATAGAAATTATTCATTATATTAAATAAGAGTGCATTCTTCTTCAAAACACACATATGATTGAATTTAAACAAAGATTGTTTTTTTTTCTATTAGAAGTTACATTAAATTCATTACTGTTGTAATTGAAACAATGATAATATTGTATTTGCATAAAATGAGATGCATATTCTTATAAATATACTTTTATTGAAATCAGTGATATATTTCGTATTGAATTTAGAATAGGGTATTACTGGCATCAAATAATTGTTATATTGAAATGACCTATTAAAAACGAATGAAACCTTATATTTCAAGCAATCTCATAACCTGTTGGTTATAATCATTGAAATAAACCGAATTTGTATTGTGCAATACGGAATAGAGTGAACTGAGACTCTTTCAAACCCCAAAAGTAGGGGGTGGATATATATTGCTGGTTAATTAATAGCTTGCCACTGTAACTTTCATTTCTTGATCATAGTACCTATATATTTATTAAATATAATTAAAATATATAAATATATATTATAAATATAAATTATATATAAATATAATTTACCAGTTAAAAATACACGCATAATTATAAATAATATTACTGACTTCGGAGGAGTTTATCAACTTTTTAGTTTTAGTTTATGTTTGTGTGTTTTGAGATTTTAGATTTATTTTTTATTTAGTTTCTAATTTAATACCCTTGTTCATTTTCACATGTTACACCTATAAAAGAAGGTTTGGATCTTTCAGAATATTGGATTCGAAAATTTACCACAGTCTTTTATTTCCTTCTTTTAATGCTCCTTGTATTTTAAAATGTTTCAGAATTCTCCAGAACCAGCAAAATGGTATACAAAGTGTTCAGATCGGCTTTCGTTGTTGATTTTTAGTTTGATCTTAGACACGCGCTAATTTGGTGTCGGTTAAGTGATTTTTTTGTGAATGATTTATGCCATTTGAAGCCCTCTGTGCAAAAACCAGGTTAGTCACATTTTTGAAAGTTTTAGGAAATTGAAAAAAACTAATTATATCATTTTAAAATCTAAGAGTGGCACCAATTTTCATTTTAGGGTGTACAGAAGGTACTAAAAAAATGACATAATAAGGAATATCATACAAACATAGAAGCTAAATATTTATACAAAAAAAAATTAAAATTTGGACTTACCTGGTTGTTGTCCCGAACATCTAACAAAATATTGCAAAAAAAGTTTTAAACAATTTTAGTAGTAAAAGAGAGCAAAATTGACAAAATCTAAAAAGAATAACCGAAATCATAAATCTACAGTGTTACATAAATAAAGAATCTGAGTCATAAACATCATCAACTGTATTGTTAACTTCTTGTGAAACTTCATTATTCTCGGGTTCTCCGAAGATCATTCGATAGTACCATAGATCGGGGCCAGTACGTATTTTATTGATAGAAGTTTAACATCTGCAGCGTTTTTCTCTTGAAGGGGTAAAGGATAGGGTTGTATCATCCTTGAACTTGGAAAGCACAATCACACATTTTCCTTTTGAATATGGAACCTTATAAAATCTGGGAGTGCTGATGCAATGCTGCATTCAACATACGTAAATCCTTTTTGATACTGGAACATTCTGTATGTAGAAATGCCAAACTTAATTTTTTCTTTGCTAAGAAAAGTAATTTTGAGAAAAGGTTTAAAATGACTCGCAAAATCCATGATCATGTCCTGATTGACATTTACAACTTTAAACTTTTTTAAAGTTATGCGTCCTAGTTCTTTCCATGCATCAGGAATATACCCTTTCTTTGCGTCATTTGGACTTCTAAATCAATGCAAACGATCGGTCGCATGGCCGGAAATTATGTCCTGGCTCTGGATATTGGTGGGTCATTTTTAAAATGCCCTTCTGGTGGATGTTCGTGAAAGTATATAAAAATTTTACCAATGGTTGGTTCTTATTCTGGACAAAAGCATTATCAGAAAATAGATATAAAGTTCTTATCGTATCTGGCAGATAAGTATTTAAATAATGATGCAACAAGCGGATACCTTCGTTGATGCCCTATTTCGAAGGGACCTCGTCATCCATATAAAAAACAGAAGTGCCAGTCTTAGCAGAGTGTACACAAAAGTTGTACACCCATAGTTGTCATTTATAAAAGACGTCGCCAGCGGGAACATGCGACAGCACGATAGCACCCAACCTGTACTTACCTGATTTTAGCACCAAACGATCTGCAATAATCTAAATACCCAGAAAATGCCTGGAAGTAACTTTTGATAATAATAAATGGACTTACCTGATTTTTGCACCGAGATCTTCATTTGTTATCCATTTTTTTTAAACCACCGTTTCTCCTTTTTATTTTCCTTTTGGGAAACATTAGATTCAGTTTGTGAGTTATAACGCTAAGAAAGCACGAGCATGCTTGGTCAGCGTTTTTTATTTCCATCACATCACTCCAGTCCCAGGCCTTAAGTTCCTGATGATATTGCTCCAGGCGAGCTGCTGAAAAGGATCTAGCTGTAGTATATACATCCATAACCTGATCTGCATCTCTTGTGACGCTGTTTATCTGGAGTTTGTGCATAATGGTCCGAAAGTGCTGACACAATTACAGAACCATCTTTGTAGTTTAAAAAATTTAGAAAAATATTATCCAAACAAAAAGCACTCTTCTTGGCCACCCTGGTGGGTTCAAGAATTGTTCATTTAAACTGAAAAGAAGTGAATAAATTTAACAGCCTACCATTCTCATTTATCATTTAAAAAGTTCACATTGAAATCTCCACAGAATACAATATTAAAGTTCTTATACATTTTAAAAAGATACTTCATCACACACTCCAAGATTGTGAGGAATACTTTATAGTTTCCTAAGCCAGTAGGATATAGACATACTACTATAAGTTTTTTTGATTTGCTTATCACTCAGCAGAACTCTCCTTCACCCTTCACACTAAAGTTCTTAATATGCGGTATTTCCTTAAACTGAGTGGTCTTCTCATTATGTAGAATGCATACTCCACCATGTTCCATTTGAATATGACGAACAGCGGCGATCGTCTGAGATGAAGAAAATGGTTCACTACGATACCATTTTCTCAATATTCAGAAGCCATTAGTTTCTGCTTTTCATTTTTTGACATTTTAACTTTAAACAAGCTTTTGTGCAGCTGCTTACGAGTTTTCAGTTTAAAACACTTAGCTGTTTGGTATTTGATGTGGTTTTCAAGCTGTTTTCCTTAATGTGTGGAAAACAGAAACAAATAGATGGGCAGGGTTTTGTACCGCATGCAGTTCTGAATCCGTATTTTTTCCAAAGACGGGGTTTTGCCGTTCTTGTGCAGGATAATTCTTTGCATTTATTCGCCTTTCGATCGTTTTCCATTTAAATTTGTTTTCCCCGATATTTTTTTCTTGAATCTGTTCAGTTATCGAAATTCTTTATGATATTCGCACCAATGTTATTTGCGTCAACGTCAATTACAGTTTCCGTTTCTGCCAACGAATTAGGTTGAATGGGAGCCGTGTTTCCATCTTTCATAGCATCCTTTGATTGGATTGGCTGCTTCATATATTTCGACTCGGCTGTTTAATTTCCCGCGCTTTTATTGGTAGGCGGGTTATTGTTGTCATTTTTTGGTTCCTCATATTTTTCACGTTGTCCCTTCAGGTATTCTACTTTTTCTCTCAGCAGATCCATGTTTTTTTCCATAAGCCTGTTTTTGTCTTGCAGTTCCTTCACTAGCGTTCTAAAGAGCTCCATGTTATCAGATTGATGTGAAGTTCTGTCTTCTTGTCAACAAATAATCGAGTTAAATCGATGAATCTCGCTTTTCCCACATGCTTCCCTTTAGAGCAGGATTTGTGAAAAATGTTTCCACACTTTACACATACTATGTAACTACATTGCCTGGTTTTATGGCATGCAAAGAATGTTATTTCTGGAGCATCAGCAACTCGCCGCTCTTCGCTCGACGCCATTTTTGTTATATGACCTGTACATATTGGTTCGTATCCATTAAATGTTGCTGTAGCATTGCTGCGTACATTAGAATCTGCAATCTAATCGGAAAGTCAATAGCGGCGAATACAATGTTATTGTATTATACTAGGTATATTATTTTTGTACAGTAGTTTTGATGAAAGGGAATAAACTGGTAAAAGTAATGACAAAACATTTTTAAACGTATTAAATGTTATTGGCATTGTTTTGTTTTAACTAAAGTAGTGTATTTTTAAATTTTAATCCCTAACTTGTTGTAAGTGCTATCAACAAGCAACAAAAAATTACATCCAACAAATGTAGGCAAAAGGGTCTAAGCGAAGCCCGGCATCACATTTTGGTACGAGAGGCTGTCCGTACCATAACGCCGCACATTAGTAGTGTAAACTTTCGTTACTTTTGAATACTTGTACCGATTAGTTACTTTTAGTATCAATACCCGTTACTCTATGCTCGTTACTCGATACTTTCGGTACTTTTACTTTTCAGTATATTGATTACTCTTTTATTGTTTTACGTTTCAAGGATATTTACTAGGATATTTAGTATTTAAAAGGTAATGGTAATGGTAGGGTAATAGTTTTCGTCGGTAGTCGGTAAATAATAATTGAAACATTTAACACAACCGTAAACAAACACTGTAAACATTAGATAAAACCCACCCACTCAAAGCAACCAAATGTTTCAACCTAACAAAAATAAAAGTACCTATATCAGATTATTTTTTCGAATCATACTAATAATACATATTGCGGTATCTCGTTTTCTTTTTATTAGAAAAAAAAGTCGGGCTAATATAAAATCGTTTGATGACCAACAACCTGCAATGCATATATTACATGCGGTGTCTCGTGTCTAGTAATTTAAAATTCAAAAGAGCCGACACTCCTTTCGGCAAGCGTCTTTATTTACATATTTACATTTCCCCGCGTTTTTTCATCTTGCCGAATATGCCGACAATATCGTTAGTTAATCGTATTCGTTACATTTATCGTTACTTTAGTTAAAGTTTACAGAATATATTCTTTAAACTGTGCTTTAGTTATAAAAACAAACAATGAACAGTATTTTAAAACATTAAGTAAGTGTAAAAATAAAAATACATCCAATGAATAGGTACAAACTTAACGGGTATTTCGAACAACAGGGAATCGGTTCTTTGAGTATTGGGCAAATACCCGTTAAAGTATTTTAAAATTTTAAAACATTAAGTATAAAAATAAAAATACATCCAAGGAATAGGTACAAAAGTAACGGGTATTTCGAATAACAGGGAATCGGTACTTTGAGTATTGGACAAATACCCGTTACTTTGTAACAGGTAGGTCCTTTTTTTACATCACAACCGCATCGATCATTCAACCTCAGTTTAAATTTTACCCTTGACTATAAGGTAAAATGGAACGATGACATAGCCTTCCATTTTCCTGTAGTGTGAAAAAATTATATATCGTTTTCTCGAGTTAAAATCCGATGGTACTAAAATACATGGTGGTGTTTGTCGATGCATTTGGGTACTTCAGAACTCATATGATTATAAAAAAGAACACATTTAAAGTGCTCGGCAAATTTGATGTGTTAGCGAATATAGCATCGTTAGACGTAGAGCGATCTTATTCAAAATACAGTGGAAACGCGGCCAAATGACGTTCTTTATCTAAAAACACCATTAAAGGATTGTTAGTGATGCAAATTTTTGCCGATTCGCACCAAAAACCTGTAATGGACATTCACTAATTGGTAGGTTCTTACGTAATTGTTTTATGTTATCAAAGAGGTAACGCCATTATGTTCCCGGTCAGTTGCACAGCTCTAGTTATTAGTATGTTTCTCGACACAATAAATGTTTCATAAAAGAGTACCGTTATTATCGGTTCTCCTTTTAGCCACAGGTAGTCCTGTATACTTGGTAAATTTCAATATGCTGTTGCTATTGAGTTTTTGTTATTAAGTGTCTGCTCTTCCCTAAAAACAAAAAATTCACAAAGGACTATTGCCTTTTTTAGCTCCTCCTTCTTCCTGTGGTTAGCTTTTATTCTTGACGTAAAACTTAATTTGTTTTTTTATGGAGTTTGTGGCACTTCTTTATTACAAAAATATCTATAAGCAAGACATAACATTTTATTCTTTTTATCTAAAATATTTATTTTTCATACTCTTCTTATTTCTAATTTATAGCAGTATAGCATCCTTATTGAAGTTGGTTAGATAATGCAATGCTTTTTTTGGCAAAAATTAATGTAGTCGATTGTAATTGCAACACAATTTAGACACACAAAATAGAAATAAATTTGAAGAATATTTCAGAAAAGTAAGTAGGAAAGGCTCGTACCCAATTTGGCAACCAGGACATTAATGAAGGGTCGAGTTGAATAAGAAGGTAAGTGCCAAATAGCAACATTTTGAGCAGAAGCCAAAAATTGTGTAATTTGTGTATAATTCAAACACTTTGATATTTGAAAATAATATTTTATTATAAACTTAAAATACGTACAGTAGTTTAAACGTACATGAAAACAAAAGTTTGTTTTTTAACATGAAAAGAGAACAATATTAATCATAAAAAGGGGGTAAGTACCAATTATTCTTATTTTTAACGTTATTGGTGCCCGCTACTATGAAGTAATTTTTTCATACAAGTTTTTGTGTTTTAGCTAGAGTTGCCAGATCCAACATCTTTAAAATCGGGTATCAGCGTTTACAAGTTGCATAGAAATCGGAACTTGGGGCAAAAACGCGGGACGCTATTTCTTTGCACTAGTATTAGAGGAGGCAAGTTAGATCTGGAGAGTCGAAATAAGCAAAAAAAAAATTATGCAATGGATAAAACCAATTTAAATGAGTCCCTAAAGGAGTCCAGATGAACGTATCAAACTCTTTATAAAAATATTTTGTTGCTAATTTTTTTTATTAACAATTTATTGCAAAAAGTTGTTTTATTCGTTTTTTTTTTCGGTTAGGGCAAAAGGAGTTAACTCTTTACGTCCCAGCTCTGCAGGTGGGGCGAGTAGAGCGCGCATGCATATTTATAATACGGTCGCTCAAACTTCAATTGATTTGACCGATTTTTGATATCATTTTTCTGCGACTGATTTTTGATGTTGATTTTCATTTATTTTTCACTTTTTTAAGTAAAAACTAATTGATGTTAGAAAATGGAAACATCCCCGACTTTTGTGGCCCCAACTAAGCCGAATTGTTTATCTATGATGGAAACTACAAAACTAAAGGAAATAGGGTTAGGAAATAAAGCTCCGTTCGCCCCTTTCCCGTTCGGTATTCGTATTATTGCACCAGAAACGCCTTGACCACGTGAGACTAACCCGTTCTGGCACCGTTCACTTCTGCGACCTGTACCCGATTTCAACGGAAATCGCGAAAATCCTGTATAACTGAATTTTTTACTGAAGCTAGTTTGCACTATCCATCTGACTTTTTCCGAAAAAAACCAACCTGTTCGACATTAGGTTAAGGTTTACGTTATTTCTGTTGATCTCCTGACGTCACTTTGCACTGCCTGACGTCACTTTGCACTGAGGGTAAATGTCTGCTTTTTAAATTGTAGTAAATTATACCGAAAAGTAAAAAAAAATTATAAGTACTAGTAATTTTCCTTAAATTTTTTTTTGGGTTATTAATGACTTCCTCAAACGATTTATGCAATAAAGAAATACGCGCATATTCCTTCGCTTACGATAATATAAAAATTATGTTTGCCGCTTAAACAGTCAGTATTTGTTTCCAATACTTTTGTAGATCGTTTTTTTTGCGGTAGCTACATACGATAGACAGAAAACCCCCATTTTCGACAAAATTGCGGCTTACGATAGTTTAGCACAAAGGTATCGCTATATTAGTTAAGGAATGAGGATTTCATTAATAGATAGGAGTATATCAAGTTTTTTGGCATCATTTAAAACAGGTGGTCGACCATTTCTAGGTCTCAATCCTGAAATTTAAGGAACACGATACCTTCTGTACCGCGTTGCTCAAATTTATGAATTATTCTACTCACAGTTGACTGCGTAATTGGATTTTCATGATACTTAGCATTACATATCACGCAAACTCATTTTGGCTCCGTATTCTGTCCCCGCTCCATATTCTGTCCCCGCGACCCAACAACATCAAAATTTCAATACGTCGCTTCTTTGACAATACCATTTTTATTAAAACCACACACAACCGCTTTAAAACTCAATAAGCAAAGTACTAAATTTATTGAAATTTTGTCTATCCAGCCAAAGAGATTGAGAATAAAAAAGTGTACCTATAAATAAAAATGTTATTTTATTTACCAGGTGAACAATATGCAAAAAAAATTATATATTCTTGTTGGTTGCTTGATACAAAGGACAAGATTTGCCCTTTATAAAAATAACTCGTTAAAACTCTAGAAAAAAAATTATATTTCATTTTAAAGATAATGTTACATTCAGTTTTTAACGAGCCGCCATTTGACATTTGAAAAAAAAGTTGGGGTGGCAGGGGGTTAGAGGATGGAAGGGAGACGGTTGAAAATATTACAGAAAAATGAGTAAACAGTTTAATTAATTCACGTGTTTTATTGGTATACTGAATAATAACGAATTAAAGACATATGAATTTTATGCCAGTCTTCGGAACCACCCTGTATTATAAATATAAAATATGTTTGTATAGTATATTAAACTGTTCTTGGGCTAATTAACGTCCTGTCTTTGTGCTGAAAGTTTTATATTTAATAGCTCTCCCTTTTCCCCTCCCCCTTTTCTTCAACAGTATTTCAAGCTTTCTAGATCTCAGTGTGAATCTTTTAAAAAAGTATGCTTTGAAAAAAGTCTCTTTCGGTAAATTTTCCTTCTAATTTTAAAGCTTCTACTGCTGAACGTCATGCTTTAAAATCGTTTATTTCTGCTTACATATAAAATAAATTTAACACAAAATCCGTTTTAGTAATTTGACAATGGGTTGATGGTTTTGATGAGAAACTGACAACTCACAGTTCAAGCTTTGTCATAAACATTTTTAAGAATCAGAACGGTTTGCTAAACCCGAGATTATAAAATGGAATTTAGTTGGTTAACTCCGCATGACCACTGGTTACCTTTAGCTACCATCCATTGTAAAACTAGGCTTAAATTTGACATAGTTTTAGTAAACTCTAACCTAAACATAATGCCAATTAAAAGCAAATAATATTGACCCTGTTACCTCGCAAATTCTAAACTGCGCTTAATATTCTTTTAAATACATTATTTTGTTAGTAAATGCACTAGATGACAGTTTAAAATGATACCTTAAAACATCGTATTTTACTTTCGACATTTATGTCTTTCTGGATAGGTATTTGAGAAATGGTTGGTGCTCAATATTCTAATTTTTACTCGACCTTTTCCTTCAGATTAGTTCAGGTCATCAAATAGTCCGTTTTTTCTAACATTTACAAATAGAGGGTATTTATACGAGTATAAGTATTTGGGAAAGAGGATGTGATTCTACCAGTCTGTTTATTTTCCGCCTGTCGGTTCCCTTTCACTAACACAGAACTCATTTTTTACAAGACCGTTTATACATTATTATATATTATACAGTATTTTTAGTTATAATATATGTATATTATTTGTTGTAATATATCTTGTTATTTTAACAAGAGTAACAATCTCTTAATGAGGAACTAATCCAACAGTAATAAAAGGCATAACTCTGTTACGCCTGATCTATTTTTACCTCGGCAATCAAAAGTGAGAGTACGAACATACTATAATATGTTATAAATTTTTTTATAAATAGTAAATTTAATTACGGAATTCCAGTTGGTTTTAGGAATATGTGAAATGTTGCCAAAATTAAAGAATATGGCAAAGGATCGCAATAAAAATGAACGAACAAGGTGTACCGTTGGCGTTTAATTGATGATAAACAACGTACAATAACAACATCAGACTGGAAGATTAACTTACAATATTGATTTTTATCTTTATCATATAATTTTTTTTCTTTTTTATTTTAAACTGTTTCTGAGATAACTGTCCTCAAATTTGTAGAGTTAAGAGGAAACGCCTAAGGAGGTCTTATTTTTTCACCCTACTGCGGAGCACCAAAGAGGGTAATGTTGTTAACTGTCTCTGAGGCGCGGCTTGTTTATTTGGTCTAATAACCCACTTAATAATTTATTTTCTAAGACCCAAAAATAATTATCTTTTCTTTCCAAAAAGTGCAAGTTCCAGTTGAAAACTCCCCAATAAAGAATCGAGCCAAGAGAAGCGAAGCACTAATTCTTGTGGTGCTTGCTTCGGGTTCGGCCGTGTTTTCAATTGACCCCATTGGTTTATATGGAAATAAAAACTATATAAATGCATTGAAACTACGAGAGAAACAAACATAAGTGCTAAAAAGAGACAAATATTTATGATGAAATTTTCGATGGCCCACCAATAATATCGCTGCCGGCGCGCGCGTGACCGTCGACGCCGCCGGTTCTCGACTTGTACCAGACCACTACGGAAATATACTGGAATCGCTCCGTGAAATATACTATTGAAAAACATTTGGGTTAGACAAAGAAAAACTAATTACCTAATATGGACATTGTATTTGCAAAAGCTTCTGTTTACGCCGCGCCGGCTCTTTATTAGTTTAAGTTTAAGAGTTATTTCGGCTTCCCAAATTTTAATGTGTAATATGTTTTTGGATATTATTTGATATTTGTTTTTTACGGTGATTATTTGTAGGTAAATAATTTCTTGGTAAATAATTTCTTGGCAGAAATAGGCACATTATTAAAGAACCTTTCTTAATTAAAAAAGTATATTTTGCTTGTTACGTTGATATCACTAGTTGCCCATAAAATTTGCCCACCTGTAAAAAAAAACTCACGGGCTACGCCTACAGTCTATGTGTGTATATATATCTATGTATGTATGTTTGTACTCTTCTACAATTTGAGCGTCTTAACTAATTTTAATGAACAAGGTATCACGAGATTCGTCTCAGTCCCGTTAGTGACATAATAATATGCTAATTTAAATTGAAAAAGAAACCCAATGGCGGGCGCAGGAAGCCATATTGTTCAATCCGAAATTTATTTTTTTAAGATTTATTAAATGAGGTGTCAAAAGTATCAGTCTCGTGATAATGCAAAGACTAAAGAATTTTAAAATTGAACACTTACAGCGGGTTGCACAAAACTTTTAATCAAGCGTTAAATCCTATTTCTTCGTTAAAAACAAAAGATTCTCAGTTTAACAGAGCGTTAAATTTTTTTTCATTCTGCAACATCCCAAATTTTTGGCTAATCAATGATAAACTGACAATTGCCACTAAAAAACCAAGGTGTTGTTTACTTTTTCATTTGTTTTTAACGAAGAGAGCACTTAACGATGAATTAAACTAATTACACAATATGGTGTGATTAAAGTCATGTTTTTGGTAACATTTTTCATAAAATATTGGTTATTTTGGCAAAAGTTTATGTTTTGATACAAGAAATTAAAAGAAAAAACCTTCCTTCAACATTTTAAAACAAAACTATATACACTTTTATTGCAGATGGGCATCTAATTTATCATAAACCCAACCTAAGTAGGTACCTACCTTCACACACTAACAAAAATGTAGGAAAAATAAGGTTCATCATTTAGGTATATGTGAATTTTACCAAAAAATACTTACACCTTTCTTCTTCAATAACATACCAAAATTACTCTTTATACCACTATTTTTTTGTTAGATTTGTGCAAAAATAATATTATATTTCTGGAATTCTTCTTGGTTTTAAACTGTTCATTATAATATTGTAATTAAAACAATTTTCCTTCTATAAAAATATAGATATTCTGCTAAATTTCATTGCTATTTCCGAATTGCAACAAATTTTTCCTTGTATCTCTTTATGTATCCAGAGAGGTAGTTATTTTTTTCATAACAAATCAAAAAGAAAATTACTATATTATAAAAGTAAAAACATTGGAATACAAGCAATTTTTATATGAATCACTTCATTTGTTTTGGTCCGCGGCCCCCTATACAATAAGGCATAACCTCCTAACTATAAACCATAGAAAAATAAAGGGCTTGTTAGAGGAAACTCGTTTTTTTTTAAATATAAACAAAATAAGATCGTATATAACCTACGGATTTCATGTTTTTGATGTAACGTAACCGCAAATATTTCTCTTTTCGTCTTCCAGTACGCTGGCCCGCGCCCATGTAAGAGGTTAGCCAGCTCACCTCCCGATCTGGCGCTTAGACCGGAGCTCTAGCAACCCTCAGGGACGGTATACACTTTACTCCTTTATTTTTCTGTGGTTTTGAATTTTGGAATACAAGGCGTTTTTCAGAGTTCACCGGTTGCCAGCCCGGTTACAGCCGGTAAATGCTCTACCTCCACAACCGCCTCCACTTAAGACCGTTGTGGCGCTATCCTGAGGCGTATTCTATTGACGAAAATTGGATCGATATAAATACCATCGTCGAAAGATATATGATATTAATATCTTTCGACGATGTAAATACTGCTGAATTCCTGTTTACCAGTTACTGGTCTTCCAAGGCTTATCAAATAAAAAGTATTGTTTTTGCAAGGCTTCAATAAATATTAAAATTTTTGATAATTAATAAATAATACATCCTAGGTACTGATAGTGTTTTTTGTACTTAATAATGCCAGAAAGCACAATTATAACTGGACTCGTCTATTTTGGGAAGATCTAGTACATTTTCATTAAATTTGGTACTTTTTCAATCAGAATCTAGTACCAAGTAGAAAAGGTCTGGCACCACTGTGTCCGTTCACTAGTGGTTTAGCCTTGGGTTTAGCCAAATAATTTAAAGTGGATGGTCCCGCCCACGACTAGGTACAATAATGCATGGTTTTAATATAAATTTAAGATGGCCCGCATTGGGCATTTTGGAAAGACTTACAGCAAAAGGTCACCGGAAATTACCAAAAATAATTTGCACGTGCTGTTATATCAATGTTAGACAAGACATTTTAAATATGAATTCAAATTTTTGGTCCCTAAACATGCGGCATGGTATGCCAGGCCAGAATGAAATTATTTTTGGAAATTCTAAACTTTTTTTTCTGTAAAAATGTTTCTAGAATAACCAATGTTAACCCTCTTAAGTTATATACATATTTGAATACACAGTTCATTTTGTTGTTTATAAGAACGTGCTAAACATCTCTGCTCCCAGTATTTTGCGACCGACATAAATTGCGTAGCAAATTTATAATTTGCGACGGCCCCATCCCTGCGTATGCAGTCAGAAGATTTTTAAAAAGAGCCCCAACAACCGACTTTCCACCACTGTCGACAGGCGGCCGAATGTTTTTCCCGACTGCCGTAGGTTTACTGGGTACCGTTCATAGATCTGCGAAGGCACGAATAAGCGATTTTGCAAAATTCAGCAACGCAATAGGTAATTTAAGTTAACATTCAAAATTATATAACAAAAAATACAAATCAGGTAATATAGTCTTTTCCAATATCATATTAATTTCGTGTAGAAAATACAGTCTCGCTTAAGCTCGTACTGCACGGAATTATTTTTTACAGAAACTGTACCAGTAAAAATCGCTGTTAAATATCCTTGAAATATTGAAACGTGTCAAACGGACATTGTATAAAAAATAGCATATATTTGTGCTAAATTCTGTGCAATTTCTGTCTGACAGGTTGCGATGTTGCAATATTTTCAAGGACTTTGAGCATCGAATTTTATGACACGATGCTTTTTGTACAGAAACTCTACCAGTAAAAGTCTCAGGTGAAAATTATTTATAATATTCCAACGGGTCATACAGAAATTGCACAAGATATAGCCCCTGTAGATTTAAATAAAGTAACACAAATAAATGTAGTGTGCATATTGCAAGTTCTTTAAACTCATCCATTATTCCATATCTCTGTTTTCTGCCCCTTACTAACATTTTCATTATGACAAGGAGAAAAACATCGATGGAATAATCTGGTTAATTTTTATCTTGATTGTGTATTCTATCGACCACCTTGGAGCAAGCGCAAGTGTTTGAAATGGAACGCAGGGTAGTTATATTGCCTTATGTCACGCGCTCCTGGCGCTCAAACCGTAAGAGACAACAGGTCACCAGTTAAGCTCGTCTGACACACGTGCTATTTTTTAACAGAAATTCTGCAAGTAAAAAACGCTGTTAAAAATCTTTGACACCGTGCTAGACGGAAATTGCACAAAAAATAGCATGTATTGATGATATGATATTGATCAGTTTACAGGACAGCTGTGAGCTGTGACAACGCTGTTTGGCAAGTTTGGGGTTAATTTAATTCGTCATCCCACATCAATATTGCCTAAATTTCTGAAAAGGGGAAATTAAAAAATAACTATTTTTTAAGCATAATTCTGGGTTCTGAGCTATGTATGTATATTCAAGAGGCCGCGCATTATTTATAAAAGTATTTTACGAATTATTATGGGCCACATTTACACTAAATAAATCTTGTAGATATATATTTTGTATGTAAACCCCAGGCTTTGTCAAGTGGCCTTAGAAAACAAAAGCGTATATTATTATTTTCTATTTTATGTGAGGCGTAGGTACGCATTGACGTTTCTTTCGATATCAATGAGCATACGCTAATGAAATTATTCAATAATCATTTTAGTCTGTATCAAATTATGTGTGTAAACATCAGATTTTTTCTTTTATTTTAATTATTTTTTATGCAACCATATACATACATTTTATATACATTTCAATTTATTTTCCAGGAAGAATTTGGTAGCTTACATAACAGCATAAGGTATTTATTCGTTTTCTTACAGATACAGGGTGGTCAATCGAAAACAAAACAAGCCCGATTTTTCATATTTATCGTCCCTTAAGAAAAAATGCTTTGACACGTGTATCTTGTGTGGAAATGATGTATCACAAAACTCCTCTTTCCATTTAAATTGTAAGGGTTGGTCCCACTCTCCCTAGGATGTTGAAGTTAGAGGGTTGAAAATATAAGCAAAAGGTTTCCCCTTTCCACACAAAATATACGTGTCAAAGCGGTTTTTTAAGGGACGATGAATATAAAAAATCGGACTTGTTTCGTTTTCGATTGGCCACCCCGTATATTTTCTTACAAAAAAATGGCATATAGGTACAGTAATCTAAAATAAGTGGCAGGGGGTGCTTACTAATACAAATTGTTTATCGAAGGTTCCGTAGAGCATCTTATAAAAGTAGGGGATACCCCTTGCTCCCTGCCTCCCCAGTATATCCAAATTCAAATTCAAATTCGTTTATTTGTCCACAAATCGTTGTCTTAGACGTGAACGGTTCTAACCCACATAGACACAAATTTGAGATAGCGCTTTAAAGAAAAAGTTTGTAACCGGAAAAGTCATGTATTCTTCTCTAGAATTTAAAAGAGAAGACGAAACATAAAGAATTTTGGTAATTTGTATTTTAGGGTTATTCTTTACTATATAGATAGAAAATGAACATTATTTAAGATGTAATTAGAAAGTTATGTGGCTTAGGTCCCTTCACTACTACAAATGCGGAAGTTCTGCAACTTTATTTTGAGATGTGCAAAGATGCAACAGTATCATATTAATGATAATTCACCTATTTTTATTCTGACATACAGAGTTGAAAAATAACATTATAACATTGAAAACAAAAATATACAAATACTCAATTTTCTTCGACATCGGATTCATGTTGAACTTCATCGGTGGTCCTTAGTGTTTCGTAGAATCCGTGATAGGAAGACTTTATGGCATTAGATTCACAAAGCTTACGCAGGCCAATCATTTTTCGTTTTTCAATTGGTAATCTATCAGTGTACAATTTTGGTATATCTTGAATCAGGGCGGATGTACTATTTCTTGTGGATGCTTTTTTAACTACAATGGAACGGAATTCAGCTTCACTTAGACGTTCTTTAAAAAATATTTTGTTAGGTTCTTCTTTCCTATATTGAATCCATTTCACCTTCAACCAATTCAGAGTACTTCCATCTTCACATTTATTTTTGTTTATTATCGCGGATTTGGAAAACCCTTTAAAATTCAAGAAATCCGAATAGTTCATTTCGACCACATTGTAGAATGGTTGCTTAACTTTTGCAGTTCGAGCTACTGTGTACCAACCCTCTGGGGTGTAAATATCTATTTTATTGCCACGATTTTCGATGGCAGAATGTACACTATCGCACTCCATTTCAGAGTGTCCAGACTCCATGTATTTTTGGTTTATAATTTCAATCGGTAGTAAATGTATAGCTCGCAAAAACATAGCAGCATTGATGCAGTTACGATTTTGCCCTGCTGCTGTATCAGCATAAAATGTAACTTCTTTTACTTCAGTTGCAAGATCACTTAAAAGTTTCCACAAACAGGTTGCAATTTCCGAAGAACCCTTGGTGCCCACACCCTCATGCCACATAAAGTTATCAGCTTGGGCAGTTCCCAAATTGTATACTGTAAAATTGTAAGTTTTTAATTTTTGGGTATAGTATAGTTTACCAATTTGTAATGAAGGTGTTAAAAGAATTTTTTCCATATCTACAGCAAAACACACAAACGACTTATCAAGTTTTGTTCTATTTTTGTCGACTTGCTTTGCTTCTCTACCTTCTATTTTTCTAGTTAAGTGCACCTTAATATCATCTTGCATTTGTAGCTTTTCATCTTCATTTTTATTTTCAAATTCAGCACAATAATCGCACTGGTCTTTCTTGGGGCGATGAAACCCAATATTGAACTCTGAAGTAAAAATATGTTTATAAAAACTAGCTTTCTCGGGAGCTACTCCAAACTGTGCACAATAATCTTTATAATCTAGAAATAATCTATTTTCAGATAACCCTGAAGGTAGATACTTCCTCTTCGTAGTGCTTCTACAGTAATGTGAATCAATCAAGGGTAAAGATTTTATGTGAGCTCTAATTAAGTTTTTTGTTTCTTCAGACTTTTTTTTGCGGTGGTGCCTTCTTGCCTCTTTGGTCGGGTTGAATGACTCCGTGTACAGAGGTTTTCTTAATTGCTGTAAGTACCTTTTTACTTGAAATTTGCAGAGTGTTAAGAAAAAACTTCTGACAAACTTGATGTTCTGTAGGCTCTGAAGTGAGACTATAAACCAGAGTATTATGTCTGCGACTACCGCCATTTTGTGCAACATATGAACGCTTCTTTGGTATTTGTCGAACATGTCTAGCAATGAAGTTCCACCTCAACTCTTCTGTTTTTATAGCATAATATTCTTTAAAAACCTGATGTCGAGTTTCATTGGATATGAAGCCATTGCAGTTGTAATGACACTTACATTTTTTTAACTCAGATATTGTTTTTGCTTCTTTTAGGCTTCCTTTCTGTGTCTTATAGGCTTTTCCTTCCATTCTTAAAGTGTGTTGCACATTTCTCTTCCATGTTGATGGCTCCCGTTTTCGTTTTCTTGTAGGTGTTTTCTCCTCGGCAATTTCTGTAGCATCTAAAATAGATACGTCATTGTTTCTTTGTAAAAGTCGTCTTCTGACATTTATTAAAGGTTCCGAACTACTTGATGAGGCGTCGTCGTCATGAAGTGGAAAGTTATCTTCCCTGACCAGTGGCAAATCATGATCTTGTCCTACTAAAATAAAAAAAAATATTGTATACTCATGCCTTACATTATTACGATTATTATTGAGGTAAAAGTTTTCTTAGCTTTACCTTCAACCAATGGTGATAGTTGATTGCTGACATTTTCTTGATCATAAACATCAACGGTACTGGCTTGCAAAAAATTATCATCTTGTTCGCTCACTAAAAACAACCAAAATTTGAATAAATATCCATCATTATTGGGGTAAAAGTTCTGTTAGTTTAACCTTCAACCGATGGCGATAATTGTATGTTCGAAGATTCTTGGTCGCAGTCTTCAGCAGTAACGGGAAACTCGTCTAAAATTTACATAAATTTTGATAGAAAAAGCACTTTAAGTCGAAGTATGCACTATAGTCACTCCCTAATAACAATAACCTCAAACTTACCAAAACGAACAGGGGATAGTAATGTATATTCTTTTTCCTCGTTATCCGATTCATTTAAGGGCACAGACTGCTTGTATTCTGAAACATTATCGGATGTCATCTCCAGTGCTTTTTGCACTAGCAGTTTGCATCTTGATAACATTTTAAAAACCAAAACAAACGACAGCAATAAATCAAACGTGCACAATTACTGTCAAAACACGAAAACTAAAACAGGGATAGCGCGAGTTCGTTGATTATGAGGGTTAGCTCTATTCACTTCAATAAAATTTACGTTCAAAATGCTTGAAAACTTAGTTGCTAAAAGTGCTAAGCCGCTTGTGTTCATTCACTATAACAATATGTGGGTTAGGTCCTTTAGCAAATTTTGTGTTTCAGGAACTTTTTCAAACATGTGGGTTAGGATACTTTAAGGAATCAAAGTTTATGCGTTTAAAAGTTTGTTAACAGTCCTAACTGATTTTTTCACTTTTTGTGGGTTAATACCATTCACCACCAAGGCGACGAAATATCACATTTACATGACATAAGACAAGTCAAAGTATATAATATAAAATAAAAAACCTTAAAATTAAAATAATCATCTATAGAAATGAAATATACAAGTCACATTAATTTGTCGAAGTAACCACACAAATACAAGGAAAAACAATCTAGTCTATAAATTCGGAGAAACTGTAAAATGCCCTGTCAGTTAAGAAATCCTTCAGTCTTCTCCGGAAAATGTTCATGTTTTCAACCTTTTTTATATTGTCTGGTAATTTATTGAATATCTTTATACACGCATAGTATGGGGATTTCTCATAGTGAGTAGTTTTGTGCTTGGGAATAACTAGGGCCGATGCATTTCGTGTTGGATATTGATGATATTCATGATTTTGGTTGCAACATGCTTTGTTTTTAAAAACATAAAGTGAACACTTTAATATGTATATTGATGTTACTGTACGTATTTTGTATTGTTTAAACGCCTCCTTACATGATTGCATGGGTTTTAACCCCATCATTATCATCTTTTGTGATATGAGCACTCTGTTGATGTTAGCTGCTTGGCCCCACAACATTATATTATATGATTAGTAGTGATAAGCCAGTGAATAGTAAATAGTTAATAGCGTTTGTGAATGAACTGTTTGATTAAGTTTTAATAATGCATAAAAAGACCTGCTCAACCCAGAGCAGATGTGGTCTATTTGTGGATCCCAGCTGGCTCTCGAGTCCAAGTAGGTGCCTAGAAACTTTACCATTGTCTCACTATCGTCAATGTCTGCCCTAGGTTTGTTTCTGTAGAAGTGCACAGTTATTGTCTTTTGCTTGTTTAATATTAACCTGTTGGCGTTACACCACTGGCTCATGCTATTGCAAACCGTTGAAATCTCCTGGAGGAGCGATTCTTCGTCAACTGCGGAAATGCCCACTGAAGTGTCATCTGCAAATTTTATTGTTGTTTCTGGAAGGGATAGGTCATTAACAAACATTATAAAGATCAGTGGGGCCAACACTGAATATTCCTACATATCATCAAAAAAGAGTACGATTGTCCTCTTTAACACCTATAATACAATACATATGGTTTATTACAAACACACCTACATAAAATAACTTGTATGCTACTATTTAATTTAGATGTCTGATAACTCATCACTGTCATCCCTATCATCAAACGAAGATGATCCTGGAATAATTCGTTTTATTCGGGAACGGTCAAATCCATTTGACACATATGATGACTATGATTTTAGAATGCGGTTTCGATTCTCTAAAATAACTGCAATGGAACTTGTGCATATTTTTGCCAACAATATCCACCCACAAACGTACAGAAACAAGTCCATTGATGGTCTAAACCAAATTTTGATTACACTACGATTTTATGCCACTGGTGCTTTCCAACAGGTTATTGGAGATACCTTCAATATTCACAAAGCCACAGTCTGCAGGATAGTGCATAAAGTGACAAGGGAAATAGCACTACATAAAGACGAATACATAAGTATGCCGACACCACGTGAAATAAATAATGTTATTTTCAACTTTTTCCAAATAGCTGGTTTTCCTCATCTCATTGGTGCAGTGGACTGTACACATATAAAAATTATATCTCCAGGAGGCAATCAAGCTGAACTGTATAGAAACAGAAAAGGCTTTTTCTCCTTGAATGTTCAAATGATATGTGATGCGTCTTTAAGAATTCGACATATTATTGCTCGATGGCCTGGGTCAGTTCATGACAGCACCATTTTTAATGACTGTCAGGGGACACTGGTAGGGACCAGTGTTATTTGGAAATGGCCATTGTGGAGACAACGTCCTTTTGGGTGACAGTGGATATGGCTGCAAAAAATATCTTCTTACTCCTTTTGTCAATCCTACAACTCCTAGCCAAGAATAGGGCCCATATTACTACCAGGAATACCATTGAAAGATGTTTTGGTGTATTAAAACGAAGGTTCCCATGCTTACACGTTAGTATGAGTCACAAACTAGAAAATATTCCACCGATTATTGTAGCATGTGCAATACTACACAACATTGCCATTAACCAGCACGACGAGCAGCCTGGTGATTATAATTTTGTTCCCGATATGATGGAGAACGAAGCTGTAACTGTTGCTTTAGGCGACAATGAGAACACATGCTTCAGAACGGCCTTAGTAAACACCACGTTCGCCGCAAATTAAATAATTTCTTGTCAGTAGAGTAGTGCTGGGCGATGTTTATCGATGTTTTGTAAACATCGATGTTGCGTTCCGCATTTTCGATGTTTTGACATCGATGTTAGAGGTTTCAAAATATCGATGTCTGGTTTTCGAGTGTTTCAATGATTAATTATGAAACAGTTTTGCACATATAAAAAACACACACACATATAAAAAACACACAAACAGCGGCTTGTTTATGTTTTGCTTTACTCAATATCAGGCGGCACTTTAAAATAAATATTGGTAAAACATTTTTTCATATTACCACTTTAATTTTGTGGACATAATCACCTCCTTAAGTTTCCTAATTCCCGGATAAATAAAAATAATATAATATATCAATAGCATACCCCTTAACAATACTTAATACTTGCATACTATATAATGTTAAATTATAACTTTCCTAATCAGTAATCCAAATCAATAATCGACTAGTAACATGTGCAAATTTTACAATTTTATTATGCGATACCGCCGATATAACTGTATCTTAATTAATATATTTATTTATAATAACTATAACATCGATGTTCAGTAAACATCGATATTTTACAACCGATGTTTTTAAGGCATCGATGTTGGTCTTCGATGTTAACATCGATGGTCAACATCGATGTTCCGCGTCGATGTACCAGCACTACAGTAGAGTTGTTAAGAAAAGAACGGAATAAGTTCTTAATAGGTTAAAGGTAGCCTGTTCAGTGAGCGGTTCTTTCTAAAAGAACTGAACCGGTACTTTAGGTAAACTTATGACAAGATGATGGCGTTGGCTTAACCTCTTCAGCCGAACCGACTCGACCGACACGGCGCTGCATCTGTGCGAGTGCGTGCTCTGCTCCACTCCGCTTGGAAAGGAATTGACCGCAGCAGCAGAGTTTTTAGCCGATTGGCAAAGAATCCCAGTAGTTCACAAGTCTAGCGCTGTTGTTTCGCCATGTCAAGAATAATTTACAATATGATTAAAAGAACAGACGAACAGGTTTACGGGACATGTTCTCGGGCGAGAACTTGTTTAGCAATTTTACCTGTTCTTTAACATCTCTATTTGTCAGAATAACCCACAAATAACCGACACTTTAGGCGATTTTAAATTAGTGACCTAGTCATGACTACGTCACCTTATTAACAACACACACCTTATTGGCAACTTTGCTCCATATACCCGATGTTTAACCTAAAAAATCAAAGTATTAACACAGCTTACCATAACACGGTAAGCTGTGGTATTAAGATTAAATGAGTGTTGCCCAATGGTCTGACTAGATCATGACTTGGTCACTGATTTAAAAATGGCTATTCACTGTTCAATTTACCAAACACGATTAGGGATGCAAACGACACCTCGATATTGCAGAAGTATCGATACATTTACTACAGCTTCGAGTATTTTTGGCATCGATACTATTTGACCAATGTATCAATACTTTTTGCGGTATTGGAAAAATAATTTACCTCTAGGGTCATCTATTAAGCTCACGTGTAATCTCTTTTACACTTTATACCATAATAGTTCATGAAATTTAAATATAATAATATGTCTGTCATGTGCTGAAAGAATTATAAATGATATTTTCTTATTTTTGTGATTCAAATGATTGCGATTCCCCGATATGTCCCGGCTCCCTGTCTGTCTTACATACACATGTATATCGTGCCAATTGCCAAATTGGCACGATACACATGTGTATGTGTATCGTGCTTTTCATTACTTGCAAAATGTAGGGAATAGTAAGGATGAAAGAGCAAAATTGCATAAGTAGAATCTTTTTTAGAAAATCATAAAATTTATTGCACACTGACACAACTTAATAGCTTAGGCGTCGGAGGCGTCCGACGATGCGCAACCCATGTTTTCTTAAACCATTATTAGCAGTTAAGACACATATAAATGTCTTCTACGACAATGCCTAATAATGCCAGCTTTCACCACTATACGAACTAGACTGCTCATTATTAGCGGGTCATGTTTAAGCAATGTTGACAAAGAGCAAGATAGAAAAACCCTACTAACAAGATTTCTAATTCGTTATACGGCAAATAACATGTGTGGTAGGCAGGTAGGCAGTACTGTATTGTAGATGTAAGAACCCCTTAATATCTGCTTAAGGTATTTGAACACCCATTATATTTCATTCATTTCATGTAACAAACACTCCCGACAAAATAAAACAAAAATTAAAAATGAACAATTCATATTTATTAAAATAATGATAACAAAAGAGTGTAATTTGTAAGAGAGTAACTTAAGAACTAGATTACAATAGAATTTAAAATTCGCTCATCCACACGACACGACTAACAAGAGTTTAATTTTTGCTATAGAAGCTTATTTCTGGCAAGCATTCCTGTTAAAATTTTCTCATTTATATACTGAACTTGGTATATGCACGGTTTGCACAGTTAGGAATATTAGGTACTATATGGTAGTAATGTTAGTAATAAAACAAACAAAATCCAAAAACTAAAGGACGCGAAACGTCCTCACTGATATATATATATATATATATATATATATATATATATATATATATATATATATATATATATATATATATATATATATATATATATATATATATATATATATATATATATATATATATATTATGTTAGGTTCTTATAGGTTTTATATATATATATATATATATATATATAACCTATAAGAACCTAACATAATGTAGATATTTGTGTCATAAAGAAATCTATAATTTTTTCTTTGCGGAAGTTTAATAGATCTGTCATAGAGGAAATAGTGGAACTTTGTCTTTGACTTTCCGGTTAGGGCAATAAAATACTATACCAAAATAGACTGCAGCGTTGTCGAAAGGATTAGGGATGGGCTCTACCTGATCCATTATTACAGCGACCACTCTTGCCCCCATGTCGTCCAGTTGGGGGGAAAATCTTCCGCCTCCCGTCTTTTTTATTTCTTTCTGTAATATTCATTATAAATGACACAATTATTAAAACCCGTACACTTTTTAACCCTTGTGATCCATGGTAAATCTCAAGTAACTTGGTTGTTAGAATAAAAAAGAACTTTAATAACTCAATTAATTTACTATTAATTATTATACATATTTTTTAAAATTAATTGGTGGTTTAGTTGTAAAAGTGAAAGATAGTTTTAGGCTCCTTCAAGTGAATTTTATAATGTGCGCTTATTGGTGTATACTTATGTAGAGTGTCCATGTAATGACTTTTTTTTATAATTTTAAGCATGCTTTGTCAATAAGATTTTCTTTGGACAATAAAGCTTTATTGATTGATTGATTGATTGATCAAATAAAAAAAAACGCAGGAATATTACAAAAACCACGGCAGGTTTCGAGCAACCTAATAGCTGTTCGTCACAGAAGTGAACAGGGAATACGTAAAACAGGAGACTTGTCAGTTATACTCAGTGTAACTGACAAGTGAGGAGAGGCTACATTTTGCTACTGCACGTCACTAATTCAAAAGAATCTCTTAATACTTCATTTCTAGCGACGGATTTAATGTGGCCATTTCAACAATAATAATGAGTAGGCAGAGCCTCATATACCTGCTATTCAAGAAACATTCCCAATGGCACCCATGCGCGGCGGGTTGAGCCACCCCTAATTTCCAAAGAGGGTAAAAAATAAAGGATAGATCATAATATTAGTAACTGCTCTGGCATTTCAATATATCAAACTTAACAATATTTCTTATAGATAAAAAAATATTGCCAAAACAACTTCTCTACATCAAGTTGTTGTTAATTTAAAGTTATATGAAGAAAGTTTGGATTTTTGTTGCATCAACAGTACTTCAATTTTAATATAATTGAAAGTACCTATATGATGTATGATTCAAATTGCAAACAAAAGTCCAACACTAACACCTTGCCACAGCATAATAAAGCTACTAGTAATTGTAATGAGCAGGATGACTAAATAATAATAATAATAATAATAATATTTAATACTTCTTTAAATAAAGGCGCGGACTCTTCACATATGCGGTTTTTCACTTAGTGATGGTTTTCCCACTCCTATTCACTACTATTCATTTATAGTGCTATGGCAAGGTGTTAGTAGTGAAATTTTGTTCTGGAGTTTGGAAGTATATATTCTGCTTTTGATTATATTAAAATTTCAGCGCCGCTAAGATTTTTTTTTGACAGCCCACGAAGGCCAAAGCCTAAAATACCATGTACCAGTATTGGAAAAGTCCGACTTAGACCTCTAGAGCTGGAAACATCCCTAGTGATTTCACTAGCCCTTTCCAGTGGATGTGTCGAGTCAAGGGCGTACCCACCAAGGGGAGGGGGGCAGCTACCCCTCTAGAAGAAAAAATAGTCTTTGATCTTCGCAAACCGAATTCGCATCCCACCCCCTTCCTGGGCAGCTATATATACAGTATGTCCGCTTAAGTTCTGTACATATGGGAAACTTTTTTATTATTAATTTTACGATAAAAAGTTACTCCTTATAAAAAGTTCTGCTTCCTGAGAAAATAATATTAAACTATTCAAACTTGAGATAGTATGTACAGGATAGTCAAAAATTTTAAAAATCAAAATTGGCCTAAGAGAGAAGTACGTTAATCTAAATTTCACTATACGGACACGTGATCAGTACTCTTTTAAAACAAATGTGTGGTGCGGAATTTACAAAAATACAATAATAGGACCTTTTTTTTCGACAAAATTTAAATGGTGAACGTTACCTGTTTTTTTTTAATAATTTAATTTAATTTAATAATTTGTTTAATTTTATTCATGAACTTCACATACCCGATAGGCTATGGATATGGTACCAATAAGATGGTGCACCAATGCACCATGCCACAGTACGAGGGATGTAAGACGATACTTAAATACCTTTTTTAATGGAGAAGTTATCGATAGATATTCTGACCTTTTTTGGCCCGCTAGGTCTCCGCACTTGAGCCCCCTAGATTATTTCTTGTGGGGCTTAAAACAGAATGTATACCTACAAAGGCCATTTTAAAATGTTGACCATTTGGGGAGGGTAATTAGAGAGACAATTGCAAATCTAGTAATGGTATACTAAGAGTATAAACAGATATAATTTTTAATGCCAAGCAACATTTTCTTATTCCATTTTGCTCTAAAATTAAAACTAAGGGTACTTCTCTCTTGGACCAATTTTGATTTTTTTAATTTTTGACTATCCTGTACATACTATCTCAAGTTTGAATAGTTTAATGTTATTTTCTCAGGAAGCAGAACTTTTTATAAAGAGTAACTTTTTTTCGTAAAATTAATAATAAAAAATTTTCCCATATGTACAGAACTTAAGCGGACACACTGTATATATATATATATATATATATATATATATATATATATATATATATATATATATATATATATATATATATATATATATATTTATATATATTTATATATATACAGGGTGTCTAAAATAGGTGATACCACTATTGCTATCTCCGAAACGGTAAGAGATACGAGGTCAGTTAAATTAGAGAAAATGTGCATTTTTTGGTCCGTATTCATATTCTGTTTACGGCGTTGCCAAATTCTATATAGTTTTTTGTCTACAGGGGATTTTTTAAAAATAGTCAAAAATGTAATTCTTAAATATCTCGAAAACTGTTATAGTTGGAAAAAAATTATTTTAACAAAAATCACACGATTTTTTACCTTCTATAAAGTAACGTTATTGTTTTGTTTATACCATTTATTTTTATTGAGTTACTGATACTAACTTGTTTTTTTCAAATACGGACCTGGAATTTTTGCTCCATTTTTTCGAAGAATACTTTATACCCTTTACAACTGTGTATAACTTGAAAATATTTTCCGACGTTTTGATCAAAAATAGCAGCATCATCAGGATTTTCTAACAATACGGACCTGGGATCTTCCATGTTAAGGCACAATTCACAATTTATCACTATGGTTTGTGGTTTTTGTGGTTGTGAAATGGCGCATTTACTTGAAAAAGGCCAGGTCCGTACTGGTAGAATATCCTGATGATGCTATTCTTCACCAAAACGTCGAGAAACATAATCAAGTGACACACAGATGTAAAGGGTATGAAGTATTCTTTCAAAAAATACAGGAAAAAGTCCAGGTCCGTATTTGAAAAAAACAAGTTAGTATCAGTAACTCAATAAAAACAAGTGATATAAACAAAACAATAACGCGGCTTTAGGGAAGGTAAAAAATCGTGTGATTTTTGTTAAAACAATTTTTTTCTAATCATAATAGTTTTCGAGATATTTAAGAATTAAATTTTTGACTATTTTTAAAAAATCCCCTGTAGATAAGAAACCGTAGAGAATTTGGAAACTTCGTAAACGAAATATGAGTGGGGACTAAAAATGGCACATTTTCTCTAATTTAGCCGACCTCGTATCTTTTACCGTTTCGGAGATAGCAATAGTGGTATCACCTATTTTAGACACCCTGTATATATATATATATATATATATATATATATATATATATATATATATATATATATATATATATATATATATATATATATATATATATATATACAGTGACCGGCAAAAAGTTCGCAACATATGGGAAAAATTTTTATTAGGAGAGTATCGGAAAAACTTTCCCAGGGGATCGGTTCTGCATGTCCGATAACCTAAAAATCGATTTTGACACACGTCACGTGACCACTGGTATAGCGTCAAATTAAAAAAAAAATTGTTAATTTACAAAAAGTGAGGTTAGTTGACGAGATATCAAAAAAAGTTATTTGAAAAAATTGCTTAGAATTAAATTCTAGGTCCTTGTGCAAAATTTTAAGATTTTATTTAAAAAAATTGGAAAACTCAATTTTTTTTAAATATTTTTTTATCGATTTACAAATTTCCGGTTTTTTTCGTTTAGATAGCTTGGCTAATGTAAAGCCCATGTATCTGGATGAAAATAAACGAATGTAGTAGTTTTTTCTACAATTGACAGGACAAAATTTAAAAAAACAGGGTTTCGCCGGACGCTAGCTGTTGCAATGATTTGTATCTAGCAGCAGTGTCAAAATTTTAGAGACATTTCAATGAGATTACATTGAGAAAACCTTAATCGTCTTAAATATATCTGAAGTTCGACTTTTTGTCAAGTTAAGGGGATTGAAATAGATAATAAACAAAAAATTACCTGTTTATTTAATCGAAATTTTATAAACGAAAACCAATGTAAGAAAAACTTAAAAGTAGTCAAATTCTGTACTAACAACACAAAAAATCATTGTTTTTCCTTGGGTGCACAAAATTTAAAACTCAGTATGACCACCATTTCTCTCCATACATACTGTTGTTCTCGAGCGCAACTCTCGATTAACATTTCGGAGCATTTTACGATTTATTTGCAATACACAATTTATAATGACATTCTCTAAATTTTGTATATTCCTAAAGGGTCGATGTTTGTACACAGGGTGCTTTAGGTATCCCCACATAAAAAAATCTAACGGAGTCAGATCTACAATTCTACAATTGACAGGACAAAATCGAAAAAATAGGTGTTCGCCGGACGCTCGCTGTTGCAATGGTTTGAATCTAATGAAATGACTGTATCAAGATTTTATTAAGATTTTTCGCACATAAATTTAACAACCAGGTCTATTTAGTTGTACTTAAAACTACCAAAGCAGGCTCTGAAATTAAAACAACCAAATAATCTAGTAGGTTAAAAACAATAGAAAAATGTCAAACAAATTATAATTTGTTTGATTTCAACCTATGTCATTGGTTTATGTCTCGCATCTTACTAAGTTTGATATTTTACATAAGTTTATTAATATTTTATTCCTTAAAATGGCACCCACACTACTTCTTCAGGAAAAGATAGAAATTATTTTAATTTCTGGAGATAATTACAAAAGCCATAGAGAAACAGCAGCAATTTTTAATGAGAGGCACCCCGATAAATCCCTCCATTATTCCACAGTATCTCGTCTAGTCAATAAATTTAAAGAAACGGGATCGGTAGAAAATCAGTATAAAGTTTCCCATGAAAAACCGGTAACAGGTGACGAAGGTTCTCTGGATGTGTGTTTGTCGATCACAGAAACAACCCAATTAGCAGTTAGTCAAATATCGGAGATCACTAACATTCACGAAAGATCTGTGCGGAGGATATTAAAAAGAAACAAATTTCATCCGTACAAACCTAAATTTGTACAAGTATTAAAAGATAGGGATTATGACGCCCGCTTCGATTTTTGTGCCTGGTTCCAGGGTATGATTGAGGAAGATTTTAATTTCCCAAAGAACGTTCTTTTCTCGGATGAAGCTACATTTACCTCTAACGGAACCGTCAGTTCACAAAACTGTAGATGGTGGGCCACCGAAAACCCAGACTTTGTAATTCAGAGTAAAGACCAATATAGTTTTAAGGTTAATGTGTGGTGCGGAATTTTCAACCTCAGAATAGTGGGACCTTTTTTCTTTAGAGACAATTTAAATTCAGAACGATATTTAGAATTTCTACAAACTGAGATATCTGACTTTTTAGACAATTTGTCATTAGCCGAAAGAAGAAATTTATACTTTCAACAAGACGGAGCTAGCATTCATTCCACAAATGAGGTGAAGAGATGGCTGGATCAAGAATTTGGAAACCAGTGGATAGGACGGTTTTCTGAAAATCCGTGGCCTGCGAGATCACCAGATCTGACTCCGTTAGATTTCTTTATGTGGGGATACCTAAAGAACTCTGTGTACAAACATCGACCCTTTAGGAATATACAAAATTTAGAGAATGTCATTAGAAATTGTGTATTGCAAATAAATCGTAAAATGCTCCGAAATGTTAATCGAGAGTTGCGCTCGAGAACAATAGTATGTATGGAGAGAAATGGTGGTCATACTGAGTTTTAAATTTTGTGCACCCAAGGAAAAACAATGACTTTTTATGTTGTTAGTACAGAATTTGACTACTTTTAACTTTTTCTTACATTGGTTTTCGTTTATGAAATTTCGATTAAATAAACAGGTCATTTTTTGTTTATTATCTATTTTACTCCCCTTAACTTTACAAAAAGTCGAACTTCAGATATATTTAAGACGATTAAGGTTTTCTCAATGTAATCTCATTGAAATGTCTCTAAAATTTTGACACTGCTGCTAGATACAAATCATTGCAACAGCTAGCGTCCGGCGAAACCCTGTTTTTTTAAATTTTGTCCTGTCAATTGTAGAAAAAACTACTACATTCGTTTATTTTCATCCAGATACATGGGCTTTACATTAGCCAAGCTATCTAAACGAAAAAAACTGGAAATTTGTAAATCGATAAAAAAATATTTAAAAAAAATTGAGTTTTCCAATTTTTTTAAATAAAATCTTAAAATTTTGCACAAGGACCTAGAATTTAATTCTAAGCAATTTTTTCAAATAACTTTTTTTGATATCTCGTCAACTAACCTCACTTTTTGTAAATTAACAATTTTTTTTTTAATTTGACGCTATACCAGTGGTCACGTGACGTATGTCAAAATCGATTTTTAGGTTATCGGACATGCAGAACCGATCCCCTGGAAAAGTTTTTCCAATACTCACCTAATAAAAATTTTTCCCATATGTTGCGAACTTTTTGCCGGTCACTGTATATATATATATATATATATATATATATATATATATATATATATATATATATATATATATATATATATATATATATATATATATATATATATATATATATAGAATAGTACCTTGTAATCTGACAAAAAATTACAAATCAAAGATTCTACAAATTTGAACTACAAATCATACTACATATGTACTCGTATATATGTAATATGTACTATATGGAATTCAGTAAATTAACCATCACAATAGAAAGCTTACAATTTATTATAAAAATATCATCATCAATGCTATATAACTTACAAAAAATAATAACTAAACTTATTTACGTTACAAAATAATTATGTTCAAACAAATGTGTACATACATATGTACTAAAAATGTAAGTGTTTCACAGGATACTACGAATAATCAAAAACTATAAATACAAAGGATAATATGAACCAATCAATTTATAAAGCATGAAAATATTCATCAATTTTTTTTTGTTTAACGTTGTCGGATTACAAGGGGCGCCGGATTAGACAGGGGCCGGATTACCGGGGGCCCACTGTATATATATATATATATATATATATATATATATATATATATATATATATATATATATACGTGCATGGCTATCTAACTGGGCTCCATACGTTACACAGGCACCCAGGCCTCCACTGTAAAGAATAAAGATTTCCGTGTATATTGCGTTCAAATAGCATTAAATAGTAAATGTCTACGTGAGCAACGTGAGAGGGGTAAGAAATAAGAATCCAAAAAAGATACAAATTTTTACTATACTTTTAAATGTAACACGCCTCCATACATTTTACGTCTAGTAAGCCTCCTCTGTATAAATTTTTATGCGCACAGCGAGCGCATACGCCTCCGACAACGTTGCCAAATTTAAGTAACGTCTTCAACAAGGTGGCACGTGGTAAATTCGTTTTTTAAACATACCAGTAAACGGCTTATAATATTATTGTAAAATATAGTGAACAGCAATACAAAATCTCCCATTCCGTCGGTCTCTCTGTCCGTTGGCGCGAAAACTTAAAAACTACTTGACGGAAAACTAAAATATTTTAGAAATATATTAGTCTGAGACCTAGCTTAAAACCCAAAACATTTCCGATTAACTATGCACAGCATGAACACTTTAAAACATTAATTTCTAAAAATAAGATAGTGTCCATAATAAATAATGTAGTCAAATAAAAATGTTTGGGGCATAACAAACCAAAAAGACAGTGTGTTCTGCGCCTGCATTAAATTATGTGGCATCCAAAAATTAATGGAAAATCCTGGGCCGGGAGGACAGTAAGCTTTCACCTTGTTGGGGATCATCAGACCGACGCAACCCTCAGGCAGCAGGCATAGTTCTGTTTTAGAAGAAGTGTTGACTATGCAGAATTGCTATTGATGGTTACGTCAGTCTGATGATCCCCAAAATTTTGCGCCACATTCAGAGGGTTGATCTTTTGACTTCTATCGCGAGAGAAAGTATTTTATTGGCGAAAAAAAATCTTTCGAGATTTTTTCCAGATCACGTTTGGGGGTGCCCAGATCAGGGAAAACATGGTTTCCGATTTCCGTCTGTATGCTGGCGCGGAAACTTAAAAACAGCGTGAGCGAGCACATTTTAATAAATAGTATCTATTTTTTGTTTAAAATGATACATTTTACACAAATTATACTTTGTATGTAGCTAAGTCTTTTACCGTTGATATAATAGTATTTTTTATTGTTTCTTTAATTCGAAAATATAAGCATTCTGATGAACCCATAGCTTTCAGTGACAATTTCGATTTTTCTTACAACAGAATGTGAAAGAGTAGAAAAATGCTTGTTTAGTTTTGTAATAACTCTAAAACATTAGCTTAAAAGAAATAAACACGCAAATGACGATTTTACGTAAAAAAACTTGATAAAATTTTTATACAGGGTGGGAAGTTTAAAAAATCTTTTCTATGTCTTTTTCCCCGACTGGGATTAAGCGTAAGTTCGTGGCTTTTTCTTTTTTAAAGTGCATTTTACCTTGTATATAGAACAAACAAATATTATCTTTTTCCTCCCTCGCTGGAGGAGTTAATATTTTCTTCGTTTAATAATCGCCTCCCGAAATTTTTTCAGATCTTTATATTTTGGGGTTTCTGATTCACAAAAAAATATTTTCTCATTTCCGTCAGTCTGTCCGTGGGCGCGAAAACTTGCTAATTACTCGAACAAAATAAAAAAAAATTGCATATAAATTAGGCTTTGTCCTGGCGCGAAACCGGCCAATGAAATTTATACAGGGCGGAATCCAACCTCAAAACTATATTTCTGATTTCGTCGCTGTAACTAAAATACACAAATTGTGTTTTGTCTATGGCTAAAGATTTTATCGTTGATATAATTTAAGGCACTGTTGATGCCCTAGATATAGGGCGGGCCACTTAAAAAATTTAATTTTGCTGGTTTTTGCTCTAGTTAAGGCACTGTATATTTTCCTACGATAATACTTATAATACTTAGTTACATTTTACATTAGTTAGTTATTATTTATAAACTTGCATGTGCTACAGTTTGAGTTGATATTATAGCTTACTAGTTAATGTAGGTTACGTGCTACTGTTGACAATTAAAGACAAAATAGTTTGCATTTTGAAAGTTTATTATTATTTCACGACAGATAATCCATGCAAAGAATTTTATATATTTTCAGTACTGAACTGATGTACTGAAGTTATAAGAAAGTATATAAACTGAGGACCAAGTAGGAATTTATTCTTACCTTGACAGTAATTCTGAATTATTAAAACTGATTTTTTTTTAATTTCTTGTTTATTTTTAAAAATTGCATCGCTGACGCGCCACCCTTAAAAGTTTTAGGAGCCTAAGCCCGAGCTTTCTAGGCTTTTTGGATAATACGCTCCTGTATAGGGCGGACAACTTTAGAAAATTTATCTTAATATTTATAATATATTATTAAAGTTTTTCACATATAGCTCTGTCGCTGGCAAAACTATATGCACTTTTTATTTATTGTTTCATCAGAGTATTTATCCATTTTAACATATTAAATCTTATTTATTCTTGTCTAATTATCCTTTTTTAGTGTTCCTTGAAATGGAATCACTTCCATTTCAAGGAACACTAAAAACGTCCGTCTGTCAGAGGGGATTTTCTCTGAAACAGTTCAACGTAATCATTTGAAATTTAGCACAGAGATAGAGTGTGGTGGACCAATTATAGACGTGAAGTATAGGAAGTTAAATTTCGATTCTGGGGGTTAATTTAGGGTGGCAAATTGGGAAATGGAAATTTTTTTCAAGGGCATTGTGTGGGGAGCCTAATGAAAGCTTATTGAAGAACGAATTAAAAAATATTTATAATATATTTTCTATGCATTTTTTAAATATTTTTCGGAAAAAACGTGTAAAAATTGTTGTCCCCCACCACCCTTATCACTTATCACCAGAAGGAGCGTTTAGAAAAATCTGACAAAAAATCATGAACATTGAGAAATAGCTGTACCTAGATCAAACCAAAATTATCAGGATTGAACAATTCTACGCGATCAATTGTCATAAATAATTTAATTGTTTATTTCCTTATAACTGCTGAATTATTGGTTTTAGAAAAAAAGATTTTCGACAAAAAATATTTCTCACCATGTAAAGAACAACTTTTGTGCTTACACGATTCTCAAAATTTGTAATTTGGCCTATTCAGCTCCGCGCACACACGATGTGATACGGCGTTGGTGCTGTCGGCGGCGGGTAGCGCGGCAGATGGGCGGAGGTCGGGCGGCCGAGATTTGCTCAGGTTAAGTGGGGAGCACGGAACACTAATTGTGTAGCTTGCACTGGACCGATTTTTTATATTTTTATTTCTGTTCCGTGAAAGGCAGATTTTTTGTATCCTTTATAAGTTACGCAGTGTGAAAATAATAATATATATAAATCAAATTTAAGCTCTATTATTTTCCTCTTTGCCTATAATTTCTTACACCTGTCTCACCTGTAATTTTTTTCTAAATAACCTTTAAAATGTAGCAAACCCATTTTGATGTAGATTACATTATTTAGCTGTAAATCGGTAAAAGCTAAAGTTGATATATAATATATAATCTACTTAGAATTTTGTTAGCTTAAAAATCCACCATTACCAGGTGTAAAGGGTAGAATTAAATTTTGATATTCATGTAATTTTTTAAGCAATGATTTATTTCATTACTATTATTTTTGTCGACTTTAAAACAATTTTTTAAGTATAAAAAATGAAAATAAATATAATATTTAAAAAGAACCAAATCTATTTGGGTGTCTTTATTAATTTTAATATTTTGAATGGATATTTTCTCGAAAGTCTATTTTAATATTTTTTATTAGCCAGTATGCCATGGAAAATATAAGGTTCTAAAATAAATTTGACCAATGCGTACCAGTGTCTTACTTAAGGTGGACACAAGCTAATAGCTCGGTTAATTATGGAATTTCATTTTTGGCGTGTTGATGCAGTCACAACGCACATTTCCACTGTTTTAAAATTTTTTCTACCTCATAGACGTACGTTTTCATAGTGGTTAAAAGAAAATTATTTGATGTGCTTTGGGACCCTTTTAATTAAAAAAAAATTAGATATGAATTTGCTACCTCCTGAAACCCGAATACGACGCTTGACAGAGTTGCGTCAACATGGGCTTTAAGCTTTTTGTTTAACGCTATATTTTAACGTTGAAAGTTGTGTATTTTCCCATTTTTACCTGACATAAGGAGTTTTTTGCATCTTTTTGTTTTTTATTGCCTTAAGTCTTTAACAACCCTAAGCAACACATTGACTTTAAGAGAAATTATAAGTAAGTAATAAAAAAGTATCAAAATTGGTAATAGTTTTAAATATTAAAAATAAATAAATACGTTTTAGCATTTTAATAAAATCCTTCATTAAATGGGTGAAAATATAGTAGACTATTTAACCAGGCGATTCCAAACGTTTCGAGTAGTCAGTACACGTTGGTACTGACGACCGACGTTGGTACACGTTTCTAAAAAACATATTGTTGAAAATCAGCGACCAACATTTAATGCTAGTCGCCAAGAAATGAGCCGCTGAAATTTAACCATAGCGTTTTTAAAAACGTGTGCAAATGGATTCGCCAGCGACTCAAAAACTAAACATTTGCAGGCCCTTGTTTCAATAAAATTGATGCCACACAGAAAAAATTACGCAAAATCTCATTTAAAGTGTGGATGTTACAGATAATTATTATAATGTGTCGATTATACTACGCGTTAAATATTACGATAAAAAGTTTGTCTCGCATTTTTTCAGTGTCAGGTAAATTTAAACAAAAATAACAAGGTAATTTTGATATCTAGAACAGAAGGGTTTTGATAGGAATGTTTGATTGAAAAACTTTCATTCGAACACTTTTCAGACATTCCTATAAGGTCCAAGAACTAGTTCTAGTTTTAGTGAAATTTTAACGATATAAATTGTTTTAGGAGCAGAAAAAGTTACACCTTCAGGGGCGTGTCTGTAAGTTTAGCTCAGAAACAAACGAAAACATGCTCTTTAAATAGAAAACCAAGAATATCAAAAACTCCTAATATTATACTAAATTAAAGAAAAACACTTTAATATTTGTAGAATGAGAATTTAGAGTTCTCTAAACCACCTGAAGATGCCTTATATAATAAGGACTAAACAAATGATGGTAAAACAAGCTATTCTCCGGAATATATGTCCCTCCGAGTGTTGGATTACATACCAAAATTTGCCGTATTTTCTTCTAACAGAGTTAGATTATAAAATATGTTTTCTGAATGCAAGAAACTACCAGGAAGAAGGAAACTTTTTCTTTAGTTAGGATGTCGTCACCTGCAGACCAGTTTCGAACTCTTTAGTTCTCATCAGTACAAGATAGACATATGCGCTGCCTATGTCTTACTGCTTATACAGTTCGACATCACAGCTTCAAAAGGATTTACTTTTTCCGAAGGAAGGTATGTTCGTCTATCTTGTACTGATGAGAACTAAAAGTTTCCTTCTTCCTGGTAGTTTCTTGCATGTTAGAAGAAAATACGGCAAATTTTGACATGTAATCCAGCGCTCGTAGAGACATAAGAGAGAATAGCTTGTTTTACCATCATTTGTTTAGTCCTTATTATATAAGGCATCTTCAGGTGGTTTAGAGAACTCTAAATTCTCATTCTACATATTTACGTGTACACCTGACACGTGACAAGTAGACTTCATTCAACTTTAATATTTGTTATATTACTCTTGCGCTTAATTTTTGACCATGCCTCTGTACAATATACGAACTTAAGCATAATCTCGACACCATTAGTGGACATCCCTCTAAATGTGGGCAATATCTCTTTTCTTTAGACTTGGTAATGTTTCGTGTTAGAGCGTGACAACAATTTAGCAAATATAAATTTTAAAAAAGTTCTACTACTGTAACATACATTAGTAATAAGAGTATCTATTATCTATTTTTATCGTTTTCTTATCATATAACAAACTGTACAAATAAAGTTACAGACCCCTATATCAAAGCGTTCACCGATCTTATACACATATGTACATTTTCGGAGCCCCAATCGTAATTTCAGCAACTACTTTAAAACATAAAATAATCATAAAAGTAAATTATTTACACACGCGTAAATCTTCCGTATTATTGGCCTCCTTACCTTGTTGCCATATTTCAGAGGCATAATAGTACGGAGAGCATGTGGAGGCAAATTCGTCAGTACCATTAATTAAAGTGTATATGCGTATAAAACGGTGGTGCCCCGTAGATAAAATATTGTGAACTGCATTGTATAACTGTACATGTATATCGACCCAAAAAGCCTCCGAACAAAAATTTGTGAAACTTCTTCTGCTGACTTAAATCTACAAATAAATCCATTATACACGCAAATTCGCTTTGGCCTCCGATTTTGCGAATGCGCCTCCGATTTTGGAGGCGTGTTCTATGAAAGCATATATATTTTGGAGGCGTATAAGACATTTTGCATATATATATATATATATATATATATATATATATATATATATATATATATATATATATATATATATATATATAAAAATATATATATATATATATATATATATATATATATATATATATATATATACTATCTTATATAAATTACCTTTTATGTGTTATCCCCTTTGGAAATTTGGAAATTAGAGACGGCTCAACACGGCCGCGCAGAGCTGCCAGCATGAAAGTTTCCTGAATACCAGGTATTCGACGCTCTACCTACCCATTTTTATGACTATTTAAAGGACTACACTAAATCCTTCCCTGGCTCTTAGTCTATGATTAAAATCGATTTAAATCGTTTAGACTGCAGAAGAGCAAAAATGTGAATACATAAATACATACATACATACAGACCTACATTACTTACACACATACACTCAGTTTCTCTAAGTATTTATTCAAGTAGTAAATTTAATTCATATCCACCGTCAATCGTGCTGTCACATTACAAGTGTCCAGTTGATATTGATTAAATTGCTTTGAGAAACCGACCAACAGACTGTTAAACACATTACCCTGCTAAAAAACATAGTATCCTACAAACCTTGTCCGCCTGATATTTTTCCACTGCAGTATTTAAATCAACCTCCGTGGCACCAATTTCCTGCAACTTTTGTGAGTATCTCACTTTCTGCAAATATTAAGAAATAAGTTAGAGTTAGAACTAAACGTGAGTAAATATAAACATCCACCAACTAGAATAATTATGGTAGTGTCTGATGAATAATCAATAAGTTCCCAAAATACATTGACGTACGGATTTCTAATATTAATACATTATTACTGGAAATAGTTTTAACCTATATTGTATTTCATTACGTGCCATATTGTTTTTATGATTATTTTAATGCATCACTCACCTAAAAATTAAAAAAAAAACGGAAATTTTTTTTTTACTGATTTATGGTCCTTTACATGAATGTTCTAGATAAATAGCTTTTGGAATCTCCTATTAGAAAGACAAAATAAAAAAATGCTTATTTATGCAAATACTATAATTCTTCATTTCTTGTAACGAGTAATAGATTTGAAGGAGAAACAACACGAAATTATATAGGTATTTTCTCCAAATTTTATCATTAATAAATTTTTAAGATACCTTATAAAAATATGTAAAATTAGAAATAATTACTTAGGTCATGATTTTTTTGGGTACTTACATAAGTTTGATGCCATTGATAAGGCAGTAATATTTTGGAAATACATTTCTCAACCATTGTTTAACAAAGTTATATGGAAAAAAAATTGTTATGGGTAAATGCAGACTAATTTATATCCCAAAAGAGCAATTTTCACTTACCTACCCCACGAAGACAAAATGTAGGTCTACTGGATACTATGAGAGTCATAATGTCACGCTAGATAATGAGCTTCCACAGACTGAGGATACTTTTACATATTAGTTGCCTTCTGATTAGATATTTTTTAAAACATAATTGGAACGGTTCGATTAAAGTTAAAATTTTTTACTATAAACAAACTGCTTTAATAATTGTAAAAGATTTATAAACAATAGATGAAAAACAGGTCTAAGGGAGATATGAATATAGATACAAAATTTATAATATAAAAATTCACTTGCCCAAGATCCTCAGTTACCTCCCTCCACCTTAAATAAATCTTTTGATCACATTTTTTGTTTATGTTTCTAGCAACTTGTACTAAGCAACATGTCTGATGAAATGACATAATTTATCTTCTTTTTGGCCCAGGACTGCCCTATTCCTTGCTGACATTCTTTATTTACCGAGTATTTATGTGAAATAAACCCTTATTTTTACTTAAAATAACAATACCTAACAATCCCATGTAATAAAACTATAACCTTTATTGGATGCTAGATACACTATAAATGACCATACATTTAAGTACAATTTTTTTGTCAAGACATAAGCAGCTGATATATTAATGTTAACCTATGCAACGAAGACTATAGTAACTTATAGTTATTAAATCTGATAAAAATAAATAAATTAAAGATTTTGCTGATAAAGCATCTCTACTAAAAATACGGCAAAAATTTAAAAAATATGTTTTAAAACTTATTTTATTTTGTGGGTGGAAATTCCTGGTTAATTTTCCCTGCAAAGTTTCTTTTTTTATTATAGTAATTAATCAAGATAAGTAGGTATTACGATAAATTTCTTGCAGCAAGAGTTTAAAAAAATATACTGTTTTAAACGGATATTCTGGGTACCCTTTGTATTTAGATACTTACTTTCTTTAAGTACTTAAAAAGATGTGAGATCTATATGTACAACAGTAACTCGAAATCGAATTTATTTCAGTTACTATAGTTGTCGTGGAATGGCAATTAAAGAGTTTACTAATAACCTCTAAACAAGGAGGTTTCATAAGTAACAAAATATATTTGACTTACATTTTGCTCGCCAACTTTCTTCCTAGTACCCCTCTTCATGTTATTGTACAGATTTTTTAACTTCTCGGGAGCTCTACTGCCAGTATAAATGCCAGCGAAATATAAATAATAACAATTCATAGTATGTGAAGCGAGAAACGTAATTATAAGAGAAATAACCTTACTAAATTTTAAAGTGATTTCTGATCATTTATGGTGGGTGAAAAATTGTTAAAAAATAAATTCTTCTGTGTTGTAACTTTTTGACGATGTCATTTTAGTCTAGCATATAATAGAAAAAGAAAGGAAACATTTAGTATTTACTCTTTTCTATTCGATATAGAGGAAATTACCATTTAAAGACATCTACAATTTTTTTTTATAAAAAGTGTGTGATGATGGCTCTTGTTGGCTATTACTTATCTGTTAAAATGAGTGATTACAAAAAATTCTCGGAAAATGTTGAATTTAAACAAGTTTAACTTAAAATTTATTGATTTTCAGTAACAATTATATTATAAAAATAAAAGAAATATGATGTTAGTTATTTATAAATGAATTTTCATAACTTTTACTTGCGTTTATAAAATAATTTGTTTTTCACCAAGCTTAACTTCAGTTGCAAATATAAATAATCATAGACATATTTTTTTTACTATTATGCATAAACTGGCGAACTACAAATTTTAATTGCCATGTCAATTTAAAACTCAAACTTTCTTTTAATTTTAGAAAATCTAGTTTTGCAATAAACTTTAAACAGCATTGCTAGGTTTAAAGGCGTATCTCAGTTTTAATATACATATCCTCAAATCTACCACAGATCATATATTCCTTTTGTAATTTGTAATCAAATATGTATAACCGGAAATCCTGTCCGCAATAAACGGGCAAATTAAAATTTAAAATGGGTATTTTTCTCACACAATGTCCACACTAAAAGACCACCAGCGTGTTTAAGTTTTCAAGTGCAATGGTATGTGAAACAGTTTTTAATGATTAGCGTATAACAAATGTGAGTTCATGTTTAAATAATGAAAAACAGGGTCAAATCTCAGAATCCGGTTCCGAGGTTTCGGGATATAACCTTTCAGCCATCATCAGGTCAGAAAGGTTACAATAAAATTCTAGAATAATATGTTTTTTAAATAAAATGTCTATAAACTTAGTACAGGTTTGATACATATTGTGAAGAGATTTGTCAAGAAATCAGAAGTTCAGGAATATCATTTTATAAAATACATTCAAGTATATAAGGACATAATCTTGTATAGATTGTACATTTTAATAGTTTTATTTTTGAAACTTTAAAAAGGCATTGACGATGTGCCTTGACTAAGTTTAACCCGAAGGTCTTCCCACTTCAATTTTTTTTAAATAATTTGTTAAAGTGGTGTGGCCTAAGTACTTTAAGCCCAAAATAAAAATCCTAGATCAACAGTTTCAAAAGAAAACTTGATTTTAGTCTTTTTTTAGGTTCAGCGGCTTTATTTTATGAAAAAGAGTCCTATCAAAATTGTTTAAGGCGTATAATCTTCTTTTAAGGCCTGAAAACAATATTTTCTTAGTAGAGATATTTAATAAATTTAAATAGCTTTGATAATCTTGAAAAAATAAATGGTACGACCAAATACGATGGTTTATAAATTCATTTTAACGATAATGCATTTATCTACAAATCAAAAAAAAACTTGCCTTACTTTCTACATCTATTCAAAAGATATAGGTAACAGAACGTTGTAAAATTCGAACAAAAAAATTGTGGAATCAGAATGTTGTGATATACCAGGCGCGGCCCATGAGTTTTTTTTACAGATGGGTCAAAATTTTGTGAGCAACTAGTGATATCAACGCAATAAGTAAAATACACTTTTTTAATTAAGGAAGGTTTTTCAATAACGTGCCTAGTTCTGCCAAGAAATTATTTACCAAGAAATTATTTACCTACAAATAAACACCGCAAAAAAACAAATATCAAATAAAATCCAAAAACATATTACACATCAAAATTAGGAAAGCCGAATCACCTCTTAAACTAATGAAGTGCCGGCGGAAGGTTTTTTTAATAATGTGCCTAGTTTTGCCAAGAAATTATTTACCTACGAATTAACACCGCAAAAAACATAAAGGTACTGTAGTATATTTAACATTGCTACTCTAGATGTTTATGACTTTTAGTATTGCTTTTCTATGTGTTTTAGTCTAAGATTGTTAGCGGCTTCCTGTTTTGATACGTCTCCTCAATAGAGGTCGCGCCTTGTACTAAAAGTATGATTATTCGTAATGTGTTAGAATCTAAAATTAGAATAAATAGGCAATACAAGGAAGGATTCTCTCTCTTTACCATGAAGCCATTGTTGTTAAACATGTATTTTTAGTAATTTACAATAAATCTAAGTTTTTCTACAGTTTATCCGTTTCATTATTTAATCCGACTATGCTACAAATATTAAAATTGCATTTTTAAAACACCGTTTTCTTTAATTAATACAATGAAAATACAATGCGCATATTAGGTAATTAGTTTTTCTTTGTCCAACCCAAATGTTTTGAAAGAGTAAATTTCATGGGCAGTTGGAGTATATTGGTCCGGGACCGGCAACGTCGCCGGCCATGCGCGCGCCGAAAGCGATATTGGTGGGACGTCGACAAATTTTGTCTCTTTTTAACTTCCTAAAGCGCTTTGTTTTACTGCATTTATATAGTCCATATAAACCTATGAGGTCAATTTAAAATACGACCGAGCCCGGAACAAGCTTGGATATCTTTCGACGATGGCTTGGTTTGATCTTTCTTGGGGAGTTGTCGCATGGAAC
Source organism: Philopedon plagiatum (assembly GCA_963971165.1). Lineage (NCBI taxonomy): Eukaryota > Metazoa > Arthropoda > Insecta > Coleoptera > Curculionidae > Philopedon > Philopedon plagiatum. The sequence continues at coordinate 41,668,140 of OZ020190.1, read as the reverse complement.
TTGCACTTTTTTGAAAGAAAAGTTTGGTTTTCAAAAATAAATTATCAGGTGTATCATTGAAAATAAATTTAGGTGTATCATTAACCAAATGATCTTATCGACGAGCCGCGCCTGTGATATATCTCAATAATAATAATAATAATAATAATAATAATAATAATAAATTATGGTTAAAACTGTTCATCATTTTCAAAGAGTTGACTTAATTTCAACAAAATGAAAAAAAAATCATCTTTTATCTGGAATAAAACCAAAGATAGGATTGTCGGAAACTGTATGTCCACGCCGACGAGACGTTGTTGACAATGCCAACCGCGTAGAGCGCTATAACGAAATTTAATAGATGTATTATTAAGTGTTTTTCGACTTTTACTTACTTAGTGAAAATATAAAATGAATTTCTTTTAATTTAATTTCTTTTAAATGCGTTATTTTTAATGCATCAGTTTGTCCTTTTATAGAGAATGATACATTGAAAAAAAAAATGATTTATTTAAAGGAAATTAAATTATAGGAATTAATTTTAAATTTTCATTCAGTAAGTAAAACTCGAAAAAGACTTAAATAAATATTACAGCCATAAATGCATTTCATAAGCGCTCTATGCGGTTGGCACTGTCAACACCGTCGCGTCGCGTCGGCGCGGACACACAGTTTCCGACGATCCTATCATTGGTTTTATTCCAGATAAAAGATGAGTTTTTAAAATTTTACTTGAAATTGGGTCAACTTTTTGAATGATGAACAGTTTTAACCATAACTTATAATTATTGAGATATATCACAACATTCCGATTCCATAATTTTTTTGTTCGAATTTTTCAACCTTTTATTACCTATACCTTTTGACCACATGTAGATTGAGAGGCAATTTTTTTTGATTTGTGGATAATTTCATTATCTTTAAAATGAATTCATAAACCATCTATTGACCTTACCATTCAAGAGATAGGTACCAAAAACTAACGAAAAACTAATTTTTCATGTTTTTTTCAGGATTATCAAAGCTATTTACAAATATTAAATATTTCCACTAAGAAGATATTCTTTCCATAAAACACACATCGACCCATAAAACATAACTGACCTCTGTGAACTCAACATTTTTAACTATACAACAATTTCTAAAATAAAGTGATCTAGTCGAAGTTCAGCTCAAGTCTAGATACAATTAGCTACTACAAAATTTAACAACCAACGACTATGCATTATAGGCAAAGAAACTCGTAGGTCATAAAGTTCAAAAATCAAACCACTTCGAAAATAAAAACGATCAGATTAACACCGGTGCTATGGGATCATTAAATAAGATATTAAACAACTCTTCATCAAAATTTCTAAACTAGAGTTCAACAGGTTTACCCTAAAATTAACAATGAAAAATCTACTGAAGCATTCTAACTTACAGTAGACGACTGCTTAAAGTAAAGCTTCGTAATAATCCTAAAGTAAGAAAGATTGCGGCATTACTAAACCCGATAAAATTAACATTTTATTCCGAAAGGCTATCAATATTGATAATTTCGTAAAGTTACCAAAGTTTAAAACGGAAGAACATTTTCAAATGTCCTTGACTTTAACGATGCGATTTAAAACAACTTTCTTGTTAAATCCCCGCTGTTTGCAGATTTAACCCTGAAGTTGTACTTACTTTGTCTCTAAAACATACATATTATGAGCTCTCAGATACATTGTGTAGGTTGCAATTGGCTTGCCCGTAGTTTTCATTTCATGTGAATTTCAATTTGGATTTGTCATTAAAACTTTTAAACATTCTACATTCCAATTATTTAGTTCTCGAAGCAAATTTGCTTTTAATAGCATTAAACTGTTATAAACTATAGATTATTTTATTAAAGTTAAACTTCTGACTTCTAAATCTGATTAGGAGTGCATAATGCAAGTTTAGGAAGTTTCGGCCAAATTACTTTATTAAAAGCTTATTATTGGTTAACGCAATATTTATTTTGTCTTTATGAATATTCTGCATAGTCCGGCAAATTCTTGACATCTAGATAGGTATGTACATTGCCCCTTTAAAGGCCGTATAAACTACTTCACAGTAATTGCATTTCAAATATTTTATTTTAACAAAATATTATAAAAAGATTGCTTATAAACAGAAAAAATTATGTTTATTGAAATATTTAATACAATCTGTGAATTAGTGATAAATGGGTCCCATTTTTTGTACAATTTTGGCAAACAAAAACTGTAATAATGATAGACAAAAGTTAATTTTTTTAAGTTGTCCACCCTGTATCTGATGGATCAAAAGTGCTTTGATTTATATCAGCGATAAAAGCAAACAAACATACAAAAATGGTTTTTGTAGAACAACAGGAAATATAAATTAATTATTTTTAAGGTGCTGACCCTGTATATATTTTATCAGAAGTGTAACTTGCTCCGAGCTAGAGTAAAGCCTAATCCATATTCAAAATTTCAATTGTTTTGGCAAGTACTTTTTGAGCTTTTACGATAACAGAGATACCGACAGACAGACAGAGATCGACGGAAATGGGTAACCATTTTTTTGAACATGAAGATCTAATCAAATTTTGAAGGGTGATTTTTTAACGAATACAATACTTCCTCTAGAGGGGGAAGTAAAAAAGAATCGAAATTTGTAGAAAAATAAATTGTATAAAATGACTCGAAATATGACCTTTGTTAGCTTTATGAGAAGGGGTTTGATGATAAGAAATTTTAGTGTTAAGTAACAAAATAATTTAAATACCTAATACAGAGTGAATCCAAAAATACCCCTCGTAGAATTGCTACAAACGTAAACAACATAAACGTTAACGTTATTAAACTTATAAAATAACTAACGAAAAATGTGGCCACCCACGTTAATATTTAGTTGGCCCTCCTCGCAGACGAATAAGTTCACGGCATCTTCGAGGCATACTGCGTACTAAATTGTTAATGAAATTTGGGGGGATGTTTTCCCATTCCTCTTGTAATGTTTCGGAAAGCTCATTTAAGGTTTCTGGAACAACATATATCTAGATCTCACTAAAAATTTTAAATGAGACCAAACATGTTCTATGATATTTAAATCCGGAGACTTTGCAGGCCAATCCATACGATGTATGTCATTAGCCTGCAAAGCTTCCGTCACAATTTGCGCTCGATGAGGCCGTGCGTTATCGTCAACTAAAAGAAAATCATGGCCATAATTTCTAGCAAATGGCACAACAATGGGAAGTATGACATCGTCTCTATAAACCACAGCATTAACTGTTTGCCTGGTAGTGAAAATGTCAGATTTCCCATTATATATTACCCCCGCCCAAACTGTGATGCCACCTCCGCCAAAGGCTTCTTGAGGAGCCATGTTTTCTTCGGCATACCTTTCATTATGCTCTCTCCAAACAAGAATTCTACCATGCGAGTGAATAAGGTTAAATCTTGTTTCGTCGCAAAAAAAACAATTTCTCCACTGATTTATTGTCCAATCGCGTTGTTGCAGTGCCCATGCTAACCGAGCTGCACGATGTGGTGGCAACAAACGAGGACACTTCACTCTACGTCGTGCTCTAAAAAAATGTATTTAATTTTATGCAGTGGCCCTAATAATTATTGAAAGCCCGCTTTTATTATTATTTAAACCATTTTTATATCTTTTCATATAAATAAGATTAAGAATGGTTTGAAAATTTTTGAATGAGATTTTTTTTTTAATGTGGAAATTGGATTTTGCAGTTTAATGACTGCTATGATAAAAAGTTCTACCTTAAATTGTTTCTATTCAATGTCCTCCTTACAGTTCGATTAGAAACATGTATTCCAGTTACACGTCGAAGTTCGTCATTTAGTTTTCTGGAGCACTTCGTGCGTTGTTGGCGCGTGTGACGTATTAAATTTCTTTCTGCTCTTCCGACAATTTTTCTCACCCTTCCTCCACCATGCCGATATGTGTCACTTCCTGTATTTTCAAATCTTGTCTTTAGCCGCGAAATTAGGCTCTGGTTCACATTATATAAATTCGCGACGTCTTGCTGAGAAGTGTCTTGTTCCAAGAGCCTAGGAGCATTTTGCCTTTCGGTGACAGTAAGTCTTGGCATTGTTTATGAATAAGAAAAATATACGAAATAAATAATATCCCGAAGTAAAATGTAAAAAAGTATGTGTACAAAACGAAAAATCAAAACGTCAAACAAGGAAAAAAAGCAAATAAACAAATTCTCGTTTCCATAGAGTCCATGGCCTTCCTTTAACATCAAAGTCTTTTAGCAAAAAAAAAGTACAGCCATTAAGTTAAGCAATTTCCAATTCCTGTATGTTGCAATTGTATTTTTTCCTGATAGGGGCATTAGAAATAATAAAAAATTACCACATTGAGTTTGATTTGGACTATCACTAATGAATTAGGATTTTTTTTTGTAATGCCATGTCAATATTTTCGGAAAAACCCTGTATATCCCAAGAAAAGGAGAATTTCAAAAAACCCAAGAAATTGTTTTTTTTGTATCTAATCGTAGATCATTCTGGTGTACATAAGAATAAATAAAATATTGTTTTGTAAAAAGTATACTGAAATAAAATTTTGTAAACAATGCAGGGTTTTAGTTTGCACCCTGTACAAACCTTTTCCGGTCATACCTGACAATCCAGCAGCGAAGGGTATAATCTACACACACTGGGCAAGCTAACATCGAAAACCGAATTTTAATTTGGCTTACCGTTTTTAAAATATCGAACCTTAAAAATACCCCCAAAAATTACGTTATGCACTTCGAATGTCCAGCACTTTAGTTCTAGTTCACTAACGTTCCAGGGTAGATATGCTTCACCCCCTAACAAGGCAGTTAAATCGCTATAAATCACCAATGAATAGAACGATTTTTATCTTATAGATTTACATCAAAAATTCAATACTTCACCCTGTTATGAATATGGGCACATATTTTATTTGAACTAAATTAACGACTGTAAAAATAGCAGCAAAGGAGGCGTGCAATGTGCAGGACAAATCTGATTTTTACAATAGTTAGAAAAATAATGAGACATAAATAAATGCGGTGCTGAAGTGTCAGTGTATATTTGTACGGCTACCCAAAATTTCATTTCTATAGAAATTTATTGCACAGGTCACAAAACAAACCCGGAAAAGGGACAGTGCAGGGGAAATACATTTTGTACATTTAAATTAGATTTTAATAAATTTTATAAATATTTTGTTTTAAAAACTTACCGCGCATTATAGAACACAAACTTTCCTTCATAAACTTTTTTTTTTAAATTGCCACCCAAAAACTTAATATTGTAGAATTCCCAAATACAGTTCACGAAACTTAACATGCAGGTACAAACTATAAATCGTAAGTTTGAAGATTATTTTCTTGGTCTATCTTTTAAATCTTTGAGGGCTTGGAGCTCTTGGTATTGATAAAAGTCAATTTTCTCACATATTTGAAGTAATTTTAATCCAACTTGATTAAAAACCATTTAGACCTAGATTTAAAGGAGTATTTACTGGTAACTTGTCTTCATACTTTTCTTGGAAAGGTAAATAAATGAGATTATTTTAAAACGTTAGACACAGCTCCTTCCTTGGTCAATGCCGTCATATGTGTGGGGCGATTATCTTAGACTATTGTGACGTTAAGTTTACCTTACCGTACATAATTTTGCTAACGGCAGCCATTGTGTCGGAGACCGAAGGTCCTTGCCATATCAGCACATGCACATTCTTCTAATTTTGGGCACCACCTGCTCTGCTTATTAAATATAATAGTCTCCAAATGTCATAAAGCAGGAAAATCACTTGGGGTTATTATTGTTGTTAAAAATTGAATTTATAATGCATTTGAAGATACCAGTAGCAATAAAAGACTGTTTAAAAAATTAAGTATCTATTCTCTTCCTTTGTTCATGTACTGAATAGTTATTTACATATTTATAGTTAAAACTTTTGAAGCACATTTTGATGGTATTACAACTTTGAAGGTACACTCTCTTGGTAATGTGATAATTATTTCGTTCTATTAAAATGCTTGAGATAAGAGAGCATAAACTGTTCTAGAACCTTTTGTTGCTAGGGGTAAGTTATATTTTTTATATTTTGATATACTTATAATAGGAAATTACCATGGTGGTATTACATGTTATTAATTAATAAAAAACTGGCCGGACGTTTAAGGTTCCTCGCTGACATATGTACTCGTAAGTTGTTTCTTAAACTCAATGATTATTCTCCTGTCCATTCAGTACTAATCCCCAACTATATACATATTTTATGTATAGACTGGTCTTCAATAACCTGATACATGCTATCTTCAACCATGATATTCCACATAAAGTTGAAAGTCCTTTTAAATGTAAACTAATAATAAAACTTTTCTTTGAACATTGACTTCATTAGAAACTTCATAAAAAAACAGGAAAAATCAGGAAAAACGAAGAAAATCAAAGTCAAGAAACTTAAGAAAGTCTAAAATAATACAAAGTCGAATTAGACTATTAATTTGATTGTGTTTTTGAGAAATATCTTACCTCATTGGAACCGGTTCTACCATTCAAGATTAAACACTATTAAAACCAATTTCTCTCCGTCCTCTTCAAATCTAATTAATTTAAAGACACTAGGACATATTCTCCTAAATAACTTTAGTATAAACTAAGGACAGTGGCCCCATTCAGACAAGAAGGGCTACAAAAAATTCACTGTCTTTTAGGTGACATTCCCAGCCAACAGCTAGTTGGAAAGGAAAGTACATTCCACGTTTTAAGTCAATTCAACCTCTCCTTCTCGAAAGAGCTTTTTTGTTGAACACCTGGTCGCATTCTTTCTGTTTCATGTCCGGTTCACACCAAATCAACCACGTGACCAGTTCGGAGTCCTCGAGAACCTCCAAACTAGAGCCAGTGTACATAGAATACTTAAAAACGTTTTCGTCTATAAACTTCTCGCAGGTTATTTACCGTGCGCGAATTAAAGCACAACTCTAATGCATCACAACTTCGATCTCTGCGACATCCATAATTTTAATTTATTAAATCGTGTAAATAGAACAAATGTGCGAACATTCTCTTATAACACTCTTAACGTTGTCACAACCTGCTGTTGTCGCGAATACATAACTTCTTCCTCGAAGGAAGATATAACTTCAAAATTTTGACAACCAAAACAAAATTATAAATATTGTAATATAAAAATCAATTGAAATGGATTAATTAAAGTTAGCCAATCTAGCCATTCTCCCACAAAATCACTATATATTATCATAATACACCAAAGTTACAAATCGCCACAGCTCCAATTCCACACAAAGATGAAATTCTAGGTCTGGAAAACAGAGAAAAATATCATTTAAATTTAGGAAGAAGGTATTAACAACAGGTACTTGATGCTACTCACTATTATTAAAACTTAACAAATATTATACTCATGGCGGTTCTCACCGACTTTCGTAAGTTTAAAACTAAGCTAGATCTAACTGAAAGTGTAAGGTTCACCTCAGATTAAAATATGTTGCACAGTGTTATCTCTGCTGCCACCCAGCTAAGATTCCGGTAAGTTTGGCAACTACGTAAACCTGGTGACATTCCTAGTTATTTTGTTGTATTCCCATGTCAAAGTCTAACCTGTCTTTTATGGAAAGAATTATTGGTGGTGTTTATTTGTTTTTTTTGTAATATGGAAATGGAAAACGACAAAAAAGAGCACCAAACTTTTCCCTTTCAGAGAAGTCCCCACTGACTGACATATTAATTCAATTTAAAATTTAAGCATATAATTGAAAATAAGAAAACAGATACGTACACCTGGAGGGAAAAAGATAATGCGTGGGAGAAAATTACAAATACTTTTAATTCACAAAGCCCTGAATTTTACCCTAGGAGCAAGGAAAGTTTAAGGAAGCTCTATGATAATATGAAAAAAAAAACGTTCGAAAGGAAGTGGCAGATGAAAAAAAAGACCTGTATAAAACTGGGGGAGGACTGCCAAAATAAGATACAGCAGTGACCAGTAGGAGTGAAGATGTAAATTTAAAGATCTTAAGTGTCATGAATGAAAAAACTGTCTATGGATTGAACAGTTCGTTTGATAGTGACAAAACCCCAGAGGATATTCAAAATACAAATACTGAGACTGTAAAATATACAAATACCAGGGCTAATACATATGGAGAACATGTTAGTTATTTAGTTAGTTAGTATTGCCTCAAATGAATCAGCTACAACTAGAAATCTATCAGCAGCGGTATGTTTCCTATACTTTTAACTCAAAAGCGAAGTAACGTGGATTTTTTTAGATACGTGTAAATAACAGAACACAAGTCTATTTCTAAATGAATATATTTACATTTAAGAAGAAGGATCTTAAAAGTTGCACTTCTGATATGCAGAGAGAGAATGTTACATGTACAGTGTATATAACATGTATTGTCAGCTCTCAATGAGTTAGAAGTGCTACTTACAACATTGTTTGAACTATTGTTCTCTATTACAATTTTTAGGGATGGGGGAAAGTAGCAGCCTTCAGATCTAAAAAGTAAAAGTTCGGAAGAACTGTGCCATCAGTGGACAAAAAGACGCAGACCAGCACTTCGGCAACATTCATCTCAACTAGTGGAGGAATATTCATCATTAGCAAAAATAAAAATAGAAGTGTTTGAAGCAGAGAAAGAGAACAGAAAACGAAGAACAGAAAGGGAAGAAATTTTATTTAATGTAGAAAAAAGGAAATTGGAACTTGACGTAAAAATAAGAAACATACAGTTACAAAAACTTCAACAGTCTTGTGACTTTATATAAGTAAATTTATCCATTATTTGTCGTTTCTCGTGAAAGTGAGATTTATGTTGGTTTGTACTTTGGTTACCTCGGGAGTTGAGATGTTATTTTACCAGTAGGATGGGATTTCTGTTTTTAAAGTAACATAGGACAAGTTACTCTATTGAAAGATATTTATTTTTGTATAGTTAGGTCAGGTTTTGAGTAAGTATATTTGTTTTGTGCTTTTGTTTTATGAAAAAATTTGATGTTGACATGGAGAAAGATGACACATTTAAATATGACATGCATGTAAATTTATTATATCTGTCAGTATCAACATTAAATTTACCCATAAAAATACTTAAGACATATTTATGCAAAAAGTAACCTAAGAAAAGTTTCTTTATTTAAAATAATTTACTGGTTCAACAGGTATGTAAATATTGGTTGGTTCTCAATAAAAACACTATACTGTTTAAGTATTTTATTTAAAATGTGTTTTACAATAAAATATGAAGAAATCTTACGTCTAACATTCACTGGATAACTTAAGACATAGAGGAAACAAGTTATTTAGACTGTAAAGCAGCTAAGCACGTACCTACTTAGACTATTAGCATACCTTTTTATTACGAAAACCATCTTTTCAAACTGAAAATCAATAAACTTTTGACACTAAAACATGACTTTACAAGTAGCTACGACACAATAATAGGTTAGAATCATCAGACAAAATTACATTACTGATTGGTCCTTACACAATAATAACTAGCATCCATTGATACATTTTTACATGTTAATTTCAAAGTGTTTTAGTTATTTTTCGATGGTATTTGATAACGTGTAGCTCCTGGTGTAGCTAAGTACTGAAAAATTTTGAGTATCTTAATAAAGAAAATACTGCAGTGGATGCCTACTATTTTAGAACAAGGAGCAGTCTATTATTTTGTCTGTGGTATAATATATTTTTATTCATTTAAGAACTGAAAATAATTTTGAATAAAATTTCTTCGGACATCAAAACCTATTCCTACCTCTGCATTATTATACAATGGAATAGTTGGAACCTGGTCTTCTAGCATTATGTGTAAAAAAGCTGCAAATCCTCTGGATCTGGAGGCTGTTCTTCATTTTGTTCTCTGCAAATGTTATATATAACTGCGAGAGAAACTATTATCATCAAAGTTGTTTCAAGCTTAACGCGACATCCATAGGCTAACACTGGGAATCGCCTTTTCCAGACTCCAAACAATCTTTCTATAATATTCCCGGTCCTTATGTGGGACTCATTATACAATTGTTCTTCTTCAGTAACCGGGTTTAATAATGGGGTGAGTAGATATGGCCTAATATTGTATCCACTATCTCCTACAAACTACACTTGTATTATTATTTTTGATATAAGGCAATGTTTGTATTTTTATTTAAATGCTTGACATTCAAAATTCCTATGAGTTAAGTAGTAATAGGATCAAGAACAAAATAGTGTTGCCTCTCCTGCTTAACTTACCCAACAATACTGAATTTTGATAGAAATTGTTTTCGAAGTCCTGTCTAACTCGGCTATTGTTAAAAATAGTTACATCATGGGTTGAACCCGGCCACCTTGCCACTATATTCATAATTTTTAAGTTAGCATCACTAATGACTTGAGTATTTACTGAGAAATATCCCTTCCGATTCCTAAAGACTTCAGCATCGTTTCCCTCTAAAAATATAAATTAAGGAAAGGAGAGGTATACGTAGGTGTGGTCAAATCAATTGTACATGTAGCTCGCAGTCAAAGCATACTCCTAATGACTTTCATAAGGGACTGAAATTTAGAATGTGAACTATGTGTACTATTATTTTGACCACACCTGTATTTTGTAATATTCATTTAAGAAAAAAAAATTACCTACCAGGTGATTGTATCCTAATATGGGTACAATCAATGACCCCTATGATCCGAGGAAACCGAGCCTTTTCATAAAATCTTAAATGATTACTGTTAATTTCCTCCTGGGTGTGAGGCATCTTGACTAATCTATCACATAACAAAGCCTCTGCCGACTCTAACAATTATTCTCGCTGCTGTTGACGTGTGAGTTCCCCCAAAATCTGCAACACTAGACAGATGGCTTCCCGTAGCGCAAAATCTCAAAAAAATCAACAACTGAGTGATAGGTGCAACGACATTGTTTCTACAATAAAAAATTTTGTTACGAAGGAAAAAAAAAGGCAATAAATACTTACAAGTTGTATGGAAATTCTATACGATCTTCTATGTTGCCCAATATGTACAGAGCAGTCTCTTTGGTAACATGAGATTGTCAAAACTATTGAAATAATCAGCTCTTTGGAAAATTCTCCTTGGTATCCCAAACAGAATTAAATTTATTTCATCTACCTCTTCATCATTCATAACTGGTTCCAGTAAATCCATGTTTTACTGAATATGTTTTAAAGAAAACTCACAAAAGTTGTTAACATGATATACAGTTCACTCACTCGCTTGACGCTCCAGACAGTATTATTTGAGATTAGATATTTAACATAAGCCGCCTAATTCTTGGGCTTAACTTAATATGACCTTACGGTCCACTTATTTGGGAAAGCTGATCCGTGCAAAGTAAATCTGCAAGATAAGGTTTACCTTAGATTAAGTACAACCTAAGATAGGCGATGCAAACGGTCATCAATGAGAGCCGGAATCACTCTTCATAAAAAAAAAACATGTAGCATTCGTGAAATATTTTAAGTGGAAAATTTGAATGCTACAGTATTTATGGGTTTCATAAACAACTTTAGCTGAGAATACCAAATTATTACTTAAAATTTGCAGATAGTTTCCAAAATCCGTTGAAAATACAAACCCAGTAAGAAATATATTTTCTACTCACAAATCCTCGCTGTTCCTTTGACGATGAGCTGCGTAAGGCTGCGCCGTGTGTTAAGATATGACCCTGTTCCTTCTTTCCTTTATGGTGCTCTGAATAGTCCGGTTTTATTAAACACCATTTGCTAAGGTCTTTTGCACACTTGCCGAAACCGGGTATCCGGTACCGGCTACCCGGATCCGGCAAGGTCTTTTTCACATAGTTTTATTTTAACCCGGTTCAGTTAAATTTCAACGGCAGTTGATTCAGCCGGAAACAACCCGGTCGCCGTCTGCCGATTACCCACCCGGTCCGGACTAGTGTGAAAGCTCCAATCTAATATCATATTATATCTTGCAGCCGGACGAAACCGGACACCCGGTTCCGGCAAGTGTGGCCTTACTATTCATTGGAGAGCCGATCTAATCAACTTACCTTCATTTTTTTTAAAGCATTACATTTCACTTTGTTCTATTTGCCGTCTTTTATCCGTACCAGTTTTAGCTCCGTATACCCCATATAGGTAATAAAAGTAATAATGCCCCTCACACTACACAGTAAGCGCATGTTTAAAATCTAGCTTCGTAATAACCCTGAATATAAGAAGTATTGCGTCACTGCTAGACTCGATAAAATTAGCATTGTATTCCGAAAGGGTATCAATATTGGCAATTTCGTATAAAAGGTACGAGAGTTTAAAACAGAAGAACATTTTCAAATCTTCTTTACTTTAACGATGCAATTTAAAACAACTTCCGTGTTAAATTCTCGCTGTTTGCAGATTTAATCCTGAAGTTGTACATACTTTGTTTCTTAAACATACATAATATGCGCCCTCAGCTGCATTTTGTAAGTTGCAATTGGCATGTACATATGTATATAGTTTTTGTTTCATGTTTATTTCAATTTGGATTTGTCATTAAACTTAGCCTATTCTACATTCTAATTATTTAGTTCTCGAAGCAAATTTGCTTTTAATAATAGCATTAAACCATTATAAACCAAATACGATTGTATCTAAGTTCACGTTAGACTTCAAAATCTGATTAGGAGTGCAGCATGCAAGTTGCAAGCTAAATTAATTTATTAAAATCTGATTATTAATTTACGCAATATTTATTTTGTCTTTATAAGGATTCTGTATTTTCCGGTAAGTTTCTAAAATTTAAGTATATCGTACCTTACAAAGCTGAGATTATTGCATAGTAATTGCATTTTAAATATCATATTTAAACAAATTATAAGAAAACTGCGATTAAACAGGAAAACTTATATTTATTCAAATATTTAATATGACACGTGAATACATAATAAATACAGTTCACGAAAGTAAACATGCAGGTGCAAACTGTAAATAGTAATTTTAAATATTAAAAAAAATTATTGGTTTGTAGATCGATCTTTTAAAATTTTGATGCCTTAGAGCTGTCTAGTAATTTTAATCTGGCTTAGCCAAAAACCATTTAGATCTAGATTTAAAGGAGTCTATATCGGTAATTTTAAGTCTCTCTACTCGAATTTCTATGCAATGCTAGACTGAGTTGATGTCTGGCAACTGGAAAGGTAAATAAAGTTATTTTAAAATGTTAGAGATAAACCACCTTCCTTCGCAAATGCCAACGTATGTGTCTGGTTACTGGTTTATTATCCTAGAATATTCCTTGTTTTCGTAATTGTAACTAAGGACAATAAATCATTAATTAAAACTCGCAAATGCTTTCTGTGATCCGTTTTATTTTCCAATAAGAAATACATTTTTTTTATGTTCTGGCAGCCCACGAAGACCGAAGTCTAAGTACTATGTACCGTGGGTGTACTGGGGAAATCCGACTCACACATTCAGGGCTGGAAACATCCGTAGGGAGTTCACCAGCCCTTTAAGAGGATGTGAGGGGTGGTACCACCTCGGTCGAGAAAGGAATTCTCTACCACCTTCCAATGACAATCACAAAATATCAATGGTCGAAGCTTGATTCGAACCCGCATCTCTCGTTTGTAAAGCTGGCGCCGTACCGGCCGTACCAACTCGGCCACCGGAGACACCGAATTACATTTTCCTACCATAAGTCCTTCCTTCGACGACGAGCTGCGTAAGGTTACGCCGTGTCTTAAGACTCTGTTTTTTTCTTTATGGGTCTTTAAATCATTTTCTTTAACACAACTTTCCATTGCATTTTCGTTTTACCAATCTTATCTTTAATATTTTTTAGCATTACATTTCAAATGCTTCTATTTACCGTCTTCTATTCTTACCAGTTTCACATCCATATAATGTAACACTTCATAGGGATGCCTTTAGGAAGCACCGCCTCATTTATATGTACCGCTTGCTCCGTCTAAAGTATCGACATTTCGAAGATAGACCGATATAAATATTAACCCTACACGTCATAGTCAGACGATCTCGTCGAGCCTCCACCAGCTTTCTATTCGTATTGGCCGACCGGACATTAAATTGAAAGAGGCGTGCCAGACAGCTATCGGCGGTATTTCGCAGGATTGTAATTAGGCTGTCTAGTGAAAAAGGCTATTCGCCTTTCTTTCGAGTTTTGACTTGTTTTGTAGTTTTAATTTTTTGCGTTGATTTTTAATCGCTGTTTTGTTTGTTCGGTTGTCAAGGCTGGCAATTATTTTAGTTTTTATTTAATTGTAAACAGTTTTGCAGTTTAAAGTTTTCCTTCTCGTTCTCAATGCGGCCCTGTTCAATTTCACCGTTTGAACCCATCACTTGTAGGCAGCGTGCATCGGTTTATATTCGGTCTATCGTCGAAATAAATAGACTTTAGTAGTTCAACACTACCTGCTTGTTTCATCAGATTCAGAATTACATAGCCTTTTTTTATTTTCTGCTTGGATGGCTATATCGGCTGCAGGTCTAATCATTGGTATTTCCTATTTTGTATCTCAACTCCTTAATGTTTTTCTTCATAGGATTTATTCTCTCCTCTAGGTATAAATGATAAATAATAAACAAAAATCCTTGTCTTACTCCCTTGCGTATTTTTGATTACTCCTCTTTGTCGCTTAATCTAACTACTTCCGTCTGTTCATATAGGTTGTAAATTGCTACTTATTTAAATTTTGGATTTATTTTCCCTAGTATGTAAAACATGTTCCTTCAACTTTGTCAGATGCTTTTTCCAGGTCTACAACACAATATAGCCAGTCTGTATTGCGTTAAGATTTTTACATCCCTAGTTGTTCTTACTTACCTTAATATACTAAGTAATTGTAATAATGATCATTTTTTCACTACCGGTAGTATAAATCAATTTCTCAGTGTCAAAATCATGACAGAAAAAGCAGATTGTTCCTTAGGTGGATAATTTTTAAAAGAAATTCTCTGGGAAGTTTTTATGATTCAGAAAGGATACTAATTCTGTCTTTACTTATGTCAACATTGTCGTAAAGTGTCATACGAGATTCAACCATCGAATACTGAGCCCATCGGGTAGAACACTTAAACTTCTTAGCTTTTTCAATAAATTATACCAGCACCGCATTTTCAGTAAAATTTATTACATGCTTTTTAGAGCACCACTTTTTAAAAGTTTGATATGCTGCTTCGTATAACTTCCTTGACTTTTCTGGTAGTAAGTTGCCTGTCCCAGCATTTGTTACTTCAGTAATTTCTTCAGGTTTTTCTACATAAGAATTTTTAAAATCAATTTTTACCACAAACGAAACTTTTTTATTTAAATTTTGACAGTTGTTTATTTAAATTTTGACAGCTGCCAATTTTTTTTTTCAATTGATTAAAGGCTACTTATAATTGTAAAATCAATAAATATTAATGAAATTAGGTTTTTCGTTTTAAACTTATAGAAAAATAATATATACTTCTCGGAGAATGCTATTTTTCCGTCAGTGCTTTGGGGCCCTCGGGCTTTGCCCTCTGGCTACAAACTG
The DNA here is from genome assembly GCA_963971165.1 of Philopedon plagiatum. Taxonomy (NCBI): domain Eukaryota; kingdom Metazoa; phylum Arthropoda; class Insecta; order Coleoptera; family Curculionidae; genus Philopedon; species Philopedon plagiatum. The sequence goes on along the minus strand of OZ020190.1, from coordinate 41,652,644 downwards.
CAGCTCAAGAAAAATCAAGCTTTTCTCTCCCTTAATTTGTAATATACTTTTATTGTGACAAAATTTACACGATCTTATACTAAAGTTCAAAGTACACTTAAATGTTTTTAAAATTTTGCCCCAGAAATAGTTCCTGCATTCTAAAAACATAATGTAAATAAAATGAGATACATATTATGTAGGTTACAGATTATTCCAAATTAGATTAAAATTTTTTAAAAACATCACCAAAGAAAAAATCGGACAAGTGCAAGCTATACCTACTTGCACAATTTGTGTTCCGACCCAATCACCTCTCCACTTAAATTATTAATAGTAATGCACTCGCCTTTCGACTGAGCCAAATTTAAAATTTTGAAAAACTTGTAAGGACAAACGTTGTTCCTTACATCGTGAGAAATATTTTTTGCCCAAAAACTTTTTCTCTAAAGCCAATGGTTTAGCAGTTATAACGAAATAAACAATTAAATTGTTTATAACAATTGATCGTGCTAGAGTTTTTCAATCCTGATTTGGCTCAATCTACAACTAAGTCCCAATGTTCGTGATTTTTTTCAGATTTTTCTGAGTGATCCTTTTGGTCATAAGGGTGGGGGACAGCAACTTTTAAGCGTTTTCCCTACAAAAAAAACGAATAAAAAAATACATTATTTATACAGGGTGTTTCATTAAGGGTGATGAGGTACCATATCTCAGGAATTGATACTCCAGGAGCTTTGGAAAAAAATCCTAATAAGGAAAGTGGCCAAGAGAAATTGCTGTAAATAATCTTAAGTTCCTAACTCTGCCGCTAGGGGGCGTAATTGCTGTGGTCATGTAAAAAAGAAATTTTTCTGGAAAATATCCCTATAAAAGCTATCAAAAAATATTACACTAAAATAAAAGTGTCCATAATTTTGGTTTGACTCAACAGAATTTGATGAACTTGGTCTCGTTTAAGAAAGGAAGGTTTGCTAATTTAAACGAACTAATAGCTGTGTTACATTGACTTTCGCGGCACTCGCTAGAGGGCGTTATTTGAAAAACTCATTGTTTTTTTCAATTTTTCTCCGAAATTTTAAATAGAATGACAGTTATTATATCATAATCGTAAAGTAGAATAAATTTGCAAGAGAAAATGTAAAAAATTCGATTCGATATCTTCATTAGTTTCGAAGGTATAGCCAAAAGAATAACTAGCGTCATATTAATTGAAAAAAGCAATTGTTTTTATAGGTCCGTGGTCAAGCGTGCCATGAAAAATAAAAAAAAAATTTTCCTTTCTTAAATGAGACCAAATTCATCAAATTCGGTTGAGTCAAACCCAAATTATGGACACTTTTATCAGTAGACTTTCCCCTCCTCTCCCGCCCTAATTTTACATCTTACGACAAAAAGTGTTAATCCAAAAAGATGTAGAATTCTAATAGAATTATCAGTGTAATATTTTTTTGATAGCTTTTTTTAGGGATATTTTCCAGAAGAATGTCTTTTTTTACATGACCACAGCAATTACGCCCCCTAGCGGCAGAGTTAGAAACTTAAAAATTATTTCCAGTAATTTCTCTTGGCCACTTTCATTGTTTGGATTTTTTTTCCAAACCTCCTGGAGTATTAATTCCTGAGATATGGTACCTCATCACCCTTAATGAAACACCCTGTACATATTATAGAATTTGTGCTTCAATAAGCTTTCATTTGACATCCTACACGATGCCTTTGAATTTTTTTTCCATTTCCCAATTTACCCCCTGAATTAACCCCCAGAATCAAAACTTAACATTTTATACTTCACGTCTATATAATTAGGCCACCGCTAGCTATCTCTGTACTAAATTTCAAATTTTTATGTCGAATAGTTTCAGAGTAAGTCGTCTGTGACACACATGAACGGACACCGAATTGCTTCCATAAGTATTCCGTTTCACGGAAGACTAAATATGTTAAAAGTCTTATTAGTCATCTCTTATCCTTTCTTATAATTACGTAGATAAGTATTTTCATTGTAAAAACGTATAGGTACACATAAATTGTGTTAGCATGTTTCTGACCACTTACACAAGACAAACTCTTCATCAGATTCTGCAGAGTCACTTCTTAAGTATTCATATTCCAGATATTCTTTTTGTCTTTTTTCGTTTGTTTGTGCTCTCCCTTTCGTTTTTTTCGTCTCTTTTCCTCCCATTTACCAGCCTTTTTTATTATATTTTTGCCAACAGTATTATGAATAGACTTTTTTATTCTTTCTCTTTTTTATTTCCTTTTTTGTTTGTTGACCCAAATGACGCCATTATCCGGTTATTACAATTACATGATTTATATATTTCACAACCGTGACATATGTCGCCATACTAAAGTCAGCAGATTTCACCGAAATAACTAAGGTGGCAGGCAATTACAAGCTTTATTGGAAGGACGTAAGACATAAAATCTGCCGTGGGTATGCTTATTTTCGCGCGCAAGTTTAGAAGTGTTGCCAAGAGTACACTATCAGCTGCTGGTTAATTTACCTTCTATGCCCAGCTTTTATGAACAGCCCTAAATTAATAATATAGTTATTAAAAATATTTTAGAAACTTGAAAACCCGTAAAATTAATGGTCCGAAGCGTCCTTTGATAAAATACATACATAAGAGCTGTTTATTCCCGTGTATCAATTCTTTTCGTGCGCAATGTATTTCAACTTTAACTATAGTTTTTTGAACAAACAGTGGGTATTTAATTAAATTTTTTAAATGTAAAGCGAAACCTTAGCAATCTAATATTATTCTAATAAAACATTTTACCATTTTGTCTAGCCACTTAAAATGCTGCCAGCCTGCTCTAATTTATTGCTTTTTGCTGAGGTCGCATAGAGATGGTAAATCCCAAAATTGGTAGCGTCGGTTGTTAAGATTCTGAATGGGTTCAAGATCGGCAAATACGCTTAATGTACAGGTATGTAAAATAGTACTTTGTGCAACAAGACCATATTGTAGTAATTGTTTACGAATAGAAAATTTAGGCGCACAAGCTAAATGCCAGTGTCGCACTTTTTATACTAAAACTGTTTATACTAAAATACTTTCTCGGTACAGCTCTTAACTTCTTTCTGGTAACACCTTTCTAAAATTGTATATTATTATGCCTATATGCCTAGCTTCTTTCAATTTGTTAGGCGAATAATTTTGTGTTGCTTCATTTCCTGTATTTTTTTTCGGCAGTATACAGTGTACATCATGCAATAATGCATGTTTTTACGTTCCGTGGTCACATAGGCGCAGGGCCGGGTTTATTGTGTAGAATGGCTACGCTGAAGCCTAGCGCGGCAAAATTTTGCAGGGCAGCCAATGTGTGCAATATTTTTTAAATCAATATCTGTTGTTTACAAGATAATCTGTAGGTTCATCGTGGGAGATTCGTATTTTTCTTTTATTTTCCCTTTACGATTCAATTCAAGTAATAAGCAACCCAAACTACGTGTTTTTTTATATATTGTTACAAAAATACTTATTGCTTCGATATCTAGATTGGTGACGTTGTAGAATGTACAGAAAAGAACAATTATAAAATTAAATCACAAATCTGTCAGTTTAAATAATTCGCCATATTTTTTTTGTGAACTTTTGCGAAAGTATATAACTTTAAAGTACAATCCTAGACCAGAAAGATGTTGGCTATACATTGCTGCTCAAACCGAAATTACAACTCCTAAAATCCAAAACCAAAACTAGTCAAGATAAGAACCAATTTATATACAGTGTGTTATGGAATTTACTGCATATATTGGAATGGTTGACTCAGGGGGTAGTCTACAGACATACCCAATACTTTTTTTTTCTTAAATCGAACATTTTAAAAATTTTCAAAAACATCTTAAAACTCGCCCATGTTCGCCGCACCTGGCTGACATATGTGTTCGTTTGACGGAAAATTGCCCGCGAAAAAACTAAAAACAATTGAATTTGGTATAACGTTGCCAGACTTATTATAAATCTTTAAGAATAATTTATTTTCTGTTATTAACCATAATTTAAGACAGAGGCAACAAATTTCAACATTTTCCTAAGAAAAATCAATCACCAATAGTTGAGGTATATACTTCTAGTGCAACACTGCAGAAGTAGGTATAACTAATGACTTGTGTTGGTTGTATGCCCAAAAATTGTAATAAAACTACAGCTCTTTGCAAAGTTTTAAGTGTGCAATTTTGTTAGTATTGATATTTTATCGTTGATTAGTGTTCATTTTAATGATTTGCCAAGTACGTAGAGACGCAAGTTGTACTTTCTATAAATATTACATAAGTATTTGTTTTTCAAGCAAGGCAAAGCTAAAAAAAGGGGTATGTTTTAGTAGTATCTAGTAGTAGGGCAAAATAGATTAAACGAAATTTTTTGCCTCTCGATGTGACCCAAAATTGACATTAGGGGTTTTGGGGTCGTTGATTGCGAATCTAAACTGGGCTAACTAGATGGCACGAGCCACTATATCTTACCCATCCTATTCGAACCGATCGATGGATATAAGATCTTTTGATTCGGGTAAAAATGTTGTCTGTTCTTCAGACACCCTGGGTGTGAGTCTGCCTGATGAAAGGTAAGAGCCCAGAAGCCGCGATATCAGGAGGGCACCCAGACCAGAATCAAAAAATAGTCCTTATATTATTTTTCATTTTACGTTCGTCTTGTTCTGCACCTGCGAACAAGTTAGCCTTTGCATTTACATTTAATATATTACCTATAGACCGAAGTAATTTGCCATTTATTACTATTTTACTAGTACTTAAAAGTGTAAATTATCAATTTATTGCTTGCTGTTTTTTTTATTTTATATAACTGGTCTGCCTGGAGTTGGTCCGTGTAATGTGGCTTAATGGGACCTATTTTATGTATTTGTGTTCATCTGTGTAGGAAAGACGATTTATTTCCTACACAGATAATTCCATGTAGTCCTATAGATTACGCTTAAGTGGTGAAAATAGCAATTAGACAAGACAAGATAAGTTAATCTTTGCACTTACATTTATTATATTACCAATAGACCGAAGAAATTTCCCATTTATTACTATTTTACTAGTACTTAAAAGTGTAATTTATCAATAATTTATTGCTTACTCATTTTGTGTTTTATATAATTGGACTGCCTGGAGTTGGTCCGTGTAATGTGGCTTGGACCTCTTTTATTTATTTGTGTTCATCTGTGTAGGAAAGACGATTTATTTCCTACACAGATGAATTCCGCGTAGTCCTATAGATTATGCTTAAGTGGTGAATTAGCAATTAGACAAGAAATTTGTGAACTTCAGTGTGTAATTTATGGTTTGGTAGGAAAAGCCGGGATTCGTATTCATTTTTAATGTATGACATAGAACCTCGATTTGGCGCAATACACTTATATCTAATATGCATGGGGACTTTGATATATAGTTGCTACACCGGATGTTAATTATGAAGTCCATGAACTTTTAGGTAGGTAGTTTGTTGTTTTACTGCTTTATGAAGTTCATATCGATGATATTAATATAATATGGATACAGAGAAAACAGTGACTTAAATTTTTGATCAAAAAATATTTTTGGCTTCCAGATAACTGAGTTTTTTTCACAAGAAGAAATACCTACACATATATCTTTTTAATGTATATGTTTTGTATGAATGTATGTACTGTGGGCACTGATAATTTCTAAACACAGGGGAATTTGTTCATATACATTTTTTACCCAAAAAAATGTAAAATGACTATGATAGGGTCGTAATATGTAGCAAATACGTCTCTACTGCACAAATATGAAACTCGGTTAAACGAGCTAAATAGCCGAATAAAATCATTTTAAAATAAAAGTTCGTAACAGCAATAAAACTTAAGAGCCAAAAGCGAGTATTACAACCATATGAGTGCGGCAAGAAACCGTATAATGTAGAAATAAAAAAAGCGTACGAAATAAGTTTTGTTTCTACCTGATATACAAATTTAATGTTTATGAAAATTTATCGCCATGGCTTCCATGTATGTAAGTATACGTAAAGGTGAACGTAACAATGACAAAATCTTATTACAGCATTAGTGCTGTAATGTAAACATTACCGCACTAGTGTACAGTCATGCTACCGCACGGATATAGAAAGAAATGGTAATGTGATTTTTTACCTGTTTTTGACTTTTTTTGTCCAAGTGTTTCTTTGCTTTTGGCGAAAGGAACTATTTTTGATTCTGGTCCAGCTGTCCTCCTGCAATTGCGATATCTTGGTCCCTATCCTTCATCTGGCAGGCTTCACCCACGATCTCCGAAGAACAGACCACGTTGCACATTTAAAATCAGTCCCTATACATACAGCAGTGAATTTTGTATCGGTGAGATACAGTGACTCGCGCCGACTGCGCCAAAAAAAAGGACAATTAAATTTCGATCAAGTTTGATGTTAAATAACTTTGGTAATTTTAGACCGTTTTTCATGAAATTTTCGGTAGATTGTATACGCATTTATCAAGATTAACTGATTTTCGATTTAAGAAAAATTTTGACATGTATGATTTTGATGATGATGAGTTTTCTTGAAAAACTGTATCTTCTCAAAAAGAACAGATATCGAAAGAAAAAAACAAAACGTTGAGCAAAGATGCGACTTCCATATGAAATGCACTGGGACATCATCGCCTTACTTTCTCCACAGGGTGTTTAGAACTTAATGAAAAAACAGTAACGTTTGTTTCCCACGGTATAATATCATGCATGACAAAATCTGTCAAAGAAGGTGATAATCTTGATAAATGCGTCTACACATCTACCAAAAATTTCATGAAAACGGTCTAAAATTATAAGAGTTATTTAGCATCAAACTTGATCCAAATTTTTCTTGTCCGCTTTTTTAATGATGAGTGTATAGTTCACTCAGTGTTGTGTACTCCGAAATCACATTTAGCTGCTAATACAACATGCCGAAGAGGGTTTAATTTTATTACTATAAGTAAAACAAAAATCCGGTTTTCTCTTCATGTATTTAAAAAAGTCTTGGCGGGCTTCGGCCTAGTCATCCATTTTAAAGAGACTATAAGAGGGAACAAAGCTATAATGTATTGCCTGAAACATACGGCTAGCAATTCATAAGCGCCCGCAGACTTTTTTCTCAGGGGGGGGCAAAATTGTGTATATATATATATATATATATATATATATATATATATATATATATATATATATATATATATATATATATATAAATGTAAATGCGAAGATTTACTTCCTCGCCAGTGCAGCGAAAAGGCCGTGAATGAAAAATAAAAATAATGAGTACTATATATATATACAATTTTACCCCCCCCCCCCCCTGAGAAAAAAGTCTGCGGGCGCTTATGAATTGCTAGCCGTATGTTTCAGGCAATACATTATAGCTTTGTTCCCTCTTATAGTCTCTTTAAAATGGATGACTAGGCCGAAGCCCGCCAAGACTTTTTTAAATACATGAAGAGAAAACCGGATTTTTGTTTTACTTATAGTAATAAAATTAAACCCTCTTCGGCATGTTGTATTAGCAGCTAAATGTGATTTCGGAGTACACAACACTGAGTGAACTATACACTCATCATTAAAAAAGCGGACAAGAAAAATTTGGATCAAGTTTGATGCTAAATAACTCTTATAATTTTAGACCGTTTTCATGAAATTTTTGGTAGATGTGTAGACGCATTTATCAAGATTATCACCTTCTTTGACAGATTTTGTCATGCATGATATTATACCGTGGGAAACAAACGTTACTGTTTTTTCATTAAGTTCTAAACACCCTGTGGAGAAAGTAAGGCGATGATGTCCCAGTGCATTTCATATGGAAGTCGCATCTTTGCTCAACGTTTTGTGTTTTTCTTTCCGATATCTGTTCTTTTTGAGACGATACAGTTTTTCAAGAAAACTCATCATCATCAAAATCATACATGTCAAAATTTTTCTTAAATCGAAAATCAGTTAATCTTGATAAATGCGTATACAATCTACCGAAAATTTCATGAAAAACGGTCTAAAATTACCAAAGTTATTTAACATCAAACTTGATCGAAATTTAATTGTCCTTTTTTTTGGCGCAGTCGGCGCGAGTCACTGTATCTCACCGATACAAAATTCACTGCTGTATGTATAGGGACTGATTTTAAATGTGCAACGTGGTCTGTTCTTCGGAGATCGTGGGTGAAGCCTGCCAGATGAAGGATAGGGACCAAGATATCGCAATTGCAGGAGGACAGCTGGACCAGAATCAAAAATAGTTCCTTTCGCCAAAAGCAAAGAAAAACTTGGACAAAAAAAGTCAAAAACAGATAAAAAATCACATTACCATTTCTTTCTATATCCGTGCGGTAGCATGACTGTACACTAGTGCGGTAATGTTTACATTACAGCACTAATGCTGTAATAAGATTTTGTCATTGTTACGTTCACCTTTACGTATACTTACATACATGGAAGCCATGGCGATAAATTTTCATAAACATTAAATTTGTATATCAGGTAGAAACAAAACTTATTTCGTACGCTTTTTTTATTTCTACATTATACGGTTTCTTGCCGCACTCATATGGTTGTAATACTCGCTTTTGGCTCTTAAGTTTTATTGCTGTTACGAACTTTTATTTTAAAATGATTTTATTCGGCTATTTAGCTCGTTTAACCGAGTTTCATATTTGTGCAGTAGAGACGTATTTGCTACATATTACGACCCTATCATAGTCATTTTACATTTTTTTGGGTAAAAAATGTATATGAACAAATTCCCCTGTGTTTAGAAATTATCAGTGCCCACAGTACATACATTCATACAAAACATATACATTAAAAAGATATATGTGTAGGTATTTCTTCTTGTGAAAAAAATTCAGTTATCTGGAAGCCAAAAATATTTTTTGATCAAAAATTTAAGTCACTGTTTTCTCTGTATCCATATTATATTAATATCATCGATGTGAACTTCATAAAGCAGTAAAACAACAAACTACCTACCTAAAAGTTCATGGACTTCATAATTAACATCCGGTGTAGCAACTATATATCAAAGTCCCCATGCATATTAGATATAAGTGTATTGCGCCAAATCGAGGTTCTATGTCATACATTAAAAATGAATACGAATCCCGGCTTTTCCTACCAAACCATAAATTACACACTGAAGTTCACAAATTTCTTGTCTAATTGCTAATTCACCACTTAAGCATAATCTATAGGACTACGCGGAATTCATCTGTGTAGGAAATAAATCGTCTTTCCTACACAGATGAACACAAATAAATAAAAGAGGTCCAAGCCACATTACACGGACCAACTCCAGGCAGTCCAATTATATAAAACACAAAATGAGTAAGCAATAAATTATTGATAAATTACACTTTTAAGTACTAGTAAAATAGTAATAAATGGGAAATTTCTTCGGTCTATTGGTAATATAATAAATGTAAGTGCAAAGATTAACTTATCTTGTCTTGTCTAATTGCTATTTTCACCACTTAAGCGTAATCTATAGGACTACATGGAATTATCTGTGTAGGAAATAAATCGTCTTTCCTACACAGATGAACACAAATACATAAAATAGGTCCCATTAAGCCACATTACACGGACCAACTCCAGGCAGACCAGTTATATAAAATAAAAAAACAGCAAGCAATAAATTGATAATTTACACTTTTAAGTACTAGTAAAATAGTAATAAATGGCAAATTCCTTCGGTCTATAGGAAATATATGAAATGTAAATGCAAAGGCTAACTTGTTCGCAGGTGCAGAACAAGACGAACGTAAAATGAAAAATAATATAAGGACTATTTTTTGATTCTGGTCTGGGTGCCCTCCTGTTATCGCGGCTTCTGGGCTCTTACCTTTCATCAGGCAGACTCACATCCAGGGTGTCTGAAGAACAGACAACATTTTTACCCGAATCAAGAGATCTTATATCCATCGATCGGTTCGAATAGGATCGGTAAGATATAGTGGCTCGTGCCATCTAGTTAGCCCAGTTTAGATTCGCAATCAACGACCCCAAAACCCCTAATGTCAATTTTGGGTCACATCGAGAGGCAAAAAATTTCGTTTAATCTATTTTGCCCTACTACTAGATACTACTAAAACATACCCCTTTTTTTAGCTTTGCCTTGCTTGAAAAACAAATACTTATGTAATATTTATAGAAAGTACAACTTGCGTCTCTACGTACTTGGCAAATCATTAAAATGAACACTAATCAACGATAAAATATCAATACTAACAAAATTGCACACTTAAAACTTTGCAAAGAGCTGTAGTTTTATTACAATTTTTGGGCATACAACCAACACAAGTCATTAGTTATACCTACTTCTGCAGTGTTGCACTAGAAGTATATACCTCAACTATTGGTGATTGATTTTTCTTAGGAAAATGTTGAAATTTGTTGCCTCTGTCTTAAATTATGGTTAATAACAGAAAATAAATTATTCTTAAAGATTTATAATAAGTCTGGCAACGTTATACCAAATTCAATTGTTTTTAGTTTTTTCGCGCGCAATTTTCCGTCAAACGAACACATATGTCAGCCAGGTGCGGCGAACATGGGCGAGGTTTAAGATGTTTTTGAAAATTTTTAAAATGTTCGATTTAAGAAAAAAAAAGTATTGGGTATGTCTGTAGACTACCCCCTGAGTCAACCATTCCAATATATGCAGTAAATTCCATAACACACTGTATATAAATTGGTTCTTATCTTGACTAGTTTTGGTTTTGGATTTTAGGAGTTGTAATTTCGGTTTGAGCAGCAATGTATAGCCAATATCTTTCTGGTCTAGGATTGTACTTTAAAGTTACTTTCGCAAAAGTTCACAAAAAAAATATGGCGAATTATTTAAACTGACAGATTTGTGATTTAATTTTATAATTGTTCTTTTCTGTACATTCTACAACGTCACCAATCTAGATATCGAAGCAATAAGTATTTTTGTAACAATATATAAAAAAACACGTAGTTTGGGTTGCTTATTACTTGAATTGAATCGTAAAGGGAAAATAAAAGAAAAATACGAATCTCCCACGATGAACCTACAGATTATCTTGTAAACAACAGATATTGATTTAAAAAATATTGCACACATTGGCTGCCCTGCAAAATTTTGCCGCGCTAGGCTTCAGCGTAGCCATTCTACACAATAAACCCGGCCCTGCGCCTATGTGACCACGGAACGTAAAAACATGCATTATTGCATGATGTACACTGTATACTGCCGAAAAAAAATACAGGAAATGAAGCAACACAAAATTATTCGCCTAACAAATTGAAAGAAGCTAGGCATATAGGCATAATAATATACAATTTTAGAAAGGTGTTACCAGAAAGAAGTCAAGAGCTGTACCGAGAAAGTATTTTAGTATAAACAGTTTTAGTATAAAAAGTGCGACACTGGCATTTAGCTTGTGCGCCTAAATTTTCTATTCGTAAACAATTACTACAATATGGTCTTGTTGCACAAAGTACTATTTTACATACCTGTACATTAAGCGTATTTGCCGATCTTGAACCCATTCAGAATCTTAACAACCGACGCTACCAATTTTGGGATTTACCATCTCTATGCGACCTCAGCAAAAAGCAATAAATTAGAGCAGGCTGGCAGCATTTTAAGTGGCTAGACAAAATGGTAAAATGTTTTATTAGAATAATATTAGATTGCTAAGGTTTCGCTTTACATTTAAAAAATTTAATTAAATACCCACTGTTTGTTCAAAAAACTATAGTTAAAGTTGAAATACATTGCGCACGAAAAGAATTGATACACGGGTATAAACAGCTCTTATGTATGTATTTTATCAAAGGACGCTTCAGACCATTAATTTTACGGGTTTTCAAGTTTCTAAAATATTTTTAATAACTATATTATTAATTTAGGGCTGTTCATAAAAGCTGGGCATAGAAGGTAAATTAACCAGCAGCTGATAGTGTACTCTTGGCAACACTTCTAAACTTGCGCGCGAAAATAAGCATACCCACGGCAGATTTTATGTCTTACGTCCTTCCAATAAAGCTTGTAATTGCCTGCCACCTTAGTTATTTCGGTGAAATCTGCTGACTTTAGTATGGCGACATATGTCACGGTTGTGAAATATATAAATCATGTAATTGTAATAACCGGATAATGGCGTCATTTGGGTCAACAAACAAAAAAGGAAATAAAAAAGAGAAAGAATAAAAAAGTCTATTCATAATACTGTTGGCAAAAATATAATAAAAAAGGCTGGTAAATGGGAGGAAAAGAGACGAAAAAAACGAAAGGGAGAGCACAAACAAACGAAAAAAGACAAAAAGAATATCTGGAATATGAATACTTAAGAAGTGACTCTGCAGAATCTGATGAAGAGTTTGTCTTGTGTAAGTGGTCAGAAACATGCTAACACAATTTATGTGTACCTATACGTTTTTACAATGAAAATACTTATCTACGTAATTATAAGAAAGGATAAGAGATGACTAATAAGACTTTTAACATTTTTAGTCTTCCGTGAAACGGAATACTTATGGAAGCACTTCGGTGTCCGTTCATGTGTGTCACAGACGACTTACTCTGAAACTATTCGACGTAAAAATTTGAAATTTAGTACAGAGATAGCGTGCGGTGGCCTAATTATATAGACGTGAAGTATAAAATGTTAAGTTTTGATTCTGGGGGTTAATTCAGGGGGTAAATTGGGAAATGGAAAAAAAATTCAAAGGCATCGTGTAGGATGTCAAATGAAAGCTTATTGAAGCACAAATTCTATAATATGTACAGGGTGTTTCATTAAGGGTGATGAGGTACCATATCTCAGGAATTAATACTCCAGGAGGTTTGGAAAAAAATCCAAACAATGAAAGTGGCCAAGAGAAATTACTGGAAATAATTTTTAAGTTTCTAACTCTGCCGCTAGGGGGCGTAATTGCTGTGGTCATGTAAAAAAAGACATTCTTCTGGAAAATATCCCTAAAAAAAGCTATCAAAAAAATATTACACTGATAATTCTATTAGAATTCTACATCTTTTTGGATTAACACTTTTTGTCGTAAGATGTAAAATTAGGGCGGGAGAGGAGGGGAAAGTCTACTGATAAAAGTGTCCATAATTTGGGTTTGACTCAACCGAATTTGATGAATTTGGTCTCATTTAAGAAAGGAAATTTTTTTTTTAATTTTTCATGGCACGCTTGACCACGGACCTATAAAAACAATTGCTTTTTTCAATTAATATGACGCTAGTTATTCTTTTGGCTATAACTTCGAAACTAATGAAGATATCGAATCGAATTTTTTACATTTTCTCTTGCAAATTTATTCTACTTTACGATTATGATATAATAACTGTCATTCTATTTAAAATTTCGGAGAAAAATTGAAAAAAACAATGAGTTTTTCAAATAACGCCCTCTAGCGAGTGCCGCGAAAGTCAATGTAACACAGCTATTAGTTCGTTTAAATTAGCAAACCTTCCTTTCTTAAACGAGACCAAGTTCATCAAATTCTGTTGAGTCAAACCAAAATTATGGACACTTTTATTTTAGTGTAATATTTTTTGATAGCTTTTATAGGGATATTTTCCAGAAAAATTTCTTTTTTACATGACCACAGCAATTACGCCCCCTAGCGGCAGAGTTAGGAACTTAAGATTATTTACAGCAATTTCTCTTGGTCACTTTCCTTATTAGGATTTTTTTCCAAAGCTCCTGGAGTATCAATTCCTGAGATATGGTACCTCATCACCCTTAATGAAACACCCTGTATAAATAATGTATTTTTTTATTCGTTTTTTTTGTAGGGAAAACGCTTAAAAGTTGCTGTCCCCCACCCTTATGACCAAAAGGATCACTCAGAAAAATCTGAAAAAAATCACGAACATTGGGACTTAGTTGTAGATTGAGCCAAATCAGGATTGAAAAACTCTAGCACGATCAATTGTTATAAACAATTTAATTGTTTATTTCGTTATAACTGCTAAACCATTGGCTTTAGAGAAAAAGTTTTTGGGCAAAAAATATTTCTCACGATGTAAGGAACAACGTTTGTCCTTACAAGTTTTTCAAAATTTTAAATTTGGCTCAGTCGAAAGGCGAGTGCATTACTATTAATAATTTAAGTGGCGAGGTGATTGGGTCGGAACACAAATTGTGCAAGTAGGTATAGCTTGCACTTGTCCGATTTTTTCTTTGGTGATGTTTTTAAAAAATTTTAATCTAATTTGGAATAATCTGTAACCTACATAATATGTATCTCATTTTATTTACATTATTTGTATTATATATATACACGCATCCCCCGCGGGGGTCCGGGACTTGGGAACCCGGAAGTTCGTTTATGGCTACTGGTAGGAGGGCTCATGTTCCTGAGTCATCTATTGCGACTTGCTTTGAATAACTAATCAAGCTGTCGAGCGTCCCCCTCTCAGGGGCGCTCACGCGCTCCTGATGAGTCCCAGAAAGGACGAAACAGCGAACGAAACAACGCCATGTACATGTGGAGTGTAGAGAGGTGAATGAGTTTGGACCCTACGCGAACCCCGGAGGGGGATCTTTAGAGACTCTAGCCGAAAGGTAAAGAGCTCCGTAGCAAGGCCGTAAAAACCCGTAAACCCCATTCCTTGCTCATAAGGCAAGACTGCATGTGGAGGATAGGCGGCACACGAAAGTGATGAGCCCGGCCGTCCTGCATGACATGGAAGTTATTGTTGTTGTTTCGTATGATGTTTTCCTTTTCTGGTTCGCAGTATGACGACTCGCTATTGTTATGGAATTGGTGAGAAGTGTTCACAGGTTTGTGACATATATATATATATATATATATATATATATATATATATATATATATATATATATATATATATATAATATTTTTAACGATTTTATTACTAATAATTAAAAAGTATGACAATCTCACAATCTCAGGGGGGCACGGCCCCCCTGCGGGCGCCCATGGCTAGCATGTTATGACCGTTGAGAATAATTAAAGTGTTAAATATTGTACTTATATAATATACAAATAGACTGAAGGTTCATACATGAGAAAATACTAAGATGCTACAGATTATACAGTGACGGACAAAATTAAAGCAACTTTCTTATTTTTCGTTTAAAATTTTAACCCTTTTCAATTTTATTTTTGTATTACCCGGTATACAAAAGAACAAAAATAAAACACATTGGCAACAATAAAAGTTTTATTACTGTCACATTTTCCATTAAAACTAAAAAATGTATTTTCCCCGCGACAAAATTAAAGCAACTTTCATTAATTTTAGTACAAAACTGAACAAAAACCAAACTAATTTAATATTTAGTCCAATAACCATTTTTTTGTGAATTCTTCGCATCTTCTGGGCATTGAGTCAATTAGGATCGCGATGGTTTCCTCGTCTATCGACTTCCAGCACTTTCAACCTCTGTAAATAGTTCGCTATTTGTAATATTTTTAGCTCTAATTTTTTTTCAACAATATCTCATAGGTTTTCGATGGGATTTAAGTCGAGTGATCGGGGTGGCCACTTCAAAACACGAATACTTTTCACTAAAAACCATCACTGTCTATGCTTGGGGTCATTATCATGTTGGAAAATGAACCTTAGAGGCATTTCCCACTCGGCATCAGGAAGCATAGTGTTTTCTATTATATTATGATAATCATATTGATCCATTTTTCCATGTATCCTTAAATTGGACCAACAACAAAAGCTGAAAACATCCCCACACCATAATATTGCCACCCCTATGCTTTAATGGACTGACGCATTTTTCCTTTAGGAGGACGTATCCATCTCCTACCATCTCTGCCAAAAATGCAGAACTTCGTGTCATCAGAAAAAGCACCTTTCTCCAATCCCTGGCAGTCCACTGTCTGTGGTGGGTAACGAACAACAACCATGCATCCTTATTTTTCTTAGAGAGAAGGGGTTTCTTGGCGGGTCTTCTCCCCTTTAAGCCTACCTCGACCAGACGACGCTGAATGGTTTTTGTAGATACATTAACGTTGCCTAACGAGGCTAAAATTTGAGGTGCAGACATCCTCGGGTCACTTTTACTCATGCGTTTTATGCGCCGATCTAATTTTTTTGTGGGTTTTCTATGTCGACTACCTCTTTCTAGGTGTACTACACGGCCGCGAATACGAAGTTTTTTAATACTTTTAGAAACAATGTCTTTTGTCACATTAAATCTTTTACTAATATTAAATTATTGTGGCATTCCGGCTTTATTCGCGATAATGATTTTTTGTTTTAAGTCCGTAGAATAGTGTACACCACGAGGCATTTTTATATATAAACGCAGTTGTAATTTGGAATTAAAGTAAAACTACACTTAATTTTCTAAATAAAGCTGCTCTAATTTTGTTCGATATTTTATGCAATTTTTTTTAAAGTTATAAAAATTGAGATAAGAACTTAACAATAACATGCAAAAATATTTAAATTTTTTTGTTAGATACAATAAAATCATTTGAAGTTAGAAATTTACCCGGCGGTTAGCGTCATAAAATTATTTAAATCGCTTTTAAACGTTGCTTTAATTGCGCTAATTGCTTTAATAACGATAACTAATATTTAGAAATGGGAACAGTAACATTTAGCCGCCACCGGTATTTAATTTCTACTAGAAAACAATAAATGGCCGTGGCGGTTGGTGAAATTTCAAAGTTGTATATCTCTGTTCCTACTTACAGGACCCATACCAAATTTAGGGTTTTTAATAGTGATCTCACAGGGGATGTTTTGGTAAAAAAAAAAAAACATTTTGTAATTTGCTAAAAGAAGTTGGATTTTTGCGCAACCTTCCCTGGGAAAACAATGAACACGTTTAGGTATTTTTTTATTAGTTTTTTTTAAACAAATTTTACATAATT
Organism: Philopedon plagiatum; assembly: GCA_963971165.1. Taxonomy (NCBI): domain Eukaryota; kingdom Metazoa; phylum Arthropoda; class Insecta; order Coleoptera; family Curculionidae; genus Philopedon; species Philopedon plagiatum. The sequence goes on along the minus strand of OZ020190.1, from coordinate 41,635,822 downwards.
TTTTGGAGAAATTTTAAATTTTAAAAGAAAAAATGTGTTAGTAGGAAGTTACAGTCATTTGAATTTTTTAAAATTATATATTTTAGGTTTATAAAAATTCAAATGACTAATTTTCTACTAACATATTTTTTTGTCTTAAAATTTAAAATTTATCGACAAAATGATGTAAGATTTGTTTAGAAAAACTCAAAAATAAAATACCTAAACGTATTCAGGTTGCGCAAAAATCCAACTTTTTTTCGCAGATTACAAAATGTTTTTTATTCTTTACCAAAACATCCCCAGTGGTCTCACTATTAACACCCCTTGGGTACGGGTCCTGTAAGTAGGAACAGAGATATACAACTATGAAATTTCACCGGCCGCCACTGATAAATGGTATCAAGCCTTGAAAACATTTTTTCGAAAAGGAACCAAAAAGGGAAAAAAGGAAATTTTAAATCAAATATACACACATCAAAGAAAAATTATGAAATAAAAATCTCAATAAAATAATAAGTAAATTATTAACAAAATTAGTGACAACGTATGTCGAAGGACGCACTTCTGATTATAAATTTGTTGTTGCATAACAGTCATTAGGTTTATTATATGAGCTGTTTCTTGGGTTTGATGATTAATTATTGGATCGTTCAGACAAGAAATGTTAGTTAATAGAAATTTTGGTTACTTCCAGAGATTTTAAGGCATTTAATCTTGTACCTGTAGACTTGTTATGTAGCATTTTAAAATTTTTATCCATATTAAAATTATGAAGATTTTACCTAAATGCATCCCGAAAGCAGGCCTCTTACCGTTAGGTGATTGGGTTTTAATTATCTTTAATTTTGTATATTACCATATACCACTTATTTGTGGTCCCTTTAACCGTGTAAAAGAGGGACACCGGCCTCGCTTGAGAGGAAAACTAGGGGCTTTTTAGCAGAAGGCTTAGTTGCATTTTATGGAATAATTTTTTTTCATTACAGGATACTTAGCATCTGGCGGATATTTACATGGCCTAATTGCATTTGCTTGAGTTGTTTCTTTAAATACCATTTTTAACATAAAAAAATATACCGATAAAATACATTAGACATTAATTATATAACAAGATCTTAATTGATAGTAGCTGTTTAACTAACTGCTTATATTAGATGGATAATGTATTACTAAAGGGTATAATAGGCCACGCTATTATAAAGAACATCTAATATAAAGAATATGTTGTCCCTCAGCGGAGCCTCGCCGCCTTCAATGAGACAGTGGATGATATTCTTTGATATCACATTGACTTGACTCATTCATTACCAATATATCTTTTAAGCACATACATCTGCCGTTGAGTGGTGCTGTACAATTGTACAAAGAACTATCCAAACTCTGCTGAGGAATTCAAAAACAGCAGACAATACAAAATTTTGTAGTGAAACAATATTCATGTTTCAATAATTTAAAATGTTATGCTGTGTGAGATTGTTAACGATAAAATTTTTAGTCGTTCTATATTGTTAATGCTGTCTAAAAAGTACTAACATAATAATTCGCTATCAAGTTTCAAATGCTCCTAAGCTTTTCCATTTAACCAACTTTCAATGTGCAGAAATTCCAATATATAGATTTAAATTCCAGACAAACTGAATGTTTTTTAAAACCACAAGCTTGAGGTCTAATATATAAAGTATTTGATTCCGAAATGTAGGTTGTTGGATTTTTCGCGCTGTACTATGCCTTTAAAATAAATTGAAAAATATAGGTTCAGAACCATAAATAAACATAAAAACAACACCGAGTTAAGAATACTTGTTGGTCCCTAAATATTTAAAAACTAAGAATCTATGGACGCTCATAAAATAAATATTTAAACAGTCTAACATAAATTTTACTTACATATACTAAGCAAAATCGAGCAAAATCCGTCCTTGTTTGTAAGGTAAAGTAGGCCAAGGGACAACGGATTACTGGGTGAATACGATCGAAAAAATGTAAATTAAGTCGTTGTTTTAATAAGATTTGCCCTACCATTCAATTTTCCCTGGCTTAAGTCGTTGATTGTTACATTTGACGCGTGTGCACACGATTTTTAAGTCGCACGTCTACGTACGAGAACTTGTCGTATGATCTTCTGGTTAGATTGTGCCCGTTTTTAACGCGTGTAGTCGCTAGCTTTTGATACTTTTTATTTATTGGAAAATACTTTTTTTTAATTTATAATTTTTGATAACAAAAGGAAATATTGAGTCTTCTGAATACTACACTTAGAATCGTTTTTCAGTATGCATTTTGAGAGACTTTATAATTTTAAAGGGTTTTTAATGCGACAATGACAACTGTCATAATATGTGATAATTAATAAAAAAAAGCAATTTGTTTCCAGTCAAGAATCGTACGACTCTGTACGCGGCGTCAGGCTAAAACTCATGCACTGTAAACAAACACATTTGAATTACTAACAACCGGCTGGAGAAAACTTTTAATCAAGCGTTAAATCCTCATTCATCGTTAAAAACACAAGATATGCAGTTTAACACAGCGTTAATTTTTTTTCTTTCTGCAACTGCCCAAATTTTTAACTAATCAATAATTAAACTGACAATTGCCACTAGAAATCCTAGAAGTTGTTTACTTGTTCATTTGTTTTTAACGAAGAGAGCACTTAACGATGTATTAAACTAATTACACAATAATGCTATAATTAAAGTCATGTATTTGGTAACATTTTTGATAGAATATTGGTTACTTTGGCAAAATTTTATGTTCCAATACAAGAAATTGAAAGAAAAGTCCTTCCTTTAATATTTTAAAATAAAACTATATACACTTTTATTGCAGATGGGCATCTTATTTATTAAAATTCAAAGAGACTGGTTCAGTCTGTAACAGAGAATTTTTTAAAGGTTAATTAGTACATGTACACAGAGTAAAACAGCAAATCTGAAAAAAATATTAAAGTTAAAAATCAAAATTTAAACAAAACTTTAAAATGTGTGTTCTGATGAAATATCAGTTGAACATGGATTTAATATATACTACATAATATTTGCATGAATTCATTGAACGAATAGTTTGCTTAAGATATCAGCACACTCCTGGTTTTTAAAGTGGTTAGTGGATCTATTGCCATATGTTCAATCTACGGATTGCATTGTACCAGATTTTCCCTGGGTGGAGTCGTTTTTTTTTTGGTTAATTCTAAATGTGACTAAGAAATATGAGTGGCACACACAAATCAGCATTATCTGATAAGGTAACATTGTCTTTTGTTATATTTGGCTCTTTTACATAAAGTACAAATAGAATAGCGAGTTCTAAAATGTCATCGTTTTCGATCTAGGACTGCTTTTTGTAGAGTGAAAATAGCCAACTAAGCTGATCTATCGCCAAGATACTCTACTAAGCCCCAGTAAGATATTGTTATCTTTGTCTAATTCCATGTTAATTATTTCGATAGTTTTGTAATGACCAGGTCCTAATCTAGTCCTAAACCAGTGGTAGACTTCTATTGGATCCCTGGGCTTAAACCCTATGGTTGCCCTTCCTATGATTTTACGGCTTTATCGTGCATACTATCATTTTTAGACTACTCTGGGGTTGTTCTCGAAATCGCATTTCTTATTCCATATTTTTATTTAAGTCATTTTCATTTCATTACTAGCAAATATGGATCAAGTCAAATAGTCCTGTTGTACTTATGTTTTAGAGTCAGATAAAAAATAAAGGAGCCCAGAGATGATAGCGAATTTCGCTGCGGTTTTTTCATCATTGACGCTGACAGTGATGAAATAACCGCATCTGCTTCGGCAGTAAATATTCGCGTTTGTCTGAGTTCCTTAACTCCGCACAGTTGTAAATACTTAATCGACTTTCAAACACGTTCGTTTAGCCTATAGTTTTCATGATTTCACAATAAAAATCAAGATGGTTAACTTCTTGAAAATTTATTTGCCACTTTCAGTTTGAAACAAATTATTTCAGAGCCTACAAGAATAGAAACGTCACTAAAAATAATTGATCATCTTTATATAGATGAAAATATCAATATCACAGATTCTGGTATATTCAAAACACAATTAATAATAAATCCTTCGGGAAATTCTCTAACTGATCATTCAATGGTACTTTGTAAACTTTTATTAGAAAATAAATCTCCTAGTTCATTAAGGTACTACAGAAATTTTAAAAATATTAATTTTGATTTATTTAATGAAGATTTAGACCAAATTGATTGGAATGCAATTGAAAACATTAATAATTTTGATACTAAAATTGAAACATTTAACAATAATATCCTACATTTATTTAATAAACATGCACCAGTTCAAATAAATAAAAATAAAAAAACAAATTCATGGATTAATTCAAATATAAAAAATTTTGCAAAATTAAAAAAAAAAGCTTTCAATAAATATTGTAAAAATAAATCTGAATCAAATTGGAAAGATTATGTAGAAATAAGAAACTTTCTATCTAAATTTATAAAGAAAGAAAAGCAAACATTTATAAAGAATAATATAAATCCAAATAATCCGACACTTTTTTGGAAAAACTTGAAAAAATTTAATATTAATTTAAAAGAATCTAAATTAGTAAATGAATATCCTTGTGCACAGGTACTAAATAATCATTTTATAAATTATGTAACAAATGGATCACCAAATCAAAATTTACTATCTTTTTATTTGAATAATAAGTCTTCTAAAATTGATAAAGATGTGTTTCTAAATTTAAAACCAATTACGAATTATGATATTGTTAAAATATTATCAAAAATTAAAACAGAATCATGTGGAACAGATGGTATTACTTTACGCATGTTAAATCTGTGTATAAGTAATAATTTTTTCAATACTATTAAACATATAATAAATTGTTCTATTTTAAATAATTATTTTTCTAATATCTGGAAAACTAGTTTAGTTATACCGATTCCTAAAATTCACAACGCAGCAAATGTAGATGATTTCAGACCAATTTCTCTACTTTCTACATATAATATCTAAAATTTTATAACGTATAGTTTTTGACCAAGTAATAGAGTATTTAAAAAAATATGATATTTTACCAGAGAACCAATCAGGTTTTAGAGAAAATTTTAGTACATCTACTTTACTCTGTAAACTTAAAGATGATATTTTAGAAAATTGGGATTCAGGTTTTGCTACTAATATAGTCTTTCTCGATTTGGCTAAAGCCTTCGATTCTCTAAATCATGAAATGTTATTAGCAAAGCTTAAATATATAGGTTTTAGTCAAAAATCTTGTCAGTGGTTCAAACATTATTTATCTGACAGAAAACAAGTAACCAAAATTGCAAACGAATACATTTGTGACATTTCAAATTCACTGCCGATTTCTAGAGGTGTTCCACAAGGATCAATATTAGGCCCTTTATTGTTTATTATATACACTTTTGATTTTCATTTATCAATTAAACACAGCAATCTTTTAGCTTTTGCAGATGATAGTCAAATATACCACTCAATCAAATACACAGATTTTGTTCAGCCCTATAAAAGAATACTAACTAATTAAATTTAGTTAAATAAATCAACTCTGCCTTAAGGAAGAGAGCGCGCCGAAGAGCAAGAGAGAAAAAGACCAGTTTTTGTTTTTAGTTTGTTGTTGATAGTTACAAGAGAACATGTCGTTCTTGTCAGTTTTATAATTATTTTAAAATAAATCACATTTCAAGCAATAAGTTAGTGTTATTGCAAATCTTCATACAGTCCACAAGTTAGTGCGTATCCATATTCATGGTCCAGTCGAGCCGATGTGATTTATTTACGAAAATTTTCAAATAAATTTGAAAAACTTCAAAACCATTTTGCCAACGTCAAGCCACGACGTTTCCAAGTCAGTGACGACGATCACCTGTGGGAAAGGACCTTCGCTGGTGACATCCAGGCCGGATCTATCTGTGAGTTTATTCCAATTTGATTTGCTAGACTTAACTAAGACCTGACACGGTTCGCTTACCCATTTTTTCTTGATTATTGCTAGACGTAGTAAAATGTCGGAAGATTTAAATAAACTTAATTGTAAAAGGGGCCAGTTGAAAGGCATTTTAACTAGATTCAAAACATTTCTTGACACTCTTGACACTGGAAACCTTGATCAGGTCAAGGTTACGCAAGTTAGTGCTAGGTTAGAAAAAGTTCAACCAATATTTGATGAGTTTTTACAATGTCAGAATGAAATTGAATTGCTTAGTCAGTCTGGCGAAGAGACTCGTACAGATAGTACCGATTTGGTCACTTTTGAGAATGATTATTTTGATTTAATTTCAAAAGCCTCTGTTGTAGTTTCAATATTTGAGGCAAAGCAAAATCGCTCTGACAATATTTCGATCGCTGAAAGTAGTGCTTCTTCAAGAAATGTTCAAGGGTGTACCTTTTCGGTAAAGCTTCCCGAGATGAAACTACCCAAATTTTCAGGTTCTTATGATAAGTGGTTGGAGTTTAGAGATGCATTTGTTTCCATGATTGATAAAAATGAATATTTAGATTCTATACAAAAATTTTATTATTTGCGGGCTCATCTTGAGGGAGAAGCTGCGCAAATGATAGAATCAATAACAGTTACTGCACAAAATTATGACGTGGCTTTTTCGCTACTCAAGCAAAGATATGAGAATAATCGTTTGATCATATTTAATTATGTTAAGGCTTTATTTGAAGCTCCAGCAGCGACTAAAGAATCATATACGGATTTACGTAACCTTTTCGATACCTTCAACAAAAACTTGCGTAGTTTACAGGTTCTAGGTCAAGCCACTGACGAATGGTCGATTATGTTGATCTATCTAATTACTAGTAAATTCGATAATCGTACCAGACGTGATTGGGAAGCACATAAGTTCAATGGTGACTTGCCCACTTTGCACGATATTAATGAATTTTTAAAAGGAAAATGCGAATTACTAGAAAAGCTAGAAGTCGCTAAAATTTTCAGTAGTACCACTAAGCCTCCGTGGTCTCATTATAAGAATAGACCTGTTAATGCATTGATTTCATCACAAAGCAACAAATTTTCTTGTTTTTACTGTAAGAATTATCATTGGATTTTTAAATGTATTTCGTTCGCAAAATTAGACATCAATAAAAGAAATAATGAAGCAAAAAGATTAAAGTTGTGCTTAAACTGTCTTAATCCTAATCACTCAGTTAAGGAATGTCCAAAGGCTCCATGCGAAAAATGCTCAAGACACATTAACTCACTTTTACATATTGACGGACATTCAAACACGGACGATAATCAGTCTAATAGGCCTAGGCCACCATCTCAGCAGCAAGGAGGAAAAGCTAGCGACGCTGCGTCTGACGTTGCAAACAGGTACGCGGCCATCACACCATCGTGTGAGCGAAAGAGTACACAAAATCGCTTAAGCAATGAATTAGACAAAGACGCGTCGATAATAGCATCGTCTTCGCAATCCGCGTTGTTAGGTCAGGCAAATAAATATGCTTTATTGTCCACCGCCGAAGTTTTAGTTATAAACAAACAAAATGATGTTTTTAAAGCAAGAATTTTATTAGATCCTGGGTCGCAATCTAATTTTATAACGGAGAACTTTGCTAATAAAATTGGTGCATCCAAGCAAAGAGTGAATATTTCTATAACTGGTGTAGGAAATGAAACTATTTTGACTAATTATAAAACAAATGTACAAATAAAATCACGCAATGGCGGTTTTTCGAGGGAAATTACTTGTGTAATTTTACCAAAAATCACTCAGCCTATGCCAATGCATAGTTTTGATCCTAGTTTGATTAATATACCGGGTGATATTAAACTCGCCGACCCAGAATTTAATATTAAAGGAGAAATAGATATGTTAGTCGGTGTCAGCATATTCTATGACGTTCTTTTAATGAACCAAATTAAGTTAAATACAAATTTAGTGTTACAGTCAACCAAATTGGGTTGGATTTTTGCAGGTGAAATAAATAACTTTTCTTCAAGAAATAAATTATATTCGTTTCATTGTTCTCAGCAAATTGACGAAGAAATTAATAAAAATCTTTTGCGTTTTTGGGAGGTCGAAGAATGCGACAGTGTTGTCAAATACGACGATATTTGTGAGACACATTTTAAGGAAAAGTATACACGAAATACAGACGGACGTTTTGTCGTGAAAATTCCCTTTAAGGAAAATAAAAATTTGTTAGGAGATTCGAAACAAAATGCTTTAAAGTGTTTCGATTATTTAGAGCGACGCCTCTCAAAAAATAGTGAATTAAAGGAACAATATACAGAGTTTATGAGGGAGTACAAAGAATCAGGACACATGTCCTTATTAACTGACAATATTGAGCAACTTTCGGATGGTAATGCCGACGCTTATTATTTAAGTCATCACGCGGTTATTAAGACTAATAGTCTCACCACTCGTTGTCGCGTTGTTTTTAATGGATCCGCCCCCACAGATAGTGGCTTATCGTTGAATGATATTCAATATGCGGGACCTACGATACAAACCGACTTATTATCTATTATTTTAAATTTTCGAAAACACGCATATGTTTTAAATGCGGACATTTCAAAAATGTACCGACAGGTAATCATTGACAAACCAGATCGAAAATATCAGCGCATATTTTGGAGAAACGATCCGTCAGAAAAGTTACGGTGTTATGAACTTAACGTAGTAACTTACGGCTTAGCATTATCCCCTTACCTAGCAACACGATGTTTGATGCAACTTTCCTTAGACAATGAAGAGTTGTATCCGTTGGCTAGCAATGTCATTAAAAATTGTTTTTATGTAGACGACCTACTTACGGGATCGGATTCTGAGACTGAATTGTTACAAATACAAAAAGAGGTTAGTAAAATTCTGAAAGGCGCAGGTTTCGAGTTGCGTAAATACTTGTCAAATAAACCGGAACTATTTGAGCAGTTTGATGTCAATACTTCATTAGAAGCGAGTATTTTGCATCTTGGGGAAAATGAGAGTAATAAAACATTAGGAGTTTATTGGAACGCGCATAATGACACTATTGAATACCATGTTCAAAATTTCTCCAATTTTTCCAAGATAACAAAAAGATCCATACTGTCTATTACTGGAAAAATATTTGACATTTTAGGTTTATTGGGACCAATTATAATCCGAGCAAAAATTATATTGCAAATGTTGTGGAAAAATAAACTTTCTTGGGACGAAGACATATCGGGCGATCTTCGTAATAACTGGATTTTATTTTGCAAGGATTTATTACACATTAACAAAATAAAAATACCGAGACACGTGCTGTGCAGCAACCCTAGTTACGTTGAAATGCATACTTTTTCAGATGCGTCCGAGATTGCGTATGGCGCATGCGTATATATACGGTGCAAAATTAAAGAATTTGAATTTTCCTGTAGGCTATTAACAGCTAAGAGTAAAGTAACTCCTGTGCGTCCTGTAACATTGCCCAGGTTAGAATTATTAGGCGCAGTTTTAGCCTGCAAACTGGCAGAAAAAGTAAAAAGCTCGTTAACGATAAATTTTAACAGGTGTTATTATTGGAGCGACTCGACTATCACTCTCTGTTGGATTAAAGGTCTTCCTGAGCGTTGGAAAAAATTTGTATCTAACAGGGTGGGTGTAATACAAAATAAAACAAATGTTAATGATTGGTTTCATGTCAGGTCACATGACAATCCAGCTGACTTGATTTCCCGTGGAATGTCAGCGGAATCTTTAATAAACAGTTCGTTGTGGTTTGAAGGCCCAAACTGGTTAAAACTTGATAAAACCTGCTGGCTCCCAAGTGAAACGATCGTAGATCATGACTTACCCGAACAACGAATTCAAGTTAATTAAGTAGTCGCAAAAAACGATTGGGATATTTTTTATCAATTTTCCAGTTTAACAAAACTACAACGAGTAATTGCATATTGCAAGAGGTTTTTGTTCAATATTAGACATAAAAAGTTGGAACGTGTAACAGGAGAATTAGAGCCAAAAGAGATGAACGATGCTCTTATCACATTAGTGAAAATTTCTCAAGTACAGTCTTTTAGATCAGAACTAAGTGATTTAAAATTTAAAGGTTCGGTTAGTAACTCCAGTAATGTTTTGTCACTCCATCCTTTTTGAGATAGCGATATCATTAGGGTTGGGGGAAGAATTCAAAATGCCGACGTGCCATACTCTAAAAAACATCCGATACTTTTACACAATAAACATAAATTAACTGAATTAATTCTGACTAATGAACACGTACGTTTATTGCATTGCGGACCTCAGCAGGTACTTTACTCTGTTCGTGAGCATTTTTGGCCAATTTCGGGCAGAAGTTTGGCAAGACAGATAATTCATAAATGTATAGTTTGTTTTAAGACGAAACCAAAACCGTGCAATTATATAATGGGAAACTTACCGGCTGAAAGACTTAATCAATGCTCACCATTTTTAAATACAGGCTGTGATTACGCAGGTTATTTTATGTTGAAGGATCGAAAAACTCGTGGATATAAATTGATCAAGGTCTACGTCTGTATCTTTGTTTGCATGGCGACAAAGGCTATCCACTTAGAACTAGTCACTAGTTTAACCAGTGATGCTTTTTTGGCTACTCTACGACGGTTTATAGCTAGAAGAGGTAAACCTCTGAATATTTTTTCCGATAATGGAACAAATTTCGTCGGTGCAAATTCTGAAATACAAAATTTCTTGAAATCAAACAGCAGTGCCATAAAGCACAATTTAGCTAATGAAGGTATAAAATGGCACTTTATACCACCGCGCGCAGCGCATTTCGGTGGGCTCTGGGAAGCCGGGGTCTAGAGTTTTAAGCAACATTTGAAACGCGTTGCCGGAAACAGTAACTTAGACTTCGAAGACTTTACGACCGTACTACAGCAAATCGAAGCCATACTCAACTCAAGGCCCTTAAGTCCTCTATCTTCTAGTCCAGACGACGTCTCTCCATTGACGCCAGGTCATTTCTTGATTGGGAGACCCTTAGTTTCTCTTCCCGATCCTGATATAACTGAAGTGAAGGAAAATCGTTTAAGTAAATATCAACGTCTTCAACAAATGACTCAACACTTCTGGAAGCGTTGGAATAAAGAGTATGTGTCAGAATTACAAAATCGTCAAAAATGGAAGAAAAATGGACCTAATACTATCCAGATCGGAGATTTAGTTGTCATTAAAGACGACAATTTACCACCCCTTCGATGGAAATTAGCCAGGGTTGTCGAACTTTTTCCTGGAAAAGACAAAGTAACGCGAGATATCAATGTGCGTTTTAGCGACGGAAGCTGCGCGAAACGTGCGTTGAATAAAGTATGTCCGTTGCCGTTGGACAACAAATTAACTAGTAAAGACTAATACACCTAACCATGTTAATTTTAGATCGGACTCACTTCCTAAATTCTAAATAAAGTAGTTAGTTAACAAATGGAAAAACATTTATGTTTAACAATTTTTGATATGTTGAAATTGTATATTTCAAGGCGGGCGGTATGTTCAGCCCTATAAAAGACTATTTTAAATTTAGTTAAGTAAATCAACTCTGCCTTAAGGAAGAGAGCGCGCCGAAGAGCAAGAGAGAAAAAGACCAGTTTTTGTTTTTAGTTTGTTGTTGATAGTTACAAGAGAACATGTCGTTCTTGTCAGTTTTATAATTATTTTAAAATAAATCACATTTCAAGCAATAAGTTAGTGTTATTGCAAAACTTCATACAGTCCACAAGTTAGTGCGTATCCAGATTTAAAAAATAGTATTTCTTTAATCAATAAGGATCTTTTAAATATTTCAAAAACTATAACTGATCATGGATTAAAAATAAATGAAAATAAAACTAGCTTAATTTTAACTGGTCCTAAAACACTAATCACTAAAATAAAAAATAATTCTGATTTCAAAATTGTTCTTAAGGCTCTACAATGCGCACATTTTTAGAATGATTAACACCGTTTTGCTACTGCAGGATTCTGGAAAGGCTATTTAAAGTACCTCTCGGGACAAACTAAATTTGATTAGAGAAATATTTCTTTTTCTAAGGTATAGAGACGTTTTTCGAAAAAAGTAAAAAAATTTATGAACAAATTCTCATTAAATTTATGCATTTTTAGGCTTTTTTGAAGGTTAATATCATAGCTAATAATTTTTTTTTCAAAAAAAAACGCTCTATACCTTAGAACTTCCATGCCTTATCTTTACAGTTCCAAAAAATGGGACATTACAATTGCGTAGTAAGTCCGATATATTGCAGCGCGCAAGGCATGTTTTAGGCACATTTCGTTAAAATGTATGTAAAGTTGCCTACATACAGCTTGATTTATTTCCAGGCGACGTGAAACGAGAGATACGGGGACAGGATTATAATATACTAAGAGAAATAGGGTTCGATAGGTTGAAAAAAAGGTTTGGGCTATAATTTATGACAAAACTTTGGGTTTCTTGTATTGTCAGTGCCAATAACAGAATATTTGAGTTAACTGTAGAATGCTTAACTAGTAGTTTTGCTATAACTGTTAGATCTAAACATAAAGTCTTCTATTCCTTGGTAAAGACGGACAGGTTTAATAAAATAAAGCAATTTATGAATGTTCTTAGATGGAGACGGGAGTTTTATAAATAAATATAACAAATTCCATTTAGTTGGCGTATATATAAATTCAATAAAGGTACTGGATGAAATAAAAATTGTTTATGGATTATTTTTAGCTGTCGTATTATTTATAAGGCGGCAAAGAGGCTACTAAATATACATTCAACAGTATGCCACGCAAAATATTAACATAATTTTGTTGGTAGGTGTTATTATTATTTAAACCTCAGATAATCGCTTATTATCGCTGAAAATACAGGGTCGGCTTAATAATCTGCAGGAAGCGTTGGCGTAACTGTTGGTATTTGGTGAAAAATAAGTTTCTTCCGGGCTTTATGTTTATAGTTAATTAGTTTCATTGACGATTTGATCAGACATGGGAATTTGTGTTGCTTGAGGTGCGGCGCGAGCGCCAGGGTATCAGGGACTGAAAAAATACGTACATATACGATATATTGTAAAAATGTATAAATAATATATAACGGCATATAAAATAGTTACAGTAATGGTATACGAGGTAACGTCAGCTAACCAACATTATGGTTGTATGTCCGTCTGTTTGTCTGTATGGTTACCTTTTTGAAGTATTGTTGGCAAATCTGTCACAAAAATTATTTTAAAAAGATTAAAATCAAAGATCAAAAATTTTTTCATTTCAAAAAATGATTTCAATCAAGGGTCGTTTTTTTATTCTTTACCACTCCACGAAGGCCGTAGACCAAATGTAGGTACTAGTGTTTTGTATAGAAAAGACATTTCTATAAATCTATAAAAAAAACTATGATTTAATAAATCTTGTTTATATTTTAAATGATTTTAAGGAAAAATTTTATATTCCGTCTTATTCTGCGCTTCTAATAATAGGTATAATTTAACCCTGACAATATCCAAACGGCTTAACTGATTTTAACCAAATTTCGGTGATATGAAGGTAAGTATGTGTACAGTAAAAATGTTGACAGGTTACACGCATGCGCAGATGATGCTAACAGGGTAGACGTGCGTGTATTTGCTACAAAAGTACAAAAAACATGCGCAGTTGGTACTCAACGATTATTTCAATCATTTGCACAGAACTTACTGCGCATCTACAGAAGTAGGTACCACTGCCCACGCGCATTTGGAAATATGCGCCCAATCGTTGGACCAATTTCCAGCAGATGTGAAAAGGTTACACGCATGCGCCAGGTGCTAAAATGGTAGATATATACGTAGGTATATTCTTTACAAAATGCCAAAAAAACCTGCACAGTCAGCGCTATAACAATACCATAATGAATATACGCAGGACCTACTGAGCATATATAGGTGTACCTATTGCAATTTGCGTGTACCGATGTGTGCATGTGCACCAGGTACCAATTTGTCGGACTTACGTGCAGCACAAGTTAAAAAGTTAAACGTTTGTATAGCATGTGTTGAAATTTGGAGACATGCACAATAAGTCCTAACAGGTAAAGACCAGGCGCGGCAGGTGCCGCAAGAAGAGAGCTGTAAACTTAGACGCAAAACGTCATTTTGAAAATCTACTGTGATTGTCTTACCTTTTTAGGACGAATTACGTGTGTCTTCATCGGTTTAGCATTTCCTACGCGTGTGTGTAACGTTCCAACATCTGCTCGACGTAGATCGGTATTTTTGCACATATTTAAAAGTGCTCATGTGCAGTAGGGACCTACTTTTATAGATCCGCAGTAAGTTCTGCTGAGAATTATTCAAACGATCGTTAAGGACCGACTACTTAAAATACGCATGTATCTACCCTTTTAGAACCTTCTGCGCATGCGTTTAACCTGTCAGCATTTCCTGCATACATGTTTAGTATTTTAGTACCTACGGCGCATGTATGCATTTAGTCGTGATGAGAGAGCGCGAGGAAAGGGTATTTTTTATTAAAGAAACTGAGCAAATAAATTAACTACATGACATGGTCCACATAATTGACACAAAACCTATTATTAAATGTAATCGGAGAGGTATTGTTCTGGCTCTAACTAGGTGTTTATTTTCAACTAACAAATATTCAGAATATGTTTTATTCACTAAAACGAACTTTTGGAAATATTTTGAGAAGAATTAATACAAAGTTTAAAGCGGACCATGTCGGAATATGCGATTGTCCGAAGTATAATTATTATTAGATACCTTAAATAACGTTATACATATTATCATAAAATTTTTACTGAAAATATGGTTTAACAAGTAGGCAATGAGGCTTGTCTTATTATAGAATATATGTACAGTACTAACCTAAACTATAGAGAAATAACTTGCTTAGTTATTTATTAAGAAGTTAACGAAGCCCTGACTATTTCCGGAGGTATCCGAGAAAAACCAAAAAATTAATTTAATATTTCGTTTTTTTACGGTTTTATGACCGAAAATTTTGATACACCACGAGCACTTTCTCAATGTATTTTTTATTTTTGAAATTACCTTTTGACCTCACAAAACTAATGATGTGTCACAATTTTCACAAAGAGTTCTTTCAATTTTTTTTTTAAATAAAAGAGTAATAATTAAACAATAAGATTCACCTTTAATCTCCACACAAGTGAAAACACATAAAGCCAATATTGGTTATTGAACTTGTTGAGAAGTGACACTTAAAATTCGTCTTCGGTTAAAAATAGGTATGTTGATGCTGATATGTAAAAAACGAAAAGTAGTATCTAAAAAATTAAATTATTTTCATATGAGACCTTAAGTAAGTACCCTTGGTTTATCAAAATAATCAGTAATAAAGCTGTAGAAGAATAAAATACCGAATTGATTTTTTGGTTTTCATTGCAATATCTCCGGAAGTAGTTAGAATTTTTAGAATTTAATTCTAGCAAATTATTCAGCATTAAAACGTGCAACTTAATTTCATCAACTCTATCTCTTAGAACTGCCGAGATAGCAGTGTTAATGCATCGAATCTGTAACCCCCTGTATATAAGAGAAATTACGTAAATATCCCAACTAGCAAAGCAGAGTTTTAAAAGAAGCAACTTATTGTATAATTATCGAACAGCATCACAAAAATCATTAGAAGAGCTTTGTTTTGTACGTGGTGCATTATGGTTGCCATAATCTTATTCGTAACGAAAAATATTTTGTTTTATAATGGTTTTTACAGCTTGTATTATAGAACAAATGATTATTATTTTTACAAAATATTGGCTCTGATGTTTCCGTTGAAGAAAAAATTGTGTAAGAAATATTAGTAATAATATACTAATAATTTAACTCCTAACTGGGCAACTTCTAAATCTTGGCATCGCCTACATATTGCTGTCACATTAAAATTAATTTTAAATGCTAAAATATGTAACACTATAAAACCATTTTATCGCAAGCACTTTTATTTTACCCTAAAATATTCTATTTGATATTAAATGGTTTTATTATAATGAGCCATGTTTGAATAAAGATTTGTTGGTTCAGCGACTGCCTCGATTATGTAAAACTTAGTTGGACGTATGGAATTAATCAAATTAGAAACATACAGAAACCTAGATATTTATTTGAAAAAATTGAATTCAGGAATAATATTCATAATATTAATACTAGAAATCAGAACGCAATAGAAATACCTCAACATCATACTGAAAAATATAAGTCTTCGTTTAAATATACATCTTCTGTAATTTTTAATAATATTCCTTCTAGTCTAAGGGGCTTAAGCTATATAACTTTTAAAAATAATATAAAAAATTATTTAGTAGGGGTAGGATTGGAAGAATGATTTCTTATAAATCAAAATGCTACCTATTTATGCCAACTAGTATACTTCTGTCATTTTTTGGCTTTCTTTTTTACTTTTATCAATTTTATATTTATATTTAAATTATTTTTATTGGCATAAATAAACATTTTATTATTATTATTATTATTATTATTATTATTATTATTTTCTCCATGTATGTTTTCAGCTTTTGTATAATTCTATTTACTGGAAATATTACTTTCCTCCAGACATCAATAGGCTTATTAAATTTATGTGCTCTTGAGTAAGCTGTAATCTTTTATTTCCGGTTGACTTCACTAATCAAATACTTTCTTCTGGATATTCTCCCATGATAATCGCCTTGTTTAATTAAATTTCTGACAGTTGAGGGTTTCTAGTAATTAAGATCTCTGTTGCAAGTTTCGCTGCACTTATGGAGGGATAATGTTCAATATCTTTCTTGTATCTTGGAAACTTAATTTCTTTGCTTCTGCGAACTTAAGTAAATACTTATTTCTATTAGATTTATTTTTTGATCGATAAAAATTCTTGTGAAATTTTATTCAGAGGGTTCACCGGTAACTAGCATGTATAACAGGACAATAAAATCTATATTTTTTTCTTATTTGTGTTACACTGCCAGTTCTCAAGACTTCCTTTAAGTTTCCTGGACCTAAATTGTTTACTAAAGAAATTTTCTTCCATTTTTCTTTTTTTTACTACCAATACTATTGCTAAAACGCTTTACAGTCGAACAGGTTTATTACAATCATGAAAATTACGTGTTTGATAAGAGAATCTTAACCTCAAACATATTTTAGACAATATGTAAAATAGAATATGTGAGTTTTCTTACTGCGTCGCCGTAGAAAGTAGACTTATGGATAATGTAACTTTTGCAATACACCTACTGTTTTTTGTGCTTTTATAGAAACATTAAGGTTTCTTTAATTTGTTTTTTAAGCATAGGGTGAATCAAGGAGAGATGGTATTAACAAAAACTGAAAACAAATCCAGAACGTTAAAAGTTACTGGATAAAATTAAGATATTGGTTTAAATAAGATATAGAGTAAATCTTAGTGAAAACTAGCTTTGTTTTCCTCATATCTGCGCCATGTCACCACAGGGGCATGATGCAGTATTTTATACCCCCAAGCTCACATAATGAACTCCATTAAGTTCATATGACTGGCGTTTAACAAACTGTATTAGCATTAACAACACCGAAATATTTTAATAAAATGATGTTCGGATTTTCTTTACTGTCTGGGTTCTACTGTCCATTTATCTATTCCAAGGATTATATTTTGTCGAAATACTTTTAAAAAATACAATATTTATTACAAATTTTTACAAAATAAAATATACTCAATAAGGAGAGATGACTCATCACACTTTAACCAATTTGTTTACAGAAACGAGGTAAGTTGAGATTCGAAATACTGAAACAGTTGTTAGCTACAATAAAAAGCATTAAAACATAATAAACCTACACTTAAACATACCTACATGCTGTATGGACGATGCGAAAATTTTCAATTGTCGCCAAATTAAGTATGTCGACACTACAACCATTCAAAATAAACTGCAATTAACTGTAGCTTTCCTCGATTTACAACGTCACAATAACATTTTTACTGAGAACAGACTAGTGCGTATCTAAGGTCAGATTGAAAAATCAACAACGAAAGCCGCACTGATGCCTTTATATACCCTTTTGCTGGTTCTGGAGAATTCTGAAACATTTTAGAAGGATACAAGGAGCATTAAAAGAAGAAAATAGAAGACTGGTAAATTCTGGGCATTCTATCATGGTCGTTCCATGCAGAAAATATTAGAATCGAAAATTCTGCAAAGACGTTCTTTTATAGGCATAACATATGAAAATTAACCAAGGTATTAAATTAGAAACTAATATAAAATCAACCTAAAATCTCAAAACACACGAACATAAACTAAAACTAAAAAGTCCATACACTTCTGCGGAGTCCGTAACAGTATTATTTTGTCCTTCTGAAAAATATTATATTTCTGTCAAAAATTACTTTCTTACCCCACGGAACACTTCTTCTTGGCTCAACAAAGTATCACAAGAAAATTTAATTCCTCCCATGAGTTTAATATTCCTTGAGGATACACTTGTACAAGTACGCCATATAGTTCAATGTTCAGTGTTTTATTATTTTAAACTATATATACTTTTTGTAATTTAAATTCATATTTCTTTAGCAATTCTTAAAAGATTTTCTTATTGCCTATTTCTTAAAGTAAAAAATTAAACTGACTTTTTTTGCAGGGATCTATGATAAAAAGGGAATTACTCGAAAGTTCCTGAATAATAAATATATCTAAAGGATACGCGTTTGAGAGGATAATAAATAATGGCGTTAAAGGTAGGACATAGAAAGGGCTTACAACAGCAGTTTTCAATTTTCTCGCAGATGCTTAAGCCAGCCGTTAAATTGTAAATTAACTTCTTAGTTTTTATAGTCATAAAGCATTGACAATAAAGTAGAAAAGATGGTTTCTCAATTTCAGTAGGATTTGATTACAATAAGCAGAGACAATTTTTAATATACTGGCATATTATTAGTCAATTTTACGAACAAATATCCGGGAAATTTAAAGTTACTATGTTAGCATGAAAATTCATGAAACTATTTAATAATAACACCAAACCTGTATAAATCTTCAGTAAATTTTATTGTTAAACATGACAATTATTGTCTCGACACGCAGTGTCTTCGTCGTATTGTTGGTATAAACTAAAAACTGGTCTTGTATATGTATCAACTACTCAACAAATTTACCTAAATTTTCACAACCGAGTAAATGTTTACAATGCCATTAGGTATAGACCTTTACATTTTCAATTTTAAGTTATAATAATAGACAACAATACCGTGTTATTGCTAGTGGAATTTCCAACAAATTATAAAACCAATGGGGAATTATTTAAGTCCAGCTGGTCGTTTAATTGTCAGTATTTGTGTATTTCAATTAATGTTCAATTCAATATGAAAATTTATTATTTTTTAATGCTTAAGAGAGCCTTTTTTACACTTTCTATAAGTAAGATAAAATTATTTACTGTTCATACAGTTTTATCTTACATCGAAACTTATTTTTTTGTACTTAACCCGCATTGCACTAACCATATTAGCTGTTGTTTTCATGGTGCAAAAAAACGCACGATAAATGCAACATGGTTAATTTTGGTATTTTGTTTATTGTTGGTATAAACGGTACTCATAACTCCACATTATCGAAGTTTATGAATAGTAAAAGTTTGTGTTAACTATTTTCAAAAATTAAAAATTGGGCAAACCTAACCTAAACATTTTATTTTGCAGAATCAGCCATACCAATAATTTTTGCCTTTTAGAAATCTCGCTAATTTCTAACACGTAGCTGGATGCTAGGGTATTGTACCTTCAAAACTATCAGGCGTATTTTTAAGATTACCCATATATTTTGCTCCAAGAACTTTTAAGATCGGGTCGATAATATAATCAACAATTTCGTGGTATCAAGTAAAATTGTAATAGAAATTGTAGGCAGTTTAAGAATAGACTATGCCTGTCTTTATTGTTCAGCTTTTTAGGATGGCTGCAGAGTAGAAACAATTTATGCCACAATAAAATTCAATTGAGCCTTGCTGGTCTCAATAAACATAAATAACTGATTAGTACAATACCAAAAAAACAACGAAAGAATTTTTCACAACACATCTTTAAAGAATATCTGCTCAAGAAGCGCCTGATAGGAGTAGAAAGATTGTCATGAATGATATATTACTAATTAAAAGGAGCGCATTTGACTATTTCTAACATAATATAATATAGTAGGTTAGAATAATGGTTAGCATTTTCATGACAATTAAAGACAAAGTGTTCTAGGTCCCCAACTTCTCCAAAGTTGCAGTCGGGCTTAATTTTTAGCCTGTTTAGATTAACTGGAGTGAGACAGTGATTACTTCTTAGTCTGCACAAAATTATTGTTGCAAGAGTCCTCGCTTTAAAAAGTGATTAAACCATATAGGTTCTTCTAAGGAATTTCAATCATTCTAGGATGTATATTGCCCTTAATAGCTAATAAACATATCTACTTTCTTATCCATTCTATCTAAATGTTGTGTTTAAGTTTAGAGCGAGAATTTCTAAAGTTTAACTAAAATTTTGCTATTAAGCAAAGTCCTCCTAAGTTAGCTAATTAGCCTTGATGTTGCCATGTATGCCCCTGTGACCTGGGACCCAAGCCAAATTAATGATGTGTCTCTTAATATGCAATGACAGTGACTCCGAATCTCATTTAGCACGTGAAATCTTTTATATAGCACCTTAATCGCCAGTTGTGCCGTTTGTGTTGCAAACAATGATTAATTAATCACTGATTTATCTTTAATCGGATGCTGATTCAGTGTTGCACCGTGATAAATAATAGGTTTGGTTAATCAAAGAATATACTTGGCAACAATGCAGTTTTTGTTTGTTGGCTAAGTTAACAACGGTGGATTTAGCAGTTTATAGGTTATGTATTAATATTTGTGATTGAACGTCAGTCGGCAATCGTGCTTATGGTATTTTCATTATTCGTATTTTTTAAAAATTCCTTTATTTGAACAAAATGAATTAAAATATGAACCCTGAAAATAAAAAAAAGAGATCGCTTTATGTTACAGTCCAGACGAAAAACTACTGATAGCAAATGTATATAAAACAGCTGACGATATTTCCGCTAATGAGAAAAACTTTTGTATTGAAGTTAATTCCGCAGCAGTCAATGGTAGGTACATATAGAACAACAGAAGTCCTAAATAGATTTTATGATAATAGAAAAAGGGAAGTTAGAAAAATTGCAGCGGAAGAAAAAAAATAGAAATTCAACTGGAGCTCGGAAGAGGCCAGAATACCAAATTTAAAAAGATGCCTGCCACGGAATTATTTGATCTATCATGAACGCAATTTTTTTATGGATTAGAAAATGAGTTTGTTCATGAGTTCCAGTAAATGTTATACAGTGTTTTTAGTGAGTCGAGAACGTCTAAAGAAAGTGAAATCATCTAACCCGTCGAAATTATTATTTCTTTCATAAGTTTTGCGTGAAAATCGAAAATCAATAATGTCTAATGTCAAAGCATCACTAATAAAAATCGCGTCATTTAGGTCATCAAAATCCATTGTGATATTTACAACAAAATAAACAAATCATACAAAACGAAAAAGAAAAAAATCTGCCACTTTGACATTAATCATTGACATTACAACTAATAAATGTTTAATTTAATCAAAGATTGCTCCTTTCTAATTGCTAATATACAAGTGGTGCAACAGATTTTTGTGATCTAATCACTAAATAAGTTCTTAAACAGTGTTTAGGTAAATGGCACAACTGGCCATCAGAGCCTTAACATATAAACGAATTATTTATATTTTATATCCTTAATATTTTAACAGCATTTTCCACGTGGCGTACATGTTGGCCAACTTAATTATTTCGTTTTTACATGGTTTTTCGGCTTTAAAATTTTTTAACAATAACATTATAAGTATATGTAGTATAACTTCATATCCTGCAAGCAATTTTCAGTCAATTATTTAAAGTTTCAACATTTTGGATGGATGAACGGATTCATTCAGAAGATTAATATATTAAAAGATCTGTGGTGAAATTTTTTCTGCCACTAGGACTTATATACTACTAATATTCTTTGCAAATATTGTTTTCTTAAATAAATCATAAAATATCTTGAAATTTCTATTAGTACGTTAAAATACCTATAGAATATGAAGCTATATTTAATATATTGATTATGTCATTGTTAAAAATTTTAGACTCGAAAAACCATGTTAACATGAAATTAAGTTGGCCAACATGGACGCATCGTGGAAAATGCCGCCTTAATACACATATTCCTGAATTCATATACTTGTTTTCTCCCGTATGCTAAACAGACATATTGAAAAAAATAATAATTCGGCTTTCATGAAAAATTCGTCATCTTGCCCAGCAGTGGGGTAAGATGACGAACTTATGCGGGTAAGATGAAGTATTAACATAAATCGCATGTGTACGTCCCCACTCCTGAATAATCGCTACAGGGATCGTGCCACCACCTTAGGCACTTCGAACACTGAATCCAGTCTTCTGTGGGTGGAGCTTCAAAACGTTCATTACAACCTGGGCATATTGTTTCCTCATTTTCAACAGCGGGTTTGGGCTGACTTTTTTCCTTTGTTTTGGTACTCGTTTCCTGCTTTTTTTGCTTTTTAAACATTTTAGCCTCTTCTTTTTGCTTTTCTGCCGCTAATTTTTCCTCTAGCTGTCTCTTTATTGGAGTACTGGTAATAATACTTGCAACAATGTTTCTTCCTTTTTTATTTTCTGGTCTTTCATATTTTGGAAAAGGACGTATTCTCCATAGCGACATCGTTTCTTCTGTTCTACTTTTATTAAAGCTACACTGGGATGGGATATCTTTGTTTTTGGGTTCCACTAAGACCGACATTTTTATTAGAAGATGATCCAAAAATGTTTCTTTTTATACCTAATACATTTGGGCGTGCTAAGCTGGCGTCATTACTATTGAGTAGCATAAAGTTAAGAGTCTGCGCTTGTATATTATTCTCAGTGGGTATTTTTTCTCCTGGAAGGGATAAAGAAGAATTTTCCACAGATTTTACAAAGTGAATTAAGGGCAGCTCATCTTCCGATGAATACTCTGGAGAATTTATGTCTGTCTGTGAAGTTACTGTGTCATTTCTTGCTATTGAAACAGTTTCTTGTGAAAAAATGTCTCTTTCTGATGTTTTAGCTGCAGCGTAATCTTCTTCGCCAAAAATATTAGAATCAAATGGTTCAATTCCGCATCTTCTGAATCCTTGTACAGCGTTTCCAACCGTTGCAGCCTTTAGATATGCTTTAGTGAAAATTCGGCAAATGTTTTTATAAGTCACGGCTTCATTAGGATTACTCACAACAAATGAATCGCATTCTTGTGAAGAAAATGTCTTTAGAGGTCCAAAAAATTACACATCTAAAAGCTGCAACTTATGAGTGGTGTGGGGTGGGAATCCTACCATAACAATTCCGTTTTCCCCGCAAAAAGTTATTCCTTCCAAGGAAATGTCCGAAGAATGGTTATCGACAAGCAGAAGAATGGGTCTTTCAGGCGTAGAGTTAGTATACTTTTGGAAATGTTTTAAATATTGCAAAAATATCTCGGTGGACATCCAGCCATTTTGTTGAGCTCTACCTGCGGACCCTGGAGGTGCACCAAAAAGTAGTTCATCCTTCATATGCATCCGCTTAAAAATAAAAAAAGGGGGAACATAATTTCCCAGTGCATTGACGGAGCAGACAATGGTGGTATTTTTCCCACGCTCTGCAGTAACTATTCTTGCAACGCGTCGAGATCCAGTTGGAGATACAATTTTTGGCAACTTTGTTGGCACAGATGAGAGTCGGCTTTCATCTGCATTATATATTTGGCTTGCATCAAAATTATATTTTCCACGAACTTCTTTCAGAATTGTAAAAAACTTTTGAACAGCGACTTCGTTAAAACCAATTAGGCGTCCTATTGATGTAGCCTCAGGAGTTCGAAGACTTATTTTGTATTTATTTAAAAAAGATTGTATCCAATCCTTTCCTGCCATTTTTATGTTTTTGTTGAATCTATGAGGTATGTCATTCTGTTCTGCATATTCAAATGCCAGTCGTCCAAGTTGAGTTTTTGTTAGCCCAAATGCTCTCCTATCGATGTCTAATGTATTTTGCAAGAGCTTCACTTTGGGTAACACTAAAAGTGTCTCGGTATCTTCCGCCATGTTCTGGTAGATCCTTCCCCTCGCATCTTTTTTTGTCATAGCGGCGTAAGGTTGCTTCAGGAATTTCGTAACGTACAGCAGCACTATTGCAAGATTGGCCTTGATCTATAGCTGTTCAGGCTGCTGTTAAATTTATCTGACTCCAAGATCGCCGATTGGTCTTTCTAATATATTGTTGTGGCATTCTGCAAAGAAAATAAAATTTGACGATCTCGTCATCTTAGCCGCGTCATGTGACCCATAAAGGTTATGTTTAAGTTTTCTAACTATATTTTCACAATAGACGAAGTATCAACAAAAATTATAGTCGCATGCAATAAACAACTGCTATTATCAGTAATTAGACACAATTTTACATAAACATACCTTATAAATCTACTCGAAAATGTAACAGGGCACAACGATATTCTTACAGCATGTTGCCGGAAAACAAACACAACCGTTTAAAACCAACCAGAGCCTGTAAAATAATGGTTTGCGTTGAAAAATTAATTTGTCAACTCTCGAGGAGATGGCACCACCATACAGGGCATTTATAAAAATAGCGAGGACGAACAAAATTACGATTCGTTATCTTACCCGCTTCGTCAACTTATCCGACTTTCCCCTAATGATCTTTTTGAATTTGATATCCAACTTATATAGCGGCTCATTTAAGTATATCCAGTTCAATTATTACTGTGGCACTAGCATTTTTTTCTTGCAACAAGTTACTGACATTTTCATCAAAAAGTGACCATAGTTTCCGAAGTGTATTTTTTTTCAGGCTCGGTTGTTTGTTGATTTATGCGGGTAGCACTTAGTTTTTTTGCAAAGTAGCTACAGCTGTTGTGTATTTACTTTCGTCCCTAAAACCATATTTTCTAAACCGTGGCGTGAGTCTAGAATGGTCGATTCTGCCAAAATGTCAATGTTTTCGATATCACCAAAACGATCATAAAATTGAGTTAGCATTTCTGTAACCACTATCTTTAATTCACTTCGTATGTCTTTATTTAAAAAACTCACAAAGATGATGATAAATTGGGCGAACAAAAATTATTTTTGATGACAACATTTTTTTCGAGTAATTTCATGAGTAATGTCTATAAATTTGCAAAATGCCCACTAATTGTTCCAAAACTGACCATTTGCTGACAGTTAGAGTGTTTAAATTTGTGCTAAATCTTTTGCTAATGTTGAAATTAATATCGATCGCCCATATCAAGTGTGGTATTCCACCGCGTCCCAATATCTTGTTTGAGTTTGAGCTCCGGCAATCCCATCTGAATCTGATTTTTTTTTTAAATTCACAAGGGCCGTGGAACTTCTCTTGAAAAAAGCTACAATAGCTTTTAGTTCCTCTAAAATTGGATCAATTTTTTAAGACCATTTTGAACCAATAAATTTATGGAATGCGTAAAAAAACCTCGCGATTTCCGTCATTCTACTCGTACAGCTGCAATTATATTGGCAGCATTATCACTTACGACACATACAATCTTTCGTTCAGTTTTCTACTCTGTAAATTTTTCGAGCAAAAGTTTTGCTCAGTTTTGCGCAGTCTGCTTTTCTTCATATGCAAAGCAATCCAAAACGTGGGATTTTAATTTTAATAGTGACTGTTCGTCAAAAATATAGTAAGTACTAATTGCAACAAAATTATCATTGTTTTTGTGGTTCAGCTGTCAGTTCTGATGCAAATATTATAAACTTGATTCAATTCTTCTGGATTATACCTCGTTTTGACTGATAAAGTTGTTACAATAAATTGTCACGAATAGTTTTTCTTGACGGAACGTTGTAATTAGGACACAACATTTCCGAAATTTAATATCTTCTACAATTCGAAATGCATGAAAGCCTTTCACTATCCAACGTAGTAACTGCTGCTCAATTTCATTACATTTTGCTATAGATAGGGGTTTCTTTATGTATTTAAAGCTGGTAATATCAGATTGTGTTTGTTTTTTTTTTCTTTTGGGGTTGAGGACCACAAAACGACCAGTGGTACTATTATCACTAAAACTAGTACTTGCAGGACTTACACTTGTGTATGTGCTGCTTTTGGCATTTTTATTTGCTTCATCAGTTTTTTTAGACACTGACCTTCACCTTTTTCGTCTTTATCTTGAGAAGCTACTGACGACGATGTACCATCTTTTCTAGCAAAGCTGATTGTTGGATGTTTTGCCTTCGTGTGTCTATTTAAATTGCCCATTGAACCATTTTTTGTAGACAAAATTTGTTTACAATACTTGGTGTTGCATTTATCTTTTAAAATCTCAAAATGAAACCATATATCACTTCTTTTTGGTGCCATTTTTACTTTTTAATAGAGATTGTTACTTGGAACAGAAACAATAAAAAACAAGCGAAATACAAACTTACAAACACAACAAAACTGCATTAACGAATTCGCAGAAAATACTGTCACTGATTTTTATTGATACTTCAATTCATAAACACCGCCATTCAGCGCTACGCAAAAGCCTGTTAAAAGAAAATTTAGTTTATTTTACTAGTTTTATAAAAATATCTATAGTGAAATGTTCGAAATCGGCAACTTTCTAACCAAAATAAACAAAGAAATAAAAACGTGACGTCGTCGGTCGGCTACATCACAGAAAAAAAGCCGACACAAATCATGCGGTCACCACGCGCTTCCTGCTTAAAGATGTCGACATAAAATGGTAAAAAAGGAACTCAATGAGCCCCCAAAAATTCCACTTTCAGGCATTCTGTTGTCATAGCCTATGTCCTAAATAAGATAAGAAGCGCTTATATTTTATTTAAATTAAACATTTTTTTTATTAAAATAATAATTTGGTAAATATTTATAAGAAAATATTTATGCTGATAATACCAATAAACGATTATTAAATTGTCTTCAATGATACTGTTTTATACAAAGGTCGAAAGGGAGGCCCAATTTATGCCAGCCCTAAAGAAATATTATTTTATTAAAGACATGCATACAAAATAATAATACTATATTATGCCCTTAACGTCAGACCGGAATAAACATCATTTTTGATATTTTCTTGTCTTTTATATTTATGTGTTGTGCAATGTACAATAAAACTATTAGTAGGTACATTAATGTTGAAACAGATCCACATTTAAAAAAAAATGGGAATTTTTACTAACTATTTCATTGCTAAAAAAAGGAAATATTAATGCTTAAAGAAAATAAAAATAAATACGCCATTTATTTTCAGTATTTATATTTGTGAATAATAATTAATTATAAGTTCAGTCCCCGACACACAGTGTGGTAAATCGACCGTCTAGCGCGACATAATTAAACATTGATTTAATGTTTTTTAATTTCCTATGACATTTTTTAGGAGGGCCATGAATGCTTTTTTGCTATAAAATGTAAATAAGAAGTCAGTCATTAAAATGGTTTCAGTTTTTATTAAAAAATGTAATGGTTTATGGAACTCAATTACACAATTATTGATTTCAAAATACATGAAACATTATTTTAAACTTATTATTGTAATAGCTATAAGAAGCATGAAAAAATAATAATGTTACTTTTTAGATTCAGATATTACAATATTAATGAGCAAGATATACACTATACAGGGTATTTGAATGTACGGCTTGGTGTAAGTTTTGTAGAATTGTAAATAATAAATATCATTGTGGGTTTTAAAAACAAATTAAAGAGTTACCAACAATGTTCAATCAATAATATCATATAATTTTATTTACCACCTAAACAATGAGAACACTTTCAGACTAACTGGATTATGTGCCGAATGATGTTTTATAAAAGCATACACCTGCACCCGGACACGTGTATTTCTTAACTTTTTAGTAGTGGTATGGAAATAACACTTTTAAATAAAAACTAATGAGTTGGATAAATTATGAAGACTTTTAGTGCTTAATCAATTATTGTTTTTCTCATTTACCATATACAGGGTGTGACATTGAATTGGATTTTTAACACACTATATATTTTACATTTTTAAGAAATTATCTTTACAAAAATACTAGTTTTTAATGAATAAATTAACAATATGTGAAACGTACTTAAATGTCTACGAGAGTACTATTGATGGACCCAGAATGTTTATTATTTTTGCAAACTTCAAAAAGTCATAATAATTTACTTAACTTATTGGTTTTTATTTGAAAATTTCGTTTCCCATATTAAAAGAATTAAGGTGGTTGCGTTTATAAAATTTTTATTTTTACCAAATATCAAGAGTTCTAATCATACTCTTCTTGAGAAGTATCGATGTCGCCTAATTCTGTTGACTGTACCTCAGAAACGTAAGAAGAGTTCGGTTCTTTAAGAAAATCTATTGCAGTTGAATCTAAATGGGTGCCGGATTTTTTTGGGAGCGTTCGCATGGATGTAATGTATGGATCAGATCTAATAAGGCACATGTGAAGTAAGTCTTCATTGCTTTCTCTCCTACTGCATTTACGTGTGTGAAAAGTATATATTTACATTCTTTATGCTGGGATTCTTGAGCATCCTCAGAAAACATGCCTATTGGAAGAGGTGCGGTCTTTATTATATCTGATCCATGCATCAGAAGCTTGTGAACAGTTGGAGGTATAATATACCATGAATATAAACTGATCACAAGCTTTGCGGTTTCTAACGAAAATGTATTAAACTTTTCTAAGTTAATTTCATATCCACTTGATATTACGCTTAAAATTGTAGAAAATCGTTGAACTATGGTAAGTTCGATGCCAGTAATTTCAGAAGAAATTTCAGCATTTTTAAAAAAGTGCCTGGCAGTATTTTCATCTTTAGATGTACCAAAACCTTGTTTTGGCATATCAACGATAAGACCGAGTTGCGTTTTAAATTCCTTTTGAATTAGTAGTTTTCTACAATTTAAAGCGTCTTTTTCTGATTTTTCTTTTGTTTGATATTTTTTCAGTTCCAATTTGTACGCAATATGTAATAAATATTCAAATGTTCTTATATAACAATGAAGAGTTGAAATAACAAATTTTAAGGCCTCTTTATTTGAAGTCATATTTTTAATCAAATCTAAATTATTCATTTGAGATGGCTTGCAACCACAAATATAACAAATTTGTGCTAACTTTGTATCCGTAAGATTTACCATGGTGAGATGTAGATCATGATGAACGTTAAAAGTCTGCCCCCTGTATGTAATATGTGTAGACTGCAAGTTATCGATTTGATCCTGAATTAATTTGGTTTGCTCTAAAATCTTATGTTTCGTTTCTTTGACAAAATGTAGTTTTATAGGTCTTGGCGAAGATGGTCTTGGATTTTGCTATACAATTATTTTTTTACGATTTTTCATATAGAACATTTGTATAGGTACTACTGAGGTTGCATACAAACTACTGTCATCAAGTGAAGGGTCGGATGATACTTGTTTATGACATAGAGTATCCGCTGCTACCATCCGATCCCCATTTAGATATTAACGTAAAATTAATAATATCATTCGGTGAAATTTCCAATGAATCTATAACCGAGGTAATGGCTAAAAACAAGCGATTTGCAGTCTGGTTAAGTAAACTTAAAAGGTCTACTTCAGCATATGAGTCAGTAATTTTTATTTCATCTGCGGGTGGATAGCACAAAGATTTAGCTTGCTTAATCAGCCAGTATGCCGGATATAGATTTGCATTTTGGTTTAGAGCGCTTGTCCTTAACAGACAGTATTGGTTCATACTTAATTTTGCTTCCAACATTAAATTAAGAGCTTGCTCTGGGCTGAATGATTTTATTGGGTTGTTTTGAGTTTTAGAGTCTTGCGACGTATTTTCATTTCTTATCGTCTTGGCGTTGCTTCTTCGTCCCTTTGCATAAAGTCTTGAAGATGCAGCAAAAATTAATTCAGCAGAGTTAAAATTTTGTCTTAGGCGAGCTGTTCTTCTTAATTTTGATCTAGTGTCCAATTTGTGGAACATACTTTGTGCTCGTCCTACTTCTAAAATGGGAGTTTCAAAATAACTATATTAAATTATAGATTTATCTAGTTATTTAAAATTCCTGGGCAAAATGCATTGCAGCGTTGTCGTTTTAGCATATATTATGTACTAAATTTAGTAGTTTTACGAGTATTTTCGGCACCAAAGTACAAATAATGTAGACAAGCTGAGTAAATTTTGACAGTAACCAAGGAGCTTCAAAAACTCTAGTTTAAAAGGAAAATTAAGCAATTGGCCCTAAAAAAATAAATTATTGTACTAACATTACGAATAAATCAGGAATTACTGAGTTTTTTGTTCATTTGTTGTGGAAAGGCGCTTTAATTTTGGTACATTTAGTTCATTTTCTTAAGGCCTGTTAGTACATTAACAAAATAGCCTGCGGCAACACTGCATGATCAGCTCTGCGAATGTATCAATTTGAAGTTTTAGCTATACTACTAACCACTTACGTTTATCACTAAACTTGTTTCCAAGTTCAAATTAGTGTTCAGCCACCTATCATTTTTCTTATATCGTTCTTTTGATCTCTTACATTTTTGCCATTTGCATCCAATTTGTAAAAAAATGTTTTTAATTATTTGCAATGTTTTTACATTATACTTTAGGCTTGGATTTTGGCTAAAAAAACATGTTTCAGTAGAACATTGTTACGCGCAATAGCGTGCTTTACAGTCCATAACAAATTTCACTGGTACAGTGTGTTTTTTTATAACTGGAACACTCAGTATCTGTTTTATTATTGAAAATAAAGGGTAGTTTTAAATTGGAAAGTTTCTTGGTTAATTGCAACGAACTTAAGCGCTATAACATTTTTTTGTTGACGTAGGTATACAGGATGTGCGAATAAAATCATTTTTTTAAATGGAACTCCTTGTATATTTTTGCATTTTTAAAATCCTTAAAAAATTAGCTGTACAAAAATACAAACACTATTTGAATATCTTTTGTAGTTCCCGAGATATTTGCGTTTAAAATTTTAATAATAAAATTGTCAACATGAAAATGTACTCGTATTAGGAACGACGAACTGAGGAAGCTACAAAGTGGGCCATGAATGCATTTCTTTATTTCCAACAGTATAAACTCAAAAATCTAGAGACCTAACCTGATCTGCAAAAAAAATTCTCGGGAACTACAAAAGATATCCAAACAGTGTTTGGTATTTTTGTACAGCTAATTTTTTAAGGAATTTAAAAATTCTAAAATATACTGGGTGTTCCATTAAAAACAATACTTTATTGGCACACCCTGTATACCAAGGGCGACAAAAAAATCGTTGTAGCTCTTAAGTTCGTTGCAATTTACCAAAAAAAATCCAATTTAAACATGCCCTTTATTATCAATAATAAAAAAGTTACTGAGTGTTCCAGTTATAAAAAACACCCTGTACAATAAATTATTCTTTAATAAATTGGATTGGAAATTTAAATATATTATTATCCAAAATGCTTTACTAATAGATATACATAATATATAGGAACGAGCAGCCTACAATAAAAAATGTACCGCTTACCTTTTTAATATATTTAGAACAATATTAGCTTTCAACTTTAAATTATTATTTTTGTTTTTCTGAAAAATTGTAAATATTTCTAAGTATTTCATTATAAGTGCTAAGAATTTCTCTACTGAGTTAAAATAGAGTAAATGTTATAATTTAGGCCCGCAAATTTTGGGATTGATTCAGCAATGTCAAATATCACGCCAAGCGCCATACATACATTGTTGTCAAAGCTTACTTAGTTACGAATTCTATACTGGGCAATGATGCATATAAAGCGTTTACTTACAACTTCTTTATCAAACTCAAAATGTTGCAAAAATTCTATAAATTTTAGCCACAACAGGACATACGGTAAGTTAAGGCTATGAAACAATGCTGGTATTTTATTTGGTGAGTTCCCCAAAAAAACAAAAAACGCACAGATTTCTTAGTTCTTTTCTGAATTCTAAAAACGAGACGTTAATTCGATTGTAAATAATTCTGAACCTTAGCCTTGGCAAAATGTTAATGATATTTAAATTCGAAAAAATTTTACAAAGTAATGATCATCTACAAATTGTGTGGTTTTTTTGTCAAGTCGATAATACCTAAAGAGCTATTCTTAAAGCCACATAAGTCTCGAATGGGCACCTATGAGCAGAAATGTTTTTACTTATCTATTAAAAGGGATCCTACTCTGTATTTTTTAGAGGGAAACTAAACTAAACTCCGACAAACTTTTTTGTATGCTTTACGAGTTAAAAAAAATACATAAATATAATGATACATCGAAAAACCCCAAAATTTCTAGGAGAAGGGCATTAATATTTAAAATGTTTTTATACTGTAAAACAGTTTGATTACACAGGACCACAAATGGGAACCGAAAAAAGTCCTTTGGCGAGATTGATATCCTATAGGTATTTTGGTGCGCTGATTACGAATCCGAGGTCCATATAACTCCAGCACATCACGTTCAAGGTCATTTGAAGGTCAAATGCATATATTACGGAAAAACAGAAAATCTGACCACGGATTCGGAAAGAGCGGGAAATTTTACGTCCAAATATGTAGTTTTTAGTTTTTCCAACATGACCCTCCAAGGTCATCTGGGGGTGAAATGACTCACCGATAGACCAAATTCTTATTTCCCATATACATCATCACAACTACAGACTTTTACGTACAACTTAGTCAGGTATCTTTAGGTTTTTTGACGCGCTGATTACGAATCCGAGGTCCATATAATCCCAGCACGTCACTTTCAAGTTGTGATGATGTATATGGGAAATAAGAATTTGGTCTATCGGTGAGTCATTTCACCCCCAGATGACCTTGGAGGGTCATGTTGGAAAAACTAAAAACTACATATTTGGACGTAAAAGTTCCCGCTCTTTCCGAATCCGTGGTCAGATTTTCTGTTTTTCCGTAATATATGCATTTGACCTTCAAATGACCTTGAACGTGATGTGCTGGGGTTATATGGACCTCGGATTCGTAATCAGCGCACCAAAATACATATAGGATATCAATCTCGCCAAAGGACTTTTTCGGTTCCCATTTGTGGTCCTGTGATTATTAACAGTATTTATGTAAAAATTTGGTAAAAAATTTAAAAGTTCTGTGTCATATTTTTTGTTTTGAAAATCATGTACAGAAATGCGTTAATTTTAATCTTAAAATAGCACTAAGTTAAGCCCCCCCCCCACCCCGAGAACTGTAAATATATATTATATTTTTTGACTGCCTTTTTCTCAGTAGGACTGTTTTAAATATAGATTGCTAGACTATGTAAAGAATAATGCAAAATTACATTGGGGGCTTATGTCGTGCTAAATGGTCGATTTAACACACTGTGCGACGGTACGGATTTCGGACTCTACGGACACCGGACTCCACCGACACGAACTCCACAGATCCAAATTACGCAGACCTAGGTTTATCGTTCATTCGGTATCGAGTCTTTCGGTCAGCGGTCGTATTCCACACGCCACCATCCTCGATCGGAATAAGCATCAATCGTTAAGTTTAGTTCAGATTGATGAATACATATTTTGAACTAGTTCGATCATGAACTATACAGCTCTAGACCACGCCGAGTTCCAGTAGTTAGCGAGCAGTCAAACTGAGCACACCTGGAGATGCCAGCCGCTCGTGTTGGCGAAATGTCAAGAGTAACAAACCACATGAATATTGGACGATGGCCGTAAAAGCCTTTCACAATTTAGTCATTTATTAGTTTGAAAAACTTACAAGTTTCCCTTCAGTTCATATTTTCTAAAAAAACCATTCCATTCCACACCATTCAACTGCTTTTGCAACGGTGTTTGAAAACAATAAATTTTGCCGCTGACCTAACTTTTTGACTTCAGTTCTCCTGACATTTAAGTGGTATTCATTCGTTTTGTTAGCAATTTTCAAATTATTAGGTGAGCAAATTATTTTTTGGACACAAGTCTTGTCAATTAATTTACCGTCTAAACAATACCCTTTATCGATCAAATGATTTCGAAGAAGTTTTAATAGATGCGGTACGTCTGCGAATACAAATATTTGTTGGGTTGAAATAACAGGATGGACAAAGTAACAATTTTTGTTTAAACTGGCATCTAATTAAGACCATAAGGAAACATTTCAAGAACCCATATCACTTATTACAGAGACTGCAGTGTAACCACTGTGATACAACTGTGTTATCCATTAAAATATCCTTGGTCATATATCCTTGGCCATAGATGTATCGAAGTTGTAAAACACTGGTTATTTTCATCGTGAACATAAACCTCTTACTATAACAACTTGGCAAGTTTTGTGTGGTCCAAGCACTCGCTCCACCTTTTGATCGATACATAATTTATTTGAAATGTATATCTCATCAAGCGATATTGAACATAAGCGTTCCATTTCATTCAAGGTTTCAGATTTTTCCTTTATAAGTTTGAAAACATCTATACTCCGGGGATGAGCCGAAGGCTCAAAGTCCACCTTCTCAATGTACTTAGAGCTGGTAAAGGGTAGCCATTTTTCCGTAGATGCCAATAGACTTTAGGACTCACCCTTCTCAGAGAAATCGCTGATGCAATATCTTTTGAATCCCAAGAAGAAAACTTTTTGTCTGGATGAAGTATTCGCTTAATCTGGCCGGGGGTAAAATGATTACTCAAAGCAGCGTGGTATTGCGATATCTTTGAATCCATTGTCATGTTTTTATTTACCAGGTCCCCAGTTTTGATTTCAATAGTTCCATTTCCTTTTCCATTAAAAGCATTTTGAATTTCATATTTCCTAACTCATTGGTAAGCTCATTCCTAAAAAAATCTTACCTATATAAATAAAAATATGTATTTTCTACAACCACTTCAATTTATATCTCTAATAAATTATATTTCACACAGAGTAATTGTATGGGTAAGTTTTAAAGAACATGTGTACAAAATGATGTACAAGTTATTTATCTCCTAATGAATCTGGGCCGATTGGTTTCGCAGTTGCTCGAATTTGAAATTCTGGTTGATTTATCAGCATAAGCATCATTATAATGTTGATCTGTCAAAATATTATCAATCAATGTTATTCGATTTTCCAGGTCATATTTTTCTTGCATTCTTTGAGACCTTTTACTACAATTATTGCTTGAAGATTTGTGATCATTTTTGGCAAAAATGCAGTTGGAATGGCATTATTAAGCAAATTCCTAAACCGTTTTGGCATAGTTTCGTTCAATGACTTCCAAAATGCTTGGAGCAAACAACAGCTGCAATAGTAGTATATTATATTCTATAACTAGTATAAAGTAGTGCTTTTTAAAAATTTCTAATATCTTATTAGAGAAAGTACAGTCTACAACATGTTTGGAATGACATATTCCATACTTTTTATTAAAGTTTCCAAAATGTTTTTGTCCTGGCTGGGAAAGACACTAACATGTTCAGATTTTAGAACTATAGTCAAAGGAATATTCTTTTTTGAAATTGACATTTTCGATTTCAAGCTATGAATGCAACTCTTCCCTTTCCTTACCAGTAAAAAATTGGAAATGAATTTTACAAATAAATACAAAATTAACGTTTATAAATCGAATTTAATAATTTTATAATAACAAACTTTATGTATTTAAAGTTTAACAATTATAATATATATATTTATTGGTAATTGGGGATTTCCCCCAATTATAATTTTTTCCTCTTCCTCTACCTTTTCCTTTTCCTCTTTTGGGTTGTTTCCATTTTTTAAAATTTGTTTGTTTCCCTTCTCTGTTCATAGCATGGTTGTAGTTGTTGTTCCAATCTAAAAATATTTGTTTGAGTAAAATTTTTAATCGAAATCAGAATTTATTTTTTCAAAATAAGAACTGCGTTATTAATAAATATAAGTAATAAAA
Source organism: Philopedon plagiatum (assembly GCA_963971165.1). Lineage (NCBI taxonomy): Eukaryota > Metazoa > Arthropoda > Insecta > Coleoptera > Curculionidae > Philopedon > Philopedon plagiatum. Next base: position 41,599,954 of record OZ020190.1, on the reverse strand, counting down.
AAGATTGATATAATAATGTTATAGGGTAATTCTTGGAGAGATGCCGCATTCGGAGAGATGTCGCATTCGGAGAGATGTCGCATTCGGAGAGATGCCGCAGAAGTAATATTTTACTTATTTGTAAATGCATGGAACAAACAACGCATACCTTCTGGAATCTTCAGTTTTTACTGGCAGCTCTATTCGTAGTATTCGTCCTTGCCTTTGGCTCGGACTACAAACTTTTCGCTCATTTGGAAGCTCAGCCATTCCATACCTTGTTATATAGAATATGCTATCCCGTTTTAAGAAAATGTTGATATATTTGTCAAATATTTACCATTTTTCATATTAATCTTGTCATTTCGACGACAGGCAGTGCTCCATTGCATTGCCAGATCTGTGTTCTTAGGAAAATTATAAAACTTTACACTGGCTCCTCCTATCATTTTGTTATGGCGGTTGCAGCCGACAACTGCACAATTCGGTATTGTAATTAGGGATTGCAATCCCGCAAAGTGGGATCCCGCACTCCCGCGGGATCCCGCATCATTTGGCGGCCTGCGGGATCCCGCACCAGCTATGCGGATCCGCACGGATCCGCGCGGATCCGCGCGGATCCGTAATAAAAAAGCAGTAAACTCTTAAAAAATAACGCGAAAGCGTGTATGTGCTAAATATCCGTGGGATCATAATATGAAAATTAATGAGACTGTTTAGGTATTATAAGTATCTTACTTACCTTACAATCAAACTAATGTGATTTACTATAAAAACCACTAAGACTCATTATCTCAGGTGGAAAATTTAAAGCTCATTTGCCGAAAGTTACTTGTTAATTTAATTGATAAGAAATTTGATTTATAGTCATAGTAGTATAGTTAAGAGAGGCTAGACTCTAAATTACATAATTTTGTTGACTGCAATACTGCTAATTTTTGATATTTATATTAAAAAATTAAAGTTGGTTTAATAACTAATTAAATAAACGTTAATTTATCGAATTTTATAAAATTAAAAAACCTATGCGGGATCCCGCGTATAAACATTTGAAGTTCATTTGCCCAAAGTTACTTGTTACTTCAATTGATAATAAATTTGACGGATTTATAGTCATAGTAGTATAGTTAAGAGAGGCCAGACTTTAAATTACATAATTTTGTTGACTGACATACTGTTAATTTTTGATATTTATAATAAAAAGTTAAAGTTGGTTTAATAATTAATTAAATAAAAGTTAATTTATCGAATTTTATAAAATTAAAAAACCTATGCGGGATCCCGCGTATAAACATTTGAAGTTTATTTGCCCAAAGTTACTTGTTACTTTAATTAAGAAGAAATTTGATTGATTTATAGTCATAGTAGTAGAGTTAAGAGACGCGGGATCCCGCGAGATTAGAACTAATCCCGCAAATGCCCTGCGGGATTTAAAACACTGCGGGATTGCAATCACTAATTGTAATAACAACAATAATAACAACAACTAGCATGCGTAGAGCGCCTAATCGCCCCCCGAGGGGGCTCTATAAGGTCGGTAATATCATCATTGTCATGGCCTGAAAGTTTCGTGTTTCTAGGCCATGTATTAAGGAAGATATCACACTCCTACGGACTGATGATGCAGAATAGAGCGCCCTTCGTAACCATGTCGCTACACACATACAAACACCACACATAGAATCTACTTTTGCCAAAAGAAACTTTTCGGACACCCTGTATACATACATACAAACATAAACATATATTAATACAAATGTATTCGATTTGCGTGAAATCCGACCTAATAAAGTTTATCTAAGTAATAATAGGAGTATTTGCCCATACCAAGACTTTTTGGACACCCAGTATACATTCAAACTAACACCCACACGTTTAAATAGGAATATAGTCGATTTACTTAAAATCCGGATTAAGTAGGTTTATCTCGGTACTAGTACAAGGATTTGCCCATACCAAGACTTTTCGGACACCCTGTATACACACATACAAACATAAACACATATTAATACAAATATATTCGATTGGCGTGAAATCCGACCTAATAAAGTTCATCTAAGTAATAATAGGAGTATTTGCCCATACCAAGACTTTTTGGACACCCTGTAAACATTCAAACTAACACCCAAACGTTTAAATAGGAATATAGTCGATTTACTTAAAATCTGAATTAAGTAGGTTTATCTCGGTACTAGTAGAAGTATTTGCCCATACCAAGACTTTTCGGATACCCTGTATACATACATACAAACATAAACACATATTAATACAAATATATTCGATTTGTTTGAAATTCGACCTAATAAAGTTTATCTAAATAATAATAGGAGTATTTGCTCATACAAGACCTTTTGGACACCCTGTATACATTCAAACTAACACCCACACGTTTAAATAGGAATGTAGTCGATTTACTTAAAATCCGAATTAATTAGGTTTATCTCGGTTGTAGTAGAAGTATTTGCCCATACCAAGACTTTTCGGACACCCTGTATACGTATATACAACACATATAGAAACAAATATAATCGAGTTGCATGAAATCCGGTTTAATTACATTTATCCTGGTACTACTAGGAGTATTTGCTCAAATCAACACTTATTGGACAGCCTGTATACAGACATATTTCCGTACACATAGAAATGCAAATATATACGATTTGCTTTAAATCCGACAATTAAGTTTATAGTTGTACAAATAGCAAAGGAATTTGTCCATACAAAGACTTTTCGGACATCCTGTACTGTACATACATACAAACACAACAAACAGGACACAGTAATTTAAATATTTTATATTTTTATATTTTTGCGATTGAAAACCGGCTCAATTACGTTTATATTCGTACTAATTGCAAAGATGTTTGCGCATACAAAGACATTTTGGACATTCTGTATACATACCAACATATAAACAGCCACACAAAGGAATAAACAATTTACGTTTTCCTTGAAATAAGACTCATTTAAGTTTTTCTTCGTTCTAATGACAAAGATATTTGGACATTCTGTATACATACAAACATAAACAACCACACAAAGGAATAAAAAATTTACGATTTCCTTGAAATAAGGCTCAATTATTCTTCTCTTCTTGCTAATGACAGATATTTGCGCATACAAATACTTTTCGGACACCCTGTAGACATATGTACAACCATTCACATGCCCGAAAGGTATAAAATGTGTTTTCGAATCGTTCTGGTTACTTTAAAACGATCCGAATCAAGTCATTTCCCTAAAATTAAATTAAAATGATTCAATAATAATTAATATATTGTCCCAAAGGTATACACGCTCATGGTTAGAAAATAAAATGCATATTTCTGGATTCTTTCAAAGCCACTGAGCTCCATATTAGAATCTTCAATGATGCTTCGTAGCGTCAGAGGAAAATCGATTAAAATGGTATTTAATCGGTATATTATGAAATGAAATGTCTTTCTACTGAAAGTATAAGGTCCCTAATTCCCTTGCCCGGTAAATTTCAAGCCGAAGTTGGTCCAGACTGTTTCCAATCTCCCAAGAAAAACTGGCATTTTTGCGACATTTAGACACATATTTTAATACGTTTTTCCGTATAAAACTGATTTTGACATGCATTTGCATGGTCTGAGAAAAATTAAAAAAATTCGTATTTAATGCTTAAATCGTCCAATGAAATGTATTGTAACTAAAAATATAAAGTCCGTTTTACCTTTGCCATGTATATTTCAAGCCGAAATCGGTTCAGGAAGCTTACAATATCGCTACAAAATCTGGTATTTTCATGACATTTTGACAGGTCATATTTTAATTTCGATGTAAAGGGAGTCCGTTTCATTTGTTTCTCCAAGGCAAGCCTTTTAAAATATGTACTTTTTAAAATTTTTCCTGCACCGATGGTAACAAAGCTCTTTATTTATAACTTTAACGCAAAAATATGGAGTTTTAATTAGTTAGCAGTGTTCTCAGATGATGAGGGAATAAAATAAACCAAAAAAGAGCTGTTAAATAAGAGAAATAATACATAATAATGCCATTTAAAGATGAATTTTGATGGAAAAAACAGAAAAAATGAGTTTTTACCCCCTAAATCAGGCCCTGGATCACCCATTCGGGATTCATTTTAAAGCCTGATTATATCCCCAAGGGATAGCGTTGAAAAAGTTGGAAGAAATTAGATAGGAAAAGATACAGAGTGATTCAAATGTAGAGATGTCATGAAAAAAAATCGTAAAAAATCTAAATTTAATTATCGATTGCTCCTTTCCTATTAAGAATAAAGGGACCAAAAAATACGTTTATAACGTAGTTCGGCGAGGTCTTTTCGATAAGGTACATGGGATTTCGATTTGAATCCATTTTGACCCCCAAAAAAATTGACAACCGTCAAAAATTTGCATTAAAATTCGTAATTTCCAGTTTTTCCCAAATTTTTCCAATTTCCAGTCGTTTTAGGTACAGGTAAATGTATTGCAAAAAGAAAGTATTTGAGATTCTTTAGTTTTATGTGTAAATACGTTTTTCCGTCCGACGTTCCGGCGACCGAGTTATTTGGTGCCAAAGAGGGGTCTGCAAACTGCATTTTTCGACCTAAAAAAATTAAAAAAATTACTTCCCATTTCCCGAATACCGCCAGTTTCAATAGGGTTCTGAAGCTCCCGGTCCTCTACAACCTCTGAAAATTTAAATCGATTTAATTAAGTTTTGCGACCTGTAATCGATCCCATAGGAATTCGCGGAAATTTCGACTTTCACGTTTAATAACTCCGAAACGGAACACCCTGTATAACTGAATTTTTTACCGAAGCTAGATGCACTATCACTCCATTAATCCAGAAAATTTGAACGTTCCACCTGCAACCATCTCGGAGAAAAAAAATTGAGATTGTCGAAAAACACGATTTCTCAACCGGCGAACATTTTCTGACTGACGGGGCGTTATATAGAGCGCCGTTGGCGCTCTATAATAACTTTAAACAAACCCCAGTTTCAATTTACTATTCGAAATAAAACAATCCGCAAACAGAAACATACATATTCGTGTCGCCAAACTATGCGAAATAATGCAAAATAACGTGTGGTGGGCGCAGAAATGTACTCGTTGCTGACGTAGATGCGCGCGCGAGCGAAATTTTGACCGACAGGCGAGCATACTATTGCTATTCGCACCACACGCCCAGTGCTGAAAATATTCATAGTGATTTCACCAGCCCCTTTAAGAAGGTGTGTGGGTGGTACTCCTCGATCAAAGAAGAAATCCTCTACCACCTTCTTTCATGCAGTCCGCATACACCATTCACAAGATTAACAAACCATCATTTTTGGGTTTTTTGTCTGCCGTTGATTGTTGCTACATCAATTTAAAAAAATAATTTTATGTTCCTCACTGGTCAACTTAAGCATCTGAGATAATTATAATCAATACTCCACACAACGCTATAACAATTAAACAGTTTTCCATAGAGAGTACTTACTAGAATATTCACTAAATTTTACAAATAAACAATAAAAACCTAAATAAAGAACATACATAAATGATAAAATAGTTTGAAATGGACCTGCCAACTCGGATAAAATATGTTGTATGAACCTAACGGTTCATTTTCTTCAACAAATCTTTGTAGATTTCCTTTAACTGGTTTCTTGAATTCTAGCGTTTCCAGTTCATCATGTATGATAAATATGATCATAAACTTAACAAAAAACCTGACCGTGTGCATCTATACAAGCGCAAATTGACCATAATTTTTTTAATTATGGGTAAAGTTGTACTAAATAAAGATGACTATTTTTTAAAACTAATAATTAGTTTTGCATAACTTTTAAAAACAATTGAGCTCGGGTCATTCTGAATTACTGTTAAGGTCTATTTCGCAGTATGCTGAAATGCTTAATTTCACTAATGTTAATCAATTTCAGCCATTTCTTAACGATTTCTTCTGAAATTTTAAGGATAGAAGACTATCAAAATTATAATTTTCTACAAAAGTGTCATTGCAAATTTTATTATATTTTTCTTTTCTTTAAAGTTTAAATTGACAAATTAATATAAAAAATAAAAGTCAGAATTAAAAATTTCACAAAGTTTTGTACATAATTATATTTGCAATTCTAAATAACGAATTATTCAGTTCGAGTGATTCACATATCTCGAGTACTCACTACGATGCCGTGCCTGGAATCATCAAGGCACGCTGTACCTCTAAATATCCCTTAAAGGGTTTGATTGGAAAATTGCCATTTCCAGATTTTTTACAATATTTAGTTGGTACTCTTATTTTGTGTTTAAAGAACTGTGAAGTTGGATCGAAAGAATGATGTTTAGTGTAGATGCGTGCCAAAGCTAAATATATTGTCGTGTGGAAGTTCTATAATTCTTTTGTCAAACTTTTTGCCGTCAATTCTTTCAGTATTCTAGAGCAGTGATTCCTAAACTTTTTACACTTGAGCACCGCCTGAGAATTTTGTAGGGTCGTGGCGTACCACTGGTTATGTTATAACTTTTTCAGGGGGTCAAATAAATTCTATAAACATGTGAATAACTTTACAAAATGTATTTAAGTATACTTGAAACAAAATACATAAAATAAATACATACAACTATAAAAAGCCGTTTACATGTAATGGTTATTAACAAATGGCAAATACAATTTTCCAACACTAAAATGCCTTTATCAGGAGGCTTAATGAGAAGTTTTAACCCAGTACTTTTGTTTTGTATTATTATTGAACCCTTCTGCGTACCACCTCAAATACCACCAGCTGGGAACCACTGCTCTAGAGTATAATACTGAGATGTACATAAAAAAACGATTTGGTATACAGGTTTTCTGTTTTAATGAATGTGGTATAAGAGTTTTCGGAAAATATTTATCTTTTTTTATTAATAATGGTATGTAAAGGATATCCATTTTTAAGAGCTATTTGCTAAATAATATATTTTTTTAAAAAGTAATTTTACTTCGTTAGTTACCAAGCGGTATGAAGAAAAATCTATGAAAAGCTACCAATTTGTGAGAAATGTATAAATCCGATGTACTCAGATGCGATCAGTTTAAGATGGCCCACCAAAAATTTTAAAGCCAATTTTATTTGGTGTTAAGGAATGCCTAAAAAATTAATATTAGATTGATTTTCGATCTCCATGGCAAATTTAATATGTATATGAATGCTATTTAAAAAAAAATTAAATAAGGGATCTAACTCATCGCGGGATTCAATCCATCCAACTAATTGTCATAAAAGGGGGATATTATATTTAAAGGTGTAATTTTGTGTTAAAATACGGTTTCTTTCCAAATGATTTATAACAATCTCTGCTAGCAGGGGTGATAAAGAAGAACCCATGGGAAAATTATCTATTTGTTTGTAGAAAATATTAATGAATTTACAAAAATCGGAATGTAATCATCTTTTAAGCAATAGATATACAAACAAACGTATATTAAATATAACTGATCAAATTTTGATCAGCATTAGCATTAAAGTTAAATTTACCCTTTAAACGGTTTTCTGTAACTTTGTGAACTTTGAACTTGTTTTAATTGTCTTTGTTTATTACTTAATTAAAGTTTAGTGACTATTTTAGCACGTGTTCTCTATGGAAAATTGTTTAACTGTATTCCTATGTAAGATTTTGATTAACTCAGATGTTTGAATTTAACCTGTAACTTTAAATTATTTTTTAAATTCACCAACTTTCTTTATACTACAGACCCTAGCCCTAATGAGGTACTCAGACAGAAACCGGTAGGCAGTTGTAATTTTAATAAAGAAAAGGCTGAAGGACCCTCACTTGCCTCATTTCTAGTTAAAATGGCCCTTCTGGAGAGAAGATATGATTTTGTTATGTACCTTCTTCTCCCGAGCGCTGTAATAACCTTTGACCTTAACTTTTCGCGTTCACTTAAGATTGAAGTTGAATCTTACAGGTTTTTTTTAAGTAACACAAATACTCCTATATACAATAAAATAAGGGAATTATATTGACAAACAGATGATTATGTGGGATCTTAAACCGTATTCTTTTCCAAAATTTATGGTTTTAAAATAAATATATGTATTTATTTTTTTCTTATTAACCACATAATAAATAATATTAAATACTTTTTTGCGAAAATACCCACGTTTTATGCAAATTAAATGACTTTTAGGATACCTTCAGAACAGAGACTACATTTTAAAGTATCTGTAAAAATAATCTTTTAAATAAAAAGATATATATTGAAACTAATCAAACAATCATTTATCATAACTAGAGGATTATTGGCGAGGTGCTTCTTCTTTATGTCTGTTTAGAACGTTCTCTATTAGATTAAAAATTTTAATTTTACTTACAGAACTACTAAATAAATAAATCCAGACCAACTAAATAATTTTAGATCGTTTATTTTAACTATTTCGCCATCCGAATTTTTGAAAAAATTATTGCCTATTTCATAGGCTAAAATTTTTAAATCATATTTCCCTTTTTTGCACTCTTATTATAGTTATATACTGATCAGGGATATAAAATGGTCCTGCTCTTTTTGCTCTGGTGACAGCTTTTTCGATGACAGAGTGGCAGTTATCACCCTCATTTTGTGTGTGTCCTCTAATTAAGAATTTGTGTGTGGTTGACTGAATTTGTAAATATTTAACTGCGTAGATGTACAAGGCAATAATGAATCTAAAACAAAATAATTGATTAAAAAAAGAAACTACATAGTCTATTATTCATTACTTGTTTTTTTGTTGTCCGCCGTAGTTGTCTGAATAAAGAATGACTTCTGGTAACTCATCACAAACGGACAAAAAATTTCCAAAAATTTATAAACGCATGTTTCTATTTCATTTGAACCTCGATTCCCTTCTCCTTCATGTCAGAAATATCAAAATGTGTTATCCTTTTTAAGTTCACAGATCTAAAAGTAAAAAATTATTTAGTATTATTTAAAAAAATTATCTCTGTTTATTTCTTACGGTGAAGTTATAGCTGTTCATTTTTGATTTATAATAAAACACTGAAGATTGTCCGATAGGTGAAGGCAGTACGGCTTGCAAATCATAAGTCGCCAAAATTACATTCTGTCTCTCGTCTTTCTTGTCTCTCTCTTTTTGTGTCCTGCTTAACTGTTTGGCTTCTTGATATGTTTATAATTTTTTTCTAAATCTTCCTTGGATTTCCCTTCTGCGTTCTTATAGCTTTCGCAAAGCTTGCAAACGTCTTTTTTCGGTTTAAAGAAACCGATGTTAAATTCTGTGTTAAAAATCTTTGCGTAAACAAGATAAGTAGCAGCCAGTTTACTGGAGGCTACGCGCGGCTGTTCGTAATTTCGACGCATTTCAGCAATTGTCAGGCCATCTTCAATAAATTCCCTTGACGTGCTTTGCCTTAAGTAGTGACTTTCTATACGCGAAATAGAATTTATGTGATCTTGACAGATTGACGGATTTCATCATCTAATTTAATATGATTGTTATGGCGACCTCTTCTATCTTCTGGCGCAAATAATTCTTCCGTTTTGGTAATTATTGTTTGAATTGGCCTATCAGTAATCCCTAAAGTGTTTCTAAGAAAAGTTTTAGAAATTCTTATACAAACTCCTTTATTCATATGATAAAATGATGAGTTAGGTCTCCTAGGTTGCTTTTGTGCACTGACTCGGCGATACTTTAATTGTAGCTCTTGAATGCAGGAAGCCAAAATATCGCCCTGCCTTTCCAGTTTACCTAATTGCCTATATTTATTAAAAATTTCTTCACGCTTTTCCTCCGAAAATTTACTGGTACATTTTAGGTGACAACTTTCGCCACCCCCATTTTTCTCTCTGAAATGATTCTTCCACTTTTTGATGATGACTTATATTATTTTCCTAAATTTCTTAAGATCTTTGCTTTTTCTTTTCTCCACGTGGAAGGATCCCTAGTTCATTTCTTGCCTTTTTTGGCGGGGAATTTTCAATTTCCACATTGTCCATAGACTTTTTGGAGAAACTTTCATCAATTTCCATTTTATCCATATAATACTTTCTGCCCACGACATAATTAGGATCGCCAACAGAATCATCATCGTCTTCACTGAAGCTTGAATCTATATATATTCAAAGTTATCTTTATGTTGTTTATATGAAGGAACTTGCCCCGTTCTTCTAAGGCTGATTGTCGTAGGATTTTTAGCGTCAGAACATAGTTGGAAGTTGAAGGTCACCAGAGTCAGTATTTTCTGGGGTATCTTCGTTTTGACAATTTACAATTGAACATACATCTTGACCATCGCGCATTAAGTCTTCACTATTTGAGCCTGAAGCTTCACAATTATTATCAGTTGGAGGATTCACAGACTTGCGAGCCATTTCTGCATTTCTCCGTGGCTAGACATTTTCTAAAATAACATTTTTTTTGGAGCAGTAAAGTGAGCTTATAGGAGCGCAAACCGAAAACATAAAATATTTTAAGTGGAAAAGTGACATAATTGTATTTTAATACGGTAATTTTGTTAGTATTAAAGAGAAACATGGCACAATTATACTTTAGTTAACAAAAAATAATTTATTTTAACGGAAACGTGATCTAACCTACAATTATGTCAATGTGACAAAGAAAAATATTATAAAATTTCAAGTAGAAAAACATCATATCTGATACTTACGTCTATTTTCTATTAAAAAGGTTATCAGAAGTCCAATTAAACTAGCATCAATTTGCATACTTCTACCTATTTTTTACATACGCTAAAATCAAACTGATAGTTAGGTTGCTATTCCAACGAAAAGATGCACGAATGAAAAATGACACTTCTGCCACCTAGCCTTTATTTGCTTAAACACAAATATGTCGTTATTCCACTCGAAAGAGTGTAGCGTTAGGACATCGAGAACAATTATAACTCAAAAATGGATTTTTTTGCAGTTAGGTCGTTTTTCCGTTGTAGGTGCGATATTATGTTACTGCTGAAAAACTTGCATTCGTTTTTAATTCATAAAATGAAGTTCATGGCAGAAATTGATGTGTCAGCGCGACAGGATAAATCTGTCAACCATTTTGAAGAGGAAAAAATAATTTAATCTGTGATACCGGAGGATCAGGCCTCATATAGTGATATGTGAGTATTTTCAAAATTTTGCTTTAAAGGAAAAATAATGTAATAAATCAAAATACTTCAACCCTCGCTTCAGCCTCGAGGCTTTTTTAACAGTAATGTGTTTATGATTACACAAGATCTTCTTAGATCGACACGGGTCAAAGAATAGTTTTGCAACTTGTTTTTCTTGATGTGGTGTCAAAATAATAACTTTTTATAACTTTTCTTGTAATAGCTTCTTTTTATTTTATGGTTTCTTTCCGCCATCGTGAAACTGTAATTTTCTCGACAATTTTTTTGTGTAATGTGAGATTTCTGTTTATTCGTTTGATTAAAAAAAATGATATGGCGGGGATCGTCTTTAATTAGAAATCAGAGAAAATTGGTTTATATTACTTTCTGTGGGTAATTTTGTACTGCAAAATTTTGGAAACAAAGCAGATTAACGCCTCTTATTATACGATCTATCTGTAATTCTAAAAGCCTACACAAAAATATGTAATCAATCTAGGACAGCAAGAGAATATTATGATTTATTACCAATTTTTTTATTTTAACATTTTAAGCTTTATATCACTTAATATAACTTTAAATATAAGAAGAAAAAAAAAAGAAGTGAGTTTAACGTTTTAAATTATTGTATGTTGGGTTTTCGCTTAATTTCAATAATAATTCAAAGGAGTGCATATAATTGAAACCTTGAACGCAGAATTTCCGTTTTTATTTTACGATTATAGAAAATTTACAAAAAAATTTCATTTTCCACAAATAATTTCAGCGACGTAAATAGTTCTACAAACAATCCGTACAGCTGGGCAAAATGCAATAGCGATAAATTATGTGCCGTTTAGCCAAACTATAGACGCGCTACTAAAGTGTATTCATATTCCAGATACTCTAATTTTAAGCGCGATTTAAAATATTTATTTTATATATCGACGCGTATTTGTCAAAGTAACATAAGTAACAGAATAGAAATTTTAGAGGAAACGGTTTTTTTACTGTAATGGGTTAAACTATATCTAAGGAATGTCCCAGAAAAAATCCGACCACTAATAGGTGGCTGTGAAATAAAACCACAATGTCAAATTTTTCGAATTTGCGCTGTTACGTTAAACAAATTAATTTGTAGTACCATTCTTTGTCATTTATTTCCCATTTTAGGCAATATGGCATCGCACCAAGAAGAACGGCGAAAATTAATTATTTCCAAATTCACTGAAAATCCGGGAATGTCGCAAAGACAGTTATCTAAAACACTTAATATTCCAAAAACAACTATTCAAAATGTTCTAAGCGCATTTAAGAACAAGACTAGTGTTAAAAGGAAAGCTGGATCAGGAAGAAAAAAGGGATCATTTGATAAAAATGCTGAGAAGAATGTGAAAAGTGTGTTTAAAAAAAATCCTAGTCTCTCGGTAAGAGATGTGGCCGATAAACTAAATATTTCGAAATCGACTGTACAAAGAATGAAAAAAGGTTGAAGTTAAACAGTTATAAAATGCAAAAAGTGCCAGATAGATCAGACGATAAAACAGTTTTAGGCAAATCGCGAGCTCGCAAGGTTTATGAGCAGTACCTAACCAAATTTGACTGTTGTATCATGGATGATCAAACTTACTGCAAAGGAGATTTCAAGCAGTTGCCGGGGCAAGAATATTATGTTGCTGGAACACGAGGGGACGTTCCTGTACAATTTAGGGCCCGTTGTATAACCAAATTCCCGACTAAATACTTAGTGTGGCAAGCAATATGTACTTGTGGTTTGCAATCTGAAAGTTTCGTGACTACTGGAAATATTAATAGTGATATTTATATTGAAGAATGTTTAAGGAAACGATTATTACCCCTTATTGAAAGGCACAATATACCTGTGTTGTTTTGGCCTGATTTAGCCACTTGCCACTACAGCAAAGCAACTTTACAATTTTATGAAGAAAACAAAATCAATATTGTACCGCGGGATGCGAATCCTCCAAACTGTCCAGAGTTAAGACCTATTGAGCGATATTGGGCACAAATAAAACGAAAACTTAAAAAAACGAAAAAACAATCCGCCAATGTAAAAGATTTCGAAAAAAAATACAAAACAGTTACAAATGATATAGGACAAAGTGGTGTAAAACACTAATGTCAAACCTAAAATCCAAAGTGGTAAATTTCTATAGAAAATAAGTTTATTTATAGTAGTAACTAGTTATTTTGTAAATAAATGTTTATACTTACCGTTAATAACTACCTTTTTAAAAATTATGTATTTAGAATATTTTTGAAAATTATGTTAGTGGTCGGATTTTTTCTGGGACATTCCTTAACTAAATAGGATTTTACTTTGTAGTTTTAGGGGTGCTGTTTACTACAAAAGGGTCTAATTTTTAAAATTTTTAAAGTTTTTATTGGTTTCATGACACTTAGGTTAATTTGGTAGAAAACGAAATAAAAAATGTTCTTCTAAAAGTAACGTAAGTATACACTTGCTGCATTCTGCTGGGAAATTTGTTGTACCTACGGTATTTTGGATTCAGTACAATAAAATATATATTATTATTTATAATAATTATTATTATTATTTCAAAAAAATCAACATTAATAAATAATAAATATTATTACTAAAGAAAAATATTAAAATTTATTTCCTTAAAAACATAAACATTTTTTAAATAAACGAAAATTGCATGAAATTTCAAGTAATTTGCTTCTTGTCAATCAGTTTCCATGTTGAACATTTAAACTTTCATCAAGTTCATCTTCTACATCCGTTTCAGGTAATTCATCGATAACAGCAGACTTGCTTTTCAATTTGAAATACCTACTCATTATGAAACCTCGCAGGAATAATGTTACTTTTACACAACTTTTCTAAATCATTTTTTTTAAGAACAGATATTGGAAGCAATTGGTTGTATATTTTTTCAGGCTCCAACATTACATTATTATTGTTTCTTCTTCTAAAATAATAACAAGGAGATTCACTAAGAATTTTTAAAATTTAGATCTTATAGACGGCCTGTTCGGTTTTGAGATGTTTTGATTGTGACGTTGCCTATAGAATGTCAAGCAAAATGTATGTTTTATTCTATTTTTTACGGGAGTTGTTCGTTTTTCCAGTGATTTTTATAAGGGAACGTTCAAAAATTGGATTTAGGCAATAATAAAATAGTCATAGCTTACCGCCTCTCTTGTTGCGTAACTCGATGCATACATCATATTCGGTAATATTATTATAGCTATATTTGATTTTAAAGTTTGAATTTCCTTTTTGAAAATAAGCTTCTCTTGTTTTATTAACTTTTAAACCTGTTTTCGTTAAAACAATTAATTCGTCGCCAAATTTCTTCCAATTTCTAAAATCATGGTGCTCTAACTTTATTAATGTAAATGGCAGTGGGTTTACTCTTGAATTTGTTATTATAGTGTTCCATTCTGAATGTGCCCATATAATCCTGTTCTTAATAAACCTTTCTATGGTCGCATGAATTGAATCAACGGGCATATAAGTATGACCTGGCAGAAGATACACTATTTTAATCGTCTCAATATTTCTAGACGCCTGAACAAATGTTTCCAGCATAACTAACATAGCTCTATTTTTATTTTGGCCGGGGCATTGTCGCAGTACAAAATAACGTGTTTGATATTACTTCTATCATCTAATATTTTCAAATAGGTAAAAATACTCGCCCCAAAGAAAGCAATAACCATGTCGCGTTGGGGCCTCGTATACACTCTCATTATAAAATGCATATTTTCGCGAGTAGTACAACATGTTATCACCGTGGGGCGTATTTAATACCTTTTGCAAATCAAAACTAGAACATACTGTATCCGAATTCCCTATGACCTTCTTTTGATCTTCTAGAAAAATCAGTATACTATCTTCTTTTTCTTTTAAATGTTTGTCAAACATTTGTTTAGAGCTACCAGTTTCTTGAAAAGTTATGTCTTTTCTTACTTCACATATCGAGCATTTATCTTTTTTAGGTAAGTGGAAACCAAGGTTAAAATCGTTTTTAAATATATTTCGAAAGGCTTTAAGAGAAACTGGTTTCTTAAAGTCTCCAGACTTATCCTGATGCTTAAGAAACAGTCTATATACAAAACAAACATTTCTTAACTCCTGTGGTAAGTATTTTCTGTTACTTTCATTTCTACAATAGTGGGATGGTACGGCTGGTAATTGCTTTAGAAACTTATGGACTCTGCTGATATCTTCTGCACTTGTCTTATTGGCCGGTATATGTTTGCCCCTCTGATCACTCTTGCATGTGTTTTGAAATGAGCGTTTCACTGCATATGATTACTGTTTGTGAAATATCAAATGTCTTTAATAAGAACTATTGACAAACTTCAAAGTTCTCACCATTCCAATTTACGAAATATTTAAAAGAATTGTGACGCCTGCTATAATCAGCTTCTGTTTTTCTTCGTAAAATTTCAACCTTTTGCACGCATGATAATATCCAATTTCTTTGTTTGTCATAAGTTCCCAGACCCCAATAAAAGTCGTGTATATCGTGACGTGTTACTTCTGATATTTTTGTAGAACACTTATGTTGACATTTCTTTTTACAGGGATTATCTTTAACACATCTACTTTTACCCAAATTGTATTTGTACAGTGGACTGTAATCTTCGAAACTCAGTTTAATTTTTGATGGTATTTATTCATCATCAAATGCAAAAAATAATGATTAAAATCAGTGAAAAGATATTAACTTAAATATATTAATGTTCATTGTTCGACGGCTGGCTGGAGAAGAGAGCGATGCGCCTTGCTGCAGCGGCCGGCTTGCATCCCATTCTGCGACGTTGTCACGTTGTAATGGATTACGGAACATGCCCGCGGCCTTGAAAGACTGTGCTCTTTCAACTGTCGATTGGTAAGGGGCATATTCTCTGAAAACTTCTCTTGACGATACCATTGGCTGTGCGGATACTGGCTACCCTTGCTATACCGTCTAGACCACTATGAAGTTCCACTATTCGACCCAATTCTGTTGGTAAACTTTGCCTATCGCTGATTAAAACAAGGGATCCAAGATGGAGTTGACCTTGATCTTGTCTCCATTTGGTTCTTCTTTGGAGCTCGGAAACATATTCGCGCTTCCATCTATTCCAGAACTACTGAACGAGATTTTGAACCAACTGGAATCGGGTCAGTCGATTGGTTTGGACATCCTGCAAATCTTCGTCGGGAGTGGCAGTTATGGGCCTTCCGATTAGAAAATGAGCCGGAGTCAAGGGACATAAATCATGAGGGTCGGATGACATTGGGGAAAGAGGTCGAGAATTCAAGATAGCTTCTATCTGAGTAATAAGTGTACAAAAATCCTCGAAATTTAAAGCGGTATCCCCAGAAACCCTTTTTAAATGAAATTTAACATTTTTGACACCGGCCTCCCAAAGGCCGCCGAAATGAGGCGTGTAAGGAGGAATTAACTGCCAGTTTATCTCCTCATTCGCACAAGAAGTCACTAACTCCTTACCTTGTGACTTTGAAAAACGACCTAACTCGTGATAGGCGCCCTGAAAATTAGTACCATTATCGGAAACGATTTTGGAGGGCTTGCCCCTTCTAGAAACAAAGCGTCGCAATGGCTTGTATAAAGGAATTAGTGGATAAACTGCTAATTAATTCTAAATGCAATGCTTTTGTCGCAAAGCATACGAAAAGTCCAATATAACATTTTTCTCTGCTAGAACCGCGCCCTTTCTTTATCAAAAAAGGGTCTGCATAATCAACACCCGTGACATGAAAAGGATTAGCTGGTGTTATGCGATCCGCAGGCAGGTTACCCATAATAGGTTGTACATATTCTGGCTGGAACCTAAAACAGGTCAAACATTTTCTGGTTGTAGAACGTGCTAAGTTTCGTCCTGATATGGGCCAATATCTCTCTCTAATACTAGACAATAAAAGCTGAGGCCCGGCGTGGTATAATCGTATGTGCTCGTACAAAAATAAAAGTTTAGTAAAATGATGATTTGCATGCAAAATTATTGGATGCCTTTTGTCCGGGGAATAAGTTGATAGTTCTAGATGACCACCCACTCGAAGTATACCTTCTGGATCTAAGAACGGTTTTAAATTAAAGATCTTACTTTTAGAACTAACATACTGCTTTCTAGATAGAATGACTATTTCGTCATAGAAAGATTGATTTTGAGCACACCTAATTAAATATTTTAGTGAATTCTTTAGCTCGTTTAAGGTCAATGAACCTGCTTGTTTATTGTTTTTCAATCTAGAATTGTTCAAAAATCTCAGAATGTATGCAGTGACTCGTCGCAACCTAGAAAATTTTGAAAATTTTTGGAAATAAAAATTGAAAAATTCGTTAGAACTATTTTCCAAAACAGCTGGGACACTGTAAATGGGTTGAGGTTTTAACTCTGGCAATTCAACAATTTCCTGAGAAAACTTTCTTTGTGGCCATTCCGAATGAGGGAGCAATAGAAAGGATGGACCTTGCCACCACAAATTAGAGTTTAATAACTGGGTAGGATAGACGCCTCTCGAAACAAGGTCCGCCGAATTTTCCTCACTAGATACATGCTGCCACTTGTAACATTGCGTTAAGCCTTGTATTTCTGCGACGCGATTTCCTACGAAAATTTTTAAAAGGTTTGGACTAGTTGATATCCAAGCTAGAGTAATGGAAGAATCTGACCACAAATAAATGCCTTCCAGGTCCATATTTAAAGATTTAATAACTTTATCGACTAGTCGTGTAGTAAAAGGGCTGAGCATAGCTCTAAGCGCGGCATTGTAAGTGTTTTGATAGGTGATACTTTGGATTTAGCGCATAATAAATTCATATGTATTACGCCTTGCTCGTTTTCACTACGCAAGTAAACGCATGCGCCATAGGCTCGCTCGGACGCGTCCGCAAAACCATGCAACTCAATCTTTTTATGATGCGTACACACAGCGTGACGCTTGATCGCTAACAGGTTAAGATTAGATAAATATTGTTTAAATTTATTCCACTTAAGGGCAATGTGGGTGGGTACTTGAGAGTCCCAAGACGTCTTTTCCAACCATAGCTCCTGCATTATTATTTTTGCTAGAATAATGACAGGACTTAACAATCCCAAAGGATCAAATATCTTTGAAATTAGGGATAAAATTGCTCTTTTTGTGCATTTTTCATTGCTAGAAAGAGTGTCGACGTGATATGACAACTCGTCGGTATGACACGCCCATGTCAGTCCTAATGTTTTAGATTTTTCACCGGCAGATAATTCTAAAATACCGCATGAAAGTTCGTTACTGTCAATGTTTTTCAATACTCGTGCGTCGTTAGAATACCACTTTCGAAGTTCAAAGCAGCCGGAGCTTAATACCTGTGCGACTTCCGCGCATAAACTTTGTAAATTCTCAAGTGAGTCACTTCCGGTAAGCAGGTCGTCAACGTAAAAATCGTGACGAATTATTCTAGCGACTTCCGGTAGAGATTCTTCGCACTCGTTTGCTAATTCGAATAGGCAACGTATAGCCAAGTAACTAGCACTAGCTTGACCGTACGTAACCGTATTTAATCTGTAGACTTCTAATTTATCAGTGGGATTTTCACGCCATACTATCTTTTGCAAATCGCGCTGCCCCTGATCTACTAGCACCTGGCGATACATCTTGGTTATATCAGCACAGGCTACGTATTGATGCTTTCTAAATCGCAAAATTATAGATAGTAAATCATTTTGCAACACTGGTCCAACGCATTGAATATTATTTAAAGAGAGCCCATTGCTAGAGGGTGCAGAAGCATCGAAAACGACGCGATACTTTGTTGCTTTACTCGCTTCATTCACAACTCCGTGATGTGGAATGAAGTACTCTACGTTTGACGAATCTTCTTGGTTTGATTCGTCGACTAGCGACATGTGACCCGATGAAAGATATTCACGCATAAAATTGACATGTTGAATTTTGAGTAATTCATTTTTGCCTAACTTTCGCTCCGTAGAATAAAAGCGCCTCTCAGCGTTAACTTGAGATTCACCCAAACATTCTGGTGACTCTTTCAAAGGCAATTTTACTATAAATCGACCATTAGGTTCCCTACGCGTTGTACTTGTAAAGATTTTCTCGCATTCCAGCTCTTCAGCGGAATACTTCCTAGAAACATTAACTTCTTCAAGCTCCCAAAACTTAGAGAGAACTTCATTCAAGTCGCTATTAATGCTTAGGTTACATGAAATTGCTTGATTTTTGCTTTTATTGAGAGAACTACCCAACACGCCAGTAATGATCCACCCTAGCTTCGTAGACTGGAGCATAGGTTGATTTTTTCCTAACGGAATTCTACTGGGACCCAATAATTGCCAAAAAAGATCCGTACCTACTAAAATATCAATAAAACCGGGTTTACAAAACTCAGGATCTGCTAAATGCACATGACTCGTTATCTTAAATTCATCTAGACTCATATTAAAACCTGGCATATAGTTCGTAGTCTTTGGAAGAACAAAACATGCTAATCGAGTTTTAAAATTACTGTGATAAGAACGCATTTCGATGTCACACTTGGACGTTACTGAAGATCTAACATCTGATATACCCGAAATTGACAAATGTGCTTCTTTTTTGTCTAACTCTAATCTATCACATAAACTGGAAGTGATAAATGACGTCTGTGAGCCGCAATCTAGTAATAAACGCGCGTTGTGTACTTTGCCATACTTGTCTAGAACCTGAACTTGTGCTGTAGATAAAATAACTTTTCTAGGATCCGCGTTCACAGCACCGCATGTAACCATACTCGTACCAGCTACATCGACGCTCGGACTAATACTTGCGTTATTTTCCCTATCTACTGTATCTTGTTTGTCTGTATGTAAAAGCGAATTGTGTTTTTCGTTACACTTCCTACAATGCCCCTTTAGGCACTTTTTCGTATCGTGGTTATCCCTTAGACAATTATGACATAATTTGGCTTTTCCTACGTACTCAGCTCTCTTTGCTACGCTAAGCTTAAGAAAGTCATCGCATGTATAAATAGAATGGTCTTTCTTGCAATAGTAACATGCAAAATTGGTTGCGAGTAACGATTTCGACGATGACTTATCGTAAAACTTACTCTTTTTTCCTGTATTTTCGTTATCATTGTTGCGAAATTCGATGGTTTCCAAGAGATCCGCACGACTTCTTAGAAACTCCTTCATTTCATTAAGCGTTGGGGAATCTAGTTTAACACAATGCCGCTCCCAATCGCCAAGGCTTTTAGAATCTAGCTTAGAGGAAATAAGGTAAATTCATAACGCGTCCCAATTTTGGGTACTTTGATCTAGTTGCTCGATTGAACGTAAATGCTTAGACAAATCATCGATAAGCTTTCGCAACCTACTTGAAGATTCGCGAGAAATAGCTTCAAGCGAGAATATGGCCTTAATATGGTTGTGTACCAAGAGCTTGTTATTGTTGTACCTACTGCGAAGCGCATCCCATGCTGCATCATAGCCTTTACTTGTAAACTCGATTGACTTGATAACTTGTACAGCAGGGCCCTCCAAAGACGCACGTAGATAATGGTACTTTTGTATAGGAGCCAGTAACTCTTGCTCGTGAATTAAAGACTCAAACGTGTCACGAAACTCTAACCACGTTTCATAATTACCTTGAAATTTTGGTAGAGGTATATCTGGCAGTTTAACCTCACCCAACGTAGCATTTACTCTACTTAAAACACGTGACCTACTTGCGCTACTAGAACTGCTTCGATCACTTTTCGGCAGTGCTTTTTGAACTAGACTTTTAGCACGCGCGACAATTCTAGAAAATGAGTCATCGAAAGCAGCGCGCTCCTCGTATTGCTTGTCTAAATCACCCTCATCTATGGGTGCCTCGATTTCGTTTTGTAACTCGTTAAATTCAATGCTAATCGTCTCAACCCTAGCTGCCCTGTCTTGTAATTCAATAATATCTATGTCTGTTAAAGCATCACTGCAGGCTGCCTTACTTTCAACAAACTTAGTAAAAATAGTCACAGCGGCCTTTAATGAACCCCTTTTTCTTATTAATACTTTTAAATCTGACATTATTAATTTTCAAAAATAAACTAGTATATAACTTGTTAAATACACCTATCTCGAATTCTCGACAAACTGGGAAAAAGGTAAACAACTAGGAATGGTCTCACCTCTATGCTTCTTCATATACCAATGCAGCCAGCCGGTACGGTTACGTCATCAGTACGCTTGAATCGCCACTCCCGAACTCCCGTTCTCGATTTTAATTTCTAAAACTTGTGATTTTCGCTCTATACTGGCCAATTACTAGCTTGATATCCGGCTCGAAGGACCATGTACAGTGGACTGTAATCTTCGAAACTCAGTTTAATTTTTGATGGTATTTATTCATCATCAAATACAAAAAATAATGATTAAAATCAGTGAAAAGATATTAACTTAAATATATTAATGTTCATTGTTCGACGGCTGGCTGGAGAAGAGAGCGATGCGCCTTGCTGCAGCGGCCGGCTTGCATCCCATTCTGCGACGTTGTCACGTTGTAATGGATTACGGAACAGTATTCTTGTTTCTTAATTGTTATTCTATTGGGTTTTACTATTGGTTTTTCCTCATTCCTCCCTTTCCTACCATAGACAATGATTTATCAGAAGAAACACCGGTATCTGTTTCAGAAGAAGTATTGAAATTTGGCTTGAATTTTCAGAGTTGTACCTTGCTCCTTTGCCAATAAATATTTTTCTTCTGTTTTTTTTGTTGTGACACATTAAAATTTTCTTCAGATGAGGTCGAATCATAATCCACTAACTTTGACAAACTACTTGAAGTTGAAATTTTAATATCAAGTCCTGCCCCACTGTTGTTAACATAATTCACGAATGGCTGAAAATTGCCTTCAGAAAATGAAGATTCAGGTTCTGGATCAATTATAAAATCAACAATAAAATCCGGGTTTTAACTTTTTGGTTGATTAATTTCAGTTGCTAAAATACTACAGGTATCCTGCGATAAATTTTCACCAATGTAGTTATAAAGTAAAGAAGGATTTTGTTCTAAATTGTTTTCTACAGAAATTTCAGTTCCTTCAGGTTCATTTAACTCTAAACTACTGTAGTCAACTTGCAAATTTTGCTGTATGCAAATAGGCATGATGCAATTTCTTCCTCAGAGTAGGAATTATCATTGTTTTTATTATTTTCACTGAGAGCAGCAAAAATGTTTTGTGTACGTGAACTCATAGCCATTATTCTCAAAAACAAATGAATAAATTTTAATTCTACTTCGAAACTAAGTCCACTAACTGAATGTTAATTTTATCAATGATCTAAATTTTCTCTAGTAATAAATTCCGCTAATAAACAGGGTATTTTAATACTTAACATGCGAAAAAAGGCACCTCGTTTTTTTCCATTACAAACAGTACAAACCTAGTATTACTTTAGAATCAAACTCTATATTTTCATTAATTTGAGAGTTAATAAAGATGGTAAAAAGTTAAACAAAGAGTATGTTTTACCTGTATCAATGGTTGAATCAGCGGCGTAGCAAAGGGAAGGGGGCAGGGCAGGAGGGGCGGCCCACCCCGATTGACACCCTTTAAGGGGTGATATCCGCATCAAACAAAGTCAAAATTATTACAATAGAATAAAGGTCCGCGTTCGAGGGCAATTAAAATCAAAATGTAAAAAAATAGTTTTTTGATAAAATAGAAATTTTGCCGCCAAAAGTGTGTCTATGGCGCTTTTTTTACTTTATGTATTACCCTACCATGGGGTGACATCGTTGATACCCGCCCTGGGTGTCACCTAGTGATGTAAGGATACGTATCCAAAAATCCGTTGGATACGGAGATTAAAAGAATCCGGATTATCCGGAACCGCCGAGAACTTGAATACGGATTCGTAATCAAAATAAATTCGCATCGGCTGTATACTAATGCAAAGTGCAAAGAGAAAACGGAATCGGAATCGAGTGTAAGCGAACAACACGGTCTGCGATGTGGCATATTTGATCTTATGCTTTCTCTTTCTAATGACCTTTTCTAAAAAAAGATAGCATAGTTATCGGGGTAACGGGTATCATATGGGATGAGACCCATTGGTTAAACTAGGCCCGCCTCACCCGAACCGAATTCAAACGCGAACGAACGACGCCGACGGTGCCTTCCTATCCCTAACCTTCGACTTCGAATGATACCGATACCGCATCGACCTACCTAGCCGTGTATCCGGATAGAAAATGTTTTAGGATTGCATGCATACGTATACATGATCTGTCGCGCGGATCAAGAAATGGATTCGTATTCGGATAATGGATACGGATATTAGCTGATTCCGATTCCGTATTATCCGGATATCTAAAGAATACGGATATTTACAACACTAGTGTCACCTACCCTAGCTACGCCTCTGGGAAGAATAAATTTCTTTTTGCTCACCAGTGTTCTAAAAAATGTGTCATAAATGATTAAAAAATTGGAAGTATTGGTCATAAAACTGCAGCGTGTAATATCTTCTTCTAGTAACACTGAAAATATTGTTTTTTTTTATTTTCTTTTTCCTGTGGTTGCTCTCAAATTTGACGAATAATAAAGTTTTGTACCAGAGTAATAATTATGGTTAAATTTCTTCTTAATCGTGAATTATAAATTATCTCAATTTGATTAGGTGTTTAAAACAGAAAGAAATAAACAAATCAATTTTTATTTCCGAATTGAAATTGAGCGTAACTGAGGTTAGGGACATGTGTTTTCCTGGGGAATTTATGAAATACCTAGGTGATTTAATGGCCCGTAAACAATGTTATCACTTAGAATACGTTTCTTATTAAGATAATAATTTTTTCAAGGTTTTGCTTACCTAAATCAACAATTTTTGGCACAAAATACACTAGCGTAAGTTATACACAAACTGACAAACAGTGACGCAAGTCACACATAGTCGCTGACACTTACTTTACTCTGGCGGGAAACCTATTTGACTTACAATAGTAATGCGGGATGAATATCGATTTTACGTTGGTTTTGCCGGTTCTATTAAAAACTGTTGTACATACGTTTTACGAAATAGAACAAAATTGGAAAAAGCAATTTTTAGAGTTACTATACTTTGCCAGTACACCTGTAACTAACAGAGACTTACGCCGATGTAAAAAACTAATGTTCCCAAAAAATTGTACTTACGTTACTTTGGCAAAAACCCATCGATATCATTTATTAATTAAAACAGGTCGACAACGTCGTATTTTTACTATAAATAAATGATGGATGTGGCGTTAAACAGGTACTATTTACCTTTAAGAATTGTGCCTCGGCTTAGCTGTCACATAAGTGAATTGCAATATGTAATTAATTACAAACCTGGTTTATAGTACAGCATAACTTGGTTATGTGATATAATTGAGGCATTATTGGACTCTCTGCACACTTCGTGTGTTTTTATTGTCATGACACATTTGCTGTTCACTTTTAAAGAAAAATAATCATAAAACTACAGACGTATGTATATACCAGAATCACAGCATAATTAGAGTCCGATTGTAAGGTATATTTCGGATATTATATAATTTTGAAAGCTTCAGTATGATTTGCAATAGTTCTGCGACGCATATTTACAGGATATTTTTGAAGGTAGTTAAAATGAGCGGCTTTATTGTGGGCGAGATTGAAGAGCTGTAGATAGATAAGATAAATTTATTTTTCTAGATATCTGATTTCTTTGCATTGTTTCTTCTTATGGTAAGTTTAATTTTATCACTTTTAAACTATTTTCCCCTCTCTGCTGATTTTATAATTGCTGAATTGCTGCTAAAATCATAATTTTTCTTGATTTTCATAAAAAACATTAAACAGTTCTGACCACTTTTTTCCCTATTCCAGGTTCCAGGTTTGAGTTCGGGCAGACCGGGAACGCTGATTAATCCCAAAAATATGCGTTCTGGGTTACTGAAAATCTGCGTATTTTTCATTTTTTACAAATGAGTTAACTTAACGAAACCAGTTCCTAATATTTTCCCGCTGTGACTGAGGCTCTTGCAGCCATCAGAGTTTTTGAAACTGTAATTTAAAAAAAAAATAAAAAAACGCTAGCTATTTATTACATTAGTCATTAGTAAAATAATTTTCGCTTTTACTGTTCTCCATAATTTTCTGGAACGTTGAAAAGTTATAATGCTTGTGAGATGACCAATTTTTCACTCCTCTGGCGTTCTAGCGTTAACTTTGTTTTTTGAAGTGTTTTTTACACAATGTACCTTAGCAGCGAGTGAAAAGGGCATGCTATTGTCGCAGACAGTCTCCATATGTTCTTTCGGTTCTGTATTTTACTTGAACCAAAAATTGCCACTATATTAAACCAGTAATTGTCACTTTTAAGGGGTTCCTTAAATATTTATCATTTATTTTTATGTGGTGTAAAACTGAAACATTGAAATTTCAAATTGGAATTAACGTTTGTAAAATATTGTGAAAACAATACAGTATTTGCCACTAGTGGTAATTATTAGAATATTTAATGAAAGTTATGCATAAACACTAACCTTTCTTGGATACTACTGATTAAAAACTTCAAGTTTTAGCTATTATTATGAAAAAACTACTTAAACGTTCTTGAGACAACTGCTAACAAATCTTGCGTTAACAAAATATAACCCTATTTAACAAACCTAAACATTTCAACGGCTGCATAAGAAGTGGTATCCATGTATATTTCTTTATAACAAAAGATAGCAGAAGCATGACTCAACATAGAGATGAGGGATAGATACAATTTTTCAACAAATTACCTTATTCTAGCCACTATGAACACAAAAAGAATGCGGTGGCAATTACTGGTGTACTCACCCTACGTATGGATCATGTTTTAACCGCGACTCAACCCAAATTTTTGAACTGAGAAAACTTATGCCTGAAATAATATTCTTTATTGTCCTATAAAGTTGCATATTAATATTGCTTTACGCAAATGAAAACTGACAATCCGAATGTGTGACTAAAATTTCTGCCCCTAACATTTTTTATAGGTAAAAAGTTTCTTGATGACGGTCTTGACAGCGTTTCTCTAGATGGGATTTTTCTGAGTGTTTGTTAAAACAAAATTCGTATAAAAAGTTTTGAATTTTATACATAATTTTAGGGTTTTCCATATATTTTATTTATATTTTTAACATCGAAAATATTGTAAATAAATAATGACTGTTTTTCAGATATTAAGAATAAATGCTGCCTAAAAAAACTACAAACGACAAGACTTTAAGTATCGTAAAACAATGAAACTCTAAAGGTGCGTCCAGACTTGTGAAAAAACTTCGTAACGTGACCGGCGCGGCGTCGCGAGAACTTTCTTGATGCGTGTCATCGTCGCGTGTCATCGTCGCGTATCATCGTCGCAAACTTAAATGCGTTCCGCTCATTTTTAATAAAAACAGTCGAAACTTCAGTTATTCTATTCTTTTTGCGATTTGCTTCGTTTCTTAATGAATTTTATCTCGAAACTTGGTGCTAAAATGAATTTAGTTCCATTATTGTGGAAAATACCGAACGCATCGCTCGATTGCCAAAGTGTAAAAGCTCCTCCACACGTTTGCTGAGATTATCCGTGTAATATATGCGTTTATATTATTAAATATTATTAACTTTTTATATAGAAACTTTATTTTAAAAGTTGTTGACAAAGTCAAGTAACAATCACCCTATGATGTTCAAATGTAACAAGTTTACTGGTACCAGGTAGATCCATTACACGCCCTCTTTTCAGAGATTTAAACGAACAGGAGGTTTCCTTTCTCTGGGACTTCTTCTTAATCTGGTGACTTCAATTCCATCATTAATATTAGTATCTTCCTGTTCAAGTTCTGCTCTGCTCTCACTATCATCTTTTTCATTTGCTCTGTTTCCCTTTACCATTTCTCTTCCAACTACGTTATCTGGAAAACAGTATGGATATTTTTCTGTAAAACCATTTTTATTTTGACAATGAAGTGGTTTGATTAGCTGCCTGTTTCTTCTAAACTGATTTCCATATTCATCCTCAATGATGTAGTCTCTAAAATTTAGTTTCTTTATAACAGTTCCCATAATCCATTGTAATGGATCTACCTGGTACCAGTAAACTTGTTACATTTGAACATCATAGGGTGATTGTTACTTGACTTTGTCAACAACTTTTAAAATAAAGTTTCTATATAAAAAGTTAATAATATTTAATAATATAAACGCATATATTACATTGAGGATGAATTCAAAATGGTTTTAAAGGCATACTGAGTTCGTTTGAATGCCAAGTGTATGGAAAAATGGATTATTTTCATCCGGAACTCTTTAGTATTTTTGGCATCTCAATGTTTGTATATTTGTCCTGTCGTCACTGTTCCTATAGAGCTATTGGTGTTCTAACATAATTCTGTATGGGCATCTACCTTCTAATAAGACAACTAAAAGTTTCGGAACGCTATTGCCATTCCCTTTTGTCAAAAATTCCTAAAATAATCCTGTCCCTTAATAAAATTTCTTTATCTTTAAAATCACAATTTGAAAGCAATGTCTTAAGATCTGTCAAAAAGTTATCGAAAGGTTCTGATGGTTTTTGAATCCTAGTGAAAAATTTAAAATGAGATAGGACTGAATTTTTAATTGGATTACAGTATTCTTTAAATTTATTAACGACTACCTCAAACTTTTTCTTATCAGAAACATTTGCAAACTCAAAAGTGTTGAATACTTTTAATCCCTCATCTCCAATCAAGTTGAGAAACAAAGCTATTTTAATTTCATCATTTTTCTCTTCCAATTCATTGGCTTTCATAAATAAATCAAATTTTTGATACCACAGCTTCCAGTTAACTGCCACATTTCCTTCAAAATCTAAAACAGGAGGACTTCTTGTACCCAGTTTTTCCATAATAACTAGTCTCTAGAAGGCCGTAGGTTGAACTCTTGCTGCCACCATGTAATATATGCGTTTATATCATTAAATATTATTAACTTTTTATATAGAAACTTTATTTTAAAAGTTGTTGACAAAGTCAAGTAACAATCACCCTGTGATGTTCAAATGTAACAAGTTTACTGGTACCAGGTAGATCCATTACAATCCGAGAGAAGGCAAACGTCAAATCAACGCCAACATGTTACATCAACACGTTGTCTAACCTTGCCGTAACTCGCGCTGACCACTCGTCGCTTGTCGACGTTCGCCTCGATGTCGGGTGATGCACAAATCAAAGGGTATTGTATTTTTTTGACAAATATCGGCAAGAAAGTGCGTTGGCATGTACATTAGGGTGTCCGTTATTTCCCAAGTTGATTTTTTTCTTGCGACGCCCCCTAAATTTTTAGTTTATCGTCTAAAAAAAATGTCAGACCAAAATAAGCCCTTAATATTCAGAATAAACCGTGCCCTTAAGACGATACATTTCCCATTTAAATTACATGGGATTTTGCCACTTTTTACAATTATTTTTCTTTCTCGGACAAGATGACATATAGCAATGAGACATACACATTCTTATAGCAAATTGAACGCTCTACAAAAAAGGTCTCTTATAATTTTTCGATTAATTCATTCCTTCAAAAGTTATTCAAGGTACTAAATGCGACTTAGCGCGCTTGCGTGAATAGAAAATCCGTGTGTTGGCGGGAATGCTTGTACTGTAATTTTGAGTCACTTACTGTATTGAAGGGAAATTTCATGAAAGTATACAAAAATTTATGAAATTCAATAAACATTAGTTGACTGCGTGTTATAAATGAATGGTCCCAAAAATGATTCAAACTAGAACCAGCTACCTGTTATGCGGTATATTATTTTCCATATTTAAAATTTTTTTACCCTAATACCATCAGAATTATCTATTTTGAGAAATAACCTAATAACTTTTATCAAAATTATAATCACTTTGCCGTAAAAGTAAAAAAATCTGAAAATTTACATAGAGTTCAAATTTCACCTTGAATAACTTTTGAAGGAGTGAATTAATCGAAAAATTATAAGAGACCTTTTTTGTAGAGCGTTCAATTTCCTATAAGAATATGTATGTCCCATTGCTATAGGTCATCTTGTCCGAGAAAAAAAAAATTAATTGTAAAAAGTGGCAAAATCCCATGTAATTTAAATGGGAAATGTATCGTCTTAAGGGCAAGGTTTATTCTGAATATTAAGGGCTTATTTTGGTCTGACATTTGTTTTTAGACGATAAACTAAAAATTTAGGGGGCGTCGCAAGAAAAAAAATCAACTTGGGAAATAACGGACACCCTAATGTACATTCAAGACGCGGGGCGAGTGACTAAAACGTCGACCAACGTATGATCGATGGTATTCTAGTACGCCTTACTTTGCCCAACTTTGTGTACAATGATGTTTGAGCTAGACTGTTCGCAATATGAAAAGCGGCCATTTCGTCTTGATGTCGGCTTTCTTACCCAAAACAGGCTTAGCTGTGACATTTGAGTGATAACTGTTAATTTGTTTATTTCATAGTCCAAAGGATAATTGTAAAAATTTGATATTTTTTATTTGTTTATTATAGTATCGGTCGGTAGTACAATTTCTCATAATCTAGAAAATACATTTTTCCACTGCTTGCTTTGTAAGTCATTATTATGTCACTATTATGACACTAATTTGACAGACGTAAGTTCAATTTATTTCCCTAGGGATGTAAGTGATTTACTTACAACCCTAGGAAAGTATATAAAGCCCGGGACATAATAAACATATATTCATTTATTTACTTATATATAAAGTGCAATTTTCAAATTTACAACTAACAAAACTTGGTGACTGTTCTTGAAGCTTGTTTCTATCTTCGCCGTTATTGTCGTTCCCATTAAATTCCGCAATTGTGGCTTTTGTTGACACGGAGGAGGTACTTACAATATGCGATATTTTCATTGACGTACTGGGCAATTCTGATATGATGTTATATAGGGGACTGGTTTTATTTTGCAAAATTTTGTTTGCTACCTCATTTTTGTTGTAGATGCGATCTGCAACGTAGCTCTCAGCAATAGTATCCGATTTCCAACCTCTGTATTTTTTAAGGGCTAGTACGTCGACTCCAGTATTGGCTAGTAGTGTAACGGATGTTCTTCGAACGGCATTCCCAGTATAAGTTTCTGCGTTTTGCAAATTGAGGTTCTTAGCTATTTTGATTGGGATTGATGAAATAGTGTTCTTACCTATAGGCTTACCAACACATTTGTCGTGTTGGTAGCTCAAAAAGAAACGATGAAATTTCAGGTAACTGTAAACCGTCGTGACATACCATTTTTTTGAGTCGGGTATGTTGATAATGACCATATTCTCTTTCACTTGAACATTTTCTATCATTGTATTACACAGCTCTTGCGAACGGCATGCCCCCGCAATCCCCATAATCGCAACAACTTTCATCAAAAGGAAATCATTGTCGTCGGCCTTCGTCAAAAAATCGTTTATTTGTTCCCGTGTGAAGACACTTGCTTTTTTAGGCTTATACCCATCGTTTTTCCTCTTTAAAAAAGCTTTAAGTTTTGGAAATTTGGAAATATCCACATTTTCTTCAACAAATAGAACTGACTGCAACATCGAGTACTCGCATCGATTTCTCGGGCAATAAGGACAAACATGCAACTCTTGCCGCTTCATAGATAATTTCCATGTCTGTTACTAATTCGCAAAACGTGGCAAAACACTGACAAAAAACATACGATGACAGGTAAACATTCAAGTAAAAGCCTAGACAACCACAGGCGACTTACCAAAAAGTAAAAATGTGTGTTATTAACTTAAATTTTTAATAGGCACTGTTTTACTCAAAATGAATACTAGGAGTGGAAAAAATATAATACATTATTCGGGATGTATAAGTCTTAACCAGTCTCGGACTATTTTGCCAGCCTTCGCTAGCGCTCGGGTACAAAATTCGCCCTCGACTGATAAATCCTACTTACATTCCTTATACCGTAAATAACTATATGTGTTTAAATAAGCTTGACAGAGCCAGATTAAGTACGTTCACTTCTTCCACAACCAACGACAAAAAGGAAGTTTATAATACGAGAAGTTAGTAATCAAATTTACGACATGCACGCCACTGGAACCCGTTTTCCTGTTCCTTTAAGGCTCGCGGGCACTTGTCGTCCAAACCGGGCGGCAACGGAACGAGCCACTACGAAACGCGTTTTTTTAACTCTAAGGTCGCGTTCTCACCAAAAGCAATCGGCAACCGCAACGCAACTGCAATGCAACAGCAACGCGACATGGCGCTAATGTTTAAATACACGTGTTTCCACAGTGGAAATTCCACTGACTAAAAGGCAACTCAACGGCAACGCAATCAGTTGAAGATGAGTTGCTGGCAGTGCTGCATACCGCGTCGCCGTCGCCAGTTGCGATCTACGGTTGCCAAGAACTGCTGTGTCATGGCGGACGAGACAGCAAAATATTTGAATTTTGTGGCCCTTGTTCAAACACACACATGTTTATATGATGTGACAAAGTCATCTTACACACGTATCGACATCAAAGAAAAAGCCTGGGAAGAAATTGCTAAAAAAAGCATGTGCGAATCTGGTAAGTTTTTTTTATTATATCTATTTAGTTAAGTAAATACAGGATTAAAGGTATATTTGAAGCAAGTTGCTGATATTGTTAGTAAAATCAAGACAGAAACACATACTTAAGTATATTTTGTGTTTATTAATATATTGGTTCTACAGTGTGATTCCATTGATACGGTATATCCCCAGTAGGTGTAATGAAATAATCACAAAGTTTTTCTCTGACATTCTGTGCCTCGGAATAATTCCGATTAATTTGGGGTTGTGGCATGGCATTAATTGGAACTGCTACTTGATCCTGATTTGCATCAAATTCCGTTGGTTGAATATATTTACCTTGCTTTTTCCGAATAAAATTGTGCAAAACACATGCTGCTTTGATTACAGCATTTATGGTTTCTTCTTTACAGCAAATTGGCCCTTCGAAGAGACGAAATTTAGATACCAACATCCCAAATGCACATTCAACACTTTTTCGTCCTCTTGATAATCGGTAGTTAAAAACTCTTTTCCTATTGTCTAATGTGCGTTTTGAAAAAGGCCTCATTAGATAGTTTTTAAGCGGAAATGCTTCATCTGCTACGAAGTAATAAGGGGAATCATCACTTATTGAAGGAAATGGTCTAGGTTGTGGTAAGTCCATGAGTCCTAATTGTAACAAGCGTCCAAGACTTGATGTACGAAAAACTGCTCCATCACTATTCCTGCCTATTTCTCCCACGTCTATTGTAGTAAATAGTCCATCAGCATCTACGCAGGCCATAAGTACAATTGAAAAGTATCCCTTGTAGTTATAAAATGTTGATCCCGTTCCTGGAAGACACTTTATTCGGAAGTGTTTGCCACCCAAAGAACCCAAACAATTCGGTATATTCCAGAGAGTGTAGTAGCGATCAGCAATCGATATCCATTTCTCCTGTGTTGGTTCACTCATATAATCAGGTTGTAAAATTGTCCGGATTGTTTCAGTAGTGGTGGCAATTATATTACTTATTGTTGTGAGACCTCGCATAAAATAATATGTCAAGGCTCTATAACTGTCTCCTGTTGATAAATACCTGAAATACAAAAATAAATAAATAAATAACAGAAATAAAACATACCTATTACATTAGTAAAAAACAGATATCATATATGTAATTATTGTTTCAGTGCAAACGTGTAAAGAACGCTGGAAAAATATAAGGACAGTATTCTTACGACATCTTCGGAAAAAAACACCGAGTGGCTCAGCTGGAGGCATCAAGAAAAAATATTACTTAGAAAATGCTCTTCAGTTTCTAATTCCATTCCTTAAAAGTAGCAGAAAGCAGAAAGGGAATTTAAACCTAGACTGTGAACTGAACCGAAGCATTGTTGATAGCGACGAAGATGATGAAGGGAGCAGAGTACAAGAAAGTCAGGAAATCGATTCGGAAGTGCAAGTTACTAATACTCAACCGCAGTTAGATGAAGCTGAGCCATCTGAGACACCAAGAGCTGCCCGACCAATTCATAAAGTGGATAATCCTTCCACCGCTATGAAAAGGAAAAATAAAGACACAGATGCAGAGAAATCCCTGGCGGAATACTTTGAGGCAAAAAAGGAACGTCTTGCTAAGCCAAGTGAAAGTGCAGATGAGAAATTCCTGCTCAGCCTGGTGCCTGATATGACCTTAATGAATGCTCATCAAAAGAGGAGACTGAAACGGGGAATATTGGAGCTTATAGACACAATATTATTAGAAGATAATAGTAGTAATTCAGGAACGAGTTTTGGCCCACCTAGTGTCGGCAGGTTGTCGCGAAGTGACACTAGGTCACTAAGTGAATTGCCAGTCGGCATCAGACACCCAATCATCTACAATACTGAACGTACCCCACGTTTCGCAGTGCAATTCCGATGAGTCCTTGTATTATAGTTATTAGTTTAGGTTAATTTTTTTATATTACCGAGTTATTTTAAAAATCTTACATAGTTAAAGATATTTTAAGGTAGTAGGATTGAAAGAGTGTATGGTAATTAACTCTTTCAATCCTACTACCTTAAATATACGGTGTACAACCAACTCCCTATTTTATTTAAGGATATTTTGTTCAGTTAAAACTAACAATAAAAACTTACCTTAATGTGATAAGAAGCCTTTCTTCAGCACTTATAGCTTTGCGGTAATTGGTGTCTTTTCTGCTTATTTCAGGTTTCAACATTTCTGCTAAAATTTTAAAGGTTTCTTTGCTCATACGGTAAAATCCATGGAACTTAACAGGAGCATTATTCAATTCATGTGCCACTATATAAGAACTATGTCCCAAATTTATGGTATAAAAAGGGTTAACCCAAAACATTCGGCGTTTTTTTTTACGCTTTTTCATGAGCAAGTATGCAGCGGCTATATTTTCCTCTGACGAGGACGACATTTTGTTCACGACTAACACAAGGCACTGCAAAACAGTTGATTCCAGTAAGTACACAAGGTCAACTCAACTGAAGTTGCGGTCGCATTGCAGTTGCGTTGCGGTTGCCGGTTGCTTTTGGTGAGAACACGCCCTAATAGTCGGCAAGCAACCATCGATAGTTTTCGATAGTTCCAAAATGCCGCAGTGTGAATATATTTTTAATTCTTTAATAAAAACTTGTTTCTTAAATCCTTTCACTGCGGTATGTCGTAAAATGAGCAGTGTCACCAAAGACAGTAGTTCTGCCGATCGCGAGATAACATGCGTTTAGCATGCTGCCATGCTACGATTTTTTTTTGACGATCAATATTAAGTTCAAAGTGTTCTTCGCGAGTTATATCGCTTATAGGACAAATATATATTTGCAAATTGTGATTTAATATTGTTTTATATAATGTTTAATTTAATAAAATAATTAAACAGCAAGTAAACCTAAAATGAGATGTAGAAATCTTTAGAAGTCGAGGGATTATTATGAAAAGTTTGGAGATCGGTGTCAGCCTAATTCTCCGCGAAAGACATTTTCGGAGTGAGATTGTAAATATAGATCCTCATAATCGCTTTCTAATAAATACTTTCCAACCGTTCGCATATTTAGCGCGAAAAAAGGTATAAATAAAATATTATAGCAATCCGCATCATTCAAATAGTGTATGGGGATTGTAACAGCCTAAAGCAACCGCTGCGCTGGTAACAAAAGAATTTGCAGAAAAAGGGTAGTGCCATAATAATAGGTCCATAAAGTCCGAGAGCACATGTAGTTGCCCTATTTTAGTATTACCAGTAACTGTTTATGTTTGCAGTAAACAGTCCATATTTCTAAGTTAAAAGCGATACAATTCAAATTTCTCCATGGCTAGTGATGAGGAAGGTTAATACAATAATTTCGCTATACCAATTATAGTATTGTATTATAATTGTATTAAAACTTATTTATTTTTAAAAGAGACAGTTTTATGAGAGGATTTTTCTTTAATATTTATATTTGTGTAGTGTAGTAGAGTTTAGAAAAATTACAGATGTTTGCATCTATTAGATTTATTTAATTATGAATGACACATCAGTGTATATGATGAAAGAAGAAAATGTAATTCTGTTCGGGTCCGGCTTTAATTATATTATTAATTTTTTTAGGTAGTACCGCTATGTTAACAAAATTGGAGCTTTTCCAAGAATGGCGAAAATACAAAAATTTGAAGGGAACTATTAATTTGTTGTATATTTCTATGCCAATATATACAAAATGCTTTCTTATTATTATTAATCTTTTCTTGACATATATACAGAGTGTCCGAAAAGTCTTAGTATGGGTTAATACCTTTGCTATTAGTAAAGATAGAGACGTCAAGTTTTAGGTGTGTCTGATTGGTTAAGAAATCTACTTTTTTAGGTAGTTTAACTTTTTCAATCCCCTTAAGGGGTGACGCTAGGAAGTTGAGATCAAAAAGTTGAATTGCAACCCTACGCCGCACAGTGGGCGGAAACCGGGCCGCCAGTGAGACGAAACTTCTACAACAATCTGATTCAACGCAACTTAATTATTTCTACATAAAACCATTTAATTATGTTTATTATTTTCAAAATATGTCAAAACTATTGATTTTGTGGAAAAAAAAAGCTGATTGAATACCTAAAATACAAGTGAAATGAAATCATGTTATATTAACACGTTTAACAAATTTGCAAACTAAACTAAATCTGCTAATTAAGAACAAAGTTTAATAATAACATTTACCGTTAAGAAAACTAACATGCCTGAAAAGTATTGCTATTTAAGGAGATGCCTATGACTATGAATATTAAAAAAAAATGTATACGGCATATTATATATTTTTAAGTTCGATCTTTGTTTAAATATTTATTTTCGATATAAAATCATGGCGCGATTATTAAAGATACCCATCACATGGAGATGTATACGGTATACCTTATACACTCATGTTTTAGTTTTAAGTGGTTTGGCACATCATCGCGCCACGATTTTATACCGAAAATAAATATTTAAAAAAAGAAGTTAAAAATATATAATATATAAATTAACGCTATTGTTCATTCTAGATTGTAGTAAACAGAGA
Source organism: Philopedon plagiatum (assembly GCA_963971165.1). Taxonomy (NCBI): domain Eukaryota; kingdom Metazoa; phylum Arthropoda; class Insecta; order Coleoptera; family Curculionidae; genus Philopedon; species Philopedon plagiatum. Next base: position 41,563,906 of record OZ020190.1, on the reverse strand, counting down.
TCTGACAAATTATTTTTTACTTTATAGTGCAATTTTTTAATAAAATCGTTTCACTCAAAAATATTTTTTTTATATTGATTTTATTTTCATCTTTTTAGTTTTAAGCCTATTAATAAAATAATACCCCCAAATTCCAATATTTAGGACAATCGCCTAAGGCCTAATAAATAGCAAAGTTAGCCACTTTGGATCGATCATCTTAATTTTTTTGTAATTTGAGACTAAAAATTATATTTGGCACTTGTAAAACCCCCAAATTCCAAATTTGAGACAAATCGGTTGATAACTAAGAAAGCCCGCCATTTTGGATCCGCCATTTTGAATTTTTACCAACAAAAAAAGCATGTTAAAAAGTAGTAAATATTTTACCAATCATAAATCTGAGAACAACATATTTGCTTTGGTTCCAAAGCTATGAATTTACCCCCTTTACACCCCTCACCCACCCCCTACCCCAAATTTTTTTCGTCATATTGTATTGTCACCGGACCTACATTACGGTGCCAAATTTCATTAAAATCGGTTCCCGAAAACTTTCTGAAAAATGCACTAAAAGATTTGACAGCCAGCCAGACTAACTTCACTGCTGTCTGTCTGCAGCAGTGAAGCTCAATAAAGTCGTTAAAAATGGCTCAACGGGCAAGAACGGGCAAGTGATCTTGACATATGTCGAAGAGCAATTTATAAGGTTTTATTTAAAGTGAGAATTGAAGATTACTTTAGATTACTTTTTTTTTCCACCTCTGTCAATTGGCAAAATTATTTAAAAAATAAGTGATTCTACATCAGTCCAACAAGGCAAGAGTGTAAACTAAGAAACCACCATAATAATTAAAATATATGATGCTTTGAAGTTAACTTACTTCTATTATCTTCAGCCATCAAAATATATTTTATTTAAAAAAAAAATTCACCCAAAAATTAACGTCAAGTTAGTTTCGCATATTTACATGCAAAATAGACGCTCGCTTAGTTATAAAATATTTACTGACATTTTCACTTGTTTGTCGTATGTTCAAAGCCTCTACGTAATTATCTCGAGATGTATCGCGCAGGGTAAAGATTTGTAACTTTAATTTAATAATAAAATGTTGAAAAGGGGCTAAAAAAATTAGGAGGTTTTGTCTCGCCGTACCACCCGCCTCCGCCCAATGTGCGCCGTGTGGTACCTCATTTTAAAGGTCTTCAAAAAAGAAACATTTTACTGCAAACCTGAGGTCCGTATTTTAATTCGCTTTTAAATGACAATCCTTTAAAAAATAAAAATTGTAGAAAAAAATTAAAGATTTAAATACCTTTATTTCTCTTATTACTTAAAAGTTGTTAAAAATGACCACCCTGAACTTCTTGGCAGTAGTTTAGTCGATTTTGAAACTCATTTCTCACATTTTTGAGAATGACAGGTGGTACTTCTCGGCAGAGTTCCAAAATCGACTTTATTATTTCCGAGAAGTTCACGGTGGTCAATTTGAATCTTTTAAAGTAATGACCCAGATAAAACCAGACCAGATGCGTAAGACTGTCAAATATCGTGTTCACTCTCAATGACCTTGAGGCGCGGCACAGGCTGCCTGCACCATCGCCACAAATTAATAACGTTAGCTCAAAGCTAAAAATCCGCCCGTTTCCGATCAAATCTCTAACATAAACGTCTGTACTATGGTTCCCGTTCTTGATGCCAGACGGCCGGCCGATCGTCTCGTCAATCCTTGGCTCGCCGTCGCATGAACTACAGGCGACATTGGAGCTTGCGCATCTGGTCTGGTTTTATCTGGGGTAATGAGATAAATAAAGGTACTTAACTTTTTACTTTTTTAGAATTAGGCTACGGACTTCGAATTTTCGTTAAAATGTTTCTCTTCTGAACACCTTTAAAATGAGGTACCACACGGCATAGGGTTGCGTTTGAAATTTTTGACCTCAGCACCCTAGCGTCACCCCTCAAGGGCGTTGAAAAAGTTAAATTACATGAAAAATTAGATTTATCAACCAATAAGATACCCCTAAAATTTGACATCTGCATCTGTACTAATAGCAAAGATCTTGGCCCATACTAAGACTTTTCGGACACCCTGTATATTGTTTTTATTATAATGCATCCTTGGATTAGTACAGAATATAACCTATATCAAAATATTACTTCATATTCATAACTTTACAATTTTTTCGCGCTAAAAATGCTTTATAGACCACCGTTCGTCAGTTAAACCTACAAGTTTCACATTAAAAAATACCGAATATTTTTAGCAAATAACTTATTATGACTTATCTTTAGGCATTTTATTGTTTAAAAATCACAAAACTACTTTCTATGCTTATTTGTATACAAAAACACATAAATAATCACACGCGATTGAGCGTCCACGTTAATCTTACACTAATGACAGAAATTGCTCTTGACGAGTATATTCGGTCACGTGATCAGTAGTCTGATCGCTATTTGGCCAATAACGGATGGGGATGTTATCCAGTAGAGTGGGGTAAACGAGTCCTAGTCATAATACAAAAAAGGAAGGTATGATACCAAGCCGTGTCAAATTCGTCCGGGTTCGCGCACTACGTCACGCTGTGAGTTATTTTTGAAATTTGTAACGCGCAATATAGAGTTTACGTTAGTTATAGGCGATCCTGCTTATAACACAAATTTTGAAGTATATGATTTAAAATAAAACATATTGGTAAATTGCCTGCCAATTACGTTCTATGTATTTATTTACGTGAAAAGGTAAATAATTTTATAAAATAAAACTACATCTAATAAGTAAGATAATAATTTTTATTTAGAGGCCTATTCTTATTAAAATATATACCTACAGAGTCTTCCGAAAATATGTTATAAATAAGAATTTTGTTGGTTCCTATAACTTTGCGCTAGCAAAATATATACGACAATTTTTTATATTTTTTGATCCGTTCTGCAGTACTAAATTTAGTCTATGCGCACTACAATGTGTAAATAAACACAGTGAACCTGTCATAACACTTGCACCGTCATAACATTGTCAGGCTAATGTATTTGTAAAATCAAACGGACTTAAAACCGAAGTAATTAAATTATACATTGCATCGGCTGTTCTATCTTCGCTGACATCGTAAAAGCCCAAAAACCGTTCTTTAATCTCTCCGTATTTGTTTACATATCGAACTGAAATCGCACACTGAGACTTTTCGAGAATATCTGTTGTATCGTCTGCTTGCACTGCAAAAAATACCGATTCTTTTGTTTCATTATGTATGGTTTCCGTAAGATGTTCCGAAATACAAACAATTAAATCATTTTAAATGATTTTAGATAAACCTGAAAAACTGTTGCCAAGTTTTTAAAATATTCTAGAATTTCTACATCTCGTTTAGTAATTAAATTAAAAGTTTCCCGAAAGCTGCCAGCATTAAAGGAATCGTGTTTTTTTCGTTGTTTCCCGAAAGCTGCCAGCATTAAAGGAATCGTGTTTTTTTCGTTATGCCCTCTAAACGATAATTCTTGTTTTGCTAAGTGACCTGTAACATCAATCAAATAACCTAACAATTCCCTATTTCTTCTCCCTTCCTCGTTATATAATTTTAACGACAAAGAAGTTTGCATGTCCAAAGCATCGCATATTGTTGAGGTGTTCATTTTTAATCGTTTTAGAGTAAGAAAGCTACTCATGTGCTTTGATAATTCATACTTTTTTATACTAGCAGACAAGTTTCTTAAATCAGAACAACCCTGGGAGATCCACACGTTATTTCTTCCGTTTGCAAGCAGTAGACATGGCCAACAAAACAAACTTTGTTTAAAATAACTGCCACATAACCACTGATGACTAGTATACCACTGAGTGTTGAAAGATCGAGAAAATGTTTGTCCATGTTTATGATCACGTTTTAAAATATTGGGAGATGGCTTAGGCCGACCCTGAGTCATAGTATCGCTTCGGTCATTATCTCCAAGTCTAGAAAAAGGTGTTTCTAATAATGAACAGATAATATCCATGTTATTCATTGGATTTTAAAAATTTAATTTAAAATACCAGACAGTGAAAATCGAAGTGAAAATAGAATTTAAGTACTACTTATCTTTGCCTTTATGCGATGAAGTCGAGAAAATCTCCACTCTTCGCAAAAATTCACCTGTGGCCTATAGCCGCTTCCCAAATGTACATATAGTTAATAACATAAACTCTCACTAACAAGATATATGCAACTTCCACCGTTTACAGTAAAAGCGACAATCCAAAAATAAAAATTAATGCAGCTGAAATCACTTATTTTGAATAAACTTTCATAAATAATGATCAGGGATCAACTGACAACAAAATTGTACATATTGGTCTCAGATTGTGCATTTCGACTATATAAAAACTAGAGAAGGAAAAATGGAGGGATTACCAAGATTTGCAACAAAAGTAAAGAATCAAAAAAAAACATGATCACTTGGAATTTTTTTTTATGAAACAAACACACATATCCTTAATATGCTTATAAACTATTTTTATAAAATTTACAAAATATACGCTCTACAAAGACAGCCACACTCAGTGTTTAGTCATCAACAACTACCCTTTTTAGAGTTTTGGGGTCCTTAGTAGGCTTCCATTGTAGAGCCACCTTCAAATTTTCTTAACATGTCTTTAAAAATCAGAAGGGCTGCGCAAGTAGAAACAAGCAATCTGTTTCTAATTTTGGTTTTTATCAAAGACAAATGAGAGAAACCTCGTTCTGCTGAGGCAGATAAATGTGGCAGAGAGAGGATGACCTTTACTATTATCATTAAATTTGAAAACATTTTGTCGTTAAGAGCGTTTTGCAGGTTATCAATATATCACCAAAAATAATTAAATCAGTTTTGCTCATATTTCCCAACTCAGTTTCATTTAAGTACAGCCATTCAGAATTTGCTGCTTCAATATTAACTTAAATATTAGCAAATAAACTTATAAATTTTCCCAGGGAAAGATAGTCGCTTGCCATAGCATTACCTGGTGTAAACATTTTGGCAAAACGGGATCCTCAAAATTAAAACGGTTTTTAATTTGAATGCACAACTCTATATAAAATTCGACTGCTTTAGGGCGAAAAGAATGCAGTTCTTGTTGGGAAATATTATTATTACAAAGAAGAAGAGCATGAACTCTAGCACCAAAAAAAAAAACCTTTTCAATTTCAATGTAATTTCTAGAGTAAGATACATTAATGCTCTGTAGAGGCGTTGAATCAAAAACTTCTCTTTTTATAAACCATTTAGTTATTATCTTGTATAGACCTGTAATTTAAAAAAAAATTGTATCTGGGGATATTCTGACTGAGACTGGACGTTAACCTTGATTACTATCTCTGTATGTGGGACAAAAATAGGAAATATACTTTATAGATGTCAGACTTTAATGCATTCAAAATTGAATTCGCCATCGGTAAATTATCTTCAAGTGCTGATTGGGTAAAAAATAGGGTCAGAGATTGCCAGTGCTCTAAGAGTCGGTTAACTACTTGCTGAAAAAAAATAAGCAACTTTTAAAAATAGGTTCTATTTACGGTATTTCCAGTAACAATTTTTTTAAATTTAATAATATTTTAATTGATAAAAATACCGTTATTTTGGGTTACTGTTATTACCTTTAAAGAAAGCCATCGAGTTTGACTGGGATAACGGATTTTTGTTGGCTTTTCTTGACTAAAAATTTCGCATTCTTCTAGCTCTTCAAGTCGTTTACTGCTGTAGCTGAAATATGCATATACATCTCTCGCAAACTGTTCAACATTGCTTGGAAGATTTTGCCGTAGCGCATGCACAGACATGCAAGGAATGAGATGCACAGCCTTACACATATAAATGAGGTGACAGTTCTTTCAGTTTGGCCTGCACGCCGTTGAGGTGGCCGAGCGCGCCCCGTATAAAATATAAAAATTGAAAAACCATATATAGATATACCCTTTTATACCCAATGATTTTAAAATTATACGCGCAATCCCGTATCCGCATAGTCGAAATTACAGTAAATAAGAATTTAAAAATAGTCTTGAAGCAAAATTCGGTGATTGTAATACCTACTTGGTCTATGAAGTGCCGATTTTATTCTGTGAATTACCATATCAAAAATAATAAACATAAAAATTACCTTTCTAATTTCTTCATTATGCGGAATTATTAACACACAGGCTGCGATAAAAAAGTGTTGATTAATTTTTAATTCAGGTTGGCATACCGCCTACCCCGAGTTCCAACCGCCAAACAGCCTACCCAGCTTTTAGTCTTTCTTCTTTCACTTTTTCACACGCACGTTTGTTGTCGATTCGTTTCCTGAATGGGACAGGACTATGACCAACCCCTTTTATTTTCTTTGATGACCAGAGCCAAAGTACAAAAGGGGAGTAAGGGTGATCTCTTTATCTAACACGTTTAAATAAATCAATACTGATCAATATCAACAGTGCACAATCACCATAAAGCATAATACTGCACTTGCCCCCTTTGTTTGTTTGTTGTTGTCTTTGTCTAACCGCTAACTCCTTTAAATGGTGGCGTACAAAACATACAAGAAAATATTACATTTTAGAATTTGTTTTCAATTTTATTATTTAAAGGTTTTCTCGAGGAAGCTTTAGAAAATTATGTTTTTTTCTCGCCAAAGGGTGGGTGCATATTTTGCCAGTGGGGTGCTCATTGTGCATATTGACTTTAAATCGGGCAAAATATGCACAATTATGCATTCAGGAACATCCCTGATAATGATCATCTAAATAATCTGTCATCTAGTGATTCACTGATTACCTTGCCTACCCTGACGAGCCGCGCCGCTGGAAGGAATCCTAACCCACTCACCAACTGACTTGTGCAAGGGGCTGTAATAACCGAGTAGATGCAATCTAGGGTGAACACAATGGGCCAACACTGGCCAAAGTGCATCCGACCTCGGACGGACCCTTGAGAAACAAATTTTTGACTTGGCGAGTGCCGAGTTGCCCATTATAAATATTTACCGATTTAAGTAGGAATTTCAGTACAATATTATTAATTTAAAAATATGTCTGCAAATAATAATAACAGATATAATACCGTAAAACGAGGTGGATTTGTGACACTTCCACAGTTTTTATCGATTACAAAGTTGTGTGTTATGAAAGCAAAATATTTCAAATATTACAGATGAAATATCATCCTTTGGCTACTATTCTATCTCATATTCATAAAGAACAATATTAACAGAAAAAAGTTATTCACAAAATCATTTGTCACAATTTCACCCCACTCGATGGGTCGACTTTGTGACACCCATAACTTTTTATACATCCACAAACAAGCAGTTTGGCCGGCTGACTTTATGACAAATAATGTTCTAAAACTATATTCTTCATGTTGGGTTTGGCACAAATTCGCCCCCTACATTATAAGTATACAAAAATTGTTTGTCACAAAGTGCACCCAAATAAAAACACGAATCGAAAGAAATGCTTTATTTAACTCAACTTCATAAGAAAATTTGAAGCTCAAAGCAAACTAAATAATACATAACTAAGAAACGTGTCGATAAGTTACAAAACAGTAAAAGGAATGAAAATAAACACTAAGCATAAATGTCCATAAGTTACAAAACAGTAAAAGGAATGAAAATAAACACTACCTAAGCATAAATGTCCATTTCTGGAACGCGAAATATTTCTCGACGAGACGAAATTTGCACTGGTTTATTAATTTTTTTGTGAACTATTTCCGAAATTACATAAGACAGTTCGTCCTTTCGATCAGGCCACTTCCAATTGAAACCACATTTTTCCATTGCACTAACACAAACATCATTTCCTTTAAGGCTAGTGATGACGCCAGGAAAGAAGTGTTCTTCATAACGCATCATAACATAATTTCCAATCTTTATTTGCTTTATGTCATCATTAACCACTGATCTACTTTCCGGTGCCTCATCTTCAGACATAATACCATCAAACTCAGTCATGGGAGACGAGCTACTTTCCCTATATGAGATCGCATCAGAATCTTCACTTGATTCCGAATCATTTTGACGGCGCCTTACTCGAAGCTTTTTGTTGGATTCTACAGATGGTATTGACGTTAAGAGCTTTTCTGATTGTGTTGATGTCGAAGGTTCATTAGATTGCCCTGACGTTGAGGCTTCTTTAGACGGTAGTACCGTCGACGACGTCGATGGCATATTCTGAACTTCATTGTTTGAAGCCACTTTTTTAGTTTTTTTTTGATTTTGGTTTAGCTGTTGTCAACTCGTCAGCAACAAGATCCGCTGCAGTTATACTTTTACCGGGAGCTACGTTTACTCTTTTGCGCTTTTGACGTTGACGTAACCCAGTTGTTGCGTCTCGTTTTCTCTGTAATTGTTCCAAAAAAGTTTCGCCCAAGGCATCTTTCACGACGGTACTCTGGTTGTTCATAATTTCTTCTAGCATACGAAACAGCACTTCTGCACGATTTAAAGGATATAAGCCCGATTTTCTGAAACCAGCGGGAAGAACTTCAACTGCTCTATCATGCATGACATCCATTAACTTTTTAAGCAAAGTGGGAAATTGATCTTTGGGTATAGTTCCACATCTACTACCCAATACCGTGTCCTTCCATTCGTGCAAAATTTTTCACCAGTTACCCTTCATTGGTCTGAAAAATGCTACATCCAGCGGCTGGACTAAATGAGTTGCATTAGGGGGTAATGCTATAAAAGAAATATTATTTGCCTGGCATTGACGTATGACTTCAATATTTAAGTGCGAACTCAAATTGTCGCCTAATAGTACCTTCTTTCCTTCCTGCTTTTTAAGAATAGGTAGCATGAGATTAACAAACCAGTCTTCAAAGGCTTGATAGTCGAACCAGCCGGATTTTGTTCTGTTATACTGCGCATGTGCAGGACCATTTTCTGTCCAGCTTTGCCACAGCTTCTCAGATTTATAAACGACGTATACTGGAGCGATCTCTCCTGCTGCATTTCCAGCTACCATTAGTGAAGTACAGGCCTTGGTTGCATTTCGGATTTGCTCCGGATACTTTGTGCCTCGTCTTATAAGCACTCTCGTAGCACCAGGATCATCGCCCAGATTCGTCTCGTCATAATTCCATATATTAGATGGAGCAACACCCTCTAACTCATTTTCTAGATTATTAAAGAAGTTATTTATGACCTCGCGATCCACTGCAGCTCTCGCTAAACTAATGTTTCGAGCCATTCGATTGGCAAGAATATTATTGTGTCTTTAAGAAATGATGTTACCCATTCTTTGCTGGGAAAATCGTCCTTGAAAGCTTTCACCTTTTTTCCTCTCTTGTCTCAATAAGCCTTTACAATAAAACGGAGGTCATGTGCTGTAACAGGGAAGCCAAACGTGGATACAGCAATTATGTGAGCAATAATTGATTGCTCCTCTTCATTGTTTAATGCCGTTTGGCCACCAGCGGGAAGAGTATGTTTTCCATGCAGCTTTATTAACAAGGTATTGCGGTGGATTCCATATCTGCAAATATTAAAAATAAATTACCTAGCTAAGCTTTTATGCTTATTTACGCATTTTTTTACCTGTCCGAAGCATCTCGTATACTTAGTGTTTTAGCTCTTATACTTCGAAGTGCTTCCTGAAGCGTCTCGGGCGTGTAATTCTTATATGCGCGTGTTCCAGGCTGCCTAATATACTTTCGTGGCATTACTAAAACAAAAAATGACTGTCACAAACTCACCCCATGTTTTGTTGATTTTAAATATATGGTGCCACAAAGTCATCTCGCTCATTGTCGCCATTTTACTTTATGTGACGCCACTGGTTTGGTAAACACAATTTTAAGAATGTTATAACATAAATACTTACTTGATATACTAGTTCACACTGGGTACATATACAATTTTGCCTTATCGTTTACCCTGTACAGGAGAAAGTATCACAACAAACTAAAATTTACAAAAAACCTATTGTTCATATAAAACGCTCACGAGGCACGCATACGTCTTCTACGATAGCCACCATACTACTGAATACTAGTTAACAACCTTGGAATGGATAACAACAGCGGCGGTGGCGCTCGCGTGTCACATATGAAAACTATATTTGAATTTTCGCGGAAAATACACGGTGTCACAAAATCACCTGGCTGTCCTAAAGTCACCTCGTTTTACGGTATTTCCGAAAGAAGTCCCACAGAACAACTTATGGTCAAAATATTTGACAGACATTTTAGACCCGCTTTGCGGGAATTAAGCCTTGGTAGCCTTCATACACGGGCCGCAGGTACACAAATTATCGCCAATAAAACTTTTGTCAACGATTTTTAGTTATTGATAATTTACAAATTGCTTTAGTATGTGACCAAGGACATTCTAAGATATTATTATGTGTTTTAAACGACCTGGTTTGATTTTTTTGACAAACATAATGCAAATTGTGCAAATTCTTTGTTTTTTTGCGAACACATGGTGGCGTGTTCGTTTAAACGTAAACTTATAGTTTATGTACATTGGTTTGATCATATTTAATTAGCTTTCTTTGATAACACAGAGCAAAAAGTTTTGTTCTTTCGGCAAAGTTAAAGGTAGGAAAAGTGTTAACATAGAGGGAGTTGGGTCAAACGTAGAAATTGGATCAGCCAAGTTGATGATATAAATTTTCTGTTAACTTGCAGTTTTGCATCGCTATCTCACATTGAAAAGAAATTAGTTAAAAAACAACAACCACCCAATATCTAAAATGTCGCTATAATTTAATGAACAGTGGTGGTAATAGATCTTTTAGCATTAATTGGTATCAAAAATAAGAATGGCTTAGTAAGTGATACGAAATATGCTTTTTTGTTTGCAAAAAATATTGATAAAAATCAAAATATTTGATCTGAAACTGAGTATAATAAAAAAAAACATATGGTTAAAGTTGTACTAGAGATTAGGTATGTTTTACGAAAAAAAAATATTTGCTTTTGAGTATCAATAAACTCTGCCGACGCTATTTAATAACCCATAACGCCACACTGATTTTTTTTCAAAATTGCCGTATTATTATTTAATAGAATAATGTTGTTAGGCAATGTCAGGTTTTAAAAAATACCCCGGTATTTAAATTTGATATGGCTTCCTTCCTTCTAATAAAGTTGAATAGAATGAAAGGCTGACCCTCTCTATTTAATCTCCCTTTTAAACCCAAATTCCGTGTTTAATTGGTAGGATATTTAACCACCGATCGATATTAGTAGAGTTTCGTACTTCCAATTTTCGTAACAGCACTTATTTCGTGATACACACGTGAAATTTGGCCCAAAGGTGCAGTCTTTCTGCTGAACCAAAAATTTAATATAGATACAAGCGAAAAACAAATTGCTCGCAACCATAATTTTACCCTTAAGGTCCTTTAAAAAGAAATACCCAGTAAAAGATTTTTTAATGAAGGCTACAGTCCCTAGTAGCTTAGATTATTTTATAAGTGGTTTTAAATATTCATTGTTTCAGTAAGTTCAGGATTGTTGTTCAGGTTTAATCAGTGAAACCAATCTAAAAATTTAAATTGTGGCAAAAGAGCACAGAATGCTGCTAAAAAAATTGGTCTTAATAAAGCCTATACTGACTACAATATCAGTAAGTACTGTAATACACAAATCATCGAAAATAACTTACGTTCAGATTCACTAAGAAGGTTTAAAATTTAGTACTGGTTTAAGTTAAGATCTTATAGTCGATCAGTTATGTTTTGACAGGTTTTTGTCCTGTCATTGTTAACAAGTCTTCATTAAAAACTTATTAATTATTCTGATATTTCAGCGATTTGCTTGGTTTCAAAATGATTTTCATCTTCGAAGAAGTTGCTGTAATGAATTTAGTTCTATTATTGTCGAAATGACGGACTAAAATTGCCCTTTTCTTTATAAATTTGCAAAAAGCTCAGAAATAAATTCATAGTATAAACTTAGCTCTCTGTGACAGGTCATTTTTTTGTCACAGACTCAGTATTTGTTTTAATAATTAGTTTATTCACGAACGCCTGTTTTTCTTGATTATTTACCTTGATTGAGAGGTTTTATTTTCATTCTTCCACTATGTGGCCCTATTCCCTTGCTGTCCAGGCTACCCCCTGGGGGTGTTGATTGCCCTTTTGTCTTGTCCAAGTCAGCTTGACATCAGCTTGGCCATCGCTCACATGGCTCGTAGTTCGATTTAATGTTCTTTGTGTGTTGGGCCCTGGATTTTGTTTTTTTTTTGCCTGGCTTAAAGTCCACCCTGTGTGTATAGACGAGTCGCCCTTAGTCTAGTTATGCTAACGTGATTTTAGAATTTGAATTTTATGAGTATAGGGTAGAGTGGGGCAGGTTCGGACAGTTTTGGTCAATCAAAAATTACTGCCAGAATTTTACAAAAAAAGAGTTTATTAATTTATTAGCTGATAGTGGGACATCTTTGGAATATGCTTTTGATATAATGAAAAAGAAAATATGTACAGTATTCTCAAAAAGTAGTAACAAGTAGAAATCGACATTTGTCCGGAAGTACCCCATGGTGGGGCAGTTACGTACATGCAATGGGGTACTTTCGGACATGAATGCACATAATTCAAACAAACAATTTTGTAATAAAAAATATGTTATTTAATATTCAAAGAGTCAAAATTGACGTTAAACTTAAAAAAGCTTGCCAGTCTGGAAGTGCCTTTCACGGAAGTCGGTCTTGGTAACTTTGACATTATGTCACTTCTAGAAACTATTGACACGTCTTCAATTTTGGGAAAGTGAAAACCATTTCTGGAATGACGTAGGAATTTGACTACATATTCACCATATTCTGCATGATCTGATACCTGGCCCACATAATGAAAGATGTTTTTCTTGGTAGGAAATTTCACTAGAACATAATCATCGCAGTCAATGAGTTCATCATCTGAAAATAAAAGCTTGTCGAGAAAACTACATCAACCCTTTCAACGATGAATTCCTTACCTAAGAGTGTGTTTAACTCATCATGATTAGACTCCAAATCAACATCTGAATCGGAGGAGAAAGATTCAATTTTGTTCTTTTTTGTGACTGTTTCCATGAGTTCCGATCCGGAGTCAGACGAAGAAGTGTCGTCATATTTAGGCCTTCTTTTTTTCGAAATATCTTTGTTTTTGGTCCCGTCTTTTATTTTCGATTTTTGAATTATTTTGACTTCGTTTCCTAATTTTCTTTTAGTTCCACTTTTTGCGGCTTGGATTTGTCTGCTTTGTTCCAATTCCTCAATTCGGATTTTTTCGGGAGTGCTTGTATATATTCTAGACTTTCCTAGCCTAGATTTTCTGTTAGTTTTTCTGGGGCCTGCCTTTGGAAAGGGTCTAACATCTGCCGGTTTCAAAGTCTGCATCGAAATAATATTAATACTGGGTCTAGTAGCAGCATTTACTATTTCATCTAACAATGATCGCATCATTGCGCTGATTTCATTAACTTGAGAATCGATTTTATTTGAACTATCATTATTCTGCATACCACACATGGAAGAGGTAGAAGGCTCGTTTGCTTCACTATGATTGTTACTAAATTCTAGAAAGCTTTCCTTGATTTCAGGAATAATAGGTAAGCTATGGGGCACTTCGTTGGGACGATCTGTAGCATATGACCCAAAATAATCATCATCGTTAAAAACAAATCTGTTTATAGGCCACCAGTCGATGAAAAGCCATTTATGATATTTTTCGGTGTGATACTCTGTAGAAATGGTTCGAAAGTTAGCCTCGCTATATCATAGATGGTTATTGGTTTTCCAGGATTGCTCAACATATGATCGTTAAAGGCTGATTTGCATTTCTGTTTGAATGGTCCGTAGACCGATTTGTCTAACGGTTGCATCCTATGGGTGCAATGTGGCGGGAACGACAATAGAACAATACCGTTTTCTCGAGAATAATTAATAGCAGCTACTGAAACGTGCGTTTCATGGTTGTCCATCAATAGGAGAATCGGTGATGAGGCGGTGCATTTGGTATGTTTTTGTATGTGCTCCAATAAGTTAACGAATATTTCTGTTGTCATCCAACCCGACTTAGACCCATAAGCAACTGATCCGGGAGCAGAACCGAACAAAAAATGGTCTTTAATTCTTACTCGGGGGTATATATACAATGGAGGAATGGTACCACCTGTAGCGGAAATTACGGCACAAAACGTTACTGTGGTACCCCTTTCCGCAGAAACACATTGACCTACCACCCGTTTTCCGGTCTCAGAAATAATTTTCGGAGCCTGCAATACGGTAGATATTCCCGTTTCGTCTGTATTCCAAATTTGGTGAGCTTCAAATTTATATTTCTGCTGCACCTCTAGATAGTTATCAAAAAAGGTTTGGACATTGTGTTGGTTAAAAGCAGAGGCACGCCCAACACTAGTGTTTTCTGGTTTTCGGAGAGATAATCTCGGATGTCTTGTCATAAATGACCTCATCCATTCTATGCCAGCCATTTTGTTTACATGCCATTGCTGCGGAAAGGTCTTACCCAAGCTAAGTGCGTATTCGTATGCCAATTTACGCGTGGCTGTATACGTTAAGCCATATAGAATTTGAGAAGAGAATTTTAGGTACAGCTCCAATTCAATTTCTTCTTCTTTTGAGAAAACTTGTCTTGTAGCATATTTCGATAAACCAGATTTTACGTCGGAGCTCTCATTTCCAGAATCAGATGCAGCTCCTCGTTGTTTAAATTTTTGTACTCTATCACTTAATGTCGATTTTCTAATTCCAAACGTCCTTGCGGCAATTCTTATAGACATAACTTTTCGAATTACATTCTCAACGGCAGCTTTCATCGTTTCTTCCGAAACTTCGGGATTGTTTCTTTTTCTAACATATTTTCTAACCATTCTGGAAACAAAAAACGTAATTAAGAAGACAGTAATCATTGAACAAACCAATACCGTCTGTGGGGCACTTTCGGACAGCGTCCGCATGTACCCCACACTGTCTGTCCTAAACTGCCCCACCTGTTCGAAAATAGTTCAAAGTAATTTTATCAGAACTTGTTCAATTCTCCCGCCAAATAATTATAGGTTATTGCTTGCACAAAAATGTGTTCTTCAATGTGGAATCATCAAACAGTAGAATAAGTTGCGAAATCAACGTGTAAATTGCTAAAAATAACAACTGGTAATACTTACTTTTGGAATGTTTTCACCTTTTTCCACCAATAACTCACAAACTACTTGACAAAATCACCCACAACTTTATGTGTCGCCATTAAATTAGCACTGCTGCCAATTCCTGTAATACGGACTTCATATGTCTTTTAAAAGGCGGTAATTTTGAAATGTCCGGAGGTGCCCCATGTCCGAACCTGCCCCACTCTACCCTACCTACTTGTTTTTGTCCTATTGTTTACATTCTCTTGAGACATTGTAACGCCCTTAATTTGTTTGGCTTTGATCGTTTTGCCTGTACTGTCCTGGTTTTTGTACCATGCTGTATTTCTGTATTATTTAAACGGCATACGTTTCTTTCAGATTTTGTTTTGATTTCATTAAAAATGGTCATTTTCAGGTTAGATTTTTTTTTTGGTTGGAATTTTGTGGCACTACGTCCTCGTTTTCCTTTAAGCTGTAGTTTCGACATTCGGGGTTTCAGTATTTAGTATTTTCGGATACGGACGTACTGAAATAGTGCGTCTCGATCAGGACAGGATTTGGGTGTTGTTTTCTGTATTTCCGTAACTTTATTGTTTCACGCAAGTGGCCTCTGTATGATTTTAGTGTCTTTGTTCAATGGAGTGGTGACAATGGAGTTCTGAATTTCGGTGTCTTTACGTTTGTTTCTCGGTATGGTGTCGGAGACTTGTGCCATTCTGCATTCGGGGTCATTTGAGGGAGCAGGTTCTAGTCCATGCTTAGTTTTGGTTTAGATTTCGTAGTTCTTGCCGGTATGCCGTGGCGCCATCTTTAGACTATCAATTACTGTCATTCCGGTCAGTGTAGTTGCTTTCGCCCCCGATCATCTTCCGTGTTCTGTGGGACCTTTTTGGCGCTGGTGCAGATATTAATGTAAGAACCATTTTGTTCGGAAGGGCGGTCCACTGTCGAGCATTTCCACCTTGGTCTTCAACGAAGATAGCAGTATCGCGGTGTCGGTTTCAGCCATTTTGAAAGCTCAAGTTTATGGATTAAGTTCCGGGACTGCGATTAAAAATTCATCTGCTGAATTATTGTCTACTGGGCAAGATTTTATCTGCATCTTCGTTCGTTAACATCATAATCAGGTGAGCTAGTTTTTTTATATAGATGAGTTTTTTGCGGGTCTGCTTCGTGATGCCACGTGCATGTAAAATTGTCGTGTCTAAGGGTTTTCTTTCTTTTATTTCCTTCAGCCATTACATCGGCCTGACGATCTGGAGACCGCTGGTAGCTGCCCCCGTTTTTGGTATTTTGTATGTAGAGATTTGGAATTTCGATCCCTCTATCCTTGAAGAGGTAAGTCCTTGAAGCCTTTTTTTTGTCCCACGATTTTTTTGTTAATACTTATTAATCGCCAATTTACGCCCATAAAATTATAATTAAAATTTTAACGAACCGTAATTATCGTTCTGCTTTACGGTACTATGTTCTAAGTAAGACTCTGGTTTTCTCGGGTGGTTCTTATTGCTACACCATATTTTGAATTATAATAATCTAACTTCTCAATTGCCTTAATTTTAACTTTACGTTACCTAATTTGCATTCTCTTAAAGGCTTGAATAATCTTTGGAATCTATAAGTTATGACTATAATCACTTACTATACCGTAGTTTTATCAAGATTTTTTTTTTATCGGCATTACGCTGGCGAATCATTTGCAGTGGACTATCTGATTTTAATTTAAAACCGTAATTAAAGTGTGTACGGGAGCTTGGGGTCTTACGGGATTTATTTTTATAAGCTTGGAAATTGTAGATTTATTTTATTTTTTTTTTGATATCGATTGGTTAAGTAATATTTTATGCGTTCAGGGGGGTTAGTTAGCCTGCTATTTTACTTTCAAATTTGTCATTTGACCAATGTTTTGGCGTGAAGTAACTTATAGCCCGTACACATTTTACATCTATTTATTATATCGTACCGCTTGGAACTTAGGGTAGTTTAGTTACATAGATGCTATATAATTAGTTAAACCTGCTTTAGTTATATCGTATTATTTGCATTGGGAACCTAGAGTAGTAAGTAGTTTTATGGTAGCAATTTATTTGCTTGTAATTTAAGCTTTGCGTTTCTATTTATTGATTTATTTATTCATTTACGGCCATAAACACAAACGTTACACACTAATTAAATCTAAATTTGTGATAGATGTACATTAGCGGTATATTTTACTTTTAATTTAACATTTGTGTTCTTATAAATGTACATAAGCGGTATATTTTTGATTAATTTTATTTAAGCGGTCGATCCCTATAAGGGGTGATTTCCCTTCATGTCAATGACCAAAATTTTTCTGAAAGCAATTATTATGTTTTTTTTTATGTTATCTTACATTGTTACGGTTTACTCGATTAGTGCTAAACCTTAGCTTTTAAGTCAAGCTAAATGGGGCTTCACCTCTTAGTTATTTTACAGGCTACGCTTAAGCCTTATTCTTTGTTTATACTTGTCATCCTCGTGAACTCATAATTTAATTACCATTTATTTTTCTTTTGTTGTACTTTCATTATATTTTTATTGTTAATGTAAGGTAGCATAATACAGCGTTAAACTGGTCAGTTGATGAACATTTAATTTTTGTAAATATTAACGCTTATCGCTGAGTATCAAGGAACTGTACAATTTTATTTAGTTATCAATGCCCTTGCGTAATAATTTCTTTTGTTTAGTAACGTAACTTTTTTAAATCTTACCATGAGTTTGTTTAAATTTTGCAATCTGGTTATCAGCGATTACTTATTTCATTGATAGTTTTTTTTTTAATTAAAGTAACTTCACACTTTGTTTTTTTGTAACTTAACTAAAATTCTGCGATTGATTTCAGGCCACTGGCTTTCTCATTTATTATTAGCCTTTTATCTAATATTCTTAGATTTTGCGGATTAGTTTCAGTAAATTATTTATCCAAGTATTAACTTTTTTATTAATGTAACCTTTTAATCGTATCTTAAGCTCGTTTAAATTTTGCAAATAATTACTTTCTCTTTAATTAGTGGTTTTTTATATTGACGTAGCTCTTATTTTTCAAATATTTTTCTACGTATCTAAATTTTTCGATTCTGTTCAAGCCAATGACTTTCTCTTTTAATATTAAATTACTTAATTGATAAAGAACTAATTAAATTTCGGCGCATTAGTTCCAGTAAATTGTTTCTTTCCAAATTTTACCTTTTTCTAATAACGTAACTCCTGATTTTATTTTTAATTATTCACGTAACTTCTAACATTTTTTTTTTATTTATTTAAATTACTGTAACTACTAGGAATTGTTTGTTCCTAGGGTCTTTGGTAGGGGCCACGAACCTCCCTACTTCTCTTCCGTGGGGGCTACAAAGCATCCCAATGTTTATTTTTCCTGTGGGAGCTAGGAGTCATCCTACTCTTCCCCTCGGTGGATGCTAAGGAGCCGCCCTAAGAGTTTTTACGTTTCTGAGGACAGACTTCCTCATGAAGTTTTTTTGAGTAGATATAATTCACTTATTTTGCGGGGGCAAGAATCGCCCAACGTTCAATTTTTGGTTTGTGTGTACATCTGTAAACACCTGTATTTTCATATTTTGTACAAATAGGGTAAAATTCATTACGTTGTTTTATTCAGCTCACTGCGCCATATGTTTTTATTTTCTATTATGAATAGCAGGTTTGTTGTGTGAGAAGCAGGTCCCTAGACCAACTAGGCGACTTCCAGTTTGCGTCGGTGTAAAAAACTGGTGGCGTCCAATAGAACCTACCCAGCCTAACTGAGCTGAGGGCTAATTTGCAACGCGCTCTACTACACCTGCTTCCCTCAGGACACCCTGTTATTCCTGTGTTTTTCTTTAGAGTACCTTTCAGAGTTATTTTTAATGTTCTTTCCAAGATATAAGCGGTAAGTACTTGGTCAATGATACTCATCATAGTATCTTTGACGGTTTTTAATCAAACACTTTTTATTGAACAAAGTGCGTCGCATCTCTTATTCTTTCACTTATCAGTTTAAAACTTTTGGTTGTCAAATTAGACCAGACTAGCGTTGGAGAATCTGGCTGTTAATTTTTAGTATAAGTATAAGTAAGTATTTGTAATCTAAAATAAATTATGTGGGACTTTCTAAAGGATTCTGTAAAAGGTATAATGCTTAGTAATTTTAAATTCTTACTAAAATATAGACGTCGAAATATGTTTATATATGACATAAGGCATACTAGTTAGGCACAAGCAAGAAGACGTCGCGTCGCGACGGCAAATAGGCGCTTTTACATTATGCAACTCTTGCTTGCACAAATGCTTGATTGCAAGTACTTGTAACTTGTAACATAAAATTTCAAAATTTTATGTTTAAACATTTCAAGTAATTGTGCAAGATTTTTGTAGGTAAAGTTGTCTTTTGTAGATACTGATGTCTATTTAAAAATGGGAATATCAGAAATAGTTAATTTTGGCGTAACAAACGTATTATGTCATACGTTAGACGTTAGGTGAATAACGTGTCCATTTGGCGCCATTTTTTCATTCAACTATAATACTACTACAATGACTTGCAACCTTGTTTACAAATCAAATTTATGGTAATACAGGTTCTAGCATGCACGAAAAGTAGCCCGGTGTTGAACTTAACATGCATGCTAATTTTGCTTGTACAGATAGTTGAGCCAGTACTTGCAACTCAGTTGACATTAAAAAAGTACTTGCAATCGAGCACTTGTGTATCCAAAACATGCATAATATAAACGCTCTTTAATATCCTTAAGCAAGTCTAATTCTTTCACAAAGTTTTGTTCGGTTACGTAAGCAACTCCGTAGAATTTTTTTTTAATGTCCTCATAAAGAGTCGCCAGGTAAATCTGGCGATCAAACAGTTAATACTGCTGTAATACAATTTTTGTCTATTTATTCACTGAATCAGTCCCTATCCAATATTAAATTAACCGCTGCGTTGGGACTTCATCTAACTGGAACGGGATTTAATACTTTCTCTTAATGATCCATTAAGAAAATCATTAAAGACAAGTTCCTTGTGCTCGTAGGAAATGGTCAAAATGGTTTTATGTACCGCTGCGTCGCTAAATATGAAAGATTTTAAGATCAAAAAGATCAAAAGTATTTATTATGTATTTTACGTTTCTCTGTTCTGTTGGCCCGCTCTTTTTGCACTAAGCAGAAGTAAAAAATTGATTTTTCAACTTTTCTACAATACAACTCATGGTTTAGTCCTTAAGTTAATCAAAAGCGTTTAGGCCATTACGAGTTTGAGAAAATTTTTACATTATTAAGAAAATTGGAACTGGAGCTAAAAGACGCCACATGCAGATGCAAGCGAACACCTCTAAAGTTTAAGTTTCTGCAAGATCTCTTATAAGGTGAAGTGGGGTAAGTGCAGGCTACTTTTTGTAAAGTTGGACTTTAAACGTATATATTTTCAAGCCATAATAAAATACATAATATCTTTATTGCACACAGTACCGTACAAGTATTAGTTTTAAAAATTAATTGGCATTGTCCCCATTTTTAGTTCTATATTTAAAAAATTACAAAAATATTACTGGCTGGTCAATGGTAAGCACTTTCCCACCATAACGGGGTAAGAGCGTACCAGCCAGTTTAAATCATATTAAAAACGTATGGAATATGATGCGGGGTCTGACCGTAATTCTTAGCATATCTATTCTAAAATATTTTTTGTCGCATTTAATTATCTTTTTTAGTTTTAGAGTTATATGTTTCCCAAAATGCAAGCTTTTTTTGGTGAAATTTCTATAAATGGTTTGTTTGATTAAAATCATCGCAAATATCAAAATATACCTATAAATAATATATTTTATACTCGTACTTAAACTTTAATAAGTTATTATTAGAAATTAAAATTGACATTACAACATCTAGGCAATAAAATATAAATGCAAATAAACCATTAACATTTAGTTTTTTTAAAGTCTATGGAATAAACATAAAAAATACAGACGAATATGAAATTAGTTAGTTACATATTTTAACTTAAACATTTTTTTAAATAAACACTTACAAATACTTATAAGTACTTAGATACTGACTTCTGTATTTGTATTCATCTTCACAACGTTGGCACTCGTACTGAGGATTCTGCGAGCCCTTATTACATATACCGCACATCCACCGCATACAACTTACACACCGAATCCATTTTTTCTTTTCAAGGTAATAAACAAATAGAACACAAATTGCCATCCCTGGAGGAAGTGCCAATTTTCTTTAAAGGAATATCACTGTCCGAGGAAAAATCATCGGAGTTTAAATTCATGATGTTGGATTTCTTCGTTTTTTTTTTTGACTTTGATTTTTTAGTTTTACCTTTTTCTTTGCTGATTTTCTCTTTCTTCATTCGTTGCTTGTTTTTTTTTATCTTCTAACAGCCCACGAAGACCGAAGGCTAAGTACTATGTACCGTGGGTGTACTGAGGAATCGACTCACACATCCAGAGCTGGAAACATCCGTAGGGATTTCACCAGCCCTTTAAGAGGATGTGTGGGGTGGTACCACCTCGGTCGAGGAAGAATTCCTCTACCACCTTCCAACAACAATCACAAAATATCCATGGTCGAAGCGGGATTCGAACCCGCGCCTCTCGGTTGCAAAGCTGGCGCCGTACCAACTCGGCCACGGGAGACCCTTTTGGGTTTGATGCAAAAGTGTAATAAGAAAGCGAAGTATGGGACAAGTGCAGACCAATACGCACTTTCCCGCCAATTTGGTCTGCTCTTGCCCCGGATGGTAATATCAACGGGGCAAGAGCAAATTAGTGCTTTTAAGGTAAACCAGGGGATAAAAGTAAATGTTTGTTTGTTTAAGATAGGCGTTAAGCTATATTTTTACATACTTACCAATAGTTATATCTTACAACACCAAATTATTATAACTATAAACGTGTCAATGCAACACATACAACTTTAACGTTGATCACAGTTGTAACACTGTTTTCGACTGTTGGTTAAAATACGCCCACTATATATTTTACTACCCCATCTGTGTTACAAATGCCTAATGTATCTTCTAGTAGATTTCTACATGTGAAAAAGTGCAATTTTAGAAATATATTAGTAAATTTAATAGCTAAATGCACTTGCCCCAGTTACGCACTTACCCCACTTCACCTTACTGTTGTTTGAGTTTTATAGTACTTTTCGACCATCCCGTAGATAATTTTAAATTTAAGTAACATTTTTAGATTTGGTTTAAAAATTGCTCCAGTTGTTAAAACTAATTTATTAATGTTATGGTTATGAACAAAAATGGACATTTATTTTGTTAAGTTTCAATTAACTTTTGCGCAGTATATTTGCCGTTATCACTATACAATACACACACACTTCAACAACATATTGTGGCTGTATACCCGAGCACGACCCTTATTGTAGGTCGAAATACCGGTAATAGATAAATGGGTGGATGGAGAATGGATTTCAAAGAAATCCACAGCACGTGTTGTGGTGTTAAAATGTACTGATCAATTTACTTTGATGGATTCTTAATATTACGACGGAGACTTTACTGGTATTTCTCCAATACAAAAAACGCAAAGCTATTTTCTTTTACCAAAGCTTTTGCGGTAAGACCAAGAAAATTAACAAATATCATGAAAAGGCAGACCTACTTAAAAACAAGGTGGTCCAAAAGTATAACAAAATTCCACACATTTGTTTGTGCTACAAAAACAAATGTTTTTACCTGGTAACCTGGGATTTTCGTAAAACTAATTTAGAAAATCAAATAATTTAAATCAGGAGAAAAGCTCTTCCATGTAAAAGATACAACAATAATTTTAAAAAATAGTGTTTACAGTAAAGATAAAACCCATATGGACAAAGTTAACACCATTTAATACAGTTTAAAATAAATTAAACAGAACAGTATTTGAAACTAATACGTAAATACCAGGAAATAACTAGGCGAATTTATTATATCATTTATGTAAATGTATGTTCAGAGAGGTGTTCAAGGTCGTGTTAATGTACTTGCATCATTTTGTCACTTATTCAATTTTTGCTGCTAGTAGATTCACATAATAATACAAAAACTAAGTAATTTTGTGAAGCTATATTTATGTGGCGTAGTTTAAAGGCCTCATGAAGTTTGAAGTCAGGAACCTTAGGTTTGTCTAGATCCGCGCCTAGAATCTGTAATATGTCCTCAGAAAGACTAAAACCTTCATTTATAATTAGAACATCACCATTATTTGTGATGCTGTCTTAGTGCCTTACATGTAAATAAAAATATTTACCAATAATTAAAAATACTTGTTGGATATAATCTTATAATATAAAAAATCTGAAGATGTTTGACCAATCGATCAATCAACAAATGTGCAACTTTGCATCAAACCCAATACTTTCTAACTAACTTAATGATGCTCATAAAAATAAACATACTGTTACACATTTTTAACAATAGTAAAGTAACTTCTTCGATCTTCAAGCCATGGTAGTACAAAAATTTGGAGTTTTTATTGTTGCCCTTTTTGAATAATGTGCATTTTTACAAGCAGGGTAGGTACTTACTTAACTTTTTTATTCAGTGACAAAAGATCCTGCTGGAAGACCAGGTATTTGTCAGTACATGAGCTTAATCCAACTTACCTACAGCAGATATTTAGAAAACAGCGAAATAATAGGTTCAAAATGATTGTTCATAAAATTTAAAAGGATACAGGTCATGTAAGCTGGCGCATTAGTTTAGCAGCTTCGATGATCCGTGTCCTCTTTCTCTGCTCTGTGTGAACAGCTGATATTTTTTGAATTTTGTTTTTAAGTAAGTAGCAGCGAATAAACTTTTAATAAACAGTTTAAGCTTAGAGGCTAGATTTAAACCACATGATTTGCGGCGAAAGTCACCAAAATTATTGTGATTTTTCTTACGTTAAGTGTGAAATCTATATGATTTTTTTGTTTTCTGTGAGTCGGATATCAGACCGATAAAAAATGTAGTTAAAAGATCCATGCAAAAACAACTTTGTAAAATAATTTAGAACAAATTAGTGTTGGGATCACTCGAGTGAAAAATCACTCGATAACTCGGTTATTGAAATCATCGACATCAATCGATTTATCAAAGTCAGTACTCGAGTTATAAGTTTAAGCGAAAACCGTAATTCGTAAA
Organism: Philopedon plagiatum; assembly: GCA_963971165.1. NCBI lineage: Eukaryota > Metazoa > Arthropoda > Insecta > Coleoptera > Curculionidae > Philopedon > Philopedon plagiatum. The sequence continues at coordinate 41,539,694 of OZ020190.1, read as the reverse complement.
TGTCCACCTAACGCCGCGCCAACAAAATATACCGACTACCGAGTTAAATCACTCGATTCTCGATCGTCGAGTCGCAAGCAAAGCTACTTCCATTCCATCCGGAATCTGTTCATCTTTGTCTTGATTGGCAGAAAATAATTGAATATTTCAAGGAAAAGTTGAATCAGTGGTTAGAAGCGTCGAATCGAAACTGAAATCAGAGAAAAATCGCTCTAATGATATTGCGATGCTTACATCGGAATTATGAATGAAAAATCACTCGAGTGATCACTCGGATATTGCTCGAGTACCGATAACTCGGTAATTTAAATGAATGACCTTTCTCAACACTAGAAAAAATGTTAAATAGGTAGGGTAAATGCTACAGTCATTGGCCTCTTAGGGAGAGTAGTACAATAATATATGTTCTTTGCCACTTTATACCAATATTTTTAGTTTCTCTATGGTTTGTATGATCTCTATTAGGTATTATATTATTTTTCTATCTTTTTATCTTAAAACAGCTTATACTCTACTAAAACACTAAGACACATGTGTCAAAGAACGTGTTATTGGCCAGGATGTTATAATTATTGGCATGTTAAGCCACGGTTATTGGCCAGGCTGTTATAATTAGTAGCGTGCTAAAGCTACAATTATTGGACCCTAGGTAAAACATTTTATGTATAAAATCCTACTTATTTTTGTGAAAAAATAATTGCACATAACATAGGTATTAAATTTACTTGGGTTGGACCGTCGTAAAGTAAGAGCCATCGATAATCCATTCGTCGGCAAATCTATTGAAGTTTGAGGGCACAGGACAGGGCTTATATTATTTTTAATATTAAGATGAGTTTCATAAACCCGAGGTTAAACTGTTCACAGAAATAGCTTCTTTTAAAGGAAAAGAAATATTTTAAAGTTAATAAATTTCATAAAGTGAATTTAATTACAAATTAATAAATGGTGTGTAAATTCAATTAAATTTAAAAATATTATTAATATCTAAGGCTTACCTTGAATACAGTTTTAATATACTGTGGTGAAGCCTTACTGATTCAACGAATTCTCCCAAAGCTTCGTCTGTTACGTCGTCATCGAAATCCTCTTCTAAATTAATTATAAATTTATCACCACCATTCAAGGCAATCTGGCTTAATTTCCGGTATTCATCTTCACATTTACTTAATGGTTTTTTGAATTGTTTTTTTCCAGGTTTCCTGGCCTATGTGTGAAATTTCTTGTTTAATCAGGTCTACGACTTTTCGGTGAAACTTCGGAAATGTGTTCCTTCTTCGTATCCCTCTTTTTAGCTGGCCCCAGATAAGCTATATTGGATTGAAAATACAGAAGTAGGGAGGCAGTCTTAAAACAGTATGTCCATATTTTTTTGCTATATTATCTACAGCATACTCTTTTTCCCATTTTTTGGTAGTAAGCACCTCCACTAATTGCTTTTTATTATACCATTCTTCAAAATATAAATCGTGGTCTCGTAAGAATTCTTGTATTTCGTGCTTTTTTGAAGAGGCATTGGGAATTTTTAAAAGTTGCCTAGAATGATAGGAAGCATTGTCCATAACAATTACACTGTTAGACTTTATATTAGGAATCAATCTATGCTCAAACCATTCTTCAAAAACATCCGATTGCATATTTTTGTGGTAGTCGACGTTACAATCTTCAATTTTTTTCCACATAACTTCAATCCATGCTTACCCATCCGTCAGCAGTGCCACAATGAAGAATTTTCATACGTGATCCTCTGTTTGGAGGTACTTCTTTTAACTGACAATTAATTATTTGTGTTATCGGTCCATCCTTTCTTAGCCGTATCATGCGAATCAAACCAAGTTTGATCCAAGTAATAAATTGGTCAATTATGACTTCTGTGTTCCTTTATTTTTTCCAGATATTCGATACGCCATTTCACAATTCGCCTGCTCTCCATAATTGAAGTCCGTTTGTTTATTATCAGAAATCTAAACCCAATTTTTTAAGCCGTCGGCGTAAAGTGTTCATTTCAACAAGGCTATTATATATTATGTCAATAGTTGGAATTTCATTGTTTTTATATCTGTCATAAACAATATTTCTCAATAGTTTGGCAGTGGATGCGCTAAGATTTTTTAGTTTTCCTGCATCGCTCTTTCCTTTTTGTGGCACCTTTTCTGACAATTTCGCACATAGTCGAATAAGCGACTCATGTCTGCTTTTTTAAGTACGCTACCGTTGTTATTTGCGGTATCCCTTTTTAAATTATTGTACACGTTTAAACAAATCTCCTTCGCTTGTTAGTTAAGGAAACTTTTTTTGCAACGAGATGTCGATCTATTTACGTTTTCGTTTCTGCCTGCAGTATTAACATCTGCCTCCCATGGCCTCCATATATTAGGTCGAGCTTCCTATGAGTTAAACATTATCGCCACGTCACAATACAAACCACACCAAACCGTCCACTAACAAAAAACACGCAAAAAATTCCTCATCTAACTTAGAAATCACACTTTAACAAAGATGATAGTCACAAAAAAAAACGTCAAAATTAATCCTTACGAACTTTATAAACTAGTCACTAATTATTTCAGAAAATAGTCACTATACCGCGAAAACGTCTGCGTAGCGCAACTGAGAGCACAAGTCCGACCCATGCGTCTGAACAGCACGTGCTCTGCCTCCGTTTGAATCCGAGAAGAGCAAATCCAGAGAGAAGCGACATAATCGAGTCCGGCCGCTGTGCTCTCGCTCGCCGGCTTATTTAGTCCGGTGGTCGATGAGTTTGTTTTGTGTTTGGAAAACTATTTTTGATGCTAAGTTTTAAGTGTTTAATTTGTTGCTGTAATTTATAAAAATTCGTAAATTATGCTTGGTAATACCTGCACGTTTCGTGGGTGCCATTCAAAAGAGGGACAATGATTTATCATGTTTACGTTTCCAAAGGATCCTTAACGGTAAGTACATATACACCTTTATTACACCAAATTATACCGGCCAACTGTCTATTATTTAGACTCAAGATCACAAAATTTTATACCCCCAACATCAAAGCAGTTCACTTTTTAGTCCAGGCAAATTAAAAAACATTTTACAAAACAAATGACTTATTTTACTTTTATTTTGTTTAATTTACTTAGAATTTTATTTATTCTTAAATAAAATTTTGTAAAAAAACGTTATTTTAACTAGTTGTGTTGTAAAATCCCTGAAAATTCGTTATAATTTTTTTTCGCTGGTAAAGATTATACCACTGGACTATATTGGGCCTTTGTGAAGATAGTCAAAGATTAGCGTCGAATGAATTATCGATGGCGCTTACATTACTAACAAAGGAACAGATAATATAAAAAAAATTGTAATACCTACATATTTTTTTGGCAGATGTTACAGAAAAATGTAATAATTGTATTTGAAAGACAATATTTTCTTTCACATTTTTTACATGATATGTTCTTATGTATGATTTACAAAATATGCCTTCCTTATCGATGGTTATATTAAAAGTACAGTCATAACACATTCCTTCGTTAACAATTTGATTTGTAAATTTATCTTTCGACTGGAGAGAGCTGATTAAGACATCTAATTTAATGGTAAGTTTTTTAGAACTTTCGTTATTGTCCTCAAACAGTTTCCGTTTTGCTAAATCTACAGAATTTGAAGAACTACCCTCCTGCGCCTCAAAAATCGATCCTATTTTGGTTAAGGGTGTATTTTCATTGAGAGTTTTATCGATCTTAGGCAGATGAACTTATGCACCTTTGTTTAAAATAGTTGCTTCCATTTCTATTTGTTGTTTATAGTTGTTATTTTTTCCTAAAATGCTTGTTTTGGCTGGTTGAATTTAAATTTTCTTTACAAAGTCGATACATTTTTTTTTCCTTTACCTTTCGTCAGTTTTTTGCGTCAGCATTAATTTCTTGTATTTCCATCTTTCTCGCCTTTTCTTTCTGGAGTCTCTGGCCATATTAGGTGCGATTTAAGAAATGCGGAAGATGATGAAAGTGTTTCTGTAGTTTTGTTTGCTGCAGATTCATGTAGGTTGTCTACCAGTATGCCACTATTTCGTGACTATTAGCGCCTCCTGTTTTTGTCGAAAGTTCTTCCAAATTACACAAAATTGCTTGTGTTTTATTTATGTCATTACTGATATTTTCTTGGTTTCGTTTGTTGCTATTAGCCATTGCTATTTTTTCATCTTTAGCTGTCGATATTTCGTCAAAATTACAAAAAAAAATTATTGGTATATCATTTCAGTTTTTATTTCGTAAATCATCAATTTCTGGGAGGGATTCTAAGTCTACTATTTGTGCATCTCCTTCTATTTGTTTGTCTGGCTCAATATTTTTGGTGTGTTTATCAGTCCAGAACGGCCGGTGGCTCGGTGGGAGCGCTGCAGATATGCGAAGCGGGCTCACTCGACCACACTTGGTTCAATTCCTGTGCTGTACCATAAAAAAAAAAAAATATACAGGTCTGGGTGTTTGTGATTGTCAGTATGAATGAAGTGTGTATGGTGTATGCGTAGTGTAATGTAATGTGTTTAACCTTCTTCTCTATTTCCATCTGGTGGAATCCTGCCTTCATATCCAACGTTATGAAATATCGAGCATTGCACAGGGAGTCGATTTGATCTAATATTAAGGGCAAGGGATAGCACTCTTTTAACACCCTTTTATTTGCGTTACTGTAGTCGACACAAAGCCTTACTTCACTGTTTTTCTATCTAAACAGGACTGTTGGACTAGCATATTCAGCCTGGCTTTCGCAAATAATGCCTGCTTGTAATAATTCACTCACGATTTATCGAACTTGCACTCTTTCAGCGTATGCCAAACGTCGAGGTATATATGATACAGGAGTATTGTCCTTTAATTTTATATTTAATTTTCCTGTAGTTATGTCAGCAGTTACAGTAGTACAGTACACTCATGTAGTATCTACTTAATATTTCATACCGTTGATTTATCACATTCGATTACATTAATATTGTTAATATGCTTTGGTTTTCCTGGCCGTTTTATACAATTAGTGTTGTTTTTTCCTAGGTTTTCGGTCACTTTTTGGAAGAAAAGATTTTTATTTACTTGTTAACGTTTCGATTTCTATTGAATAACCATCTTCAGAACTACAATGACATAAATTCATTGTAGTTCTGAAGATGGTTATTCAATAGAAACCGAAACGTTAACAAGTATATAAAAATCTTTTCTTCCAAAAAGTGACCGAAAACCTAGGAAAAAACAACACTAATATTGTTAATGTTATTGGAAGCCAGGTACGTTAACACCTAAGGCATGGTCATGACATAATTCCAAGCCGTAAGCATTCTTTTCAACTCTTAAATCTTGTTGTCCCATGACGTCCCAACCATGACAGCATCTAGATTTCCAGGAATGACATTATCGGCAATAACTGTAAACAAAACCTCAACTGTTGCTTTAGGCAGTATTGCGATTACTTCACACGTTCCGATAGCATAAACAAGATTGTCACCGAGGCCAGATAAATAATGCGTGTCTGGCTTTATCGGAGAGTCAAGGCGGCCTGCAGCTGATTTGGTTATAATTGATATGTCAGCACCACTGTCTATGAGGTATTTAAAGGTCAAAGCCTTATTATTGCACATTAAAGTCGCAATCGGCGATGTTGCCAAATCACGTCCGCGTTTCACGAGAATAAGTTTTTTAGGTTTTCCGTTTTCAAACCAACAATTTTTCTCTATGTGACCTAGTTTTTTCCAATGGTCACAAACAGGCACCTCATCTTTACCCTTTTCCGACAGCATCGGTTTAAGTTCAGATTTTGTATTCTCACGACAGTTATTTTGACGATGTCCCGATTTACCGCATTTAAAATATTCGCCCTTGAAAGTCACATTTCGATTCCGCTGTTCGAAACTTTTTGGCGCATTAATGTCACTGACAAGATCAACTGTCCGTTGATTTTGCACTACACGTTGTTTGCGGCGACGTGCATCGAATTCACTGAGTATTTTAGAAGTTCACGTTCTGAGTTGGGTTGTTAAATACGCATTGAAACTTGAGCTTCTGAGTTCTCTGGTCCATACTCAACCATGCTTAGTATGTCCACGGTAGATCGTTATAAAAATTACGTATGGCCCGAAGTTTACGAATACCATAATCACTCATCGAATCACAATCACGGCTTTTCAAAGTAGCATCTGTGAAAGCACGTGCTCCATCCGTTTCGCGGTAGGGAATGTCACGATATGATCTTTACAAAATTCATCCCATGTTCGACATACTGGTCTCCAGTCACAATAATAACAGTATCCTCTTCCCTTCAGAGCTTCGGCCGCTTTCGCAATCTCAGAATATCCCCAACATGAGGCCTCTGAGTACAGTTTGGTCATTCCAGAATATTGAAGGGCCCATCTTACCTCAAAATACTGCTCGAAAAGCCCAGAAAACGGTAATAAATAAGCATCCTGGGTAGGCATTCGTTTGCGAAGTAGGTAATTGAAATCGGTTGTATACTCGCATAGGGTCTGAATACGATGAGTAGAACGATCTAAAGACAAGTTTCGAGAAATATCTTGTCAATAAATTATGGAAAGTTTTCGATAACTTCACCTGGTCTTGTTTACGGTGCGGCCTCTGGTGATTGGTAAGTCTCTCGGATATCATAGGACACTGTAGCCAAAGGTTGTGGAGCACCTGAGTGTCGCCTGACAAGTAATTTTATCAGATTGAGGAATAAATACGTCTCATTTGTTTTTTGTATAACAGGTGGAGCATCTTTAACCCTTTCAGCACGAGAAAATAAAAGTTGTTTGATTGAAACCAAAATTGGAAAATTGTGTATTTAAGGCAGAAGAAGAAAATAAACCTAAGGATTTGAAACAAGACACGTACACATTATTATTTATTAACAAACTAGACTTTTTATTTATATCAACTCAAAAAAATGGGTACAAAGATAGAAAATAGTTTTAATTGTCGAAGATGTAGAATACATATTTACTTTGTATGAAATGTCAGAAAGCAATTTTGATCTTTGGTTAGACACAAATACATATCACACTTTAAGCATCTTGTGCGTGTTCGACTCTTGCGTTTTTCCAAGCGGCACATTCTAGCACTGGTTAGATTGTCGATTGTGGGCCAATGATCATAGTCATCATATTTCTTATCTTCCGCTGGAAGAGGAACTAGTTTTGATGTTTATATTTTGACTCAGAGTCTTCATTTTCAGTTTCTTCAACTAACGACCTTTTCTTTTTCGGCGTACTTAGTAAACTTTCTCCCAGTTCCATTCTAAAGTGCAAAAGATCTTTGATTTTCGCCTTAGGTACTCCTGTAACTTTACAGTCCTCTCTATACTCCAACCAGGAGTTGACGACTGCCAGGTCCAAAAAATGGAGAGCTATCTTTAGAGTCAATTTTTTTGTTTTTATCCACGTTCTGTAGTATTATAGCTGTTGGTCGCAAATGTCCACCCCTCCCATATTTTCATGGTAAGTTTTTACAATATCTGGACATTTGACATCAATTTGACGCTTTTCTTTCTTGCACCACCTTTTTATATTATGCTCTGACTCAGTACCTGATGCGTTTGAAATTAAAATCACGGTTTTTGTGTCTTTCCATTTTACCAAAACCATATTTCGCTCATTACATTTGAACTGTTCACTCTTACCCCTTGCAAATTCTTTATCGGGTTTAAATTTTATATTATTTATTCTGTTTACCATAACTGTGCCTGTGCCATACAGTTTCAGATCAAAATGTTTATCAATAAGTGTTGGCGTGGCAAAGTATCGATCAAAATATAAGAAACTGCTTTCATTTAGGGTCTTGGCCAGTCTAAGAATGACAGCAGCTCCAAGTCCAAATTCTATATCGGGCAAGGGAGTAGAACGTCCTTGATATACCTCAAAATCCAAAACAATTCCCGTGGAAGATGCCAGGACAAAGTTTTTTAGACCAACTGCTCTAGGTTTGCCTTTTACGAACTGACGTAATTCGCAACGACCTGTAAAGGGAATCATTTGCTCATCAATGCTGAAGTTGTTTATTGTCCTATCAATTTTGAGGCATCCATTTCTTACAGTGTCGATAATAGGTTGAATTTTCCACAGCCTGTTTGTTACACTATTTTCCGGAGGCTTCTCGGTATCTACGAAATACAAACACACTCGGAGCAGGGTAAATCTATCTCTAGTGTATGCATCTGCAACAAGGCCAAGACGTATCCCATTTCTCCAATACCAATTTAAGCGTGGGTAAGGAATACATGCGACAACCAAATTGACACCATAAAACTTTTTAATTTCAGCAGGAGAAGTATTAAGTTCCTTGCCCTTCTTTGCCAGACAGTACATGTTGGTAAAAACTGCGGCCTCTTCAAAATGGTTGTCAGGGAAATACTTTGAAAAATATTGCATGGGGCTTAAAACAGTGACATTGGTTCTACCTGATAACACGCCTTTTTTTAAAGGCCTGTCCTCTGCAGGCTGAAAGTTTTGTTTACCCCAGGTAAACTTCTTTTTTGCTTTTTAGTTTGGTCCAATGTCTCCCCACCACTAGTGCCCTGAATGTTTAGTGGCGGCGGTATCTCCAGGTTTTCATTATTTTCAGATGCTGATTTTGGGCTTTCGGTTTTTTCTTCTCTTCTGTTACTTGTGTCTTCATCCATTATTTCCTGAGAAGTCCCTTGATCATCTTCGTCTAAGTCTGGGTCACTTCCTTGTCCAAAATTCCAGCTTCTAGTCGACTGTGGATTCTCACACCATGTTGGATCTGTATCCTCATCATTACTTAAAATCTCTACATCTGAATCATTAGCAATATAATCCAGAAGTTCGTCAACATCTTTCTGTTTATCCAAGTCATAATCTAAAAAATCGTGTAAACGAACACCAGAAAAGCTAAATCATTTTAAAATTACCTTTTAGTTTTTGTTTTATGTAACATTTATCCCCGAATCTACACAATTGTGTGGGCACAATTTTTCAAGGCTGTTGTTGAATTTTACACCTATCGCCGAACCCACACAATTGTGGGGGTACAAATTTAGCGGTATTTTTCTACCAAAAATATTGTTTATTTTGTAAAAAAAGACTCAGACAATCTAATTTGTACACTTTTCCCAATCATGCTAAACTAAAATATGTAAATAAAAAAGCATATTAAGTCACAAAAAATACTTACATCTTTTACGAAACTTTCGGCCCTCCATCACTGCAGACATGTGCTCTGTATTACGCCGGCAAAACAAACCCGCCTGATCTAACTGCACGCGCATCCCGTACTGCACACCCCACACAATATGCGTCGCTCGTTTTGAACGCTAGAATCGGCATTTTATGCCAAAAAATAATTTTTGTAACTTACCCACACAAACGAATAGCTTCGTGCTGAAAGGGTTAAATCTCTTTGCAAGGAACTAACGGGTACACTCGTGATCGTTTGTACTATAAAAGAAGAAGTTTATGTCGAAAGATTGTGTGTTAGCCCATAAAAAAAGATTTGAACCTCTAAAATACCTTTTGTGAAGCTTGCAAGCTTGCTCTTGTAGCTTCTCTCTTCACGATCGCCCCAACTCCATCGCAAACTACCTTTCCTATGTGCTGTCCCGTAGAAAGGCCTTTCAGCATCCACGTTGAAATCTCTTTTATAATTCATTAAGTCGCTCATTTGGAAATGATTCTTGAAATGCTGCTCGCATGCGCATTTCACATAAATAATTTTCTTCACTTTCACACAAATCTTCCAGATTTCAGGTACAAGCTTTTGCTGCATTATGTACACTGCAGTAGCATCGTGAGTAGTGCAGTCGAATAACAATCGGTACTGAAATGTCATATTTTATCGGCAGACTTATAATAAACAACGACAGGAAAAACCGTACATTGATCATTATTATAATGGAGAGCCTGAGAGGCATCTTGAGCTACGTAAGCATAGTTCTCAGCAAAATTACTTGTCTCACCATTTTTTGGGGTTTTTAAGCGATTTTGAGGATATGTAAGCCCTGCAATGTTCTGGGATGACTAAATTGTACTCAGAGGCCTCATTTGACCACATGCGAGTATCATGACCGATTTAGAATACTTTTCAAATAAATGCCTTCCCAGTATGCTTATTTATCACTATTATCTGGGCTTTTTAAGGAGTGTTTTGAGGTTAGGTTAGCCCTGTAATGTTCTAGGACAACTAAATTGCGCTCAGCTATCTTGCTAAACCATATGTAAGTTTCATAACTGATTCAGAATTCTTCTTCAAGCAAACCCAAGCAAACCAAATTACTATCTAAGATGCTTATTTCTTACCGTTTTTTGGGTTTTTTGAGCCGTTTTTTTGAGGTTAGGTGAGTCCTGGGATGTTATGGGATGACTGAGTTGCACTCAGTAACCTTGCTTGACCATATGTGAGTATAATAACCAATTTATAATACTTCTTAACCCGATTCCGACCCAGCATGCTCGTTTCCACTGTTTTCAGGGATTTCTAAGCAGTATTTGAAGGTTAAATAAAAACAATGACCCTTTCCAGCGTTTCTAAGCCCGAATTTATTTGCGGTAGGCAGACTTGTAGCCAGGTTTTGATATCAGAAGGGGCAACTAAAGTTTTAGGGGGGCAAACTTATTTTAATTTATGTAAGGATTTAAAATCACGACAAGGTGAAAAACTATTTTAAAAATGAAATAACTGATCAAAAAGTGTATTTGCAATATGAACTTTATTCTTAAAATAAAAATGTTTAAAATTTAAAAAATAATCTGTTGGTTAAAAAAAATAAAGCTCTAAGAAAGACAAAAAAGTAATATTTTAGATACATAAAAGCACATTTAGGATAAGCAACACTGTATGCACCAAACTGTAGCTCAAAGAACGGGCACAGCAAATAAACCTAAACCAGTGTAATATTATTGAAGTTTCTGTTCTTTCTGTTATTAAAGGGTCTCGCCGGGTTTCCATATGAAATCTGCACTGGCGTCTTTGTTGACATTGGTGCCATTATTATATTGCTAGGTGTTGAAAATAACTTTTGGCCAATTATCAAACCCCTAACTTCATTCGTTTTTGAAAAATGGGGGTTGCAACCCCTAACTTCAAAATTATTTTTCTACGAAACTAGGATAAATATTTGAATGAAACCAAAGCGATATGAAAGCTCCTAATTAGCTTTACATTACATATTTTTTTTATAATTTTCCAAGTAATTCTAAGGCTGAAAAAAAATATTGAAAAAAATAGGGGTAGTTTTTAGTGGCTATTTCTTGAGGTACACCGACCAAAATAAACACGTATATTCAGTACGTATCCAACTACAGTACGTAATAATTACGTAGATGTGTGATGGGTGCAACATATTCAAAAAAAATAAAAATTCTATGTACGTAGCCATAATATGGTAGACTGATAAAAATCAAATCAAATCAAAATATGCCTTATTGTCAAAAAGACTTAGATCTTTGTAGACAAAGCTAAAAACTAAATATATAAAACAGGTATATAAATCAATAACACTATAAATCTCATTATACTACAAAATGATTTAATTAAATAAGTATGACAAAGTATCCTCAAAATACCCATTTAATGAGTAAAATGCTTTCTCCAATAATAATTTCTTAACAACTTTTCTAAATATTTTAAATACCAAAATATTTTTTACTTTTTACTAGTTGAAACTCGTAATATACCGCGCTATCGACAAGTTATGATAAGTTCATGAAACTGTGTTATTTTTATTAGTTGAAGTATCGTATTACACTACTCTCGAATTTTAGTATTCCACTCATCAAGTAATCATTTCGTTTTCTTGAAAAAAAAGTATTGCGTATTTATTGACTTTCAAATAAATAACATGTTGTGTTTAGCAGGAAATAGTTTGTATTCGTTTGTGTATAATTTGAACATTTGTTATGTGGTTGAAACCTGCAATACTGCAGAATGGAAGACAACAATGACAGACCAAGAAGATGCATTTAATAATGTAATCGAAGTGACAAAAAATCTGTGGAAAATATAAACGAATTCGAACAGACGAAGAAGTTCTAAAATACCAAGCTGTTTGCAAAAATACCGTTCAAATAGGCTCTTTATTTTGTAATAAGTGCAGATTATTAGCCTATTTGAACGGTATTTTTGCAAACAGCTTGGTATTTTAGAACTTCTTCGTCTGTTCGAATTCGTTTATATTTTCCACAGATTTGTTGTCACTTCGATTACAATTAAATGCATCTTCTTGGTCTGTCATTGTTGTCTTCCATTCTGCAGTATTGCAGGTTTCAACCACATAACAAATGTTCAAATTATACACAAACGAATACAAACTATTTCCTGCTAAACACAACATGTTATTTATTTGAAAGTCAATAAATACGCAATACTTTTTTTTCAAGAAAACGAAATGATTACTTGATGAGTGGAATACTAAAACTCGAGAGTAGTGTAATACGATACTTCAACTAATAAAAATAACACAGTTTCATGAACTTGTCAGAACTTGTCGATAGCGCGGTATATTACGAGTTTCAACTAGTAAAAAGTAAAAAATATTTTGGTATTTAAAATATTTAGAAAAGTTGTTAAGAAATTATTATTGGAGAAAGCATTTTACTCATTAAATGGGTATTTTGAGGATACTTTGTCATACTTACTTAATTAAATCATTTTGTAGTATAATGAGATTTATAGTGTTATTGATTTATATACCTGTTTTATATATTTAGTTTTTAGCTTTGTCTACAAAGATCTAAGTCTTTTTGACAATAAGGCATATTTTGATTTGATTTGATTTTTATCAGTCTACCATATTATGGCTACGTACATAGAATTTTTATTTTTTTTGAATATGTTGCACCCATCACACATCTACGTAATTATTACGTACTGTAGTTGGATACGTACTGAATATACGTGTTTATTTTGGTCGGTGTACCTCAAGAAATGGCCACTAAAAACTACCCCTATTTTTTTCAATATATTTTTTTCAGCCTTAGAATTACTTGGAAAATTATAAAAAAAATATGTAATGTAAAGCTAATTAGGAGCTTTCATATCGCTTTGGTTTCATTCAAATATTTATCATAGATTCGTAGAAAAATAATTTTGAAGTTAGGGGTTGCAACCCCCATTTTTCAAAAACGAATGAAGTTAGGGGTTTGATAATTGGCCAAAAGTTATTTTCAACACCTAGCAATATAATAATGGCACCAATGTCAACAAAGACGCCAGTGCAGATTTCATATGGAAACCCGGCGAGACCCTTTGTGCAAGAACACATAAAAGTTTATGTTATTTGTCTACTTACTGATGATACTTACTGATAAATTGTTGACGTCTTAAATAGGTTACTTGTCAATGTTCTAATATAACAAATTAATATTGTGTTTCTAACGTTACTTTTTGGTCTTTTTATTGTTACTACGGGGATTAAAAATACCTTTTAAAGGGATTTAAAGCATTTTAATCCCTCAGGGATTAAAAGTGACACTTTAATCTCTAAAAATAGGGACTAAAATAGCCTTTTTTAGCTACGGAGTGTTAAAATTTTTTTTTGTGATTTTATGTACTTATTTTTTATATTAAAAAAAAATCGAAAAATGTAAGTATATGTTTTTAATGTAATATTTTTCTAGTTCACAAAACAATGATTTCAGTGATTCTCTAGAGTGGGCAACTTTTTCTTTCAGAGTGGGCGATGCCCTCTGCCCCCCCCCCCCCCCCCCGAGCTACGGGCCTGCCGGTGGGTCAAAATACCTATGAATGAAAATACATACTGTATGAATTTTGGCATGTTTATCATATTTTAATAAGATATCCAGTATTCGTTGTCCATATTTTCCGATATATTAAGCGTCCCCTGGCGGCCGCAGTTTTGGTTTTTCAAAAGGCCAACATTGTTTTTAAAAGTACTTGAGTAGACAAACAAGTTGAGCCCTCACTTATCTTAATCGGTCAAACCAATTGATTTAGGTTTTTAATAATTCATGAACAGTTTGGTATAAAAGTGCTGGAGAACTAATGGTTCTAAATATGTATAATATCATTCGTAATACTAAAACAACTCATTTAATTTTTTTTATGAAATGACGTGATAAAAACCCTGGACAGCATTCCAAATGTAGGCTACATTATAATTTTTTTTAAATACAATAGGAAAGCTTATTATAGGCGTTGTGCAAACTGTAATATTTTTAATGCTTTGTTAGTAATGTTACGTACGTGTGACTTACATGAAAGCTTTTCTTCAAATTCAACCGCAAGATCATGAATTTCACTGGGCCTTGCCAAAAGTGAGCGATATACAGAGTACTCAAAAACCAAGGGTGAGATAGATTTCAATAATAAGTATCACACTATACCTACTTGCATTTAGACATTTTATTAGTTTGACCCCTCAGGTTGAACACAGCGGAATAATTTCAGATCATCCGCGAATGCCAATAATAATAGATGACTGTTTTATTTAATCTTTTATCCAATAGGAACTGGTCTATCATAGGGTCATCGTGATACTCTGGAAGGCACCTCTATCAAACCGAAAATACATCTGCTAAACTATAGAAATGTACTATAGGGATCTACCCAAGACAAAAATGTAGCTTAAGAAGGGATCCAAGCACACCAAGAGCTTCCAATTTAGCCATGAGTATGAACTAATTAACTTGGTCAAAAGCTTGTAAGAAATCTGTATAATATACCGCATCTACTTAAACATTATATAAATAGAAAACCACTTTATTAACTTCCTTTCTATCTAAAATATTATTCCAGTCTATATTATCTAGACATTTGTTAATTAAATCAACATTAAAAGGTTTAAAAACAAGAGATTATATTCCTAATATGGGGCGAATCGCCCTAGATGTTACAGCGCGACGCGCGAGCCTGAAAACATGCCATTTTAAACTTATGATCCGGCAATAAAAACGCCAATAAAAAAATAGCTTAAAAATTGCTGATAATGTATTTGTTCCTCAGCTTTCTGACGATGTAATTTGTTTTTCAAAATTCCGCTTCCTTAACCTCAAAAAAACACTAAACGTGCTGTATCTCGAAAAATGCCATTTTTATTATTTTTTTAAAACGCTAGATCGAAAGATCAGGATTTTTTACGTCGAACAATTTTTTTCCAGAAAGGACTTTTTTTTGTTTTCCAGGAATTATTTCGAGAAACATAGCGCGGCAAGGCAGCGACGCGAGAGTCAGACTCTGTGATTGTATAAATTGCTATGCCGAGCTATGTTTTTCGATTGGTTTCTCGACAACAAAAAAGTCCTCTTTGGAAAATAGCTTTTTCGACCTAAAAAATCCTGATCTTTCGATCTAGCTTATTAAAAAAAGATAAAAATGACGTTTATGAGCTACATCACGTTTAGTGTTTTTTTTTAAGTTAAGGAAGCGGAATTTTAAAAAAGAAATTAGACCATCGGAAAGCTGAGGAAAAAATACATAGACAACTATGTTTCAGTTATTTTTTTAATGGCGTTTTCATTGCGAGTTTATGAGTTTAACATAGCATGTTTTCAGGCTCGCGCGCCTCGCTGGGACATCCGAGGCGATTTGCCCCATATGCCAAGTGTGTGTTTTAAATTGAAATTAAACTAATGGCGTCAAACGTTCAGAACAATGTACCTACAGTGGGTTCTAGTTCATCAAATATACATTTAGCTTCGGGAAAGTTATGAATATTTCACAGTCAGCGTACCAGGCGCGACCCGTGAGTTTTTTTTACAGGTCGGTCAAAATTTTGTGGGCAACTGGTGGTATCAACGTCACAAGTCAAATACACTTTCTTAATTAAGGAAGGTTTTTAATAATGTGCCCAGTTTTGCCAAGAAATTATTTACCTACAAATAAACACCGCAAAAATCATAAAATAGGTACTGTAGTATATTGAACATTGCTACTCTAGAAGTTTATGACTTTTAGTATTACTTTTCTATGTCATGTTTTAGTCTAAGATTGTTAGCGGCTTCCCGTTTTGATACGTCTGCGTCTCCTCAATAGAGGTCGCGCCTTGTACTAAAAATATGATACAGGTATTCAGCTGCACTGCAAAAAATGACTGTAAAATTACAGTTTGGCTTCATAAGGTATTGCTTATTTTTCCTTAATAATTAAACGATCAAACGAACTTACCTGAAGTTCGATCGTAATTATTTGAGGAATCTGGTCCCAGGACATCAGTAGGTTTTTTACTATGTAGTCCGCCCCTGGTGCACTACCGGCCACACTATTTTAAAGCTCTCTTTCCCCGCTCCATTCCGCTCCGCTCGTCGTTCCTCATTATGTTTCAATACTCTAGACGCAATCGCAGGAACTGGGGGAAAAGCATTCTGCTGTGGGTGGGTGGGAACTGATGTCCTGGGACCAGATTCCTCAAATAATTACGATCGAACTTCAGGTAAGTTCGTTTGATCGTTTAATTATTTTTCTGAATCTGGTCCCAGGACATCAGTAGGTTTTTTACTATGTAGTTGTTTAAAGCTATTGCGATTGCGCTTTTATTGCATTTACTTAACAGTAAAAGTAATAGTTATGGGTAAATCTTAACAAAATGATTTATTATCATAGAAACAAAACAGAACATGCATATACATGGATATTGTGTAGGTTCAATATCCCACAAGAAAATTAAGAATAACTAAACAGTTTAGCGAACAAGTTTCGTAATGTATTACAGTACGAGCAAATATAACTAAACACTTAATCCTAAAATGGCTTTTGCAAAATCTTCTCGACTTGACATAGGTCTTTTGTAAAATCGTGCAAAGGTTTCCGTTTGCTGGGACCATCCGGCGGTACGACATATGACTTCCAAAGAAACGCCTAGTCTGTGAGCTGCGGAAGTCGACGCGTGACGAGTAGAGTGCGGCTTAAACCTTGTCACGTCAATGCCCGCAGATTGTAGGGTCTCCTTGACCCATCTACTTATAGTTTGCTTGGTTACCGTGTTGTGAGGTCTACAGCAACTGATAAAAAGAAAATCCTGATCGGGTTTTCGTAACGATTGACTAGTGGCCACGTATCTCTGAAGGTTCAATGCTGCACATAAGGCAGGGGTCTCCCGAAAAAAGGGGATATGCAAGCACGCCTGATTTTTGGAGACTGCGGATGTCTTGATAGGATCTGTAATGAAGATCTGGATTTTTTCCTCTTCGACTAATATGTTTGATAACCTTATAAGCGAAATGGTCTGCAGTCGGCCTCCAGTTATAAGGGCCAGAAGAGTTACTAGTTTTTGAGACAACGCTCTAAGGGTCTCGGTTGAGAGATGCTCCAAGTAGTTAAGGACAGGTTGCGGGTTCCAAGTGGAGTCATATTTGGGTTGGGATGGTCTTAATCGAGATGTACCTTTCATAAACCTCTTAAGTATTTGGTCAGATCCTATATCATTTGGCAAAATAAGTGATAGCGCGGATCTATGCGAATTAAATGTTCCGTATTTATGTGGATGATTGTCGAGGATGATTTGCAGAAACGAGATGACCTGGACAGGAGTAGCGTTGAGAAAAGGAATGTTTTTCTCTTGACAGAAGGTCCACCACAGGCGGTACGTTGTATTATATTGTTTAATCGTTGAATTCCAGAGAGATGAAAGCATGGTGTCCAGGGCTGCATTTGGAACTCCTTTATTCAAGAACGCTTGGCCGATAATTTGGCGACAACCAGGGCAAGCTCCCTGGCTAACGGATGTTCGTCCCTGAAAGGAGATAAGAGAAGGTCAGATTGTGGCTGAAAAATAAGTAATGGTCCGATTTTTAATTTTAAGAATCGCGGGTACCAAGGTTGCGCAGGCCATTTTGGAACCACTACGATGCCCTCTGCTTTGTCCTGTACTATTTTCTGAAGTATTCTTAGTATGAGACAGAATGGCGGAAACGCGTAAAAGCTAATTTCATTCCAATTTATTGTAAAAGCATCGACCGCCAGTGCGCCTGGATCTCTCATCCAGGAAAAATACTTGTCACACTTGTGGTTGACGTGTGAAGCGAACAGATCCACCTCCGGCTTTCCGAATTCCTTTACAATAATGCTGAAAGCGTCTGACGATAGTGACCACTCTGTTTCAGTCGCGGTGGAACGCGATTCTTTATCGGCTTGCCAGTTGTCCTTAGACTTAATGTAGGATGCAAAGAGCCACAAATCCCGTTTCTCACACCACTGCCATATCTGCCTGGCCAATGTACAAAGGTTCGGGTACTGGATACTTCCCATCTTATTTATGTACGATATGGCAGTGGTATTATCTGATCTTACCAAAATATTGCCGCTTTTTAAATTATTTGCGAAACATTTGACCCCATAAAATATTGCTTGCAGCTCTAAGAAGTTAATATGATGGCTCTTTTCCTGTTCCGACCAAAACCCCCGGGTTCGCTCCGCCCCAGAACAAGCCCCCCAACCAGTTCTACTAGCATCTCTAAACAGTTCGAGTTGAAAACGATCTTGCTTAATATTATTATAAGTTGATAAAATATTGCTGTTCCACCAGACCATATCAGGTGACATAGAGTGTGACAAAGGCATCCTGGCATTATAGTCACCGCCATTTCTCTTAAGAGCCAGGTATTTTTCCCTTTCCAAAGATTTAGTATAGAGCCACCCATATTTAGCGGCGGGGCAGGCGGAGGTTAACACTCCTATAAGTTTGGCAAAATCCCTGATTTTACATGATTTCTTGTGCGTAAAAACATCAATAAGCGATTGTATTTTAAATCTCTTATCCATCGGGAGTTCCAGCCTTAAATTTTGACTATCGAAGACAAAACCCAAAAATGTTTGCCTTAGGCATGGGGTTAGAGCGCTTTTTTCCCGGTTTATTAGGAAGCCTAGAGTCTGAAGGACCGATATTGTAAAGTGCACATTTTTTTGGCAATCCTCAAATGTGTCTCCCAGTATTAGAAAATCGTCCAAGTAATTAACGCAAGCAATACCGACCTGGCGTAAATGTTTCAGAACCGGTCTCATTAATTTTGTAAAACAAAAAGGAGCCCCGAACGGCATACATTGAAACTCAAATAATTTATTGTCAAAGTAAAACCGTAAAAACTTTCTAGAGTTACTATCTATGGATATAAAGAAATACGCATCCTTAAGATCTATGGTTGCCATAAACCTTATGCCTTGAATTAATTTTGAAGCTGTTCGGTAGTCCTCCATCTTAAAGTGTGGAGGATCTAAGAACTGGTTTAACTTTTTCAAATTTAAGATAAATCTCTTCTTACCGTTTGATTTCTCGGCCAGAAAAGTATTAGAGATAAACTGACCTGGTTGAAATTGGCATTCCACGATTGTCCCCATCTCTAAAAGCTCATTGACCGCTAGTGCAGTGTCTTTATGTTCAAGAACAGACAGTTGTATACTTTTAGGGGTGTAGGATTGTTCCGGAGGACGGGCGAAGGGGATCTGATAGCCTCTAATCCAGGACAAAACGGTTTCATCGGGAGTAATATGGTTCCAATTACGATAAAATAAGCGTAACCTTCCGGCAATCCTGAGAATACTTACCGTTAATGTCTGCGATAAAATTGCTGTTTCCTCGCCGCTGGGGGCTGCCCTTTTTGTGGCCTCGTTTCCCTCCTTTGACGGGCCAGGCGTTTCTGGTTTAAAGAATTTGACCCCGAGCTACGCTGAAAGCTTGTATTTTGGGCATTGTAGGATGTCCTTGTCTGCTGACGGTCAGATACGCCCCCCCCCCTTTTTGAGAACGGAAAGTTCGTCTGAGGACTCAGTACCGGACGGAGAGTTTTTGCTGTCCTTTCTAGGTTCTGGGCCTCCTTAATTTTTTCCCCGAGATCGGGTCCGAATAACTGCTCACCAGGTATGGACTTTTCTACCACTTCTTTAAGCGTTTTGCTTAATAAGGGATAGATAAGAGTTCGCCTTGTCTGGGAGATTTCGAAAAATAAATTTGATAACATTCGACCAGAGTCGGTAAGCGAGAGAAGAAGTTTTTCTCTCAGCCCTGGTGGAATATTTTCGCCTTCTTCCAATATGCAGTTTATACCTTTGCCCAAGGACGCCAGTCCCTTGCCTAATTGGGTCAGAAAGTCCGCATGACAGGCATCTCTTTTCAAGTATGCTGTGGACATACACGGCACTACTTCCCTGTTTATCACAGGCGCCGCAAGTTCCTTGCAATTATCTGGAGTCAAATGACGGCCCAGTAGTTCATTTTTAGCCTCTGTGGCCAGACCTTTGGTTAGCACAGAAGCCCATCTAGTAGTCAGTGCCTGGTGAAGGTTATAGGAATCCACCGTCGCTTTGGTGGGGTCCTCACCTAGCATGCTTAACACCTCTTCAGGTAACTCGATGTCCTTGTGTATTTCCAGCAAAGGACTCGGAGGAGAAACATCCCCGTGTGTGGCTACACCTGGTCCACACTTGCCATTTGTTGCGCCGCTCGGGTCGCAATCCATGGCATGACTTGAACTAGCCGCAGCGCTCAGGCTGGGGCCGGCCCTCTAAGAATAATCGGATTTCGGAGTGTGCCCACGTGACGCCGAGCCGCTCGGACTGCGATCGTCACTAGGGATGCGACATCGAAAGAAAACATCGATGTTGAACATCGATGGCAACATCGACACCTGCCATCGATGGCATCGATACCATCGAAGAAAAACATCGATGTTTCTAAAACATCGATGATAGGGTAGGGCGGGAAAATAATACATCATATTTTGTAATTTTTCATATATTATTTAATGTGGACATAAATAATTATTACAAAAATAACAAATATTAGGTACCTACTTACTGAAATTTTTCCAGGGCTGACAAAATCTTAAAAATATTATTGAATGCTGTGTTAAATTATTCCTTTTATGTATTAATTATATTAAAATAATAGTTTTTAGAAATTAGTTTTTGAAAATAATAATTGATATTTAAAAAAATATACCAAATATCAGCAACGCAAACAGCAAACATGATAAAAACGTAACAAAATACATATTATATTATTGGTTTAATACCTATCTAATGTAACATCAAAGAAATCAAGTTAAAAGAAACACAAAACTCAGTCTTAAAATATAAAAAATAACTATTATAAATCCCAAAAATCAAAAAATAAGCAACATAAACCAACATACATGATTATGAACTTAAAGTTTTAAAATATAAAATACCTAATAAATAATTATAGATCCCAAAACTTTTTATCCATGCCTTGTAAAAACAATAGTTTTGACAATAATTTCCCTTTGAGCCTATTTCTTTGCTGGCTCACCGTTTGCCCCGCTTTCGAAAATAGTCGTTCAGACGGGACAGATGTTGCCACCACTCCTAAAAACTTTTCGGCTACTTTAGCTAGAGAAGGATAAACTGCGGAATTTTTTTTCCACCAAAGTAAAGGGTTTTCCTTAATTGATACTACTGGACTTCTCAGGTAGATGGTTAGTTCTGAAGGGTTTGATGTTCCTTGGTATGCCTTTTTATTTTCAGTGACCATTTTCTCGTGCGCTCCCCATAAATCAAATGATGCAACCTCTGAAATTGAAATAATAAAAAGTATAATAATATATGTATTATATAAGTCGGAAAAGGCGTTGTTTACCTGATACTACTTCATTTTCAGAAACGCTCAATTCAACGCTGGGGTCGCTCTCCATTGCAACATCTTGATTTAGCTCGAGCATCGCATCTTGTACATCCTGGACAGCTCTTCCGCAATTTAATGGGCAGCTAAAATATATTTTCTTGAACCGGGGATCGAGGATAGTAGAAACTGCTAGCAAGTGGACTTTTTCAGCAGGTCCAAAGCGCTTCGAACACTCATTTAGTAAAGCTTCTTTCAGCTGTGTTGCTACATCGGATTCGGGTAAAATTTCTTGGATATTTTTCATTATGTTGCAAATCATTGGTATTACGACACTGCTAGTAGTATATTTTTCCGCAGACATTTGCTTAGTGGCAGCTTCTAACGGAAGTAGTAGTTTTTGTACTTCATTTAACAACTGCGCTTCACGAGCATTTATCATGGAAGGTGCGGAGGGGTATCGATTCACTATTTGGTTGATAATTTCCCTTAATTCGAGAAACCTACTAATTGAGTAATAAGTGGAATTCCACCGAGTCGGGACTTGTTGTATAAGTTTTTTTATGTTTCCTGAATCTTGCAATTTACGCAGTTCATCACTTGCATTTGAGCTTTGTTTAAACCAAGTGATAATGTCTTTCATTTTTTTAATTAAATTTGTCAGATCTTCTCATGCTGCAATGCCTCTTTCAGCGACTAAATTGATTTGATGTGCAAAGCAGTGAAGGTGCTTCTTCTTCCCAAATAATGTTTCTGCCGCTTTACTTATATTTTTTGCTCCGTCAGTGATTATTGCAGCGACTCTATCCTTTTCCATGCTCCAGTTATCCATAACCAGATTTAACTGTTCCTGTATATATTCCGCAGTATGTCTTTCGCTAAGCTCAATAACGCCCAACGTTGCTGATTCTATTTCACAATTTTCTGAAAAATGTAAGGTCACTCCTAAAAAACTCCGCGTTTGTAGAGTTTCTGTCCATATGTCGGTTGTCAAAGTGTAGGATGATACATGTTTTATTTTATCACGGAACAAGTTTGAAACTGCCTCATATTTTTTTTCTAGTAATGAATTAATGGTTTTTCTAGATGGTATTTTATATAGACCTCCGCTAAGCAATTTCACTAGGTTCTGAAACCCTTCATTTTCGACAACTGAAATTGGTTGATAATCTCTGCATATAAAAAACAAAATTGCATTTGTAATTCTTACATTTTTTGGACCTCCATCGCTGTAGGATTTAAGGGTCCTAAACGTCTGCACAATTGTTTTTTGTCTTTTATGGGGCAGCAACATACCACTGCCACTCGTGCTGGGAGCGGGTGTTTCTGAAGCGGTTGCAGGTGTAAATTCTTGTGATGTAGATAAAATATCAAATGATTTTTCAGACTGGGAGTGCTGACTTTGACTGCTTTGAGTGTCAGTAGTACTGCTATTATCACTATCGCCTTCATTATCAGCATCAGCGTTAACATTTTGATTTATGGTTCCCGTCGTTCCCGAGGTTCCCGGATTATTATTAGAACTTGAGAATTTGCCATCAATGTTGTTAAAAATTGTATTATGCCTACTCTTAAGATGGCACTTTAAATTTGATGTGTTTCCAGAAGTTCTTATTTTTTTGGAACATAATTTGCATTGTGCGTAGGTACTTCCTTTATCGAAATACTTCCAAAATTTACTTTTTGAAGGCATTTTACAGTCACAACCTTGCAAACAATACGAACAAATATCGACGATGTTCTTAAAACTAACAAAACAAAACTTTTTAAATATTAGATTGGACTTTGCAATCCCTTCGCTTGAAAATCTTGAAATTATCTGAATACACGGCACACGCTCGCAAAATCAAACTATCAAACAGCGTCAGCCTCTGAAATGTGGAATATTATAGGCTTATGACTGACGGGCGGCTGCGAATACTGGGATTCCCCGGCTATTGACTATATACGAGAGGACCGATGCTGGATGCCGCATGCCGCCACCTGCCACGATCGTGCTTATATTCGAAGAACGATAAATAAAATAAGCTGAGAATGCAGGATTTGGTCTTGTCTTGTAATACGTATATGGTATATGGTTTCAGCAGGCTTTGTTTATTTGAGTAATATTGAAGTTATGAGTTAATATAATATACTGTTTAAATGTTATGTTATGACTTAATTTAGATTAGAAAAGTTGAAGAAAAATAGATTTAAAAGAGACCGACGGAAGTCAGAAAAATAATAAAGACTGAGTGTTTTGGCCGTCGAATTGCAAATTTCAATGGAAATATTTCGATGTTTTCTGCGAACATCGATGGTAACATCGATGTTTTGAGATGTCCACTATCGATGGTAAAACATCGAACATCGACCACACAACATCGATGTTTTTGTAACATCGATAAACATCGCACATCCCTAATCGTCACTACGTCGCCAAGATTCATTCGATGCACGCTTGGTAGCTGGAGATGAGGCCCGAGTCGAGGCAGCTGGCCGCCGCCGCCGCTCGGAGGGAGAACGTGTGCGTCGACGAGATCTCGACCTTGACAACCCTCGTTGTTGCCTTTCTAACTTTTCGAGGCGTTTTAACAGGGCTTTACGGGAAATACGATCTTCAGATCGTGAACGGCTTCTTTTCTTTGCTTTACCCATTATTAAATCTAAAAATAAGGATGGTATTGATATTAGTATCTACTTACATAAGGTGAAATAAAGAAAAAACCCCTATTTTTTGGTATTTACACTGGATGTTCTCCGGTAGTGAAGACCCAACGCACGGCACATGCACACAAAAACGAATGAGGAACGACGAGCGGAGCGGAATGGAGCGGGGAAAGAGAGCTTTAAAATAGTGTGGCCGGTAGTGCACCAGGGGCGGACTACGTAGTAAAAAACCTACTGATGTCCTGGGACCAGATTCAGAAAAATAAATTATGCTATTTTGTTATCACAAAATAAATTAGGCAAATTTAATTCCCAAAAGAAAATCATTTATAAAATATTTAATTTCACAAAGTAAAGTAAAATTACAAATTTAAAATACAGTTTATATTCCGAAATATTAGCGCCACCAATTAGCGCCAATTTTTACATTATATGTTCTCTAAATCTCTCACGCCGGCGCGGCGCGGCGTCGCCGCCCCGCACCCAGTTATACAAGTCAATTGTTGACGGAATCGCATTGTTACTGAAAATGCGGCGAGAATAAACGCAAGCCGGCATTTTTCATTTCCTTGTGAACAAGCATTTTGTGTAGTTTGTTGTTAGTTTGATAAATTTTGTGTTCTACAAATAAAGTGAATATATTATTTAACTATGTTTATGTGCAGGCTTTGTAATATTAGTTTAAAAACAATTAAGCAATGTTTTTGTAAAATATATCCTATAATATATTTTAATATGCTTGTTGCTAAATGTATTTTATATGTTTAAAACTAAATTTATAATTTTTACTCAACCATATAATTTAATTTATTTATTTGTTTATATTGCCTTTTTTTCCACCAGTATATGCTTTGTATTCCAACATTGGTATGTTTACTTTTGTTACTTACAGATTTCCTGTTTTCTAATTTCTTATTCTGTAACGAGTTCTGCTTTATCTCCAATTATTGTCGATCCTAAATTGAAAAAATATTTTTAGTTACGAAAAATAAGTAAAAATGTTTTTCCATTTCCATCAGTTTGTATTTAAGATCCACAATTGTGTACGAATAACTCGTTACATAATATTAAGAAATTAGAAAGAACTATAATTCTTACACAAGCTGTAAAGTTTCTAAATATGTGCAGCCACATTGGGTAGTAAAATTAAATATAATATTACGCAATTTTAAGTGGTAAATATAATCAATTTATATTCCGATTACGGAAATTAACGTATTTCGGTAATATATAAAGTAATTTTAAAAGGGAACTTCTAGGTATACGTTATTGATATTAAAAAATAATGAATATATTGTGTACAAATTTACTTAATTTATTAGTGACATTTACCAAAAATATATAGGCAAATTAAATCAGGATGTTTCTGTAAATTTACGGTACTTTACGTGGGTCCATTTGTGACGTAAAATAACTGAAATTTACCAAGTTATTTTTTGTAGTGTGTAGTAGATGTGAGATTACCAATAATTTAAACAATATTTTATCAAGGAACAAGTACTAAACTTGTTGCCAATACACCTTTTGGAACCGACTTCATTTTTTAAATAACAAAAATTAAAAAAAAAGTCTACCCGAACTCAGCCTCGCACCCACGACCTCTTAGTTCACTAGCTGAGACTCTACCTCTGAACCACGTTGCTAATGTAACAAAACCCGTGCCGATGATGTTATATTTGATGACTAACATTAGCGGGGCGTGAGCCCGTAGTATTTCTATGTTCAGCCGCTAATTAATAATACATTAATACAGTGCAAATACAATGCGCATATTACGTACCTAATTCGTTTTTCTTTGTCCAGCCCAAATGTTTTGAAAGAGTATATTTCACGGTGCGGTTCGAATGTATTTCCATAGTGGGAGTGGCGCGATATTATTGGTGGGCCGTCGACAAATGTCTCTTTTTAACTTCCTAAAGCGCGTATGCCTGTTTCTCTCTTAGCTTTAATAAATGTATATCGTTCATATATATATATATATATATATATATATATATATATATATATATATATATATATATATATATATATATATATATATATATATATATACACTACTGTGAAAATGTTTTAGACCACCTTTGCGTGATGGTAATAAACGTTTCTTTTGTAAGTATCTTGAGAAATATGCTCAAAGCAAAATTGGTAGTGTAAAGAGTTTTTAATACAGTGACAAGTTATAGTAACACTAACATAATATATTAGTTACAGAGAAGAAAAAAACTTAATATCTAGTATGTCCTCCTTTTGCTCGTAATACAGCTCCGATTCTTCTTGGAATTGACTCATAAAGGTGTGTAATAAAGTTCTGCGGAATATTGTTCCATTCTCGCTGTAATATCTCGAAACATTCGTTAGCAGTTGTGGGATTATTCTCACTCTTTTTGCGGTCGAGATAGTCCCAAACGTGTTCTATTATGTTTAAATCGGGGCTCTGCGGTGGCCATTCCATAACTTCTAGAACTCCTTCCTCAGACATGTCTTGCAAATATTGTTTTGCAACCCGGGATGAATGCTTGGGATCGTTATCCTGTTGTAGCATAAAATTGTGGCCTATTAATCGTAACCCAGAGGGGACAGCATGGTGTCGAAGAATTTCGGTATATCGTTCACCTGTCAGTTTTCCCTCTATTCGTATTAAATGACCAACACCCGCAGATGAAAGACATCCCCAAACTACCACCGAACCTCCCCCGTGCTTTATAGTTGGTTGTAAACATTCAGGATGATATGCTTCTCCTTTTCTTCTTCTAACAAACTGGCGTCTTTTACTACCGAACAATTCGAATTTGGACTCATCTGTGTAAAGCACGCGATTAAACATTTCTGGCGTCCAATCTTTATGGTCTCTAGCATATTTTAAACGCTTTTCTTTGTTACCACGCCGAAACAAGGGCTTACGAAGAGCAACACATCCTTTTAAACCTGATTTTAGCAGGTGTCTACGAACACACGATGGGGTAACCTTCTTTCCTGTAGCAGCTGCAACCTTCTCGGCCAAAGCTGTCGAGGTTGCTTTACGATTTCTTAATGAAAGTGTCTTTAAGTACTGCGTATCACGTTCTGTAAGCTTTGGGGGCCTTCCACATTTTTTTCTGTCTTCAACGGTCCCTGTTTCCTTGTACTTTTGTATCAACTCCCTAATGGCTGTTTTTGAAACATTTGTTTTTTGGACGATTTGGCGCTGTGAATAGCCTTCTTCATGTAACACAATGATTGTGCTGCGTTGCATAAGGGATATTCTGCCCATTCTAAGGTATTGATTAGCACAAAATTGCGATAAACAAATAATATTACCAAAGGCAATGCAAAGGCAATGTAATTTTGGTGAATTCCGTAAATTCCCGGCACAAGTAACAGACGCCAATCTCTCTTACAGACTAATTAGAACACACTAGTCCAATATTACTAAATAACTGAAAGTCGCATTAAGCAAATATTTTAGGGTATTCACGTGCTTGTACAAACCGGTATTTTTTCTGCGGCGGTACTCAAAGAAACATATTTTATTGCGTGCATGTGTTTATGCATTTTTTGCCTCACAAAGAATTTTTTCGTCATTCTTTCACTCATATTACCATATTTACACAACGGCGTAAAAATTAATACCATATAACAACACACAAAGTTAAAATTCTAACTTGTGGTCTAAAACATTTTCACAGTAGTGTATATATATATATATATATATATATATATATATATATATATATATATATATACATATATATATATATATATATATATATATATATATATATATATATATATATATATATATATATATACATATATATATATATATATATATATATATATATATATATATATATATATATATATATATATACAACTATATATATATATATATAAGGTCAATTTAAAATACGACCCAGCCCGGAGCAAGCTTGGATATCTTTCGACGATAGCTTGGCTTAATTCTTTCTTGGGAGTTGTCGCATGGAAGTTTCACTTTTTTGAAAGAAAGTTTGGTTTTAAAAATAAATTATTTGGTGGATCATTGAAAATAAATGTAGGTGGGTCATTGAAGAATTGACCTTATGGACGGGCCGCGCCTGCAGTGTACGCTTTATTATTCTATTCATAGTATCACAATCGCATTGGTTAATTTGTTAGATGAATCTAGGAGGAATACAATCACAGCCTAAGATTAGGCTTTTACTTCCAATGCTTATTTATATGAACACTGCCTTCACATTATGCAGAGGAACATTAATTTTACTAGCTTTAAGAAACCTTTTGCAGATTATTAGAACACTGCCCTATACTTTTTCGCTTTTAATTTTAGCCGTGATTAACTTAAATATATTGTAGTCTCAGTCAGTCAGGCCTAAATTCACATCTAAAAACCCCTAACTAAAATGGCGAATTTTAGTTCTTTAATTTAAACTGCAACTTCCTATGTTCTGATAATAGACATTTTGTTGCTTTGTAGATTATTCCTGATGGCTGAGAACCATTTTATACTGTCGTTATTTTGCGAAAGTTTTGTTTATTTGGTAGACCTATTCCAGATTTGAGAACTTTCTGAGAATATCCCCATTTGGCCAAATATTAGCAGGCAACCTTATCTTTCACTTAATACTGTACGGCAATCTTAAAGGCCTGACTGACTTCCTTAACTGGAAGTTAGTCAACTGTGAGATTTGGAATTTCGGAGATACCTATGTTTTTTTGTGAATAATTTTATAAAATCAGGCGAACTTTATACTGTACGGCAATCTTAAAGGCTTAACCGACTTCCTCAACTGGAAGTTAGTCAACTGTGAGATCTCGAATTTCTGGGATACCTACGTTTTTGTGTACAATATTATAAAATCAGGATAAATTTGCTGTTTAATCTTGCACAGGTAAATAAATCTTTTTAAAACGTTTTATTTTAACCTGTTTTGTACTCAGAAGGCACCATTATTTTCAAGTAGTGTAGATAAAACTCACTCTGAAATGATCCGAAGATAACATGTCCGATGACTATGAACTCTCGGGAGTAAGCACTCAAGCCTACGTATGAAACATAGCTAGTATGAATTGAAGTGGACCTAACTCATCCTAAAAATCCCTTTAGTGCCCTTGTGAATGTACATTTAATCTTCTTTAACAAACTAATTAGCTTTATAAGAAGGGGCGGATCTTTCGGAAGAACTGTAAATAGGGTTATGTGTAAGTGTAAGTCTAATTGGCCACAGTGGAGGGTCTGAAATATATCACTCACAACTAACCTACCGTAACCTAGAGAAGTGGGCGAATTTAAGTTTCAATTAGGTTAATATTTTAAAATTGGTTTTAAACAGGAAAAGAAACATAATTAAATTATTTACTTCATTATCCCGAATAACATTATCCATTACATAATCATTAATTATAGTATATTATTCAATGAGCATATAATGGTGGCTGTTATTCACGCGGATGAAGTTTATGACACGAGCCGCAGGCGAGTGTCATAAATCATCCAAGTGAATAACAGCCATTATATGCGAGTAGAATACTATACTTTATCCAGGACTATCAAAAAAATTTAGATAATATTAATATATGTTTTTATTTTTAAATGTTGACGTTTTGAATTAAACTCGGAATTAAAGTAACCACAACAGCGCGACAACGCAACGTGACGAAGCTAATGTTTTCATAGCCACCTTTGTTTTTTATTTTGTGCGTACAATCGCATTCCAAGCCGGTTTGGATCGAGCACAGCTCTTGTTTGCAGTTTGGATCGAGATATCCGTGGAAGCGGTGAATAATGAAACCATTATTCACTAGTGAATAATGAATATTATTATTATTTCATAAACTCATGTATAATAATCAAATTATAGACGAGTCGTGGATAAACAATTTTTGGTGTACACAATATATAATACCTTTTGTTTGTTTCAATATCAATAGAATATCCAGGAATATAATATTTCAACAATAACATACGTTAATGGGGTTAAAGGGACCAGCTTATTATCAGCAGACAAAATGTGCTGAGATGAGATGACCTAATCAAATAACTAAGGACCTATAAGCTTTGTTTAGGTTTTCCACGGATATATTATTATAATCTTTTAGTTCATTAGCTTGCCAACCATTGGATAATAAAATAATGAAAAATTTTATATATGATAATATATTTAAAAAGGTATAACTTTTTATATAATCCCTCGCGAGTTTTAAGTAAATGTGGATTTATTTGTTTTACATTTATATTTTGAGATGACAAGTAATAATCTTTTTTTTCTAATACGTGTTGCATATTATACATATGCATATGCATATTATGCTCAGTGGCGGCTGGTGAAATTTTAAAGTTGTATATCTCTGTCACTTACGGGACCCATGCCAAGTTCAGGATTTTTGATAGTAAGCCTACTAGGAATGTTTTGGTCAAGACAAGAAAATTGTAATTTGCAAAAAAAGCTGAATTTTAGCTTTCACCAGCCTGGTTAAATAGTGAACGCGCTTAGGTATTTTATTATTTATTTTTAATTTTAGGAGAAAAAATGTGTTAGTAGGAAGTTATAGTCATTTGAATGTTTTTAAACTTAAAATATATTTAAAACAAAATTTAATTAAAATTTAAAGCGGTGTTGCACGTTCCAACGTCGATATAAACATTTTCGTTTAGAAATAGAGGTCAAATTTCTAGGGGGGCTTAGCCCTCCATGGCGCCCCCTGGCTATGGGTCTGCAATTAATAATACAATGGTAACCAAATGTGCGAAACAATCTACTACTTTAAGTGAAAATATTGGGTAGATGCAAACAATCTTGCCCAAATTTTTCACACAATATAAAAATTAAAATGAAGAAATATGGATCATTAAGTAAATTCGGGATTTCAGACCGTGGGATAGCGACGTGTCTTAGGTTGCGATTTTTTTGTCTGCCTTTTGAAGGACTGAAAAGGGTAAGTTTGTTAATGAAGAAAAGTAAGGTTTTGACATCAGCCCGGGTGACGCCCCAATCAAAATTGGAGTTTTCATTTCTACAAAAACTATGTGCCTTGGGACGATTTTATATTGTCTGTCATATGTATTAAAAGAATGTCATTGAAAAATAATACATAAAATAAGCAGACGGTTAGCAAGGGCCGAAAAGGGTTGAAGTGTCCGGGTGAACTTGTAAGAAACACGAATAATTTTCGGCGTTTCATTAGTGTCTGCCAATCGTTTGCCTTTTTTTGTATGTATTATTTTTTAATGACTTTCTTTTAATACACATGGCAGATAATATAAAATAGTCCCAAAATACATAGTTTTTGTACAAATGAAAATTCAATTTTCATTTGGTCGTGGCCCGGGCCGGGGTCAAACCTCACTTCTTCATTAACAAATTAAACCTTTTAAGTACTCCAAAAGGCAGACAAAAAAATCGCAACCTAAGACATGTCGCTATCCCACGGTCTATTAATAAACAAATCTGAAATCCAAAGCTAGAAATATTTAGAATATAAAATATGATAATACGATCCTAACATTAGAAAACGTTTCAAACTCTTTCTTAATGTAATTATATATTTGTTTTATTTAAAAGAAGATGGTTAAATATTGTTTTCTTTTATATCGTAGCGAATTAGTTAGAGGTGAGGAGGGTATGAGAAGAGGAATATCATTAGACTGGCGAGTCACATACGGATTTGCAGCAGGTTCGAATAACTAAAGTAGGTGACTAAATAAAAAAAATACAGTGTTAGTAATTTTTGTGATGCGCATAGCAGCGAACACGACTCTCTTAAACCAAAAGACCTTGATAAAGTATGAAAACTACACTCAAAAGAACTTTGGAGATTAAACTGCAGCATCGTTATCCATAGCTGTGGACCTCAATAATTACCAGGTCGTGCATGCAGCTTCAGGACCCAGTTTATGTGGCGTCGACCTCACCCCAGAGATTATGAATGATCATCCATAATGATTAAGCCTGCACTCTGCTGGAGAAGGCTCTGATCAACTACTTCCAATATTGTCAGCTCACCACTTAAAGTCCATAACAATAGTTTTATTTCTGTTAAAGACCAGTGAAATTTAGCATCACTGTGATGCCACACGATGGTACTATCATCAACAAATTGAATAAGGTTTCCCTTAATACCTAAGTGACACAGGTCATTTAGGTAGGTACTCGTAAACGAGTAAACTTTTAAGTATTTTCTAATAGATCGAAAATATTAATTGAGTATATTGTTATAATTATTAATAATATAAATCAAAAAGAAAACTAAAACTAGAAAAAAGAAAAAGATATCGACATAACTTTTACCTAAATATCCCATATTTCGTCAAGACCAGAATCCTCCTTAAGGGTACCCATCACTGACGCCGCGTTTCCTCGCTGGATAGCCAGGCTTATTCTTTGGGTGAGAAAACCTCGAGATTGTTCAGGAAAAATTCTTAAATTTATTTCAGAAACAAGTCTTTTAGCTTCCTCACCCCAAGGGCCCAGTGTCTCAACAGCAAATGGAACGAAATAAAATCTGTCTTTCAGATCTTTATATTTGACGTGTTTTTTGTTTTCCGAAATAAGAGCAGCAGAACCAAAAGATTTTGATGTTTTATCCAAATATGATTTTGCTAGAGTATGGCTGCAGGTGGCGTCCCATAAAAGTTGTTTACCTCTTTTCCATGGAATTAATGTCATTCCGTCTACTCGTTTACCATCATTCCTATATATTCCAGCAGGTTCAAGTTTAGCAGGACATTCTGCAGAAACTAGAGCACGTTTAAGAATGTCATTAATTTGTCTGTGTCTCGATGCACGTCCTGCACTTCTTTTGCAGCTTAGTCCCATATTCTGATTATTTTGAAATTCTCAATACTGTAGAAATATGTCCCCCGTATATCAATAAAAGTTTTGTCCAACGCCAACATTTATCAGACTCAAGCTTAAAAAGTACTATATAGATTTTCCATTTTTTGCAAAAATAAACTTGACAAACAAAAAATGGTCTCTGAGCGGAGTAAACCTAATTAAATCCCTGATTACTTGAGCACGAAGTGGCAAACTTTTCTTTAAATGCTTTTAGTCGGCTCCCTTAAATACTAAACTTAGAAAAATGATTTATCTGAAGTTTATTGAATCCTCTTTTGGAATTTTATTATTTGATTAAAATTCTTAATATTAATTTTAATTTGACCAGCTGAAATAACAGATCCTATATTAACCAGTAGCGGTTTTAATGCTAATAAGAACGGTTTTATTTAAAATATATATAACTGAGACTAATGTCAGTGCTAATCTTTGTTGTTATTGACATCTATTCTTAGATTGGTCTATCCTGTAACTTTTCATTTTCTTTTATTCTCAGCTTAACGATCGTTGCGTAAGGCCACTGTATTTTAAAATATATGCTATCATTCTGTCTCTTCTTTACGATGTTCTATACAGTGCTTTCTTGATTACGGCACATCTTCACTGGTGATTCTCTCTACCGCTATCTTCACCATTCCTCAATAATACCACATTTGAAGTTTTTTTATTTTCCATTTTTTCTTCTTGGACTGTAGTACTGATTTCATATTCTCATATGAAACATTTTAATCAGTTCCAGTTCACCGAGTGTAATACAGGTAAAGTATTTTATGTCTTGAAAGCAGAAAAAAAACTATAAGAATAAAATGAAGTGGTTTTAATAAATAAGACTTGCTTAAAAAAGCAGTAAAAGAAGTTAAAATTATAAACCATAAAATGTGACGTAGGGAAATTTATAGGTACAAACAGTTTCTTCTATTTTTATATAAAAAAAATAGACAAACTGACACTTCAGTCCCTTTACCTGGGAATCCCTTACTACATTTCACACTAAACTTTGTGTTTATGCTGCTGGTTAATAAACAAACAAGGAAGTATGTGACATCATACTTTAATTATATATGTGTTACATATTTAAACATATTTGACAGCTCTGTCCTGAGCGATTTATATATTATGTTCCAGCTCTCAATCAAAATAAATATATGTCGAGGTTTCTTCTCTTTCCGTGGACATTAAAAATAATGAGCTATGCATTCTGCATCCATTCTATTTTTGACTTATCCTGTGTGACTACTGCCATCTGTTTAAGTTATTAATACAACTTAACTTTTATTCCCATCTATATAAAATTTTTTTGGATATGATTGTTTTTTTGCGTTCCCCCAAGGTGACTTTTTAACGCTGCATTTGCCAACCACGCCCATTTGTTGCCAACTTAATTTTATTTTAGTATAATGTTTTGCTTTATATTTCATTTGTATGAATATTTTCCCAATATTAACCGTAGATTTATATTCTATGGATATTTTTTAACTTATTAATAAAAGTTTTAAGATAGTTCATGATTTACTTTAGGAAAACAATATTTAAAACGAATATTGAGGTTCTACTGGCAAAAAAATGACACCATAGATCACTAAAAAAATATTAATCTTGTGAATGAAATCATTATAGACGTTGAAACTTTAAATAATTGACTAAAAATTGCTTGCAGAAATAAACTTAATATACTCATAACGATATTGTTAAAAATTTTAAAGCCGAAAAATCATGCCAAAATGAAATTAAGTTGGCCACTATGGACGCGATTGGAAAATGCCGCCCTAAAAAAGTTACCTGAAGTGGCCGAAAAACGTCAGAAAAAATAAAATCAGCAACAGAAATGGTAAAACTGTCATCCTTCGACAAATACCTGAAGAAATTTTCAGTTGAAATGAAAATACACTGTTCCTAATTCGCAGTTGTTCTCAATATTTACCCGTCACTGGCCTATTTTATATTTCCCCCAATAAGTCACCCACTTTCCACAAAATTGATTTTGTTGTCTAAAAGCCAATTCCGCTTATAAAATTTTCTGTAACTTTGACTTATGTGCCTTAAAAAGTCAAGATTGTCAATTTTTTCGTATATTTCAGTGAGTGATAGCAGGCATCCGAAGAAATATTTTCTGATTTAATTTAATGGTTTTTTAAATTTGTCTGTAACCCGATTTATTTTTGGTAAAGAAAAATTGTTACAAAATAAACTAATACAGTTTGGTAATAGGAACTTCTGACGAAGGAATTTCAAAAGTCAGAGTCTGCAAATATTTTATTCTCTAGCTACAGGGTGTCAAAAAGTTTTTTTTTTAAATTTCGAAAGTATTTAAAAAAACTAACGAAATTTGGTGGACCTTTTAGAAAAATAAACGCTCACCCTGTATAAAAATAAAATATACGAGAAACTCACCATGGTTCTTAAGACATCTGAAGGTGCCTTATAGACTAAGGACTAAACCAATAATGGATGAAACAACTAATCTCCCCTACAATATAATGTAATTATTAACATTTACGTGATGTCAAATAAGCAAGCTCAAAAAGCGGCCCTTTTATCACTAAGAACACTGCCACTATACCTAAACCTGTACCTAAGCTCTTTATAAAGTAGTAAAATTTTGACTCCCTCATTTTTTGTTTCAGGCAGCTTAGTAAATGCATGATGTAATCTACTATCCATTTCTAAAGTTTTGACCCCTCAGTCTGAGGGTCAATAACAAAAAAACCACGGGGCAGAATAAACTGAAAAAATTACAGCTTGTTAGGACGTTATCCAAGAGTTTCTTCCAAAAAATGTATTATTGTAGTGTAAACGATATTGAACTTATTCATAATCAAGTAGAAAAAAACAACGATTTTACTGCGTTAATACTGATAAACGATTTTGTCATGTCTATATATTGGTTAATTTTTTCCCTATTTAAATGCAATTTTGAAGGTAGATAGAAAAATATCTATACTTTCGCAAGAGATTGGTAGTATGTGTCTAAAATTCTATTTTTTTATTTTTTAATGATGTTTGTGTATCAGCTGTACTGTGGACAATTTAAAACTTTAAAAAAAATCTTTACACTCGTAGACGTAGTTATTATTATACAAATGTATTTTATTACACAAAATTAAAAAAAGCACCTTTAGTTCTTGTAAAAATTGTAATAAATATTAAAAGCCACATAAGAAAGAGATGCAAAGTGTTAAACTCCTTTACCGACATAATCACAGTACGGTGGCGTCGTCGTAAAGGCCGTATGTAGTCCGTAGGTCCATGTATTTTTATTTGTTTAGAATTTAATCTATTTGTTATGTATTGAAAAGATTTGTAAAATAATATTATTTAGTTGATTGTGGTTGTTTATATCTAGTTTTTGTTGATTTAAATTTTTGGTTTTAGTGGTAGATGGTAATTTGAAATTATTATTGTTTTCACACGATTTTTAAGATTATCTTGATCGAATTTATATAAATACCTGATGTAATCTGAACCAAAAATACGGTACCTAACTACAGTCTAATAAGTTAAAATGTCTCGTCAGTGCAACGAACAAATGAAAAATATTATATTAAAAGTCAGAGCATACTTTCAACAAAAGAGAAAGACACCGGTTTGGAAAATATTTTGATTGAGCAAGTGGTTAAAAGAACAGCAGATTCCCTGGGTATTAGTGAAAGCACCATTAAACGTGTTACTGCGGAAGAAAAAAGTTCCGGTATTAGTATACCCTCAAAAGGGAGAAGTGGAAGGCCCCGACTGGAATGTGATGAGATTTTGCAGGGCGCCATAAGGAGAACAATATTAAATTTTTACCTGGAGCGCCGGTTTCCTTCTATAAAAGAAGTTTACCAGAAATTGAAAGAAGATGTCGATTATTTACCAGAATTTTCAGAAATGACTTTATACCCATGGATTAAAGAACTTGGGTTTTCCTATAAAAACAATTAATAAACCAATTTTAATGGAACAAAACACAATTGCTGCCAGAAGAGCGGAATCCTTATACGCCATAAAGAGATATCGTGAAGATTCTTGGCAAATATTTTATACAGATGAAACATGGTGCGGTGCAAATCATTCAAGGAAGTTTGGCTGGGTTGAAAGAGTTAATCCCACAAAACGGGATAATTTTGATGAATACAGAGCTGGTATACAGGAAATTAATGGCTTTAGAGGTGGAATAAAACGGCCATCAGGATCAGGACAACTGGTTATTATCTTACATATTGGTAGTAAAAATCGATTTTTGGATGGCTGCCTGAAGTGTTTCGTTGGGAAAAAAAGTGCGGCGTCAGTGGATTACCATAACGAGATGAATAAACATTACGAAGAATGGTTTAGAACAGTGCTTTCCGTAATACCTGACAAATCAGTAATCGTAATTGACCAAGCACCGTATCATACAATGTTGGATCGTTGGATCCTAATTTTCGAAATCCTACAGCTGCCTGGACAAAACAAAAAATAATAGAATGGATGTCCCAGCGAAAAGCAACATTGCCCGATGGATTTACAACGTTTAATGAATTAACCAAACCAATGCTGTTAGACCTATGCAAGAACTATCACTTTCCAAAAACGTATCTTTTAGATACAGTTGCAAAGGAGTTACGTAATGATAATGTAAAGCTTCTATGGTTGCCAGTTGCACACTGTGAATTCAACGCAATTGAATTAATTTGGGCATATGTGAAAAATAAAGCGGCAAAATTGAATACTACGTTTAAATCACAAATGTACTAAATTTGTGTCTTGAAACGATGCAGAACGTGCCAAATTCTGTTTGGGAAAATTGCGTTGGACACGCTAATAAAATTGAGGAATCCTACAGAGAAAAAGACCACTTAGTTGATGTTGTTGTAGAACCATTAATTATAAATTTAGATGTAATTAATTAGATGTAATAAATTTAGTAATGATGAAGAAGGAGAAAACGATCCATAAGTGTAGGTATTCTTCGGTAAAAAAGAGTGGTGTAATCCAATCAGGTTATTTTTAGTTTTAGGTTTAACTAAATTTTATCAGGGCTTTGTACCTTAAAAGTTAAATCAGATGTGATTCTACGTAAACAGGCCACTTTCACATATTTCTTTTATTATTAAGCAAAGGCAAATGCAGACAAACTTACCACAGCATTTGTTACAATTTTCCAAATATGCGAATCATAAAAATAAGGGAACATCAAAAATATTGTTTTTCTTTTAGGTGAATTATAAATAAATAAAGCTAATTGGCCTATTTACGTTACTCACTTTGAAATAATATTTTTAAATTACTATTGTTCTACTACACACGTTTTGCCTATTTTATAGATCGTACTGAAACAATCGAAAATCGTTAAATACAAATAAATGTAAATATGTACCAATGCATATACTTATTTTTTCTTAATGTTACCAGTTACCTAATTTATCATATAGAGCACAAAAAAACCGTCACTATATTGCATTACTTTAATGATTATTACCTTAACACCCATACTATTGCACCTTCGACGCCCCGCTCCATCCCGCAAGCAGAATGCTGCTATCCTTTACACAAATTAATTGTTTGTATTTACGTTTATGACAACTGCCAAAACAAAATTTTCGTTAAACGTAAAGTTACATCTCTTTATATGTAATACAAAAAAACAAAAATTTTTGCTGTAAGATTACTGGTAGTAATTACATAACCACAATCATTTTTTGAATATTACTACCAAACCTAAGAAAAAAAAATAAAACTAATATTTTTTGGGACTAAAGTAAGGTTCACTTTATCGCCTGTAAAAAATTAGTTAGGCCTGGGAGTACCAGTAAGGCACAATAAATTTTTACAATTGAGCAATTGATGAAATAGGGAAAAAATGGTGACAATTTTACACTTACCTTCCCATTAGAAAAGCACCAAGGCATCTACGGTTACAAAGTTTTACATGTGTAATAGAGACAAGTAACTTGACCGAAATATGTGAAAATTATATTTTTTTAAATTGTACTTTTTACTTTACAAGCTTCCAAACTGAGGGGTCAAAACTTTAGAAATGGATAGTAGTTTGTTTTGTGGGATATTACTACCAATAAAGCCTGCTCCTCTTATTTTAGTGTTACATTTAAATGAAATTATCTGTGACTTGTGTAAGTACTTATTTGTATATTCACATCAATAAAGAATTTGAATATCCTTGTAAAGTCAAGGATACACCCCAATAGACACCTGCAGTATTGGATAAAGCTATAGCAATAAATAAAAATTCCTTTATAGAATTGCAATGTAAAATAATGTAAATAAACACTGGCTCTTTTATGACTTTGTGGTAGGTACTTTAATATTTCTATAGCAAATACACATTATTATTCTATACCAGAAATAAATGCATTCAATATTTTACAAAAGTGTTGGACAAAATTATAACAATAGCTTATTTCTTAAAATTTTTAAACAAAAGTGTGTTTAAAATTATTGAAATAAACACAGACGCTATCATATTAGTAATGGTGTTTTGGAAAATATTTGTCCACGCCTCGCTGAGAGTTTTAAAAAGATCGTCTAAATTTTTACAGTTTTTGTCCCTAATTTTATGGTCCACAACTTCACAAAGTTTCTCTATGGGATTCAGGTCGGGCGATGGCGCTGGCTAAACCATAACGTCGATTTTATTGTCCTTTGTTTTTTAACTAGCTTCGATGAGTGTTTGGGGTCATTACCAGGGGCGGGGCGTGCCCCAAAAACTGGGGGACCAGAAAGATACGGGTGTCTTCCAGACAAGGAGGGAGGGGGTATCTTACTATTCCTTTGATAAAAGTTTGGGTAAAGGTAAAAAGTCGCGGGCAAGGAGGCCCCCCCCCCCCACGAGCCGCCGCTGGTCATTACCATGTTGGAAAACATATGTCTTATGCCTTATCTTATTAGATTATAGTAAGGCATTTGACACTTTAAACCATCAGATTCTATGTACAAAATTAAAATATTTTGTTTTTGTTGAAAACTGTAAATTTTCTAAAAGATTATTTGTGTGGTAGATCACAGACTGTTTTCATTAATAGTGTTTGCTCTGAAGCTGCCATCCTCCATCGGGGCGTGCCACAGGGCAGCACATTGGGACCCTTGCTATTCTTAATCTATACTGTAGATTTGTCCTATTTCATAAAATCACTTTCATCTTATCAATACGCGGACGACACGCAAACATATTTTTCTTTTTATATGCCTGATTTGTATCCTGCTATGGAGAAGCTTAACACTGATCTAAAGATTATTCGTGATGCGTCTCTTGCGCAGGGATTGGTGCTTAATCATTCAAAAACTGAATTGCTGATATTTGGAAGCCAGAGAGAGAAAATTTTGTCGGATCCTAATTTTAAAATTTTTTTAAATGATCATGTCATTGCTCCAACCGATTTTTGCAAAAATCTTAGCTTACTTATGAATTGACGTTTCTCTGCGCTTTTCCTATCACATTGGAAAAATAATTCAGGCTTCTTACTGTAAACTTAAATCTCTGTACTTACACAAGGACATTCTGAGTAGCGATGTTAAGTTGAAGCTCTGCGACTCTCTAATAATTTCATATATATCCTATTCTAGTGTACTGGGCGGTCATTTTAAATCGGGACAAGGAAAGTTTACAAAGACTGCAGAATGCCTGTATTCGATTTGGATACAATTTAAGAAAGTAGGATCATATCTCTGAGAGCTTTTCCAACTCTAGCGGGCTTAATCAGGATTAGCGATTTCGACTCCAGTTTGCACGATTTCTTTATAAGTTGAATACATCACGGTGTCTCTCCTACCTGAAGAGCAAAATCGACAAGCGTTGTGATATCCATGGACGTAACACGCGTCACTGTAATTTATTCAGTGTTCATCGCCACACAACTCTATTATCTATTCCAGAGATCATTTAGTTTCAACGCATCTAAGTTGTTTAATTCTATCCCGGGTGACATAAAGGATCTCTTCTGCGAGCATTCAGCGAACGGTTCAGAAGGCATATATTGGAAAATAGAATAAATAGATAATTGCTTAATTTCCTTTTTGGGTTTTCTCCTCTTTTTTCTTTTCATGTATTTTTGTTCTCTTTTTTCTGTTTCATCTCACTTTCGAGATGCTTACGCGTATAGTGCGTAATGTTTAATTAATATATTTTTTGTAAATTTACATTACTATAATTAGGTATGTCAATTCTTACAATTTTGTAGTGGTTCTACATAATAGCGCAAATTGCGAGTAGCGCCACTATTACTGTTATATTTGTTTGTATTGCTTTTGTTTTTGTAAATAAAAGCGATCTTGGACAACAGGGTCCATTTTTTAATTTATTTTCTCCAAACAAACCAAAGGAATTTAAAAAAAATTACAGATAATGAAAATACCATAAGCACGATTGCTGACTGACGTTTACTTTCAAATATTAATACATAACCTATGAGAACTGTCAAAGCCACCCTTGTTAGGTTAGCCAAGAAACAAAAACTGCATTGTTGGCAAGTTTATTCTTTGATTAACTAAACAACCTGTTATTTAGTTTTAAAAATCAGCATCCGATTAAGGATAAATCAGTGATTAACTAATCATTGTTTACAGCACAAACGACACAACTGGTCATTAAAGTCAGTATATGATTGACGATTAAATTAGACTTTTCTAAATAGTAAGTAAACATTTTTTGAATTCTCTTAATACGTTAAAAAAAATGTTGTATGTCACCTGTGAATAAAGACATATCCATTCGCTGAATTTAGCACATTTTTTGGCTATGCCTCGTGTGCTAAACATTCCGCCCGTGGATAAAAATGTCTTTATTACCATAAATAACTATTATACGATATAAGTTTCTTCTTATTATCCCGTTTCCCATCATTAGCTTTATTACTTTCCAAGATCTTAGCTTTCAAGTTTAATACTGTAAGTTCTCTGTTGTGAATGTTTATGCCTTAATTTATCAGTTGGTTCCTTGCATATTGATGAGATATGCTAATCGTTGACTATGGCTCAGCAGTGGCGCAGCTACCATACCGCCAAACCCCGCGACCGCGGGGGGGGGGGGGGGGGTGCTGACGTAAAGGGGGCCCTGGTGTCTAGGTTGGTCAGGTCAATTTGTTGCTTAATTGTAATAATTTATTATTTATATTATATTTATTGACTGTTCTTTTCGACATTATCTACCACTGTGCGGGCCGTATGAAAATTCGCGACGCCCGGAAACGCTTCCAGTCAAAGCGAGACAATTCGACCCACTTCGAGAATAAAACAAAAAAGCATATAAAAGACCGTGGGCGACGCGGGCCGGCATTCGGGTAGTGGGTTGAGGCAACGTGTCAAAAGTTGAAAAGTTCAAACGTTATATTTGTGTAGTCTGATAAATTTAGTAGGGTGTTTATTGGTTATCCATTGTGAGTGTAGATAAATAATCCTTGGTTGTTCTGATTGTCAACGTCGACTGAGCTGCTTTATGTGTCGCTGGAATTGGCTGTATCGATTGCATCTAGTAAGTAAAAATTGTTTTTTATAATTAAAACCCTGTGTGAATTTTCTTTCATTAAAATAAATTTCCTCGGGTGATAGTGAATGTTCCTATTTAATGATTTACCATTATATTTTATAGCTATACTTACTATACTTATTAAAAATCATATCTGACTGACATAAAAATAGTTTAAAATTACAGTTTAAATTATAATGGCAACTTCCTGACACAAGTGAATTTTTTGGCAAAATACGATTTAGTGATGAGAGAGCTAGTAAGTAAGCCAAAAGGCACTATTAATTATTTAAGTCCAACCATCCAAAATGAATTAATTGATTGTTTGGCAAATACATTGGAGAAACGCTTAGTGTCTAAAATAAATGAAAGCTTATTTTTTTCCATCATAATGGATACAACACAAGATATCACAAAAGTTGACCAACCAAGTAAAATAGTTAGGTATGTTGAAATTGAAAAGGACGAAAACGGTAAACCTCAAAATATAAATATTATTCAAA
The DNA here is from genome assembly GCA_963971165.1 of Philopedon plagiatum. Classification (NCBI taxonomy): domain Eukaryota; kingdom Metazoa; phylum Arthropoda; class Insecta; order Coleoptera; family Curculionidae; genus Philopedon; species Philopedon plagiatum. Next base: position 41,496,783 of record OZ020190.1, on the reverse strand, counting down.
GTTTTATGGGCTTTACAAAAGTTTCAGATCAGAGTGCGGCCGGCTTAACTTCTGAAATATTGGAGTCGTTGAAGGCATTAGGGTTAAGTATTAAGAAATACAGAGGACAGGGGTACGATGGTGCTAAAGTAATGAGTGGTATTTATTCAGGGGTTCAAAAACGAATAAAAGACATTGAGCCCACTGCAGCTTATATACATTGTACTGCACACAATTTAAATCTCGTGATCAATGATGCAGTTTCAGGAGTTAAAGAAGTTGCATCTTTCTTCGTTATCATAGCTGACCTGTATACCGTCTTCGGCTCCAGTATAAACAGGTGGGATTTATTGGCTTCTTTTTCGGGCGAATCTGAAGTAAAACTGAAAAGACTGAATCCTACTCGATGGGCTGGCAGAATTATATCTTTATTAGCTGTGAAACTGCGGTTTGGAGATATTATTAAGGCACTTACCAAAATAAGTTTAATTTCAACTAAACCAGATGAACGTGGGGAAGCAACTAGATTATTGAAAGCCATTGAAAACTTTGAATTCATAATGATACTAACGATATGCTGTAAAATATTAGAAGAAATAAATTTAGCATCTCAAATATTGCAAGCACCACAGTTAGATCTATCGAAAACGTCAAAGTGTTTGAAAATGTCACTAGAAAATCTCAAAAATTATCGAAATAAATACGAAGATTTAAAAACTGAAGCCACTAGTATAGCTAAAAGATGGAATATTTCTCCATTATTTAGAGAAAAAAGGCAGCATAAGCCAAAAAAGCAATATGATGAATATGATACAAATTATCTGTTTTATAATCAAGAGTATTATTTTAAAGTAAACATTTATTACAAAGTTTTTGACATTGTTATTATGTTATTAATTAAACAACCGCTTTGAAGGCATGGAGAAGACTGTTGATAAATTTAGTTTCTTAAGTCCACCCATTCTCGTATCAATGACGGAAGAAGAGTTATTTAAATCGGCAGAAGCTTTGTAGCAATATTACCCTCGCGATATTTCCTCGCATTTCCTTTGCAAATTGTTGCCTTATTTCAGCCATTGAAAAACAAAATAGGAAATCTTAAAAGCATAAAAGAATTTGCACATTTTTTAATTGTAGAAAATGATACCCTAGCATCAAATTTTGCCGAGGTATATACTGCTTTAATATTATTTTTAACGCTTCCTGTAACCGTTGCGTCTTCAGAACGCTCATTTTCTAAATTAAAGGTAATCAAAAACTATTTGAGAAATTGCTGCTCCCAAAATCGACTTAGTAACTTAGCATTGCTTGGTATAGAGGAGGCCGAGGAAGCTGCAGCAATGGACAAAACTGAATTAATTAAAGTTTTTGCGGAAACAAAGTCCAGAAGAAAGCAATTTCTTGAATAATTTTTGTTTTTTGGTTTTATTAAAATTTATAATTAAAATAAAAAATGACAATAATGCGATGTTTTTTGGTATTATTTATTTTTTATCACATTGAGAATTTTATTTCAAAGAAAAGAACATATTTATTTGATGTCGTAGTTTATTTTTATTACACTATATTATAGGCTAAAACCTTTCCTGTTTGCTTATAAATTTACTTATTAGTTTATTAATATTTTTTCTTGTTATTTTAAATAAATATTTTTTAACTTAATTTCTTATTTTTAATCTATCCTTATCCCAATGTAAGGGTAAGGGAGAGATTTTGCACGATACATTACTAATTTAAACTGTGATTTTGTGATGATATAAATTTTAAAGGGGGAACCAAAGTAACATTTTGCGGGGGCCCAAAATCTGAAGCTACGCCACTGTGGCTCAGTAAAATTACTTTTTGTTAGGCAATTGAACTCCCCTTCACCCCTAAGCATTTTATGCCCTGGTAACCATTCAAAAGTAACTCTAGTGATTTCCTCCAAAACAGACGAATTCTATTCTGACTAAAATTTTATATGCATTAAAATATAAGTACACGCGTGTATTGTCGCTGAATCAACGATAATATCTGTGGTTTAGGATTTATAACAGCTTCTAACAGAGTATAAGTAATTTAGACTGAAATGCCGCTTCCAGAGTTCAGGTTTAGACAGATTCATCGTCTTTGAAACGACTGTGTACTATAGGCAATACACATGGTCGGTAAACGAATATTACAGTAATTCCTTGTAAATGTTAGACGACTAATACAAATTATTTTTCGTAACTGTATTATTGTATTGCAATCGTATATTTCAGATAAAAGTCATTATTTATTTATTATTTAAATTGTTACATTACAATAGGTAATTTACATGTTTTTAGTACTTTCTATAGTGTTTCTAAGTTCCCACAGGTATCTTTGATTTTCTGTTTGTTAGAACTAAATCGTGTTTCAGACTAACTACACAAAAGTACTTGTCTTTATGCCAAGTTAAGTTGTCGGTTGAATATATTATACCAACTTTTTCACAACACCTTGTACTAAATTTGTTAAAATGGCTCGTGTGTGGTAATCAACTTCCTTGTTAGGATTATTTCCTAGAACTCAATGTACCATATATAAACAGCTAAAGACGTTTCATAAAAACGGCTCACGATTTTCGCACGCCTCATAAATTTATTTAAGAGCCCTTTTCCTGTTAATTAAGCATTGTTTTAGGACAAAGAGGAGATAATTTGTTTACGAAAACACTGATGGTATTTATTATTAAATGAAAATGTAATGGCGTTAACAAAGAAACGTAAGTTTCCGAAGGTAAAAAATACGTTCACTTTGTTCAAGTTAGTGTTGTGTTACTTTTAAAAGTCTAGATTTAAATTTATTATCAGTAGTTTCTTGTTAAATAATTTTGACGAATTCACAAGGCTGTTAAAAACAGGAGGATGTTAATAGGCATATCAAACTTAGAAAAATACATAAAATAACGGAAAAATTATGTGCTCGTCATTAAGACATCGTAAATGGCCAGGTTCTCAAGCAGAGTTATCCCTTTCTTATATATTTTGTTTTAATACTTTGAAATACTTACATACATGTCTTTTGAAAAATAGAATTTTACAGAAGAAAATTTCGCAGAAAAGAAGCAAAAAAGGAAGATAGGATGGTACGGTGGTCCGTGCTTCTGCTTACTGAATTCATCAGGGCCACATGTGTGGTGGTGCGACTCAACATAAGCTAACACGCAGTTCCACACATGCAGTTACAGGTGTAACTTCTCTCCTCTGTCTCCACTTACAATGCAGCCTAGGATTTATTTTTGACCTTCTTTAACATAACGGGACATTTCGATCGAAACGATCGATTTCTGCGATCTTTATGGCAGCAAGTAGTAAGATTTAACTTCTCTGGGTATTTAGTCGCTTCTAATTTATTTGTCAGTTTTTTGCTTATAAACATGAGATCCCCGAAGCATTTCATGTTCACAAAAATCAGGTCAAAAGTGAATTGCACGTACTACTATATCAGAGAGACGAATTGAGTAGGTACTACTTCTGGAGCTTGCTTTGAAAAATCTCTATTTCTTAATAATAATGTACAATTTCACCTAACTACTTAACTAATATATACATATACTAATACGTATATATTTACAGGACTCGTACTACGACCCCTATTCAGGGAATGCGACCGGGGTGCGGCCGGGGCTGGTGTTGGCCCTTGGTAGTCCCAGTGAAATGAGGGTGAGGAAAACGGACCCTTTCCGCGAAGCTTACAGGGTCAGTGAGAAACTTTGCTAAATAAATAGCTTGAAGAGATGGTGGCTGTTTCGGTGTTTTATAGTTTTTTTTTGTTTTTTTTTACTCCTGGAGCTGTTTCGTTATCGATTTTGATGAAAGAGTAAGGTTCAAATTGTACTGCAAACTGCAAGCAGCTACTGTAAGCAGCTAATTACTGAGGGTAAGTTATCTTCCATAATTTTATATTGATTTAATATTTTGGCACTACCTGCCTGATTTGGCACGAGCCGCCACTGGAGTAGAGTTCTAAAATGATGACATAAGTCGATGAACATAGGTTTATTCCAACACCCAATTTTTGTATCGTCCCAAAACCGTCACGAAACTGTTGGGATCGATTTTGTGTGCAGGCGTTAATTTTGCACTGTTTGTTGCCTATACACAAGGGACTCGAGGTTGGTACGTTTTTGTGACAATTTTATATGAAAAGCCCAGCTGATCGTTTGTCAGATTAATTAATTATCATAACCCTACTTTTGTTGCATGTGTGTTATTGTATTATGGAAGAGAATGTGTTTGTTGGTAAGAATATCTTGTAAGTTTTTTGGAACCGTATGAAGGTATTTACCTACTTTTTAAATTTTAGATTTAGAAGAGTATTTGGTAGTAAATCCATTATCAAGTCAAAATATTTTGATACCACACACAAATTTAAAACCCCCTGAATTCAAGTGGAGTCAAAACGAAACGAGAATGCTGATCGATTCTTACGGAAAATAAAAAAAAAACTGGTCACTTGGGACATTAAAAGTACTAAGATGTTTTGGGAAAAGATTGCAGCCGAGTTGTGCAAAGTAAATATAATTGTAACTCCAAACAATTGTAATAATCGTTGGAGGGTGCTCGAAAGAAATTATAAGAAATTTGTAGATGATCAAAATAAAACTGGTAAATTAAAATGCTAATAAAATCCATGGTGACAATTTGAAGTTTTAATGTCCTATGTTTAGAACAGAGTGTATAAATAAGAAAATCAAAAAAAAATGTTTTTATTACTTTTAGTTGAACATGGAGTGGCATAGTCTCCCCTGGTTATGTGCCTGATCATATTACTTTGTTGTAGGTAGAGGGACGTAACTATTTTGAATACCAGAATGAAATGGAAGAAATTTTTCAGGGCAAGAAAAATATTCACCCAGAAATAACATTAACTGTCAATACAGTTGATATAGAAATAAATAATACCAATGAAGAAAACATCAATATCGATATGGAAACAGAAAATATAGCAAAACTTAAGCCAAGACTTATTAAAAGAAAAGTAACCACTGCTGAAAAACTAAGATTGGACCGAAAAGAATATTACAATGAAAGGTTAAAAATTGAACGTGAGAAAGTAGAACATATTAAAAAGAGAAACATACTAATGGAAGAAAGAAATGCACTCTTAAAAGAGAAAAATAAGCGGAATTGCGAAAGCAATGTCATTTAAATGTTTTTTTGCAATATTTGTCCCATTGTGGGCCATTACATATGTCTGTTAAACTTTAGTTTAAGTTTATTATTATATATAATTAGTATACAATAAACATTGTTTAATAGATGTCGTTCTTTATAGATGTATGTAGAACAATATAGAAATATGTAAATTATTGCGGGTTTTTTTAAGCCGAGAGCAAGTCAGGATTCAATAAAACGACAAAAAAGGTCTCCTCCACTATTTATTTTGATGAATAATAAAGGATATGTTTCGAAGGCATAGGCCATAATCATACTGTTAAGTTCTGCAAAGAACTTGACAGCATGTTGCCCAGTGGCGAGATTTTATTATTACCCACTAAACCAACGGCAGTCGGGAAACAGTCGGCCGCCTGTCGGCACTAGTGGGAAGTCGGCGGCTCTTTTTGCCATTTTCTGGCTACATACGGTACGCGCGTGTTATTTCCATGCGATGAATTGTCAGCCTTCAACCTAAAGCGTCAGGGACTCGGCACGCCAGAAACGATACGTAGGGGAAAGCGGGGCAGAACGGGCTACTTAACGTTTAATGGCAATTTAAAAATATCTAGTGATTAAAAGTTAAACGTGTTTTGATGCAAATCGACTATTTGGAATATTAGTTAACTATCCCAATTCTTCTTAGCTATAAATTTTGGGACTTTAACCATTTAAAACAGTAATTTGAAATAAATGCATTTTGCACCGTTCTGCCCCGTGGGTGGGGCAGAATGGGGTACTAATAATTTGTATTTACCATTTGGATTTGGACCAAAATTCTTTGCAATAAAGACAATCGACGTCATCGTCACTGTCTTCTAAAGGCGAATCTGACTCTTGTTTCGTTATTTTGGCTTTTTTTATCTTTATTTTTTCCCTGATTTTTTCTCTAGTGAAACTGTCTGGCTTGTCAAAATAACATTTTTTTACTTTTTGTTTCTTTTCAACTGGTGTTTTTTTACAGCAAGAGTCGCCTCCAATTCATTTTTGTACGGAGTTGTCATTAAAGCGGTTTTGCCTGTTTTTCGTGTAACTCTTTTGACGGTGGATTTAATTTTGGGCACCGGCAAAGCTACTTCCGGCGACAAGCAAGGAAAACTACAATTTCCATTATCGACAGTAGGAGGTTTATAACTTATGTCGTTCCATGAAGAGCATTGTGGTTGAGGATTTAAAATATCACTTGCAGTTGTAATTGATGGTGGTGATTTAGCTCGTTCTGTGGTAGCAACACTGATCCCCACTTCAAATTCTGTTATTTGAAATTTGAGTTATGTGAGTTTTCTTGTAAAACTATAACTGCTCGCGGGTGAAAATGTTTCATCATTATTGCAATAAAAGTACTAGATTTTGACGCGAAAAAAATTATTTTTATCATCTTTTAATAAAACATCCTAATAAATAATCATTTTATTGCAGACTTAAGTCATAAGTCAAAGCCATAAAAAAAAAATTCAAAAAATAAAACATTAACAGCCATTGAACGAAATTAAATGAAAGAATAAAACTAAAATAAAACGTTGGCACAGCTTCTTAGCTTCCTATCCTATTGAAATTTGAGGAACATCAGTCTTAAAGAGAAAACTGAGTAATAAAATTATAATATAAAAAATGTTTTAAAGGTAGTTGAATGCAATTATCGATTGGCGCCAACATGACACTTGCGACCCCTCGCGGTTACTATTTACAATCAACAAGTGTCATTTTTTCCCATAAAAATATGAGCTTCTTTGATGTGAAATACACAAAAAACATAAAAAAAGAAAATTTTTAGTTATGACGGTTTTCTTGTGTGCCCGCGATATATATAAATGTAAGTTAAATTAATTTTATTAAATTAAGACGATGTTTATTTATTTACAAAAAAGTTTTTTAAGAAATGTTTTTGAAAACATTTAAAACTTTTTTATGTCAATAAAATAGCTTGCAAGGTACATTTAGAAAATAATGCTCCATTCAGCTATGTGCCTGATCTTTTTTAAGACAAATCCAGTAACAGTTTCAAAAAGTTTTTTAAAGGAAATTTAGTGACCGTGGCCAAAACAAATATTTTTTGCTTGCTTTTCTTATGGAAAATGAGACTTTATTTTCATCATGACCATTGACAATCAAAAAGTGTTAGTTATCCTTGAAATGGACTTTACCTAATTTTCTTATATTGTGTTTATTTTCTCCCAATGGCTTTGTTCCGGTTTCTTACGTTTCTTTTCTTTCATTTATTGCAAATTAATGATACCTACCAGATTATCATTTTTGGCCTGTGGCGAAATAACTTTTAAAACCAAAACATAATTGTACAAGGAACATTAACCATCAAAAATTGTTCCATTTTCAAGAAAAGTACCAATCTCACCAGTTTACTTGATTTTCTAGAGTTTTGGAGTATCTTTTTGGGGTAGGGCAATGAAATTGTGGCATAATGCAGAGGTAACAAAATAGAGGTTTACTATTTCAAAGAAATATCCTCTGGAAGAAATATCTGTTTTGCTTTTCTGCAGCAGTATGATAGGCGTTACTAGTTAGATATTTTAGAGGGGATAGTCCGGGGTTACATGGTTGGCAAGTTTTGTAATAACATTTTAAAACATTAGAAAAATTTAGTAAACATAAAAAGGTGACAACAAAAAAAGGTCAAAATGGCACCCAGTTTTGCAGCGCCCATTCAAGGAACGTCCAAAAAAAAGTCACTACATATTTAACATGATTTTATTCTGTGTTTCGTTTTCCAGCTTTTTAACTTATGGTCGATTTATCAACTTAGAGCTACTATCAATAATGTCAAAATAGAGGGATCTGATGGGTATCGTCATGGTAAATTCTATTTCGCTGCGAGTTAGACCCAGTATTAATAAATCAGTCTTTATGGGATATTTTAATACCTCACAACGAAAAAGCCCCTGAGGTCCGTTGGTTAAGTAAGATATAATCAACACAGGGTTATTGGTTGTAAACGCGCTACTTCCTTGCCTAACTAATGTAGTTCCAAATTTGTTATTTTATATTATGCAATGTAACTTATATTAATACACATGTATGTTACTGTAGACCGAAAACAATGTATAATTATTCAATCAAAAATTGGGCCACTCAAGCCCCCCTGGTTGGGTTTGATTGGGTTGAGCGGTATGCGCGTAATGATTTATTTGCTGACTTCTTTAATTTTTGCTTTGTGAATAGAACAGACATTCTTTGCTGCGTAAAGGAAGTTATATACTGGTACAGATTTTCGACTGTTAGGTTTTGACATTGTTTTGAGGTGGTTTAGAGCTGTTTTGGCAATTAGACGTACATATGTGTGTGCGTGTGTGCTCAGATTTGCTCATAATGTTATTATGGCACAAGGCTACTATTTCTTGTCATCTGTTCTCTGAGGTAAAAAAACTAAATTTATTGGCTTAACTTTGCCGTGAACTGCACCTGAAATTTTTATGAATTTATTCATATGTTTTTAATAATGTTTTTTCATCTACTTTAAATCAAATGGTGGTTGTTTAGAATTCTCTCAAGACGATTTGCTATATAGAAGGTAAAATAAATTTCTGTTTAACAAGTTACCGTATCGTGAATTTAAATGCCAGTCATTTTGAAATAAATTGACGTAACTCATTAGAGCCGCCAAAAGATCAGAGAATTAATAGTTCACAAGAACGTACACGATATGGGGAGGTTATTAATATTGACGAAGTGATAAATATGGTGTGGTAAACTGAAGCCATAATACTAATTTAAAGCAAATGGTTTAATTTAAATTTTATGTTTTATGATCAAATCAGGCATTACGAAGAAGTTTCTTGTTTACACATTAATCCGGATACGCCGAAAGCGCCACTTACACCTATTTTTTTAAAAAATATTTTATGTATAAAATGATTATGTACAGATGGGGTATGGTGGGGGTCTCAAGGAGAGCCAAGGTAAGGAATCAACAAAAGAGGACAAATCCTATGACTATGGTTATATCTAAAAAGATAATGCAGTAGTACAGGCATCTTATGTGAAAAGATAATTATTATGTTGGCACAAGGATAATAACAAATGTATGGGAGAAAATGTGGAGGAGAGGCAGAGCAGAGATGAGTGTGGACTGGACGTTGTAAAGACTATTAGCCAAGAACGTCGACCCTATATTAAGTTGGGAAAAGTCGAAGTCAAAAAGGAATAAGATTCATCATTGTATGGAACACAGGCCTAAATTAAATAACGCAAATTTAATTTTTAAACTTCTTTTAAAGGCAAAATTCAAATCGATTCCAACTGCTTCGTAAATGGGTCTGTTGTGCTCAATCGAATTTAAATATTATTTATAAGTAAAACAAGAGTGGGTAGGGTGCAATTTAACAAAATGAAATAGGATTTTTCTTAAAACAAGTCTACAGCAATATATTGATCGTGAAAATTTGAAAGAAATTAAAAAACCCACCATATTTTATACCAATAAAATAATATATCGATTGGAGCTGTTGTCATAATGGCTGACAAAGGATTCGATATAAAACTGTTTCATAGCTCCAAGTAATCAACTTAAAGTTTCGAGGTTGCTATGTATTTAATTAAACATAGGCATTCTTACGGGCAATATGTTTATTAACAAAAGTGCTAAAAACTACTTTACAACAAGAATACTTCGCGGCAACCACACTTGATGTTGATCTATGATATGACCTAAAAATTCAAGATGACTTTCGAAAAATTTACATTTCCTTTCATTGACCTTGGCATTATATCTTTGAAGTTGGTTAAAGACCCTGGCTAAATTTTGATTACGCTTTTCCAAAGACTCTCCATACACCAGGATATCATCCAAATATACTTTACAATTTGGCAACCCTGCCAATATGGTATCCATGGCGCTTTGAAAAATTCCTGGTGCTGCACTAATACCATAAGTTAGCCTATTAAATGCAAAAAGACCTAAATGTGTATTTATAGTGAGCAATTCTTTGGATTTTTCGCTAATTCGAAGTTGCTGATATGCCCCTTTTAAATCTATGACACAAAAATACTTTTGACCACTTAAACATGCAAATATATCTTCCGGAAGAGGCAACGAACAATGATCCGACTCTAAAACGGTATTTAACGATTTCTTGAAATCCACGCAAATTCTCAGCTCATCCGAGTTCTTTTTTGGGATTACAACAATTGGGCTTGCCCAATTACTAAAACTTACTTTGGAAATTATTCCAGACTTTTCCATATTTATTAATTCTAACTCCATTTTTTCACGTAACGCATATGGCATGTCATATGGCCTATGAAATATTGGTGTACACCCATCCTTTATTTGTAATTCTACCAAGAAGTCTTTAATTATAGAATTAGGCTGCTCTGTGAATACTTCAGAAAACTTATTTTTAATTTATTTTGTAAAAACCTCTGACTTTTCTCTTACTTGACTGTCACTGACTTGACCGTTTTGTTTTTTTCTTTGACTTGACATATTTTGTGGTGGTCACTCACACAACTTTGTTTTTGATTGATCTGTAGTGACTGACAGAGAAAACCCAGACCCGACTGACTCACTTTGACTTTTGCTTAGCTGACCTAGACTAAAACTATTTTTACAATCGGGACTCATAACATTAAACCAATTTCTACCTAAAAGTGGCTTAAATTCATTACTTCCTTCAAGAACAACTATAGCCAAATAATATCTTTGACTTTTATACGAAACTCTTACATCTGTTTTACCAATTATTTTAACATTATATTCTGTGACAACTTTTAATTTATACTCGACTGGAAACAACCCACATGCACTAAAAAACTTTTTGAATGTTGACACATGTATAACTGTTTTACATGCACCCGAGTCTACTTCAAAATCCATCGGCTTACCTTCAATCATCATATTTACCCTCAAAGACTTCTCAGACTCCCTCTCTATTTTGAAAATAAATCCTACGCTTCCATAATTTTCATCATCCTCTGACTCGGAATAACTCTGTGCTTCATCTTCCTCCATTATTTTAATATCAGAACTATGACACACTCTACTGGTTTGACCCTTCTTATGGCACTTGAAACATTCCCATGATTTAGCAGGGCATGCATCCGGGTTGTGTTTTCGAGAGCATCTATAACATGGTTTCATCTCTCTTGATGAACTGCTAGACTGTGACTGAAACTGTGACCTACGCCCAGACATTTTTTCTGTCTTATCGACTTTATGACTATGACCTACTTTGTTGACATCTACAACTTCACTAGTACCGCTAATAGCTTTGACTTGTCCCTCAGCTAACTCCATAGCTGCAGCTGTTTTATATGCATCTGTCCACGTCAAGTTATCTTCGGACAACAGCTTGTGTTTTATTGCTTCAGATCTTAATCCACAAACGAATTTGTCTCTTAGGGCTTCTTCCAAGAAACTCCACAGAACAATACGGTGACAAATTTTTTAATTTGGTAGCATAGGACTTTACATCTTCATTACACTCCTGTCGTGAACCATAAAACTTGTAACGTTCAGCAATAATCAATCTCTTTGGACTAAAGTGATTAATGAGGGCCGGTTTTAGCTGATTATACGTCTTGGAACTCGGTAATACCGGAGACAAAATGTATTTTAGGACTCCATAGGCATCGGCCCCAATGAAGGTTAGAAATATGGCACGTTTTTTCTCTTCCCCATCCATACTATTGCATGCAAATAGTTGTTCCATACGTTCCATGTACGAATTAATATCAGGCTGACCTGGCGAAAAAGGCTCAATATTTCCAATTATCGACATTTTTCACCTGTTTTTCTTCTCTTTTTTTTTAATCAGGACTCTTCAACTAGACTTTGGCTTTGTGGACTCGAAATCCCATCCTCGTCGCCAATTAATGCTATGTATTTAATTAAACATAGGCGTTCTTACGGACAATATGTTTATTAACAAAAGTGCTAAAAGCTACTTTACAACAAGAATACTTCGCGGGCAACCACACTTGACAGATTCACCATGAAGTTATATCTAAATAATATTATGGCATCTACTACACAAGTACTTAACACTACAGAGGTAATCAAATATTTCTGTCCGACTCATCAATATTACTCATTAGAAAAGGATAGCTTATTACCGATATCGGCTTTGCATCGAAAAGTCTGCAATGAATGTAATTTTGGAACAAACATTTCTGTCAGGTAAGGTGACAGTTGTGAAACAATGTCAATATAACCCAACAAATCTGTTGAACTCTGTGTTTGTTTTATGCTTTCATTGGTTTGGAAAGAAAATTTGTTCGTTTGTATTAAGCGTCTTCGCCAGTTAGTGATAGCTTATTCAGTGAAAAATGGATCAAGGCTTTGAAGAAGCTGATTCGAGGAATTTGCCTAAGGTTACTATGCCCATGATATATGAATATTTACTGTCAAATGCAAAATATTTTAGCGCTGAAATACGGAATGTGAAGTTAAAACGGTTAGTATAAAAAAGCTATGCTTCTAACATTGTTCTTTATAATTATCTATATTTCCTTGGAATACCTTTTTCGCAATAAGCAAATTTATGTCGAGGCAGACATTTAGAATGCCAGCTCGAGCGACGAACGATTCGGCATCATGCCAAAAGTTTAACAAATCAAAATGCAGGAAAATGATGACATCACTCGCCTATGTGACAAAACTCGCAAAAGTTTAACTCAATTTTTAAGGCATTTCTCGTTTCCCAAAAAAATCCAAGAAAATATGTTTGCACTTCATTTTGACCATGAATTCTAAAAAGCCAAAAAAAAAGGTGTGCAACGGACCCATTCAAAATGCGATATATGTATAACCTCAAAAAAAGTAGATACAGGTCCCACCACATTACTCTTGTGCAGTTGAGTGACAAGTTAACTTTTCTGATCTATGCACTTTGACAACCACGTTTCCCTTGGTAAGAGAAATAGGCTCTCCAAAAACTGTATGTTATGTCAAATTTGGCTGCATTTTTTCTCAGTATAATATTTTTAATAAGGGATTTGAAACATCTGGATCCTTTTATTGGTGGAATGAATAAAAGCAAAGTAGATGTTAATACTACAAGCTTTTGCACTTATATACGATACGATACGAAGTATATCTTATGTGTTTTAAGGCAAAGCATTTTGTTACTTCCTGTATAATCTATATTATACAGAAAATTCTTTACAATGAAATACGAGTAGTTAAAGGATACAAAGCACTGACTTCCTATAGGCGTGGCAGATGCGCAAAATTTTATTCGATAAACCAATAACGTCATTAGCCATGAAAGCGGCAGAGAAAGCTGCTTTCAAACAAATTTAACAAAAACACGAGACAATATTTATATGACAAAAAATTTCAAATATCAAAAGTAATATTAAGCAAATTACTGATTTTAAAAAAAACTGATATAAAACATTTAAACTTAGTAGCAAAAAATACGATTTATGGAATGAAAATATTAATTCGGCAATAGATAAAGTTCTAGGTGTGTAAAGGGGTTTTTTCTTTAAAATATCTGTAAAAAGAGCAAGTGCGAGTCCAATTTACACATCAAGGGTTCTTTTTGCACCTCTCGATGAATAAGTTTGCAAACGATGTCAGTAATGGTTAATTGATTACCTAAATGTTTTACGATTCAGAGCATTACTGTAGTTTTTTCTTAAATTATACATTTTTTAATACGGACTATAACTACTTATTTTAGTAAGTCCCGGAAAGTACAAGTACCTACTGTGTAATGAAGCACCTTCTTCGTTTCAAAGCAGATACTTTTTGGTGAATGCAAAATTTTTAGTATAAGTATCTACTTTGATTTTATTCAAACCACCCAATACATTGTAACGTTCTTTACAAGCAGCAAGCAGTTCGAATAAATTTCGTGAATTCCCGAAGTCTTGACTGCAACACAAGATCGTATTGATTGACGTTTACGCCTTTTGAGTTGGCATTTGTTCGCTGTCGATTTTCCGACGACATTTTATTTCTGACAGGGCTGGGCAGAAGGCGATTTTCCCAGAGAAACTTAAATCCAGTTTCATCCCTATTAATTTGCACAGATGATCCTTTGCTACGGACTCTAAAGAGTAAGTAGGGACGTTTTTCTGGTTATTTTTTTATATATATTTTGTATAGAGATCAATACTAACCTATAAATTTCATATATTGAGGTTTGGCCTTGTTGTTCTTTCAGGAAAACTCAGCCCCATTATCTTAAGGTTTAATGACCTAATGGCCTAATTGTAAAACCGGCTTAACTGCCTTATTTATTGAATCACCATGTTACGAGGTCCTTTGATGCCATTTTGGTGGTCCTGGGCATGTGTCCCCCCGGTTAGTTTTTGAAGTAATGAAACGACTCCTGAAGTTCCAGAGTCAAAGCTTCGAATAACACAAACATTAAAGCAAGTACCCAGTATAATGATTGTATTAAAAAAGCCAATTGCTAAAAATAGCTAATTTTTTTAAAGCTAAAACCAATTTAATATAGAGCCTAGGGTTGTAAAGAAGCTGCATTTACCTAGGGCTAGTTGAAGGAGCATTCTCATTTTCCTTTTTTATTGCGTACGAGTACATCTTATTTAAATTTTACAATGCCTTATAATTTCTTATATTATTCTTTTTTAAATTAAACATCTTTTTATGTTGGTCTATTTTGTACACTTTTTAAGCTTCCTTGCAGGAGCTTTAATTATTGATGTGATGTTTAAAACATTTAGAATGCCGTAAGTGGCGCAAATTGGACCTGATTATTGGCACATACTAACTATTTTAAGGAGTGTACATTTGTCCTAGTAGTGCAGTCATATTAACTCAAATAATAGCGTTTAGCGGAAAAAATTGGGTAAAAGCTGAATTTTTCAGGGTTGGTAGAACACGTTAAGATATGCTAAAATCCGTCGAGTCCCCCACTCTGGGTGGCTTGCTTTCTCCGCCATATTGAAACAAAGGTGGCGGATCATCTTTTGACTTAAATGCGTATAACTTGAGAACCGTTGGTCCTGGTGTCGAATTTTTTTTTAATTGAAGAGAGTGAAAATACAAACATTTCCAGATATGTATTAATTTTACAGCTAACCTCAGTTTTAAATAAAATTGAACTTTTTTATTAAAACCATAAACGCGTTTACTTTTAGACTGTAATAAAATATATTAAAAGTATTGAATTAATATCCAATGTACTAGAAAACGTAACCTAAAATAGATAGATATAGATTGCCACCCTTTTTATTACATATTTCTGTACGTAGTAGTTTTCGATATAATCCTATTTAATTATCGGCGTGCATCTTCCAAGACGCTCGATACTTTTTAGCGCGGGCCATGCATTACCATCCCCACTCTAGTAGGTATGAACTGAGCACTCATCCGATGTCGTTGTTCAATAAAAATGGACAATTGAGAAACGGAAACAAAGCATCACTTATGTCCTACTTAAGCAAGGATATAACTAAATCTGAAGTACAATCAGCAATGAGTATGAGTTTTGTTATCGATGGTGGCAGTCTTCTGTATAATGTGATTTGACAAATCTGTTAGATTTGGACAACTATTTGAACACTACCTAAAGTTTATTTTCTCCCATTACAAGGGTGATATTGTTGTAATAGTTGATGGTTATGAATCCAACTCCATCAAAGATGAAGAACATCGAAGACGTTTGAAAAAAATCACCCCGAAGATTGATTTCAACCTAAACACGCCGATAACCAGCTCACAATCTGTTTTTTTAATGAATATTGACAACAAAAAAAAGTTCATCGTTAACTTAATTTATTATTTAAAAAACAGAGAAATCACAGTTATGCAAGCTCAAAATGATGCAGATTTAACAATTGTCACGACAGCTTTACGAAAGTTGGAAACCTCAGATGTAGTTGTTGAAGCTATAGACACCGACATCTTTATTTTGTTGATGAAATATGCAAAGGAAAGTCTATACAAAGTTTATATGCATTGGTCGTCGAAGGAAGACAAATACTGTGATATATTTGAAATACAGGCAACTCTTCCTCCACATGTAAAAGAGAACCTTACATTCATACATTCGTTCACAGGTTGTGACACTACTTCCTATCCTGATAAAATTGGAAAGAAAAAATTTTTAAAATATTTTAGAACGATGAAAATTTGATGGCGGAGATATCTTTGTTCAATAATCCAAATGTGGATAAAAATAAACTTGAATCAGTTGGAGAAAAACCGTTTTTGAAATTCTTCACCGATGACAATAATACAAATTTGAATGAAGAAAGATATATTTGTTACAAAAGGTTGACGGCTAAACATAACTTAAATGCAAACTTTGATTAGTCAAACTTACCACCAACTAAGGACGCAGCAATGCAGCATATATAGGGTGTTTTACAAGTACAACTGTGGAATGACAACGAAGATATTGATCCTTTTCAATGGGGTTGGTTTTTACGAAACGGAGAATATTATCCCATGCCCACAAACAAGATACCAGCGCCTGAACATCTCATGACAAAATTTTTCTGCAAGTGTAGAGACTCGTGTGAAAAAAATTGTCCATGTGCAATATTTCATTGCAGTGGTATGTGTAAGAACTGTAGGGGGCTAGCCTGTCACAACGCGGTGCCGAGGACTGACGAAGATGTCCTTCTGGATGATTTTTAGCTGTTAGGATCTGAACTCGGATGTAAGGTAAAATTTCAGTTTTTATGTTCATTTTATTACACAAATATAATAAAATACCCAAGTAGCAAATAAAAATGTATGTTTTAGATTTCTGTACAATATTTAGCAAAATCAATAGGAATTCGGAAAAAAGGGAACATACTATATATTCTATGTTGAAAAGTACCATTCAGGCTCCAATTTAAAAAAAATTATTGAAATGGGCCTATAACTTTTTGAGATATAACGTATTTTATTATTTGCGTATCCGCCATCTTCAAACCAAGATGGCGGAGAAAGCAAGCGCTCTCCGGAGGGGAACTCTGCAGTTTCTGACACTCCCAAAGGTCGAAAGTCACCTGTACAAAATTCAGCTTTTACCCAATTTTTTCCGCTATTTTTGCTAATTTGACTGGAGTATAGGTAATTACATTGAATTGGTCATTAGCAGATGGCAATAATGAACTTTAATTAGTAAACCCCCTTGTATATTGCCGCGCAACATTGAGCTAACCGATGACTTGTTGCCATATATCCTAGCCCTTAAATATAACAACTAATAAACTAATGACAGCAATTAATTATTGTTACAACATTGTCATTTAAACTATTTATTAAATGTAAAAAAATTTAAATGTAAAAAAACATATTTTCGGCAACTGGTATCTTTCCTTTTACAAGCGGCTAAATTGATTGACTTTAATTAAAAGTATAGTAGATCAAGTACAATGTTGCGATGTTGTGACAGCTGTTAACGTTTTATTTGCTTCTGCCGTATAACTTTACAGTCTATAGACCCAACAGCGTTAACTTGCAAGGAACTACAGCGTATATGATGAAATGATTAGTGCTTCATAATTTTTAAAACCATACATCTAAAACATCATACGTATTCTGGGGTAGAAGTAAGAAAAAACCCATAATAAAACTGCATAGATAAATTTTAAAAATAAACTGAAAACTCACACCAAGAATTTTTCGCTACTTTAAATTTTATTATCTACCATCTAGTATTTACCCGTCTGAAGGTAACAGAGACAGGAACTGAAAATTTGCAGAGTACACTTTGCTACTTTCTGCTGAACTCTGCAAGATGGCACAAAGTTTTTCTAACCTTTCGTCATTGGGCAGAAACTGCTGATTAATAAAAAATAATAAAAGACAAAAAATAAGAAAAAAACTCTGACTGCCAGGCGCAACATGAAGATTTTTGTCGATTCATTATTATAACATTATTTATTCAGTAAGTTTAATCAGTCGTTTAAACATATTTAAATGTCAAGAGCTTTTGCCGCTTTCTTTTGTTTTCAAAAAATTACCAAGTTATTAATGTAATTAACTGTGACGTTAAAAAAATCAACGGAACGCAAAACGGGGTTCTAAATTTATAACTAAATTATATGCTTGTCTTACCACGGCTCTTAAATACTTAATTACAGCTGTAGAACAGAAACAATGTGAAGTGAATAAAAATTTAAATGGGTTACGCGTTTTTTAGCTTAACGAAATTTAATTAAAATAGGTAGGCAAGAAAGCTTCTTCTTAGAATATTGCTTCTTGTTTGAAACAAAGCTCATTTTCTTTAATCAGATAAATCACGCAACAGCTGTCTTACTGTCGCTGGGAGGCTCAGATAATGGAACGAGGTAATGGCAGGTTATCAGTAAACGTCACTTTTTTCTTGAAATATTTGCATAAGCCTGACACTAGAGTTTAAAAAGCTTTTTATGTTTTTTTGGCTTTTCAGTTTAATTTATATGAAAAAGTTATCCAAACGATATCATGTTAGAGAATACACTTGTGAACGTAATTCATACGAGGACCGTAAGGGATACAAGTGCAGAAAAGTTCCTTTTGAGAAAATTAAGTTCAAAGTTGAGCAAATATAGTAATTTAATAAAAGTCTATATTGGATGTCTAATAATAAAGAAGCAATTGCTAGTGCTTACTTTTCTTTTGTCAGTCAAAATTTTCCAAATTGAAAAATTGATATGTATTTTTTTTATCTAAGACATCTCACGTACACTTCAATCCTAAGTACTAACGTACCGTGGGCGCCTGGAGAGAAGGGAAATGTAGGATGGAGGATTGGAGGTTGGGACGGGAATTCAGATACGTACATTACAGAGTGTGGTTGGGCCGCACTTAGCAAAGCATTAATATTAGAAGAGGTTGAAGAAGTAACCACGGTAGGTACAGCGAGAGATGGGTGCTGCACGTTTGCAGCAGGGGGAATTGGCGAGTGATTATACGTATGATTAACATGGCCTGACGTAGAAGGAATATTATGTAAAAGCGGTGTTCCTTCCTCAGAAACAGAAACAGGTGCATTGTCAAAATGAAGTAAGGTATGATGGCGGGAATGACAATGGCGACACGTTGAATTTGAATTACATTTGATAAATGTATGCGATACACTTAAACAATTTATACATAGTCCGTGCTGTTTGCAAAGCTGATATCCTTCTTGTGGGTATTTTTGAAGAAAATTTGCACAATTAGACGGAAAATGATTAGATTTACAAAATTTACATTTCAGCTTACGACTGTTTCCGCCTTTATTAGAAATATTGACTTGGAATGAGTAGGCACTCATGGGCCCTTTTCCCTTTCCTCGAGGCGACGAATAATTTTTTGTAGAATCAGAAGTTGAATTAGCAATAGTTTCTAATACTTTGCAGTGATTTGCCAAAAATATTTTTAAATGGTTAAATGTTGGTATTTCCAAATGACCATGTGCCATTTCAAATTTATGAACAAGTTCTGTATCTAATTTTTGTAAAAGTAAATTAAAAAGCACGAAATCCCAACTACTAACCGGAAGTATTTTATGAAAATGTGTCTAAAATATGACGTAAAGCAGAATGAGTTCCTTTAGTACTTTTTGTCAATGGTGATATATTATTCAGCTCATGCCAATAACTATTAGCTAAAACTCTTTTATTTTGATACCTATTGACTATAGTATCAAAAGCAATTTGGTAATTATCGTCTACTAGCGGTATATTTCTAATAGTATATAAAGGTTCACCTCGTAAAAAAGTTAGTAAGTATTGAAATTTTTCAGTATTGGAAAGGGTTTGTTGATTATGGACAAGACTTTTAAATAAATCGAAAAAAGTAGGCCAGTGTTTATAATTTTCTTCAAAAACGGGTAAAGTTATTTTAGGCAGCTTGGCATTGCTTGAAGGCTGAGCCGTACCTCCTGAATTACTAACATTTAAATCGTTAGTTTTGACATCAGCTTTTGCAAACAATTCCCTATTAATACATTTTATAGCAAAATATTGATCGGCAAAGTTTTTCCGTATAATTTCCTCGTCATCTAAATGCGACTCTTCCATATCTTTATGCGTTATAATCGCTAAACGATATTGTTCAAAACTATCATAATAATCTTTCAAATGTTCGCAACGGACTTGAAAATTTTCTTCTAGCTTTCGATCACCCATGCAAGTTGTAGCAATGTCATACAACTCCTGTACACGTGTGATTGTCGTAGATCGCTTTAATTTAAGCGCTTCAAATTTATTGCTACTCATTTTTAATTTAAGTTAAGGAAACAGCAATCAAATTTTATCTTTATAGAGAAAATAGCAATTAATTATAGGAAGCTGCCACAATTTATATTCAAAACCAAATTGGGACTCTTAAAAGAAGATTAAACACATTGTAAATTAACTTATTCCAATAAAATGTCGATATTTATTATTAGCAACTATCGAATAAACAACAATATATAAAAAATATAAGTCCTTGCGAAGATCTGAACTATTTAAATTTGTAATACGCAATAAAGACCTTTAAATTACAATATTTGGGAAAATATGTTTTTAATGCAGAATATTTAAAACAAATTCAAACATAAATTGGTACAATAAACCTGCATTTATCTCATCGGCAATCAATACCGATGATAAGCGACGCAAAACAAAACTACAAAAAATAAACTGGAATGTCTCGAAATTTATTTTTGTAAAATTACTTTTTATTAACGAAAATTCGGCGAAAATGTTGGGTAAAGCACAATACGCAATTATGCCATAAATTGTTTGTCATTAATTAGCAAACTAATTGAAGACTTGAAGTAAATAATGTGCTAAGTGCCAAAATCATTATTTCGAGATAAACAATATTTTGTGTTTTACAATCAATGTATAAGAAAAAACTCTCTCAAAATTCAATATAGGTCTATTTAAGTAAGTATTTTTCTGTGTACTTAAGATCTTCGGGAACTTTTTGTAGAAAATAGCAAAAAAAAATGCCAATAGTTACAAAATCATAGAATGTGCTAAGTGCCAATACAAAAATATAAATATTGGGGTAAGTAAGAAGTGAGTAATAATGAAAAAATACAAAAAATGTAGCTTCTAATGAGTATTAAGATTCAATAAATCTTCATAAAACTGTCTATTTTCATTCTTCAAGTAAGGAATCATTGCCAGCAGATTTTGTTTTTTTTTTCTTCAGAAATTCTACTCTGGCAGGTCAGGTTTGGAAGCCATTTCTGCGATTGCTTTAGTTGTAACATTTTCTTCAAAATCTTCGTTGTTTTCCAAGGCTCTATTTCGTTCAGGGATTCTCGGATGTTAACGAATCCTGGATTTTCTTTTTTTTTGCCGTTCCTTTTGCTTACTGCCGCGGCACTGTCCAGTAGTAGTACCAGTATTATTATTCATTCTTGTATTATTTTTGAACTATACAGAATGAGATAAACAATAACAAGCACAACGTTAAACCAGCGTCGAAACTGCCGCCTGTAGCACAGAAAACAAGGTTATATTTGGCACTTAGCACATTTTTTACCGGCGGCGTTTGGGCGATTGACACGCGTGCACCCTAGTGTGAAGTTTTTCAGTACAATTTAATAGTCGTGGCACTTAGCGCTTTATATATGTTGTTGGTTACGGCATCTAGAATATTTTACAAGTAATGAAAACCGATTTTTTGGCACTTAGCACCTTATTTACTTCAAGTCTTCAATTAATGCAATTAAAAATTATTAAATTGTCAATCAAATTAGCAAATAAAATTAATTACTAATTGAATTATTTTTCAATCAATTTTGCCATTGAATTAAAGACAAAATCGGCATCGAGGGACCAAAAAAAAATTTATTTCATATTTGTAATAATGCAATTGCTGGTTCATTCAATTCAGCAAAATAGATTAATTTTAACGAAAATCAAAATGTATAGCGGCGAAAGAATCCCTTACGCAATGGTCTTACCAGTGTCCTCAAATTGGGGCTTCTGCAAGGCCTTGCTACGGGATCAACATCAGCGGTTCACTAAATAACACAAAAATTGCGGGACACGCCAACTCAGTTCAAGTCTTGTTCATGTGTGTGGTTTTAAAATTTGGTAGTTCCGTCCTGCCGGTACTAGCATCGTTCTTCGCGCACACCTGCGCGTCGCAATCGACCAATTTCGGAGGGGATTGGACGCGAGCAATATCGCGAAGGTTTAATTAAAACAAAGCAAAGAAAATTATTAATAAAATTAAAGAAAATTAGTGGGAAAACGAAACATAGAGAAACTCCAAATAGTACAACCCATACACAAGAAAGAAAACAATATAAAAAGTACAAATGCGGTAAAACAAACTTATCCGGTCCAACAATACAACATCAAAAAGTAATCATTAATATCTTCCCACCGTTCGTTACCCCAGTCCACAAAAGGAATAATAATTTAAATCATCGTATAGTAAGATTGTCAATAATATTTCTAATTTTATTTTTAAAAGCTACCCCAGAACAGTTAAGAGTCAGATTATATGGTAACATGTTTAAGTACGACATTATTCGGTTAATGGTGATATTTTTTCCAATATCAGTGCGACTAGAATTTATAGAAAATAGTTGTAGTTGCCACGTGTGACAATATGGCACTCGAAAATTTATCAAGGCCAAGAGGTCCGCGCAGTTTACTCCATTAGTCAGCAGCTTGTGGCCAAAAACCAAGGTGACCTGAATTCTGCGTGTTTCCAGGGTATCCCGGTCCAATATACTAAACCGTTCATGGTACGGTAATAGAGAACTGTACACATTTAGTTTAGCCAATACAAATTGGCAAACTTAAATTCTACGCGTTCTATTCTTTTAATATGTGTGTTGTATAATATGAGGTTTATAACAAAATGGTTTTGTTATACTTCGCACTTATACCTCTTGGCTTCCAATATCTAATGAAGTAGTGGAACAAATGGTGGATACAAGTAAGATAGATATTAAGTTCTATACAACCTAACTTTATTAAATATTTTAATAATGTTGTAATACTATTTTAAATTCCAAACTAAATAAGAAAACATTAATCTTCGTCTGTAGAATACACGTTATCGTCATTTACATCAACATAATTATTTTCGACCTCGTTTCGTCTTAGCTCATCGTCGAGACGTAGATTTTTAAAGAAAACATGATAGATTCGAGAGTTCCATTAGATTAGCATACTTTAAGGCTTTTACTTTCGGTTTTTCGGCCACCACTGGAAGTTTTAGAAATGTAGTTAGGTTTGGCCGGCCCTAGTAGACTTAATCTGTAAAGTTGAATAGGAACTTACTTCACTAGCTGAATTATTTTCGTAAAACAAAGTATAGGAATGTTCCTTTTCAAAATGCAACCATTGCATGTCTCGTATTCCTTGAACCGTTACCGCCGTTTATTATTTAAAAAACGGCGAGAGGCTGCCGACATTAACGAATACTTCATCTTGCATCGTCACTACCATAAACTTGGAGTAAGATGTAATAACTTCGGCCCAATGTTCAGAAACATACAGATCTCTCCGACCTTATTTCTGTTTAAGCTTGACAAGGCCAAAATCCTGATCGCATTCATTATAATATTGTCCCGAAATTAAAAATCTGTGATCAGCACTCTCAATGTGGGTATCGTTTATGATATATAACCAAAATTGAACTATAAAATGACTCTTTTTCTGCCCCTGTTTTATGTGCTTCACATGATGAGAAATTGTTTAAATAAATTTCAGTAGACAGGATGCAATTTACTGACATCCTCGCGGAGCTTGTCCTTCATGCCAGAGATACATTGGAGCGTTTCCCGTTGTGAGGTTGTGTATATTTAGGTTGTATGTCCAAAGCTGTCTGTAATAATATGCTTTAGAATTCGTCAGATGAGGAGTTGGCATAGTCTTTTGTAAATCAAAACATATAGCGACTTTTGTTTCGTCCTCATTATGATGTTCCCCTTTATCTTTAGCTTCTCTGGTCGCAGCTGCAATTATTTTTGGATTTCTGCCTGTCGTTGTACTTCTATATTATAATCATGATCGATAGTAACTTGAAATTTGTCACACGTTACGCATGTATCTGTGTTTGGTCGACGAAAACTCAGATTAAATTGGGTCTTGAATACATGTCTATAGAAACTTTCCTTAACTGGTCCCACATACTTTACATCCTGACAAAAACGGAGATATAGTTGGTACATTTTCTTCAAATTGCGTCTTGGGTCCAAGTATTTTTGTTAACAGTCTTTTTTCTCTTGAATAATGACTTGAATAGCATGGAAATGTATTTACATGCTCCTTAATGATATCAACACGTTCTTGAGAAATATTATTGCTGGGCTTCCTGTTCCCTCTTCTATACCGAGGACCTACGCCAGATGGCAATAACTCATTCTCATTCTGTATTATTTTATTGAAAATATCAGGAGTTTTCATAAAAAAATCTTTGAACACTCTAAACACTTTAAGCTTGTATACGCATGATGTGTTTCTGTTGGAAATTGCAGTTTGTTTTTTGCTCTTAACGGACTCTAAAGTAATAACTCCGTTTAGAAAGGCAGTTTGCAACTCCCAAGATTCAACTTTCCAAAACTCGCAAAACAGAGCTTGACAGTTTTCCTCAGAAATATTTACGCTTTGTTACAGTTATACCTGCATCGATGGTTGTACTCTCGAAGTCTCATTGGTACATGCACTTTTTGTTAGCGATCTACGTATATCTTTCCTTGGTTTCTTAATTTCATGCTTTTTCTTTTTTTCACATTGAGGTTCGGCGAAGTTTTTCCTTTCCAGTCTAGGTTCAATAGGAGGGGCATTTTCCGGATGGCTGTCATTCAGAAGTAGACTAGTCAGAAGTATTTTGATTTTCTGGGTGGTAATCTACATCTTTATCTGAATAGTCGCCATCACTAAACATTGTACCTTCTTCGTCTGTAAAGTACTAAAAACTGAGTTATTGCAATGATTAGAAATAACATTTTTAAGCTAGTTTAAGTATTCACAATTTTCTTTCCATGCGATAAAAGTTGCTTAAAGAAGATCACGTGTGAATGATTGGCTTCAGTTTTAGTATATTGTATGCAAAATTGGCATTGTTTCAATATTGACAGTATTGCGCACACTAAAAACAAAAATAGAAGACGCATCATGTTTTAAAATTATTTTAGATCGAATAAGTTGGTATATCTGTAAAAATATGAATTGCAGCAAGAAATTGTAAACTGTAAAACCCGCTTCACTAATTACCATCATTGTTTATTGTTGAGGTTAAGAATTTATTTTTCTTTGCCCTTGTACACCAATAGGTCTTAAAAATAAAGCACTACTATTAAAACTTATCCAATATAACTAAATAAACATTATTTTAATCATCCAGCACCATAAAAGCCGTTAAAAGCCAAAGCTACCGCTGTCCGTTGCATCAGCTTAATTTTAAAACAAAACTGGCATCAATGAATATAATAGGTTAGAAATGTTAACTCCTAAGTAAAATTGGGAAGCCCGAAATTTAGATAAAACTCAATAAAATAGTACGCATCCTACCACCAGATGTCGCTCTAGCTCGTTTTCTCGTGGCGGGTTGTTTAAAAGTAAGATGTTTAATATATTAGTTTATTTTCAAGCTAGTATTTGATTGTTTTAAAGGCGATTTATTGTTTTGTTCGTATGCCACAATAAAATATTATGTATTCAGTAAAACCAGCTATAAATTGATATTTTACTGATTAAATTATATTTTAGAGGAAATTACCTATAAATAAACCAAAAAAAAAACAATAATAGTCTTTAACAATCAAATACTGATACTTATAAACTCTACACACAATAATACATATGTAAAATATAAATTATATAATAAAACTACAACGTATGCGCATTTCGGCTTAATTGCAAAACAGTTATTATCACCTTGTTATTAAAAGAATAGCCCAAAATGCAAATGAATGAAAAAATACAAGAGGAGTTAATAGATTAAACAGGAAGTAAAGAAAGGTGACATTTCCGATTAATTTTATATAAATAATACAGCTGGCAAAAATGTTTTAAAAACTAAACCTTCTACTCTGTAACTTGGCAGTTTATAATATAAACGTCCAGATTCACTAAGAAAGTTTAAGATTTAGTACTGGTTTAAATTAAGATCTTCTAGTTGATAAGTTATGTTTTGACAAGTTTTTGTCCTGTCGTTGTTAATAAGACGTCATTGAAAATTTATGAATTATTCGGATATTTCAGCGATTTGCTTGGTTTTCAAATGATTTTTATCTTGAAACGGGTTGCTAGAGTGAATTTAGTTCTATTATAGTCGAAAGTGCGTACCAAAATTGTCCTTTTCTTTATAAATTAGCGAAAAAGCTCCAAAATAAATTCATAATACAAAATTTAGTTGTCTTATTCTTACAGTTGTCAGTTTAAAACTTTTGGTTGTCAAATTAGACCAGACTAGCGTTGGAGAATCTGGCTGTAAATTTTTATAACCCTTATTTGCTAAATTTATATGTAAAACTTGTGTTACGTTCCTATTACATAAGAGTAGTTTTCCATTAAATGTGTAAATTTTCATTACGTTCAGACTATATTTACTAAATACTCCTATTCTCTACGTAAGCTTGAAAGATAATCCCGATATTTTTACGAATTCATGTTAGCATGCTGAAATTCATAAATTAATGGATTACTACACAAATGTAAAACGGGCATTAAAAACATCGTCTACCAGGATTTATAAAAAAAATTAGGAAGTGCATGGAAGAAAAATTTAAAATTCACTTCACTTAAAACCATCCTAAAATTTGCAACAGTTTCTTTGTTATAAATGAAATCACAAAACATGGAATGAAATTGTTTAAAAATATAAAATAACTGTTTGCATCAGCCTGTCACCTATCACAAATCGCGGCAAAATTTGATACACGTTTACGTCAACTATCTTAAAGTTCAAAGAACTAGTGAAATGATGGTAGCCTACTTGCACAAGAATTATTCTGCAGTGTCGCGTAGTGGTGAGATGGACTACTAATGGTGTAACGGTCCTGCAGTGTAATTCTAAGAGCACGATGCGATACTCGATTCGATCACGACCGGTAATTCGATATCGACATAGTCGTGTCGACAAGTGTGATTTTAATCTACGATCGTCGGCGAAACTCGGTACTCGGTAAAATGGGAAAGAAATCCCATTTTAGTGAATAAAATTTGACAGTATTGGCAGATCGAAATTTGACGTTTTGTTATTTTGTTAATTTTATTCGGATTTTCGTTTTATAGATCACAATTAATTATAGATTTACTTATTTGTTTATAAGTAGGTATTTGGGTGATTTGAATTTTTGTTGGTTTGTTGGTAAAGTGATAAAAAAATAAGAAAAATCATGACATTCAGAACAAGCTACACACAAAAGAAAAGAGAAAGATTTTACCAAAGGATTTGTAAATGGTGCTTCCGAAAAGGATGGGACAAAAAAATTATTATTATTATTATTATTATGTATCTAGTTCAATACAAATTTGTTGCAAGATTGCTGTTGACAGGTCTTCAGCCCACATAACAATTTCACGTTCTTAGTAGATGCATAGGACATTCTTTGTAGAAAATGTAGATGCTGAGAATATGCGTTATTACCATTGAGAATGTGCAAAGTGGATACCGAGTATGTACTACATTACAGTAGTTAAACGTTCTAGTTGTATACTTAGCATGTACTGTCGCACTTCTTTTAGGCATAGGTATGCTAAGAATAAACTTTTAAGATTGTGATACGAATATTCCAAGAATATGTCGTAATAGTTAAAAGTACGTTCTCAGTATATCCCAATCTCATACTAAAGTACATCCCAAGTAATTTCACAGAATATTCCAATTATATGCGCGGTACGTTCTCAGTATACTCTAATCGCATACTATATTTTACTAAAGTAGCTCCTAAGTAGTTTCTCAGCATATTCTAATTACATGCGTAAATAGGACCAGTACATTTTACGCATGTACTAGTTGGAACAGATATTATAGTTTTTGGTATTAGACCGCATCAAATTGAAATTACTATCAGACATTTCGCCTACGGTTGCACAAGGCACCTTCGCGGATTTTCAGAGCACTGAATTCAGTGTTCTAGTCTCAATGGACAAGAAATTCATGAAGATGCCTCGGTCAACCGTATGCGAACGTCGGAAAGTAATTACAATTTGACATGACCTAATATCAAGAACAGTAATTTCTCTCATCTGACGGAAGCTGTGAATGCTTTCTTTCCACCATATACTTGGCCCATATTAAGCTGTACTAAATATAGTATTTTGTAGGTAGGATTCAGTAGAATTAAAAAAAATCTCCAAATCGGATGCTTTACTTTTGCTCCGTCGACCTACCTTGCCCAGCAAAAGAGAAGAAACAACGAACATCGCACCACCCATTATTTTTTTTGCGAGACGAGACGGGCGGGCGAATGAAACCAAATGCAGACTATTTGTTGAATTTTTATTTTTGAATTCTATTTTACTACAAGCAAATGTTCTGTTAGGTTATATTGGTCAAACTGAACTTTTTTAATTTCTGTGTCAATCAGTGATTTTCATTTTTTAATTCATTTGTTCATTATTTAACACAACACTCTTATGGTACGGATTATATATACAGGCTGATCCAAATTAAGTGTCCATCATTGGTACACAGAAAAAACACTATCGTATATTGAATTGGATACCCATTCACTCAATGACACACTCTATTCCGTATTGCACAATACAAATTCGGCTTATTTCAATGATTAGTTTATCATTGTTAACCAATAGGTTATGAGATTGCTTACAATATAAGGTTTCATTGGTTTTTAATAGGTCGTTTAAATATAACAATTATTTAATGCAGTAATACCCTATTCTAAATCCAATACAAAATATGTCATTGGTTTCAGTAAAGGTTTAATTGTAAGAATATACAACTTATTTAATCGAAATACTTATTGTTATTGAAAATCTTTTTAGATTTATTTTACTTACATGCTATAAAACCCTAAAGTCCACTCCAGTCTATACAAACACTAAAACACTCCAGTCCCCAGAATTGCAAAAGATCTATTATTTTTGGCATAACTTTAACGCAATAAACAGGCTGCAAGTTTAAACGACTATTAAACGAACAAAATACCAACAGCATAATTTTAATCTCTCCAAAGCAAGAAATAGATGTAAAATTTGAGCCAACAATAGAACTCATTGAATTAATACTTTTTATTATTTCTCTAATACCTTATATGTTTTATTAATAATAGTAATTTATTAGTTTCCAATAATATTTTTGTAATGGAAAAAATGGTAATATAGTTTTCAAAGAAGTAAGACTACTTTTGAACTATAATAATAATAAGTTTATATTTAAAGCAATGATTTCTTTTTGGCTATTTCAATGATGTTTTGTTGAAACAGTATTAACTTTAATATAACCAAAGTGAGAGTGGTCAAGAATAATACTATTATTGAAAATACCATAGCAGTTTTTTCTGTGTAACTTTGTTATTATTAAACATACAAGAGTGTTTAAATTAGCAAACTAGTAGTATTTTTAACGCTTATTAAAATAAAAGAGCGCAAAAAACAAATTGAAGGAAAACACAATCTTTTAAAAAAAATTGAGAGGAAACCCCTGTATAATATATTTTTTCTGTTGAAACTTCAAATTCAAAACAAAAAAGCTTATAATAAATTTTCTTTTAAAGCCAAAATAATGTCGACATAACGCTTTATAAATATTAAGAATATTAAAATATCACTAAAAACAAACTTAATTGTTTCAGTTTGGGCTTTATAACCTCATTAATTTTCATCCTAGAAAACAATTGATTATAAGCTTTTTTGTTTTGAATTTAAAGGGTTATCGTTTAAATTAAAAAAAAAACTTATTTTCCTTCAAAACTGGAAAACACGATGTTCAATTGTTTTTTGCGTTCTTTTATTTCAATAAGCGTTAAAAATACTATTAGTTTGCTAATTTAAACAATCTTTTATCTTTAATAATAACAAAGTTGCGAGTGATGGACGCTTAATTTGGATCAGCCTGTATACATAGGTGTAATATTATAACCAGTATTTTTAATAGAATGCAGAATAAAATAATAAAATAATAAAAGTTGATTTATATAATAGTTTATTGATACACTTTAGCGGCAGCAAATGTACTTTTGCTGACTCTAATAGTTATCTTCAAAAACATAATTCATAAGGTGAATCTTCACTATTACAAATTGTCAATAAATGTCATGAAATATAAAATTCCAAATATCGAACATTATCGATATTATGGAATGTACATCAGTTTTGATTTCTCTCTGGCGCCTCATCCCCGGACGCGTTTCGCCGTATTTATTGATTTAATAAATGTCATGTCTCCTGACATTAGAAAAAAAATTAATTGTATAAACCCAGTATCACTTAGTGCTGTGCCATTTTGTTAAAAAATTAAAACAATTGATAATTTGCTTGATACCTTAAATGTACTACCTTCATTTGCTTTAAAATTTTAGCTTTGTTTGTTTTAAGAATTTCCAAATCCTGTATACTGAAGGCTTTTAGGAGGGTAGATTGTTGGGTTAAAATAGATGCAAAGGGGTAATAAAAAGGGAAACTTGCTTATCATTGACTAACCCACAATTACAACTGCTATGCTACTATCCAAATAAAAGGGTATGAAAGATTTTCTTGTGACAGAAAGTCAATTATTTTAATATTTACTTCGGCCATTAAAATTTGATCAGTTTACCTAGTTGTTAAGACATAAACGAGCACTCATTTTAACACGTGTGTTAAAATGAACCACTTTGACAATGAAAATCAATGTCAAAATGATGAATTTTTGTAACTGAATGACAAGATATACATTTTAGTACTTACAGGAGTGGAGAAATCATAGTTCTTGCGATAAAACCATGTTAAACTGGAACCACTGTCCCATGTTGTCGCACTGATTGCGCGTGGCACCTTCAGCGATAACTTTAGGAGATTAGATCGCAAGCATTCAATTTTCTACTCTCCTGTTAAGATCCCTAAAGATGTCATATGCAATGGATGACGAAACATCGGAAAGTAGTTTCAGTCTGATGGGGTCTAATACCAGCACTAAATTATTGTATTCTAATCTCCTACAGTTAATATATCCCCGAAAATGCGTAAGCTGTGTAATCGACGGTTCCAGTTTGACACAGTCCAATTTCAAGAACTATGATTTCTCTACCTAATATGGCTTTGGATAAACTTTTAAAGGCATTTTTCAATTTGGCGCCATCCCACGAAAATAGCAGTGCAACTTCATCAGATACAATCCTATGCAAATTTTTTCTTACACACTGTCCCATCGATTTTCTTTCTAATTCGGAAATCTAAAAAAATACTTTTTAATAATAAAGATCAACTATTTTGGTAAATATGAACGGTATATTGTATCCTCTACCTGTTAGATAACTATTGGTTAAAAGAACTGACACTTTACATGGGATTGTGGTTTTCTGACAGTTTTTTTTTCTGTACTATTAGTTATTCTTTGAGCCAAAAGAACAGACTTTACTTAAATAGAAAACTTTTGGAAGCCTTAATGGGTAAAACCAAATACTACATTTAAGGATAAAAGTCTGGCCACAAATTATTTTCAATATTATTTTTAAATAAGTCATTATTTATTTCTAAATTACAAGAACAAATGTATTTATAAATGTCTACATATATTTTATAAATTTATAAAAGAAACAATTTTCACTGGTAAAAATTACGTCAAAATTGCGTATAGGGCTGTCTGCTATTGGTTAGTTCCTTTATTTTGGGTAAATATGAAGTCACATTCACTGGTAAATTAATTCACCACTTTCCAGAATTGACCCCCGGAGAATGATTCAAATAACTAAAATCAAGTTGCCAGTATCAGCTGCTATGATGTCATGATGTCAGCTGGTGATGGGGTTAATTGGAATGGAAGTGATTTTAGAAGAAGTTAAAAAGATAAAACAATTGTACCAATAATAATATATGTGCAATTTATCTCGGATTTTTTTTTGTAACTCTTCAATTGTTTAATAGTAGGGAAAACTTAATCCTTAGATATGCATGGATACCTACGGCAGCTGCACAAAAGTTGGGCATGAAAAACCACTGCAAAGGAAAAATGTAAAAGGACCAAAACTGATATCATAAATCCTTAGTTATTAGATTATTGCAACAAAACTTAAATTAAATACTAAAAAAGACAAAATTCATTTATTACCATAATTCTGTAATTATTTTCTTCACCTAGCCATCCCTCCATATCATTCAGCTTGTCCTCATTTTGAACAGGGAGTTTTTCGTACAGTTCCTTAACTTTAATATCATAGCTTTTTAATTCCATTGTTTTCTGTAACCTGCTAGTGTTAACTAGTGTACCTACTGTCCAGTAAAGAATCAAGTTTTAGGTTAATCTGAGAAAGTTCCTCCATTACTAGCTTTTTAAAATCTAAAATGTATTTTTATAGAATATGCATGATTATCCAAAAAGCTTTTTCATATATTTTACCACCCAGTGCAACCTTTATTTTCGAAAATAAATAAAAGGCACTTAATAAGCTGCTTATTACGTGACAGCCAAATGAATATTGTTGCATGGGTTTTGATGGGGTGCATGGGGACTTGATTAAGTTATAAAGAGTGACTAGGCACCAAACTAGAGACCCTTTCAGGTACCCCAACAGATTACTTTCTTTTGATTGACTCTTACCCATCCCACAGAATCTTGATACTGTAATTTTTGTATCATGTTTTCTATAATTGTACGCAGCTAAGATTCCGGCTATTTTACTTTGTTTCTTTTTTCTATTAAAAGCGAAGCTATGACCTTCTCTAGCACGTTTTGGAGACATAGTTAATGGGTTTGTCTCTGCAGAAGTTTAAAATCAATCAGAGCTAATGAGGTTGCCCGGTTTCGATCAGCAAACCGTTTTGCTTGAAGGTGATTGGCTCTGACTAGCTTCAAACAGCTGCAGAAACAAACCCAACACATCAACAGCCTGACGAATGCTACCAAAATGCTGAATAATTAAATATTAAAACTTTCTACTCACTCTCTTAGCAGTAACTAATTAATTTAGCAATATTTCACAGACAGTTCTACAAAACGAAACGCAAAAATTACGCAGCAACTTGCAGCAAACCGGTATCGACAAATGAAAGAAAAGGAAATGGCCGACACGAAAATTTGGAACTGGCTAAATCAACGATTAGACACTTGAAGTGATGCCATCGACGTAAACGCAAACGTGTAAAATGACATCTGCGCAACCGCAGTGAAATATTTTTCACGTTAGGGCTTTACGTACTACGTAGACTTGCGTTCTCTCACGGTTCCTTCTAACGTTAACCCAACCGAGCCGATTCGTTGCCGAAACTATCCGAATCTCGACTCTCCATGCTTTCGTTTTAATATTTCTAACCTAAAATCGATTCTAGTTTTGTTTTTCTATGGTTTTAACAACCAAGCGTCTTTAACGTTTTATGTGCAGATTTACAAGATTGCTCAGAAGTTCGGCTTTGTGTATTTTTAGTGGTTTTATTTGATTGGTAGTATTATTTCTTCTTAATATGAGTGAGAACGCTGAGAATATTATATTTAAAAATCGATTTCGCTTTACCGAAACGTACGATCTACATTTATTAAGGGAGGTTTATGGTCAAAACCCGTATCAAGACCCCAAAAGATGGTATACTATACAGACAAATTTGATACAGATAACTGGCAAATCTGTAAGCATTCAAACCCTTAGAGAACGAGTGCAAAATTTAGTCAAGAAGTACCTGAGTAAAGCTAAATTAAATGAAGGGCTGTAAGTAAAGTTTAAATATTATTATGCGTTCTTTTATATTTCGGTAGCATTAAATTTAACTTTCCTTTACTTAAATTTATATCATAACATGTTTTTAGCTCTATTGATACCTATAAAATATAAAACATTTTCTTTTATTTGAAGGTCGGGCATTGAGATTGAGGTTACGGAATTGGACGATTTGTTGCAGCAGATTGCTGATTTAATTAGGGTCTTCCAAAATAATAAAAACAATATTATATGCAAACCAGATTTGTCATCATATCAAAAAGGATTTAATGCCAGGGAAAATGCAACCCGTTCTTTGATGGAGCCTCAGGCAGAGCATTCAGGAGTACCAGTTGATTTTGGTAAGTAAAACAAAGGCAGAGTAATTTTGTTTTATAGGTAATATGAAGTGGAGTGTATGATCTAAATAAATTCGAATTTGCTCAGTGATATGATTAATACCTATGTTTTGTTTTTATTTTAGTTGCTGAAAATTCTAATGTAGTTTATGAAACCGAGTTAGAAATAAACAATATAGAAGAGAGTGATATAAAAAGACTAGAACCTACTCCAAATGCAACTAAAAGGAAATCTTTGGCCCAAAATAATATTTCAAGTAAGTGTTAAATAAAACTAAGGAGTTTTTATACTGGCCCTATCACGGACGTTGGTCAGAGTAGGACAATTTTAGGAAAAACATTAGTTGGTTTAATGTTGAAAAAGGAACAAGAACGTCCCTCTGGAAAACACCTTAATATGGTGCTATACTCCGACCAAGGTCCTGCTTAATGTATTTCCTAGTTCTTTATTTAAGCAACATTATTTCTGTATTATAGCACCAAAATGTACACGAGCATCTGGAGGTATAAGGCAAAATACTGTTCAGTATTTAAGCTCAAAAAATGAAAGAAATTATGAGCTTAAATCTAGAGAATTAGCCATTCAAGAACGAAAGCAGGCGTTAGAGGAGAAAAAATATGAACTCGACTCCTATGAAAGAAAAAAAAGGTTAGAGATGGAAGAACGAAAACTTGCGATGGAGGAAGAGAGACTGAAAATACAAATGGGGACATTTAGTAATCAGCAGGAAATAATTAAGTTGATGTTTGACAAAATAGCAAGTGTAAACTGAAAGTAATTTAAAAGATTGTATATTTTAGTATTTTTTCTTGTATGTTTAAAAATATTTTGTAAAGAAAAAGTGAACTGAAATAAATTCTATATTTTGTATTCTTGTATTTAGTGTTATTACATTTTGCCTTACAACCTTCATTAGACTTAAAAAGGTCTGTGGACAAGAAAGTGTACAGAAACAATTTACTGGGTGGTGCATATTGTCATATGGCAGTCCTACGCAAATTTTGAAGTGGTGAAATATTGTCTTCTCTACTTTTATATATGATATATAAAACCAAAGGAAACAAAATATTTGACCACTTAAAAATTTTCATGCGATTTCCTACATCCTGCCAGCGATGCACCTCCAGTATACTGTATAAATAATAAAACAGCTTATAAATAAAGAATATTTATTTTTGAATATATACATATAGGTTTACTGAAAACAAAAAAATATATTTAATAAAATTAATTATCCAAATACTGCTCCAGCTGTGGGGGCTGAATATTAAAATATGTTGATGTTTGGCTTCCATATAAACATGTATGACAATTCGTTAGTATCATACATGCCACATACATTGTGCCTATTTCTTGTAGAAGTAGTTTTTGGTTTTTCTTGAAATCCAGAAATGCAAACTCCTGGATTATTTTTTGGAATCCCCACTCTACTGCTATTCTCAAACCACTCATAATATTATTATAAATAAAGAATATTTATTTTTGAATATATACATATAGGTTTACTGAAAACAAAAAAATATATTTAATAAAATTAATTATCCAAATACTGCTCCAGCTGTGGGGGCTGAATATTAAAATATGTTGATGTTTGGCTTCCATATAAACATGTATGACAATTCGTTAGTATCATACATGCCACATACATTGTGCCTATTTCTTATAGAAGTAGTTTTTGGTTTTTCTTGAAATCCAGAAATGCAAACTCCTGGATTATTTTTTGGAATCCCCACTCTACTGCTATTCTCAAACCACTCATAATATTATTAAATTCCTGCCTCTCTGGATGTCCAATTAATTCCTGTTCAGTGTATGGCCTTAAAAGAAGTTCTCTTAAGCCATATCCCTTATCTCCATAAATAACATACTGTATATTTTCAAAAGTGGCACACGCTTCCAATTCTTCATAAATATGTGATTCTCTGAATATTCCAGCATCATGTTGTCGACCAGGAAAGGCACCTTTAAGATTGATTACAATTCCATCGGGACACAAAAGTGATTGGTACTTAACACAATGTACCTTCTTATAGCCTGAATAGTATTCCCTTTGATTTTGACTAGGTCTACAAATTGGCCTAACAGTACCATCTATAAATCCCCAACAATTGTTCATAGGTGCCCCTTTTTCATTAATGGCCTAAAAAATATAATTACCTAATAGTGATTATATTTTCTCAGATTAGTATTTTTAAGCAGCTAATTACTAAATAATGATATACATAAAATGAATTGTTTTTATTAATACGCACCCCTGAATATTGCCTCAACTTGTCATTATTTAGCCAAGGCACATTTCTTAAATCTTCTAATAAATAACTTTTATTGTTACACATAATGCCCATAACTTCATTAGCAATACTTGAAATAGCTCTATAAGAGTATCCAAAAACACATTCCAAGTCCACAAGCCTATTTGGGTAAGCAAACCGTCTTAAAAGAATACAAAGGGCATCAACTCCTACAAAACATATGGTTGATTAATGAGAGCCAAAAAAAATCATTACACACACAAAAATGTATTTTAACAAAAGTTTTCTTTACATCTTGTTGATGCCAAGCTAAGCTAAACTAATCCAGTTACATTTTACTTGTTATATATTTTTTACCTGACAAAGTAATGTTTTCACGGGTAGTTAAATTTTCTGGAATGCCTAAAGCAGCTGCTAGTCTAGGAATGTCTCTTTTTTCAAATCGAAATAGGTTTTTGGCTTCCATATCAGAAATATCATTCAGAGTAAACCGACCATAAATTTCTGCTCGGTTGCCTAGAAAATCATTATTATTTATATAAAGCAAAACTGCTTCATCCATGTCCTCATCATCAAAGTCAGAGTCACCGAATACCTCTGCATCAAGGATATCTTCCATTCTAAAACAATAATCTTATATTTATTACATTTAAAACAAAGGGCATAAAAGCAAGACATTTTTAGCACAATTCAATATATATTTATAATTTATACTAACCTTAACTAATAGTAAGTGATGGCTTCACTAAGGCTGATAAAGCATAAATAATTATCAAGGAATAAAAATAAAACAATATTTTAAAAACAACCAAGCAAACCCAAACAAAACGACCACAGATGCAGTTTTAAACTGTTAGGTTAGAATTTTAAGACATTTGACATTTTCACGCAGGTACACGGAGGACGATTACTTCAACTATGCAGTGCGAGGCTGCATAAAGACTCCGTAAACGTATAAATTCGTGCGTTTGCGTGTACGTTAACGGTTAAGTATGGCGATCACTTCAAGTGTCTATTAGCTGTGCGATCACGACTACGGTTCGAAGGCGTATTCGATTGACAAAAATTGGATCCATCCGGATCAGTTTGCGAACATTAATGGAAATACCTAATTGAATCAAGAATGGTAGTAGAAAGAGATAAAATAGCATTGGAGTGTCGTAAAGTGATCCTGATCGATCCAATTTTTGTCAATCGAACACGCCTCGGGTATAAGTGTTTTTTGAAATTTTTAGGCAAGTCGAGTGACATTAAAAAGATGAATTGCAAAATGAGAATTCAATAGTAATTTACGTAACAAGTTCCGAAAGTGATATTTTACGGGAGGAGTAGGAATTTTCCAGGACGAGCCGCAGGCGAGTCCTGGAATCCTGCGAGTCCCGTAAAATCACTTTTGGAGCGTGTTACGTACAATATTTTTTCTGCAGCCGTTTTGCATGTTAAAAAGGATATCGATGGATAATAATGTATGAACTTTATATAGATAATTACATATAACAACCACTCTTATGAATACATTATTTATGAATATTAATTATACAATTATAACAATTACTTATATTAATATTATTAGGGGTATTAACAGAAGTGGCAGTGTTGAAATTAGAATTAGACGTATTAGTAATTGTACTAGTTTTTAAGATATTAATTTCTTTACCGCCCTTTTCAATCTGTGAAGCTATGTGAATTTTGTTTTTTAAAGAATTTTCTATGTATCCCTCTGCTACACTCGTTGATTTCCATCCTCCGTGTCTCTTCAAGTTGGTTATACTACCACCACTTTCAGCGAGTAAAGTGGCTGAGCTTCTACGTAAACAGTGCCCGGTGTATTCTTTGGGATTCGGTAATTTAAGAAATTCAGCAACTGTGCAAGCGATTTTTCCAAAAGTGTGAATACCAATAGGTTGTATAGTACATTTTCCGTTTTTATAATAAACAAATAATCTACGATGTGGTGTGTTTGCTGGACGTAATGACAAATATTTTCTGTATAAAGAAATATTATTTTCTCAAATGACGACAAAGGTTCTTTCCATATTCGTTTTAGAATTAGGAATTTTAATCACTAACATGATTGTTTTATCTTCTATATCATCCAAATTCATTTTACAAAGCTCTTCACGACGGCAAGCGCCTGCTAAACCAATTATTAATGCAACCTAAAGTAAAAAAAAATAGTCACAAGGAAGAAGAGGAATTAGATTTAAATATATTACCTTTGTCATTAGGTAGTCATTATCTGCAGCTTTTGATACGAAGTGATCTATTTCTTCTTTATTCAATACTTTTGATTTTTTGGGTTTATAGCCAACGGATTTTCTTTTAAGGAAAGCAATAACTTTGGGATAGCGGCTTATATCTATATTATTTTTAATATTAATTGTGGACTTAAGCATCGAGTAGTTGCTCCAGAGGCTTGACGGCTTTAAGATTTTAGATTTTTCCATTAAATATGCAAGAATTACTTGTTCATTTATAGTATGCACATTTTTATCTTTGCTCCATTTATGAAATGAACTGTAGACTAATTCATACCTCTCTCTTGACTTTACCGGCAATAATTCATTAGTAGCCGCTTTAGCAGATTCACTAATCTCATCTGGAATTATTTCAGCCTCACTTTCACTACTGGTTTCCATTTCTTTGAATTAAAAAGCGAAAACACACACGAATATTACATGACAAGCGCTGTCATAATTAAATACAAAGTTTTTGTTATTGTTAAAGCCGCCTACTTAGATATCTAAAATCGTCCCGAAAGTGAAATAAATCGTCCCGAAAATGCTACTTTCGGTACGATTTTTTGTAAAAGGGTACTTTCGATTTAATAAATCATACCGAAAATTCTATTTTCGGGACGGCTGCAGAAAAAATATTTTACTGATTGAAAAATATATAAAGAGATAGATAACACAATTTCAGTAAAGTTTGGCAATCATCGTTTTCGGCCGGCTAGTGGTCATAGTCACGGTTGACAGTTAAATAATGGATGAAACTTCAAGTTTATCTATTGTTTAACTGTCAACCGTGACCATGACCACTAGCCGGCCGAAAACGATGAAGTTTAGGAATCAAATGTTCACTCTTTGATGGTCCGTGTGCATCATCATCATTGCATATTCTTTTTATACCAATTTGCTTTTATCAATCGCCATCTCCTTTTTATGACAAAAGTGAGATAGGGATAAAATAATTTACCCTGCATAAATCCACCAATCTATGCGTCAAAATGGTATGTCAAATTTCAAGTACCATACTTGGTTAAATTGAAAAGAAATAAAGAGAAATACAGATAATTTACCGCCATATTTCAAGACAAAAGCAGAACATGGCGGGAAGTTTTCAGTATTTACCTTTTTTTAGGAACGCAGGCTTTATCATGCCTCGGTGTAGTGCGGAAAATAGTCAACACCCCGAGGGAATTCTAGATATTATTTTCTTCTACCCTTTTTTACACTTAGTGTGTTTGTTACGTGACCTATTTTCTTATTTAAGCAAAATGTTTATCAAATGGCAACTGACCATTTCTGCATCGAGAGTAAAAAGTGTAGCAAAAAAAATTGATCCGTCGAACGAACACATAATTACTGCCATAATAATATATTCCGGTTCCTCGGTGGGAATGTAATAGCATTTTCGGTTGGCCTTCAGTTTTGCATTGAGAGCAACATGCGTGTATCTGCATCTTCTTTCAACCGTGCAAATTAGAAAGAGATAGTAAAGAGATGTACCCAGGGAAAAACTGTATTGTCACAATTTTACGTTTCCGAGTAAATGGCATTTGATTTTTTTTTTAATACGATTTTATTCCATAAAAGCGACATCCTTTATTATATATGTGCGAATATTTTTGGGTAAATAGCTAATATGGTGCTTAACCAATAATCAATAATAAAATTTTTAAAAAAGCACAAAAAATAAAAAAAATCTTTTAAATTTTTTTTGGAGTTAATACGGTTTTGGCATAGATCGCTATGCAAATCTTGGAGGTAGCATTAAAAGTTGGGAGTTAATATATATTTAGCACAAAAAAAGAAAAATACAGTTATCTATTAAACAATTTTTATTCGTCATCAACAGTTGGGTTTTTATAAAAATTGTGAAAAATTGAGGGAACCCATTTCAACTGATTTTGTAAATGTTCGTATTGTTTCCTTGAAATAGGATTTTGTCCAGTTCTAACCGGAGGCAAGCATTCTGGAAACACTACGCGTCGTCCATTTCGGTTTAAATCAATTTTGTGCAATGTAGGAGAATGAAAATTCGTTTTATAGTAAAGCACTCCATCTTCAGATCTCACCTGAATATGAACAATATCTGAAATGCTCATGTCATTATTTTCGCTATTCTTCTTGCGTTGGACAAATGGTGAAGTTGGGCTATTGTACAAACTTTTAAAATTTTTGAAGTCGTTTGCTTCCATATTGATGACTGTAAAAGGCCTTGACCTACTAGCCATTCGGGCTAATTGTTGCCAGTCCCATGGTGTCATGATTTGAAAGCTGGGAGTTTTTTCTTTTCTCTTTCAATAATTATGGAATGAGAAGCATCTACTTTAAGATGGGTATGACCTCTTAAGAAGAATTTGTGGTTAATAATTTTAAGTGAGGGTATTTGCTTGAGAAGGAAAAAATAACACATTACCATAATTATGTTACTGTTCTGAGGACAGTTATCGGACCAAATTATAATTTCTTTAATATTAGGGTTGCAATTAATTTCAGCCCATTTAAAGAGGCCTGAAGCCATTTCATTAGCTCCGCGGTTAGCTTTCGACTCATCCCACATTATGCACGTGGTTTCACGGCTACTTCCGTCGTAAATTGTATAGTTGTATCACAGATTACTCCTACCAGATGCGAATCTTACGCTTTGGACGGTGGCTCAATTTAGAGAATTTATAACGTGCCGGCAGTCACAATATTTAGTCTGTCGCCAAACGTTGAATTCCTCGCTGTTAGCGTGTGCGAGCGTCTCGGTGGAATAGATAGCAGGCTAATGTTATTACATCAGTTTTGGGGCGTTGATTTTATGGTTTAAATTGTGGTTGTACTAGGTTGTAGTGTAATTTTAATAAACGATGTACGTTTTTGTATTTGTTAATGATATAATTTTATATAAAATGCCACACAATATCATGTTTTAATATTTTAAAATATAATCTATAATTTCTCTGAATTAAAACCTACCAAACGCGTGGAAAATTCCATTCACGGTATCGACGCTCGAAGCGATCGGCCGCACTGTCTGAAGCGCCTAGACCGCGGAATCTTGATATAGGAAATGTATTAAGAGATTCGCATCTGGTAGGAGTAATCTGTGGTTGTATGTCCACAACTTAAGTGAGTAGAAGCTTTGTGCATTTGTTAAAACTGGAGTAAGTAAACATTTTTGGAGATCTACGCATAAAAATTTGTAATTTTCCTTGTTAAGAACCGCAGCCTCTTTTTCTTCCTTTTTAAAATTATATCGATCATTTGCTTTAGCAAGATGTTGATCATATTCATGCTGTGTTTTAGATTTTTCATCAGCATTGTTTGCTTGTCGTAGGTTAATTAAAAATAAATCGCAAGTGTCGCATGTGTCATTATCCGGAACCTAAACAAAATTGTATACAAATTAATTAAAACAATCTTTGAATGGTGTCGGCCTTTACTTGATGGAAATCCATTATACACATAAATAATAGACAATTTTAGTCAAATTTCCTATTTTATTAAATACTTTATAACATGACGCGTTTTGCTAACACTATAGCTTCATCGGATGTTTGTTACAGGCTGTAACAATTTTATCTATATTGGGCCTAACTTTTTGTATAACTGTTGGACGACTTGAAAATGGTATAAGGATTTTTTTGTACATATAAAAATAATAAATGTTGAATTTGTTTTTTAATATTCAGTGTAACTTTGGAACTTCAACTCAACCGAATCCGAACCTCAATACATATGCAATGAAGTCAAGAAAACTAATTTTAAGGAGATACAAACAGATAATTTGAGTGAAAAGGACTACTTTCAGCGAGAACATTTCTAGCCAGCACCATACGAATTTGCAAATAACTACTTCAACCCAAAAAGACATTGCTACCCAACAGCAAGCCCCAAGATAAGCTATTTATTGTACGATTAACCACGTTTGTAAAAGACTTGTTTTGAAATATTTTGTGTTAGGATAGCCTACCAATTCAATTTTCTTTGATCAGACAGTAAAATTATTGAAAGCAAATTTGATTGATTTTTTTTTGCTTTCTTAGGATCGAAGAAGTTACACTGAAATAACAGTTACCAGATCACGATTATTTAAAAGCTCCTATGGGAAACCCAAAACGTTTTAAAAGAAAAAGTGAAGAACCCATGGAGGCAATGTATAAATAAACTGTAAATGAACTAAGAGAAATTAAAGGTTGTTTGCAATACCTAACAAACTGTGGTAAAGGTATCCAGTCTGCTTTGGAAAAGATTGCAAATAATATGTGCAACAAAGATAAATAATAATGTTAGTTGTTTTATGGAATTTTCATTTATATCTTTTGTTTATGTTTCAAATATTGTTCTTAACTTTGTTGTTTTATGAGAGTTTATAGTTATAGCCAGTTGGCAGTTAGAGTTTTTGTTACAATCAATAACGAATGATGTTTGATTATTTAAAAATTAGTAGAAAAATTAGAAACATGTTGTACATTATTATCCAAACTTTGTTTTATTTAATATTTTGGTAGGAACAAAACTAAGTTTAAGATATACAAAGTAGATGTACCAATAAAAATAATAATAACTAACGAACAAAATACCCTTGTAAAATTTTATTTCTAGTTCGTTCTCCTTCCCTAAACAAATGTATATCTGAATGAGCAGCACCCTTTGGAATGTTATTAAAATTGTCTTCATCAGAAAGATCTTCATTTGCTTCTCCTAAAAGTGTAACTCCTGCTACAAGGCAAATATTACGAAGAATGCTACATGTAGTTACCAGCATTCCTACAAAATAAGGATTATATCTAGCAACCCCTTCTTTCAGTAGACAGCGAAACCTCTTTTTTAAGATGCCGAAAGTTAGCTATATAACATTGCGAGCTCTGCAGTGTGCAGTATTGAACCTACTTTCTGGGGAATTCGGAGCAGGATTTAAAAATATGGTTGTAGTGGGTATCCGGAGTCGCCTATTAACCATGAATTTGTTTCCCCTAGGTTATGTATATGATTGATTATCCGCTGTATTGCAGACTGTCTCCAAATAAAAGAGTCATGACTTGCACCACAAGAGTTGGCGGGTACATGAGAATAGGGGTATAAGTTAAAAAAAAACTAACATTCGGAAAAATGACTAATTGATTTTATTTTTTATAGTCGAATAATTTGTATTATTTCAAATCAAACTTCAATGCGTTTATTTTTAGAACTTCATTAAACAGTAGTATTGTAATTTTTACACCAAACGATAAGTTTTATAGGTATTTTCTAAAAAAAAATGTAGTTATAACTCTTTTCACAAAAGCAGTACAAAAAATGCTTACCTACCAACTATGGTTGGTATATGTTACATTGTAAGTTATAGATTTATGGTTTACTCATCTTCAGGGTTAGATGCACCTGGTAAAATCTCCCTTTCATCCTCATTAGTCGCTAAATTTTTATAAAAGTCACGAAATGTATTACTTATATAAGGTAGTTGTTCTATTAGGTTTTTCTTCTTTTCTTCACTTATAGGATTGGCTGCATTATGAGAAGCGGGAACATTAGTATTAGTTTTTGGCCAAGTTTTTCCTTTCCTTTGAAAAGTGAGGATTTGGAATGGTTCCTGTTCATTCAAAATAGTTTTGTACACAATTTGGCCAGGAGTTTTAGTATACCTTAACCATTGTCTTTCCAGACAACTTTTTTACCACTAACATTTATTTTTCTCTGCTGAAATGTTGTTTTTAAAAGAGCGGAAAACTCGAGGAAATCTGTAGTATCCATTTCAATTACCTGAAAGGGTGTTTTTGAGCCACACAGGTTAGGTTCTACAGGACACGGATAAGTTTTTTTTCTTTTCTTCGATAACACTATGCAACAAAATTAAAACTTTTTTCTCCCACCTAAACCCACTATACATACTTCGAATCCTTATATCCGACCTATAAAGGAACGGACAATACAAGTTCTGAGTTAACTCTAGTTTTGTCAAAATTTATGAGTTTTGATTTTTAAAAAAATGTAAGGACAGTTACATGATT
This sequence comes from Philopedon plagiatum, assembly GCA_963971165.1. NCBI lineage: Eukaryota > Metazoa > Arthropoda > Insecta > Coleoptera > Curculionidae > Philopedon > Philopedon plagiatum. The sequence continues at coordinate 41,452,151 of OZ020190.1, read as the reverse complement.
TACCTTTTACGATAGTTGAAACGTGTTGAGGGCGAATTAATGCGGAGGATATATATATATTATCTGAGTAATGTGGAAGAAGAATTTGGATTGGATTATTTGTTACCTCTATATATGGGAGTTCTACGCTGGTGAAATATTACTACTTTATGATTAAATGTGGTTTTATTTTTAACTTTTGTAACATATCTTTAACAGAGCTGCTCACAATTTTGTCATCTCCTTTATTCTAAATTATTTATCCTTATCTTTTGTTTTTCTAAAACTACTTCGTTTTTATATTACCAAAAGGTATTTCTACCAAACATTAACTGGTACATATAACAATTTGTGGGATCGTGTACTGAGCAAGTGGTACGCCACAAATACTCCCCTCTCTAAAAAAAATAAATAATAAAAAGAATTTCATCAAATTTTTAAACGTTAACAGAATTCAATGCGAAAGAAACTTTTTTTACGTTTTTATTTGGAATAACAGATTCATCATGCTCCGCCAACAGGAAAGCAGGTTTAATTCTGTCTATACTAACAACTACATCTTTATTATCTTTAAAAATAACAAATGATTTTGGATATTTTTTGATTACTTTAAAAGGACCCTCGTATGACGGCGAAAGAGATGACTTTTTGCCTTCTACTTTAATGAACACGTAATTTGAATTTTTTAAATCGTGACACACAAACGGTTTCTCCAGGTTATGCCTATTAATTGCTTCTGGCGTTAAATTAGCAAAACATTCGCGTAAACTGATCAAGATAGGAAAAGTGTCAATGATTTCGTGAGAAGTTGTAAAAAATTCTCCGGGCAATCGTAAAGGTTGACCATACATTAGTTCTGCAGGTGAACATTGAAGGTCTTCCTTTATTGCCGATCTTAGACCTAAGAGAATTAATGGTAGTTCATCTTTCCACCTATTTCTATTTCCTCTAGCTGTTAGAGCCGCTTTTAAAGTTCTGTGAAATCTTTCAATCATTCCATTGCTCTGCGGATGATATGTTGTTGTGTGTATTCTATGAATACCAAGAAGTTTACTAAACTCTGAGAACAATGCTGACTCGAATTGAGTTCCCTGGTCATGAGTTACTGTATGTGCTACGCCAAAACGTGAAAAATAGTGTGTATAGAGAGTTTTTGCCACAGTTTGTGCTGATATGTTAGATAGAGGATAGGCTTCTGTCCACCTAGTGACTCTTTCAATAACTGTAAGAATATACGTGCATCCTCCTGAAGGAACTAGAGGACCGACTAAATCGATGTGAATATGTTCAAAACGACCTTTTGGAATGTCAAATTTACCTATAGGAGATTTTGTATGTTTATTGATTTTAGAAGTCTGACAACCTAGACAACATTTAACCCACTGATGAATATCTGAATTCATCTTAGGCCAAAAATATCGTGAACCTACTAATGTTTTTGAAGCGCGAATGCCAGGATGAGATATGCCATGCAAGTTTTGAAAAATCGTAAATCTAAGTTCTTTTGGTATATAAATTCTTTTATTCGTCGAAGAAACTTCGCACCAAACTTTAATTTTGGTGAAAGAAACTTCTTCCTCTTTTAATATAAATTTGCAGTTTTTGTTTAAATTTTGACTTTGAATTAATGTTTTAAGTTCTTTGTCCGCATCTTGTGCTTGTTTTAAAGAACAGATATCTATGTCAAATATATCTAAAGATCCCATGTTGTCATGTATGCGTGAGAGAGTATCAGCAATGACGTTTGATTTTCCTTTGATATATCGAATATCAGTTGTAAACTGAGCAATGTATTCTAAATAACGAAATTGACGTGGACTTCTGTCTGCTTTGGACTGAAAAATTGTAGTTAAAGGTTTATGGTCACAAAAAGTCAAGAATTCATTATGTGGCAAAAGTAGAGTATTTTTGCTGAGAAGGGCTAAGTTTTTTTGAAAAATACGCAATAGGTTGCGAAAAATTATCATAAGTTTGTTCTAGTACAGCAGCGATGCCCGTAATAGAAGCGTCTGTTGTCAACGAAAGTTTGGCGCTAGGTCTAGGATGTGCTAGAATTGTTGCTTCAGCAAGTAGAGTTTTCGCTTTGTTAAAACTATTCTCACACTCCTCTGGCCAATCGCTTATATTTTTATTTTTATTATTTTGCAAGTCAACTGAGAGTTTATGCAAAGGAATTAATATTTCTGACATTTTCGGTACAAAGCGATGGTAGAAATTGATCATTCCTATGATCGTTGCAATTGTTTCAGTATCTTTGGTGTCGGAAAATTTTTAATTACATTTATGCGTTCTTCTGAAGGTGAAATACCTTTTTCAGAGATGGAATGTCCCAAAAAATTTAAATTTGCTACTCCAAATTCACACTTTGAAGGTTTGAGACTTATTCCAAATTGATCGAGTCGCTCAAAAAAAATATTTAAATGTTGAAAATGTTCGTCCTCATTTTTACTTGCTACTAAAATATCGTCAATGTAAACAAAAATAAAATCGAGTCCTTGAGTTACCTCATTAATAAATCTTTGGAAAGTCTGGGCAGCGTTTCGTAAACCAAAAGGCATTCGTTGAAACTCGAAAAGACCAAAAGGTGTAGTGATAGCTGTTTTGAAAATATCTTCCTCCGCTACCGGTATTTGATGATAAGCTCTCACTAAGTCAATTTTTGAGAAAATGGTACTGCCATGGACATGCAAGTTAAAATCTTGAATATCTGGTAATGGATACCTGTCTGGTGTCGTGACTCCATTTAAAAAACGATAATCCCCGCATGGTCGCCAATCAGAAGAATCTTTTTTAGGCACCATATGTAAAGGGGAAGCTACTGAAGAAGAGGATGGTCGGCAAATGCCTTGTGCAACCATCTGTTCAAACTCAGCTTTGGCAATTTTAAATTTAATGGAGTCGAGACGACGTGGACGACAAAAAGGTAAATGTCCATTAGTGACAATATGATGTTTAATTGAATGTTTGGCAGGTAGCACAAAATCTGGTGAAGAAATAAGTTTAGGGTATTTTCTAAGAAGTTGGGTATATTTTGTTTCGACAGCAAATAGTTTGGGAGTTGGAACATCTGAATTAACTAAAGAAGCTTTTGAAATCAAAGTAGTTTCAGAGTCAATGAGACATTTGTTTTTAACATCTACTAGCAAACCAAAATGGGCCAGAAAATCTGCGCCAATGATGGGACGATTAATATCAGCTACAGTAAAAATAAATGGGAAATTGCGTCTGAGCTTAAGATTTACTTTTATAAACTTTTTGCCATAAGTTGTAATGGGAGTACCATTAGCGGCAGTTAAAAAAAAATCTTTATCTTTTTTCAGATCTGAAAATACATCCCGAGGAATAACAGATACATCTGCACCGGTATCTATCAAAAACTGTAGTTTGTTAGAATCGTCAAACACGAAGAGGCGGCGATTTTTATATTTTACTATCCCACTGTCTGCTGTCGAAACTTTTACATGTTTTTTTGAATTTTCTTTAGACTGAAAAGTTTCGTATAGCATACACCAAGGTCCTTGACATTTTAATGCTCTTTTTCCAAACTTGTTATGATAAAAACATACGCGATTTTTTGAGGATGACCGAGAACGACTGTTAGAGCGACTTCTACAGGAAACACATTGATTATTTTGATTTCTGTTAGGTGTGTTAGAAAAATTTTGAAAGTGTGACAATTGATTTTGAAGTGAATTAATTTGTTGTTCCATAGATTGTTGTTTTTGAGACATGGAATGAAGAAGATTTTGACAATTAATTGAAAAATCAGAAAAAGCTCTCATTAATTCGTTTGGAACGGTAGATGAATTACCTATATAGGGAACTGATCGATCGACAAGGTGCTGTGTTTCAACTTCAGAAACTTTTTTAAAAATAGAAGTTGGTCGATAAGTTTCCCATATATTGTCGGCTATTTCTAAAAGTTCATTGACAACTTTCCTACCAGATGCAGTCAATGCTACCAAAATTGTTTTTGGTAAGCGTCTTTTCCACAATTTAAGCAGCAATTCCTGGCTAACCATCTGTGAACCACCAGCTGTATTAAGCATTTCTCTATAAAAATCTGAAGGCTTGCGGTCACCCATTTCGGAGCCAGAAAGAAGGTCATCAAGTCTTTTTTCTTCACTTGAAGTTAACCTGTTGATTAGAATTTCTTTTAGTTTATTGTACATATCAGATTGTGGAGGGTTCGAAATAATGTCATAAATATTTGACACTATCTCTAAAGGTAAGTTAGCTATAACCAGGAAATATTTTGTTTTGTCTGCAGTGATACGAGAAACTGCAAATTGTGCCTCAATTTGACTAAACCAAATTTCTGGTTTTGTTATCCAGAAAGGAGGTAATTTAATTGATGAAATGTTTTCATTGTTAGCATTGACAGAACCGTTACTTTGATTAGTACTGACATGTTTGTCAATGAGAGGGTTGTCACCAATGTTTTCTTCTGTCATTTCGATGAAATATAAAAGAAAAAAGCAAAAATAATATTATTATTATCAAAGTGAATTATTCAGAGAGGTAAGTAAAAGGGGCGCAAACCACTTACCCAGCAGCCGACTCTGATTTCTATAATAAATTTAAGTCTTTTCTAATGTTCTTTGTTCTTTTTACTTCTTCCACGACTGGTTTCTAGAAGGATTTTTCTGGGCTGCTTTCTCAAACAAAGTCAATAAATTTTTCTAATCTTCTTTTTTTTCTTTGTAGATCTTCTACGGCTCCAAGACAGAGATCAAAGAATTACCATCACCTCGGAATCTACTCCCAATAGATTGAATCCCGATCCATTGGAATCCGTGTTCGCCAATAAACGTGAAGAAAACACTCACGTCGAGGGGTCACCAATTATGTTGAGGGCGAATTAATGCGGAGGATATATATATATTATCTGAGTAATGTGGAAGAAGAATTTGGATTGGATTATTTGTTACCTCTATATATGGGAGTTCTACGCTGGTGAAATATTACTACTTTATGATTAAATGTGGTTTTATTTTTAACTTTTGTAACATATCTTTAACAGAGCTGCTCACAATTTTGTCATCTCTTTTATTCTAAATTGTTTATCCTTATCTTTTGTTTTTCTAAAACTACTTCGTTTTTATATTACGAAAAGGTATTTCTACCAAACATTAACTGGTACATATAACAATTTGTGGGATCGTGTACTGAGCAAGTGGTACGCCACAAAACGGTTCTGATTTTTTTGATCTTCTAGCTTTTCTGGTATACGATGACTCTGGTGTGTCTCGAATGATGGACCAACAGTAATCGGCGAGCATAGAGGGATCCCATTTGCCTTGGTACCGTTTTTCGAATGGCGCGATGTCTTGATGGAAACGCTCCCCGTGCTCGTCACTTACTGCTCCCATATTTTCGGGAAAAAAGTGAAGATGTGAGTGGAGGAAATGTATCTTTATAGACATATTGCATTTCATTTTTTCAAAAGCTTGCAACATTCTTGTAATGACTTCTACATAGTCGGGAGATTTATAGTTGCCAAGAAAATTGTTGGTCACTTGTATGAAGGACAACCAGGCTTCCTTTTCAACTGCATTCAAAGAATGTTCAAAGTCCGGAACTTTCATGAGCTTTCTTACATCGGGGCCAACAAAAATCCCTTCTTGTATCTTAGCGTCGCTCAGAGAAGGAAACTTGTTTTTCAAGTATTGAAACCCGGGTCCATTTTTGTCCATTGCCTTAACAAAAATTTTTATCAACCCTAACTTGATATGCAAAGGTGGCAATATTATGCTTTGCGAATCGACTAAGGGTTCGTTTTTCACATTTTTTTGACCAAGTACATAGGCTGTTCTTTCAGGCCAATATTTGCGAGTGTAATGTTCGAAGCGAGCCCTGCTGTCCCATTCGCACAGGGAACAACAATGTTTTGTATAGCCAAGCTGGAGTCCCAGAAGTAAAGCGACAACTTTCAAATCAGCACAGATAGGCCACTGAAAGTCTTTGTACTTTATTTTCTCTAAAATGAGTTTCAGTACATCGGAAGTTTCTTTTAAAGTAGCACTGTAAGGTAAAGGTATAGACGGTAGCTTGTTACCGTTATTTAGAAGCACGGCTTTAAGACTTCTCTTAGAGGAATCTATAAACAGTCGCCAGTCAGTAGGGATATGTTCATGACCTAACTTAATCAATAGACCGTTAATATCACAGCAAAACACTAGGCCTTCATCTTGAGAAAAACAGTCAATAACAAAACTTACAAATGTTGACTCCAGGTTTTAGCAGATTCCATTGTTTTAGTCGTGAGGCTAGGAGTTCGGCCTTTTCTTTTAGTAAATTTAAATCTCTTGCCAGGTCATCGAGTCGCTCCTGGTTAAGTAACAACGGGGCATTGCTGGTACTGGGTTCTTCAAAGATTGGATCAGTGATCGAGGCTTCCGGGCTATCTGATGAAGACGTTTCGTCATCACTTGATCGGGAAGGCACTGAAAACTCCTCGGAATGTCGAATCGGTTTAGTAACAGAACTCACATTAGGGTATATAATGGTATGTTTCTTTTTCTTGTTTTGACCTTGAATGTTGGTAAGACAAAAATAACAATCGGTGAAATGATCCTTTGGTTCACGCCAAATGACCGGTTTCGCAAAGGGCATCGCCACAATTTTTCTATGAGTCCAATCTGTTAGGTTTTTGTAGCAAGATGTACAGCAGAAATGTGACACCCACCATTTATCTAGATGTACAATTTTAATTGCAAAATACTTTAAATAGCACTGTTTAATATGCGGCGTAAGCACTTTTTTTTGGGTTTCTGTCGTAAACTTTCCACACACATGACAAAACAAATCCGGAGAATGTACACATGTACGCGGCATTTTGACCTGTACTTCCTCGCCTTCGACACGCGACTACCCTTGTTATCGTAGCTAGTTTACTTTTAGGTCTATCTGAGTACAAAGGTAGAGGAAGGTGGTATTTTTTAAGTATCGCGTTTTTTTCCAAATGGGAGCTAAACGAAAAGTCTTATTATGATTTTTAAGGTAGGAAGTAGCATACCTAACCAAAGCAACATAAACCATCCAGGTGGGAAAATCGTTGTTGACTAGTGTAATAGAATGATCACTGTCACATTCCATGTGCGTGTATCCAGGGATTAAGAACTTATGATTTATTTCCTCGATATTGGTATTTTCCTTCAGGGCAAGCATAAACATAATGGACAAAAAGCCATTTTTGTTTTGCCCAGCACAAGTGTCTGAGTAAAAGGTTATATTTTTAATAATGTGCTTATTTAAACATGAAGCAATTTAATTTGGCCTCTTGCTTCATGCCACATATAGCTAGATGTTTGCTTATCACTGCACCTACGAACAGTAAGATTAAATGTTCATAACTGCCTTTTGTAAAAAGCATTCGATGTTTTGGCGTCAGATGTGGGAAGGCACTGCTGTAAGTCAAAAGTATATACCTCTTTTGCCAGATCTTGCGATCTGGATCTTTGTCGCTACATTTTGCAGTATATTATGCAGCTTCAGCCTCATTCTGATGTTTTGTTAGTTGAGTTTCTAGATCCTTTTTTTTGTCATCGGATGCAGTCCTTATCGCCATATTATAATTGTCGCACGTTGCGCATGTATCTTTTTTGGGAAATTGTATCTTTTTATTCTGTGAATAAAACACTTGTTCATATAGAAATCGAGATACAGCTCGTTTTTCTGCAGGTAGCCATTTAACATATTCATCGTATAGTCGAGACAGAGTGTAATATTGTGGTAAGTATCTTTTGGTTGTCTCTTTCCTACAGTAGTGACATTCGTAGAATGGAACTGACTTAATATGCTGTTGAACAAGTTTTATGTCAACGTCAGGAATTTTATTCGCTGGGGATGACAGACCCCTTTTGTCATCATAGCAAATTCCAGAATCGGAGCTTCTTTTATTTTTTATAACATTAGCTACAAATCGATTTGTACTTTTATGAGATCATAGGTAAGTGGAATGTGTGTGTAAGCAGCCTATTTTCGGGATCTGTTTTTATCAAACTAGTAACAAGTGCTACACGTTTAAAACTATTCATTTTCCAATAATCATTAAAAAGGGATTTTCGAGTTTCTTCTTTTATTCTTCTTTGGCATTCGAGTTTAATAATAATAATAATAATCGACTTTAGTAAGACACAATAGCAGTTACTACGTACTATTTTATTATTTCTAGTAGCACATTCTAAACTTAAATTTATTTTTTCTTTTCCTTCATATCTTACTATTCTAGTTTTATTTTTAATAGACTTTTAAGGCTTTCTTTTTTTCGAGGAATTTTTCTCAGGCTGGTTCTTTGGATGTGTTTGAGTTTGTGCTGCTTGAGCTGTTTCTTGTTTTCTTAATTCCTGTCTTGTCTTCCCTATTTATCCTTTTTAATGTTTTCCGTCTCTTTTTTTGTTTTGTCCTTGCACCTGAACAAATGGACTCTTGTCCTGAGCTTGAACCTTCGTTTCTGGAACATAGTTCTTATCTAGATCGCGTCATCTATAGGGTCCTCTCCCTCAAAATTATACGTAGTTGTAGGTATACTAGCTTGACCTTGACGCTCAGATTTAGTTGCAGTAACTAGGTTGGTTTCTTCGACAAAAGCTTGTGGTGTGCTGCTTACCTCTAAAATAGAAAAGGAAAAATAGGTTCTAAAAGTTAAAAAATATATAAGTTCTGAAAGTCTAGTGGTATTTTCAGAGTAGCAGAAATATGTTATTTTAAATATATATGTACGAACTAAGACGCAATACCTTCGACTAGAAAGTTATCTGTTTTTGCCTGAGCGTTCTCTGCCAGATCTGCAGGTACGCCTTGCCCATCTTCATAAGCGATTGTATGTTCACAAGACTCTGTTTTCAGCAGTTACGTGAACATAATCTTTAAACCTTGTGCCATCAGACTCTGTTGAAGTGACACCAGCTAAAAACATATAGCATTGGTAGAGAAGTTTAAAGTACCTAGATAGCATGATTTTTAAAATATTAGTTAAAATACTTTATTTGATAGAGGTGATAATTAAAACTAATTTTGGCATATTATTTAAAAAAGCTGGTGTAAATGAATGTCCTCTCTATTTTTTTAAAAACATTTTATATATGACTTTTTTTCCTATGCGTTTCGGTCTTAATAGGCTATTCTCAGGTCGTAAAAGTCAAGAAAATCCATAGTTTTATTTGTCAAAATAATTATATGTATGTGATGACTAAGTGCAACTTGCTTGGGTTTTCCTTGTTTTATTTTAAATAGTTTTAACCTGTATGCCCTGTAAGTGTTATGTAAGCATTTGAAACATCTAATTTTCGTGCAGCCGTAGCTTTGTTCCATATCATAAGAAAATGGTTATCATTTTTCTTTAATGAAACAAAACTTTCATTACAAACTATTAATCTGGACAGAAAAGATGTTTCCTTAACATCAGGCATTCTAGGCAGTAAAATGACTTTCTGCTTATCACCAGCATATACTTTGATATTTCTGCATCTTCAATATCCCTATCTTTATTGTAATTTGCACGACTTTCTTTAACCTACAAGAAAATAGTTTTTAATGCTGGTGAAAAACCTATAGTACCTATTTGCTTGTATTTGTTATATTTTTTAAGACAGCAACTCATTTATTATGAATGTATAACTGTTGATAAAGATTTAAAGCTAGTAAATGTTAAATATAGTTTATGAATGAAGTTCGTTATTAAGAGTATCAGATAAACATTCTATTTTGATTAAAAATAAATTCCGACCGAACCAAACCCAACCGAATCAACCACAACTAAGTCAAGAAACAAAACATAAAAAGCAATCATTAACAACAAGGAAATTTAAAAAATAACTTGTATTTAAAAAAGAAACCCAGGGTAAGAAAAAAATACTTAAAAAATCCTTTATTAAATTTTAATATTCTTCATTTACTTTTCTTTTCATTACAAAATTTATTATGACTGCATAATATGGAACCCTGGCAAAGCAACAGATTAAAAAGATAAGAAGAAAAGATTAAAAAGAAAGATCCAAGCATTAATTTTAAGGTTAGTTGTGGAAAAGTTTACAGTTCTGTAAACTTTGGTTGTGGTCCGTTAAGCTGCCATTTAAGACATTTAATTTAATTTAACTTAAGAAGGTTGAAATATTTTTCCTTTTAAGCGAAAACAAGCATTAAAAAAGCTACTTTTTTCACCATTTTGAGTTATTTTCTTGCTTATGTTGCGAAATAATTATGTTTTCAATATTTAATTTAACTTAAATATTTCAATTTTTCTTAAGTTAAGTTAAATCAAATTAAATGTCTGTATGAATCTAGCTTTAATATATTTCTTAAAATAATAACTACAGGATGCAAAAAAACGAATGTAGCCTTTTCCACTAACTAGCAAAGAATATACCGTAGCTTGGGGTTAAATTGATAGTTTATATTTTATTTTTTACTCTAAAATTTTTAAAAATAAATATTTTTATCAAGAAAACATACTATTGGTGTGTATATTTTGCATATCTTTCCACTATAAAACATTGCAGGAAATGACACATTTTTCCGAAAAAAAAAAATGTGGCTGATCAATTTCATACTTGCTTTGGGGCGAATTTGATCACACAGTTTAAAATGCATCTGTGCACTGTACTAAGCAGACTGAGTAGCCAATTTCACCCGGAGATAGGTATTTCAGATGGTTTAGAAATTATTGAACCAAGAATATGTTGGGGTCAAATTGATTAGTGCGTGTAAACGATTTTGCTATTAATAAAAAAACATAAATAATATATTTTTTTAAACTTGAACATTAATGAGGTACAGCTTTATACCAGACCCTCAAAATAGGTGCATTCCGAAGATAAGTCTTAAAGAATTTACCAAATGAACAAACTTGTAAATTCTAGTGATAAAAGTAAAACAAAAAATATTCTTATTTTAGACAAAATAAAAAATACTCTCAAAACACAGTGAAATATTAAATTTCTTTTATGTCAACATTTTTTTTCAAATGTATAAGTAACTTCTCCGTCAGACTCTGTCACCTCAGGGTTGGGAAGGATCGCTAAAATTTCACCCTCATTTACAACAAATTGATCATCCTCCGCCGCTTTAAATCTGTTTCGAGTGCAATTGACAGGCTTCATACCCTTACGTCTATTCCGTCCTCTCTTATTTCTTGCACTGCTGCTACATATCTATACTGCGTTTTTTTTCTGCTTCTTCCTAGTACGTTTACCTAGCAAATATGTGCCCTTTATTAAATCTTCCTTATTTCCATCATAATATTCTGTCTCTTCTTCCATCTCTTCTGTGGCTTCATCTTCAGAGTTGTCCTCTAATACAGATTCAGGTTCTTCGTCTGAGCTTGACATTTCTTTAGGCGCAGCCACACTCTTACCTGCTTCTACGTCAAGTCTGTTTTTTAATACTGCGTCTGGAAGGCAATGTAGTAAACCTTTGTTTCTCAAGATAATTCACTAGGACATTATGAACAACGTTTTGGTCAATATTTTCGTTTCCCGGAATTTTCTGTAAGACTCTTTCTGGGTCAAATGGTACAATTCCAGTGGCCCTAAAAGATGATATTAAACCTTGTTTAATGACGTTGCCCCCATTTTCCGATTTTTTATCAATTTTAGTTAGAGTAGGTAACAGAAAGTAAGTGAGGAAAATCTTTCTTATCCAGTGATGAAGCAGACATATGTGACTGTTTCCATTTTGACAGAGTTGACCGCCAGGAAACTTTAAATGCCCTAAAAAACCCACATCTAACGGTCGGGTTAGATGCGTCGAGTTTTTGGGCAGACAAACAAAGGCTATGTTGTTTTCTTCACACAATCTCAGCACATCGTTCGTAAAATGTGAAGACAAATTGTCACCTAGTAGGACTTTGCGACCACCGCGTGTGGTAAGAAACTTGATGTGAACCAGTCTGTAAAAGTCTGTGCATCCATCCAGCCATGGGTTGTACGGTTATGCCTTGAGCCTAATGTGCAACATCTTCTGCTACAGCAAGGATAACCCTTGGGTCCACTGCAGCCACATCCTTTCAGATTTATAAATTATGTATGAGGGCAGAAGTGCACCTGATGCTGAACCACACATCATAATGGACGTAGCACTTTTAGTAAAATTGCAAACTCTCTCGGGGTATTTGGTACCTCGGCGAAATATCATTTTTTTGTTTCCGGGATCGCCTTGTAGGTTTGTCTCATCGTAATTAAATATATTAGATGGTGGGACATCTTCCAGTCTGGCGTAGGTTGTCGAAGTACGCAGTTACGGTTTCCCTTGAAACTGAAGCTCGAGAGCGTTTTATGTTAGCCGCATCTTTTTTTTAAATTGCATTATTATGTCTGTTAAGCACAGAGTATACCCAGTCATTTCCTGGCAGATTGTTTAGAAAAATAGCAACATTGCGACCTTGGCTACCTAAATAATTTTTAGCGAACTGCCTTAAATCCATTGCATCCAAAGGAAAGACCCAATCCCCACAAGCACTTGCTGCTGAAAGAAAAGCGTTTTCTTCACTGTTCGAGAAAACCGTTTGCCCGCCATTTTGTCTTACATGTCGGCCATGGTATTTATTGTTCAGTGTTCCATATGGTATTCGGTACTCACGGGAGGCTCGTCGTAGGCTCCATCCTTATTCAGTAACTTTCGTTAATGCTTGTTCAATAGTCTCTTCGTTGTAGTCTTTATATCCTCGACTCCCCAACTTTCTTTTGTATACTCGTACCATCGTCAACCTAAAAAAACACAAAATTTTATCCCAAATTGGTATAAAAGAAACTGGGGCGAAATTGATCAGTTTTTAATCTGATCAATTTCACCCCAAGTGTCCAATCAATTGGGCCCCAACGTTTAAATTTTAAAATTCCCGCTAAGCTATTAGACCTGCTTTTAATATACCCTTCAATGGCGGCCATGATGAATCAGTAGATTGTAGCGAAGAAAACAAAATTGTAAATGTTTAGTACTTACCAGTGATAGTTTACAGCTCTACAATATATCGCAATATCTTACACTAAATTTAAATTTCGTTCATACTAAACAAAAAGGCGAAAATTTGCTTACACCACCATACCCATGTCGAGGCTCAAGCTTCACTAACAAAATCTAGTTTATGCGATTCCGGTCAACCGGCTGAGTTTGACGCGCTATTTAAAACTATCGTTAGAGGATGTTTTGATCAATTTCGCCCCCGGAAATCAATTTCGCCCCAAATTACGGTACCTGTTATATAAAATACCATGCGATACACTTTCCTGTTCTTTACCTATATTTAATATTATTAATGATCGTGCGCTCATTTTTAAAAATTAATCAGGTATTTATATTATACACACACAAGCTGCTACTTCTGCAAGCACCACAAAATAACTGGCTTAAAACAGCTGAAGTGGGCCGCGCGCCTTTTTCATTAAGACGTATCATATGATGTCCTTGGCATACCAAAGAAAAACATGGTGCGTGAAACAATGGCAAAAGAACGTATACGATTTATACGTTATATTGCAATTGCATGAAGATAATTAAATATTAAAGAAAATCATAACAAAAACACGTATGACTCTTATAAGGGTTTTTGACTTTTTTAGTAGTTTAAGAATTAAAAAAAAAGATCAATGGCATAGAATGGTATAATAGCATACATTCTTTTGCCAATGTAAAAATAAATCCTTTTTACTGGCAAAAATACTTATAAATTGTCTTTTTGACACAGGAATTTTATTCAAACATTGTCGGATACGGCTTTTTGACATTGTAAATTTTCATTTTTTACCGCTTGCGTCATTTGACCAATGCAGGCAGCGACAAAACCACAAGGACTATTCAAAATGTAGGGTTCGAAAGAGAATAAAAAGTTACGGGGTCTATTGAAAAAACCAAAAATGTAAAATTTCCCATACGGCTTTTTACCATTGTACGAGTATGGCAGAAATGCATTGCACATTTAATGAATGAAATCATTTTCTGTTTAAGAAATTGTGCGCATCTACTTTTGGTTTCAGTATTGCAATATGTGTGCAATCAATAGCACCTACAGCTCCATGGAGTCCAGATCTTTCCATAAATGTCGCTTTATTGAGTTGTCTTCCATCTCTTTTGTTACCTTACTTCCTCTACCTCTGTTGTTCAATGGTGGATGTAGAAAATGGGGTCGAATTAACTCTATTAATTGGGACTAGTTCTTTATTTAATCCAAATAACTCTACAAATCTGTTGCTAGTTAAATGAAAAGCATTGCTCTCTCTTCTAATTATAGCTCTCTGTTTTATAAGAGGTAGATTTAACTGCCTCCGACATTGCCTTCTTATACGATCTCCAAATACAGGTAACATGACTGAAAGAAGAAAAAACTATTGTAATAAAACACTTTAAAAATCATATTTTAATACATAATTACGTAATTAACAATTCATTTGTTGGCGTATTTGCTAACTTAGAAGTTCTAAGATAAGATACCTCGACCTAAAAGCTAATTTTAAGCGTCGATGGAATACCTACCTATCAGCCGTATTCAGCATCTTCTTTTAGCTAAAAGAGCTCTTTTAAAATCTATTTTTTGTAATAAAAATTATTTTTTGCAAAAAGTATATTTTGAGGTTAGGAGGATTTAGGTATAAAAATGCATTTAAATAGATAAATAAATATCTTACCTTAAAATCAGCACAACCTACTCCTCCACAATTACAAATGATAAAAATATCCTAATTACATAAATATATTAAAAAATTATTAAGTATTGATAATTAAGATTGCTTGCTCGCTTTGCATTTTGCAACAAGAGACAGGGAGATCCTTATATCCCTATATATTAGAGAGAGATGAACATAATATAATACAATCACACGACATATGAAATGCTGTCGACTACTGATCGTGAAAAAATAGGCTATCCGCAACACAAGTCACGACCACAAATGAATTTGGAATCACTAGTATCGACTACTCGAAGACGACTCGTATCGTATCGTGCTTTTAGAATTTCACCTCTGTTTCCACTTATTCAATTGGAGTTTCACCCATGTGACTGAAATACACAGTCCTTTGGCGCGCAAGAAATACACTTACAAGCAAAAATAACGCACAACCAAAAATTATGCTCAATTTCAAAGTTGATTTTCTCGCTAACCGATTAATCGATTTCGATCATTTTTTTTTTGAACTGTAGCTTTTTCCTTTGGTAATTGCACTGTTATAGAATTTTTTATTAAGATTTTAGTTTTAGACTTATACAGGGTGCAAAAATGGGAATAGTATTTTTACGTAGGGAGCATTCACAACAACAACGGATGCATGATGAAATCATACTGTAGCCTCATGTTTTCTAAACATTTTTTTTAATTTCTCTGATATCTATAAAATCAAAGAAAATACACAATTTTATACCAGAACATGTTTTTCTTCAATAAATCACAATTTTATTAGCTACTTATTTGGTTTAACAAACAAAGTAGTCTATGATAAATCAACAGTACCAGCAAATGTCAGTTTTTGACATTTCCTTTATTTTTTTAAGTACCTACCGTCTGAAATTGAATAATTAAGTTCATAATTTCTGATTTATTGTTTTTTCGTGACAATGGAACGTGTTAGAAGGAATATGACTCGTGATGAATGTGTTCAAGCAGTTACGTTACATAACGAAGGAGTAAGCTACAACGCCATTGGTTTGAGATTAGGATTTTCACATACAACAATTTCTCGTGTTGTCCAACGCTTCAGGGAAACTAATGACTATAACATACGTCCACGACAAGGCAGACCTCGGGTAACTCGGCCATTCCACGCGAAATGTAACCAGACGGTCAAAATATAAATTTAGCGAAAGGTCCTTACTTGTATTAAATTTGAATGTCTACTTGTGTTCGTCATATTTCTAATAGTAATACTTTGTTTTTTGTTTCTACTACCGAAGTAGAAACCATAAAACCTACGTTAAATAATCGCTTCTCTAGTGTCTTGCCTATAACGGAATTACAGCCATTGCATTTCTTTAAGCCGAAAAACGATAGTATTCTCTTAGCTGGAAAATCTTCATTCTCTAGTTTACATGAATTCTGTGTTTTAAAAAAGTAAGCCTTTCTCATAATTAGTGTTACGTTTCGTTTGAAGGGAAGTTTTTGTTACAAAATGGCTCTGCGTATTATTGTAAAAAAGTGTCCCATCCGTTACGTCCCGTCCGTTCGCAACTAATTATCGTGAAACACATGTAAGTTACAGAATTCTGTATTTGCATTTACTGAAGTACATAGGTACAAGTTGGCTAAAGAGTGTTACAATCTAGGTTATAACTGTGTTGAGCATTTTAGAGAAAACTTTGAACCATTTGAATAACCAAAATCACTAGAGTTCTGCTGTCCCGTCCGTTACGGGAACTGTTCATGCTTTTTTACCACCATAGTACAATGAAAAATCTCGTAGCTAAATTATCGCTCACTTTAACTCAGCTGCTTTAATGATGTGTTAAAACAACTATGATAAGTATAAATATTAGCAGCCAAAAGTAACACTGAACTCATTAAGACTTCCAAAATGTCCCGTCCGTTCGCGTGGAATGGCCGAACTACAGTTGTTCAAGATCGCTATATTAGACTGCGTGCTTTAAGAGAACGTTTTACCACGGCAAGGAAACTTTTGACACAACTCAGTGCAGTTCATAATATTCAACCAGGCATTGATACTGTCAGGAGACGTCTTTCTGAACACAATTTATGTGTCAGAATTCCAGCGACAGGCCCTAGATTCAATGCAGACCACCGCAGAGCTATACTGCAATTCGCCAGGGAGCATGTAAACTGGACTATTGAGGACTGGGAACACGTTTTATTTACAGACGAATCTAGGTTTTGTCTATATAGCTCCTATAGGCGTCTAAGAGTTATCCGCCGGCCAGGTGAGCGTTATGCGCAATGCAACATACGTGAAACAACTTTATTTAATGGAGGATCTGTGATGTTTTGGGCTGGAATTTCCTTAACAGCGAGGACGGATATCGTATGTTTACATGCGGGTTCTTTAAATAGCGAAAGGTATATCAGTGACATTTTGTCTGAGCACGTTTTCCCTTTCGCTCCGTACATTGGGAACAATTTTTTACTAATGCACGATAACGCAAGACCTCATGTAGCGCGCATCGTCAATGAATATTTACATGAAGTAAATATTCGAACTCTAAATTGGCCACCGCGCAGTCCCGATTTGAATCCTATAGAGCACTTATGGGATATTATTGGTAGGGCACTAAGACAGCATCAACCCCCTCCTGCCAACCTGCAAGATATCCAAATAATGGTTACCGATATTTGGCAAGGACTTGACCAAAATCAAATATCCAATTTAATATCGAGTATGCCGAGGCGATGTGAAACAGTCATTAGAAGTAGAGGTGGAAACACGCGCTACTAATGTACTTTTTTTGCTATTTATTGTTAATTATTGTTGTGTTATTCTTAGTTTAATGTTGTCAAAATGTTATTCTAATTAAAAAAACATGTTCTGGTATAAAACTGTGTACTTTCTTTGATTTTATAGATATCAGAGAAATTAAAAAAACGAAATGTTTAGAAAACATGAGGCTACAGTATGATTTCATCATGCATCCGTTGTTGTTACGAATGCTCCCTACAGGGTGTCTCAAATTTCACGTAAAAATACTATTCCCATTTTTGCACCCTGTATAAGTCTAAAACTAAAATCTTAATAAAAAATTCTATAACAGTGCAATTACCAAAGAAAAAAGCTACAGTTCAAAAAAAAAATGATCGAAATCGATTAATCGGTTAGCGAGAAAATCAACTTTGAAATTGAGCATAATTTTTGGTTGTGCGTTATTTTTGCTTGTAAGTGTATAAGTGTGCTTAGATTCCTTGTGCGCCAAACATAAGAACAGGATCGGAAAGTAGTTAAGCTTCGTGATAATAGATGTCAGCACAGGTCACGAATTTACATACAGTGGTGGCCAAAAGTATGGAAACTTTTTTAATTTATTTTGAGAAATCAAAAGATGAAATGAAACTACTTATATAGTGATAATCTACAAATGATCTACTACCAAACTTAGCACATTTTTTCAAAAATACCGGTATATGAAAAAATATTTAAAAAAATAATATTTTCCTGGCCAAAAGTATGGAAACTTAGGTACAGTTTTTAGTTAACTTTATTTAGTATAAAAATTACTAATATTTAGTGGACTATCCCTTTGAATTTATTACTTCTCTACATCTTCGTGGCATGGAATCGATCAGTCTCGCACAATCTTCACAGGAAATGGCCGCCCATTCAGATTTTAGTACTTCCCATAATTCACTTCTGTTTGGAAGAGAATGGTTTCGAATCTTCCTGTCCAAATGATCCCATAAGTTTTCGATGGGATTAGGATCCGGAGACTGTGAAGGCCAATCCATTAGGGGAACATTATGTTCATCTAACCAATTTTGAATATACCGAGACTTATGCTTGGGGTCGTTGTCTTGTTGGAACAACCATCTCAGTGGCATTTCCTCTTCAGCATAAGGGAGCATATTATTCTCCAATATATCCTTGTATAGAAACCTGTCCATTAGCCCATCGATTTTAACAAGGGGGCCAATGCCTGAGCGGGAAAAACAGCCCCATACCATTATGCTCCCACCACCATGCTTTACTGTGGGCTGCTGGTACTTAGAGCTGTACCGGGTACCCTTTGTTCGTCGAACATAACGTCTCCCGTCACTACCAAACAACTGAAACTTATTTTCGTCACTGAACAATACCGTATTCCATTTTTGATAAGACCAGGTGAGATGATCTTGGGCAAATTTTAAGCGGGCCTTTCTATTTTTCTTTGAAATTAGGGGATTCTTTACTGCAACTCTCCCAAAACGTCCCATTTCATTCAACCTTCTTCTCACCGTGCGCGCAGATACTGGTAGTCCCCGTTCACCCATTTCTTGACAAATGTCTGTGGATGTTTTTTTCGGATCTCCCATTGATATTCTCCTCATTATCTTCATTGACCTTTTAGACAACTTTCTTGGTCTTCCTGGCTTATAGGCTGTTGAAACATTTCCTGTTTCTTTAAATTTACGAATTATTTTTGAAACAGTGCCTTTTAAAATTGTTAAATTTTTACTTATTTCAACTTGTTTATAACCCGCCTTGTATAATTGCACTCTTTTATTTTTTAAATCGCTCGAGAAATATTTAGACTTAGGCATGATGCTTATGTTTATCCGTACCAAATCGTACCGTTTATCAGCTTAAACTAAATAATTTTAATGTATTTATTTAAAGTTTCCATACTTTTGGCCACAAAAAATCTATTCTTTTCATACCAAATCTGCTGACCACCATTATTTTGCTTCATATTGTTGGAATACCTTCACTTACTGATAAGCTATTTATTTATATTATTGAGAGTTTTAGCATAGCAATATTTTCTGTTTTATTTTTAAAAGTGAAAAGTTTCCATACTTTTGGCCACCACTGTATGAGCCGTTGAAAGGAGAAGTGGTGTAAGTCATTTTAAGTTAGTTTCGAGATAATTCGAGGCAAAGTTTAAAGCAAATAAAAAAATCTGCGGTCTGTTTCAGACGTATTTTAAATAAAGATGTTTATAAATATGTTCAATTTACCTCATAAACATTAAGTCATCCTGATATATTTTCAAACATTGTAAAAAAGTTAGTAAAATTGACTTACGCCACTTTACCTTAAAGAGATAAAATAAAGTTGCTTTTTCGTTCTAATATTATTTAGTATTTTAATTGTTAACCAAGTAATTTACACCAAATTTAAAGAAAAATAAAGACAAAAAATTTAAATACAAAATTATTCTTGTTTATGTTCTTCAATTAGGTCTAAAGAGCCGATATCAGTGGCTCTAGGATAAACAGAAAGATCTTTAAATAACTGTTGATTCTCAGGAGGAATAAACTGAAGTAAATCCATCACATCATTATTAAACGTGCTTAAAAGGTTCTCTGAAATATTTTCTGCCGACGCGCTTTTTAATGCATTTTCACCTACGATTTCAGGACTAGGCTGTGGATTATTTTCCGTGTTGGAATGTTCGGCGTCTAAAACAATATGGGCTCATAAGACATTTGTTTACATCTAAGCAAGGTTTAAAGCCTTTTATAAATCACAAAACTTACTTTTTAGCCGTGTTTTGAGGTTAGAATTTATTTTTCATAAAAATACATAATATACCTACTTACTAGATTAATCTGATTCGGAAGGAACATATTCATTCTCGGAATCCGAATACGGTTCTTTTGAACTCTCAGATATGTGTAATCACTACACAAAGCAAACAATTTTGCGCACTACCGACACAAACACACCGATTTGTTTTAAAGTATAGTCACCATTTACCTCCAAAGACGCATTTTACCGCAAATGTGTACTTTAATTTAATAGCAATTTCTTTACTTAATATGGGAAAATATGAACAACTCGTGAAATTGGTTGAAATTGTAACCAGAACTAAACCGGCTATGTTATACCGACAACACAAAGAATCATGACATACCCTATATTACATTATTAATGAGATGAGCATTATTCCTACGAGGTTAAGCTTTCTGCTAAAAAAAGGTTAAAAATCCAAACGAAAAGCACTAATTGAGCACAACTACACAGTATTTTAAAATTATATTCCTACATTTTGTCAAAAAAAGCATTATTCTGTTTTACGCAGCACGTCCAGAAAGTTCTCCCTTTTATCAACAAAATTATCGGAACTCACCGATATTTTTGAAAATACCCCCTAAATGAGTTTTTCTACAACATATGAGATGATCTAAATTGCTTTCTTGCACCCGAAAACGTTGCATAATACGTAAATCTTTCGGTGTTACATTTAGTTTAATCCCCTTAATCCATATTAAGGCTAATTTACAAAACACTATAATCAAAGCACACACTAGATAAAACGGAGCAAAATATTAATATTTATTGACAACGGATCGACGAAGAGCATGCTTGGTAGCAAAAAGAAACTACATTATTACTTATATCTAACTCCTAGAAAGTTAATATTGATAACAAAACGATATATAACCCATATACAGACGAGCCGCGATAATCCGAACCCCCAAAATACATAGGGGGTTCGAATTAGCGGGGTGTTCGGATTATCAGAGGCAGTCTTTTTTTAAATGTAAATAAAGGTAAATTCTTGCATTGACTTTTCTAACACTTAAAGTTTTATCTTTTCATTTTGTCACGATAAATAAATATTATACACCTCTTGTGACTAGAAGAATTACACTGAAAATCGCAGTGCAAATTGATACTACCGACCGGCGGAACGGCGAAAACTAGAGCTAGTTTCCGTCGGCGGCCGTTCAGATTCGGGGTTCGGATTAGCGCGGTCCCTCTGAGCACTTAACTAAACAAAGTTCAGACAGGGGTAAAAGTATTTCAAAAAATTAGATATTCCATCAACAACAAGAATCAGCCGTTGTCTCTCAAAAATTTAGAGAAAACGATACAAAAGATTGAATTTCTTTAGGCTGCTATTATTTCGACACAACTTTTCTCCTATCTTTTATGGAACAATAACTATTGTTAGTTTTTTTTTGGGTTGCATGTCCTTTGTCACGTTAGGGGTAAAAGTATATCATCCTATCAGATATGTCAAAATAAATAACTTATTTAGGCAGACCGCAAGAGTTATGTTGTTTAATAAATAACTTTTTAGTTTGTCAGTGCTTATGGTGAAAAAAATCAGTTAGTGCAAGCTATACTTGCATAATCAGTGTTCCGTGCTATCAGCCCCCCACTTAACCTGAGCAAACCTACTCCCGATCTCCGCCCATTTGCCGCGCTACCCGCCGCCGTCAGCACCACGCCGTATCGCATAACGTATGCGCGGAGCTGAGTGGTTAGCATTTCGACTGAGACAAATTAAAAATTTTGAAAAACGTGTTCCTTACATTGTAAGAAATATTTTTTTGTTAAAAAACTTTTTTTCTAAAACCAATGGTTCAGCAGTGACAAGGAAATATACAATTAAACTGTTTGATCGCGCTAGAATTTTTTACTCCTGATAATTTTCGCTCAATTACACCTAATTCTCAATGTTCATGATTTTCTTTTTCAGATTTTTCTGAGTGATCTTTGTGGTGATAAGGGTGGGAGACAGCAATTTTGAAGCGTTTTTCCCGAAAAAATGTTTAAAAAACAATAAAAAAATACATAGTACATTTTGTTGAGTTCGTGCTTCAATAAGCTTTCATTTAACACCCTACATGATGTCCTTGAATTTTTTTCTATTTCCCAGTTTACCCCCTGAAATTAACCCCCAGAATCAAAATTTAACTTTTATACTTTACGTCTACAATTATTGGGCCACCACACTCTATCTCTGGGCTAAATTTCAAATTTTTACTTCTAATACTCGTAGTTTCAGAGAAAATCGCCTGTGCCAGGCGGACGGATGGACGGACGGACGGATACCGAAGTGATTCCATAATACCGTGGATTTTTTACAGCATTGTGTTTTAATTACTTGGTGGACCGTTTTTACATTAATAGCTATACCTAGTGTTTTGTTAGTGTTGTATAAGTAAAACCTAAACCTATTCTATTTTCTTTGGTAAAATATTTTTACAGGAAGTGTATCTTACAGCGACTTAACTCTGAAAGTAACACAAACATAAGTTGTCGATTTTAATAGTGCGGATAGTGACAAAAAAACGTGGAATCTTTGTGTTTAACTTTTGTTAATTTTAATTATTAGTCGAGTGGTGCTTTTTGCATTAATGGCTGTACTGTGTTGTTAGCGTGTTTCTTAAACTAGAATATTTTCAAAAGAATATTAAGGGAATTTTACTTTGAAGTTAAAAAGAAACATTATTCTTAGCGGACTTGTAGCACAGTAAAAATTATTGATAGCATTGGCTGTTCGTACTATGTTTTTCTTGCCAGTGTCGGGTACCATTGGTTAGAGAAAGTTTAGGGACCGACTACTAACTTATTTATTGTTGAGCGCCATTTATAAATATTTTTCTCCAATCTAAATGGATACCAGGATTTACCTGTTTCAGTGTTTTAATATATACAGTGAATTTCATAACACCCTGTATGTACATAATGTATGTAGGTGTTTAAATTAAGATATATCCTTTGAAAATTATATACAAAGTTCAATAATTAAAGTATATGTCACTTTGGTAAGTTCGAATATTAATCAGTTTATCGAAAACAGTGCTCTTTAATTAGACAGGTAAAGAAAAGTCTACTAAATACGCACTTTCTATATATTTTTAGGCATAATGAATAACATGAATTTATTCGTACATTACTCAGGTATTACATTGTTAAGGCTGTTGCTACGAACTTTTTTTTTTTCCTTCTTTTAGTGAAAGCTTTTGTTACATAACATATGCCCACAAACTCATTATAAAATTTTACATTTAAACATAAATATCTATTTTCCTCTTGAAATTTTCGTTTAAAACGAAAAATTCATGTGGGATTGTTTTTACTGCAAGCGTTTTTAAGGGCGTATTTTTAAAATAAGATTTGTTATTTGTTCTTTTATTCTAATAATGGGGGCTCTTTGTGCTGACTGAAAATCATTGTTGCGACATTTCGCACCCCCGCTAGAAAATAGTCACAACTCAAAAAACACTATTTCGAGAAACACTATTTCGAGAAAAACGTCTTTGAAGTATTTACCTCAATTTTCTCTAACTGTAGCACAATATTTAATATACGTTGTTTCGTTTTAAATTTAGGTATAATACATATTATGTTGCAATATAATAAATTTGCACACAAGATCTTTTTATGTGGACTTTTAGCAAAAAAAGTCAAAATGTCGGAAGATGTGACACTTTTTTAGAATAATTAGTAAACCTTTTTAAAATGAGACATATTATAGAATATAAAAAGAAAACACAAGAAATAAAATAGAAAACAAGTTGTATATTTATTCATTATTACAGGGCATTAAAGAAAGGCAAATAATATTTAGGAATATGGTTATGTTTTATTAAATCTAGAAAATCCTTCTTTTTGTTTTCTTTAATTTTAATTGGATTTTTGTTTCAATGTATTTGGAATAGGTCTTTTTTGCGGCACAACTCTACTTGCTTAAATTCTTCATCTTTATAGGATGTCTTATAATAAAGTGTGGTAGGATTTTCCTGGGTCAGTTTTAACACTTCTATTTCAGTAATCTTTATGGACTGAAATCCGGTAATACCAATGTCGTCAGTCAACAATTTGAGTGAATAAAAATCGAGGTAACAGAGTTAATTCACTCTGTAGGGCTCTCCCTTTCTTTTCGCTGTGCGTATGATTTGTGCGTACTGACTAGGTACGTACATAGGGCCAGAATGCAGACTTTTCTTTATCGCCTTTTCGATTGTGGAATGAACCCTTCATTTTGACTGTGCCCGCTTATCAAATATTTATGGGTGATTGAGACTATTTTGGGGTATTTGGCCAAGGCATAAATATACATAGAAATTAAAAATTTGTTTTTTTGTTGCCCACAACAATTATCTGAAAAGAAAACAAATTCTAGCTCATCAGCAGTATCACAAGTGCTTATCTTTTTTTCTATAAAATTAACTTCACATGAACCTATTTCATCGGCTCCTCTATTGCCGTGCCCTTCATGCCATAGGTAGCATTCTGTTGATCCCGTGTTCAGTTCAGACACAGTGAAGTTGTAGTTATTTAATTTTGACTTGTAATAGAAGACAGATACGGTTCCTCGCGCAGATCATAGACTGAAACAATATAATTAGGATTTGCTCTTTTCTTTTCGTCGCCTTTTTCTTTCCTCGATAATTCTTTTTCCTCCAGATGCAATAAATACTTATTTTTTAATAGTTCCTTTTCTTCTCCTGTAACATTTTCATAACTATCGCACAGCTCACACCGATCTTTTTTAGGTATAAAGAAACTAATATTGTATTCTATATTAAAAATTTTCGAAAACATAACTAAATGTGCGTATGGAAACAATAAAAATAAATCATTATAATCTCAAAATAATACTTACTTGTTCAAAAAAACTGTCACAATCCGAAATGGTACGTTTTTGTAGTCAACTAAATACAATGTGTGAAATCCAACTAAGCGAAAAACAGGATCAACTCAAAATGTATCAGTCGTTTGTTGCACACGATATTAGTTTTATGTGAAAAATTTCCAAAAAAAAGTCACAACATAAAATGAAATAGTATTTCACTTAGGATTTATTACTAAATTTCACAAATGCCATACACAAAAACGGTCATAATACCAAATATGACTCTTTTCTCGAAGAAACTTTAATAACTGCTACGTGCTTCCTCGTATAAAGACAAATATGACACTGTTTTTGAATGGATCGCCAACTAACACTCACAACCCCCCATCGTATCCTCGGTTTGACGTACCGGCGGGGCTTGCGAGCTTCATTGACTCGGAGGGCTAGGCCAGCTAGGTTCAACCATGCTGGGAAGGTCTCTGAGGTTAGAAGCCAGACTAAGAAGGATACAACTGCACAGTGGTGCCCACACTACAACACTACACATTTAACACCCGCTCACTGCCTGTCCTGCTGCGGTAGCCCTGCGCGGAGCGGCGGGGTACAGCGGTGAGCACACTACAACACCTACACTTCACCTACATCTAACACATGCGGCTTAATCCCACGGTGTGACGCGACCCGTGCCAAAGGGACGAATGGCGCCTGAGCCGTAATCAGGCGTTTGAAACGGAGCCTCCGGGACACCAGGCGACATCCCGGAGTAAGCAGCCTTACACCGGCAAGGGGGCGCTGCCGGTGCGGACCACCCTTTCCCCCAGACTCGTGGGAACAAGAATGGACAGGAGTAGAAAAGAAAAATTACATTCAAAGTG
Organism: Philopedon plagiatum; assembly: GCA_963971165.1. Classification (NCBI taxonomy): domain Eukaryota; kingdom Metazoa; phylum Arthropoda; class Insecta; order Coleoptera; family Curculionidae; genus Philopedon; species Philopedon plagiatum. The sequence continues at coordinate 41,426,354 of OZ020190.1, read as the reverse complement.
AGGGTCGTGCAGGTTAACCTTCACCACAGCAGGGCAGCCTCGGCTGTCCTGTGTAGGGTGATGGAGAACTGCGACATCGCCCTCATTCAAGAACCTTGGGTCAACCAAGGTAAAATAAAAGGTCTCTCGGGAGTAGGTGGTGAATTGGTTTACAATAGAACCACCGACCGACCGAGAACCTGCATTTTAATTAAAAAGAATATAAGGATGCTGCCACTGGCTAAGTTCTGTCTCAGGGATCTCGTGGCAGTAAGACTAGCAACCACGGAGGGAGGTGGGCCGAAGAATATCACTATTGGATCGGCTTATTTCCCATACGATGACCCGGAAGCGCCACCACCCAGCGCTGTGGAGGACCTGGTGAGAGACTGCGGAGGAAGTGGATCGCAGCTGATCATCGGGTGTGATGCAAACGCACACCACAGCATCTGGGGCAGCACTAACACCAATCAAAGAGGTGAACACATCTTTCAATTCCTAATGGCAAATAACTTAGACATTATGAATAGAGGTAATAATCCGACTTTTGTAACGGGGCAAAGGCAGGAGGTTTTAGATATAACTATATCAACGGCTTACGTCGGCAATTATATTAAAAACTGGCATGTGTCTGAGGAAGAGAGTTGCTCGGACCACAGACATATACGGTTCGAAATAACGTGTATAAAACGGGAATCTAACTCTTATCGCGACCCTCGCAGAACGAACTGGGGTAACTATCGGGTAGACCTAGAACGTAACCTGGAGGGGCTTAAAGAGGTAATAAATAACGTGACGGACCTCGAACTGGTAGCGGATCAATTGACGGACGCGGCCATTTCGGCATTCGAAGCAAATTGTCCTCAAACTACATCAAATTCCTCCCGGAAGGTCCCCTGGTGGGGACCAGACCTGGAGGCCAAAAGAGGACAAGTAAGAAAGAACTGGAATCAGGCAAAACGATCAGGCAACTGGGAAGCGTATAGGGCTACCCTTACTGAATACAACATAGCGCTGAGAAAGGCCAAGAGAGCATCCTGGAGAAGGCACTGCGAGGCTATTGAAAGCACTCCAGAATGTGCCAGACTCGCAAAGATACTGTCAAAGGACACTCAGCCTGCAATCAACTCTCTTGTCACTGAGAATGGAGAGCAAACATTAACGGGGAAGGAAACAATGACCGAACTGTTTCGGGTTCACTTCCCTGGGTCCAAAATCATAAAGGAAACACCTGAAGCCTGGAGATTTGGAGGACCTAATGAAGCTCCTAACAGAGCTCATAGGGACAACTGGCAGGCTGCTAAGAAGGTGATATCCCCTGAAAAAATAAAATGGGCTATAAACTCATTTGAACCCTACAAATCTCCGGGTCCAGACGGAGTTTGTCCAGCGTTGCTACAGCAGGGATCAGACCTGCTTGTCAGCAAGCTTTGTCACATACTAAGGGCCAGTCTGGCCCTAGGTCACATACCGAGGATCTGGAGACTGACCAAAGTGGTATTCATACCGAAACATGGACGTCCCAACTACTCGGTCGCCAAGGCATTCAGACCCATCAGTCTAATGTCCTTTGTTGTAAAAACACTAGAAAAACTGTTAGATAGGCATATAAGGGATGCTATAATGGGGGACGGACCATTTCATCAAGACCAGCATGCCTACAGAACAGGAAGGTCGACCGAATCAGCACTCCACCAGCTAGTTAGCAGAGTGGAGAACGCGATAGGTAACGGAGAAGTGCTTCTCGGAGCATTTCTGGACATTGAAGGAGCGTTTGACAACACATCCTTCACATCTATATCCAGAGCAATCAGGGGCATCGGGCTAGATGAGACCTGCTGCAGATGGGTAGAAAGCATGCTTAAAAGCCGGGTAATTTATACAGATCTACTCGGTGAAACTTTGGCAGCCCGGGTGGCAGGGGGATGCCCTCAGGGGGGGGTTCTTTCTCCCCTCCTCTGGAACCTGGTAATGGACGGGCTTCTAAAAGAACTAAGCCAAAGGGGTTATTCGATCCTGGGCTACGCAGACGACCTGGTCATAACGACTCAAGGAAAATTCAACACAACCGTGAGGGACTGCATGAGGAGCGCCCTCGCCGTAGTGGAAAAATGGGTAGGACAGGAAGGACTTAATGTAAGCCCAAACAAGACTGTCATCGTCCCGTTCACTAACCGCAGGAAAAAGGAGGGGCTCGGTCCTCTAACCCTGCGAGGAGTCACAATTCCACTGCAGGAAGAGGTAAAGTATTTGGGGGTAACACTGGACTCAAAACTTACCTGGAACAAGCATGTGGATAAAACCATACGAAAAGCGGAAATCACCCTTGCGGTGGTCAGACGAACGTATGGGAAAACATGGGGTCTCTCACCAAAGATGGTGCACTGGCTGTACACCAGAGTGGTGAAACCCGCAATAACTTATGCAGCCTTGGTCTGGGGGACCAAAGCAACGCAGAAAACAATAATGCTCAGGCTCAGCAGTCTGCAAAGACTAGCCTGTCTGGGCATTACAGGGGCAATGAGATCGACCCCTACCTCAGCGATGGAGAATCTCCTAGACCTTCCTCCCTTGCACCTGGTCATCCAGGGAGAGGCGAGGATGGGTCTCTATCGACTGCAAAACACTCTGCCCTCTTCATTACGGAAAAGGGCGGGACATGAACTCATAAGAGAGAAGATTGGAGGGCCCGATTTAGAAATGAGATCGGACTACATGACTCCAAAATTCCAATACAACATCCCCTACGAGGTAGTAATAGCGGATCGCAGGGAATGGACTTCGACAAACCCAGAGTTTCCTCCGGGGGCAATCATATGGTACACCGACGGATCAAAAACCGAAGCGGGAACCGGAGCAGGAGTACATGGGGTCGGACCAAGGAGGGACATGTCCTTTTCCTTGGGGAAGTACCCCACGGTATTCCAAGCAGAAACCTACGCCATCTTACAATGTGCGCTGGAAAACAATAGGAGGGCTTATTCAAATAAGCGGATCTATATCTGTTCAGACAGTCAGGCCGCTTTGAGGGCACTCTCATGCCACAGAGTCACTTCGGGACTGGTATGGGAGTGCATAAACGATCTTGGCGCGCTAGCTGCCAGAAACTCAGTGAAGCTCATGTGGGTACCGGGACACAAGGGCATCACTGGTAACGAAAAAGCCGACGAACTTGCTAGACAGGGATCGGCTACACCATACATTGGCCCAGAACCATCTCTCGGGGTGCCAAAGTGCACGGCACGAGAGGCGGTAAACAGATGGATCAAACAACAACACAAAGTCCACTGGAACGGAGTACAGGGACTGAACCACAGCAAGGCCGCTATAGGAAATCCCAATCCTAGACTCACCAGGCAACTGCTAAATCTGAGCAGGATCCAGTTGAGGACAATCGTAGGGGTACTAACAGGACACATGGCTGTAAAGGACCTTCTCAACAAAATGAAACTGTACCAGGGAGACCTTAGCTGCAGACTATGCGGTAGGGACAGGGAAACAGTTCAGCACATTATATATAATTGCGAGTCACTAGATCGCAAGCGCCACCAACTGTTCGGGCAACCAAAGTTAGAACCGGAGGAATTGATCACCCGCTCCCTTGTGGACCTGTACAGGCTTGTGCAGGAAACTGGGATAACAGAGTGGGTGTAACAAAAGCTATTGGGTAGGCACAATAGGCCTCTAGTGGCCGCAGTGCTTCCGGTCTCGGACGGAGCCCAAGGAGAAAAAAAAAAAAAAAAAAAAAAAAACACTCACAAAATAAAAGTGTCACTTCCGCCATCTAGTGACTAGTAATTGAAACTAAGAAATGACCCTTTTGTGGAAGAAAGAACCAGTCATTTGAAAGCTTGCTGCGTGTTTAACTCGTAAATAGTATTTTTTGAGTTGTGACTCTCTTTTAGCGGGGGTGCGATTTCTCAAATCCTTTTTTTCTGTGAGGCTGGCCAATAAAAACATTTTGCTCACGTATGTTCTTCAGTTTTAATCGAACGTATTAATGTATCACTCAAATGACTTAAAAATATACTTTCTATTTCAAAAGACTTGAAATTTAAGGGGCAGGAATAACCCTTGCAAGTTATTTTACTGACCTCTTATCGGCACCCTCTTGGACCTCTTGAATTTCTGCCCTTGTCAGGTTATAAATTTAAAGTGAATTTTTATGCTGGCCAAAAGGGGTTTTAGGGTATAGCAAAACCCTTCATTTATTGTAAAGTGTTTCTTTAAATTTAGAACTGCTTTTATGGGAAAAACTAAATATTCGTCGTAATTTCTTTCTCGACAAAAGGTATATGAATTTTTAATTTCAATTAATTATTACAATGGTGTCTAGAAGATTATAAACAACGATAAAAGCTTTTAAACAAATTAGTACACAATAATAGCAAACGATAGTAATTGTTTTAATGTTTTATTATTAATATGTAACCCAGGTTATACAGTGCCTTTATTTCGAAGCCGACCCTCAATAATACTTTGACATTTAAAATAAATTCGGTTTGAACAAAAACTACGTCAATTTAGATATTCGAAGTAGAAGATTAAATCTAATACATATTTAATTTTACATTTCACCTCCAAGTACTCCTGTGAAATTTTAAACGACACCACCGCTCGTGTAATATGTACTTTCTAAGGCCATAAAATCCTGTTTAAACGACGTTCAAAAAATTAAATTCGGGTGGGTTGATGAGTCAGTGCGAGGGCGCAACAGACGTAGCGGTATATACCTACGCATAAGCGTCGCGCGCTATGAACAAATGCTCATAACTTTCGATCAGTTAAAGATCTTTGAAGAAAACAAAATAGCATGTATAAATAATCGTCAAGACAATCAATTAATCATATTTTAAAAGTATTTCGAATGTTTGGGTTTCCGGTATTCTTGTTTAAGTGTGAAAAATGAACAACCACGTTAAAAAAATCTTTTATTAGTGTTCAAAATGTGCCTTAAAATTACATTATGGGTTAGTTATATAGCCTATTAACTTTGTTAAAGACGTTAATAAATTTTTCTGCATTAACTAAATTCTCGGGTAATTCTATTTCTAAACTCCTCAATATTCTTGGGCGGTGTTATGTAAACTACCGTTTTACTCTATAGAAAGAAATCAAGAGTTTTCGCCGGCTTTTCTAGAGCATTTTTCTTACTGATCGATTTTCTGGAAAATCTGATCCAACCATTCTCGTACATGTAGTGTATAACGTAAACTGATTAGGGTTGTCACATAACATATTTGTCAACTTCGCATCGCCTCGGCACTCATCCTCGCTTGTCATCCTTAGATATTGCCGCAGGCAGAAGAGATAGGTGTTCCCAGAGAGCTGCTGGTATAAGAAGAAAAGTTATATAACCAGGCTGGCTGAATGTCGCCATGGAAACTTAGAAGAGAGAGATCGCCTCGGCATTTTTGCGCTCACCTATCAGCAACGGATCACCTCATCTGATGTACATGCGTAACAGAAAATATAGAGTGTAGGCGATGCCGCGTTAATAAGTGAGCGACAACCTTTTTTTTATCTTATGACAGCCCACGAAAACCGAAGCCTAAGTACTATGTACCGTGGGTGTACAGTGTACAGGAAAATCCGACTCATACATCCCGAGCTGGATACATCCGTAGAGATATCACCAGCCCTTTAAGAGGATATGTGGGTTGGCGCCACCTCGGCCGAGGAAGAATTCCTCTACCACCATCTTCCTGACATAACGTCCGCGTTAAAGTTCGAAAATAAGCTGTATTATTGTCTAGTCAGTATTTTAAGCACTTATTTAGGTAAATTTTCAAAAATTTGACATATTAAAAATAAATTGTTCCCGACTACCTATATCTTATAATTTTTGTCTAGAACTCACTAAAGGATTAACCGAATTCACTTTATTAAACATGATCAGATTAGGAGGGCAATCGAGAGTTAGCGAGTACTTCTCTATACGTATTAGAGGAGGCAAGTTAGATCTGGAGAGTCGAAATAAGCAAAAAAATGATGTAATGAATGAAACCAATTGGAATGGCTCCCTAAAGGTGTACAGATGAACGTATGAAAATCTTTATAAAAATATTTTGTGAGTAATTTTTTTAATAACATTATTGCAAAAAAGTCGTTTTTTTTCATGTCTTTTTTCGGTTTTTCCGTCATATCTCTGTTATTTATTTAAATAGCGGAACGCCGTTGAAACGGTGAGAAAATTTTACATAATTTTGCTACTAAGCACTTTTTTCTACAACCAATAGATTCGTCAGTATTTAATAAATAAAAAAACAGCTCAAAAAGTAGGCGCGCGAGCGCGCAACAGACGCAGCGGTATATACGCATAAGCGTCGCGCACTATAAGCAAATGCCATAACTTTTGATCAATTAAAGATATTTGGAGAAAACAAAATAGCAAGTTATAGAGAATCACCAAGACAATCAATTAATCATATTTTAAAAGTATTTCGAATGTTTGGGTTTCCGGAATTCTTGTTGAAGTGTGAAATATGAAAAACCACGATTTTTTGGAAAAAACGAAATTTATGAAAATATATGCCAAAATTATCATAGTTATGGTTAAATGTCAATAGACGACATATTTATCTACAACTTTACCAAGTTTCAGATGATTATCTTCTTTCATTATCTTTTTATAAAAAAAATTCTTTATAGCGATATTTTTATCTTTTTCCAGATAACTTCAACTTTATGTCAGTAAAACACATTGAAAAATTAAAGTTTTTGTAAAACCAGCTAAATATAGGTACACGAAAAGATTTATCGACCGATTTGAGGGAATTATCCTTAGATTTGCAGAATTGTACAGATAAAACTGCTGGTTTAGGTCATCATGTAAAATATCAAAATTTGGCCGATAAATCTATTGCACATAATTTGGAGCGACAATTTGGTCACTGTGCATAAATACCACGATTAAACAGAAGATAAATGTGTCGAGAATTATATGACGATATTTTGTAAAGCGTTAAGCGTTCCGAGACAATATACAAAAACTTACAGATACCAAATGCCACCCAATCAAAACTGATACAAGATCGAATATTGACGAATTTGATTCACTTGAAATTATTTGGGCGGCAAAATTGCGTAAGCTGGATAAACATCAGAAGATATTGGCTGAAGATCTTATCAATCAAGTTCTAAAGAGAGCTTACTTTAAAGAGCTTACTCGAGCTATTCAAATTACAAATGAGTCTTTTGGACCTATAAATCCATCTCCAGCGCGTGGAATAACTGATGCTTCAAGATTTTCAGAAAATCTCCCTTCAACTATTGAAAATTCGATATACCACCGAATAATGAAAACATGAATATGTTACCAAATACTATAAGTAATGACGATGATGTTGCAGGTTATTATGCAAATTTTAGCAAACGATTCACACAACTGTAAACTTTCTTTTTGTTAAACTACTTTAATAATAAATACGTGGGTATAATTTGTTTGATGTCGAATTATAAATTTCTTACCTTTATATACTCTGTCGCCAATACTCCGTACATTACCCACATGTTTCTGGGATCATAGGTATATCCAAGGGTTTCTCTGCAATTCCTATCGAGAATCGTAAGCAAATGTTTTAATACCGACAACAGGCCAGAAACCTTAATGTAGCAATAAGACGCTCTTCTGCTGAAATTGTTTTTCGCATTAAAGTGTCCTTTTTTGTTAACTTATCCTTTACTAACGACAGTAAATGCTTAAAAGTATTTTCATCCATGCGTAAGTAGTTTTTAAAATCCTCGGGTTCATCCTCTTGCAGCTGTTTTAGAAGCGTCATGTGGTGTAATTCTTTTCTCATTAACCATGTTTTAATCCACTTTGTACGATTTTTATTTCTTGTACGCCGTTTTATAATAATTGTATAACCCATCACTCCAAGTAATAAAACACCTTTAAAGTTGTTTTCGTTCATGTTGTCTTAGAGCACTAAAAGAAAATACCCAAGTCTACCAAATAAATTGTTCAGAGTTTTTGATGTACCGAAAGATTAACGAGCAGAGAAAAATCTTACCTAAATTTAAAGATAAATCATTGCAAAAGACACATACGTAACGAATAAACAGTCAGATAAATTTTGTATAATAATTATATGATCAAACGAACTTACCTGTGATGTTCGATCATAATTTTAGTAGACTTCCAGTCCGAAGATATTAATTAGAATTACCATGTAGTAGTCCTCTGGGTACTCAATAACGCCACTATATATTTAAAGAAGTCCGGGCCTGTACACCCATCATCTGCCTGAATCGGGAATTGCGTCTTCATTTTCTTTAAAGGTTAGGATAATCTTCGCAATTTGGGAGCAAAAATATATTTTGGGTGAGGTGGGAAATTAATATCTTGGGACTGGAAGTCTACTAAAATTATGATCGAACATCACAGGTACGTTCGTTTGATCATATAATTTTAGCACGACTTCCAGTCCTCGATATTAATTAGAATTACCATGTAGATGTTTAAAGACATTGCGAAGATTTTAAGATATCAAGAATTAAAGTCTAAGACTTGATTATATTTTAAGCTTTTATTTAAAAAATGCTTAAGAGTACGTCATCATCATATAAAAGAAAAAACAGTTAAATTACAATAAATCTTAGTTATTTAAAATAGAATCTGCGAATTGTGATAATTCGTTAATGATTGGCCTATTATAATAAGTTTTAAATACCGAAGAGGTATTTGACCAACCCGCGGTCTTACGAATTACGTCTAAAGATACTCCACTCTGAAAAGCTTTAGATGTCGATGCATGCCTCGTTGAATGGACGGAAAACTTCTTATCGACACCAGCTTTTCTTAAAATTTGTTTAATCCATCGGCTGATAGTGTCTTTAGATGCCCGTAAATGAGGGGATCTAGTTGTTAAAAATAAGTATTTTTCTTCGCCTCGTATATCATTAGTTTTATCTAAATAAGATTCTAAAGTTAAAGCTGGGCACAAGCCAGGATTATCTTTATAAAAAGGAATATTTAAGAAAGGTTGCATTTTATTGTGTCCTGAAGTTTTTACCTTATCTGAAATGAATATTTGATAACCACTGGAATCTTTAACCATCTTGTCAATATTTATTAGAAAAAGTGTTTGCACCCTTTGGCCAGTTATAAGAATTAACAGGGTTGATAATTTTAAGGACAAATCTTTAAGAGATAATTCCTGAAGAGGGTACATTTTTTCTAAATATTGCTTAACTGGTTGAGTATTCCATGTCATATTATATTTCGGTAGAGTTGGTCTTAAATTATATATACCTCTGAGAAACCGCTTTATTCTGACATCCTCGGCTATATTATCCTGCAAGATTAATGATAGAGCCGAACGATGGCTATTGAAAGTACCATACTTATGAGATTTAGTATCAAAGATATGTTGTAGGAAGTCGATGACTTCAGTAACACCTGACTCAAAAACTGGATATTTATGTTCGCTACAAAAATGCCACCAAAGTTTAAAAGTATTATTATACTGGGCTAAAGTACTTTCCGAAATATAATTCAGCATTGTGGTTACAGCATTTTCCGGAACCTTTTTTAATTTTTAATCGGAACGCCTGGCACACAAGACTGCGGCTACCAGGGAAAGGCTGTTCCACATTGCATGTCGTCTCCTGCTAAAAGGACAAACAAGTAAATTAGGTTTTGGTTTAAAAGGTATATGATTACCTATTTTGTATTTTAAAAATAAAGGAAACCAAGGTTGTGCTGGCCACCAAGGAACAACAATTATTCCCTTTGCTTTATCTTGGATGATTTTTTGAATTGTTCTTAGAATTAAACTAAACGGTGGAAAGGCATAAAAATCTAGGTTATGCCAATCAATTGTGAATGCGTCTACAGCTATGGAATTGGGATCAGGGTGCCAAGACACAAAACATTTACACTTATAGTTGTGACTATAGATGCAAATAAATCAATTTTCGGGTCCCAAAATCTATTTGTAATTTTGGAAAAAGCCTCAGATGACAAAGACCACTCAGTTTCACTCAACAATCGTCGAAACTCCTGATCTGCTTCCGTGTTGTCTCGTGTGTTAATGTAGGAAGCTACTAAAAATATATTTCCGGTCTCACACCATTGCCAAATATTCCTTGATAACATATTTAAATTTAAATGTTGAATACTGTCCATTCTATTGACATAGGCAATAGGGAATATGCATGTAATCCAAAAAATCCTGAAATATTTTTTTTGTATTCTCTACATAAATTAAATGTTTATGGCAGTTGCTGTTATCTCTTTATTTTGGGTTTTATTAACAAAAAACAAGGTTTTATTTTGAAAATTTTCCTGCAAAATCCAACATCTCGTAAAACGGACTTCTTTTGTTTGTGACGTCACTTTTTTTATTACGTCAACGTTTTATAATGGCTAGTCACGGCTAGTGTAATGTAAATTTCAGTGTAAATCCATTTTCTTGAGTTTTTCCCAAAGACTAGAATATTTAGTCGATAGAAAACCTTTTGTTTTATTAAACAGACTGGTTATAAATGACCAAAACGGCATTTGTGCAAAGAAAATCGGAAAATTGGCTGGAAGTTAGTGCTGGTGGATTTGCCTTTACAATTTAGTTAAAAACACTTATTGTTTATTATACTATAAAAATAAATGTACAGCAACATATGGTTACTTGAATTTAGCGATACTAACCTTTACAGATACCTCTTAATGTAAAATTTTTGATTAAATTTGCAGTAGGTACTTTCTTCGACATCGGTTTTTTGGGCACATGAAAAAGGAGGTTTGCAGTGCACACACAGTGATACTTTTGCACATTGGCATACTACAATATTTGTAGTTTATATTTTTAATACATTTTAACGTTTAATAAAAAGAATTATACACAAATAGCACTGTAATAAAAACACAACCGCTACCAGCATAAACAACTAAATCAGCTGGGAAACTAATGCCGGTCTCCATATAACTCTGTACTGTAGCTGTCAGCTGTCTTCTTGTCTTAGTCCGAGAGTCGGTAATCATCTTGTGTTTCCTCTCCCAGAAAAATGTTCTATAATTATTTTAAAAAAATCACCTTTTTGACTTTAGGTCTTGTCGACTGACATTTTTCTATTCCTAAGCATATAACTTTACAATATTAACAATCAGTTTGGTAAATCAATTGATAGAGGATAGAGGTACAATCATTCGAGAAAATACTGACTTGCTTTCGGACTATCACAGAAATTCTTGATTTTCTAGACGTTTGTAGGTAGGCAGCCCTCGGTTCAGCTTTACGTTAACATGTAGATTGCCACTTATCCTTGTGACGTAACTTTTTTGAGCCGGCAAATGGCTCCTTTTGAAATTGTAATAAATTATACCGAAAAGTAAAATTTTTTTTTAGCTAAATTAACGCAGTAATTTTCCTCAAAATAGCTGTTTTGGGGTTGTAATGACCTCCTTAAACGATTTATGCAATAAAAAAAAATGTGCATATTCCTTATAGCAGTTGTATTGTCGGATCTAATTAAAATGTTACAATTGGGCAACCTTCTGGCGAAACATTTTACTCCTAAATAAATGGCTTTAAGTTCAAGGTAGTTAATATGACTAGACTTTTCTGCGTCTGTCCACCAACCATTCGTTTTTTGGTCATTGGTACAAGCACACCAACCTGTTAAACTGGCATCGGTATAAATCTCGATGGTAAAAGTATCTCGTTTTAAGTTATTATAAGACGATAAAATATGCGATTTCCACCAGTTTAAATCGGAATTAACGCTATCAGAGATTAAAATTTTTACATCAAAATTCATATTGTTAATTTTACGCTTTAGGTATTTTTCTCTCTCCAATGATTTGGTATATAGCCAACCGAATTTTACTGCAGGGCAAGCCGAAATTAACAATCCTATAAGACCTGTCCATTCCTTAATTGTGCATTTTCGGTTGTTTAAGAATCTGTTAACACATGTTTGAATATTTTGTTTTTATTTTCTGGCAAAGAAATTATCATATCCTTAGAGTTAAAAAGAAAACCTAGAAAATTTTGAATTTTTGAAGGTCTGAGTACGCTTTTCGCAATGTTAATCTCAAAACCCAAAGATTTGAGCAAACTAATAACATATTTAATATTCTTTAAACAAGTTTCAAAGGAAGAACCAAGGATCAAAAAATCATCCAAATAGGTTACACAAACAATTCCTTCACTGCGAAGTTTAACTAAAATTGGTTTAACAATCTTTGTGAATACGTAAGGCGCGCAAGACAAACCAAATGGTAAACAGGAAAATTCGTAAAGGTTTCCATTCCATTTAAATCGTAAAAATTTTTTGTGGCTAGAATCTATGGGAATAAGAAAATAAGCGTTTTTTAGATCTATAGTACACATATAGTTATCGCTTTGGACCATTCTCGACACCACACCACACCACACCACACACATGGTCTTCCATCTTAAAATGAGAAACATTAATGTAATTATTTAATCTTTTTAAATTAAGTATAAAACGGTTTTCTCCATTTGGTTTGCTTACTAAAAAATAACTGGATAAATATTGGCCTGGTGAGTCAGCGCAGAGATTAACTGCACCAATCTGTAAGAGGTCATTTATAGCTTCTTGTATGTTACTATCTCTATCCCTCCGATGTAAGCCTGCAGGCAAGACTCCCTGTATTGGGATATCAGAAAAAGGGATTTTAAAACCCTCAATCCAGGACAACACAACCTTATTGGACGTTAGGCACTTCCAATTTGAAATACAATATTTTAGTCCTCCTGCGAACCTAACAGTACTTACCATTATTTCTTGTTCCGTCGAAAGCTGCTGTACTGACAAGGGTTTTTCGAGGGACGGTGTTGCCCTTTTATAGTTTTCGCCTCCCTCCATTGGCAAAACGGGCGTTGGCGGTTTTCCGAATATGCGCTTCTCCCCCCCCCCCCCCCCCCCACCCCCCGCTTTTTCCGCCTGAGCAGTGCTATAATTTTTATTTTTTGGATTGGATGTAGAAGCTGATGAGAACAAATTTTTTCCCATCCTCTCTAAAACTTTTGCCTCTTTAAACTTTTCACCCAAATCCAAACCGAACAAATATTTTTCTGGACAGGTAGTTTCTGCTATTTCTTTAAATTGCTTATTATGGGCCTGAATAATTGCAGTGAGCCTTATTTGCGAAATTTTGGAAAATAAGCTGGCTTGTAAACGACCCGAGTCCCACAATGGACCTAGCAATTTATTTTTTAAATCATCAGAAATTGATTCCTTCTCAGTAAGTAAAAAATTTAAAGTAGTGCCTAAAGCAGTTAGACTGTGGCCAAGTCGGTTTTGTAATCCAACATAACCAGCATCTCTAGATTTATGATATGAGGAGATATGAGGCAGAATTTCGGGGTTTATTTCGGGTGGATTTAACGTTAATAAATTTTGGGGAATTTTCTATTGTTCGTATAAATTCTTTCGATCATCATCTGAAATATTGTGTGCTAAAATGTGAGACCATCTAGAACACAAAGATGAATGTAAGGCCAAATTAACTTTATTTTTTGTTTGTGGATCCTCGCCTAAAATTTTTAGGACGTCCTCGTTTAACTCTGTATCGTTATTTATTATTAAAGGAGGTGTATCACGATTGTGTGGGCTGTCTGAGCGACAAGGTGTTCTAACACACAGGCTAGACCCTTCATCCATATCTTTTGTATTTACCACATTTTTACCACATTTTGGTGCGGAAAGTCCGCAACACTCTGGCTACGTCCTTTCTCATTTATACCAGACGGCATCGACAGATTCAAGTGCTGCTGCCGCGATGAGCCCGATACTGATTCCTTGTTCCAAGCGTTGACTGAGGGAGGCCATCTCGACGCGCTACGCCCGTGGCTACGGCTCGGCGACCGATTGACATTCCTTTCCCTTCTGTCTCTTTCTCGAGCGCGAGTAGTGCGAGAACGACGGCGAAGGTGAGAGCTAGGTTGTTGAGCACGACTAGTGCGAGAACGACTGCGACGGTGAGATCTATGTTGTTGTGTCGTCGTAGTACTGGCTGATGACCTCGAACGAGATCGGGAACGAAACGAATCAGGTCTCTGTGTATCTCTCTCTCTGCTGAGAGTGTCTTCCAGCGCTTTTATTCGTTTTAAAAGATCTTTTTTGGAAAAACTAGGAGAACCTGAACGTTTCTTTCCTTTCCCCATGCTAAAAATAATGATTGATATAAAAGGAAGTTTACTTACATAAGATCACGTACCTTTCTTCCAATAACAACACAAATTACAAATTTAGATCTTCGGTCAACTATTCTGGCTAGGCGAAACGCGTGGCGTTCTTAGCGAGCACTAAAGGAATAATGAAGACGCAATACCCGGTTCAGGCAGATGATGGGTGTACAGGCCCGGACTTCTTTAAATATATAGTGGCGTTATTGAGTGTTCTATATGTGTGAAAGAACTGCCTACTCTTGTTTATTTTGTTTATCACTTTTTTGGGTGACTTGTTTATAGATATATCTTTTTTTGGTAAAAGGCAGTATATTCGAGAGTACAAAGCGATGTACACGTTTCGGTGTCATATGGATAAATAAAATAATAGTTATTTTAAATACCGTGTATTATTTCATATTAAGTAATACATAACAGTGGCGACTGTTATGTATTACTTAATATGAAATAATACACGGTATTTAAAATAACTATTATTTTATTTATCCATATGACACCGAAACGTGTACATCGCTTTGTACTCTCGAATATACTGCCTTTTACCAAAAAAAGATATATCTATAAACAAGTCACCCAAAAAAGTGATAAACAAAATAAACAAGAGTAGGCACTTCTTTCACACATATAGAACATCCTCCCCTTTAACCATGCAATATTGAGACAAATGTAAGACCAATGCATATTCAATTGTTAGTTGAAAAGATACCGATTAATTTCGAAATTGATTCAGGTTTTGCGCATGGGGCAATTTCAGAAAAGCTATACTCGAAATATTTTAAAAATCGAAAATTATATAGTAATGATTTGTCTCTGCAGGATTATATAGGAGTTTCATTTCAACCGTTAGGATTTTTAGAATTGAGTATTTGTTACGAACAACAACACTATAAATTAAAAACATATGTAATTCAAAATGGCGGCCCTCCTCTAATTGGGCGCAATGGGCTAAAAATGTTAAATTTTGGAATTTGTAAGATAGATAAAGTAAATACCATTGTGCATGTGGATTCTTCTGCCAGATTAGAAAAACTGCTTCAAAGTTATAGGGAAATATTTGATGGTGCTTTGGGAACATTTAACAAGTTTAAGGTTTCCCTAAAATTAAAAGAAAAAGCGCAACCGCGTTTCATTAAAGCTAGACCGGTTCCGATCGCCTTAAAACCGATGATAGAAAACGAAATAGATCGATTAGTAAAAAATAAAGTTTTGATTCCGGAAGAGTTTTCAAGGTGGGCGACACCCATCGTCCCGATTCTAAAGAAGAATGGTGGTTTGAGAATTTGTGGCGATTTTAAAATCACCTTAAATCCTCAGCTAGAGGTCCAACAGTACCCTCTTCCTAGAGTAGAGTATTTATTTAGCCAGTTAGAAGGAGGACAAAAATTCTCCAAAATTGATTTATCGGAAGCTTACCAACAGGTTTTGTTAAATAAAGAGTCAACAGAATTAGTGACTATTTCAACCCACAAGGGTTTGTTTTCATATCAAAGACTTCCTTTCGGCATCCATTGTGCTCCTGCAATATTTCAAAGCATTATTGATCAATTATTTAATAACATTCCGGGAGTAGTTGCATTTTTAGACGATATTTTAGTCACAGGCAAAAATGCCCATGAGCATTTAGATAGGCTTGAAATGGTGTTTAAAAAGTTAAAGGGCTGTGGTTTAAGAGTTCGTAAAGAGAAATGCACTTTCTTTCAAGATTCTGTCACATACATGGGACACAGAATTGATCAGCTTGGTTTGCACAAAACGGAAGAGCGTATTGAGGCAATTAATAAAGTAAAGGAGCCTACTAATGTGGCAGAACTAAAATTTTATCTGGGCATGGTAAATTATTACTGTAAATTCATTCCAAATGCCTCGACAGTTCTGCAACCATTGTATAACTTATTGAAAAATAACGTACGTTGGTGTTGGTCAAAGCATTGCCAAGAAAGTCTTGTACGAGTTAAGGAGATATTAAAGTCTCCTTTAGTCCTTACACACTTTGGCCCGACAAAGCCTATTGAACTGATGGTGGATGCGTCAAGTGTGGGGATCGGTGCCATAATTAGTCACTGCTACAAGGACGGTTCCAAGAGACCAATAGCCTTTGCGTCCGGTTTGCTTCTTTCTAATGAGTTGTCTTATTCACAAATTGAAAAGGAAGCCGCTGCCATCATTTTCGGGGTTCGTAAGTTTTTTCAATATTTATATGGTTTAAGATTTGTGCTCTGTACAGACCATAAACCTTTATTGGCCATATTTGGAGACAAAAAGGGATTACCAATATATGCCGCAAATCGCCTACAACGTTGGGCATACATTCTGTCTGCCTTTAATTACGAAATTAAATATGTTACCTCAAAAGGTAATTATGCTGATTTTTTATCGCGTTTAACTGGCCAGACTAGTGATAAATTTCATTGCAAGTCTTTTCTGTTGGGAGACGAAACCCAAGATAGAATATCATATATGAATTACATTGAAAATGCTTCTTTTCCGTTGTACTTTCAGATTATAAAAAGAAAAACTTCTCGAGATCCAACTCTTAGTAAAGTTTTATTTTTTGTCCGCCAGGGATGGCCTCAAAAGTGTCCCTCGGCGGACATACAGCCATATTTCATAAGAAGAAATGAAATTTCGGTAGAACAAGGATGTCTTCTTTGGGGGCATCGTTTAATTGTTCCGCCCAATTTTCGAGATAGCATCTTACGAGAACTGCATTCCGCTCACATGGGTGCAATAAAAATGAAAGCCTTTGCGCGTTCTTACTTCTGGTGGCCTAGTTTGGACGATGCAATTGAGAAAATTGCCCAAAACTGCACATCTTGCGTAATGTTTGCAGCAAATCTTCCTAAACCTTCTTTAATTTTATGGGATTACCCTAATAAAATTTGGACACGTTTGCATGCAGATTTTTTTGGTCCATGTCTTAACAAATATTTTTTAGTAATAGAAGACGCAACCTCAAAGTGGTTGGAATGTTTTCAAGTAAATAACTTAAATTCTCAAACCGTTATAACTTATTGTAGGCGGTTATTTTCCCGTTTTGGTCTCCCTAATGAACTTTGTACTGATAATGGCATGGCTTTTTGTTCTAAAGATGTTCAAGATTTCTTGGAAAAATTGTGAATATCCCATAAAACAGGTGCGCCCTATCACCCCGAAACTAATGGTTTGGCAGAATCGGCAGTTAAGATCATGAAAAAGGCCATCTTAAAAGCCTACAATGACGGGGTTCAAGACATTAACTTAATTTTGGACACGTTCTTGCTTCAATATCGTAACACGCCACACACAACTACAGGTGAAAGTCCGGCAAGGTTGATGTTTGGACGTGACTTAAGAACTAAATTTGATTTGTTATTACCCTCTACACAAAATATAGTTAGGGGTAAACAAAATCAGATACAAAGGAAACTGGACAATTCTCATGAAGTTTTCTTTAGAACCGGGGATATGGTGTGGGCACGTGACTACCGTGAACACTCTACAAATTGGGAAAAAGCGATTGTACACAAGGTTCTGGGCAGAAGGACTTACATTGTTGGGTTGGACAGCGGAGTGAAATGGAAACGTCACCTGGCTCAGTTAAAAAGGTACCACGCTGATAGTAATGTTTCCATTCTTCCACGGTCTAATTTAACTGACAACTCCCCTACCGATAATACTTTGGTTGATGAAAACCTATCAGGTGAAGTAAGGTTGAACGCCGACGATCATAATATTGGCGATGCATTAAGAGTGCTTAGAAGGCGTAGTCAAATTAGAAAACCTGACCGCTTACAAATAGACTAACATCGCGTAATTTTTAGAAATTATGTGTTGTCAATTGCTTTCAGGAGTTATGTATATATATATATATATATATATATATATATATATATATATATATATATATATATATATATATATATATATATATATATATATATATATATATATATATATATTTCTTCTTACTTCTTTTCATCATTTTGGTTAAAGGGGATGATGTTCTATATGTGTGAAAGAACTGCCTACTCTTGTTTATTTTGTTTATCACTTTTTTGGGTGACTTGTTTATAGATATATCTTTTTTTGGTAAAAGGCAGTATACTTATTCGAGAGTACAAAGCGATGTACACGTTTCGGAGTCATATGGATAAATAAAATAATAGTTATTTTAAATACCGTGTATTATTTCAGAGGACTACTACATGGTAATTCTAATTAATATCGAGGACTGGAAGTCGTGCTAAAATTCGCTGTAATAGATCTTCGTGTTCGTATATTCAGTAAGATTTGTCCGAACGATCTTTCTTAACGATTTATCTGACGATTATTATTTGTAGAATTTATCGCTCCCAATAAATCTTTACATGTAATCACACCATCTGAAAGTAAATATTTTACCTCACTGATACCTTCTGTATTATTTTTAAAAATATTGAAAAATTACCAAAAATAATGATTGGTTTTCCTAAGCGGCGAACGCGCGAAAATGCATTTTTCGTAAAACAGACACCTGGAAATTTGCCGTAACAAAAAAAATAAGAAACCTATGAATACACCCCTCACAGCATGCGTACGTGTTGGTATCAGCATGGATCTATTATAATAAGGATTCGATGTTCCGTATACTGTGAATCGAACGTGAAGCCTTATATTTGTTGTTTGTTTTCTCTTGGGGGAACAGTTTACAAACTTTAAGGAAATACCACAGGAAATACGTAATTGAATCAAGAATGGTAGTAGAAAGAGATAAAATAGCATTGGAGTGTTTGAGCTCAGAAGTGTTGCTGTCTGTGCTGATTGCTTAGGAAAAAGGCTAAACCTCGGTCTGAACACTCGGTTACACGTACGTCTTTGTCTAATCAACTAGAAAAGAAAAAGTGCGACTTATAGATTTTTAAATGACTCGGAGCGACCCAATCAAACCTTTTTAACTTAAATATATTATTATTTCGCAGAAAATAACGTATATTAGGGCTTTTATTACTTTTAGTAAATATTGTGATGCTTCTAACGTATTTTTTGTACAAAAATATAAAGTAAAATAAGATGTGGCCAATGTTTACAAATTGTGTTTACAGTGTCGCTTAGAATGGTTTGTTTTGGCTTCAAAGAATGTTAAATCATCCCGTATCCATTCTTAATAAATCCATGGGTCTCAGCACGAGATTGCAATATTTACTTTTTAATTTTTGAAAATTTGTTTATAAATACAGAGCTTGAATTAACAAAGTGGAAAACTTCACACTTAAACAATAATACCGGAAATTCAAACATTCGAAATACTTTCAGAATATGATCAATTGATTGTCTTGGCAATTATTTATACGTGTAATTTTGTTTTATTCAAATATCTTAAATTGATCAAAAGTTATAAGCATTTGTTTATAGCGCGCGACCCTTATGAGTATATACCGTTGCATATGCTGAGCGCGTACTTTTTGGGTGGATTTTTATTTATTAAAAAATATTGACGAATCTATTGGTCATCACGCAATAATTCTTGCCGCGACTTGGCGCCATAATTGTAGAGCCGCCTTAAAATAAAATCGTGTACATTTTTTTCTGATAATTGGGGTGTTTTACTATTTTATTCTTATTAAAACTCTATTATCGTATTTGTTTAACGGTTACGTTACTGTTTCTATAGCATAGCTGGCCATTTCCTATCATGACCGGCTACGCTATAAATACCTACAGTGTTTAAGGTTAAATAAATTTTTTATACGAATAAAATAATAAAACCATATTGCTAACAGAAAAAAGTCTGAAAATAATAATTTACAAATAAATTTTGTAGATCTATCATTTATTGTTCGTCTTTGTTAATTTTATTTAGGAAATTAAATAAAGACCCGTCTTTGCTATTTACGCCATAATTGTAAAACGAAAAGAAATTTCGACATCCGGTTTATTTCTCTTAACTAATAAAGGGGTAACATCTAAATTTTTTAATAACTGCAAATGAGGTTGCAATTATTTTAAATAGAGCCCCCTGTCGTTAAACGTAAAAGTTAATGTTTAAATTGCTTATGATAAAATGAATCGGATTAAATAGTTCATTTAAATAAGCCATCGCTTGTTAAATTCGGTTTAAGAGAAACCAAGTTAAAGCATTTTAAAAATTTTAAATTGTTACTGATCCTGTCGTTGCCATGGTAACTAGAGAAAAGTTGCGTGAACAAAATATGTAGAGGATGAAATGGGGATTCTAAAAAGTTTATGTTTGACCTACACTGTACCTTAGATATTTTCAGAAATTGCACCGTGGCAAGTGTGTCCCCTAGCGGTGAAGTTAGAAACTTAAAAATATTTTTAATTCGATTTCATTGGCTGTATTTGCTACTAAAGGTTTTACCCCAAAATTAAAGTACATATAAGTATTTTCCGAGGTAAAGCTGCTCCGAAGCGTTAACTGATTACGCTGTAAGGTTTGTTTGATTCTATATAAAAATATTCTTAAGTTTTATTCGTTTGGTGTCAGTGTCATAACTGGCAACACTTCAGTTGGTTCAGTTAAATTCGTTTTATGACCTGGTCTCCAATAAGGTAGCTGTCTCATGTTATCAATATAGGCAAATAACGACAAAGAAGACGTGATAAAAGAGTGACAGTATTGTATAACCTTGCATTTTTTGTAAAATATTTGGCATACTAATCAAACATAATGAAAATATTAGGAAAAGGTAGGGGAGAGGGGGGCAGTTTTGAACAAAAAATAAAAATACATGTTGTAAGCAGTTATAATTATTTATTTAAAAAACAAGTAGGGATAACTGAACATTAATATCTTATAGATATTTTAAAAAGAGCAAAACTATAAAATGTTTATATTTATTTGTGTATTTCTTAAAAATCACATACTGTGATAATGTTCAAAAGGACCTCATGCCCGGGGCGCTTTTGAAACTGCTTTGGGGCGGTTATGAACAAACATGTTTAACATAAACTAAAGTTAGGTAAGTCTATATCAAAAGACAAAAATTCTGTTGTCCTTGAGGTGCAACCACTTGTAGTCGGCATTGGTAGTTTTAACACCAAATCATTTTTTTTTCTACTATAGATGTGTCTTGAACATTAGGGAAATAAAATTTCATTCCCTCACTTTGCTTTCTCATAAAATTAACGCAGTATTCACTTTGGTTTATTTTTTCCATGATTTGCCCAACGTAATGCTTTATACCCTTTTTAGTTTTAAATTCAACCACAACATAGTCAAATACATTAAAAGTTGTAATTTGAACTCTTGCTTCTTCAGTTTCGTATTCTGAAAATGTTTCAGTATCACTAGAATCATCATACTGAATCTCCGTTTCACTTTCTGTGTCATCTTCAGAACTGTCATATCTTTTTTTGTCTTCCTTTGTTTATTTTCTTTTCCAATACATTTCTTTGACTGCTGAACTAGATTTCGCTTTAATTTCTGATCACCAATTTTTTTTTCTCGGCTTGCCTCTTCTTTTCTAGTCTGGCTAAAGTTTCCTCTTCTATCTTATTTTTTTCCGGGGTTTCAGTTAAAATTCGGGACTTCCCTTTTTTCCTGGTAATTCTAACTTTTGGGATAAGAGACATAGATAGAAAGGGTCTAATATCTTCTGGAGATATAAGGGACCGATTGTAACTTTTAATTGGAGTTTTCTGTATTTTTTCCGAAGATACCTTACTTACTGCTTCCAATAAATCTTTATTCGATGTTGTGGGTTCTGAATCTTTATCATGGACTATTGCTGGAATTGTTTGAAAATTTTCAGATGTAGAAGTAGACGGAGAAAAATGTGGAATATTACACCTCTCTGGAAGATCTAGTTGTGAAATTTTGTTTGTTGATTCAGAAGATGAGACCAAGGATGCATCAAAATCTTCTTCACTAAATGCCAGTTCGTTAACGGGCCATATTCCTGGCTTTCGAAAGCCTTCAGTAACATTTCTAATGGTAAAAGAAGCCTCATAAGCTATTTTCACTCGCCCCGGAAGATCTTCGATAGTCAACCTGCAGCCTGGATTTGACAACATCCAATCATTAATTGCAATTGCAAGTTTTTTTTAAAGGGCGAATAGACTGCTACATCAAGAGGTTGCAGTCGATGTGAGGTGTGGGGAGGAAATGTGACTAATATAATTCCATAATCTTTGGCAAAAGAAACTGCTTCTAAAGAGCAATGTGTCTCGTGATTATCCATGAGCAACAAAATGGGATTATCTTTGGTGCATCCAGTAAATTTTACAATATGTTCAAGAACTTTTACAAAAAGTTCCTTAGTTATCCAACCACTACGTGGAGAATTGGCCAAACCCAAGCTTCCAGGAGGAGCATCTGATACCCATTTTGTTTTTAAATTGGCCCTGGGAAAAATAAAAACTGGTGGGATAGATTTTCCAGTTGCTGAAATTATGCCACACATTGTAATAGAAGTGCCTCGTTCAGCTGAGGTTACCTGTCCTACCTGCTTAACACTCTTCTTGGCTACAACTCTGGGAGACACAAGAACTGTGCTTATACCAGTTTCGTCCAGATTGTAGATTTTATCAGCAGAAACTTTTTTTGACAATAATGCCCTTTTATAATTTTCAAAAAATTCATCAACATTGGCTTTTGTAAAGTTTGATGCCCTATTTAAGCTGGTATTTTCTGGTTTTCTGAGTGATAATGAAGAGTTTCTCTTCATAAATCCTTTGAGCCATTCAATACCGGCCTCCTTTTTTACGTCCCACTTTAAACATATAGGTTTGTCTAGTTTTTTGGCATAATCATATGCAAGCAATCTAATTTGTCTATAGGTTAGTCCGTAATTTAGTCGTGAACATTTTAGTATGTAATTTTGTAACAGTTGTTCTTCATGGGTCTTAAAAACTTGTGAGGTTGACTGTAAAGACGAATATTGTTTGTAATCTTTAAATTCATGCCTATCTTCTATTGCTTTTCTTCTTTTTCTTTCATTCTGAACTCTATAATACAAAGTAGCAAGTACTAACCCGTAAGCATAGGCCATTTTTCTTAATTCTTTTTTGAGATCTATCACTTCAACCACTGCTTTTTTAACCGTTCTCTTCATTTAAAGGTTGGGTTTTCTTTTACGGTTTCTCAGCATTATTTAGCTTGAAAAAAATAATAGACAAAAAGCCAAAGTTCTAAAGACGCTGTGATTTAAAAATCTAAAATTCAAAACAAAAAAAAACAAAATCAAAAACATTTGCTCTGTTTGATAAAAAATACCAATAATTAATAAATTGCCAGTAATGTTTAAAAAAATATATCCTGGGGTGGTTTTGAACAGTGTTCAAAAGTGACTCAAATGAGCTGTTCAAAACGACCCACCCCATGTTACAAATAAAAATGATATGACTTACTTTGGGTAAACAATTGACTAATAGCAATCACTTTTGGCCTAACACTTTTCGCAATGCCTAAGGGGACAACACAAAACCTAAATTCTAGAAATTAAATAAAATTTTGTTAAAAAATTCGCACAAATATTTGGTTTGCGACACTCTGCGTTTAGCGCTCAATTTTAAGAATGACCAACAGAATTCAGAAAATAGAACAACTGCGACCTCTGGATGCAAGCTTTTATACTACGTCGTATAATGCCTCTTTTAATAAAGAGATGGCAGAACCGACTCTAAAATCAAAATAAATATTTCAACTGTTCAAAACTGACCCTATTCAAAACCGCCTCCTTCTCCCCTAATGTTGACAACTTAATTTGCCATATTTTGACTTTGACATTGTTTATAGAGGAAAAAAAACTATAGTAAGTTTAATTTTGCAAGGATTTAATAATGCTAGCATTGGGTATTATTTGTAAAATTTTTTAAAATATTTTTTGTAGGATAGGAACTGATAAATTTAAAATAGGAGTCCGGAACGCTTTCCGGACACCCGCATTAGGAATTTTTTCACATGTCATCGAAAAATAGGTATTTCAAATGGTATTTTTCTGCAAAAAAAATTGCGGAATATTGAGTATTTTTCTTTAAAAAAATGAAATGTGAAAAATTGCATAATAAAATGTCAGTTATATGCAGTGTTGCCAAAGTTGACAGAGTTTCCTATAGATATTTTGTGCTCAATAACTAAACAAAGATAAAGAATTAAAAAAAAATACTGATAAAACCTAAAACTGAGCAAACCTGTCCAAGAAGGTATTTCACAACTCCATGGCCACAAGAAGAAATTCCGTGCTCCGTATTGCGGCAGTATCGTGTATTCCCTAGTTGCGTAAGTAATTTTTTGAAAATTGTACGTAAATACTGATTCATATTAAGTTTAAAGTGAATATTAATATTGTCTTTTATATTAATACAACATCATTGTAGTATTTATTGGAACAAATAAAAGTGCAAATTATTTATAAAAAACACTTAATATTTGTCAGCAATTTGGAGACACAAGTTCCTAAGTCTGTCACTGGCGTGATTGCCATACAACTGCTTCCGCATAAACAAATCAATATATTCTGACAAAAATGGTGAACCCATTACACCAAGTCTGCGCAAATATTGCTTTAATGTTGACCAATATCCTTCAACATGATTGGTACATACACTAGTGTCTGGATCACGAAAGAATCTACTGTGATTAACTGTCTGATGTATGTACCCTAAATGTTGAAGGTTATTATATCCTCTTCACTGATCAGTCCAAATTTCTGATCCTGGTCTTACAACCGATTGTATTATTTGTGTTAATACGGCGGCAGATCTGTTTCTAATATATTTAATAAATCCCTTTTTCGCAGTCGTATCATAAATTCCAATTATCCATTTTTCTGGTACTACACGTCCTGTGTTATACTTTCTTTTAGTTATGACCGACTCATCAATCTGAACCACATGTCCGTCTCCGCCTAAAAGTATAATTAGTCCCATATACATAGATAAACATTTTGCGTAAAAACTAATTTCCCCAACGGACGGAGTAAATCTGAGCAAACCTGAGTAAACCTGAGTAAACCTAAGCAAACCTGAACAAACTTGAACAAATTATTTTTTTTATTTACCAGGTACAAATAAATTATCTTCATTAACCAACTTCAAACTAGCAATATCCACGAAAAAATCGAGATTGCTGTATGACCGTACATTTTTTTATGTCAGTTATAAGAGCTGCCGAACCGGAGCGCACTTCGCAGCACCAAAGCCACATTAGCAATAAAACATGTCTAACATTTACAGTCATATTTTGAAAAAAAGAGCCAGAAAAGATGGAAATATCTTTTTTACATTTCCAACAATCGAAGGTGGAGTTTAAAGAATTAGCACCAAATTTAGTTCTAACGATACATGCTCTTCTACAATTTCGTACTTTAGATCTTTGATTTCTTATCAAGTGAACTTCTTGCAAATATTGCACCAATTCTAAATCAGACTTTCTTATTATTTCATATAATTGATCGATATTATTTACTTCCATCTTTAAACGACTTTTGTAATCACAATAATTCACAACTAATTGCTTATTGCTATTTGCTTAAATGTCAAAATTTGACAAAAAAGAATAAAAACACCAAAAAAACAATAATAAATGTGGCAACACTGTGTTGCCATACTCCAAAATGTCATCCAAAATTGGTTTATACCATAACCTCAAATGGCGGTCCGGCGGGAAAAGTGATATAAGTATAAAATATAGGATTTGAGATAATCGCACTTTAAGTTTGATCAATATGCGTTTTGAGTCTAATTTTCGGACAAGAATAATGCTCGTAGCATTCGAACGTTAACAATGGCTTTTATTGCAAAGTGTATTTAAAAAATATCAAATTTAATTTTAAGCGAAAAAATAAAAGACTTGGATCAATTGGCACATTTATTTAGTCAAAAAATGAGACATATTTCCTTTTTCACTAAAATAAAAATAAAAAATAACCTTATAAATGACAATTATTGGTATTTTAGTCCTACCTTGACCTATATAAAAAAGGTGTAATAGTGATTGTAAAAACATTAAACACTTTGTTCGCTTTCACTATCATTTCCATCTATTGTATCTATAATGCCATTTTTTGTAGTAAGATTTCGATAGAAATCATGAAAATTTTCGTCAATGTAGGGCAGTAGTTCCAGCAAGTTCTTTTTCTTTTCCTCGCTTATAGGGACAGACGATTTGTAAGAAAGTGGTAATGTAATAATTTCTGACAATTTTTTACGTACAAAGTTAATTTTCTTGAAAGGCTCACTTTTGTCTAAACTTAATTTATATTCAACTACCCCTATCTCTTGAGAGTAGCGCAACCACTTAATATTTTTCCAAACTATTTTCTGGCCGTTTTCGTCCGTCTTTTTTTGGGAAAAACATTGCTTCAAAAGCGACGAAAACTCATAAAAGTTTTCACGTTTCATTTCCTTTACAGCAAATGGTTGAGATTGACCACAAGTGCGGACCAACTGTATCCAATCTCGTGGATGATCAATGGGAAATGGATATTTTTTTTTCTTCTTCTCTATGACAGAGTGGTCCGAGTCACACTCCATATGGGTGTGACCCGGAACCAGAAATTTATGATTTATATAGGTAATTTGTGGATTTTTCTTCATTACCATAAAAAACATTATCAAAACATGGGAATTTTTGTTTTGGCCAGAACACGTATCAGAATAGAGTGTTATTTCTTTAATATCATCAATAGAATTAGAAGTAAAATGGTCATATAGACAAGACGCTATCTGATTGGCCCCACGTCCCGCTACACCTTCGTGCCACATGTAACAATAACACTTTTTATCTTTGCATCTGCGCATTGTAAAATTGAAAGTCCATAACTGGCGCTTATAAAATGCTACAGACGTCTTGATGTCGGGAGTGGGTAGGCATTGTTGCAAGTCGAAGATATATACTAGCCTAGAAATATCATTTGCTGCTTCTTGTTTGTCTCTTTTCTTCATAGGCCTTGTCTGCCTCAGATTGATGAGCCAGTAATTCTTTCTGTTTTTCTTCCTTTTTTTCCACGTCGTTTTTTATAAGCATATTATACTTATCACATGTCGCACAAGTATCTTTGTTTGGTTTTTTAATTTTTATACCAGTACTTCGAAACTGTATTTCATATATTTTTTGTGAGACGGGTTTTGTACTTTCAGGTAGCCAAATTTTATATTCGTCGTACATTCGTTTCAGTGTATAATGGGTAGGTAAATATTTTCGGTTAGAATCTTTTCTAGAGTAATGGCTTTCATATGTAGGTATCAATGATATATGAGCTTTTACTAAGTTTAAAGCATCCTCTGGAGTTTTATTGTAAGGCTCACTTTTTCCTCTCAAATCACTGTGAGTAATTCCGCAAATAGAAGTGTTCTTATTTTTTATTACATCAGTAACAAATCTATTGGTTATGTCAAAAGTTGTTAAAAAACACTTTTTGCATATTTGTTTATTTTCTCCGTTTACATGAAGAAAATACTGATGAGTGAGTTCTCGATTTTTATGTACTTTTCCTTCAATCTTTTTTCTAGTTATATTTTTCTCTCGGCTAGAAATCATGCCCGCTATATAAGCTACCCTCCTGTCAAAATTTTCAACATTCCAAAATTCTTTGAAAATCTCTTCTCTTTTTAAAGCATCTATTCTGTCCTTACACTTCATTCTACAGGCCTGAAGTTCCCTAAATTCCTTTGCATTTATCCTTTTACCTTTGCGGGTAACGTACTCCAATCCTAAATTTCTAAACTTCTTTCTATTGTTGCGAACCGTCCTAGTCTCGCCTTTAATAATTTTTCTGCCTCTGTTTTTCGAAGGCGGTTTGTTCTCTATATTGGAGATATTGGAACCGTTCTCGGCCGTTTTGTGAACTTTTGGTTTGAAGATTGGATTTTCAGTGTTCTTGTGAGTCATGTGAAGTCTTTTTTTCTTTTCTTTAAAAGCACCTTCTTCATCGGTGCTGATTTCTTCGCTCTCAGTTACATAATCTTGGTCTTTATCTGTATCGTCAAATGGCTCATCTACATCAGCAGTCACATAACTGCACGAAGGCTCTGGGGTACCTTGACCTGTAGTGGCTAAACTTTCTGCCAGAACAAATGGGTCTTCTCTCACCAATTCGTCCTCGAAAATCTCTACTGGAACAAGTTCTGTAAAAAACGGCACATATTATACCCAAAATCTACAAACATATATTAACCGTAAAGCTTTGTTCAGACATGTATAGTAATCTAGTCAATATGCGACTGATAAGTTTGCACATTAGCAAGTAGTGTTTTACTGACAGAGCACAAGAAAAAAGTTTGTTATGTAGGTGCTAAGTTATTCGCCTCTTGACTGGCCTATTAAATGGGTCTAAGCAGGGCTTAAACTCAAAACGACTAGCATAACGTACGTTAAAAAAACGACATAATTATGTAAATAACTTTCGTTCATATTTAACATTTTGTCTTTAAAACAATATGATAGTATAAAGTCGAACATACCTGTTAATGTCACTTGACTTTCAATAGTAGTTGGTGAAACATTGTTCTCATTGTCTGAAGAAAAAACTCCTACAGAAATACTTTTTTCAGTGTAGGGAGAAATTATTTGGTCGGTATCTGAAACCAAAAATGGTTTATGATCAATGATTTTAGATAGAACACAAGGTTTTTTAAATGTAACGCGACACTAAAACGAGAGCAAAAACAAGTAGTATGTTAGGTAGTTATTTATTACACTATCTACAGGTAAGGACATTTAAATATTAGATACTTTAATGTGAATGTGTATTATGGTTCATACCATACGCCTTTAAAATAATAATAATCTCATTTATAACTATAATACTTATGTATATTTTATAAAAAACGTAGGTATATTCATCTTTTGAATTCGTAGATAGGAATAGTAATTTAAATATATCTACTATACTTCCGATTCACATCTTACCTTCATGATCATCCTGTCTAATAGCCATGGCATTTTGCACTATTAACTTGGTTCTTAGAGAGAACATTATGGGACAACAAAATATAATAATATTCAAAATATTGGTATGCACAAAACAGTACCAAATTGCGGCGGCATTGGAGGCCGGCAGAACACTGATGATAAAATATAATATTGTGTACGTTTAGGTTAGGCTAGAACATACTAACAAACTGTCAATAATGCAAAAATCGGAAGAGATTTTTTGGGAAAAACGGTATAAGTTTACAAATACCATTTAATCCGCACCCCGTTGCTTGGTGTATTTTGGGAAAAGTGGTATAAGTATACTTATACCATTTGTGTGATGAAATAACTGTATCAGAATATTGTGAAAAATGGCTTAGGTCAACTTCTACCACTGTTCACAATATTTGTAGACAACATTTGTAGATATGTTTACATATACCTCTTTTCACTATAAATTATGAAGAAAAATGGATATATCGTCGCCGTGGAGGTCAAGGGAGCCAGTCCACAAAATTATAAATCGAAGAAAAAGGCGCGCAAAGATTTTATGTCACAAAGAAAGTAACTTTTAGGTTGTAACTTTTTTGTTTTTAAAGATAGAATATTGAAAGTTTGAACATATTATACCTTGTGATGTTATCTTTTTATTTTTTTAATGAATAACTCCAAAAGATATTTATTTAAGAAGTTATGTGTGTTATTCCTCTTGACCACTAAATAATAAAAAATATACAGTTGGCACTTGCATGGTAGTCAAAGGAGTCACGCCTCCTAAGCTTGATGACCATTGAGAATCTGTGGACAAAATACAAACATTTTGTGGCGCAACTCTCAGTAGGACAATGATGGTACCTTAAAAAGTATACTTTCCTTTAGAGTTTCTTCACAAAACGTCAAAGCTGAATCAGTTTTGGTCTGGACTTTCCATATTTTTCAAAAATTACAGACTGTGACCTGACTGCCGTACAAGCTGGATAGGCTGGTAGCATTTATCCACTGAAATAGAATTGGCTTTTATCCAAAATAAAACAAAAAGTTAGCTGTGGAAAAAATGTAATTAGTAAAGTTACAAGTCACAATCAAGTTACAACAAATTCAGCAAAATTTAACTAGTAGGATTTTATAGAATCAACATATTTTAATCATCTACATCACCCTCTGAGCTGCTGTTTTCTTGGTAACGATTGTTTTCAGGCTCCAACTTTTTATAGAAGTCGTGATAGGTGGACGGAATGCTACCTTTTTCGCATAGAGTTGACAGGTCTTTCAGTTTAAGTCGGTCTATTTTAGGTTTGAAACTGTACAACCTTGACACTTCTATGGCAGATTCTTTTCTACGTTGTCTTCGCTGGATATTTAGTAACTCGAAGTCATTCTCGCTGAAGCGGTATTTATAATAGATAGTTGTGGGCTGACCTTTGCGATATTGGAACCACTTTACCTTTAACCACTTCATTTTGTCCCCATTTTCTGACTGAGTTTTATTGGTCATAACTTGATTACTGTATTTCTTGTAATCCAAGAAGTCTGAGTGTTCCATTTCCACAACCTTGTGGTAGGGTTTACTTGTTTTTGCCGTACGGGCAACCATGTACCATCCTTCTGGTGTGTACACGTCCACTTGCTTTCCTCGGGCCTCTATTGAGGAGTGTACAGAATCGCACTCCATCTCTGAGTGCCCCGATTCCATGAACTTTTGATTTATTGTATCGATGGGTAGCTGTTCCACGGCGCGTAAGAACATTGTAGATACAACTGAGTTGCGATTTTGACCTGATGCTGTGTCCGAATACAGAGTAACTTCTTTCTTGGGGCCTAATGAAACCAAGAGTTTCCACAGGCACGTGGCGATCTCCGAAGCACCCTTTGTACCTGCACCTTCGTGCCACATGTAGTTCGTCGCCTGTCCAGTAGCCAGGTCATACACTGTGAAGTTGTAAGTTTTTAGCTTTTTTTTAAAATACAACTGTCCTACTTGCAAACTTGGCGTCAACAATACTTTTTCCAGATCCATGGTAAAGCAACTAAAGGTTGGATTACACTTAGCTTGGGCCTTGTCGATTTTTTTGTGCTCCCTTGCTTCTTCTTTTCGGGCCAAGTGTAGTTTGTATTCCTCTTCGTGTCTTGCCTTTTCTTCGTCTGACTTGTTCTTGTACTGAGTACAAAAATCACATTGATCCTTTTTTGGTCTATGAAATCCGTAGTTGAATTCTGAAATGAAGATTGATTTGTAGAAGCTAAGCTTTACTGGTTCGACATTACGTTCCTTGCAATACTCTACGTAGTCCAGATAGAGACGAGTTTCACTCAAACCAGATGGCAAGTATTTCCTCTTACTGCTGCTGCGACAGTAATGGGAAGCGACTACGGGCAACGATTTGATGTGGTCTCTGATTATGTTCTTCACTTCCTCCGATTTCTTGTTGGGGGGATCTTTGTGACCTCTGTGATCTATTTCAGTGACACCTGAAGGAGTCAGCTTTTTTATAGCATTTTCAACTTTCTTGCCTGAGATGTCATACGTCGCCAAAAAGAACTGTTTGCACACTTGGACTCTCTGATCATTGCTCATCACAGTGTATTGCAAGGTGTGCTCTCGTTTATTGCTGTCTCCAGCATACCTTCTTTTCACTGGAATACGATTTACACTACTACCAATGAAGGCCCATCTTGCCCTCTCTGAATCCAGACTCAGATAGTCGGCCAACATTTGCTCCCGCTGTGGTGTTTCTATTTTGGATGTGCACTTATAATGGCACTTACAGTTAATGTCTCTAACAGTCCTTGCTCGAATTTGTTTTCCGGATCTGGTTTGGTATTCCTTTCCTGCCAGTCTCAATATCTTTTGTGAATTCCGCTTCCAATTTTTTGGGTTTCGCTTGCGTTTCCTACTCAGACCATCTGTAGCCTGATTTGAAACAGTGGCGGTGGATGGTACAGGATTATTGTTATCGCCGCTCTCCGATATTTCAGAAGTAGACGTTTCCTCGGTATAAATGGGGCGTCCTTTGCGCCTCCTACTTAAAACAATATTGTCATCGCTGTCCGATGTTACAGACGTAGATGTTCCTGGGACATTAACATGGTGTTGTTCTCCAGATTCCTGCTGGACCGACTCGTATGAATCTAGAAACGTAGGCGCCATGCTTCCGCTAGAGTCTGTAAAGCAAAAAACTTGTTAATTAATTTAAACTACCAAGATGAATCTTTATTGTTATTAATATCAAAATGCTTCTTTGACCAATGTCACATCACACAACAATTATTGTCATGCACGTGTTATAATAATACACAATATTATATTATTTACAAAATATGTAGTTTTATAACAAATACACCCAATTTATTTTTTTTATTCATTATCATCATACTTGGACTAGTATTTAGTATGACAAGATTTTCATATTATCCATATTCACGCACAATAATGTCTGTAGGTATTAGTCTGTATTTTTTGTTTTTTAAGTGTGATAGCCAATAAGTAAAATTGCTCACCTCCAACGTGTGTGCTTGGAATGACATTATGGATGGTGATATCGTCAAACCCTTGCGTGTTCGGCTCGAGGTCTGCATATTCAGCTTGTACGGCAGTCACGTCACAGTCTGTTAAAAGAAATAAACTGATACAGCTACATAATACCCGTGGATTATTATTTGTATTGGAATTTTGTTTTAAAGCAAACCTCCCAATGATAATAAGTAATTTACCTACGCATCGATAACCAACAAACAAAAATAGTATGGTGTTACCTCCAACGTGTGTGCATGGAATTACATTCTGGAGCACTGTGTACTCGGGTTGTTCATCATTTTCATAAAAGTCTCGTACATTCGGCCTAAACCCAAACTCCAAACAATTTGATTGTCCGGTATTATACTGAACGGAATCTGTGAAAGATAAGTGTAGGTTAGCATGTATTTCTTATAATCAATCAATCATCAATAAAAAAACCTATCTTCAATCTAAAAAAAATATGTGCTACTTACTATTATCCTGTCCTATAACCAGGTTCAAAATCTTCCTGCTTCGACTACCCATTTTAGTTTAAAAGTTTTCGCCACTGTCACATGAAGGATATACTATAATACGCTCACGCTAGTTTTTATTTTGAACTAGTTGGTAAATGTTATTAGCTTATTATTATTTATATCTACTAATCACGCAAAAATACAAACTTGTACATGTCACAAAACGAACAAAAACAATAATAGATCGCCATCGAAGCGTCAGTAATGACAATGACAATTACACTGATGGGTTGATCATACAGGCGTGGACAACACGACCCGCCAAACTCTGTTAGTTTTTACTCTCTTGCTGAGTTAGAGAAAGACAACACTATAAATCAGTGACGAATGTGAGTCGGTGCTAGCGCTTGTCCACAAATTGCGTGTGAAATGTCGTGGAAACTCGCAGTGGTCAACAGCGTATAAGCCACTTAGATCTGTTGACTAGTAAGAAAAAGGTAGAAATTTTTGAATGTCAAAAGACTTTTGCCGCTTGGTGTCATTGTCTGCTTTAATGTATGTGTGCTAGATCTGTTGGCAAAATACAATATACCTTAAATTAGAGAATTTTGTGGCCCAAATTCATTGACAACGGCATTTTTAATGGTTTTAAAATGCTTTTGTGTACTTAACTCTATTTTGCCAAATTTGTGGCTTGACTTCCTTGACTTCCACGGCGACGATATACCATATACCACAAAAATTATTTAGGATTTAGGGTTTAATTTCGACTTATACCACTATTCTCAACTATAGTTTACGTTCGGGTGAGTCTGGATACCAACTTAACTCATTTTTCACAAATTCGTACTTATACCACTTTTCCCGCCGGACCGCCAAATATGTTCCGAAAACGTTAAAAACATAAAATAGTTTATAAAAATCATGCTTTTTTACTAATAAAGTAATTTCTGCGTAAAAATATTGTGTTTCCACATTAAAGGTGATTTATAAACCTAAATAATATCAATATTAATAAACAAATGTGTGAAAATTTCAAAATTAAAGGTGCCCGGATAGTGTTATGAAACCTAAAATAGTTTTGACACAATTATAACGAAAATATTTTATCCTGTTTTGTTAATTGCATTTTTAAATAAACATTATCATTTCAAGGAAATAACATTGTGGACAAATTTTTATACTGAAAAGATTTGAATGAATATTTTTTTATAATCAACATGCGGCAAGCGAGTTTCATTCTATGTTTATATGTCTTCTATTAAATTATTTTTTAGTTTGTTTTTAAATATACTCGTGCCGTTTTAGTGTTCGTGAAACGGAATACTAATGGAATCACTTCGGTGCCCGCCCGTGTGTCTGTCACAGGCGATTTTCTCTGAAACTATTCGACGTAAAAATTTGAAATTTAGCACAGAGATAGAGTGTGACGGCCCACTTATAGACGTGAAGGATAAAAAGTTGAATTTTAATTCTGGGGGTTAATTTCAGGGGGTAAATTGGGAAATGGAAAAAAATGTTCAAGGGCATCATGTAGGGTGTCAACTGAAAGCTTATTTGAGCACGAATTCAACAATATATGTGATGTACTTTTTTATTCGTTTTTTTTTTGGGAAAAATTGCTGTCCCCCACCCTAATCACCAAAAGAATCGCCCAGAAAAATCTGAAAAAAATCATCAACATTGAGAATTAGGTGTATATTGCGGGAAAATTATCAAAAGTTAACTTTTTATTCTGAAGGTTAATTTCAGGGGGTAAATTGGGCAATGAAAAAAAATGTTTTTCAAGGGCATCGTCTATGGTGTCAAATGAAAGCTCATTGAAGACGAATTCAACGATATATATATATATATATATATATATATATATATATATATATATATATATATATATATATATATATATATATGTATTATATATATATATATATATATATATATATATATATATATATATATATATATATATATATTATATATATATATATATATATATATATATATATATATATATATATATATATATATATATATATATATATATATATATATGTATGTATTTTTTATTGCATTTTTTTAAACATTTTTAGGAAGAAACGCTTAAAAATTCCTGTCTCCCACCGTTATCACCAGAAGGATTGCTCAGAAAAATCTGAAAAAAATCATGAACATGGAGAACTAGGGGTAAATTCCGGAAAAATTATTAGGCCTGAAAAATTCTAGCGTGGTCAATTGTTATAAACAATTTAATTGTTTATTTCGTTATAACTGCTGAACCATTGGTTTTATGGTTTTAGAGAAAAAGTTTTTTCACAAAAAATATTTCTCACGATATAACGAACAACTTTTGTTCTTACACGTTTTTCAAAATTTTTAATCTGGCCCACTCAGCTCCGCGCATACGCGATGTGATACGGCGTTAATGCCGACGGCGGCGGGTAGTGCGGTAGATGAACAGAGGTCGGGTGGCCGAGGTTTGCTCAGGTTAAGAGGGAGGTTGATGGCACGGAACACTAATTTTGCAAGTATAGCTTGCACGTGACCGATTTTTTAAACTTAAATTAATATACTCGCATCACTACATCTGTCTTGTTTTTAGTAGTGCGATAGATTCTAGGTAAACTCGCAAAGGTAAAATATCGAAAGCTTGTTTGTTTTGTCAATTAAAGTTGTCATAAAAACTTTTTACTTGGAAATTTGACGAATTGAATTTGGACATGGTTATTCTGCTTTCCAGAGAGTGAAGCTCGACGACTTAATTTTTGAATTAACATACCCAGGTTAAAGCTTGCTTAACTCCACTTACTACACTGCCTGATGAGACTAAGGCAGTTGAAAGACATAATATGGAGAAATGGCGAAAGAACGAGCATGTAGAAAGCAAAGCTTTTGCCAGTCTAAAAGAAGTTAATTAAGATTGAGATAAAATCAGTTTTGCTCCAACTAATTTTAAATAATTTTATCAAAAGTAGCGGTATAGTCACTTATCCATTCGTATTAAATATGAAAATAAATACTTTTCATTATTAAATTGATTAAATTTTTTGTCAGTGCCATCTCCATATTTTAAAAAAGTTTGTAAGAGAATTTCAACCATTAAAATATTTAAAATTAAATCCAAAGGTAAAAAATATTAAAATGAGTCAGCGATAGTTATCATAAATTAAAATAAGTGGTTCTTCCAAGGTCGGTTTAGCCAGGCTTAAAGAATGCTCAATACATTTTTTAAAAATGCGCCATTTGACCGGCCACTTGGGTATGTTGCTCCAACTGAACCTGAGGGAGCACCCTTGAACATATGCTGTTGAAGATAAACCCTCGGAAAAACAAACATTGGTGATAGAGAATTTCCTCACCAGGCAGCAAATATGGTAATATTTGATCCACGTTCCCAAGAGGTCATGGTTCCAATTTGTGTTGCCCCTTTTGTAGGGGTAATGATTTTAGGAGGAACGTAAACAGTCGAGAAGCCACTTTCACCGGCATTCCATATTTGGTGAGGTTGAAAGTTCCCTTTATTTAGAACTCGTTTATAATTGGAGAAACATTTTGCTACGGTTGTTCTGTTAAATACCGTTGACTGTGCCAAGCTTGTGAGTTCAGGTTTACGCAGAGAAAGTTCAGCATGTCGAGCGAGAACGCCAACTGACTCCAGCAATTTTGTTTTCTTCCCACGCTAGAACGCTTTTCCCATTGACCTGAGCATAATCACGCTAGTTTTTTACTTTGGTAAGTATTCAGACAATAATGGAGTTAAGTAGCATGTTTCAAATAATCTACTAGTTCTTGTTCTTCGGGTGAAAATATTCAATGAATGTCAAGCTTAGGCATATAGGAAAAGTCAACCAAAATATTAGATCTACGTAACGCCCTATTGCAGATTTTGATACTTTTTACTTATCTGCAGCCACTCGTATCGATAAATTGTTATCTAGACCGTCCCGAATAGCTGCTTTCATAACATCCTTTGATGGAATTGGCTATTTTTCCCTTGTTTTACTTCGCGGCATCGTGAAATCTAAATAAAACAAAAACTGCTACTATATAATATTTTAAATTAAGTACCAAGGGACGTCCTTCGGCACGGTACTATCGATTCTCCCTTCGTACAAAAATACAATTATTATAAAATAAACTAAAATAGCTATTTAAAGTTAGAGTGAAAAACAGCCCTAAGCTATCCTAAAAATAATTAAAATATTTGTAAGACAGGGTACGTACCGTTTAAACTGATTAGATCGGTAAAGTTTTTCAACCAAACTCTCACAAAACCTTGTAGGGTTAGGTGGGGTAATTGGAAACACTTTTTTAAAGTTTGTTTAAATAATTCCTTTAAAAAGTAAAAAAATCTGATTTAGGCTCTAGCGTATCATGGAATGACATCTTTAAGCCTTTCTTGATTTATATTTGAGTGTAAGAACAAAAAATTATTGTTTTTAATTAAAAAAAACTAGGTTACAATTACCCTTCAATGTTTTCAATTACCCCTATGGTACCGGAGTAAATGTAAACACATAAATATAGTATGTAGCCACTTTTTAAAATACAATGTGTTAAAATAGGTTAAGTAAAATAGGTACATGCTTGTTATGTTATAAGAAACGCTATTCTATTATATTTGGGCAATGTTTACAATTACCCCAAAACACTATTAATACTACATACTTTTTATTCAAAAATTTATTTTCTCCAAAAAGTTAAAGGTACTTATACAAAAATAAGTAAAAATCAAATTGGACACGTCCATTAAGAGCAAAAAAAGGTTTTTATGTAACAAAAGACGAACTAGGAGAATAAGTAATAACAAAGTTCTTGATTGTCACACAGATTTTAAGATAAACTAGAAGATCAAGTAAAAATAAAATGGTTCATTAGGTTTTGTTTTTTGAAGAAAAATTATATTTTTTCTTTTACTTCCACAGCACCATCAAAAACATAAAATACTTTTCTTTCACGTGCCTCTACAGCAGGCGAAGGTAGCAGCGCTTTTATTATCGAAAATGATACTGTTGAAACATCATTTTCCACAACACAAAATGTAGTTTTTGTAGTGTTTTGACTTTTCAATCCCGTGCCCGTGAATTCCCTATTTGGAAGACATGAATTCACTACACAAAGATATACATAGTGGGTTTAATTTCGGGTGCCTCCTAAAAAGTCAACTAGTATGTATGACCCAGGAACAATAGCTTCTAGTTGAGGAAGTTGATATGTTACCTCTCTAGTATTTTCTATTTCTAGTGAAGTTTTGCAATCCTCTTCTGTTTCTTCCTCACTTGAAATTATATCTGAATCATTTATAGCATTTTCTTTTTCCTGCTTTAAACCTTTCTTTTTGTGATTTTTATTTTTCAAGTTTTTTCTCGTAATAGTAACTGTTTTTTTCTCTTTATTTCTTTGCGCATCTTTAAGCCGTTCTAAAACCTCATTTGTTGTATTTCTCCATAGGTGGAACTTTTTAGCCTCGGTACGGAAATATTAAAATCTTTTGAACTTCCAGCCTTTGGTTCCTGCGAAATATTACACTTTCTAATAACGTCAGAAAAGACTTCAACAATGCTTCTGGTGGCATTTTGAACTTTTGGTGGAGAGGGATTATTTATTCTTGTTGTCAAGTCTAGAGCAATCTCTTTTATTTCAAAGTCAACTAGTATGTATGACCCAGGAACAATAGCTTCTAGTTGAGGAAGTTGATATGTTACCTCTCTAGTATTTTCTATTTCTAATGAAGTTTTGCAATCCTCTTCTGTTTCTTCCTCACTTGAAATTATATCTGAATCATTTATAGCATTTTCTTTTTCCTGCTTTAAACCTTTCTTTTTGTGATTTTTATTTTTCAAGTTTTTTCTCGTAATAGTAACTGTTTTTTTCTCTTTATTTCTTTGCGCGTCTTTAAGCCGTTCTAAAACCTCATTTGTTGTATTTCTCCATAGGTGGAACTTTTTAGCCTCGGTACGGAAATATTAAAATCTTTTGAACTTCCAGCCTTTGGTTCCTGCGAAATATTACACTTTCTAATAACGTCAGAAAAGACTTCAACAATGCTTCTGGTGGCATTTTGAACTTTTGGTGGAGAGGGATTATTTATTCTTGTTGTCAAGTCTAGAGCAATCTCTTTTATTTCAGGGGAAATATCAGAAGTAGTAGCAGTGATAATTGCCTTTTTTGGTAATGTTTGGCTACAGGAGGAGACATGCTGGACTGAAGTATTAACTTGACGAGGTTTTATTTCTACAGATAAGTTTGAAACTAAGACAGCTTCTGGGGATAGTAAAGCTGAAGATTCAGAAGGACCTGCTACTGCTGTTCTCTGTTTTTTACGATTTTTATAACGCTGTAAATCGGCAGGATCAAACAAGTCTTCAGAAAATTTGAAGGGATCAACTGGGAAAAGCCCTGTTGATTTAAAACCACTAATAACATTACTTGGAGTGACTGACTCCTGTAGTGCCACTCCAAGGAGTTCTACAAATTTTGGTCTGGTTAGTCGACAAGATCCTATGCCCATTTGATTTTTACCATATTGGACCAGCAACTTATCCCATTTAATTTTCAGAGGTCCAAATACGCACTTATCCAACGGTTGAATCCTGTCAGTTAGATGACTTGGTAGGCGAATGAGTTGGATATTGTTTTTAAGGGCTTCTTCAATAATTCTTATACTTGAATGACTTGAATGTCCGTCATAAATAAGTAAAGCCGCTTGGTTTGGAAGATTTTGTGCTCTTCTAACTTCTGCTATGGAACAAATGCATCCTTCAACCAGCTGTAAAATTGGGGTTCCTCCATCCATCCGTTTTTTGATGTAGCATAATGTGTCCCAGGGTAACATTTCTCAGAAGTCCAACGAGGTTGCACCCCTGTTTGTCCTTTAAATATTATCAAGGGCGGCAAGAAAGTACCATTGGCGGAAACACACAACAGAACTGTTGTGGATTCACGGCCGGATCCCCCAGATATCCTGCAAAGTGGTTGTCCTTTTTCACCAATTCCACGAAGTCTGCTAGGATCACTGCAAAACCCACTCTCATCGCAGTTAAAAATAAATGGTGCCTTATTGTCCTCTAAAAGGTCATTTTGAGTATACAGTGATTTAAGTTTATCATAAAAATCGTATACGATAAAAGGGTCGCGAGCTGTCTTTCTAGCCTTTTGCAAATGTTCAGGTCTTTTTAATGTTAATGTTGGATTCCGTGCCATAAAAGCTTGATACCAGTCCTCACCAGGTCAGCCATTTTTAAAAGGAGTCTGAATGTTATTAACTTTTAGGTACTCTGCCACTAAATTTTTGAGCTCCTCTTTGTCACACGGAAACCCAATTTGTGATCTTGCTTTAAGACATAGAACCACCTGCTTTTCAGTTTCTAGAGGTAAAACGGTTGGTCTGCCGGCTCCAAGTTTTTCTAAGGAGGTTTTTCTGCCATTTATTCGGTTGTATATAACAGCAATGGGCACTCCATATCGTTCAAAAGCTTGACGATAGCTGCAGTTATGATTTTGAACATCGTGTACTGCTGCAGCTAAGTCTTCTTGAGTGTAGTAGGGGCCTGCCCTTTTTTTAACATAATTTCGTGCCATAGTTTCTTTCTGCAACAAAGAAAAATACAAAAGGCTATTTTTAGAACAAAAAGTTTTAAACAACAATTCCCCATATCAAACCTGTTTCCATTTACCCCAGCTGAAATATTTAAGGGGTAAATGTAAACAGGTCTAAAATATAGTCTCCATAATTATTTGGGTTTACCGGTTAACAGAAAATGTCCTAAAACACTTATTTTTTACTATCATTATATAGCATCATCCTCACCTGCAGTTAGAAAAAAAAAAACAACACTACATGCGACAACTGCACACTCGTTTTTTAAATTTTCAAGCAGCACATGAAAGCGACTGCTACGGCTCGTCAAGAAATGCGACTGAAGGCCGGTAAAATATGGCGCCTATGAAATAAGCTCACCTATACCACCGTTGACAGTCGGGAGGGGAATTTTAAAATTCTAACGGAAATATTTAGACTGTTTCCAATTACCCCACCTAACCCTACATATATATATATATATATATATATATATATATATATATATATATATATATATATATATATATATATATACAGGGTGGTCCTTTTAAAGTGTTACAAGGCAATATTTAAGAAGCGGCTGAGAATAAAAAAATGAAATTTGGGGTGATGCAACGGGACTTTGGGGGACACTATTTGACATGATAGGTAACTTTGTAACCCTTCCCACTTTTTAGGGGTGGGGGGTAACTTTTAAAAGTTAAATGGAACGGTGCGGTTTTTTTTTCAGATTCGCAATCTACAGAAAGAACTACGCCAAAAACATAATTTATTGTCAATGTCAATGTCAGTATCTTAAATAAATTGAACAAATTGACAAAATTATAGTTTTCCACATTTTTCCGTTTACCTCCATGCAAATGAGGCGGTCAATGGCGTCAAGGCGAAAGGCAATGGTGTACGCGCCGTTGTCATAATAACGCACGGGTCACAAAATCAACAATACAAACATAAGTCAGCGCGTGACAGTTATTTTAGTGCTTCCTGTTATTAATTACTGTTGATTTCAGTTCAGTTCAGTCAACGTAACTGGCACTTGTATTTATAATTTTCAAAAATGAATGACTTCGACTGCCAAGTAGACATGTTGTTAATTCTCGGAGAATGTAGAAAAAACTACCGCAATGCTTCTGAACTTTGGTCTGAAAGATTCCCCCAGTTACCACGAAAATACCACATGGCATTCAAAAGGTTAGAAACTAGGAGTCGTCAGACTGGTCAACTTTCATCCAAAAAGCGCAATCGCAGAAAGCCTAAAACCAGCGATGATATGGCGGTAGGAGTTTTGGGAACAGTAGCTATCAACCCTCATATTTGTTCCAGAAACCTGGCTAAAGACGCTGGGATGTGTAAAACATCCGTTCTCAGAATATTGCATAATTTCAAGTTTCATCCTTACCATATTAGCCTACACCAAGAATTGTATGACCAAGGTTTTGAGAGACGGGTGGACTTTTGTCACTGGTTTCAACGATGGATCAGAGAAAACAATTCACTGGAAAACATAATTTTTTCTGACGAAGCGACTTTTACCATGGCCAAGTCAATCGACATAATATGTATTATTGGGCTGACGAAAATCCACACTGGATGCGAACAGTCGCTTATCAGCACCCTTGGTCGGTAAATACCTGGTGTGGGATATTTGGCGATGTTATAATTGGACCTCATTTTTTTGATGGAACACTTAATGGACAGCGATACTGCGATTTCCTGAGAAATGATTTACCAAGATTAATGCCAAATATTCCAGAGCAACAACGTGGGTCAGTTTGGTTCCAGCAAGATGGTGCGCCACCACATTTCTGTCGAGATGCACGTAATATTCTCGATGCTACTTACCGTAATAGATGGATTGGACGTGGGGGGCCAGTGCACTGGCCTGCTCGATCACCAGACATGACTCCCCTTGACTTTTTCTTGTGGGGTTTGGTCAAAGAAAAAGTCATGGTGACAGCACCAACTACAGCCGAAGACATGAAGCAAAGAATTAGGCGTGCAGTTCAAGGAATCACCCTAAATATACTGTTAAGAGTTCGAAATTCATTTCAGAATAGGGTTATTAAATGTCTAGAGCAAAATGGCCGTCATTTTGAACACCTATTAAAATAAAATATTGTTTTTTACTCTTACAGTATTTAATTTGTTGACTTTAACATACTGACATTGACATTGATATTAAATTATGTTTTCAACGTAGTTTTTTCTGTAGATTGCTAATCTGAAGAAAAAACCGC
Organism: Philopedon plagiatum; assembly: GCA_963971165.1. Classification (NCBI taxonomy): domain Eukaryota; kingdom Metazoa; phylum Arthropoda; class Insecta; order Coleoptera; family Curculionidae; genus Philopedon; species Philopedon plagiatum. Next base: position 41,383,592 of record OZ020190.1, on the reverse strand, counting down.
ACCGTTCCATTTAACTTTTAAAAGTTACCCCCCACCCCTAAAAATTGGGAAGGGTTACAAATTTACCTATCATGTCAAATAGTGTCCCCCAAAGTCCCGTTGCATCACCCCAAATTTCATTTTTTTATTCTCAGCCGATTCTTAAATATTGCCTTGTAACACTTTAAAAGGACCACCCTGTATATATATATATCTTAAATGATCTGAACAAAAACGTTAACCATGTGCTTAACTTGAAACTAAACAACCAACTGAAAAGATTGTAAATAGAGCGATGTATATGTTACCGGCAAAGTCCGTTCCATCGTCATACTTAAGTTTGCCTAGGTAAACCGCACATTGCCGGGACGTTTTGGGCAAAGTCCGAAATTGTTCTCTATTTCGGAGTTTGCCTAGAATGTAACCCGGCAAACTTAGGTTTGCCAAACACGTTTTAGGAAAAGTCCGGAATATGTTCTTACCTTTGTGCTTTATCATGATAAAACCCAAGCAAACCCACCCCGAGCAAGGGATTGTATATTTGTATCGAAAATATTAAATCTGTCACCTAATTCACGGACTTAGAAAAGTTTTTTTATGCGTATGGTCGATCGGAGGGCACCCTAAGGTCGGAACAGGGTTAGGGGCCCTGACAAGTCTCTTTCCTCGCAGGCGAAGAGGGATCGGTGAGAGGGAACGATTTTTGCATTCATTGAGACTTTAAAGCAGTTTCAAATATATGCGTACATAAAGATACAAAGCTTACATGAAACTTCAAGGATACGTGATCCGAAAGAAAAGTTTATGAGGCTCGCCCACTAACAGATTTAATTTAAATATGGGGACGAGTTTAGTTCCTTATTTTTGTCGACCTAGACTGCTCGGGGACGAATTTGGTTACACTTTTCCAGGTAAGAAATTAACCAAAAAATTAAATCTCAATTTGGGGACTAGTTTAGGTACGTCCAAACAATTAACACAGTGCATGTGTACCTGCGACCTATTACAAACAGACTATAACTAGATACGACTAGAAAATGAACAGCGACGTAACGGTCACAAATTTATTATTTCGGACTTTTCCTAAAACGTGGTTGGCAAACCTAAGTTTGCCGTGTTACATTCTAGGCAAACTCCGAAATACAGACCAATGTCGGACTTTGACCAAAACGTCCCGGCAATGTGCGGTTTACCTAGGCAGACTTAATTATGACGATGAAACGGACTTTGCCGGTAACATATATATGGTTGCCATCGTCAACTGTTTGTGGGGAAGGAGGATAACGTTAAGTTTTAACCTTAAAATCGGTTTGTCCCCTGGTACATTTGTCCCTAGGTACAGCACTCTTCCCTACCATTATTAACACTATTAAATTGTTAAAAAATCGTCAAGTTGTAACAGTGACAATCAGTTTTTCAACTAATAAAAAAATTTGCTAGTGTCTCCATTATTATTTCAGGCAGTATTTTTCAAAACAACTCTTTTGGGTGGAATTAAAAATAATGTGCGAAATTTTACAAAAAATTTTGTCTTATTGTATCCTACAAAAAGTTTATATACATTTCTGGTTTAAAAAAAGCAAAAGAGTCGATATTTAACTACTTTAAAATTTACATGGGATTTCCTATGTTCCGTCTGGCGATGCACGATATACATTGTCCCTAATATGATGAAATAATGGTTGTTTGTATGTATAGCCCCAATGTAATATAATAACGTCGTCATACTTTTTTTAATGGCCAACCACAATAGGGTACTTTGTGACCCATACTGAATTTGATGTTTTATCATTAAATTTCCATAATAGAACTCTAAAGAAAGCGTTTTACTTTTAAATGCGATGCTTACATTATTTGTCGACCAGCGAGACTTTTTTTAGAAAGACCTCCAATATAGAAAATTTTGACGCTCTGTTTGTTTTTTGCATAAATAATTTTAAATTCGGAATGGCCTTTTTTATTGATGTTATTTTTATATTTAATGAGGTAGTTATTGTAGTAAGTTTATCAAATTGATTTTTTTTTATCAGTGGCCCTAATAACAATTTTGGAACAATCAACAAACCAGACCTTGTCCTTGCTAGGATTATTTATGTTTTAGACTCCATCACTCTTGTTAGTAAAAGGTCAAGACATAGGTCTGAAAATCTAATATTACATGGACATTACAAATTTAAAGAGGAGGCAATAAGATCAAGATGGAGAGAGAACTAAAAAGAAAGAAATAATTTTTGTTTTCAAAAAAATTAACCGACTTCACAAAAGAGAAATCACTAAAAAGTATGCAATAATATTTTTACGATTTATAACTCTGGTTAATGGTATACTTAATTTTGTTCAAAGTTAGGTAACTTGTACACCGAAGTTCTGAACTTTGAAGGCGCAATTTCACAGGGATCCGTAATAATAATTCATAAACAAGTTGCGCTTACTTTAAAGTTCAGAACTTTTGTGTACAAATTACTTAAAGTCGGACGCAATTAGGCTGACCATTAGGATCAGTAATAAATAACTAAAAATATAACTCTTTATTAACAATTTATGAATGTATTATCATTAAGGATTCCTATCATACTTTAAAATTGCGCTGACTTCAAAGTTCAGAACTTCGGTGTACAAGTTACGTAACTTGAACAAAATGAAGTTTACCATTAACCACAGTTATAAATCGTAAAAAGATTATTTCATACTTATTAGTGCTTTCTCTTGTGTGAAGTCGGTTCATTTTTTTTAAATATTTTCTTTTCTATTCACGCGACAAGCTTTTAAGGCAATAAATTTAACATAATATATTATAGAGGAACTTCGGTAAATATGGCATAGTTTGGGTAATATGGGATTTCGATTATTTTCGTATCTATGAGCGCCATCTAGAGAATTATGCGTGTATCAAAAGCACGCTAGTCATCAATGTACTTATCGCAGACCCAAAAATTTTTGTCGACTGCACCAGAGCACTTAATAATGAATGTTTGAAATTGTGGCACGTTGAGTTTTAGCACCGTGGTACAGTTATTGTAATATTTCGGGTATTTTAAGGATGGAGATATTTTATCGACTAGGTAGGTATATTGTAAAGATAAAACTATGCCTTTACTTATAAAAACTGATTGATAATATCTCTATTAACCGATAATATACAAAAACATAACCTATAGGGTATGAGGGTAATATGAGATACTTCATATTAGCCGATATTCCATATTATCTTTCTATTCCATTTTACCCAGAATATAATGATAATTTTTTTATAGACGTTACAATGAGAATGTATTTTTGTGAGGGATTATTTTACAAAAGTTAAAGCAAAGAAATATGGATTCAATGTGTCATGTGTGAAGGCTGGGTACAAGAAGCATGTTACTTCCAAAACTTTTTACTGCACCATGCTATATTCCATATTACCCGCCAATTTTCTCGGCCCCTCAAAATGACGTAATATTGTTATTCTTTATGTATATTTTTTTGTATACATTTTATCCTAAATATTGTATATTTCCCACATAGTCACTGCATTTGGTCGTCCGTATATGCATTTATACAGGTCATTATGCCATGGTGGATGATAATACCTTAAAAAGGAGAATGGGTATTCCATATTTACCGAAGTTTCTCTATATATTTCAGTGATAACCTTGATACTACTTTTATTAGGATACAGCCACCGAACTACGGCCACTTATAAATAGCATTCAGCATTACCACAATGAAAAAAACTATACTACTTATTTTTTTCGTTTCAGTCCATCCAAATAATAAAAGCTTGTTTTTAAAGAGTATTTTTACAAGATTTTATTTTTACCCAAACTATTCCATATTTACCGAAGTTCCTCTATACTATATTATGTTAAATTTATTGCCTTAAAAGCTTGTCGCGTGAATAGAAAAGAAAATATTTAAAAAAAAATGAACCGACTTCACACAAGAGAAAGCACTAATAAGTATGAAATAATCTTTTTACGATTTATAACTGTGGTTAATGGTAAACTTCATTTTGTTCAAGTTACGTAACTTGTACACCGAAGTTCTGAACTTTGAAGTCAGCGCAATTTTAAAGTATGATAGGAATCCTTAATGATAATACATTCATAAATTGTTAATAAAGAGTTATATAATGGCCAGCCTAATTGCGTCCGACTTTAAGTAATTTGTACACAAAAGTTCTGAACTTTAAAGTAAGCGCAACTTGTTTATGAATTATTATTACGGATCCCTGATAAATTGCGCCTTCAAAGTTCAGAACTTCGGTGTACAAGTTACCGAACTTTGAACAAAATTAAGTATACCATTAACCAGAGTTATAAATCGTAAAAATATTATTGCATACTTTTTAGTGATTTCTCTTTTGTGAAGTCGGTTAATTTTTTTGAAAACAAAAATTATTTCTTTCTTTTTAGTTCTCTCTCCATCTTGATCTTATTGCCTCCTCTTTAAATTTGTAATGTCCATGTAATATTAGATTTTCAGACCTATGTCTTGACCTTTTACTAACAAGAGTGATGGAGTCTAAAACATAAATAATCCTAGCAAGGACAAGGTCTGGTTTGTTGATTGTTCCAAAATTGTTATTAGGGCCACTGATAAAAAAAATTAATTTTTAGTTACGTCTTAACAAGACATCACCTGATCGTATTCTACTCGTCAAACGCTTTCATTTGATACCCATATCAAAGGGATTGTGAAACCATAACACGCAATCCGACCTATTGGGTTTAGAATAACGTGACAGGGCTTATCGTATTCTACTCGTCAAACCCTTTCATTTGATACGGAGGATTGTAAAGAAAAAGGTAATCCGCCATCTTGTGGCATCCGCCATATTGGATTAAGAATAATATTAAATATACTATATTTCATTGTCACCGGACTTATACAGGTGTGCAAAATTTCAAAGCTCTAGCTTAATTAGAACTAGTCGAAATTTTGATTGCAAAATTTGACCTAAACATACATACATACATACATACATACATACATACATACATACACACACACATACAAGCAAACTAACATGCGAAGTTAAATAAAAGCCCTGATGTAGTCTTCACTTCTTCCCTTTGATAGAGAACTAGCCCATTTTTGGAAAAACTGAGACTTTGCACGAGAATGATGTATTAAGGCCTTACTAATGGCTTGCAATACTGTATGTCATGTTCTAATATTAATTTTACCCCGTAGTAATTAAATTACATCCACGCACATATCAACCTGAATATATTTTTTCTAAGCAGAAGTATCCCAAATACAACGTCAAACCCATGTCACTATTGCGTGAGGAGTTCGGCTTTCTCTGATTATGAAAAGTTTATCTATCTATAATAAGATGGAGTTATTTTAGGAACTAACCATTGTAGGTAATAAAAACTACTTTTATGATTATGATATGCTTTAATTGGCGCAGTAGGTTACTAACATAAATTATAAATCTTCAAGTAATCATAAAGGTACCTTACAAATTTACTGTTACCCTAAGACTCGACATAACCTCATAATTAGAAAAAGAGAGTGGTATTATAAGTCTAACTTCTATGTTGGTGTGTGGATCCAAAGTTTGTGATCCTGTTCTGACTCTCTCACGGAAATCTAGATTTTTTGGTAAACGTTAAACTATTTCTGGATGGTTCTGGGTAAACGTACTGCTGCGCAAAAAAGGCTCCCTGTAAGTGACCCCTATCTATTTCATTGGTAACTCTGCAAAAGTCCTTTCGGCTATTTTACTTCTTTTGTTAAATAAAGACCTTCTAAATTAGCGCTGCACCGTGGTTAAAATGCAAGTGACAAAGAATCTAGAATAACAACAAAAAATTGCTAAAAATTGAAACCTCACATTAGGTAGGATTATCGTAATCAACCCAAGATAATCCTTCAGAAGTGCATATAAGTATACAGCTTAAATTAATATTTTTACTTCAACTGCCAGATTGACCAGTTTTGTGTAATTCAAATGTAGGATCAATTATAAAAAATTAAAAAAAAAACAAGGTAAACATACAATTTATCTCGCTGGTCACTTTTCCAGCACTTAAATAATAATTTGGCCCTTATAATTATTTACTTACCGAAAATAAATAATAGTCACAGTTGTCAGTTTACAATACCAAAATTTACAATTTAGGACTATTGTCCAGTTATTTAAAATGATTACAAACCATTTATTTTATATTTTTTTCTTGAATCAAAAAAAAATTATAGTTGAAAACCTAAATCCAATCTGAAATCAAATTAAAATATAGCCCTCACCGCATCAAGTGGCATCTACATTTCAGCATTTAAAACAAAAAAGAAACAACTTGACAAAAGAAAGATTGGAGAAGATTAAAAACGCCCAAAATTTGATTGTTTGTATAGTTCAACGAGATCTCCTAAGAGTAAATCTCATGATGATTTAAGATAAAGAAAACACAAAATCCCAAGATATCATTTAAGAAAAGTAAAAAGGGTTAAGTCTAAAATGCTTTTCATATAAAAAAAGTTTTTTAATTATTAAGGATTTCAATTTAAATTAAAACTGTTTTGTCGACTTTCAGTTGAGGCTCATGTACAGGTTTATGTGATGAAATAACTAATTGTAGGCAGTAGGTACGTATGAACATAATTTTTATTTTGTATGGATCTTGCTATAAATATTGAAAACTGAGCAAAACTATTTAATCATAAAACAATTTTTCAATTAACCTGACGCTAAACTAGGCACTCAAATAATAAAGTCTACTTTAATTGCATTTAATGATCAGCAAGGTATTTTACAGAAGAGTATGCCGATTTGAGGATTTTAATACAAAATGGGAGCAAAATGGTTTTTTTCTAAGGTTTTTAGAAACCTATAAAACCATTAAGATAAATACAGTTTAACAAAAAATCTGCAAAAGTCTTGCACGGACTAGCCTCGCGAAATGAAGTTAATATGATCAAATTCGAAAATGCGCACTAGTTTGTCCTTCGTCAACAGAAATATGTAATACAAGTCAGTTCTTAAGACGAACCGTAGTATATTTAGGTACAATTACAATAATCCCACACATTAATAATAAAAATAAACAATTATTTTTTTAATTTCTTACCCTGTATGAAAATTTTATTTCCACGTAATATCCTCGGCTTCGTATAAAAGGTTATTTCTCCAAAGTGGTAAAATAGCAGATTTTGTTTACATTGTTTGTTGCATGATAAATTGTATCTAAAAGCTACATCCAAATTATTTTTTAAACTTACATTCCCGATTTAAAACAAAAATAAAAAAATATTTAAAATTATTGCATACCCGGTATGTTCATCTAATTTCATAAGTAATAACAACCTGCTTATACAAAGTACAACTAAATAAGCAATATTTGTCTAAAATAAGTAGTGCTTTAATTGGAACAAAATCCTATAAAATTTAAATTTTAAGTTGCCAACCCTCTATCAAGGACCCTAAAACGGCCTTTATTTATATTAGAAGTAAAAGCATTAGCTGCGTAAAAAATATTCCCACATAAAATCGTATTTGACTTAAAGTATCTAATAAAACTAAAAATTATTTTTTTTTAATGTGAAACACCCTGTAGGTAGATGTATATTTCATTGGAAATGTGGTCTGTTTCGAGCCAGAGTAAAGCCCAATTTATATGTAAGATTTTCTTTGGTCAAGCAACTCACACCACTTTTGGTGTGAGCTGCGGTCTGTCTATATAGACTGACGGATCGATGGGCAGACAGACAGACCAACAAAAATGGAAAACGATGTTTTTCGCGATCTAGGAACCCCAAAACGGGAATATAAGAAAAAATATGGGTAGATGATTTTTTCACTGGAACAAATATTATTACTTCCCCTAGCGAGGGAAGCAATACTATTTGTTCGTCCTGCATGAAAGATAAAAGGTGGACCTGATTTTGCTGAAATGAGAAAGCTATGTACGTAACATTTCACTAATATAAAACACGTTCATAGTAAAAAAGTTTTTGGGTTCTCAAATTTTCCACCCTGTATGAAAGATTACAGGCTGGTTGGGTTGGTGACAGCTCTGTGTAAACTTTTTTAGGGTAACTTTCTAGGGCTTTAGCAAAACTAAACAGTTTCTCTTATTTTCCAACCCTATATTATACGAAAAAAAAAATAAATCTTCACTAAAAGTTTAGGTACATTAAACATTTTTTCAAACTTACATTTCTGAATTGAAGCAGCAACTGAAAAGTACTTACTTTACTCACTACTATACCAGCCTACTTATTTAAAATACAACTACTGAATAAGTAGCATTGGTATTAGTTAATCAGCAGAAGCGGACAAAATTTTTCTAAGTTGTTCACCCTGTATTGTGGGAACCAGAACTGCCTTCATTTCTATTAACGGTACAAGTCCGATCTAAATACAAAATATGATTTTTGTAGAACGCATCGCCTTTTAGTTAAAGCAGCAAAAATATAAATTAATTTTTTAAGGTGTTTACTGTGTATATTTTTCATCGGAAGTTTAGTCGGTTTCGAGCCAGGGTAAAAAAGTCTTATCTATATGCAAAATTTTATTTGTTTTGGTTTAGCAGTTTTTAAGTTTTTGCGACAACAGACTTGCATACCAACAGACAAACCGACAGACGGACGGAAATGGTAAACCATGCTTTTTGAGATCTAAGGACTCCAAAATGCGATTATCTACAAAAATATCAAAAGGTTATTTTTTTACAAATACAATACTTCTTCTAGCTAGGGAAATAAAATCACTGTAGGGTAGGCAAATAACTGGTTATAGGTGTAAATATAGTTCAGCAAAATACGATTTTTACCAAGGGTCCAAATGACAATTGTCGCCGATGTCACTGACGCGATAAATGGGACGAGATTCTGTTTCGATCTGCATAGGCGAGTCACGGTGAAGATACGCGTGATTCGCAACTTCTTGTGTTGCTGGGGTTGTGGGTTTGGGCGCTATTACATACTAAAGTAGATCACCTATTGATATGATTGTCCATCAGTATCATTATAAAGTTGTTGTTGTTATTTTTGGATTAGTGTAATTAGTAATAATTAATCTGAAAGTGAATTAGTTGGCATTTGTATCATTATCGCTAACGTCCTCATTATGAAGGATACAAGTATTTTGTAAGAAATCGGGAATTTTTAACATGCCTGGTACTTTTTGTAAATAAGGTTTTCCTTGTTTTCGAGTTACTTTTCTGTATGATGAGATGACAGGGTCCGAAGAAATAAGGAGCATGTGTAAAATATCTGTTTTTGTGTCAATTATATCTGTTTTTCGAGAATGATGTAAACGGATAGCTTTATATGCCTTGTGGCTTGCCTCTACAACATCCTCAGAAAGCTGCCCTACAGGCAGAGGCAAAGAACTGATGATATCACCGCTATGAATTAGTACCTTATGTACCGTGGCACTCATGTTATACCACCCGTATAACTCAATGCATAACTTTGCTCCGTAGAAACAGTAAGGTTTAAAAGTTTCGGTTTGTATATAATCTTCACTGGCTAACACAATAAGAATATCTGAAAATCCTTTTAAAAGTACATAATCTGGTCCGGTTATAATGGCGACTTTTTCTGGGTTCTCGAAGAATTTTCTGGCAGTATTTCCGTCTGTTTCCACCCCCTCATTTAGGCTGATCTACCACTAAACCCATTTCTTGGTAAAACTTTTCAGCTATACTCCTTTGTCTTGTTTTTACACTTTTTTTGCGTCTAAGGTTCTAGCTTGCCGCTGTCTAATCTGTATGCCACATGCAACAAAAATTTAAAAAATCTTAAATACGCGTGAAGAACGGATATTCCAAAGGTATGTCTCAATGCTGCATTTTCTGTCAGTAACCTTCGCTAAATTATTGATTTTTTTAGGTGTAACTTTACAAACATTACATGTTAGCGTTGATGCGGTATCTGTTAAATTGCCACCAAGTATAGTACATATAACCTTGTGTTTAAAAAATAATCTCTTCCAGCAACCCACACTTTAGTCAGTTCTAAGTTGGAAATTTCTGATCCATCTAAATTATATTATATTTTCAGGAGTTTCCTTTTGTAACTTAAATCGAATTGGACGACAGTACTTAGTTGAGGAGGCCTTTAAATTTTTCCAGTAAATCTGCTTTACGTTATTAGTTTCTGTGGACATTTGTAAAGGTACAATTGTAGATTGTCAGTTTGATTGTTCGATAAATTTTGCTTGTAAATACTAGGGCTACCACTGTCATCTAAGCCCCATTTGTCGATAACGTCAATTATTGTTGCACCAAGGGTTACGCGCTGTAAGACATCTGATTGGATTTGTACTAAACGCTGTATAGTTAGGTCCTGTAGAGGAATTGTAACTTTGGTGTCAGTAACTAAAATATTTAGTGGATAACATTGTTTTTAGAAGCTGATATAACGTTGTTCTTTCTCAAATTACAATCTATAATAAGGGCCAAAGCCTCTTCTGGGGTATAGGATAAAATTGTCGAAGATGAAGAGGAATCATGCGCCAGCTTCATGTGTTTGAGTTGTTGAGGTGTCGATGTCGTACTAACAGCTAGTTTTACAACTTCAGCAGCACTTCTTTTTCCACTCTTAATTAAAGATTTTTCTGCGGAAAAGCACAGTTCTTCTGGGATATTTTCTGATACCAATGAATGAACCCTTCTTTTTTTTTTATTTTATTTACTCATTCCCAACTAACACTAGTGGTTCATTACAGGGAATGTTGAAATAATAAATTGTCAAAAGTTATAACTCTAAACAAAAAAGTAAATGAAATATATGAAAAAATACATATATTAATAAAAAATAATATTATTTTACTATAAATAAAAAAATAAAAATTAACAATTTAAAAAAAAAATCGAAACTGTAATATACTATATACATATAGAGATATGCATACGTATACATACATTATACAACATATACATTTAAAATTTGAAGTTTCTTAGTTATATTCATTTTAATAAAAATTTCTTTACTGCTTTTTTAAATTTAGGTATTGAGGTAATTTTTTTGATGGAATTTGGTAAATCGTTGTACATTATAATTCCTTCATGAAGGAGAGATTTTTTTCCAAAATTACTTCTTACTAATGCAATCTGTAAATTTTCGCAATGCCTGCTATTATGGGAATGAAAGGTATTAACTTTTATTAATGTCATGTTAGATTTTTTTTTGAGAAATATTGATTGAGTGTATTAATATAATTACTTTTAATTTATAAAGGTGTTGAAGATCAAAAAGTTGTTTAGGTTTATACAATTTTGCTGTGGGTTCCAAATGTGGTAATTTATAAATACATTTTATTACTTTATTTTGTAATTTTTTAAGTGGTTTTAGTATACTTGAACACGCAGATCACCAAATCGAAATCAAATACTGAAATTTTGAGTAAATTAAAGCATAATAATTATTCATCAATATTTTTCTGTTAACGAAATGTCTAATTTTATATAATACTCCTACTACTGGTGATATATTATTTCTTAAATTATTAATATGGGCTTTCCAACTCAAATTTTCATCCAAGATTAACCCCAGAAATTTGATAGTTGATGAATATTTTATGATGTTACCATTAAAAACTAAATTATGTATGTTATTTCCTACAGTTTTATTTTTAGTAATGAACATGAAAGATGATTTTTGGAAATTTAATAATTTGTATGCATTTAACCAATTAAAAATCAAAGCTAAATCGCTTTTAATGTCACTATAAATTTCTGAAATGTTGTCTGCAAAATAAATAAGGGTGGTATCATCAGCAAATAATTTTATTTTACCTATTAAATTTAAATTTGAGATCGAATTTATGTAAATTAGAAATAAAGTAGGTCCAAAAACGGACCCTTGAGGAACCCCACACAAAATATTTTTGTAAGAGCTTTTGATGTCTTCTATTTGAACATACTGTTGTCGGTTATACAAATAATTTTGAAACCAGTTATAAAGTGAGCCCTTAATACCAATATTGTACAAATTTATCAACAAAAGATTATGGTCAACCGTGTCAAATGCCTTGCACAGATCGAGAGACACCAAGCAGCAAATATTTTTGTTATCAACATGATGCTGAATATCAGTAACAACATCAGCAACAGTCACTTCAGTGTCCCTAGACCTGCGAAAACCATACTGACCAGAAAACAACAACCCTTTGTCTTCCAAGAAGGTTTTTAATTTTATATTAATAATTTTTTCAAAAATTTTTGACATTACAGGCAACACAGATATTGGTCGATAATTGTTGCAATTATTTCGATCCCCACTTTTAAATATGGGTGAAATTTTAGCAATTTTCATTTTATGTGGAAAAATCTCGGTTTTCAAAGATAATTTAATTAGATAATGAAAAATTAGAGTTAATTCACTTTTGACAATTTTTACAATTTTAACAGAAATATTATCAAAACCAGTTGCTTTCTTTGTATTTAGGGCATTAATAATTTCTTCTATATCATTGGTGAATAATTCTTCTACGTCAAAAAAGAAAGATTGTGAATTTTCGGTATAGTGCTCAGTCATTGGTACTACTGGAATTTTACTAGCTAAATTATTTCCAACTTGTACAAAATGATCATTTATTGCTTCGCAAATGTCTGTCTTACTTTCTATTTTCTTTCCATTAATTAAGAGATTATTTATACTGCTTTTTTTATCCCTAGATTTATTGCTGAGTACGAAGTTGATGTTCTTCCATATGGTTTTTTGGTCTTTTTTAAGAAATTTATCTTCATAATATGCTTTTTTAGCCATTTTTATTTCATATTTCACTAATTTGTTGTAATTTTGATATATTATTTCATGAGATACCACGTTAGGGTTTCTTTTTTTCTTGTAGTAATATCCATCGCGGATTCTTATCATATCAGCTAATTCTTCTGTAAACCATGGTTTTGAGTCTTCTTTAACTTTAATTGTGGTTTCTACTGAACAAATACTAAAAATTTTCAATATTTCTTCATAAAGGCTATTTGGATTTTTGTATAGGTGTTAAATTTGGGTTTATTTACTTTTCTGTCAAACGGTATTTCTATAAATTGTAACTTATGATCACTTAGTGTACTCTTCCGGAAACGTATAGTAATATTTTCCTGTGAATTTGTTAAAATGTGGTCAATTAAGGAAGCAGTATTGTTAAATTCCCTTGTAGGTGTATCTTCATTGCACATTTTGAAGTTATTAGAAAAATAAATATCCATTAATTTTCTTGTCTACTAAGGTTATCTGTCGCATTTAACATTTCGTGAAATAAGGCGTGCGTTTTTATTGTTTATAAAACAAGTTCGAGCTTGCTGGAGCTATAGATTCAGAAGCAATAGGTTTGTAGATAATACCTTATATTTGGGGTTTTCTCTTTTTTGTGTATATTCGATTATAGCGGCATTTTTCAGTTTCGTACTTCATTGCATGTACCGAATTCAGCAATTGTTTTCTCGAAAACCTGCACAAAAAGTTCCACGAAGTTCCGATAAGTTTTAGTGATAGTAGGCAAGCCTAACCCTCTAAGATCAATATATGTATATATATATATATATATATATATATATATATATATATATATATATATATATATATATATATATATATATATATATATATAAACCAGTTTGCACATAAGTGCACTTTCCTTAAACCGATTTTTTTTGCAGGGGTCACATAAAAGAACCGGACATTTTAAATCACAAAAAGACGACACTACACGAATTATTTTTAGTTGTTCAGAAGAAAAATTTTTTTAAATTAAAATCTTCTGACTGTAATAAGCATCTAGTGGATTACGTATTAAAGAATACAACAACAGTGATAATGCCGAAAATTTAGAAATTGTTGTTAGAAATGCTGTTAAGATCTTGGTGGGTAAATATCTGTCCAAATGGCAAGCTTGTCATAGAATCTACGACAAAGTTCTTTAAAAAAACAGTGAATAGCTCCAAGGCGAACTTCACTTGCCTGAAATTAAAGAAAATACTTTTAATCAAAAATCAGATAAAAGAGGCAGGCCTAGAAACTCATTTGACACTAGTTCAAAACGAACAAATAATAATAATACATACTGTGTGAAGAACATTTCGAATTATTGTCAGTTTAAAAAATACTATTTTTGTCATATTTTTTTAAAACTATATTTCATAAACAAATCAGAAACTGTAAAGGAAGATATACTGAGCTAGTGGAAATGAAGATAGAAGTGTAGCTGCGGTATTAATAAGAAAAATGAGGAATAAAAAGTGTAAAAAGTCTATACTGTCAACATCAACGTCAACCTTATTTGACACAGAAAATCAAAAAGACAATCCAGAAGAGGTTAACCATACGAATTCCGAAGATGAAAGTTTTTATGTTTCTCCTAAATATCCAACTGATAACCAATACCAAAAATTTTTAAAAAATTTTGACATTAATACCCAAGATAGAAAAGAAGCAGGTACGTCAGGACAGGATGTTACGAAAAAATGTGCATCGTGTTCTATTAAATTTAATAAAAAGACTTATTTTATTTACTGTTGGAATTGTAACAGATGGTTCTGCTTAAATTGTTCTCTGTTATCAAAAAAGGAGGCTGATAATTTGAAAAAACTTAAAAGGAAGTGGTATTGTTCGAATTGTTATGAAAATAATAATAAGGAAAAATCAGATGATATAAACTTAAAAGAAGAAAATACATTTTTTAAAAATAATGTAGATACCCTAACAGAAGAAAATAAATATCTGAAGGCGCAGTTATTTGCAATGAATGAAAAAATAGAATTTTTATTGAAAAAAATGGAAGTGTTTGAAAAATTTAATTTTCCTTCTAGTTTAGCTACTTTCAATGAAAATTTTGAGAAAATTATGACCCTCTTTAAAGAAAACCAGTGTAATAAAAAAACATATTCTGATATTGTACAAACTCTTCCAAAACCAGAAATCTGTGAAAACCTACCTGTTTTAATAATAAAACCAAAGAAAAATCAGAGTAGTGAAGAAACAAAATTAGAAGTCCAGAAAAAGGTTAACCCAGTTAGTATAAAAGCAAAAATTCGTGGAATCAAAGAGATAAGAAACGGTGGCATTATTATTGAGGCTAATTCCAAGGAAGAAATAGAGAAAATTAAAGATTTGTCAAAAGAACAGCTGGAACAAGATTATAATGTAGAAGTTTCAAAGATGAGGTCTCCCCAACTGGTATTAATAGGTACCACAAAGAAATACCAAGATGAGGAGCTTTTAGAAGAACTAAGAATATTAAATTATCTAGACTTAAATGACACTTTAAAAATAAAGCATAAAAGGTATTCTAAAATTATAAAAAAAGTTATTCTATACATAGAAACATCTGGACGAACTTTTTCAAAATTAGTAAATCAAGACATTTCTATTGGATGGAATACGTGCAAATTCAGAGAAAATTATAATATTTTTATATGCTATAAATGCTGCAGCTATGGTCATACTACAAAAAATTGTACAAAAAATCAGATCTGTTTGTTTTGCTCTGGGCCACATTCATATTGGAATTGTAAACAGCAAAATCCACAGTGTATTAATTGCTCAGAGTATAATCAAAAATTTTAAAAAAATTTTAATACTAATCACGAGGCTCACAGTAAAAACTGCTATATCCATCTACAAAAAATTAAAGAAGCCAAAGCACGCACTGATTATTCGAAAAAATGAACTTCTTGAATATTCAGCAGATAAATGTTTTATATATAAATTCTCGTTCAGTTAAAAACAAGATGGAACAAATTGAAGTAATGGCTGAAAGTGAAAAATTGGATATTATAATTGCAGCTGAAACTTGGGTACAGAAAAATGAAGAAAAATACTATAATCTTCCACACTACAACGCTATTTATGCAACAAGAGAAAAAAGAGGTGGAGGTTTGGGTATCTATATCAGATATTACTTGGAATATGAAATTGTTGAAAAATTTGAGAGTCAATGGTCCTATATTGTACTAAGAATTAAATCAAGTCAAATTCTCATTTGTGGAATTTACAGACCTCCCTCTTTTAATTTAAAAACATTTTTAAATTTATTAGATGAGAAACTGGATTATTTAAACACTTTTAAATTAAAGTGTTTTCTTATGGGAGACATGAACGTCGATGCACTCAAAATTAACAATAATTCGAAATGTTCTTCACACAGTATGTATTATTATTATTTGTTCGTTTTGAACTAGTGTCAAATGAGTTTCTAGGCCTGCCTCTTTTATCTGATTTTTGATTAAAAGTATTTTCTTTAATTTCAGGCAAGTGAAGTTCGCCTTGGAGCTATTCACTGTTTTTTTAAAGAACTTTGTCGTAGATTCTATGACAAGCTTGCCATTTGGACAGATATTTACCCACCAAGATCTTAACAGCATTTCTAACAACAATTTCTAAATTTTCGGCATTATCACTGTTGTTGTATTCTTTAATACGTAATCCACTAGATGCTTATTACAGTCAGAAGATTTAAATTTAAAAAAATTTTTCTTCTGAACAACTAAAAATAATTCGTGTAGTGTCGTCTTTTTGTGATTTAAAATGTCCGGTTCTTTTATGTGACCCCTGCAAAAAAAATCGGTTGAAGGAAAGTGCACTTATGTGCAAACTGGTTTATATACATATATATATATATATATATATATATATATATATATATATATATATATATATATATATATATATTGATCTTAGAGGGTTAGGCTTGCCTACTATCACTAAAACTTATCGGAACTTCGTGGAACTTTTTGTGCAGGTTTTCGAGAAAACAATTGCTGAATTCGGTACATGTAATGAAGTACGAAACTGCCGCTATAATCGAATATACACAAAAAAGAGAAAACCCTAAATATAAGGTATTATCTACAAACCTATTGCTTCTGAATCTATAGCTCCAGCAAGCTCGAACTTGTTTTATAAACAATAAAAACGCACGCCTTATTACACGAAATGTTAAATGCGACAGATAACCTTAGTAAACAAATCAAATTTTGCTTTCAGAGGCGAATTGCTACGTTAAGATGACAGCAACATATAAAATAAATCTAGACGACTTTGTCATGGTTAACTAGGAATCTTCATCTGTCAGAAAATGTTTTTCTGGTTGCAAATAAAATTTCATTTTTGTAATCCTAAAATGTGCATTTTGCCGGGTGTGCGGCGCACAACTGGTCACTAATTTGTGCAATTTTAACTTCATATTTGTCATCATACAAAAAAAAGTTTGTCAATAAAGCTTTACTTGCCTCATTTTGCGTATGTCTTAAACTGTCATCAGTTTCACTGTTTCCTTTTATAGTTTTCATAAAGATGTCAACCGAGGGAAACCATTTTAAGAGATTTATAAATGTCTTCAGTCCCACAGACAGGTTTACTTGAGCTTTTTTATTTTCATACATTCATGGCAATATGTGCATCTAAGGTTTTTTAAATTTTTTTTTAACTCGCGATTGCTTTATAAACAAACATAGTCGATTATATCTATTACTTAACTTATTTTCACTATATTTTACTAGAACTTATTTTTATTAGTAGGGTGCCGGTAGAGTAGACCAGAAATTTTGGACAAGGAAGGCGAGTAGTAGAGTTACTATCCCGCCGTGCAATCTTACTCTACTCTATCATGATTTAGTAGGCTACTAAACCAATTATATTTACATTGGTGAGATTGAACGTTTTCATTAAAATGTTTCCAATATCGGGAATTTGCTGGTATTTGTACCCATCTATCTTCGGGCGGTTGCTATTAAAAGGATTGGTTCGACGATGTTCATTCAGAAACTTTTGCACGCTGGATTTAAAATCATTTGTTTTTTTAGGGAAATGCTTTACGTGCGGTTTCTATTATCTATCTAAAAATGAAACTAAAAAGATCATTACTGATATAACAAATATTTTACATTATAATATGAATGCATCTTACTTAACCCACATGTTTTCTTCTTCTTCACTAAGAACAGGTGAAGGGCCAAAAGAAGTTTGATGTTCTGAATGTTTAACCCTAAATTCAATTGTGGACTTAGGTATCCCATATTTTCGTTCTGCTGATCGATATGATTCTGTTTTATTTGGAACATCCGGCACAGCCTATTCCAGTTTACCTTTATCATAATCTCTTATTTTGGGCATTTTAAAATTCTCGAAATAATAAATTATAGGTAGTTATTTGACACTATGTGTATAGCTATTGGACACCTGTCCAATAACTGTTGACAGTAGACAAATCAATACTAAAAAAATTGTGCAATAATAGTGTACCATGCTAAACGAACGACATAAGAATATACAGCCAGATTCTCCAACGCTAGTCCGGTCTAATTGACAACCAAAAGTTTTAAACTGACAAGTGTAAGAATAAGACATTTAAGTTGATACTATGAATTTATTTATGAGCTCTTTCGCAAATTTATAAAGAAAAGGGCAATTTTAGGACGTGCTTTCGACAATAATAGAACTAAATTCATTACAGCAACTTGTTCCAAGATGAAAATCATTTGGAAACCCAGCAAATCGCTGAAATATCAGAATAATTCATAAGTTTTTGTGACGACTTATTAACAATGACACGACAAAAACCTGTCAAAACATAACTGATCAACTATAAGATCTTAATTTAAACCAGTACTAAATATGAAACCTTCTTAGTGAATCTGAGCGTTAGTGTATTATTTTTGTACAGTTATTAGACACCCGTCCAATATTAGATTTTTGACCATTTCTAAAAGACAGTTATTGGACAGGCCGGAGTTACGTTAAAATGCTAAAATAATCTAAAATAAAAAACGTAATAAGATGCTACCCAGACAATTTTATCCCCACACAACATCGAATACCTTTTAAAAAGAAAGCAGACAAAACCAGTACAATTTTTAATCCGTCCTACAATAAACAGAACTATAGCAAATTATTTGTGGGTCGCAATGCGCTCTATCTAACGTCAAATACAGCACTAAAGATTATATTAGAGATGTGTAGATCGCGAACGAGCTATTTAAATCAACGGTTCTTTACTGAGAACTAAAAGAATTAGTTCGCAAGTTTAAAAAGAACTAGTTCGCGAACTATTAAGCAATGAGTAGCCGTAACGCATCGTCGCGTAGAATGGTAGAAAACTATCGATAGTCCTAGTATTCGATATATCAATAGTCAAACTGCAAAACTATCGATATTATCGATAGTTTTAAAAAAGTTTAATTTTTTTGCGCAAAAAAAATACACGCTATTAAAAAAAAACTTCATTTAGCCAATACATTCAAAACAAGCCTTCATTCAACAATTTATTTTTGTTTATAAAAATTAACATATTGACATTCAGAGATTTTGTTCGTGAGCGTCTGTCACTAATTACTTGTCCTGCTTTTGAAAATAGTCGTTCAGAAGACACGGAAGTAGCAGGAATGGAATAATATTTTTCGGCTAATTGCCAGAGTTTTTCCTGCGATGGGGACTGGTGTTGACAATAAGCCAACGGGTTGCCCGTCATCGCTATCACTAATGATTCTAAATATTGGCGCACAATAATAATATAATTGAATCTGATATTGGTGTCGTCTTTTCCAACGATAGTCGATTCTCCAGGAACTTGAATAAAGTACCACTGCCTACGGGAGCTATCAAACTGTCCAATTTTGACGGCTCTGACGAAGCCACTGGATTTTTAGCAGATGTAGAAGGTTCGTCTAGGTTGGATTTGCTTTGAGTTGTATTGATTTCTTTGGCTAACAAATCACCAAGTGCATTCTGGATACGTAATTGACCTTGGTTTGCATTTTCCCTGCTTCTAAATGCATGTTCTTTGAACCTAGGATCTAATATTGTTGCTGGTCTTGGACCAGTTCTTTGCTCATACGGAAACAATCTTTCAACAACTGAATCTAATAGTTTTGCATTAAGATTAATGGCAATGTTATTTTTCAATTTTGATGTCATTTCTACCAAATTGCTATGTATTCCAACAACTATTGGTATAATTAGGGATACTGTGATGTAGCTGTCCCCTGATACTTGATTAGTGACATCTTCAAAAGGTTTAAGAATATTCACTACTTCTTGAATAGCTAATGTGTCATTATATGATAAATATTCTGGGGCATTTGACAGTTTGGCTAAAGTGACAGTTAGGCAATCATCATCACTAAGAATCAGTAGTCTTTCCAGCATATATAGTACACTGTTCTATCGGGTTACTTCATCTTGAAGTGGTTTTAAGGGCTGTTTATTTTTTTTGCGTTGCTCCTCCATTAACGTGTCCATTGCTAATGTACTCTTCTTAAAGTGTGTAACTATATTTTTACATTTGGACAAAAGCTGTTAAAAACCTTCATCATCCGAATTGTTGAGTCCATCGGAAACAGTCAAATTTAATGTATGGGCAAAACATGGCAAATGAGATATACGTAGAAGAGCACATGCATTTATCATATTTTTTGCGTTATCTGTGACAATGCATTCAACTTTATTTTCCAACCTCCATTTCTTTATAATATTCTGTAAAGAAAATATGTATATAATATAATATTAAGTACCTACTTATAATGATCTAGATTCAAGACTTAAAATATTTATTATATTAAAAAATCATTACACAATGGATAGTAAAATATTAAAGATTATTTAAAACCATTTCGTAAAAAAAAATCCATTGCACAAGCAAGAATCATCCCAAATTATTTTTATTGAGATTTCCAAAAAAAAATAAGATTATTATTTAAATAAATATAATATAAATACATTATGTATTACCTGCAAGTATTCTTTAATATGTTCAGCAGTATGATGTCCAGTTACTTGAACTGTTTCAAGGGCGACAGATTTTAATTCGTATTTTACAATAAAATGACAGGTAACAGTAATAAATCCTTCCCCAGCACAGGATGTCCATACATCAGTTGTCAATGATACATATTTGATACTAGTTAGAATGGCTTGAAGTTTTTCCTTCATTTTATCATATATACCGGGCAGTAATTTTTCCCGTAAGGTCGTTTTTGATGGGAATTTATAACGAGGATCCAAAGCATTAACAAATCTTAAAAATCCGACATCGGTCACCACGGGAAATGGTTGATAATCTTCTGCAATCATATGAGCCAATAATTGATCCAGCATAATTTTTCGAGGATCGGAATCCGCATAGACACTACTTGGTTTCTTATAATAAGTCATTTTTAGTTGTTTTCCTTTCGATTTTTTTTATCACCTACTTCAGCATCCGATTTATCAGTTTCTTGTTCTGCTTGATCTTCATTTAATACCGATTTATGATACCGTAGTAAATGATCTTTTAAGTTAGACGTATTTCCACTCGTACGGTATTCTTTTTTACATAGTAAACAAACTGCTAAAGCTTGTCCAAAATCTTTTTCGAAGTACTCCCATATAAAAGAAGCTTTTCTCTTGCTCATATTTCAAAAACAGTAACAGTAACACTAATAAAATGAACAATAAACAACTTGTAGAATATAGAATAATAAGCACAGACTAATAATAAATACGTTCTAATCAGCGCGGAATTTTCTAATTCTCTCGTTTTGGACGTTTTGTGTTTTGTGATTCCCCGAATTATCATATTATTATTATCGATTAATCTCTTTACAGTTTACTGTTTTTTACACCGTAGGCAATTTTTTCTATGCATCAGGAATGAAAGGTCTTACAGAAAACATATCATATTACTTTGTATAAAACGTGATTTCTATTTCTCTAATCTCTTTTCTCTACTGGTCAATAGGTGTCTGATGTCGCTTACTTTTCAAATGAATGATTTTTTAGGGCGGTAATTAAATTACTATCGATAGTTTAACAAAATACTATCGATACTTCGATAGCGATAGTTTTTACAGAAATATCGATAGTCACTATCGATAGTTTTCCACCACTAGTTGCGCCACGTCGCGGGCAAACTCAGGTAGCGGCGCCTAACGAATGCCGGAGAGTGACGACTGACGAGACAGACTAGAACAATCAGTTGAGTATCAGTCTAAAGCGTTTGAGGAAGTAAAGAGAAAGCAGATCCGGAATATTAAACAGATCTTAGGATTCTTAGGTTAGGAGGAGTGATTTATTTTTAGTTTTGGTCATGTTTTGTTTTGTCATTTGGTTTGATTTAGGTAAAGTTAATTTTTACAGTGTTAAGTTACTAGTAATAAAGTATAACTTTAAACGAGGGGTAACTCACTGACGAAAAATTTGTACACCATTTTCCATGCGGTCGTATTTTCCTTATATTTTCGATATTTTTCGTATTTTCTTGTAGATTGACATTATTTTCAATGTATTTTCTGTTTTTTCTGTGTATTTTCTGTATTTTCAGCGGAATTTCCTTATTCTATTGTATTTTCAGTGTTTTAGATGTACTTTTTTTGTATTTTTGAACACAACGAAGGCGAAATTGACAAATAAAACTTTGTTAAAGATTGTCTCATTTTACTGCTTTCTGTAAACTACAAGAAAATGCAGAATATTTTAGTTAAATTAAATTAGGATATTATTAGGTTAAACTGGTGCCTTAAAACGTTTATTTAGATATTAGGGGACAAAGGTAAATATACCAAAAAAAGAGAGATGTTCAATTATTTCAAATATATAACAAAAAAGATTTGGTAAATGTTTAAAGATCAAAACCTTTAGGTGGGTATACCCAATAAAAACGCGACGATTTGATCTTTTCCAACAAAATTTTGCCGACTTTTTGTTTTGTTTTAAATTATTTTTGATAAACTGTACTTATCTGTGGTTTCTAACTCGTAAATATATTTTTCTTTATCTAGCAAATAAAGGAGTTTAATAAATAAATACATATATAACTTTATTAATCAGAGAAAAACAACAGGATTTAAATATACCTACTTAAATAAATGCCTAATCTTAGGTAAAATACAAAAATGCGTAAGTAGTAACTATTAGTAGGTAGGTACCGAGGTAGGTACCTAAATATAATTGCTTAACTGTTTCGAAAATAAGTGGATCTACTAAAAATGGTTGCAGATTTCCCATGCAAACCCAAATCAAAATAATTTAGCTTCCTGGCTTACCAATTTTTCCAATGTACTTGAAGAACTGAACGTTTAATGAACGAAATTTTTCGAAAAGGAGAGAAAGACAAAAATAAGTTAAGATCTTACTAATTACTATAGTTTTAAGAGTAAAAAAGCATGTCCGATCGTTTAAAATATAAACCAGCCCTCCAAGCCTACCAGAAAGCACCCTTAGCTCAACCCTTAACATTGGATTTAATTTTTTAACACGTAAATATGCGACGTCCCCGCTGATTTTTACTGCTTGAATACTTTTAAGGTATACAAAATTTTAGGAACAAAAATCAACCCTTCAAATCCACCGGAACCTACCCCTACTGTGACTGTAATATTCTAATATTTTATTTAAATACTAAAATAAGCTCGAGAATCGTATTTTTTGCGTTTAATAAAATAGAATGGTATAGTATGGGTAGGTTCCGGTGGGTTTGAAGGGTTGATTTTTGTTTCTAAAATTTTGTATACTTTAAAAGTATTTAAGCAGTAAAAATCAGCGGGGTCGTCGCACATCTACTTGTTTTCTGGTAGAAGTCGATTCAAAGAAGCAAGCTAGGGGTAGTTTTTAATTGGCTTGAAAATTTTTATTTTATTTTTTTCAGGTCATAGGTTTCAAGAATATTATTTAAATAATAAAATAAGCTCGAGAATCGTATTTTTTGCGTCAAATAAAATATCAGAATATTACAGTCACAGTAGGGGTAGGTTCCGGTGGATTTGAAGGGTTGATTTTTGTTCCTAAAATTTTGTATACCTTAAAAGTATTCAAGCAGTAAAAATCAGCGGGGTCGTCGCATATTTACGTGTTAAAAAATTAAATCCAATGTTAAGGGTTGAGCTAAGGGTGTTTTCTGGTAGGCTTGGAGGGCTGGTTTATATTTTAAACGATCGGACATGCTTTTTTACTCTTAAAACTATAAGTAATTAGTAAGAAAAATTTCGTTCATTGAACGTTCTGTCCTTCAAGTACATTTTTTCTACTGGTAAAATAACCTACCCACCTAGTATGTTTCTTGGAAAGTTTAAATTTTTTTGGTAAATTAAGATAATCACATCTTGTCAATTCGTTCTGTTCTTCAAGTACATTTTTTCTACTGGTAAAATAACCTACCCACCTAGTATGTTTCTTGTCAATTCAAAAGGACCATTACCAATAAGCTCAATCGGCCCATAGAAAATAAATTTTTTATGAACAATTTCAATGTCATCACAACGAGGCCATATAAACTGACCAAGATCTGATTTTAAAAACTTTAATTCATAACTTTCTTGGTCCACTTTTTCTGTCACTCTTCCAATGTACCACTGATTGTCATAGCTAACAGCATAGTATTTTTCAATATCAATATCTATCTCTGATACACTTTCTTCAGATGAAGACGAATACATTTTTTCTGAAGCTGTTTCGGAAGCGTCGTAATTTTTTTTTAAATCCTCATAGTTAAGTTCGTCATCAGAATCTGACGAATCGTCGAGTACCTGTTCTTTCTTTGGGCGTTTTGCTTCGCATTTTATCTTACTTTTAGGTGCTTTAATATTCGATTTACCTGGGATAAATCTTTGAGCCTGTCTGTACTAAGCCTACCATTAGCTTCATCTAGAAGCCAACAAAAGGAAGATTTTTTAATCACTGCTGTTTTTTCCTTCAATTTAACTTCTATATAGGGTGAATTAATAGGTATATCGGAAATGACACTGGAATAATCTTTTAAACATAGTGCAGATTTATATCCTTCCGCTTGTTTTTCTGACTCATAACAGTAAACAGAATTTAAATCTGAAATACTATCTGATGGATCTATAACTATTTCAGTTATATTAGGTTCGTCCCAAGATACATCGTCTAGGGTACCGGGCAAGATATCCACTGCTAAGTAGTCATTAGGTTGTGCAATAATACCCATATCTTTTATTTGCTCTAATACGTCGTTTAAGGCTCGCATTACGGTTTTATCAATATCACGGTGCAAAAGCTCTTCTGACTCAAGCATGTTTGGGGACATCATTGCCAATAAACGCTTTTCCTCTCTAGGGAAAAAAATTGTCCACCAATATCAGAAATAATATTATTAATACTACGAATTCGTTCAATTCGGTTAATTAAATCATTCATACTAAAGTTAATGACAGTCGAGTATGTTGAAGTCATGGATCTGGCAGGTCGAAAAAGTTTTTCGCAAGGTTGGCTACTCATGTATGATAAAAGAAACTTATTAGCTTCTAATCCTTCGATGTTTTGAAATTTAAACATTAAAATAATCTTAACTAAAGTGTGGGATAGATAGATAGATATAAAATTATTTTTTAATGTTAAGTATTTATTTTTTTTAATTGTTGATCTCCAGATTCGCAAGAGGAAAACAACATACCATACTTTATATAATCGTTCTGATAGAGACAAATCACTACTCAAAAATGCAGATAAAATGTAGTTCATGATAGTTAGGTATACAACAGTTCCTTTAGTCCCATGTATTTTTCCTAGGAGATCAATAACTGGGGATGAACACATCCTTTCAGCTGCCCGGAAGTTCATCTTATCTTCGAGTTTAAGATCACTACAAGTAAGCATATGCTGATCTTTTGATATCATTTGGAGAAGCTCATGTAGATGTTTTGACGATATTTCAGATGATCCAAATTTTAATGTGATTTTTTCATTTAATAATCGAATTCTGAGCTTTGTTAAAATGTGAACAAAATCTTGGAAGTAACATTCATCTGATATGTTTATATTCATTAAAAACCACGGCCACGTATTTTTACTATCTGAAACAAATAATCCCGATTTCATTCGCATCGATTTTAATAAACGCGTATCACCATCGGAGGAGAATCCAAGAATAGTGATTCCGTATCCTTTAGCAGCAGATTTCATGTATTCCCACCGCTGAATGACATCTTTATATGTAAATTTATTATCGGTTCCAAATCCACCAATGCAATATGATGGTGGCCCAGCAGAAAGTGGTTGCGCCACTATAATATAGGCATAGGATGCTAAATGCCTGTTTGGAAATATTCTTGAATTTTTTCAGACGATGTGGCAAGGAATGTGTCGTTTTCTTGTACGCCATTTTTTAAAGGTAAAACAAATCCTACTATTTTGTTTAAATTTGTATCGTACTCAATTTTGCCATTTATTCGCGTGCCATCTTCAGATATCCACATGACTTTGGGCAAGTTTCTTTTTTCAAGAAAAGTGGATAATCCCTTGAAATCAAATTCACCCTCCGCTATACGAATTCAGCTTTCGCCAAGAAATCGATTAATTGTTGATATTGATGGCAGACAATTTTTTAAATTTGCATACAAAGTTTCATATGCAAGGCGTCCTGCTGCGTAATAAAGATAAATGCCTATTTTTTTGGTTAGGTCATCGCAACAATTTTTTTTATTATTTATATTTATATATTTTATATTTTTGAATTTTGTTCAGCGTTTTCTAACAATTTTTGCAAAAAATGAGATAAAGTCTTTCTTTTACCTTCAGTAGAATTGTCAAGGTCGGTATATATCTTTTCAGTATCGTTTATTTTCGAAACCATTTGGTCGATAATTTCGGGGAAAACGGCCTCACATATTTTATCTACCAGTTCAAAATAGTTTGTGATAAAACTTTGATTTTTGACACTTTTTTCTCTGAATCTCCTTTCTCGTTCTGTTCGTTGATACTTCAAGGCTTTCCATTTTGACGAGTTGTTATTTTGATGTGTGATTAATGGTGAATAATTCAGGCACTGCTCATTTAATTTATTTTCTAGGTTGTTTGGTGAGTCTAATGATATCATATCAAGCAATTTAGTATCATCCTCAGGGCAGATCTCGTTGGGTTTTAATTTTAAGGAATCTGAAGAACTACTACTAGGATTAGCAGATACATTAAGATTTTTGACACTACTATTTTCTAGATCTACATATGAACTGGACACATCCTTAAGCAAAGACACTTGATCAGGCAAATCTTTACTACAAGACTCTAATATTCCGCTGGCAAGCGTTTGCGAACATGATGCTATCAAAGTTGAATCATTGCATATGGAAGGTTTACAAATTTGTACATTTTGAAGTAAATTTATTTTAACATCCCTTTTAGGGTTTTCAATAGGCTTAAAATATGATACAATTGTCTGAAGCTTTTCGTGACGATCCCTCTGTATGTTTTTTGAGTAAATGATTTTGAAAATTGGAAAGATTCCATAGTTTTAACTCGCTGGAGCCTTTTTTTAAAGTTCGATGAATTTTGTACTTAATTCCGCAGAAGCAGTCTATACTAGCTGTCAGATCATGTTCCGATATCTTTGTATGTATAGTCATGCTGTCCAAGCTACGAGCGAGAGACATCCATTGTGTATTATTACCGGCAACTTTTTTCTGAGCCCAGGACTTCAAAGCTTTTAACAAGTTGGCATTTTCTTCCGTTAAATTAATTTCACTTGTTACATCTAATAATATGGATTTACCGGAGGAGTTGCTTTCAAAAGAGCTATCTTGTAGGTTTGAGGAACAGCTCTTGTTAACTTTTTGGTTTTTTGATTTTTTGTGTGAACTGCCTGGTTGAGAAAAATCACTTAAATCTTTTAATTGTTTTGATACCTTTTCTTTGCAAAATTGTATCAATAAACGTAAATTTTTTTTATGGCCGGAAACAATTTGAAATCTTTCTGGATATTTCGAAAAATGGCCATAATAATCCGCATAATCTTCTTGACTAATTACGTGTAAGAGCTGGTTTTGTGCAAAATTTTCCATGTTATTTATTGTTTCATCGTCTATATCTGAAATTATAGGGGCATCTTCAAAGCCATTAAAAACAAGAAGGTTTTTTAATGTTGGCGGTAATTTTAAATCTAAAACCATTTCAGCTTCTGTATATATATCCAAAGAAGCGGAAGACGTGGTATCTTCATCTTTCTCCATTTGCAAGCTAAAAAGAAAGAACCTATTTAACAATAATTTTGTCTTTGTTCTTTAATTTTAATTCGCCTAAAAATATATTAATTTTTTATAGAATATCGGAGTATGAAGTGCAAACCCATATAGAGTAGCGATTTCGAGACTCTATCGTGTGGCTTTTTTTTGCGTAGAACCAGGTCAAACATAGTAGGTTTTGCTAATCATGTCACTGGGCATAGAAAATCGTATTTTACGACATTTTTTCGTAGTCTCAAACTATTTAAATAAAAAAATGAAAAAACTGTATTTTAAATAAAATGTGTATTTTTTTATTTCCACCGTCATATCTATAAAACTAACAAAACTATCGAAGTAACTTTTTTTTAGTTAAAGTAACCACTGTAGCGCTTTTAACAGTATCGACAGTTTTTACACAATTCGCATTTTCATTTTCATCAAACTACAAATTAGAATTTTCACCAATCAATAAACTTTTTTATTTTTGAAAATTTTATGTACATACACCGAAGCAAATAAAGCCTAAACCGAGGCCTAAACATTATAAAAGTTTTTAAAATAATTAGTTTTTTGCCAATGTGTATTGTTTGGCAACGGCGATTTTTTTTATAGCGCGCTAAAATGATTAATCAGAATGCAATTTATGTTGAAATTAAGTTAAATATACAAAAGTGTAGAGTCAACCTTTTTTGGGTAACCATTTAATTTTCAGTGTATTTTTGACACTTTTTTCTCTGAATCTCCTTTCTCGTTCTGTTCGTTGATATTTCAAGGCTTTCCATTTTGACGAGTTGTTATTTTGATGTGTGATTAATGGTGAATAATTCAGGCACTGCTCATTTAAATTATTTTCTAGGTTGTTTGGTAAGTCTAATGATATCATATCAAGCAATTTAGTATCATCCTCAGGGCAGATCTCGTTGGGTTTTAATTTTAAGGAATCTGAAGAACTACTACTAGGATTAGCAGATACATTAAGATTTTTGACACTACTATTTTTTAGATCTACATATGAACTGGACACATCCTTAAGCAAAGACACTTGATCAGGCAAATCTTTACTACAAGACTCTAATATTCCGCTGGCAAGCGTTTGCGAACATGATGCTATCAAAGTTGAATCATTGCATATGGAAGGTTTAACACAAATTTGTACATTTTGAAGTAAATTTATTTTAACATCCCTTTTAGGGTTTTCAATAGGCTTAAAATATGATACAATTGTCTGAAGCTTTTCGTGACGATCCCTCTGTATGTTTTTTGAGTAAATGATTTTGAAAATTGGAAAGATTCCATCGTTTTAACTCGCTGTAGCCTTTTTTTAAAGTTCGATGAATTTTGTACTTAATTCCGCAGAAGCGGTCTATACTAGCTGTCAGATCATGTTCCGATATCTTTGTATGTATAGTCATGCTGTCCAAGCTACGAGCGAGAGACATCCATTGTGTATTATTACCGGCAACTTTTTTCTGAGCCCAGGACTTCAAAGCTTTTAACAAGTTGGCATTTTCTTCCGTTAAATTAATTTCGCTTGTTACATCTAATAATATGGATTTACCGGAGGAGTTGCTTTCAAAAGAGCTATCTTGTAGGTTTGAGGAACAGCTCTTGTTAACTTTTTGGTTTTTTGATTTTTTGTGTGAACTGCCTGGTTGAGAAAAATCACTTAAATCTTTTAATTGTTTTGATACCTTTTCTTTGCAAAATTGTATCAATAAACGTAAATTTTTTTTATGGCCGGAAACAATTTGAAATCTTTCTGGACATTTCGAAAAATGGCCATAATAATCCGCATAATCTTCTTGACTAATTACGTGTAAGAGCTGGTTTTGTGCAAAATTTTCCATGTTATTTATTGTTTCATCGTCTATATCTGCAATTATAGGGGCATCTTCAAAGCCATTAAAAACAAGAAGGTTTTTTAATGTTGGCGGTATTTTTAAATCTAAAACCATTTCAGCTTCTGTATATATATCCAAAGACGCGGAAGACGTGGTATCTTCATCTTTCTCCATTTGCAAGCTAAAAAGAAAGAACCTATTTAACAATAATTTTGTCTTTGTTCTTTAATTTTAATTCGCCTAAAACTATATTAATTTTTTATAGAATATCGGAGTATGAAGTGCAAACCCATATAGAGTAGCGATTTCGAGACTCTATCGTGTCGCTTTTTTTTGCGTAGAACCAGGTCAAACATAGTAGGTTTTGCTAATCATGTCACTGGGCATAGAAAATCGTATTTTACGACATTTTTTCGTAGTCTCAAACTATTAAATAAAAAAATGAAAAAACTGTATTTTAAATAAAATGTGTATTTTTTTATTTCCACCGTCATATCTATAAAACTAACAAAACTATCGAAGTAACTTTTATTTAAGTTAAAGTAACCACTGTAGCGCTTTTAACAGTATCGACAGTTTTTACACAATTCGCATTTTCATTTTCATCAAACTACAAATTAGAATTTTCACCAATCAATAAACTTTTTTATTTTTGAAAATTTTATGTACATACACCGAAGCAAATAAAGCCTAAACCGAGGCCTAAACATTATAAAAGTTTTTGAAATAAATAGTTTTTTGCCAATGTGTATTGTTCGGCAACGGCGATTTTTTTTATAGCGCGCTAAAATGATTAATCAGAATGCAATTTATGTTGAAATTAAGTTAAATATACAAAAGTGTAGATTCAACCTTCTTTGGGTAACCATTTAATTTTCAGTGTATTTTTGACACTTTTTTCTCTGAATCTCCTTTCTCGTTCTGTTCGTTGATATTTCAAGGCTTTCCATTTTGACGAGTTGTTATTTTGATGTGTGATTAATGGTGAATAATTCAGGCACTGCTCATTTAAATTATTTTCTAGGTTATTTGGTAAGTCTAATGATATCATATCAAGCAATTTAGTATCATCCTCAGGGCAGATCTCGTTGGGTTTTAATTTTAAGGAATCTGAAGAACTACTACTAGGATTAGCAGATACATTAAGGTTTTTGACACTACTATTTTCTAGATCTACATATGAACTGGACACATCCTTAAGCAAAGACACTTGATCAGGCAAATCTTTACTACAAGACTCTAATATTCCGCTAGCAAGCGTTTGCGAACATGATGCTATCAAAGTTGAATCATTGCATATGGAAGGTTTACAAATTTGTACATTTTGAAGTAAATTTATTTTAACATCCCTTTTAGGGTTTTCAATAGGCTTAAAATATGATACAATTGTCTGAAGCTTTTCGTGACGATCCCTCTGTATGTTTTTTGAGTAAATGATTTTGAAAATTGGAAAGATTCCATCGTTTTAACTCGCTGTAGCCTTTTTTTAAAGTTCGATGAATTTTGTACTTAATTCCGCAGAAGCAGTCTATACTAGCTGTCAGATCATGTTCCGATATCTTTGTATGTATAGTCATGCTGTCCAAGCTACGAGCGAGAGACATCCATTGTGTATTATTACCGGCAACTTTTTTCTGAGCCCAGGACTTCAAAGCTTTTAACAAGTTGGCATTTTCTTCCGTTAAATTAATTTCGCTTGTTACATCTAATAATATGGATTTACCGGAGGAGTTGCTTTCAAAAGAGCTATCTTGTAGGTTTGAGGAACAGCTCTTGTTAACTTTTTGGTTTTTTGATTTTTTGTGTGAACTGCCTGGTTGAGAAAAATCACTTAAATCTTTTAATTGTTTTGATACCTTTTCTTTGCAAAATTGTATCAATAAACGTAAATTTTTTTTATGGCCGGAAACAATTTGAAATCTTTCTGGACATTTCGAAAAATGGCCATAATAATCCGCATAATCTTCTTGACTAATTACGTGTAAGAGCTGGTTTTGTGCAAAATTTTCCATGTTATTTATTGTTTCATCGTCTATATCTGCAATTATAGGGGCATCTTCAAAGTCATTAAAAACAAGAAGGTTTTTTAATGTTGGCGGTATTTTTAAATCTAAAACCATTTCAGCTTCTGTATATATATCCAAAGAAGCGGAAGACGTGGTATCTTCATCTTTCTCCATTTGCAAGCTAAAAAGAAAGAACCTATTTAACAATAATTTTGTCTTTGTTCTTTAATTTTGATATATTTTGATATATTAATTTTTTATAGACTATCGGAGTATGAAGTGCAAACCCATATAGAGTAGCGAATTCGAGACTCTATCGTGTCGCTTTTTTTTGCGTAGAACCAGGTCAAACATAGTAGGTTTTGCTAATCATGTCACTGGGCATAGAAAATCGTATTTTACGACATCTATTTAAATAAAAAAATGAAAAAACTGTATTTTAAATAAAATGTGTATTTTTTTATTTCCACCGTCATATCTATAAAACTAACAAAACTATCAAAGTAACTTTTTTTTAAGTTAAAGTAACCACTGTAGCGCTTTTAACAGTATCGACAGTTTTTACACAATTCGCATTTTCATTTTCATCAAACTACAAATTAGAATTTTCACCAATCAATAAACTTTTTTATTTTTGAAAATTTTATGTACACACACCGAAGCAAATAAAGCCTAAACCGAGGCCTAAACATTATAAAAGTTTTTGAAATAATTAGTTTTTTGCCAATGTGTATTGTTTGGCAACGGCGATTTTTTTTATAGCGCGCTAAAATGATTAATCAGAATGCAATTTATGTTGAAATTAAGTTAAATATACAAAAGTGTAGATTCAACCCTTTTTGGGTAACCATTTAATTTTCAGTGTACATATATTTAATATTTTTTTCAGTGTATATACAGTCTCTTTACGATTGATCTTTAAGTTTATCATACAATCTAATAAAATGATATTCTTGATACCTAGTAAGTTAGTTATGCCAAAATAAACATTTAAATGCTCCTGGATAGATTTTTTAAACTTAATATTTTAGATTTATTTTTATTTAATGATTGCTGATCACCTAACTGACCATTTCTATACCCAATCAAAACTGGAATAAAAATATATAAATACTTAAGTTGTGTTATAGCTTAAAATCACTTTAGATATTTCAAAACAGCACAAAATATCAAGACGCAGATGATCACAAGTATACGGCAAATCGCAAACTGAGCAGAAACATAACCTCTTAATAATAAACCGCCGATAATCTTGCAGCGTTGTCAGATCTTCCAACGACTTTACGTCGTTGCCAAATTGACTATCGCTTGTATTTTCCACTTATTTTCTGTATTTTCTTCGTATTTTCCTCATATTTTCTGTATTTTCTATATTTTCTGTATTTTCCTAATATTTTCTGTATTTTCTCCGTATTTTCTTGATAGTTATGTATTTTCCTATTTATCCATGTATTTTCTGTATTTTCTTTGTATGTTTTTCAACTTGTACACCATTTTCGTCAGTGAGTTACCCCTCGACTTTAAATGAACATTTTTTGCATTTCTTCATTGTGAAAAGTGAAACATTTTCATTATGAGTAAGAAAAAAACAATTATTTGGTTTCTTTATTAAATATGAAACAGTACAACAGTAAAACTCTTTGGGATTCTATAAATCTTTAAAGTGCCGACAAAAGAAAACAACTTTAAGATAAAATAAAAGAAACTTTTATCACACGATCATGTGTCTAAAGCGTGTATGAGGTTATATGGTAAATTTATAATATTTTTAAAAAACTACAAATTTTCATTTAAAAACAATATTTCTCGAACTTTGTTAGGTTTTAGTCTACTTCTTCGCTTGACCAGCTTTTGAAAAGTGACTCGCAGGGAACTGAAGTTGCCATTATAGTACTCGTATAATGGCAACAAGTATAATGATTATACATAAACGTTTTTTAACAAGTTCAAACAACCGTGAATAAATTTTGGATTGTTCTTTCCACCAAGTTAGAGGATCTTCATCGCGGCGCAAAAGTGGCTCATTAAAATACTTCTCAACTTCAATTATTCCTACTGCAACGGTTTGTCTTTTTTCAAAATTCACTGAATCTAACAATCCAGGTGACATATTAAAATATTGATTAAAATAATGCACTGTAACAGCTGTAAAACTTTCGTTATTAACAGTCCATGAATCCGTCGTTACAGACACTGCCTCTACACTCTCTAGGCGAGTTTTCAGTTTTTGCATTTCGTAAAGGTACAAATTTGGCAAGAAACTGTTGGTTATAGTTTTTCTTGTAGGGATTTGATAACCAGGATTTAACATATTAACAAAACGTCTAAATTCCTTATCATCAACAATAGAAATAGGGTGATATTCTTTAACAATCATTTTTACTAACTGATTATCTAAATTTATGACTTTTTGTGTTGGAACAGGGCATATAATATAATCATTAATTGAAGTAGAAGGTCTAAAATTTGATTTGTTTTTTTTTTCTTGAACTACCCCTGGATCAGGTAGAGATGTATTGACTGCTGGACTACGCCGACGGCTGTTGCTCTTTTTTATTTTCTTCTGGATGATCGCCTGGACCTTCACTATTACTTGAAGTTAAATTAAAACTATTTCTTTCACTATTTAAATTAACAAGGGTATGTTTTGTAGCAAGGTGCCTTCTTAAATTGCCTAAATAGCCACTTGCTGTCCGAATAACTTGTCCACAATAGTTGCTTGTCGAGCTATCGTTTTTTATTTTTTTCGAAATGATTCCATACTGCACTTCTTCAGCAGCGCCTTCTACTCATATTTTTTAACATAAATAATTTATTATTTAAAATAATAACAGTAGACGCTCGATAATGTCGCTTAAAGAAACGAATTTCTTTGACTGCAAAATCGATACTTTGCCGTTGCTTTATGTGTACTTCCCCGATATAATATTTGGTACTTCACCGGTCAGTATATACAAGGTTGCGTTGTTGCCAAATATTGTTAACATTCGTCTAAATCGCATAAATACATAGAACTAGTTCCCAAAAAAGACCTATTAAGCACACCTCTATATTATATGCACTTTACAAGGTTATATCGCCTTAAAAATTTAATGTGCTACTCTCGCCATCTAGCCGTCGGCGATTAGGTTATTCCTATTAGAAATTTTATTTTTAATGTTTAAAACTAGATGTCCAATAACTATATGGTGTCCAATAAGTATTTAGTTTACCCTACTCCATTTGAAAAACTTATCCCTAAAAAATCTGATTTTTTTCTGATCAAATTGACCCTCAAAATAGCGACGAAACATCTCTCATTTTAAAACGGGTAAATAGTCTCTGATGACGTAGTCCCACGATGAGCGACCCAAATTTAACAAATAAATTCGCGTTGTCACCGCTGCCAAATTATGAAAAACCATTGTATTATTCCAAATTTATACTAAATTATTACACAGAAATATTAAGAGAACTGATTAAACATTCAACGCATAATATTTTACACCCTAAAAAGAATATTTACGCATGGTTATCCAAGAAATACTAACCATTATTTACCGAATGATAGAAGCACAAAACTATTACATGCCGGGGTTCCACAATGATTTTTGCCATTTATTATTATTTCTGTTGTAGTTCATCGTTTTATTCAAATATACTTAAGTAATTCAAAAAAACTCTCAATTTAAAAGTAATTTCGACGATTAAACAATGCTACAAACGTTACACAAAATATAATTCTTATTCTCAAACTAAAGCGGCCGATAGGGGACCATGGCGGTGTTGCCGTATATTTATTTTGATTTACCACATTGCCCGTTACGTTCAGTTGTATTTCGTAGGAAGGCGTCAGACGGAAAACAGAATTTTTTGAATTTGGTTGAATTCTAAACATTAATATTTTGATTTTGCAAGCAGAAATTCCAGACACGCTAACCCATATAATTGAATCGGTTATTTGGAAAAGGAATATTCTTTTTTGGAGTTGACATTTTCGATTTCAAGCTATGAATTCAACTCTTCCCTTTCCTTACTAGTAAAAAATTGGAAATGAATTTTATAAATAAATACGAAATTAACGTTTAGAAATCGAATTTAATAATTTTATAATAACAAATTTTATATATTTAAAGTTTAACAATTATAATATACATATATATTTATTGATAATTGGGGATTTCCCCCAATTATAATTTCCTCTTCTTCTACCTCTTCCGCTACTTCTTCCTCTACCTCTACCTCCTCTGCCTCTTTTGGGTTGTTTCCATTTTTTAAAATTTGTTTTTTCCCTGCTCTTGTCATAGTATCGTTATAGTTGTTGTTCCAATCTAAAAATATTTGTTTGGGTGACACTTGCGATGAAAATGCTTGTATGCCATTTGTGGAATTTTGCATCTAAAATTCATGGTTTGGCATGAAAATGGCACATTACCGACGCTTACAAATTCTTTAAATTGCCAGCCACTTTATCAAGTTTATTTCAAAAAGGGCACATGTGACACTCATGTGACCTTTTCCAAATCACCAGGGTAACGCGCTGACGCTAGTGTCTTTCATCGCGAGCTAATGTCATTTAGTACTGAAATGACTATGAATAAGTCAGGTTGTTGAAGTTAATTTTATATTTTTTGCTTAATTAGCTGGTTTTAAACTGAGTGATTTAAGTGTTGGTAGTAGTGAAAATGAACGTAATGTACTACCGAAGACACGTAAGAAATGCGTTTCATATTTTGATACTTACAAATCGAACATAATAAAAAAGGTTAACGTCAAGGGCTTGGAACACGTTAATTACGTTGGTGAAACTATTGCATCCAGAAATCAGGACCGAACTGCAGGTGACCAGTATTTTATTATTAGTAATTTTAAAAATAATGATTTTTGTATTATCTTTTGTTTATAGATGCAAAGAAAAATTTTTAATAACTTTTCAGAAGAGGAACGGGAAAACAGTTTTATTAAAGTTAATAGTTTTGAGGATAAAAATTCGCAGGACACTTTTCTACGAAGTCTCATTGAAGTTTGCCCTGTAGGACGAAAAAGTGAACCGTGTACGGAAAAATCTAAACCAAAATCTCACACGTTTTCATATTTCATATTATATGCGAGTGGTAAGCGACTAAAAGTTTGTAAGGTAGCATATGTTAATTTATTCGGCATTACAATGAAACGAGTAAGACCTTTAAGTTTACTAGCAAAATCGGGTACGACGCCGAAGGACAGACGTGGAAAAGAAATGGGATGTAGGCATAATGTGATTCCAAGAAGATTTGTGCAAAAATAACAGAATTTATAGAGCGTTTCGATGTAAAAGAATTTCACTACTCGAACACTATGTCAAAAAATACTTGCCTGCTTCCTTAAATGTCAAAACCATGTAATCTATGTTTATTGAAGCTAATCAGGATTTAAAGGACAAAGTAAAGTAGGTATCGTTTTTTCTTAAAATTCTTTCATGAAAATTTTGACTTGGCTTTTGATAGGCCTCAAGTGGATGTGTGCTCTTACTGTGAGGAATATGGTGTAAAGATAAAAGAACCCTATTTAAACGATAACGCAAAACGTGTTGCTGCAGCTTCGCTGATAATCCTTAAGTGAAGGGTTCAGAAATTCTTCTCTAAAACCAAACAAATATAAAAACTTTGCTCTGAAAAGGAAAATGTCATGGGGATCGTATTCGACTACATGCAGAACTTACTTTTACCTCACATTCCAGCTCAGAAGATATTTTATTTGCGACTGCTCTGGGTTTTCGAATTTTGTATACATAATTTAAAAACTGGAAATTCCACATTCTACTCATACCCCGAAGGACAAGCACTAAAAGGGCCCAATGAAGTTTGTACTTTTTTAAATAACTATGTGAATGAATTTATTCCAGATACCGTAGATGAACTATGTTTTCTCAGATGGATGTCCAGGTCAGAATAAAAATCATACCGTGATAAGATTTTTAATGGCCTTAGCATCGACCAAGAGATTTAAAAAGATTTTTCAATATTTTCCCATCAGAGGTCATTCGTTTAATGACTGCGACAGGGATTTTGGAACTGTGAAACTAAAAATAAGAAAGGTGGACAGAATCTATACGCACACAGAATATATAGAACTTATTAAACATTCATCAAATAGTAGAAAATTTTAAGTTAAGGAAATAACTTCTCAAATCATTGACTACAAGAAATGGTGGCCAACTTTCTACAAAGAAAACAGTTCAATTCATGGAAACACAGCAAAAAAGATACCTAAGGGCAAGAAGATCTTATTTCAAATTTCTCAGTACAATGAGTTTAGGTATGATTCTGAAAATCCCGTAGTTGTTATCACTTCTGTTTATAGATAGAATAGTCACGTCTTCGTTTGCATTAGCCAAGGTTGCTGGTTCCCGACCGAATCTACCAGTGGAAGAAACATTGGTGATAGACCGATCTAATTTGACAACCAAAAGTTTTAAACTGACAAGAGTAAGAATAAGACAACTAAGTTTTTTAATGAATTTGTTTCTGATTTTTTTTGCAAATTTATAAAGAAAATGGCAATTTTAGTACGTACTTTCCACTATAATAGAACTAAATTCATTTTAGAAACACGTTCCAAGATGAAAATCATTTGAGAACTAAGCAAATCGCTGAAATATTGGAATAATTCATCAGGTTTTAATGACGATTTGTTAACAACAGGACAAAAACCTGTCAAAAGTTAATTGATCAACAAGAGGATCTTAATTTAAACCAGTACTAAATTGTAAACCTTTTTAGTGAATCTGAACGTTAAGGCGTATACTACAAAAGTGCCAATAAATGTTAAGAAAATCAGTAACTGAAATCTCCTATACAGTGCATTCCTGAAGATAAGGAGTGGTTTTACAACATCATTTTTCAGTGGCCAACAACTGCAACAGAAGAACCAGCAGAAGATCATTAGACTACGTATTTCCTTTAGATTTAAGCTTTTTGAACATAAAACTTTGTGTAAAGTATTTTTTCTCCAAATGACATTAAAAGCGGCCTTTTAATGACACTTGGCAGGCTTAGAAGTTGTACTTTTAATGCCTAGGCAGAAAAAGTCCAATTTTACTGCCTAGGCAGAAAAAGTTCGTTGCTAGGCAACCTTCCAAGTAATAATTTAAATTCCACATCTCGCGCCTGGTCTCTTATCTCAGGTGGTGTTAATTGCATCAATTCATCCTCACTTTGCAGTAAATCCATTTCTAACATGACAACTTTTCAAAATTGACAATGACAAAGTAAACAGTAAACAAACATATTCAACAAACATCATCAGCGGTAAACATAGTAACGCAGGGCCCGGTTACCTTTGATAAAA
The DNA here is from genome assembly GCA_963971165.1 of Philopedon plagiatum. NCBI lineage: Eukaryota > Metazoa > Arthropoda > Insecta > Coleoptera > Curculionidae > Philopedon > Philopedon plagiatum. Next base: position 41,344,583 of record OZ020190.1, on the reverse strand, counting down.
TAATTTAGTTATTTGGATATTGATAATGAAACGCAATTTAAATATGGAAAAGTCGATTTTGCGTGGAATTGGAACAAATTTGAAGAAAAAATTATATGTTTCACACGGCAGAAAAGCAGATTTAATGCCTTGGCTGGTTTCATAGCCTCGCTACGCTCGGCTATGAAACACCAGCCGCGGCATTAAATCTTGTGCTTTTATGCCTAGTAAAACAAATAACTATTTTTACTATATATTTTTCCATAACTAATTTTTTCATTATAATTTTCGAAAAGGGCACAAATTTTATTTTTTCTTTTTGTATTTTTTCCTTAAGATTTGCTGTGATTTTAGTGCCTAGGTAGAGTTATTACATGTATTAAATTACCAACTACCATGCAAAAAATTAATATAACTGTGTGCCTAAATTTTCACTGCAAACAGTTTTTTGTTTCTACTGTAAAATTTTGTTTCGGACACTTATGCCTTTTTCCAAATAACCGATTCAATTAGAGATGTTTTAATCAGAATTTTTGCTTGGATTTGATAAACCGACCACAAATGGAGAAGGCTTTTAACATTTCTTCAATTTTTAAGGATTTTTTAAATCGCATATTTTAAACATCAGTTCATATTGTAGCCTTTAGAGGTTAGCGTGTCTGGAATTTCTGTTTGCAAAATGTCCCTATTATCCGTCCAATCAACGTAATTTTATGTGTGCTTATTTCGATTAACTAATTGTGCAATAATATTACCATATTTATTGAAAACGCGAAATGACTAAACAATCCCATGGTCAATAAACGAGTTTTTACGCAATTTTTTTTGTACCAGGGATCTTTCAACAGACTTTAGCTTCGTGTGATTATTTACTGCACCAAAATTAGTTGAGTAGAGTGATTTGGAAAAATACTATGCTAGTGTACTCTACTACTAATGTAAATTAGGCTATACTAACAACTATTTTGGAACCGAAGTATACCTTAAAAAAATACTTTTTTAAATTGGTATTGGCAATAATTGACTATCCCAGTTTAGACAGTTTTTTTAAATACTCTAAAAGCGCTCTTCTTATCTGACACCATTTAACTAAATTCACAACGCGTAATATGGTTCCTTTTACAAAGAAACTTATTTACTTAACGAAATGTCTCAAGTAGCGTTTAATGGAATAAAATCTGTGATTTGCTCACAATTTGAAGTAAACAGAATTTATTTTACTTTGCGTTCAATTTAACTTGAGCCAGTAATTTTCATGGAAACCGCGATGAATATTACTCTTATTTTAACAGTTTGTTTTACAAAGAGGCTTACGCAATTGTAGAATTATAAAATTAATTGGACAAGAGTTTACCAGAATAAGTTAATTTGCTTATAAAATTTTTTAAATGAACCAAGTTGTATTCTTATATAAATTATTTTATTATATATTCTTTATATATTCTTTAAATTAAATAAACTTTGTTTTACGTCCGACCAAGTTAAATGAACATTACAAATTTAAGTATTTTTTTAATTGTATTCAAATATTATTTCAGTTAAAAAGTTTAATAAGAAAATAAATGTATCCTGAAGAAGTTTTATTTAGGTTGCCTTAAATTCAGTTATGTATAAAAAAGAGATAACATGATTTTACTCTCAAATTGCAGAGTATAAAATTGAATAAGGAACAACCGATTCCCTTAACATTTTTCAAAACTTCAAGGAAAAAATAAATTTTTTAGTATCACTACTTTTTTAAACATTACTTTGCATGATTTTTTCAGCAAAAAATGCTAGCGAAATAAAATTTTTCTTCAATTAATAATTAATTAAAAAATCTACTATACTTACTTTATTGCTATTTAATTTGCTTCAGAATGTTATCGAATTAAGTTCTCAGTATTTTTTAAATAATTAGGTTTTATACAATGGGTATAAGTTAAAAATAAAAAAACAAGCAAACGCAAGTTGGAAACCATACTTGAGATTAAATATATCAGAGTAATTAAAATTTTTACTCTTTATACTATCTCCCAGGTCGGAGCTTTTTATGTTGTCATCTATTATTTTAATCTTCTTATACTTCTTTATTATTTAATATTTTTTGAAAGGGGTCGATAAAGGTTTTGTGCCTTTAAAGAGTTCTGCTAACAATGGCAGTTGCAACAGTTTTGGCCGGCAATTAAGTTTGTAACGGAATTTTATTTTTTATTTAATTCTGTTCTAATAAATTTCCGGATTTGTAGAAAATGTAATTGCTTGTTGCTTGGACTTTTATATCATCCATAAAAATTTAATGATAAGATCTAAGGTATTCTTAGATAAATACGTTTAATTTAATATACATATATTTGATTTGGCTATAAAAATACTATCGCATCGTGTAGTACAAACCTCTAATGTGTAAAGACGTGATCCTGGTGGGGTCCTAATTTTTATTAGACTTAAAATTTTAGTTGAATGTCAATAAAATGACGACAAGCCAAAAACTGCATTCAATAGCGTATACAGCTTGGAGGTATGGGATGCTATGGGATGTTAATAGGATTCACCACTCGGCCAAATTTTCTGTAATAACATGCTTAGTGCATGTTAGTTTATCCAAAATTTTCATAAAAATTTGTTGCCTAGAAACTGCTTGAATGCATAGTTTTTGTTATTCTCGAAAAGTGACCCAGTGCTATCCACTTCATTTTCTTTTAATTGATTCGTTGTTGAACAACAGCTTTTAGAGTTGGTTAGGATTAACCACTAATTTTTCAATTACTCTAATACTATTAGTTAGTGAGTTTTATTTCAGTATTAATATTGTTGATAATGATATATAATTTTTGGTGGCTGACTTTTTTTCAGCCAGGCCCCTTTATTTCTTAACGTTGAATAAATAGTATTTTTAAAAATAATTTTTGGCTCCGTCATTTTAAAATATCGTCGCGATTATTCTTAAACCGCTTATCTCCCTTACTAGCAGCATTTTTCGGGAAAGCAAAAAACGGCAGCATTTTTATAAACATTAGTAGGGTAATGGAACCAGTGTTGGACAGATTAAGGGCAAATCTTTTTTATTTGACATATTTAGGTATCCAGAACAATTTTTTTAATAATTAAGTTGGCTTGAAAATCAAGTATATATTGTTCTTGTTGGACTGTAACAGTAAGATTATCAATTAAACTTAAAGTAATATTTTATAAGGGATCCTGTATAAATTAAGGTTTTGAGCCCAGTGTTGGACACTGAAATATCTGATATATCCTAATTTGGACAGTTTTGTATCCAGAAATGGGCAACATTCTCTAACACCTGTATTATACTTTAAAATAAAGGGAAATTGATAAAGATATAAACTCGTATTTTATTTATTATAAAAAAAAACCTTAACATAGGAAAATCGAACAAACACATTAGTCTTTTTCGTCATCCCAACTTTCACTTGCGTCACTACTATCAATTGTTATTCCACAGGTTTCACATACATACTCTGGTTCCTCTTCGGAATCTGAGTGACTTAGTCCCAGACCATTCATATATTTAACGGGAACACATATTTTATGTACTTTATTTGAACAGCTGATGCAGCTAAGCCATTTTGCTTTTCTCTCTAGTAAATGCTGGTCCTTCCATGCTGTACTACATTTATGACATTTCCAGTCCATTTTCTTCTGCTGTTCTGCTTTCACTTGTGCGATGCTTTTTTCATTTTTCTTGCGTATTTTGGGTTGCTTTCCTTTCTTTAACTTTTCTTTCTGTTTTTCTTCTCGAGCTCGTTTTCTGCTTTCTTTTAACTGTTCTTTTTCTAACTTTAGCCGTTCTGTCTTTTCTTGCTCGCTTAACCAATAGTCAGATGTTACTTACTTACTTTTTTCTGACTTTTTATTTCTTGCTTAGGCCAGAATAGATATTTTTTAAACGGAGAATCATCTGCTTGGTTATGGACTTCTATTTCTACATGTATCTCATTCAGTTGGTTGCTATTATTTGCTTGGTAATTGGGTTGAAAATATAAACCATCCAAATATTGATTTGGAGCATTACTTCTTGACGTTGAGGGCATTGTCATATCTGGTGGTTGCTGAATATTTGTTTGATATTTATTACCAGGTTGAATTTCTTGCTGTTCGTTCGTTGACTGATTTTCTTGGTTGTCATTCGCTTGTTGAATTTCGTGATCTTCACCAGTCTTTCCTATCTGATTTTCTTTTTGTTCATCTCCCTGCTCAGTTTCTTGACGTTTATTTGAATTCTGAATTTCGGGATCTTCACCAGTCTTTCCTATCTGATTTTCTTTTTGTTCATCACCCTGCTCAATTTCTTGATGTTTATTCGAATTCTTAATTTCGGGATCTTCACCAGTCTTTCCTATCTGATTTTCTTTTTGTTCATCTCCCTGCTCAGTTTCTTGATGTTTATTCGAATTCTGAATATCGTGATCTTCGCAGGCTTGCTCAACTATTTGGCGTTTGTCCGTTTGCTGAATTTTTGGGCCACCATTTTTATTCTGCAGTAAAGTGCCTGTTTCGGAAGTTTTTCTTTTAATGCTTCTCCAAACCATGTATAAATCTTTTGACGACTCTGGCCCATGCCATATCTCTTCAGGGTTTGCTTCTTGCATTATTTGCATTATATGTGGGGGAATATTTGATTCCAAAATATGTAAACAGTTTTGGAAGTCAGCATCTGTATGTTGATTTATATTAGGAACAGTTTCGTTAGTTGTCTTAGTTGAACTTTTTCTGTGTAACATTTTTAATAATCTACATTATTTGGATCAAAAGGAAAGAGACCGCACACTCGAAATCCATTTTTAATAATATTTGTGGAAATAGATTCCTTTAGAATATTTTCTAATAGTGGAGCAACATTATGCCTCATAACTTGGGACTTTTCGTTTTCTGTCACCCATTTCCTAATATGTAGTTTCCATTTACATTTTAGTGGATCAAACACAGCAACATCCAGAGGTTGTAGTACATGCGTTGCATTTGGATAAAATGCTATTAAAATAATTTGTTTTTCGCGCAAAAACATACTAAGATGCAACATCAAATGACTCTTGTGACCATCAACGAACAACAGTACTGGGCGCTCTACATTGTTTTCTGTTAGCCATGGTTCAAAAATGTTGGCCATATATTCAAAAAAGAGTTCTCCTGTCATCCACCCTGTAGCCGATTTACCTAAGCCCTCAACCTTTTGGAAAACTATAAGCTATTTCTGATGGGACTCTTTTATATGGGTATACTAACATGGGAGATGCAATTTTACCAGAAGCAGAAACTGTTAGTAAAACTGTGAGATTCTCTTTTTCTGATGTTTTTGACACATCGTAAATATTGTTGACTCCTTTTGGCGCAAGTATTTTTCCAGTTTTGGAACATAATGAAATGGCTGTCTCGTCTGCATTAAATATGCGATCTCCATTTTCCAAAATTTGGTAATAGCCGTTTTCTTTTAAATAGTTTGACACTTCATCAAACCAGTTCCGTATATCTGTTTCGGTAAGTTGGCCACGATATCCAGTAAGTTTCTCTGAAGTTTTTAGGGATATATTAGGGTGTCTTTGTAAAAATGACCTAAACCACTTTTTCCTGGAATACCGCCAGAGAAAGGATTTTTGCGATGTAGCTCTCTCGTCAACTTGGCTACGGTATCAATCAAAGATTGTTTTGTTACAGGAAAGCCAGCTTTTGCAATATCAATAATCCAACTAACAATACGCATTTCTTCTTCTGTTGAAAGAATTGTTGGAGGACCCATGTTGCATACCTCGGGACTTATACCTTTTAGCTTATTACGTAAAGTTATTCTAGGCACACCGAATCGTATACTGGCAGTTGCAACGGGCATACCAGTTTTAGCTGCTGCTAAAGCTTCTGCCATTTGCTCAGCTCTATATTTTTTAAACTTTCCGTCCATGATGGTCTACCTACAAAGAAATAATAAATCTAGTAATTCCAATCCCAATAATGGACATGTAAGATGCCATTGTTGGACACCAGGTGTCTAACACTGGATCCAGTTATAATATAAGCTTGATATTTATAACAATGTAGAACATTTTACATTTCCGATTATAGTTAGTTAATATTCGCCATAAAACACCTTCACCCTTTGATGGACACTCTGTCCATTAAAGGTTCTCCAAATGATTATATGATCCAGTATTGGACACATAACCTAAAACCACTTATATACAAAGAAGAGCTTAAAACTATGTAAATACATATAAACACATACCTTAAGCACTATTTCAAACTATAAAACTTTAAAAAACTGTGTTAGTTTATTTCTTGGAGCTTATAAAACACACACTCCCACGTAAAACAACCAACAATAATTTACACTGATTTGGCGCCAAATTGGTATATTTATTTTAGGATTATTTTTCGGACGGTAGCGACATCTATTTTTAATAGTCATAATAAAAATGCGGTTTATAAGTTCGAAAAACAGTATTTACGATGTTTAAAGTGGTTGCTACTCGCTCTAAATACTTAATATTTTGAATTGAATCACATGTCCATTACTGGCAACGTGTCCAAAACTGGTTCCTTTACCCTACTAAATCATATACGTTTTATATAACATTTTAGCAAAGGTAATGCATATTTTAGTGACACCATATTAGAGATAAATTAATGTTTGCTAAGATGATACGAGGTTGAGTTGCTTAAGTGCAGTAATAAGAAATAAAACGAAACAAATTACACTGCATATTTATACGAAAACTCCTATGAAAAACATAATATATATGTCGAATATAATACAAGAAAAGAAACTAATCTAAGCTCTCAAAATAATACAGAAATAAAATCGAACAAAATAAACAAAACATAAAACAAAACTGATCAACCTAATTTCATTTATGCAAAAAAGTCAGTTTTCTATAAATAAATTCATTACTTATAAGACAAATTGTCGTAAAACTGATGATAGTCATTCAAAATAACAGGTTTCAGTGATTAAAGATGCTTATATTTTGATTTGGATATAGGAAGAGTAGCGTTGAACAATTTTTTTGGCCTACCAGATATACAGGGTGTAACTAAATAAGTGTAAAACATTTAAGGGGGTGATTCCTCATCGAAAAAAAGATAGGATCTTTCATATAAAGAAACTTTATTGGAGCAACCCTTATTAAGATACAGCCCCTTAAAGGGGGTACATAAAATTTGTTTAACAATTTTTTTCACAAGCACTAAAAAAGTTACAATATTGAAATTAACCTGACATTTTCTACTACCAAAAAGACACTTAGCCAGTGATTTATTTGGTTTACCCATGGTTGTAAGGGGTGGAAAACGCAACCCCTAAAATTAATTTCCAATGCAACTTTTTGTCTTATTATTTGTTTACCATTTAAAAATTTATTTCCGATAGCCTGTTTCATTCTAAACAAAAAATGTCTCTTTAATTTTTTGCCCAAAATAAACCAGTTCGCAGCAAAAAATTATTTTACGAACAACTACAGAGATACATCGTCATAAATGCGAACTGGGTTTATTGTTATTTTGTAGTTACTACCTGCATTAAATGATTAAAGGGGAACAAACAAAACTAGTTTATTAATAACAAAACATACAACATTTATAAATCATATTAAATGTTCAATATGTCTACCTTCAGACATTACGCATGCGTCTAGACGTCGGCGCATTGAGCCACGTATTCGCTGAAATATTCCTGGAGTATCTCTTATTACCCTGCACGCATCGATGATGCGGTTTCTTAAGTCCTCTACATCGCGAACAGGAGTACGATAAACCAAATGGACCACAAGGCCCCAAGTAGAGAAATCGAGAGGATTGAGATCCGGGGATCGAGCGGGCCAATTCTGTGGTCCTCCTCGACCTATCCACTGATTTGCATATGTCTCAGTTAAATGCTGACGTGCTACTTGACTAAAATGGGCGGGAGCCCCATCATGCATAAAATACATATCCCTTCTAACGCCCAAAGGAACTTCCTCCAGCAGTACGGGATGCACTTCTCTTAAAAATTGAATGTATGCCTCACCATTTAATCGAGGAGGTAGAAAATGAGGCCCAATTAAATAATCCCCAATAACTCCGGCCCACACGTTAAGAGAAAACTGTTTTTGATGGTTAGTTTCGACAATAGCGTGAGGGTTTTCATCAGCCCATATGTGGTAATTATGAAAATTAATAATCTTGTCCCGAGAAAAATTACATTCGTCTGTGAATTCGATCGTCTTCAGAAAGTCACGATTTCTTCTAATCATTTCCAGCATCCAATTGCAAAATTCAAGACGGTTCGGAAAGTCTCGCGGTAACAGTACCTGTACTCGTTGCAGATGGTAAGGGTATAAGAGTTGTTCCTTTAAAATTCGAAATACCGTCATATGATCAACATTTAGCTGGAAAGCAATCTTTCTAGTACTGGTAGTAGGTTGTCCTTCAATAAAATTAAGTACTGCCTCCTCAAGCTGTGGTGTTCTTACTTCTCGATGGCGACCACAATCCTGCGTGCTTTTGTCGAATGAACCATATTCTCGTAATCGTTGATGAAGTCGGGCAAATATTCTATGTGAAGGATGCTGCCGTTGAGGATACATTTCAGCATATCTTCTAGAAGCTTCTAACCCATTCCCCTGCGACAGACCGTAAACGTAATGCATATCAGCCATTTCCTCATTTGTGTATGCCATTTTAATAACAAGTGAATTATTACAGTAACAAATTAAGAACAGAACAACAATACACAATTAGTATTACTTCAATTTCAAAAATTTACAAACTGACAGCTTGATACCTACTAGATAAATTAGTTTCGTATTTTCGTTTCATGGCGATATGTATCTTGATCGTAAAATAATTTTTTGCTGCGAACTGGTTTATTTTGGGCAAAAAATTAAAGAGACATTTTTTGTTTAGAATGAAACAGGCTATCGGAAATAAATTTTTAAATGGTAAACAAATAATAAGACAAAAAGTTGCATTGGAAATAAATTTTAGGGGTTGCGTTTTCCTCCCCTTACAACCATGGGGTAAACCAAATAAATCACTGGCTAAGTGTCTTTTTGGTAGTAGAAAATGTCAGGTTAATTTCAATATTGTAACTTTTTTAGTGCTTGTGAAAAAAATTGTTAAACAAATTTTATGTACCCCCTTTAAGGGGCTGTATCTTAATAAGGGATGCTCCAATAAAGTTTCTTTATATGAAAGATCCTATCTTTTTTTCGATGAGGAATCACCCCCTTAAATCTTTTACACTTATTTAGTTACACCCTGTATTAGGATTCAGCCTAACATATTCTTAAATATTGGTATTGAATGTAAGAATTATTACCCATTTTTCTATTATTTATCTGTTTTATTTAGTTCTTTTTTCTGATTAATTGATACAATAATGTTTGTTTAAAAAACGCTTAAAAATTGCTGTCGCTCACCCTTATCACCAAAAGGATCGCTCAGGCAAAAATTTCCATTCTTTGTTAAAATCTATTTTGTATTGAACCGCATTATTTTGGAGTACCTGAGGGTACGAAGATCGGTAACGCAAATATCACCCGATTTTTTTTTTCTGGGCGGATTGAATTATGTTAATTTATGTCATTGTTTCCATTAAAAAATATCTGATTGGTATATTTCGCCTCATATGGACGAAATTTTCTGGTGAAAAAGGCTCCTTTTTTTCTTTCTTCTCTCCCGTGGACACTGTCGCACTCTATTTAAGTGTGTCCTCTAACAAGATATTTCATTTTAATATAGTGTCGCTGGTATTAACAAAATATTGAAGTGCATTCGCAATCAGTGTGTTTCTATTTTGCGCATTACAACCGTCCATGTATATTATCACTTCTTTGTTTTTCTGTGTCTGGTATTTCATGTTCTAAAAAATCAAGAAAGCATAATGTAAAATTATTGGAATCCAATCCTCCCACCCCTTCGTGCCATACGTAACCCACTACCTTCTTCAAGGCTAAGTTGTAGAGAGTATAATTTTTGCAAGCTAATTTCTGCTTAAAATAAATACATCCAGCCTGCGTATATGGCACTAATTGTATAGCCTGTGCGACGTGTGCGTCTGCTGTAACTAATGTAATTTCAGCTTTTCCTTTGTCTAATGTTTTTTTCTAGACGACGTCTTTTTGAGATAAGTGAGACTGATAATTTTCATCAGAGATGTTAATCTGAAGTCTGTGTGCAAAGCACAAATCGCACTGGTCTTTCTTGGGCTGAAAAAAACCTATATTTAATTCTTGGATTAGTAGGGTAAGTTTTACTTTCTTAACCCTCTCTTTTATTTGGTTAGTTTCACAGTAATTTTGGTAGACTCCGTAGACATCTGCATAAAATTGGTATAATGACTCTAGGTAAATTTTACTTGAAACTGACCTCGCATAATGCCAAGGTAATTTAGGAAGAGCATTTAAAAGTCACTCACCGACGAAGTTCTTGTGATACTTTGTTTGCTTTCGTTGGTTTATTTTCAACATTGTTTGTTCCAACAGCACTGCCTTTGATTGCGGGAACTTCTTCTGAAGCCGAAGGTCTAAAGGCCGGTATCCATTTGTTGCTTATCCACGAATCGTATCACCGTTACGTATCAGTGGATACGAAAAAACGTTGCATAGTTACGTATCAAAATATGATACAAAGAAACCGCAGCCTGATCGCCCATTTGTCGGTTTTTCGCCGTGCCGTCAAAGAAATAATACGATACGTAGTGAGTCGCGATGTGACGGGATTGATTTGCATTCGTCGAAAGTCCATTTCATTTTATTAGTAGTTAACAGTGGTATATTCTGGTAGATTTAATGCTTTGAGGTGTACTTATTGTGCGATGTAGGTATAGATACTCAAAACTGAAGTCAGTTCGGTTCGTATCGTAACCCTGTTCACGCGTTTAATACGGATACGCAGTGGTGCTTCACACACACATGGAATATATTGACTGGGTTGCACCGTATCATACCTGAATGAAACGATACGGTGATACGATACGTGGATACACCACAAATGGATACCGGCCTTAACACACCACTCTTCCAATCCTAGCGTTGCAAAAAACATTTTCTTACAGACTGGTAAATAATCATCCTCACTTTTTAACCTGTACTTTAATGTATTCGATTTTCGAGACTTATTTTATGTCGTTTTCTGGCTTATGTTGGCAACTGACACCAATTTTTTTTACACAGACCTTGCGGCATTTCCACTTAAGTTCTTCCTAAAAGTAATTAAATAGCTGTTGGCGCTTTTCCTCTGATATTTATTTTTTTTTGCATTTTCTGTTTTGTGTCTTGAAGCATTTTCGTGATTCACAGCGTAAACCCATCCTACGCGCAGGGATTTTATTCTTGTTTTGACATACATTTCTTTCCTTCCTTCCTAAATCTTTGATTTTGGATCCTGAACAATACTTAATTACCTTGACCTTTTAGTGTTCTTTTATTTTTTCTGCAAGGGGACTGTTGTCAGTTCGGTCGGTATTTTTGATATTTTGGGGTGTTTTTCGTTCGTTGTCGGACTCGCTGCTTCGAAAGGTAATCAGAATCCGAATTTTTATGTTCCCTTTTGTTAACAGGAGATATTGGTCTACCTGGTACATCTCTGAGACTCGATGTAAATTCATCGTCTTGTAAAGTGGCATTGAATTACAACGAACTACAAGATTCGTTGATTGATGAGTCAATGTAAGATAAAACGGAGCGTCAAAACTGCCTCTTAAATAATACGAGGGTTAACATGTTAAAACTCATAAAGGGTAGTTACCTATACGTGTTTTAGAAATAAATATGTTAAGCGAGAAATTTGAATTTATTTTGAGTTACGGAGCTTTAGTATTTGACTCGGAACCACTATTAGACTTATAATACCAAGTATCTCAAAAATGAAAAAAAAAAAATACGTGGTTTAGTTTAGATTAGTTTAGTAAAGATGATGATATCCCTATATTACACATATTACATTTACACTTTCATAATGTAATCGATAGCATTAACTACTTTCGACTTACGGTCGTAAAGGAAAAATAGTTAATAGGAAAAAAGACACAAGCTTTAATAGGCTCTTACCATTTAAATATATTTTTTATCATCGGAATTTTATTTTTTACCAAAAATCATACTCTGTTTATTGTAAAATTTTTGAAACGAGAAAAAAACAAGGTCGTTATTTAGCAGGAATTTGCTGTAGGTAATATAAGTCCACAATAACTTTAATGTCAGAGAAGCGGCGACTGCAGTTTAGTCTACGTCATCGAGTACAAAAGCAGAAAATAGTTCTTAAGAAAAATAGACATTAGGCAAATAATAAATGGGTGATTTGCCGAAACCCCCCTATCTAATTTTGCAATATGGTCATTTTTGCGATAATTTTTTTAATGAAACTATATTTATTATAAGGTAGTTTAGGAAGAGCATTTAAAAAGTCAATCGCCGACGAAGTTTTTTGTGATACTTTGTTTGCTTTTCTTGGTTTATTTGGTTGGTTGGTTGGTTACCATTAGGTTTAAGGTGTTTTCCATAGTTTTTCATTATTTAACAGTTTCATGTCCCGACATTATTATTAGTCCAACAAGCAGTCCGTGAAAATTTCGAACCGACACACAGTGGGAGAAATGCACATTTTAGGAACTCATAATTAGGAAATAAAAAAAATGGATATTTTCTGTGTAGTAGTTGTTTATTTTTAACTCTAGTATTTCGTTATTGCAAGCAAAAAAGTGTTTTAGCAAGAAATTATGAATAACACGAAAAAAGATAACCACCACATAAATTAATAAGTATTCAAAATTAGTTAATCTAAATTAATACTTTTATACGATATTTTTGACAAATCATCCATACTAAGGGTAACAATAAAAAAAAACAAAAGTATTTGACTAATCGCTTTCAGATTCAGAATTGTATGAGTCTATATTATAATGAACTTGTTGTTGTGCTAGTTGCGGCTCAGATAATAATTGTAAGACATCACTAGTAAAGGGGTGGTTAGAGCGGGATGTAGTTGATGTAGTTTTTGAAAGTGACGTGATTATTGGATCGGAGGAGTATAGCAAAACATTAAATAAATCACGCATGGTTCTTTTACGAGACATTTTTCTTGTGTGTTTTTCTCTATAATTCCTAAAGTTTTTGTTTCGTGATTCCAAGGCCTCTTCGGAGAGCATGCCTATTGGAACTGCAGCTGATTTTATAATGTCGGCACCATGGATAAGAATTCGATGTACACTGACAGGCATGTAATACCACGGATACAAATCTACATACAATTTCGCAGTGTCTATTGCGTACTCCCTAAAAGCTTCGACATTTATGGTATAACCACTAGCCATAGTTCGCAATATTACAGAAAATAGTTTAACTAAATCTTCGTTAATTCCCGTAGCAGAAGCAGCGAGGGAAGGTTCACTGAAAAATCGCCTGGTGCTATTGCCATCGTTGGTTGTACCAAAACCTTGTTTGGGTATGTCAACCAAGAGGCTCATTTTTAATTTTAACGCATTAATCACCTTCTTCTTGGTCTCTTCGAAGACTAATTTTTCAGCTTTGTCTCGAATTTGCCATTTCTTAATGGTTAGTCGATAGGAAATGTGCAAAATACTCTCAAAACAACGTATCCAAGCGTGTAATGTGGATAACCCGTAGTCAAATAGCTTCTCCTTAGGCTTAAGGTTCGTTACACATTCCAAGTCATTCATTACTTTTGGTTTGGCTCCACAAATTCCACAGGTTTGGGATGATGATTCCGAGATGACTGAGAAGGTGTTTCCATCGATCATTGTAAGTTTAAAGACGTGATTTACCGTTATCTCCTTGTCACATACGCTTAACTTTGTTGGTAGAATATCGTTTATTTGCTGTTTTACATTTTCCACTTCCTTATTTATAAGTTGTGCATTTTCTTGTTCGAATATTATTTTTATGGGCCGGCAATAGCGTACGGAAGATGCTCGAGGATTTTGCCAGATAACTATTTCTCCCATTTTAACCTGTAGTGGTACAATGCATACAGCAAATAGGTACTCATCGGTTTTAGGTTTAGAAGTGAGTTCTTCGACTTTTGAAGTAAGTTGTTGTTTATACCTTGACTGGGCAGCACTTCCATCACATCCCCATTTGTACAGAATTAAAAGGTCTAGAGACTGATTGTTAATTTTTTGTATTACATCATTTTGGGCTTCTAATAGTCTCTGAATAGTGTGATCGACAAGGGCTTGTAGAGTTACTTCGGCTGACAGATCAGTGATTGTTATGAAGTCATCGTTAGGGTAACATTTTTTCTTTGCTGATTTTAGGATGTCGTATGATGGGTATATGTTGGCATTTCGTTCTTTGGCACCGGACCGCATCAAAATGTATGAGTTTTTTGTGTAGTCTCCATCAATGTATAAGGCCAAAGCTTCGTCGGGCGTGTAGTGTATTATAGGCTTTTCAGGAGAATAAATAGCCTTTTTCATTTCGGACGCTCGCTTCGGCGAGATTTCTAATTCTTTAAGAAGCGTGGCAGCATCTCTTTTGCCAGATTTTTGAAAACTCAGCCTTGCTGCAAACATTAATTCTTCATGAGAAGTTGTCTCCACCAAAGAAGAAACTTTTCGGCGTTTTGATTGATCGCTTAATTCAAAAAATTCTTTTAGAGGGCGTCCAGGTTTTTGTGTTGATGGTCCCGGCATGTTTAGTGACTCGGTTGAAGTAGTCATTATTTCACAGGTAGGTAAATCAATTTTTGTAGCCAACCACTCTTTATTTTGAAATTCAAAATTTTTTAAACACCGATTTGCTTTTGTCCATCTATCATTGAGCTTACTTGTGAAGCTTTGCAGAATTTGTTTGATTTTTCGGCACAGTTCTTCACTTTCATTGTTTACTAAGTCCATTTTGTTAAAAACGTAATTAATAACTGCACTAGTTTTAGTTGAACTTGTACTCTCGCCACGCCAAACTTCAAATAGCTCCCTCTTGGACACAGACATGTCTTCTAGAATAAATTATACTACATCAACGGGCAAGAATATGCAATTTATTTTATGTTTGATAGAAAGACAATTAGTAACATTACAAAACTACAAACAAAAATCTCCGACAGCTCTTGGACGAAAATGTTTTAGATCTAGTACAATTAGATAAATTTAATATTATCCATTTAAAAAATATAGTGACCAGCAATTTTTTTTCCTAACCAAAAAGGGCAGGTTTTTATGCAAACTAATATTATTAAAAAATAGAACATACCTTTATGTTAATAATTCACTAAGTAGTTTAATTATTATAAATGACCCTTATATTTTGTAAAACGAACTTTAATGAAATCAACACGTGTCGACTGGCATAGTCTAAAACCAAATACTATAAAATCATATCATGTTTGACAATGTCTCGCGCACGGACAGATAAGCCAATCATTGTGGTATTAAAAAAACATTGATATTTGGTTGTTTGCTTTTTATTTGCAATAGCGATAAACACATTAGCCGATAGTCATATTTGGAATTTATTAATTCCTATAAAGCTGCATTTCTCACACTGTGCGACAGTAACAACCTGCCCAGATGCGAAGTTCGCCGTTATTTAGCTGGGCGATTCCATTTCTGGAGTTGGTGTTAAAAAAAACCTAGTGGAAACGCGAAAAAATATTTGAGGCCATTTAAACTATTTTTGCTCTCAAGAAAAATTACCACATTGCGATTTAAATAGGGATTCAGACTAAAATACGATAAACCAAAGCCTGTGTAAAATTTACCTCTGCAGAGGTAATTTCAAGTGCGAGAATGCCTATTCTTCTTTAAGTGCGGCATTTAAATAAGACAAGCTTGATGAAATACTACAATTAATTTTCTTGTCATATGATATCATACGTTTAACAATGGTATATTGAAATATCCGCATGATAATCGTAGACGTAGATCGTAGATAAAGACGTAATGTACGAGATATCGTTTAACGTAGACGTATAAGCAGGAATTTGCATGTGGAAAACGTGATAATAATAATATAAGCGTAAGTAATGTAAGTGCATCTAATTCTAGAAAATGAGTTGCTAAGCAATTTCTGTATTGAATGGCATGAGTTTTGGTGGCTATAAAAATCAGAAGACGAGGGTTTTTTTCACCTGCACTCCATTGCAGGTAGTGATTGCAATACCGGGATCGCGCACATTAAGTTGCAATTTGTTGGCAGAAATATCAAAGAGACTGTACATAAATGCATACACTCAATTAAAAGACTGGTGTGAAAGAAAGAATGATGTTAATGAATATTTAAAAAACACAACAACTATTCGCAATAACACTGAAGTAAATTTACTAGTTTTGAAATCTGTCAATGCAGGAATATATATATATATATATATATATATATATATATATATATATATATATATATATATATATATATATATATATGTCTTGCCACAATTAGGAAGTTTCCTATGTCAGAAATATCGAGTAACTTCAACATCATTTAATAGTCTTTCACTTAACTTGTCAAACAAAAAAAAATTATCTCGATATCTTCAAAATTGACGAACTTATTCAATTTCTTATTTAATAACTTCGCGCGCGGCTTTTATCGGCCGTGACGTCAAAATGCAGAACTCTGTCGCCCCATGGTCGCCGGGCTAGCGAGCGGCCCGCTGCTGCTTTCGCGTGTTTACTTTCATGCATTGTACCCTGTCCGGTAAGAATAACACTAGAGATTAAACGGGCGCCTATTCCGCTGTTGACGGCGTGGCGGCGATTGACGTCATCGAGCCTCAGCCAACGTGAGCGTAGCATCTCAGACTTTGAAGGACGATAGCTTTTTTATTTCTACAGATAATTAAAAACAAAAATACATAAGTTTTTTACATTTTTAGGACTATTTATTAAGAGAAAATGAAAAAAATGGAAACTTCCTAATTGTACCATCAACTACAATTTTAAATAATTTTCTATAATCTTAACATTGTAAACAGTCCTACCGCAATTTCAGAGTTTTTGTGTTTTTAGATTAGAAGTAACTTAATGTTTTGTTGGATTTCATAAAAATATAAAAAGTTTTTCATTACTGACCTACGTAATTTTTATGATCGCTATTTACCTAGGTAGAGAAATATAAGTTCTCATTAAAGAAATGGAGTAAATAATGGCGATTTCTCAGGTTAGTAGTAGAAAAAATATTTATTTGTGCGTTTTGTATTAGATATCATACCAACTACTCTTCATATCAATGTCCTAAATATATGAAAAATATTCCAGAACTTTTGTTTTGATTGGGTTTGATTGGGTTTGAGCGTCTTTTTTTTTGGATATCCTAGCACATGACAGATTTCTGTCAGATAATATTACTTTTTCATATTTTTTTGTTGACATCTGCTTGTCCAGTTTTGTCGTGAGTAAGAAGCAGTCACATAATTTTTACACTTTAAAATCATTTTTGGCACAAAAATTGTCCTTTGTGATTGGTCGGAATTGAAACAAAAACAGTAGTCGCTGGTTGTTGCGACACCTGAAATATTTTTTCAGCGTCATAATTTTGGACAATTTCGACAGTCGTTTAGAAACTGTGGAATAAATATAGAAACGTCAAGAAAAGTATTTCGATCTATATTGCCGAGGCTAAATTTGTGTTCAAGTCCATATCTACTTTGGTAAGTGCCGGATAATGTTTTTATCTAAAGGCGGCTACAGACGGCATGGCAAGCCCTGGCCAATGCCGCTCGTTAAAACGTTGGCGCATCGTGTGGATGCAAAACATATGACAAAGCAAAGCCAACGTTGGCGCTGGCCAGGGTTCGCCTAGTAAGCGGTAATTTCGACACACATCAAAGGGACTTGTTGAAGCTCGCCAGTGGGCTTGATCGCCGTACACACGTATTCAAAATCACTTGCAGACATTCTGCAGAAATTAATGAACTTTAGAGATGCCTCCTTTGTCAAATCGCCAAGTAAATCACTTATTGTACCTAAAAAATTATTTGTAGTGTGAATGTTCATTTAAATATTATTTAGTTAACCTACGTTGTCCTACTTAGATAAAGCGAAGTAGTTCACCACCTGCGTTTTTTTCTTTTTTTAATAGTTTCTGATAAAAATAATGCAGCTGAACTTAAAAGTAGAGCAGACGCTGCTATCACTTCATCATCGGACTCCATTTCGTCTGTCTTGTAGGTACACTTGTAGAGATTCGCTTTCACTTGCCTCGAAAACACTGGCAAAGATAAAACATGTCGTGTGTACGGTTGTCGGTGCGCGAACATCAAGCAAAGACCAATGTCTCTACAAACACTGGTTGAAACGCTGGCCAAGGCTTGTCATGCCGTCTGTAGCCGCCTTTAAGGCGGCTACAGACGGCATGACAAGCCTTGGCCAGCGTTTCAACCAGTGTTTGTAGAGACATTGGTCTTTGCTTGATGTTCGCGCACCGACAACCGTACACACGACATGTTTTATCTTTGCCAGTGTTTTCGAGGCAAGTGAAAGCGAATCTCTACAAGTGTACCTACAAGACAGACGAAATGGAGTCCGATGATGAAGTGATAGCAGCGTCTGCTCTACTTTTAAGTTCAGCTGCATTATTTTTATCAGAAACTATTAAAAAAAGAAAAAAACGCAGGTGGTGAACTACTTCGCTTTATCTAAGTAGGACAACGTAGGTTAACTAAATAATATTTAAATGAACATTCACACTACAAATAATTTTTTAGGTACAATAAGTGATTTACTTGGCGATTTGACAAAGGAGGCATCTCTAAAGTTCATTAATTTCTGCAGAATGTCTGCAAGTGATTTTGAATACGTGTGTACGGCGATCAAGCCCACTGGCGAGCTTCAACAAGTCCCTTTGATGTGTGTCGAAATTACCGCTTACTAGGCGAACCCTGGCCAGCGCCAACGTTGGCTTTGCTTTGTCATATGTTTTGCATCCACACGATGCGCCAACGTTTTAACGAGCGGCATTGGCCAGGGCTTGCCATGCCGTCTGAAGCCGCCTTAAGACATAAAAAGTTAACCTTAATTACATTTTTATTAGGAACGACAAATATTATTTGTTTGAATTAAGCGCATCTAATCCATTCACGATAATTGATGTGCTCATCTTGTTTTTGCTGATATGAGTAGCTCTGGACAGAATTTAAATTAGTCACGGATACGCGCGTCAGTTGAATTTAAACACCTTATAATTTTCAAATACAGAATATAAATTTTGTTTATAATTTTTTTCAAGAAATTGTTAAAAAAAAAATATGGCTTCTTAGTGGCCGACTGTACCGACTCTGCTCTTAAATTTTTAAGCGTGATTTACGTTTACAGATGGCGACCGTCAAAAATAAAGCAGAATAAATTCGAAAATGACTTGGTAACCTCGTTTTCTTTAAGAAGAATGGAATTTCTGGGTGGCAGAAATACACCTAATCATTTGACATTTGACCTCGAATATTTTTTTTGACAAACCGAAACGGCATTTCATGTAACTTTGTGCCACAAAGCCCCAAAGGGGCACAAGGTTTGTGTACTTTTGGTCTTTGACGTTGCTGATGTTTGTCATGTTTGCCTTGTAAGTAGTGAATAAATATTTGAACTTTTACAAAGATCTTTATTATGTATTTCGGGCGTGCTTTTGGGGTGGGATTCCACTTTCATAAATCATTAAAATATCAAGCAGCTTACGAACTCATACGTATCATCTGGATACTCCAAATTGTGTTTAGTTAATGGTAAAATTTACGTGACAATTCTTTTCAGCAATCTAAATTATCTAAGCATCGTAAAATATTAGAGGTTACCCATATATTTAACATAACTTGGAAAACTTATATTCACATCTCCACGAAATCAATAATGTCGTCAATAAAATCCTTCATAGAGAATGATCTGGTATAAAATAGGAATAATCTTGCCGTATTTAGGCCATCGTGGAAAGAGAGCCCATGTAACATGGAATTTACTTAACTAAGATCAGTGGTGATCTGCAGTTCAAAAGAACTCACGGTGAACTACTCTGTACAACCCGGCCTTAGGAGTTAATATTTCTGACCTATTATGTATTTTTTTGCTTGGGTTTGCTTGGGTTTTATAGGTTAAACACTGAGTATTTGGAATAATGTTGCCAAATAAGGTGACATAGTCATGATCATGTTACCCGGTATTTAAATTGCTCATTAATGGTTATGTGACAATCGGACCGGGGCGTCACACGGTGTCGTTTCGGAATGCGACTTTGACGTATATGTTTGTCCAATTTTGCTGCGGTTTATGACAAGCTAATGCAATAATTAATTATTTTACTTATATTTTTAAACAATTTCATACCATATTTTTTGTATTTCTTGAATCGTATCGCGTATGCGTGGAGCAGATTTTTCAATTTACCCCCCGAAATTAACCCCCAGAATCAAAATTTAACTTTTTATACTTCACGTTTATAATTGGACCTCCACACTTTATCTCTGTTCCAAATTTTAAATTTTTGTATCGTGTAGTTTCAAAGAAAATCGCCTGTGACAGACGGACGGATGAACATCGAAGTGATTCTATAAATGTTCCGTTTCACGGAACACTAAAAAACGTTGAAAAGTAATTGGAATAAATTTAAATTTTAATATGTTATCTTTTGAAAACTATAAATTGCTGAAATAATGTTTATAAGAATTTTATAATTATTATTATTATTATTTTTTTATTTCTTACCGTTAATGTTATTGTCTTGTGGCGGAACCGGAGGTACCGCCG
Organism: Philopedon plagiatum; assembly: GCA_963971165.1. Taxonomy (NCBI): domain Eukaryota; kingdom Metazoa; phylum Arthropoda; class Insecta; order Coleoptera; family Curculionidae; genus Philopedon; species Philopedon plagiatum. Next base: position 41,323,945 of record OZ020190.1, on the reverse strand, counting down.
AGGCAGTGCCTTGGTGCCCCTCAATGTTTTGCTGCTTTGAGGCTCCAGAGCCTCTATCTACGGCCCTGGTTTGAAGTTCTTGCATTCGTAAAAGAAAAATCTATTAGCGATCTCAGATTAAAAAAAATGTTACTATTACTGTAAGGGTAAGAATTGTTTGACGTATTTGGTAATACAATGTAATTTTAAAATTTTGAAACTTATTTAGTACATCAAGTTTTATCTTTACACTTTTAAGACAATGGAACCTAACTAGGAAATATAACATGTGAAAGGTCCAGAGGAAAAATGGTTTCAGTTTATTTATTATCAAAAATAAGCTTACGCTGGGATTATAGGCGCCGACTTTTGCAAATGTCGATGGGTGCAGGAGGCAGGAGCAACACAAGATGAAAATACGAATACTGACTTGTTAGTTTTCTACAATAACTATTTTTAGTCTGAAATACGTTTTTACGTCCGTGTTCCCAATGGGTGCTTCGCACCCATTAGAGGCTCCCGATGCCTCATGGAGTTGGCGTCTATGGCTAGGGTCATGTGACATTTTACGATTATTAGGGAATAATTCAGTAGTTAACTGGTAAAAACTGTTGTAGTTTAAAAAAGACACGCTAGAAGATTAGTTGTACTGAGAAAAAGCCGCATTAGCCTGGGTGCGTTTATTTAAAAAGAAGGCATGAGTTCCTCAAAATTCAGTTTAGTGGACTATATTATTTTCCTTCTGTATCTTTCATATGTATAAAATCTTATGGAATGCAAAAAATTGACTGTGTATCTATTTTATTTGACTCTATTAAGTACGTATTTTTTTTTTGATTTTTTTAACAAGTTTTAATGTTGCTTATTTTAACGAACTTTATTAAAAAATTATAATAAATTTTATAACAAAATTTACATACGGATATTTTCCATCATAGTGTCCTCGGATATATATACATTAAAATAAATAGTTGTTATTAAAATGTTATTACTGTACAAATTTTGAAAAAGTTAGCTATTTCCAAAAAAACGTTTCGAATAAATTAAGACTCTCAGTTTTGTCATACATTAGTCGTCTAGAATAAAAGTGGTATAACTCAAATTAATAATTTTACTTATTTAGTTTAATTAACTGAAAAATAATCATACTGTTATGGGGAAAAGTGTCACTTTAGTATTATTTATATTGTAAGAAATAAAGTTTCTTTTTAGAACTCTTGCGTTTTAATATTTTTGAATACAACTAACTACAATTTTTATAAGCACAGTTTAGCACAGTGACATAACTCAACATTTTGGGTACAAAGTAAACTGCATAAAATTTATATCATGGATTTTAAATTTCAAAATTGTATAGTTGTTTATACAAGTAAGAGGGGAATTACAATTTAAAAATATTTTATTGCCTCTTTTCAAAAACATTGCTTTTGATTTGTGTCACCTTTGTTCCGGATAAGCGATATATTGAAAAGTATAAATTTCTCAGATAATATTTATTAAAATTTTTTAAATATATTTTATAAAAGAATAATTTACTTACTGTTGGTATTATTATTTTCGATAACAGTACGTAACATTTCTTCATTTTCTAAAAGAAAAACATTATTAGTAATCTGATATTTTTAAAAAAGATATGTTTCAAAGACATAAAAAAGGTAATGATTGATGGACATTTAGAATAAGTATGAATTATAATTACATATTTAGAGAGAATATTTATGAATTTTTAAACTAGATTTTTCAGTCGAGAATTGTTAAACACATTGTATGTTATATATATATATATATATATATATATATATATATATATATATATATATATATATATATATATATATATATATATATATATATATATATATATAGTTTAAATAATTATAATTACGGTGACCATAATTTTTTTTAGAGGAAAAAGACTTGTGTGTTTGGCGTATTTGCCCAATCCAGCGATTTATAACAATTCTGAGACGAACGTCTCCAAAGCGGATAACATATATTCTGTCGCGCAGAGGATAGAAGAAGTACATTTACACAGTGAACCGACGCTTCGAGAAAATCGCTAAAACATGTTTTTATATGAATGAACAGTTGAAAATTTTAAAAACTGATAGCAAGATTCTCCAACACTAGTCCGGTCTAATTTAACATCCAAAAGTTTTGAAGTGAGAGGTGATACTGATAAGAATAAGATAACTAAATTTTATATTATGACTTTTTTTTAGTTTTTTAAAGTTTTTTTCGCAAATTTCTAAAGAAAAGGGCAATTTTAGTAAGTGCAGAGTGTCCTATTCTCGATACTTACCACATAGGTAACGAAAATACGAAGGATGTCTAAAAAGCGAGAATTTCTAAAATTACCCTGTAGATGAAAAACTAAGAAATCTATGATAAATTTAACACCAGAATCTTTTTTTTCCTTAAAAAGTAGGGTACATATGTGATAACTGCAACATTTTATTTTGTAAAATGTCGAAAATAGAACAGTCTACACTTTCGATAATATTAGAACTAAATTCATTCAGCAATCTGTTCCAAATGAAAATCATTTGGAAAATAATTTATGTTTTTAATGATGATTTATTAATAGCAATGATAGAGCAAAAATTTGTTAAAACATAACAGGTCAAATAGAAGATCTTAATTTAAACCAGTATTAAATCTTAAACATTGTTAGTAAATCTGAACCTTAGAGTTTTGAGTCTGTTTATAAAACAAGAGCAATTATTTTATGTACTTATAAAGATATTGAAGAATATAAGGACACTGTCCAAAAGTAAATACTGTTCTATTCAAATCAGTACATATGGTCACCGTAATTATAATGTTTACAAACTACTTATGTACACACATTAAACATTTATCATTAAATATATACCTGCGCGTTGAGCCAGATCTACTCTTAAATTGGCAATGGTTTCCTTTAATTCTGCAGCTACGGTAGTTTAAAAAAGAAAAATATATAAACTTTTTTGAATAAAAAATTGAATAATAAATAATTTTTTTCTGATAAACAATAAAATGTCTTTTAATTTGTATTAAAAATGGATGTCTTACAACACCGAGTTATAAATTTTATATATTTTAATACATTGACAGACTTGTCTGCAGAAATAGACTGATGTACAGAGATACGTTTGCAATAGCAGCCACTTTTTGATCCGCTGAAATAAACATGTCCGTGTTTGCAGACTGCATTTCTATTGAATTTCTATATGCGTACGAATTTTATGTTCCTACATACAGTGTGTCCATGGATAGAGTTGGAAATAGAAAAAAAACTAATATCGATTTTATGAAAAAAAGTTATTTTTTATAAAAAGTTTTGCTTGTCCAAAAAATGAGGTTACCACATAAAAATTTTATATTAAATATACAGGGTGTTAATAAATTAGAAAAAAAATTATTTCAAATTTTCAATTTAGTTTTTATTTTAGGTTAGAAACAACTTTCGTTTATAATAGTTTTGTATAAAATAATGAATAATATACTCCTCTCTTGAAGCATTCTCATGTTTTACTAATTTATGAATACCCTGTAAATTTGATCTAAAATTTTTATATAGTAAACTAATTTTTATGAATAAGTAAGCAAAACTTTTTATAAAAAATAACTTTTTTCGTAAAATTGGTAATAAAGTTTTTTGTCCTATATCCAACTTCATTCAGGGACACAATGTATTTAATCACTTAACAGAGAAATTTCCCTCAAGAATTTAAAAGAATTGCTTAAACACGATGCGGTTGTGTAATAACAGATGTCCTAAAACTGTTAAGACTGAAATTGCAGATAGTCGGTTCACAACATTTCATTACTAAAGTTATTTTTTGTCTCTGAAAAAAGATTGTTTTTGCATCCTTATAAATAAGAAAATACATCCATATAAAGGGCTCACAGACATACGCACATGTATTAATGCATGAACGCACGTACGTTAATGTACGCGCGTTGATATTCGCCAGTGTTTAGATAAATTTTTCGGTAAAAGTACCGGAAAATTTACCCATTTACCTATAAGATCACTCGGATAGGGCTGAAAACGTCGCTTAAACAATTCAAATATTACCATGGATGACTGGTGCACCCGGGACCTTGTCCTGGGGGGCTATTTTATCTGGGCTGAGCAGCGTGAGGTGAGGTGTCACAATTCGATGAATTTTTCCAATTTATAGTGAACTTTATTATTTTTTATTGTGTCTAGGATGTTGGTCTGGGGGGGGGGGGGGTCTGCGGCCCTCCCGTCTCCCCCTTAGGTATGCCACTGCCATGGGTTACCATCAGCCTTAGGCACAGCCTGGCTGCGCCTTTCTAGTGAATGTATATAATATTGTACTAGATACAACAATGTAAATACTTGGAAATGTATTAGTTGAATTGTAAATATTAATATGCAAATAATAAAGAATTTTAAAAGTAAGTACCCATTCACCGGCGTTGATGAGTGTGCGTCTCAGCATGTACTGTGATGCATACAAACATCTCTTCATATCTGTGGATGCAGACACTATTTTATTATTGTAAAAAATAAGGTTTTGTGGTTGCAAATTAATTGCGTTGTGTTTTTCTTGTACAAAAAGCCAAATTCTATTTAAAAAATAGATGACGCTTTGGGTAATCTTCATATTGTCTAGGTGTCAGCCAATGTATTAAAATCATTTATGACAATAATAAAGGTAGATGTAATTAATATTTATATTTTATAGCGATAAAAATCATTATAAATATGTTTTTATAAATTTTAATAAAAAAAGTACTCGGAAAACTCATTTATTCTTTAAAATAATTACTAAACAATATCTACTTACCGCTTTATTCTGCCATTTTTTTAATAATGACGCCAAGCCGAAGTGAACTGTCAAACGCGGCTTTCTATTTTTTGTTTCAAAGCCTTCTTTTCAATAATGACAATTTTATGTATTGTTGGCTTGGGTTTTGCAATGCATTGAGGATTTAAATTGCAGTATATTTGGTTGCCTAATTTCACAAAAAAGTTTTTTGAAATTTTATACAATTTTTTAAAAAAGCTTTCTGTATACATTATTTTTGAAATTAACAAAAAATAGAACTGGAAAAAATAAAATATACACAATTTGGATGCTATACAAAATTTGCAATCTGCATGTGAAGAGTCCGAGAACGGTTTTCGATCAGAAATAGAGTTGCCCAGATAAATATTGTACATCGACAGACGCGTTTAGTGCATGTAAATGACTGATTGTTTCGGACGGTCACAAAACAATTCTGACTGCTTGTTGGAACTGACCTATTGTCAGACATTTCAGGTAAACTTTCGTGTACAGGTGTTTTAAGATAAAATACAATAAAATAACGATTTTTGACCACCATTTTCTTAAAAACTACTAACTTTAGGATAAAATGTTCCCAATAAGAAGTATTCAGATTTTTAAGCTGAATTCGAAAATCGAATAAAATATAGAGCGTTTCATTTAAAAAAAAGTTCCTGTCGATTTCAGGAAAACGGCAAGCTTGACAACAATGCGGAACTCACCATTGGATCGGGCGTAATTTCGTACTTAAGTGTATAAAATTTCAAAAAAGTCGGATGAAAAAGCTTAGTTTCGTATATTTTTATCAAAATGATCTTGTTGTTTACGACCTTCTATCAAGCGTAACCTTATGAAGCTTTGGGACATTTTAATCTGGATAAAAGTGTACACGCTAATTTGATACGCCATTTGCTGCCTAAGCCCTAAACGTTTCGTTATGAAGTGTCGTTATATGTGTTTATTATATTGTCTTGGATCTTTGGCAATGGCATTCAGATTATCTTTACAAAAGAATCCGTCCATAAACTTGCTAAAATTAACTATATTATCCGGTATGTTTCTGTGACATTTTTTCGAGAACATACGACGGGAGTTTTCTTAAAATCATTTGAATTTTTTTATACCACATTTGTTCCTAAGCCAGGCTGAAGTTTTACTCCTTTAATTTGGGAACCAGGTTACCCAAACAAATCGTGTAGATAACAGTGGCGGCTCGTGACTTTTTTATTTGGGGGGGGGGGGGGGGGCACAAATACAAATCAATAAATAATAACTACTTAAAAAATTGTAAAACAATCTTTTGTAATAAATATTGCACTGAATTTATTTCTGATTCCATTTTTTGGAAACGGCGGATCGGTAAAACCCAAAAGTAAGAACAAAACAAAATACACAGTACTAGAATTACTAGTAATAGTGCACACTAATGCACTACTAATAACTAATAAACTATTTAAATAAAAAAAATTTCCCTCAACTGATCACAAAAAAAATTATTAGACCTTCACGTGTTAATATGTCAAGAAAACTAAACATAAAATTGTGCAATAATTTCTTCCGCCCTCCGCGCCAAGGACAACGCCGCTCGAAATCCAAACAACAAACAAGTGCTAGGAGACACGAAATATTGTGCCCATCGAGATGCCGATAGCACGCGATTTTATCCCTAATAGGGAACTTGCATGAAAATTAAATTTGAAAAATAACACTCTTAAACGTAAGCTAATATCATCAAAAGACCCATAGTACACAAAAAAAATAATTTTTTAATCCCCTGGATTAAATATAAACTGTTAAAGGTTGCATAATTTGAACAATTCTAGTTACGCGACTCCATTGGTTGTGACGTCAAACCGTTCGTCGAGACATGACCCGTGAGCGGCAGCACCCAAGAGTACGGAAATGTATTTATTAGACACTCGTTTGGTAACAAATTTAGTGTTCTTGTTTGGGTTTTCAGTTTCAGAGCAAATAAATATTGTTACAAGATGACCGATGAAGGTTTTTTAAAAGGACACTCAGACAATTTACCCACGGTGGATATGTTTATGGTGGCAACTTTTATAAAAAAAAAATCTCCGAGAGTTTTTCGCTTGGTGAAGTTCGCTTGCAAGTTAGTCGGTACAATATATGTATGTTAGGTACCGATACCAGTTTATTTTATGATTTGCGTTAAAATTTAAATAGATCTGTGAATTATTCAGATACTTATAGAACATAAAATATTGTTTTACCTAAATCTACTAATGTAGTGATAAACGCCTTAAAAATGTGTACCTATTTTAGATTAAAGTATAAAAATAGTGAAAAACTATAAAATATTTAAAAGTATGTTTTCTTTGACTTAAAACTAGATCCTGCAACTTGTGTTTTTTGTTAAATTTATATACTGTTTACCGTTAATTGCTGTTTAGAATGTTTACCGTTTCGTTAGGCACAAACATATGTTTGTGTTGACTATAGTAGCAAAAAATATATAAATACCTTTTCTAAGTATTAATAAGTATAATTAACTAATTAAAGATCTGGATATTCTACTATAGGATGGGTCCAAGTTCGAAGAGATAAGAATATTTGCACAGTGAAAGCTAAGATAACACCCGAACATAATGCAAGGAAAAATCAATATGCTGTAACTTGCAACATTGATGAGGAGACTGAAGCCGGGTTAGATCTGCAATTAAATTAAGTCATATAGGACTACAGCTGGATTCAAGACATCCAATATTTGGAGCTTCTCCAGATGCCATATCTGTGGAATATAGTTGAAATAAAGTGTCCTCGGTCTGAAAAAGCGGTATCTAATTAATTATTTAACAAACGGCAAAGTACAAAGCACAAGTTCAGCTGCAGATGTTTATATGTAACAAAAGGAAATGTTGATTCTGTGTTGCAGATCCAAATTTAAAAAAGAAAACTCTGAGTTTTCTCATATATGGGTGGAATATATCCAAGAATACACAGAAATGTTAATAAACGCAGCCGGCTGTTTCTGGCGCCATAATATTTTTCCACATCTATATAAATCGGCCAAAAATTTACCTTAAAAATATTTTAAGGATACGAATAAAACAATTTAAAGTATTATTACATTAAAATGATCTTCGCATACGTGAAGTGCAGTATTTTTTTCAGAAATGTCTTTTACGTTTCTTCTGCATGCTTTAAACCATTTTACGCGGCGATTTTTATCTTCAGGTACATGAATAAACAGTTTATTTGAAGTTTTAAAAGTCGTATTAGGACACATTGGCACTATACAGTATTTGTAGTATGTATTTTTCTTCGTATCTTCCATTATTTGGGATTTTTGAAACGCAAAGTAAACACACAAACGTAAACAGACCCTACCTGTTCAATTTTCCACCTTGATGTCAATGCACTGCAGCTTAACGTTGCTGGCCCGACACACGGTGTGACGTCACACACCTTCCCGCGCCATGGAGCTCGTTTTGAATGTTAGGATTGGCGCGCGAACTTTAATAATTAATAAAAAATTAAGGAGTGATATTTAAGTCGTAATATTTTGCATATGTTATTTTTTGATGTGACTGAACATTTTTATGTAATAAAAAAAAATGTGCAAGTTCCCTATTCTCCAATGCATAGACCCGGCGTCGCCACCAAAATTGATGATGAAATTGGGACAAATCTGCTATGTCCCCGGAGATAAGTTTTGATCGCCGCCGGTCGTGTTCGCCGTGGTGTGACATGCAAGGAAAGAGGTGTATTATTTTTCTTTTTGACTTTTGATAAAAGATTTTTTATTTGTCGAAAATCTAAAGTGGGCACGTGCCATTGTGCCCTTTAGGACCAGCCGCCACTAGTAGATAATAATATAGTAATAGTTCTTCAACAATTTGTCGCGATGGAATAACAACAACAAATACAGCGTTGCAGAGTTTGAATCCTCTTTGTTTTAGGACTTATTGATCTATTCGCGTAATGGTCAAACAGATTAGCAAAAGATCTTTACTGAAAATCGGCAATCCTTGCCTGTTTAATAACCCCTATAACAGTAAAAAGAAAGTCATTTTTCCTGTTATCGCTCTGGCTGCGTATGCATTTTTTCCACAGGTATTTATTTCTACACTACTATGAACACGACCAAAATGACCTAAGGGAATTCTTTTAGCAAACAAATAGCCAAGCTGCTGTTCCTACAAGCATTCAGTAACTTTTATGTATTTACTTGACGACCCTTATTAAATTTCTCCCATGAAAAAAACAACAAACATCAAAATGACACGCTAAGCACAATTTTAAAAGGGTTTTATCTCGCTTCGTGGTCTTTAGTGTTTCAGAGTATGATTACCAGGCATTCTGGGTATATTATAAGAAAATAATAATTAAAACCTGTATTATACATTTAGGCCCTTTAGATCAGCGGCGTGCGTGAAATTTCAAAGTGTATATCTCTCTTCCTACTTACAGGAACCGTACCAAATTTAGGGGTTTTAATAGTGAGCCCACTGGGAAGGTTTTGGTCAAGAAAAAAAAACATTTTGTAATTTGCGAAAAAAGTTGAATTTTTGCATTGCTTCCACTGAGAAAAACACGTTTAGGTATTTTATTTATTATTTTTTCTAAACAAATTTTACATCATTTTCTCGAGAATTTTTAAATTTTAAGAGAAAAAGTGTGTAAGTAGAAAGTAATAGTCATTTGAATTTTTTTTTAAATTATATTTTAGGTTTCAAAAAATTCAAATGACTATAACTTTCTACTGATACATTTTTTTCTCCTAAAATTTAAATATTCTCGACAAAATGATGTAAAATTTGTTTAGGAAAAATAAAATAAAATACCTAAACGTGTTCATTTTTTCCCCAGTGGAAGCAATACAAAAATTCAACTTTTTTCGCAAATTACATAATGTTTTTTTCTGTTTACCAACCTGTTCCCAGTGGGCTCACTATTAAAACCCCTAAATGTGATACGGTTCCTGTAAGTAGGAACAGAGATATACAACTTTGAAATTTCACTGCACGTCGCTGCTTTAGTTTGACAAATGGGGGTAATTCCAGAGACGGCTTCTAACCTAGTTGGAAATAAAATTAGGATTCGATTTGAAAATAAAATACAAATATGTATTTACCCACATTGTGTTATTTGAAAGTGCGAGATACGAAAATATCATACAGGGTGTCTGAAAAGTCTTAGCATGGGCAAATACGAGGGCCACTCTGAAATTTTTGAGATGTGGCAACTACGCAGACGCTAGAAAGTTTTTATTGCGCTTGTGTAGAAGATTGATATTATAAAAACGTGTTTACATTGGTTCGGTTCCGTCAGTTTCCTTTAGATAGCCGTAAGTGAAACATATTTGCAAGAAGTCATGGAGTTAAAACGAGAGCACTATCGGGCAATGATATTCTATGATTGTAAAGTTGGTTTATCTGAAGAACAATGTTTGCAACGATTGCATACGGCATTTGGCGATGACGCACCATCCCGTGCAACTGTCTTTAGATGGTTTGCAGAGTTTCGTAGAGGCCGTAGTTATTTACGCGACGAAGAACATACAGGGCGACCTTGTTCAGCGGTAACTCTCGGAAACGTTAACGCTGTTAGGAAAATGATTACAGAGGACGATCGATGCACTTTTGCAATGATAGAGGAGGCTCTAAAGATAGGATCCGCGGCAATACATACTATTCTTCATGAAGAGTTGCGGGTCAGAAAAATTGTTTCACGATGGGTTCCACATAACCATACAGAACAACAAAAAGCACAACGTGTTCGAATTAGCCAGAAAACTTTACAGTTACTAAGACAAGGAGGTCACCGCATAATTTCTAAGATTATCACAGGGGACGAAACCTATATTCCTTTTTATGACGTACCAACACGCCAGGAGAGTAGAGTATGGGTGTTTGAAGGTGACTCAACACCCACCACCGTGAAAAAACAACGAGCCATGAAGAAAGTTCTGTACGCCGTATTTTTCCGCAGTACAGGACTTGTGGCAGCAATTAAGCTAGAAGGGCAGAAAAGTGTTACAGCAAACTGGTACACGCAACAATGCCTGCCTAAAGTGTTTCAAGGATTGAACGTTAGAGGTCTGATGCTTCACCACGATAATGCCTCTTCCCATACTGCTGAGATAACTTTGAATTTTTTGCGTGAAAATCACATTAAGGTTATCGAACACCCTCCTTATTCACCCGATCTGGCAATGTGTGACTTCTGGCTATTTTTTAATTTGAAAAAGAAACTGCGTGGACGACGTTTTACTTCAGAAGAAGAGATTGAAGCAGCCATCATCGAGCATTTTGCATCGATTTCACAAAATGAGTGGCGTGATGCTTTCCATCAGTGGAAAATTAGACTTCAGAAGTGCATTGACGCTGGAGGGGACTACTTTGAACATACATAATGTTTTGTGTTTCTAGCCTAAGCGGTTTTCCTATATCTCAAAAATTTCAGAGTGGCCCTCGTATCTTTACTATTAATACAGATAGCGACACCAAATTTTAGTTGTACCTTATTGGTTGATAAATCTACGTTTTTATGTAATTTGACTTTTTCAACCCCCTTGGGGGGTTACGCTAGGGAGTTGAGGTCAAAAATTTTGAATGCAAACCTATGCCGTGTGGCCTCTTCGTTTACAAATCTTCAAAAAAGAAACATTGTTTTAGTATTTTAGTATTTATTTATTATTGTAATTCATTTTTAAATGGCAAGCCTATAAAAATTATAACTCGTAAATCGTATAATCGGTCGGGTCAAAAGTCGACCATTAGTCGACCTCTTGTGCCATACAGCACAAGTCGGCGCTGCTATTTTTTGTTTTGTGGGGCACTTTTTTCTAACTTTTCTCCAACTTTACTTCTTCATTTGTCGTTGTTATATGTTTTGTTTTTCGACATCTGCGCAGTAGACCAAAATGCGTACCACGCGCAAACCGAGCGTGCTGGACATGCGCACGGACTTTCAGGAGATGGACTTTGGTGTCTACAGTTGAACCCATTCACTTTTAAGAATCTATCTCCAGTAGTTAAGGTACCACTGCGTATTTAACTTTATAACGTTTTCCCACGTTTTTTCGATTTTATTTTTCTTTTTTTGCTATCTGCGCGGTGGCAAATAACGAAAAATACAGTCGAAAAAAACTTGGGGAAAAAGTTTTACCATTGATCACAATGCGTACCACGCGCAAACCAAGAGGGCTAGACATTCGCACGAAATTTCAGGGGATGTACTTTGTTGTCTAAATTCGCAGTGGTACCTTAACTACTGGAGATATATTCTTAAAAGTGAATGGGTTCAAATGTAGACACCAAAGTCCATCTCCTGAAATTCCGTGCGCATGTCTAGCACGCTCGGTTTGCGCGTGGTACGCATTTTGGTCTACTGCGCACATGGCAAAAAATGAAAAATTAAATCGAAAAAAACTAGGGAACAAAGTTATAAAGTTAAATACGTAGTGGTACCTTAACTACTGGAGATATATTCTGAAAAATGAATGGGTTCAAATGTAGACACCAAAGTCCAACTCCTGAAATTCCGTGCGCATGTCTAGCACGCTCGGTTTGCGCGTGGTACCCATTTTGGTCTACTGCGCAGATGTCAAAAAACAAAACATATAAAAACGACAAATGAAGAAGTAAAGTTGGAAAAAAGTTAGAAAAAAGTGCCCTACAAAACAAAAAATAGCAGCGCCGACTTGTACTGTTTGGCACAAGTGGCCGACTAATGGTCGACTTGTGCCCCCGCCCGATTATACGATTTACGAGTTATAATTTTTATAGGCTTGCCATTTAAAAATGAATTACAATAATAAATCAATACTAAAATACTAAAACAATGTTTCTTTTTTGAAGACTTTTAAACGAAGAGGCCACACGGCATAGGTTTGCATCCAAAATTTTGGACCTCAACTCGCTAGCGTAACCCCCCAAGGGGGTTGAAAGAGTCAAATTACGTAAAAAAGTAGATTTACTAACCAATAAGGTACAACTAAGCTTTGGTGTTGCTATCTTTATTAATAGTAAAGATATTTGCCCATGCTAAGACTTTTCAGACACCCTGTATGATATTTTCGTATCTCGCACTTTCAAATAACACACTGTGGGTAAATAAATATTTGTATTTTATTTTCAAATCGAATCCTAATTTTATTTCCAACTAGGTTAGAAGCCGTCTCTGGAATTACCCCCATTTGTTAAACTCTATAATAATGACATAGATGTACGATTCTTTGCCAGAATATATTAAGACAGCAATATGTCTGTAAAGAAATTTAAAAAGAAAATTAAAATTTTTTTGATAGATCGGTGTTGCGGCATAATTTTTAAATTTTTAAATAATTTTTAAATTTTTTTATATTTTGATCTTGTGAGTGTACTTGTGTGCACTTATTGTGTATTTTATATTTTTATGTTATACTTAAAATTATTTTTAAAGGAACAGTGGCGAAGGTAAACAGTGTAGACTGTATGACTGATGATGTAAAAATAAAAACAAATACCCCACGGAACCTCATGGAGCATTATCTAGCTGGCAACATATCTCATAATATTGTCCTTGGAAAAACAAATAATGGAGCATATACATATTGCCTAACAGCATACACACTGAGAAGAACCGTCATATTTTCCCCTTTCAGCATTAGGGTGGACCGAAAAAGGCGAAAAAGAATTATTTTTGGAAATCTCAGTTGACAGTAAAAAAAGTTGTAAGAAGAGTAGACAACTTGGCATATTTCTTTTCAATATCTTAAAAAATGTTTTTGCCTCGCTCCTGGGGGGGGGGGGGGATATTTTTTTCCACGGTGACATTTTGGATCTGACATAGCCAAAAAGTGATAGGGGTCCACACACTCATGACAAAAAAAATTTGGTTCAAATATTTTAATCTTTAGCCGCGCCCCACGGTAATTAAAGTCCAAATATGCAGCTCTTCGCTTGAAAAAATGATAATTTACTTCAATCGCGCATCAAAATTGTATTTCTTATCATCACTTAGTCAACCCAGACCTCACCACGGGGAGGTGGCTGCATGTCGAGTTCTTTTGTACAGGTTTGGTTTTGCATGATACCAGCAGAAAACGAATTAGGTCCATTTGTTTATCCATCTAATTGTTAAAACAGGTGGCGTAGGAGTAATTCGTTAGCATGAAGCATACAAATTAGCCACTGAAGTGGTTTTTCAATTTAAACTTCAGTTATTCTAATTACACCGCCTTTCCAGCCAGTATTGACGTTGGTGCCATCGAAGCAGATTGCTTTGAGATTCTTTGGGTGGCCAGAATTGTCTTTCATATAGGATAAGATATTTGTGGCGATGTTCACAGCATTAACAGGTGTATTTATTAATAAGTGACCAAAATATTTGCTTCCTGGCTCATCTATTAAGGCTGCATGTTCCTCCTGTATAACAATACGGCGGCCTTCAATTTGCATCATGGTTTGATCTTTTCTACCATCAAAATAGATGGCTTTAATGAATTTTCTTTCCTCGGTAGCATTTTCTTGTACGCGCATTCTTTTTTTTTGTGTAATTCTCGACAGATCTTATTTTTGTCCACTACGTTATCTGATGAAACCAGTCCAATCTTCCAGCGCAGCGGTTGCAAATTTGCCTACTGTTCGATTTGATGTACCAGTCATATCAGCAATTTGGGCAATATTTGGCAATGAAACTCTCATTTGGTTGGATATTTCTTTTGGTATATTTTTTCTGTAGCTGTTGTTGTAAAGGATATGACCACTTGAAGTCTTGGTCTTTAGTAAAGTCTTCTTCGCTGGATGTACCTACCTTCTACATTTTCAGTAGGTGGGCTAGAATCAGACTTCTTCGACAGTACTTGTCGAAGGGATTGAAGTTTGAGGTAGACCACGTATTTCTTCTCTTTTCTTATTTTTTCCAGTACTTTAAGATTACTTCAATCGAATATGGTAAAAATCTTGGAGTAATTTTTGATCAGTATATAAATTTTAATGAACATATAAAAAATATAATTAAAAAAGCATACTACAAACTAAGAATTTTATATAAATTTAAGGACTACTTAAATACCGAAACTAAACTTAGGCTGGTTGATTCAATTATTCTAAGTGGATTAGATTATTGTGATATAATTTATCACAAAAATATCAGTAACGAAGATAAACAGAAATTACAAATTCTTCAAAATAACTGTGTTCGTTTTTCAACAGGACTAAAAAAATATTATCACATATCACCTACCTTTAACAAACACAATATAATTAAATTAGAAAAAAGACGCGAAATCCACTTATCCTGTTTTATATATGAAATAATTTTTACTCAGAAATCTAGATATTTATTTGAAAAAATTGAATTCAGGAATAATATTCATAATGTTAATAATAGAAATCAGAACGCAATAGAAATACCTCAACATCATACTGAAAAATATAAGTCTTCGTTTAAATATACATCTTCTGTAATTTTTAATAATATTCCTTCTAGTCTAAGGGGCTTAAGCTATATAACTTTTAAAAATAATATAAAAAATTATTTAGTAGGGGTAGGATTGGAAGAATGATTTCTTATAAATCAAAATCCTACCTATTTATGCCAACTAGTATACTATTGTCATTTTTTGGGTTTCTTTTTTACTTTTTCAATTTTATATTTATATTTAAATTATTTTTATTGGCATAAATAAACATCTTTATTATTATTATTATTATTATTATTATTATTACTTGGTTTATCTATCCCAGCTATTCGCATTTTTCTTTGACTCCTTTGACCCCTCAAAAAATCTTGTTCTAACAAGGGCATTTTGCAGAGTTTTTCACATAAGAATCGAAATCACTGCATTTACGATAAGAAATGTCAAACAGTTTTTGTGATTTCAACTTAAAATTATCCACTTTCCTTAGAATAAATAGAGATTTTCTGATTTTTAGGGGTTTTGTTATATTTTAAATAATTCAAATTTTCGGTTGCAAAAAATTAAAATGACTATAACTTTCTACTAACACATTTTTTTCTCTTAAAATTTAAGAATTGTCGACAAAATGATGTAAAATTTGTTTAGAAAAAATAATAAATAAAATATCTAAGCGTGTTAATTTTTTACCCAGGTGGGTCAATTCAAAAAATCAACTTTTTTTCGCAAATTGCAAAATATTTTTTTTCTTTACCAAAACATTCCTAGTAGGCTCACTATTAAAAAACCTGAATTTGGTATGGGTCCCATAAGTAGCAACAGATATATGCAACTCTGAAATTTCACGGGCCGCGCCTGGTATGTTGGAATATCAGCGCTCTAGCCGATCTCGCCATCGAGTTCCAATAAAATATTGAGTTCAGAACATATAGGCTTGCAGCTAGAAGGGCCCTAGTTTTCAATTAGAAATTTAACATACGTTACGTGTTGAGAATGACGTAATAAGATAGGGGTAAAAGTATGTCAACTGTCACCTGTCATCTTCGATATGTCAACTGTCACTACTACATCTTAAAATTAATATTCTATATACGTCACGTCCAATGCCTTAATGACTGTGGGTGAAAAGAATTGGATGAGGGAGCTATAAGTCAAAAAGACCTTTCTATTATTTAAACTGTTTTAAAAAAAACCACCATCACTTAGATTACTGCTAAAGCCTGTAACACTGCTAATGCCTAAATGGAAAAGCATATTATGCAGTGGCCATTGTCAATAATCTTTGCGTAGGAAGATATAAATCAGTATACCTCGTATATTCTAATTTTATATACCTCGTATACCACAATATTACAAGCTATAAAGACTGTATCATCATTGGGAAAATTATTAATACAAACGAGCTAATCAATCGATACGAGGCAAAACCAGCTCAATCGTCGTTTTAATTGACTAGACGCTTTTTTCGAGGTATGAATACGTAATAAAAC
The DNA here is from genome assembly GCA_963971165.1 of Philopedon plagiatum. Taxonomy (NCBI): domain Eukaryota; kingdom Metazoa; phylum Arthropoda; class Insecta; order Coleoptera; family Curculionidae; genus Philopedon; species Philopedon plagiatum. Next base: position 41,307,323 of record OZ020190.1, on the reverse strand, counting down.
TAGTAATTATAAAAAATTATTTTTCTAATTTTGACATTTAAAGTGACACTTTGTAAAACTGATTGACGTTATGAAACGTCTTACTTTTTGTAACTAGTTACATAAAGTAAAATTTTATGCAATTGGTGACGAAAAATGTATTTCAAAATTAGTGACAAAAAGAATTATTCTATTTATTAAACTGTTATAATACACGATAACAACATAAATTATAAATTAATTAATTATTATTAATACACGATAACAACATAAATTATAAATTAATTAATTATTATAAATATTGATAACACAATTATTGCAATTATTTAAATTAATTCCCGACGACATACTTTTTTCATTGCTCGAACTTGCTGTTATTTGGGAGACGACGCACGTTGCATTAGATGTTTTACCAAATATTTCTTGCGCTATAAGTTTTTTATTATTCATGGAATTTTCAACATATCCCTCCGCAACAGAGCTAGATTTCCAACCTCCGTGCCTCTTTAATTTTAAAATATCAGCGCCACTGTCTGCTAGGAAAGTGGCAGAGCTTCTTCTGAAGCAGTGGCCAGTATATAGAACAGGATTTGAAAGACCAAGAAATTGTGCAATAACTTTTGGCAGACTGCTAAATGTGTTAATTCCCACAGGATTTCTGGTACATTTTCCATTCGCATATTTTACAAAAAATCTGTTGTGTTTAAGAATCTGGGGACGCAACTTAATATATTTTCTTAATATTTCAACAAGATTCGTATTTTCAATGTCTCCAGTGGTAATTGCAAACTGCCGTATAAATTTTTTTTTTGAAGGTGGGATATCAACACGAAAATGGCTTCCTTCGTCTATAACATTTTCAACTGGAAGAAATGTTAATTCTGCTTTTCTGCACGCTCCTGCCATTCCAATAATCATTGCAACCTTAGCCATTAAGTATTCTTTGTCATCAGCTTCCACTAAAAATTTGGCAAAATCTTCTTTACTAAAAACTTTTGACTTTTTAGCACTGTACCCGTCCGCTCGCCTTTTAATATATGCTACCAAATTTGTATATTTTTTAATATCAATATTCCTTTTCAGATTTAGTTCAGACCTTAACATTGAGTAAAGTGTCCATAATGTGGAAACTTTTAGATCTTTCTTACCCTCAAAATATGCAAGTAAAACTTTCTCATTAACATGTTTAATTTTCTTCTCATCACACCACGTAACAAATTTTTCGTATGCCAAATCATAAACTGCCTTTGACTTTTTGGGAATTACTGATACTAAAGCATTACCTGCTGCCTCTTCAATATCGCTTGGTAGCTCTTCAGATCCTGAATCACTCATTTTTTAAAAATAAAACTAAAAATATATCAATCTCGCTAAAAACCTTCCGTTTAGACTTTTTTACAAAATGTCAAACTGACAACTAACATGAAGTAACAGCAACAAACTAGATTTATGTTTTAAAATTTTTATCAATTATATTAAACTTTATTTTTTTATTACTTTCTTCAAAATTAGAAAAAATCTTGTATGCAATACGTTACGAAATGAAATTTTGTGTAACTTGTGAGTTTTTGCGGAACTCACTTCGTTCGTTCCGCAAAAATCTCACGCGTTACACAAAATTAGGCATTTCGTAACTGATGGCATAAATAGCTATTATTTAACCACAATATATATCGATATTTAACAACTTTATATACAAAATTAGTTAATAATATTAAACAGGTTACAGCTGTAAATACAAGTAAACTAGAAATACTGCTCATATTTTCGGATAAAGATGGAGTTAGTGTAGAATTAGTAGTAGGAGTAATAGTAGAAGATGCCGTCTCATTCTTGCACTTGCTAAGGAACGTCATCCATCCTGTTTCACCAGTCGTCGAATCTTGAAAGAGAAAGTGAACCTTGTAGCGAAAAAAGCTGCTGTTTGATGGAGGTATCGTGCCGGAGAATACAGGTAAGTGGCCAGTAATCTGAGGGTTGAAAGCCATCGGAATCCATGGACAGCTAGTGTTATAATCTCCAAAATCGAGCAAAACGGAGGCGTTTTTAACATTGAAAGGCCGAATTCATCACACAAGATGTAGCCGTGACACACCCTGTATACGACTAATACAGTAATACACATGTTGCAGCTAGGCTGCTCAGATTGTATCATTGCTCGTATTAATATCTATTTTAAACAGAACATTACACTTTTAAATTTTTTATTTATTTGAAATTTTTACTTTACTTCCTTAAGTACTTAATTCTCTACGACTACTCTAATACAATTACTAGTACGACTTATACTTGTTGGTTCTGAAAAACATCATTTAATTTATTTCATATTCAGCATAAAGCAAAAATAACACACCGATAACGCCGGTGCACAGTGCATTGAAGTAATGGGAAATTACTGTAGCGCTATACCCTGGTGTAACCGTTGACCTTTAGCAAGAAGAGATGACACCATTCATTCATACCTAGCATTTTGTTTTGTTTTATACATTGTGCGTATGTAGGACAAAGAAAGAGGAGAGAGAGAGAGAGAGAGAGAGAACGCAAAACATCTGACTGCGCGCCACCACTGTTCTGCTCTTTTTTTTATGAAAAAGTTTTATTTGATTAGTATTCGTGTCATAATTTTATTTCTTAACAACACTTTAATTGGTTTGGCTAAATTCATCCTATTAGTAATGTAGCTATGCCATTTATTCAATACATGGCAAATAAGGATCGGGAGACTTTCAAATGTGACAAAGAGTGGCAAAAATCTTATTGTGTAATTTTTTTTATATAATTGGTATTAAAACGCTGCCAACATATTTAAAAATAAGGAAAAATGTATGTGCCCAACTTATTTTGCTATACTTTGACTGTTTTTATATAAATAAAATAAAGATGTGTATCTTTTAAATTTTGTGTCTTAAGTAAATATATAAACTGACGAGAGGAAACATAAAAACATGTAGAAATAATCCTGTAAAGTGTTCCATTGATTATATCTTTAAGAAACTAGTAGTTTACGGTAACCATTTTGGAAGAATTATTAAACTTAATTCTTCTGCCAAAATTTTAGAGAATGGAAAGCCCATGCCATTAGACTAAAAACCTTGGCTGACAGAAATCATCAAGGCTCCTCTTAATCAAATAGTGTTGCAAAAAGTACTTATTTTCGCTCATTTCGTTTCTCATTTAACGAATATATGATTTATTTAGTTCTAACCCTTGTCAGTAACTTTTATCCATTATTAATTTTTTCCCAATTATTTTCTTTACTCTTGAAAAGAAAAACCTAATTTCTGGTATTTATCTAGCGCCTTAAGGATTTTATCAACTTTAATATTATTTTATAAAACTTTCTTGACATCTTTAAACGTTTAGTTACTTACCTTTGTGAGATAAGGAAAGTCTTATTATGTTTTTTAATGGTAGGTAGCCAATTTGATAAGTTATTAAGTTTCAGTTTGACGCATGGAAATTAATAATTTGTTTGTGAAAAGACGTGTATTTCGTAGACACTTAGAGGACCGGGCCAGGTTTTTGAGAAATTAATTAAATTTGATATGTGTCGTGTTTGACCAATAATCTTTAAGTTCTTTCGCATTCTTTGGGCCAGATTTTTTTTTTAATAATCGTGTTGCAGCATCATAAGAAGGCAGGGAGGCGTATTTTAAAATATATATGACATTTACCCTCCTCCATATTGTGACAGGCGGGTGGCAAGTTTGAAACGTCAAATGCAAAGGTCGGTATATTGTTTTTCTCGAAAAAACGTGTGTACGCAGAAAATTCTTGCATTTACTCTACTGGTTGCATAGTTACTTTAGAGTAATGAGAAATAAAGAGTTGTTTGAATAGTAAAGAAATGGAACCGAAGTAATTAGCTGGTTGATATTTGGTTAAGTCTCATTTTAAACTTGTGACATTGGTGTTTAAGGGAGTTATCTGAGTTCCAGTCTCGAATCATTACAATTATGGAACACAATTACAGTATTGAGAACGACGTGTTATCAATTCTAGAAGAACGTAAAAAGAATTACCGAGAATCTGGTAAGTTGTAAGCTGTAAGGTTTGTTGTACGTTGTAAGTTGTAAGGATTCCTGGCATTTCAAAGTATCATGTGGTATTTAAGCGATTAGGAGACCTAGGGCGTAATACCGGCCAAAATGATAGTTTGAATATGAATAAAAACCAATAAGCAGATGGCCGTTAAAATTTTGGGTTTACATTATGTACATTATTGACATACAATAAGTAGGTGCCGGTTAGTGTCATTATGTTCAGTTCTGATTAGACTTTGATTCTGAAATTTTGTGTGTAGAAACTAGGGGTGACTATAATGTCAATATCGATAATAACTCATTTTGGTCACAATGTGACAATGGCACTTCTTGCAATATATATATATATATATATATATATATATATATATATATATATATATATATATATATATATATATATATATATATATATATATATATATATATATGTATATATGTATATATATATGAAAATACTATTCTCACACTACGCCAACGTGTTGTCCAAGGAATATCATCCTTGGTGGTTCAATGACCTGATATCACAGGTACAAATGAACCGTGCCACCCCGACGACCGGTTTCGATACTGTTAGATCTCATTCAGGCCGGGGACAGGCATATTGCTCTGTGTCGAGCAGGTGTTAAATGGTCGAACCAACCGAAACAACTACTCCGAGGGCTAATACCCCTACCGGCATTGAACTACACGATTGATTCTGGGTTTGTCCGTTGGGAACGATATTGAAAATACTATTCTCACACTACGCCAACGTGTTGTCCAAGGAATATCATCCTTGGTGGTTCAATGCCCTGATATCACAGGTACAAATGAACCGTTCCACCCCGACGACCGGTTTCGATACTGTTAGATCTCATTCAGGCCGGGGACAGGCATATTGCTCTGTGTCAAGCAGGTGTTAAATGGTCGAACCAACCGAAACAACTACTCCGAGGGCTAATACCCCTACCGGCATTGAATTACACGATTGATTCTGGGTTTGTCCGTTGGGAACGATATTGAAAATACTATTCTCACACTACGCCAACGTGTTGTCCAAGGAATATCATCCTTGGTGGTTCAATGACCTGATATCACAGGTACAAATGAACCGTGCCACCCCGACGACCGGTTTCGATACTGTTAGATCTCATTCAGGCCGGGGACAGGCATATTGCTCTGTGTCGAGCAGGTGTTAAATGGTCGAACCAACCGAAACAACTACTCCGAGGGCTAATACCCCTACCGGCATTGAATTACACGATTGATTCTGGGTTTGTCCGTTGGGAACGATATTGAGAATACTATTCTCACACTACGCCAACGTGTTGTCCAAGGAATATCATCCTTTGTGGTTCAATGACCTGATATCACAGGTACAAATGAACCGTGCCACCCCGACGACCGGTTTCGATACTGTTAGATCTCATTCAGGCCGGGGACAGGCATATTGCTCTGTGTCGAGCAGGTGTTAAATGGTCGAACCAACCGGAACAACTACTCCGAGGGCTAATACCCCTACCGGCATTGAATTACACGATTGATTCTGGGTCTGTCCGTTGGGAACGATATTGAAAATACTATTCTCACACTACGCCAACGTGTTGTCCAAGGAATATCATCCTTGGTGGTTCAATGACCTGATATCACAGGTACAAATGAACCGTGCCACCCCGACGACCGGTTTCGATACTGTTAGATCTCATTCAGGCCGGGGACAGGCATATTGCTCTGTGTCGAGCAGGTGTTAAATGGTCGAACCAACCGAAACAACTACTCCGAGGGCTAATACCCCTACCGGCATTGAATTACACGATTGATTCTGGGTTTGTCCGTTGGGAACGATATTGAAAATACTATTCTCACACTACGCCAACGTGTTGTCCAAGGAATATCATCCTTGGTGGTTCAATGACCTGATATCACAGGTACAAATGAACCGTGCCACCCCGACGACCGGTTTCGATACTGTTAGATCTCATTCAGGCCGGGGACAGGCATATTGCTCTGTGTCGAGCAGGTGTTAAATGGTCGAACCAACCGAAACAATTACTCCGAGGACTAATACCCCTACCGGCATTGAATTACACGATTGATTCTGGGTTTGTCCGTTGGGAACGATATTGAAAATACTATTCTCACACTACGCCAACGTGTTGTCCAAGGAATATCATCCTTGGTGGTTCAATGACCTGATATCACAGGTACAAATGAACCGTGCCACCCCGACGACCGGTTTCGATACTGTTAGATCTCATTCAGGCCGGGGACAGGCATATTGCTCTGTGTCGAGCAGGTGTTAAATGGTCGAACCAACCGAAACAACTACTCCGAGGGCTAATACCCCTACCGGCATTGAATTACACGATTGATTCTGGGTTTGTCCGTTGGGAACGATATTGAAAATACTAATCTCACACTACGCCAACGTGTTGTCCAAGGAATATCATCCTTGGTGGTTCAATGACCTGATATCACAGGTACAAATGAACCGTGCCACCCCGACGACCGGTTTCGATACTGTTAGATCTCATTCAGGCCGGGGACAGGCATATTGCTCTGTGTCGAGCAGGTGTTAAATGGTCGAACCAACCGAAACAACTACTCCGAGGGCTAATACCCCTACCGGCATTGAATTACACGATTGATTCTGGGTTTGTCCGTTGGGAACGATATTGAAAATACTATTCTCACACTACGCCAACGTGTTGTCCAAGGAATATCATCCTTGGTGGTTCAATGACCTGATATCACAGGTACAAATGAACCGTGCCACCCCGACGACCGGTTTCGATACTGTTAGATCTCATTCAGGCCGGGGACAGGCATATTGCTCTGTGTCGAGCAGGTGTTAAATGGTCGAACCAACCGAAACAACTACTCTGAGGGCTAATACCCCTACCGGCATTGAATTACACGATTGATTCTGGGTTTGTCCGTTGGGAACGATATTGAAAATACTATTCTCACACTACGCCAACGTGTTGTCCAAGGAATATCATCCTTGGTGGTTCAATGACCTGATATCACAGGTACAAATGAACCGTGCCACCCCGACGACCGGTTTCGATACTGTTAGATCTCATTCAGGCCGGGGACAGGCATATTGCTCTGTGTCGAGCAGGTGTTAAATGGTATATATATATATATATATATATATATATATATATATATATATATATATATATATATATATATATATATATATATATTGCAAGAAGTGCCACTGTCACATTTTGACCAAAATGAGTTATTATCGATATTGACATTATAGTCACCCCTAGTTTCTACACACAAAATTTCAGAATCAAAGTCTAATCAGAACTGAACATAATGACACTAACCGGCACCTACTTATTGTATGTCAATAATGTACATAATGTAAACCCAAAATTCTAACGGCCATCTGCTTATTGGTTTTTATTCATATTCAAACTATCATTTTGGCCGGTATTACGCCCTAGGTCTCCTAATCGCTTAAATACCACATGATACTTTAAAATGCCAGGAATCCTTACAACTTACAACGTACAACAAACCTTACAGCTTACAACTTACCAGATTCTCGGTAATTCTTTTTACGTTCTTCTAGAATTGATAACACGTCGTTCTCAATACTGTAATTGTGTTCCATAATTGTAATGATTCGAGACTGGAACTCAGATAACTCCCTTAAACACCAATGTCACAAGTTTAAAATGAGACTTAACTAAATATCAACCAGCTAATTACTTCGGTTCCATTTCTTTACTATTCAAACAACTCTTTATTTCTCATTACTCTAAAGTAACTATGCAACCAGTAGAGTAAATGCAAGAATTTTCTGCGTACACACGTTTTTTCGAGAAAAACAATATACCGACCTTTGCATTTGACGTTTCAAACTTGCCACCCGCCTGTCACAATATGGAGGAGGGTAAATGTCATATATATTTTAAAATACGCCTCCCTGCCTTCTTATGATGCTGCAACACGATTATTAAAAAAAAATCTGGCCCATATATATATATATATATATATATATATATATATATATATATATATATATATATATATATATATATATATATATATATATATATATATACATATATACATATATATATATATATATATAGTGGTTAATCCGTTCGTTTCTGGTTGAAACTTAATCTTCTGACAGCCCACGAACACCTTGGTCTAAGTACTATGTACCGTGGGTGTACTGGGGAATGGACTCAAACATCCAGAGCTGGAAACATCCGTTGGGATTTCACCGCCCTTTAAGAGGATGTGTAGGGTGGTACCACCTCGGTCGAGGAAGAATTCTTCTACCACCTTCCAAAACTTCCAGACTTGCAGACGTTTCGCCAAAATCTCATTTGGCATCTTCTTGTGCTTACTCGCTGGTCGTAGAAAGTAAACTGAGGGTGGCAGCCAGTGTTGCCACAGATCTATATTTTTCGAGCGAGCCGTCCTGTCAAAAACGAGCGATATTTTAATTAAAAGAGCGAGATTTTTTTGGTTGCAATACATCACATCAATCAATACATGAACGTAAGTTAATAAGAAGTCAAAATATTTGAAAAAAAAAAACAGAAGAAAAAAAAAATAATTAATTCTCTTTAACTTCTTTAGCTTGCTCAAACGGATGTAGCCGATATAGGTAACCACATGAACACCATTCGAGGTGGTGCGATCTATACCAGAATAGCTAAACTCTTCACTAAATTACCGGTTGGGTAACCAACGACATCTAAAGAATAAAATTTCCAAATTCAACTGAATTGTATTTTAAACATTTAAAATGAAACAAAATAAAATAAAATAAACAAAACAAATATCAATCACAAAAAAATACTACAAGAAAAGGAAACGAGAAATAAAACTTAAATGTAATAAAATACATTAAGAAACTAAAACAACAAATTGTCGTTTGTTAATACCTACCACACGCAAGTTACCGAAAATAGTATTGCAAAAAAGATTAGATTCAAAAAAAAGAGATCAAAAATAAAAACTTAAAATTAAAAAATATCTCAGCTTATGTTCTAAACTATAAACAAACAGTTAATTTTTTTTTTGGCATAAGTACCTGTTAGGAACATAGGGATTTTACTTCAGTTAATACCTCCTTATTCTCTAAATTTTCTTTTCATTAAATTTGCTCTAGGTTTCCACGAATAGCACGTATTAGGGCTTATCATTTCTTCTCTAAAATATTGGAACAAGTTTCGATGTTTAAGCGATTACGAACTTTAGTCTTTAACAAAAATAGTTGCGAAAAAATTATTTCTGCATCTGCAGCGGAATGTGGCAAACAAAGAATAACTTTAACAAAATGTGATAAATTAGGAATCATAGGTTCATCAGTACAATTTTTTAGAGCAAAAACAATATTCCAAAATGTTTCGAGGTTTGAGTCGATAAAGTTTCTTAAATGCATTACATCTTGAAGCATTCGCCATTCAGAATTAAATTTTTCAAGGTCAGTCATCAAATTTGGGAAAAAATTACTGCTTGCTGCGGCAATACTAGATACATTTCCTGACATCGCTTCCGTTTTGTTAAATGCCGACACAAAATTTAAAACAGGATCATCAGTCAAATCGGGATTTCAGCTGGGTGGCTAATTCTATATAAAACTCCAAGCATTTTAATTTAAAATCACCTACTTCTCTTTTATCAATATTTTCTTTAGAAAGTAGTTCTACTTTAGTGCCTAAGAATACTTTTTCAATATGTAAAAAGTTTTTGGGATTTTTAGGATCTATATTTTTTAAACAGTTTTCATTCTTTCTGATATAATCTGGATTTATGTAGTTTCTTAAAATATTTTTATAAAGGTCTGAGACTTTTTAGCAGAACATGAAGCTTATGTTTTTCTGACTGAAATTCTAAATTAAATGTATTAGTAATGTCTAAAATATATGACAAAAAATAAAAATAAAGTTTGTAGATAGGATTTTTTAGTGATTCTAGTATACTGTTTCATGAATGGAGATTTTGATAAAAGCTTTCATTTGTAAAAAAAAGAATTAAAGCATCCCAGTTTTCAATGACCCTGTCAACTGCTGCTTGCAGTGACAGCCATCTTGTTTGAGCAGGGTGAAGAAATTTATGGTGTTTTAATTGACAAAAAACTTGACATTCATTTAAATGATCTATACGTTTAGAACTGTTTGATAAATAATTGTAAATATCTCTAACAAAATCTTCAACACTGCTTGGTAATTTATTAGCAGCAGCTGAGGCACCAAGATGCATCGAATGACATACGGACCCTAGTGTATAAACGTTAGGAAGAATTTCTCTAAAACGAGCTTGCACTCCTGCCTTATTGCCTTGCATCACAGATGCATTATCTGCTGCTAATCCAATCAAGTTCTCAATGGGAACATTAAATTTTGCCAAATAATTCTGGATTGCTGAGAAAATTGATTCAGCATTAGATGTTGTAGCGTTTCGCTACAACTTTATGTAAATTTAATTATACATTAGCATATTAATTTAAAACATTTAATTTTAAGGTAATATATGGGTACCGTCTAGTTATCTAGCGCATCATTCGCCAGAAATATAGATGTATATAAGTTAGTACCGTAGTTCTGAATTGATTTATGACATTAAAAATGGAGTTTGCGTATCTCTTCTTTGGTATGAAATTTGAGTACTTATGTTAATATGTATATACAATGTAGTTTTTGAATGCTATCCTTTTTTAACTCGGAATAAATCAATATCGAGGTACCATTTCAGAGTGTTCCGAGATATTCAAAAAGGCTTTTTTCCTGTTGCTAAGAGAGACACTTCCTGCAAGTCCGTGTGTCGAGTGTGGTGTTGTACACACGAGAACCATCCCTTAACCCAGAATGGGCTTTGTATCTTAAGTTTTTATTATAGAATGGTTCTTTCATGTCTTAAGAGTTTCTATTGCCTTATTAACAACTTTTTTGGACACTGTGCTGATGCTGAATGGTGAAGTGTATATTAGTCATATTCCTCCATGCCTTCATTCTTCATTCAGGTATGTTAATTATAATCAAGTAACCTTTTGAAAATTCGTTTCTTATTTCAGTTCTTTCATTAGAATATGCCTTTATCTACCTTCAAGTTCCTGTATTTTCGTAAAGAAATGCCTGTTTTGATTCGACAACTCTCAAATATCTTTGAGGTAAGATACCTTCAACAATGTATAATATGTCACTACTTATTGTTTTTTTTTATTGTTACTCTAGAGTTTTTTTGTAGGGGTACACACTGGTGTACAATGTTCAAGTACGTTTTTCCTCCTATCTACTTATGTTTCCTGCCTGAATAATACGTGTTTTATGGTTAGTTCCTGAGAAATTCCGGACCAACATTTATAGATCTTTTCATGTCAAAGAAATATGCTGATAACAAAGGCCAGTATATTCCATGTATTTGTACGAATTAACATCACTCAAAAATGACCTCCCATGCGTTAAATAGTTATTTTTATACTTTTTATGCGTATTATTACCTAATTTAAAATGATATTAATTTCATAAATTATTCTCTTATCTAAAACTTTTCTGATTTGATGTTAGTGTTATATTTTTTTGTGCGTGTCAATTTGATTGATCAATCAACCATTCGAATGCGTAATTAAGTTGGGGTGGGGATATTTTAAGAATTGAAATTCTGCTATCAGAAACGTTAATTTTTAATTATTGTTAATGAATTTATTCTTTTTTACGTAAATAAGTACTAGAATACTTACTAAATTTAGTAAATGGTAATCTGCTTTTTATTTTAACATCTTCTTTTCTAAGAGTCCATCTCCCAGTCTGGGGGTTCTTCTTTACTTAAAGCAAGTTATAAGTACAGACTGGGTGGCGCCTTGTTAGAAAAGTGAACCACACTACTAACTCATAAACTAGTGCTCACCGATGAACACCTGCCGTCGCTGGAACGTTCAACAGTAATATGTATTATATATTAATATATAATATAGTTTATTTTTGTGAAAAATCCGTGACAATGTCTCCAATTTTACAAGACCGAAAAATGAATCCCTAACTTTTTTAAGACTTTCATCATAATATCGAACCCCTAGTGCTAGAGACTTCTGCGTACTAATATCCGTGGTCACATCTATTAGTTTTTTTAGAACTCCTGAAATTACCTCAAGTTGTTCCAAGTTAAGGCAGTTATTAGTTATATAGGTAGCTTTCTAGGTTCTAGAACAATTTATTTGTTTGGCAATATCCGAGTCAGGATAAATACTAGGAATAAATTTTTAAAGGTGATCTGCCAGTAGAAAGGGCAAGTTGTGTTCATGTAAGAATGTACATACTTTAAGCTCAGCTTGTTTTACAAGTTGAAGCTTTTTTAACATGGCATCATCATTAATAATTGTATCTACTTTGGGTGTATTTTTTACTTTCTTTATTTTTTTTGTATCTATTTCAGCTGCTTCGTGTCTTTTAATATTGGATGTACTACAACGAAACGAATTATTGCATGGTGTGCAATACACTTGATTATTTGAGGAATTTTTAAGCCATGGATAACTTGTTTTCCACTCTTCTTGGTACTTCTGAGCATACCTCTTTCTTTTATGTTTTGGCTTTTCTGCTTCGTCTTGCTCTTCACCATCTGGATTATCAAAGTCTGATGAGTCAGGTACTATTTCAACACTTTCCTCTATCGGTTGTGAAGTTATTGTACTTGTTTTATTTTTTAGATTAGGGTTACGATTAAGACCACTTGGATCAGTAGTTGTTTTGTCTTGTTCTTTAGTCTCTTTGGAATCTTGGGTTAGTTTTGGTTCAGGTAATTTATTTTCTGATATCGGTTTTAGCAACCTCCTTATAAACCTGTAAAAAATATATTATCAAGTGTTGATGATAAAAAAAAATAAAATTTACTTGTCCATTTTATTTTTGTGAATGTATTAACATTAATTATTGTCTACTTCTTTTCTAATTAAATAGCAGGTACGTAGCGTAATTTGAATTTAAATCATGAAGAATAAATACCACTTTATTGCTTTAAATTTCAAAATATTTTTAATTTTACCGTTTTTTAACCAAGAATAAACAGGTGATTTCTTCTTCTTTTTGGGCAGGTGGACCACAAGCACATAAGTTGTTCGACCGATTTATAGCATCGGGTACGAACGAAAACAACAAACTTCCAGGGAAATTCGGTCAGATCGTTCGGTATCTAGGCAACCAAGTTGACGATAATAAAAGTATGTATACCTTCGCCGCCATCTATACTAAAATAGCCAAACTTGAAAATCCGTCGCGTCAACCAACTGTGATGTCGTGGCATTCTGCGCAGTCTTGGCAAAGGCATTAAGCGAGATTTGACAAAGAGGAGCGAAAGAGTGAACCAGAAAAAAGAGCGAGATCTCGCTCGATCGAGCGAGCTGTGGCAATACTGGTGGGGGCCGCAGTGCGTGGTTTTATAGTGGATCGCCTCGGTCTTAGGTCGTATCTATTGGCCGGCGTTGGCTCCGCCCCCTGAGTAGTCTTCTTGGGAGCTGTGTTTGGGTTCACTTGGTTCTCGGCCATCGTGCTGTTCATGTTAGATGGATCTATTGGCTTGATGATGAACTTCCATGTTGCTGGAAGGTTACAGGCATGGTCTCGTTTGTTTGGGTTGAAGCTTTTTTTTATTTCGATTGCTTCGCGGATAAGCCTGGTTTTGTAATGGTCTATGTTGTAAAAAAGAGCATGGTTATTCAAAAACTTGATGTAGGACAATACGGGGGGCTCAAAAAGCTGAAAGTCACAATTTAAATTGAAATTTTTTGCCACCCTGTATGTCCTAGATAAAAGTTTTGAATAACCATGCTCTTTTTTTACAATATAGAACTTTTTATGAAGATATATGTTTTTTGTGAAGGCGATAATTTTTGGGACCTTTTGTATGTTTCAAACCTAATTCACTAACATAAAAAGTTGCCCCTAGTACATTTGCAGTGGCAGTTTACCTTTCAATAACGATTTTATGTCTTTTTAGCTTCACGTCGATTAGGACTTTTACATTTTTGAGTCACCCTGTATGTACTAGATGAAATTTTTGAATGCCAGTGTTACTTTCTCACGATGCAGAACTTTTTATAGAGTCACTTTTTTTCGTAAAATCAGTAATATTTTTTTTTTCATATGGCAGCAGGCAACTTCCGAAGATAATTACGTATATTTTTTTAATAAAAAAAAAACATATTATTGTATTGTCACCAGAGTTTCATAAGATTGCAAAGTTTCAATTCGATACGACAATTAGAAGTGGATGAAAAGTGAGTTGTAAGATTTCCTTACAATGTTAGGAAGTTACAAGTCAAGCTAATAAAATGTTAGAGAGGAAGCGACCGATCCAGGTACATAGTTTGGTAGAAAACCCGTAAAAAGGTAATTTGCTGAGGAGTGCGGCATGCCATACTTGGTCAAAGGCCTTGGAAATATCGAGAGCAACAATCTGAGATTCACCATGAAATTCGAGAGACTTGTTCCAGTTATGTGTGACAAAGGTAAGGAGATCCGCTGTGGATCTTTGGTGACGAAATCCGTACTATCTGTCATGGATGATTTTGTGTTTTATATTTATATTTTAGAATTTGCAAGTTGATCGCTTTCTCCATAACTTTGCTGACAACAGAGAGAAGAGAGATATGTCTATAATTGGATGGAGGGAAACCTTTCTTCGGGACAGGCTGCACACGAGCAGTCTTCAAGCTATTTGGGAAGATACCCTTGTCATCCAAAAATCACAATTTCCGGCACTCACTGACTCACTGACTGACTGAAAGATCATCATAAATCTAGGGTACTTCGAATCAAGCTAGAACTTTGAAATTTGTAACATAGATAGTGTTTGTGGTGATAATTACGAGACAAATCAAAAATCAATAAAAATCCAATATGGCGGAAAATCCAACATGACGGTGGATTCTGACACAAAATAGTTAGCGACTTCTGCTTTAGAAAGTTGTGTGTGTACGTAGTGTAGTGGCTATCACATCCGCCTAACACGTGGAAGGTCCTCGTTTTGATCCCGAGCGAAAACAAGATTTTTTAAAATTTCTGATTTATTTTCAAATAATTCTACAGAGATACCAGGAATGAACCTTATCGACAAAAATACATTATTAAAAGTTTTTGCTTGGACTATACACATATACTAATAAATAAATATCATTTGGTTTCTGAAGAAAAAGTTATGAAATCCCACCAAAAACATACATGTGAAAAACAGGCCAAGTTCTCGCCAGTGTTTTATAATCTGAAAAAAATAACTGTAATGTAAAAATTATGCCAAGTTCCTTGCCTACACGTTATTGTCAGTGTCTTGATAAGCACAGAAAAATATTGTGTGAATTGATAAATTTAAAGACCAAACTTGGCAAGTTCTCATTTAAGAACTGAGCAATACTGAGACCCTTGAAAACTTGCCAAGTTTGGTCTGTAAATTTACCAATTCACACAGTATTTTTCGGTGCTTATCAAAACTCTGCTAATAACGTGCAGGCAAGGAACTTGGCATAATTTTTACATTTCAGTTATTTTTTTCAAATGACAAAACACACAGTCCTGACGAGAACTTGGCCTGTTTTTTAACATGTATGTTTTTAGTGGAATAAAATTTACTATAACTGGAAATGCAAACTACATGAAAAAGCCAGGTCGCTCGATCGACAAGTTTGTTTTTCTTCTCTGTATAAATAAACATGTAGGTAATTCGCACACAATATATAATTCTACAGAATAATTATACCAATTAACTAAATGTTGTTTCTTATCCAGAAATCTCCTAATCTCCGCACAACAATTAATAAAATTCATTAACAATTAAATTTATAGTACATCAGCCATAATAACTATTTTATGTGACACCAAAATCAACAGCGCGTTTTGCAAGTTTCAAATTTCATACCTATTTATATTTGTAATAGGGAATCCTTTTATTGCTTAATAAAATCCAAAATAACTGGATAAAAACAACCACCAAAATATTTAATATCTGTAGAGTACACAAAACATATTTCAGATTTATTTTTAATTCATGCCTACTGCCTATAGGTGAGGAGCCGGTGACACTGAAAGTCCCGTCATCGCGGAATCAAAATTTTTTTTTATTTAAATTGATAGTTAATAGTCGTACGAACAAAATGAGCTCGGTACGCGTGGATTTATTAAGCCGAAAGTATTTTTAACAAAATTCATTATTATAAAAAAGCAAAAATGTTTTACCATTATCACGAATCTCAATGAATTATATTACATTCGATAGGAAATTTTGTAATTAAACAGAAAAAAAATTGTCTTACCAGCTTTATTTGGCCGAAAGAGTCTGGCGTACCTATTTGAAAGCTATGAGATGGGGTAAACTTTTACCATTACCATGTAAAAACTTTTTTTTTAATTTTACTCGTTTCGATGTGATGTTCAAAAATATCTTGGTACGCCTGCCCAAAAACTGCCGGAAGTATCTAGCTTACCACTTTTATTGCATAGGCTCGATTCACATCAATTATTAGAAGCCGTGAGTTAAATAATTTTATTTCGGAGTAAATGTCTTATATAAAATATTGGAATATGTTATTCTTTTCTTAGATTTAAAGTTATATGAGGATAAATAGAATCATAGAATTTATAGAAATTTTCTAACATTTTTATACAAACATTCAAATGTAGCTAATATAATGAACAATTCTTTACGTCCGAGCAAAGTATATTTATTAATAATATAATCATCTAAATCGTTATCATCACAATTATAATGTCTGTCGTCCTCTGATTCTTGACTTTCTTCTTCATTTTGATGTTGACTGAGAATTTGTTCAACTTTTAACGTTGCTGTTGGGCCTTCATACCACAATGGTTCAAGTTTACTAAATTCGTTCAATTGCCATCCACATTCGGTGGGTTCATATAAAATACATTGTGTAATTTGAAAATGCGAAATACGAAAATACTTCGGTTAAAGTAATAGAACATACCGTCGCTGATCTTACCAAGGGGCGAAAGCGACAATTGGCTAATTTTACAGGAGAGCAGTTTAAAGAAAATAGGTCCTACTTGGAGCACGCTCTTTCTTTAAGTAGTTTATTATTATTTTACTCTATTATGGTATAAGGTAGGTCAAGATACCTGCTTGCGAAAGACATATATAGAATTTGAAAAGTCATGCCCTATCACCCCTAAATAGGTACTAAATGGAGGTTCGCCCATTCGTCAGATTCTTTTGAATATCATATGGGATATTCGCCTGCGTCTATTAACGTGTGAATTAAACAAAAAGCGTAAGTGGCCTTTTAGGCATTTTTTTTGTAATAAACGGTCGAGAAACCAAAACGTATTGTCAAACACCATCAAAACAGTGGCATGCCGTGCCTTTAGAGGCGGAGGGGGCACAATGATTTGGGGGCGCCAAATTTTTTTCCTTTTATTGGAGAATATGTGGTCATAGTAGGAAGTGAATCTCCAGGGGGCGCCGTAAATTATTTTCCTTTTATTATAGAGTATGTGGTCATAGTAGGCAGTGAATCTCCGTAGGGGCGCGAGGACGCCGTTAAAATGAGGGCGGGGGGGGGGAGCTTGAGCCCCCTCTAGCCCCCTCGACGGCACGCCACTGCATCCAAAGTATATTTTTAGTAATATTTATTTAAACATAAAAATAAAAACGAAACTCGTTTTGCTCAAAAATCACAAATATTTGTGTTATTAATGCTAAATTATAACACAAGTATTAATAGTAATACGTATTAAGTAAGTATAAACTAAGAAAGCTCTTATGTTTTTAATAACGGAAACAACAACTAGTTTTAGTAATATTAAAAAAATACAAAAAAAACTTCTATAAATTAAAGAAAAAACATATTTTTTTAAACGTGTGCAAGCACACAAATTTTAACAGTAGGTACTTAGAGATGTGCCATGAGAATGTTCTCAGGGGAATATTTTCGGAGAACGGTAAATTACCGAGAAAAATAAATTCTCGAGAATGTTCCATCTCTATGGCTACTAAAAGTAAAAATTCATTTATTTTATTAGTTTTTCACTTAAATAGTAATTGTCGAATCTATATTAAAAGCCTTTAGCTGTTAGGCGTAACACCTAAAAGTGCTATTGTGGGCTCTAATAATTAGGCAACACTCCATTGTGTGGATGTTCGCCCCTTCGTCTGATCCTAATAATGTGTTTAGTGTCGCTTATGCCTATAGACCAGGCATGGGCAACCTTTTTTTGTAGAGGGCCGAATCGAATAATTTAATGTAGATCAAGGGCCAATAGAAAAAAGTTGATAATAATAGTAATACTATTTATTAACGATATTTTATAGAAATATACATAAGCATACCTAGCGTTTTTATTATAATAAAATATCGAAAAAATTAAACTTAAACTCATAAACTTTAACAAAGAAATAACTAAATAACTTCTTATAGTGATACAACTCTAATGAGAAACTTGGGATTGCCTTTCTTTTACCAGAACTTCAATATCGGGGGGAAGTGATGTTGTTGCTACGCGTAATGTGTTTTCCAAATTAGTATCAATAATCCTTGATCTGTTCTTCGATTTAGTGTTATTCATTCTTGAAAAGAATTTCTCACAGCAATAAGTACTGCCAAAGAGGGACATTATTTTACAAACAAAATTAATTAAATTTGAATATTTGTCTTTCGAAACATATTTCGCGTAAAAGTCTTGCAGTGGTACCTTATGAAATAGATTTTTCAGAACATCATCTGCCTGAAGTTCAATTAACTCCATTTGAAGGGACATTTCCACTTGCTCCACGTCCACGTCGAAAGGAGTCATGAATATTTGTAATTGAAGTTCACGTGAACGGAAATCCTGAAATCTAAGTGTAAATTCTGTATTCAATGAAGATAGTTCCTGTGCTAAGGCATTTTTATCGAAATTTTTATAAGCAGCCAGGGTAGGAAAATGATAAGTATTTCCCATAAGAATATGATTTTCCCATAACCGAAGTTTGCTTTGAAAAGACTTTATATGGGTAAATAGCTCATGGACAAATTGTCCTTGTTTCTGCATATTTGTATTTAGCTCGTTTAAATAACTGGTGACATCAACCAAAAATGCAAAATCTGATAACCATGCATCATCTTCCAAAGGTTGGACCAGTTCGGGTCTGCCCTTGATTTCCATGAAAGTTTGAACTTCTTCTCTTAAT
The DNA here is from genome assembly GCA_963971165.1 of Philopedon plagiatum. Taxonomy (NCBI): domain Eukaryota; kingdom Metazoa; phylum Arthropoda; class Insecta; order Coleoptera; family Curculionidae; genus Philopedon; species Philopedon plagiatum. The sequence goes on along the minus strand of OZ020190.1, from coordinate 41,288,163 downwards.
TCATAAAATCGCTTCAACATTTTGCCCCTACTGAGCCAGCGAACTTCACAATAAAAAATAATGTCTCCATATTCTGTTTCCAAGTCCTGCAGGAATTGCTGGAACTGGCGGTGATTCAAACCTCTTGATTTAATAAAATTTACACATGAAACAACTGTCTCCATTACGTGCATAAATTTTAATGATTTAGCACACAGGCTTTCTTGGTGAATTATACAGTGAAATGTAAACAAATTTTTAAGGTCAATATGTTTCTGTGATAATTCTGATTTTATTTTAGCAACTACTCCCACACTGTTTCCTACCATCGCAGGAGCTCCATCAGTAGTGACACCGCTTAACTTTTCCCAGTTCAGATTAAAAGCATCAAAAACATTAACAATTTCTTTATAAATATCTTCTCCCCTTGTAGTGTCTTTCATGGCTCGTAGCGCGAGCAAATCTTCTGTTATTTTCAAATTTTGGTCGACTGCACGAATAAATATTGCTAGTTGAGATGTATCACTTTTATCGGTGCTTTCGTCCAATGCTATGGAAAATGCAACACAGTTTTTTACTACTTCTCCAAGAGCAACTTTTATGTTTTGGGCCATTGCATCTATTCGTCTTGTGACTGTTCTTCTGGATAAACTAACTTCTGCGAACTTTTTTCTTTTTTCTGGGCACAAGAAATTTGCCAATTCGATTAAGCATTCTTTCACAAATTCCGCCACTTTCTTACTAATAATATAACTTGCCCGAACGACATCTTCAGCTTCTTCACTGCGTTTAACAAAAATATTTTGTTGACCGGTTAAATTCTTTCTTAACTTCTCGATTCTGTCACTTCTTAGTTGCCCTGTTAAACTTTCATATTTTTGCAAATGTTTCGTGTTATAATGTCTTTTTAAATTGTACTCTTTTAAAACCGCGACGGATTCATTACATATCAGACAAATTGGCTTTTTCTTATAAATAACAAACAAATATTCTTGGGTCCACTTTTCTTGAAAGGTACGATGTTCTTGGTAAACCGTTCTGTATTTACTACATGAAGGTCCCGACATATTTTAGAAATAACTTTTCCAGAGCTCCAAAACAATGTATAACATTATTTACCTTAATTTTGCACTTCTAACATTTCCAAACGCTAAACTAGTTCTAACGCGCGTGGCTGAAGCATCTCGAATGTCTCGAATGCTCATGAACAGCGCTGCCGCCTCGTGCAAAATAAAGAAATGAACTACGGCCGTGTCAGATGTAAAGGAAACCAATTCTCAATAAAAATACCTACATACGAGGTGTTAACGGGTAATAGAAAAGGAGTTTACAAACAAATTCTACTTTTACACATTTCCATGGCGGGCCGGAAAAGATCCACTGCATTTGGCCCGCGGGCCGTGGGTTGCCCATGCCTGCTATAGACGATTTGCTGTATACTGAAAACTACTCGAGCTGGAGGTTCGCCAGTTTGTCAGATCATAGATACCTTTAAATGTAATCACATCATGCACCTAACTCAAAATCGAAGAAAGTGTCGCTTTCGCCTCTTGGTAAGATCAGCGACGATACAGGGTGTCTAAAAAGTCTTAGTATGGGTAAATATCTTTGCTATTAATATAGATAGAGACACCAAATTTTAGTTGTATCTTATTGCTTAATAAATCTACTTGTTTATGTAATTTGACTTTTTCAACCCCCTTGGGGGTGACGCTAGAGAATTGAGGTCAAAAATTTTGAATGCAAACCTATGCCGTGTGGTCTCTTCTTTTAAAAGTCTTCAAAAAAGAAACATTTTACCGCAAACCCTTATGAAAATTATAAATCGTATAATCGGGCGGGGCTTAAGTCGACCGTTAGTCGACCTCTTGTGCCATACAGTACCAGTCTGCGCGAACATTTATTTTTTGTTTTGCGGGGCACCTTTTTTTCTAACTTTTTTCCAACTTTTTCGACTTCTTTATTGGTCGATTTTTATATTTTTCGATTTTTCACATCTGCGCAGTAGACCAAAATACGTACCACGCGCAAACCGTGCGTGCTAGACATGCGCACGGACATTCAGAAGATGGACTTTGGTGTCTACATTTGAACCCATTCACTTTTAGGAATATATCTCCAATAGTAAAGGTACCACTACGTATTTAACTTTATAACTTTTTTCCCAAGTTTTTAGGAGATTATAATAATTATTAAGTAAAAAAAATTCGCAAAAACATTTACTCCGAAATAAAAGTATTTAACTCACGGCTTTTAATAATTGATGTGAATCGAGCCTATGCAATAAAAGTGGTATGCTAGATACTTCCGGCAGTTTTTGGGCAGGCGTATCAAGATATTTTTGAACATCACATCGAAACGAGTAAAATTAAAAAAAAAAGTTTTCACATGGTAATGGTAAAATTTTACCCCATCTCACACCTTTCAAATAGGTACGCCAGACTCTTTAGGCCAAATAAAGCTGGTATGCCAATTTTTTTCTGTTTAATTACAAAATTTCCTATCGAATGTAATATAATTCATTGAGGTGCGTGATAATGGTAAAACATTTTTGCTTTTTTATAATAATGAATTTTTTTAAAAATACATTTTGTTCGTATGACTATTAACTATCAACTTACATAAAAAATTTTGATTCCGCGATGACGGGACTTTCAGTGTCACCGGCTCCTCACCTATATTAGTTCTGGCAACTCGCAACCAATAATTTGTACTGTTATTTCACTAAACAGTATTTTCAGTGTAATCTGTTCGTACTTACATTATTTATTAAATTAATTTTAAAATGATGTTTGCCTGCAATACTTAGTATAGGGCCACGCCAAGTTCTTGAAGCGCCCTCGGATAAACTTAATCTATGAGGACTGAACTTCCATCCAGGGCCGTTTTTGGGAAAAACAAAATCGTACTAAAATGTGTCCGGTAATTGTACTGAAATTGCCAACATTGTACTAAATGCAGTGACTCAAGGATTTTTAAAAAGTCATGTTAAAAATAAAAAACTGAAATTTGTATTATAACAATAAAACTTTAATAAACACCGGAGTTTTTCTAAAAATTTTCCCAAGATAAAAATCTGTACTTACTCTAATTAAAAAAATTAAATAACAGTAACAGGTAATGACTTTTAAGCTCATCAGTCTGGGTCTGAGCCTGAACTAGAGTCAGAATTTTGTAGAATATTATCATTAAAGGGAGCATCCTTTTCAAAAAAAGTAACGCAAATTAAATCTTAGGCATAAATTTCTAATTTTTTAAGAGTTTTTGTAAAAAATGGTTGACAATATACGATTTTTTCTGTTTAAAGGGGATTGAACGGGTAAATTGAATTTAGAGAGACCGGAAAAGAACGGTAAAAAACCGGAAACTCCGGGTGAAAACCGGAGAGGTGGTCACCCTAGGTGTAATGCGCAGTGATGCCAGATGTTACTTTTTGTTATTGTGTTGTGACCTTGTCACCAGCCAGAATAAAGCATATTGATTAATGGATCAATATCTAAATATTAATCTAAAGCAAAGAATTTTAATAACGACATTACATTGGTCACAGCGTAGCCAAGCTTAACAGAAATAAAGCAGTCGATCAAGCCTGCTCTATATTATCTGAATCGTAAAATTTTCATAATTTAGGAGTCGGATATGAGGAACCTCATATATTTTAAAAATTAATTACCTAACATATTGAGAGGATTTGTATCCCCCTTTTCTTACTTATCTTATCAACAGCCAAAATTAATGTTACGGCCAGGGCCAGCACTCACTCTCCGTCGGTGATGGGGCCATCGGCCTTTTTTGTTCAACGGAACTGGCCCTCGTGCCGGGGAAGAGTATTAAACTACCGATGATCCTTGGGTCCCAGCACTTAGCTATATTTCCAAATGAACATCAAAGTAGGATAATTCGTGGGGGTATTAGTCGAAACGATACGGCAGGCTTTGATAAAAAAAAACGCCAAACAAACTTCAAAAAAATTCAAATTATGGTAATGGTGATTAATGTAGTAGGTAATGTAATGATCCCTATTTTACAAAGCATGGCGAAAACAGATAAATATATCCTAGGGCCAATCGATTCACCCCGATATTCAGTGGCGGATCCAGGTTTTTGCTGAGCCGATCGTACCAAATTTGGTAACGGGTTAAAGAAATACGTAAAATAAATGAATGCCGTGAGAGCCGGCTCAGGGGGGGAACCCCCTTCGCCTCCCCTGAATCCGCGCCTGCCGATATTAAGGATCGTTTGTGCAGCTGCCTCAGGGCGTTTTTGGTTGACGCTCCGCTGAACCAGAGAAGAAAGTAAGGAGTGTGTGACGTCATACAGAGTGTCCAGCAACAAACTAAACAGATGCCACTAATCAGTACAGCAATCACTACAAAAATATCAATAAAGCATTTTTTTAACTGGTTACCTGTGCCTGGTTGTTTTAAATTGTTTTTAACTTATAAAACAAATTTTAAATTATACTCAAAATGACGATGCGGTACGGACGTACTAAAAAATCTAGTACAATTGTACTAAAAAGAGCAGCGCTACTTCCGTCCCTATAAATAGGTGTCTATCGATACTATACCAGTAACGCTGTAAGGTAAACGCCGCAACGTCACCACTCGACCACGGCAGTAAGTTCTCGGCTGATGACGTTGCGGTGTTTAACTTACATCATTACTAGTCTACCAGTTTTGCGAAGCCTCTAGAAATATGTGGCGCTGTTGGCCATTGCACTGCTTGCCATTATGAATATGTCGGCTCGGTCTTAGTAATATACAAATTTACTCGGCTTGACAGTTGCAATTTTTTTCGTTAAAAATTATTGTAATTTTAAACTTAAAAAAATGTAATGTTTTTCTACATTTTTTTTAAATAACACTAGAATCAATTTTCTCGATGGATAAGGGCAATATGCACTATCCTAAGTTTATACTACATATATACTACTATCTACAGCGATCCAGAAACCATCTTAAGAAATGGAAAACTATTTTATTTTTGACTTTACGGCAAAAAGTTATTCTTCATGAGAAGTTCTGCTTGTTGAGAAAATAATACTTAAATCAAAAATTTTTACCCAGCATATACGGGGTGACAAAAAAGTAAAATCGATAAACGCGGTAGAAGGAAAACTATTTTTAATTTTAATTACAAAGTACAATAACGTAAGAAAGTGTCGTCCAGAACTGAAAAGTGATCGAATTTGAAATTTGACAAAATAACTTTATAGTTATACATACCTTTGAATTTTTTAAAAAAGTGTTTTGAAATAAATGTTTTTTAAAATAAACTGATCGAAACAAGTTAAGGATATTGCGGTTTCTCTGAACAACAAAAGCTTAGGAAAAAAGTTGACATACATTTTTTCAACTTAAAAATGTTAAGAATCAGAATTTAACAATATGTTTTTCTAATATGTAACAAAGCAGGAAATATTTTTGGAAATTTAAAATTATTTAATAGCAAGTAATTCCACCTCTGTTGTCTATAACAGCTTGGACTCGGCGAGGCATCCTTAGAATTAAGTGATTTGCCTCATTTTAGTCCAAGGCATCCCATAAATCCGGAAGAGCTTGCCTGGGTGTCCTTACGTCACGAAGAGGCGGTTGACGACCAATTACTGCTTTTCCAAGCACGTTCCAGAGATGTTTAACATAGTTTAGATCTGGAGAGAGTGGAGGTAATGGCAAATGGTCTATTTCATCTAACGCTAGCTGTTCTAAAACTACCCTGGCTCTATGTGGGCGAGCGTTATCATCTAGGAATCTGAAATTGGGCTCTAAATTCCAACGGTAATGATTTACTATGTTGCTAACCATGTCTCTGGCAAAAATTTCACCTGTACGATCACAAACATGCACCTCCGTTTGGCCTTCGTAAGAAATCCTCAGAACGGATGTATTTCTGGACATATCGGTCATTAACTCGTGAATTGGGCGATCTCCAGACACGAACTGTACGTCTCTCGTCACGAAGACAAAATCTGTAAACATCACGGTCTTCCACTCATGTCGCCAATTTACCCGTTCATTGCATCAAAGCAATAGCGTGAGTGAGCTCTGTAATCTGCAGTCAAAAAAGGACACTTTATAGGCCTGAAGCAATGTACACCTGCCTCATTTAAACGATTTAAGATAGTTCGCGGGGGTCTACGACCTTTGCTGGCAGCGAAAATGCCCTAACTCAAAAACTTCATGTTTCTGGAAGGCTCCATCCTAGCTCTGACTATTAACCTGGTATTCGTTGACCTTAGCCTGCCTTCTCTGGGCCTGACACTTCCAGTCTCATTAAATCGGTTGTTCAGACGCGAAATTACACTTTGAGAAATATTAAACCGATTAGCTACATCAGTCTGCCGCGCACCTCCAAGTAGCCACCCAATGGCTTGGTTTGCTTCGTCTTCCGTTAAATGACGCCTATTCTTATTGTGTAACATAAAATAATCACAATAATTATTACAGGAATCACTAAACAGCGCTCATAGCGGTGAAACAGAAATGGAGTCCATAGAAACCAAATTCCACATAATTTACTTTTCCGAAAAAAAGATTAGGGAACATAAACAAGTCATTTTTTTTTTGGTATATTTTTCTCTCAGAGAAATCACAATATCCTTAACTTATTTCGATCAGTTTAACATATTACCAAAATAATAAAATTCTATGAAATACTACACATGACCACCGTTTCTTTCCATACAAACTATTGTACGTCGTGAAAATTTCACCACTGCATTTCTAACCATATGTGGGTAAATTTCTTGGACACATTCTCTGATAATTCTCTCTAAATGGTCTATGTTTTCAAAAGGTCTGGGGGCATAGACTTTTTCTTTTAAGAATCCCCATAAGAAAAAAATCTAGGGGAGTTATATCTGGGGCCTTGGTAGCCAAGCAAATTCTGACCTTCGTCCAATGGTCTTCTGAAATGTCCGGTTTAAAAATTCTGCCACTCTTACAGAGCTGTGACATAGAGCACCGTCATGCTGCTTTGTTTTTTCCAGATAAATTAGATGGATGAGAAACGTTCCGAAAATATATTTTTTATATTTGAAATAAAAACAGTATTTTTTTATTGTTTATTTTGGTAATTTAAAAAAATTGTATTTACAAACACTTTTTTAAAAAATTCAAAGGTACATAATATGAATGACCATACTTCGATCACTTTTCGGTTTTGGAAAATTAAAGATAGTTTTCCTTCTATGGCACTTACTGTTTTTACTTCTTTTGACACCCCATATACGCCGGGTCAAAATTTTGGAATTTAGTGATATTTTCTCAACAATCAGAATTTTTTATTAAGTATAACTTTTTGCCGTAAAGTCAAAAATAAAAAAGTGTCCCATTTGTTAAGATGGTTTCTGGACACGCTGTATAATACGTCGGTTGATTGTAATACAGGTAAAATTTGCTTAATCTCACCAGACCTTGTTTGTGGCAAATTTAATTAAAATATGAAATTTTAACGACAAAAAGTGAAAACTAAGCGTGTAACACGTATTTGAATATCAGAACAAAAGTAATACATTTCCAAATTTCCAGTTTGATTATATTCCACTACATGTGACGGTAATGCATGTTTTCATTTAAAAATTAGAAAAACGTTTTGTCGGTAAAACTCCCTGGTTTTAAAATCTCTTTTAAATGAGCGACAGTGCCCTAGATGTAACTCAATAAAATAATCAAACGTGTTTATAATTCTCTATTAATAATGTTTTCACTTTTCCTCCCTTTCTTATGGTATTTTGAGCATTAACCATTAAATAAAATATTGAAAAGGTTTTCCGGGCCCTCCAATAACTTTAGTGTACGTAATAAATTATGAATAAAATTTTTGGAAAATATTAGATTTTTATAACTGAACCCCCTTGAGATCGGTTAGGAATCTGCAGATATTTTTAATAAATTGTAATGATCACTATTCCCAACAAATTTTCTGCTGCCGATGAAAAACGACTTTAGATATACAGACGATCCAATTCACTCTTACATTTAAAAATAAATCGTTTAGCATGCTTAGGTAACACACGCACACACACCATCACACACACATACACGAATATACAAGATATTCAAGATAGTAAATGTGAGAGAAAATATGAAGATGTCTCTTTCCAACAATCCGTTGCGCAATCGTTAATAACAAAAAGTAATCAGTTTAACAGAGCGTAAGATTTCTTCAGAAAATTCAGCGTGCCAAAATTTTTACCTAATCAATGATCAAACTGACAATTGCCACTACAAAACCAAGGAGTTGTATATTTTTTCATTTTTTTCCAACAAAAAAGGACTTAACGATGAATTGAAATAACTACACAATATTATGCTGTGATTAAACTAATGTCTTTGGTAAAATTTTTGATAAAAAATAGGTTAATTTGGCAAAATTTTACATTCCGATCCAAAAAATTAAAAGAAAAATTCTTTCTTCAGCATTTTAAAATTAAATTTTATACTCAATAGGTACCATACTTTATTGCAGACGGGCATCTAATTTATCATAATACTTTCTAAGTAGATACCTGTATATTACAGCATGGACACTATAAAAAAAATCGCATGAAAAATAAAGTTATTTATAATGTGCATTTTACCAAAAAATATGCCCTAATCTTCAATAATATACCAAAATTGCTCTTTATAACATTATACTTAATCAGAATCAGGGTTTGTTGTTAGGCTTGTGCAAAAATAATATATTAGTACTGGAAGTCTTGTAGGTTATGAACTGTTCTTTATAATATGTATAATTAAAATCATTTTACCACTAGCTTTCTATAAAAATATAGATATAGAACAATATAGATAATATTGATATATAGAAAAATATAGATATGCTAAATTAGCTATATTTGTTTATTTAAAAGTTATACAACATAATATTTATACTCTTATATAACCTTAAATGTAACTTGCAGAATAACTAATTAATGCAAATCTAGTATTTTTGAGTCAGATTGTAACGGTTTTTTCATAAATAAAATATATTATATTATAATATACAATATATAATACTTTCTGAACGTTCCAGCGACGGCAGCTGTTCATCGATGAGCACTAGGTTATGAGTTAGTAGTGTGGTTCGGTTTTCTAACAGGGCGCCACCCCGTCTGCATAACTTGCTTTAAGTGAAGAGGAACCCCAGACTGGGAGATGAACTCTTAGAAAAGATGTTAAAATAAAAAGCAGATTATCATTGGCTAAATTTAATAAGTCTTTTCAGTACTTATTTCTGAAAAATAAAGAATAAATTCATGAACATTAAGAGAAATCAACGTTTCTGATTCGGATTGCATAATTTCAATTTTTAAATACCCCCACCCAACTTTATTACGCATTCGAATGGTTGATTGATCAATCAAATTGACACGCACAAAAATCTAACACCAATATCAAATCAGGCCAAGTTTTACACAAGGGAATAGTTTATTAAATTAATATTATGTTAAATGAGGGAACATAGTCAACAAGACAATAGCACACTAGTGCTCAAAGAACAGGCAAAGTATCTGGGTGTGATACTGGATTCGAAGTTAAACTGGGGCATTAACGCACAGGAGCGTCTTGCAAGGGCCTCCAATGAGTTCTATGCCTGCAAAAAATTGGGAAAAATGGGGGTTAAAGCCCCACATAGTGTACTGGGTATACACAGCCATTATAAGACCTACTTTAACATATGGGGTCTTGGTCTGCATTGGAGACGATGCTGCACGTTCTGTCCCTGGATATTTACTGCAGAAGTATAGCCGCAAAGAGCGCCGTGCGGCTAAAAGAGTCGAATTGCTGGAATCCCGCCAACCATGGACATAGCAGCATACTTAGTATCCGTCCAGGAGCTAACTTACAAAAATCTACCGACTACATTGTCCCAAAGTTTGACTTCGAGAGGGGTTTCTCTGCGCCTATTCCAAATAGGGGCGAGTGGGAGGGAAATCAGCTTATTATGGAGGTAGACCACCCTGTTTTTACGGACGGGTCAAAAATGAACCAAGGCGAGGGAGCTGGGAGTCTTTGTTGAAAGTATGAATTTACAGAGGTCGTATAGACTTCCAAACTACAGTTGCGTTTTTTCAGGCAGAAATCTTGGCTGTGGACAAGGCACGCCTTGGTCGGCGAGTCGATTTGCATCTATATCGACAGTCAATCAGCGATTTAGGCACTCACAGCGAGCAACGTTAAATCAAATCTTGTCTGGCGCTGTCGCAATAACTTCCGCAGACTTGAAACTCGGCATCGAGTCACCTTATGCTGGGTTTCGGGTCACTGTATGATTCCGGGTAATGAGAAGGCCGACACGCTAGCTGGGAAAGGCGCGAAGATGGAAGTCACCCTAGCGGAGAGTACTGTAGCCAGACCACTGGAAATGATTAGAGTTGAAGTTAATTAAAAAGCCACGCAGCTTGCTCAGACCAGATAGACAGAATTACCAACCTGTAGCATCTCTAAGCAACTATGACCATTATACAAATATAACAGAACCGCAGCATTGTTAAGACATAGTAGGAAGGACCTACGTAACATAACTGCTGTGATGACCGGACACTATCTGTTTGGTAGTCATGCAGAACGTATGAAAATCCCAGCAAACGATTTCTGCAGAAGCTGCAGAGATGAAGAAGAGGTAGAGAGCGTTCAACATTTTTTGTGTGAATGTCCTGGCCTGGCAAGAAGAAGATTTGATGCCTTCGGAGAGACGTTCTTCGGCGGACTGGAGGAGGTAAGCTCTGCAGCACTCTAGTGAGGTTCATCAACAGTTGCGGCTGGTTCTGGTGAGGTTTACTCAATCCCCCCTGCAACATCTTTAGTTGCATGAATCATCACGGGTTGGTTCCAAGGAAATGTGGTAACACAACGGACCAGACTAGCCGGCGGGCGCTGGGAGTCTGCCACTCTAACCTAACCTAAGTCCTGCAACATTAGCTAACTTTCATTGCCAGACACAACAACATCATAAGGCAGTAACCAGGCGAAGAACTCACTTACTAGTTTGGTTAACACCGACAACAACGATAAGTATTGTCAAGCTGAAGAAAAATATATAAAGACCAGTAAACGATTTTTCTTTCAAATTAGTAAATTTTTTATTATTTTAATTGTGATAACACAATATATTTAACATACATTTTTTGTTGTTTTGTATTTTGCGAGGAAACGGAAGTTCAAATAACCTTTGAGCTTTCTGGCGCCCTAAATAAATTTGTCATACCAAATCAGACGAATTCACTCTCAAGTTAATCTCAGTCTCAGCCAAGGTACTTTACCTACTTGTTTTTTAATTCCAACAATTTCAACATTCTTTTTCATTAGAAAACATACACTGTAAGCCCTCAGATAAATTTAATGAATACACCGTAAAGTCACAAACAAATTTTTAAAATTAAGCTCACAAATAAATTGTTACAAACAGTGTTAATTTACAAATAAATTCTAAGAACATTTATATAAAATTACCAATTAAATAATTAAATACAGGATGTATTCACAAATACAATACAATTTAACAAAATAATAAAATTGAAAAAATTATATCAACTTTCACCTAGTATTTTAAACTTTATATCGCAAAATATACCCCATTTGTTGTGGCAACACATAACCAATGATTTTACTGTAATTTTGCACGAAAACGTGTTTCCGTGTAGAGATATAACATTTCTTTTCAACCTGTTGACCTTTTGTTGCCATGAGAGAGGCCAATATTCCTTATAAGTAAAAGAAGCAAAATAGCTACGAGCATCGCGGATATCCTATCGGCTTGACGGTCCTTATCATTTCTTTTCGCATAAAAGCCACAACATCATAAGTTTATGTAACGATAAACGTTTTCTCTACGTTTTTTATTTTATAATATTATGATCGATTTTCTCGATAGATGACTTAACAGAATGCATTGTACTAATTTTACAACGCCAAAGGCGCTTTTACGTAAAATAAAAACTTGCAGTTAAAAATTAGACAAACATTTTATGGACAAAAAATTTAAGTAGCCATTATTAGTGAATTGGGGAACTAATACAAACATTAACAAAAGGTTCTAATTTTACAACGACATTGTAGACTTAAAAGTTATGTAATATGTGTTTACAAAAAGAACGTGTTTTCTACTTTATGGAAAAAATCAATTTGCGCCTCAGAAGCTAATTATTTTGCTACTGAGTCACATAAACCTGGGTTTAAAATTTCTTATTAGTTAGACACATTTCGTTAATTTGCCCAAAACATGTGATTTTTTATTTACCGAACATATCCACTCCCCTTACCATTGTTATGATGTTTGAATTATTAACTAGTAAACGAAATATGTAAAATATTTTTAGGCTTTTCAATAACCTAAGCATAGATATCAAAAAAGTTTTTAAAAAACGCTCTACGACAGATAACAAGGCCTCTCTAGGACCAGTTTCTGAATCTGCAAATATTTTTAACAAAATTGTATTAATTAAAAAAAAAATACTGTAGCTGAAAAATAAGCCTTGAAATATAATCAGTATAATTTTCACTGCACATAGTATTAAACTAATTTAAACATAAACATTTACACACTTACCCAGCGGCCTATAACATTCCTTTTCAAACTGTTGACCCTTTGTTGCCATCAGAAGGGCCAATATGGCCTGAGGGAACTCCGTTATAAGGAAAAGAAGCAAAATAGCTACTAGCATCCCGGAAGTCCTATCGGCTTGACGGTCCTTATCAAATTTTTTTCGCAAAAAAGGTCGGACATCACAAATTTCTTGTAATGGCAAACTTGAGTTTAATAGTGTTTTTCTACGTTTTTTAGTTTCTAATAACACCACGATCAATTTTCTCGATAGATGAGTTAATAAGATGCACGGTACTAATTTTATAACGACACCGTACACCCAAAAGCTCATATATTTATAGTCTTCACTGACGTAATCTATTACGTAAATAAGTCTTTTGTTTGTTATACCGGTAAAATTAACCAAGTCTTTTTTGTTGAGTATTTGGCCCTGTTTATCGCAAGTTTGATTGTAGGATGAAATTTTTAATGACAAAAAAAGTGGAGTGCAAATAACCGGACATACTAAATAGGTAATAAGAATAGTATAAAATGTTCTCTTGTTTTCACACCAGTACCTGGAACTTTGTGGGTTTGTTATAGCAATATATCTCCAGATTGCCAAAATAACGGTTAAACAGCAAGAAATAAAATGAAAAACCTGGCTAAAAAGGGCATGAAATATTGTGAATAGTGCCCAGTTATACGAATAATTGTCAATGTATTTTTTACCTTCTTCATTAATATATCTATGAATAGTAAAAGGAATATATTCCAACATGACCAGCAAATCGGCAATGGCTAGTCCGGTAAGAATTAAATTTGTAGGCCAACGCATTTCCTTGGTAGTGAGAACACAAATATTTAACACATTTGCAATAGATCCGAAAATGCACACCACAAAACTAAGGGGTCCATGAAACGCTTCATATTTTTTAGAAAATTCGTTTAAGTCGCAATATAAGGTTGTAACGTTATTCATTTTTTGTTACTTTTAACTTTAGCTGAAAAACATTAAGCAAGAATTTTGGGTACTATTTTTAAACATATATTTGAAGTCTTAGCAAATTAGTTATGCAACAACGCTTTTGACATTCATTTTACTTATATTTACACCTATTATACACAAAAAAGTTAAATACAATCTAGGTCGAGGAAGTTTTTAACTTTTCAAAACTTTTTAAGCAGTCACTTAAAACTTTTACAAAGTTATTTCCCGTTGGCTTGGTCACAACATAGTATTACTTTTTGTAAAAAGCATCTTTTGTAAAACTGCAAAAGTTTTTAAGTTACTAAATATTTTAAAAAAGACACTTCGCTGTGGTGCGTAACGAAAAGTTATATTTCGAGTTCTCCCGTATTATCGGCTGGTTCGTTTCCAGCCATCCTGTACCGATTGCTTGTGAACACTAACGAAACTTTGAAGTTTGCTGGAACAGAATTTAACATAGGGCCGATGTGGGTTATAAACGCATGCGTTAATATTTTAAAATAATTTTCGTACATTTTAGTATGAAATGTGTTTTGACAGTCATTAGTCGGAATTTTGTAGAGCAATAATGAAGTCGGCGTTTCAAAATTCAGACAATGGAAAGGCATTCTTTAAATAAATAATTACTGTAGAAATAAAAATGTATGCTGTTTATCGTATGCCTTGTTTGTAATGATTGTTAAGTTTTAACTGTTTTAAATTTAGTCCTTCCAGTTAATCAGTTATACATACTACATATACAGCGTGTCCAGAAAAGTTCTAGACATATGGGAATTTTCTTTATTGTTGATTTTACGAAAAAAAGTTATTCTTTATAAAAAGTTCTGCTTGATTCGCAAATAATATTGACATATCAAAGCTTAAGATATCTTGTACAGGGCGGCAAAAAAATGCAGAAACACAGAATTGCGATAACAGAGAAGTACCCTCAATTTTTATTTTAGAGCAAATTGTTATAAGAAAACTTTACTAAGGACTACAAAACGAGGTCAGATACAATTTTTCGTTGAACTATTTTAATTTACAGGGTACCATAAAAAAGCCTTTGGAAAATATGTTTTTATTTTATTTCTTTAACATTTACCGGCAACAATTTTGCAACAACTATGTGTAATACTATAGTAACGAATATTGACGTGTTAGTCAAAAATCATTTACTATTTTGCGACTTATTAACAAAAGTTGTTAGTTAGTTTCGTCATGGTTGTAAAGTTAACGCTGCATGAGAAAATAGAAATTGTACTTATCGTCGGAGATCACTATAACTCTATTAGGGAAGCCGCAATCATATTTAATAATAGACACCCTGACAAAATGGTATGTAGCGCCACTATAGCAAATATAATGAATAAATTTATGGCTACTGGTTCCGTCGAAAATGTATTTAAGAAACAACATAACAAATGGTCCACAACAGAAGAAAATCAACTCAATGTCATGCAAGCGGTTATCGAAAACCCGAAAATTTCTTTAAGAAAACTGTCAGAAACTATTCCAAATGACGTCAAGAAGTCTACTGCTAGTAAAATTTTAAAAATAAATAAATTTCATCCATATAAACCGAAATACGTTCACACGCTTCTTCCCAGAGATTTTGATTCTCGTTTCCTATTTTGCGCGTGGTTCCAAGGCGAGTGTGAAGATGATCCTTTTTTTGCAAGAAAAATATTATTTACGGACGAGGCCATGTTTACTTCCAACGGCGTGGTATGCACCCAAAATTGTCGGTGGTGGAGTGACAACAATCCAAATTTTATAATCGAATGCCGTAGTCAATATTCATTTAAAACCAATGTTTGGTGTGGCATTTTTAATGATCGGATCGTTGGACCATACTTTTTTCGACAAAATATAAATGCTGCCATTTACCTGGACTTCTTAAGGAACCAGTTGTCTCAATTTCTTGACGAACTGCCACTAAATATAAGACGTATAATTTGGTATCAACATGATGGAGCCCCATGCCATAGTACTAACACAGTAACTGGGTATTTGAATGAAGTATTTCCGCAACGTTGGATAGGTAGACGTTCAAATATTCCTTGGCCAGCCAGATCGCCTGACATCACACCCCTGGACTTCTTTTTATGGGGCCGATTAAAAGAAATGGTGTATAAGCATAGACCTTTTCAGGATATTGACCATCTTGAAGCAGTAATAACAAACTGTGTCCAAGAAATCACTCCCAATATGATAAGAAGTAACAAGACGTACTGTAGTTTCCATGGAAAAAGAAGGAGGGCATGTGGAGACATAATCTTTTATTTTAAACTATCTGTTTTTAGATCACTGATGTTTAGATGTTTTTGATGTTTCTTATAACAATTTACTCTAAAATAAAAATTGTCCCTCTTAACGCAATTCTGTGTTTCTATAGTTTTTTGTCGCCCTGTACATGATATCTTAAGTTTTGATATGTCAATATTATTTGCGCATCAAGCAGAACATGTGTGCAATACTGTTGTAACGAAAATTGACATGTTTACGTAATTACTTTCAAACAAGAGGTAATAAAAATGCTCAATGTATTTTTTATGGTACCCTGTAAATTAAAATAGTTCAACGAAAAATTGTATCTGACCTCGTTTTGTAGTCCTTAGTAAAGTTTTCTTATAACAATTTGCTCTAAAATAAAAATTGAGGGTACTTCTCTCTTATCGCAATTCTGTGTTTCTGCATTTTTTTGCCGCCCTGTACAAGATATCTTAAGCTTTGATATGTCAATATTATTTGCGAATCAAGCAGAACTTTTTATAAAGAATAACTTTTTTTCGTAAAATCAACAATAAAGAAAATTCCCATATGTCTAGAACTTTTCTGGACACGCTGTATAATACAGATTTTCTACAATTTTAAACTATTCGGAAAACTAGGAACAGAAATACCCGAACTAAAAGTTGAAAGTGCCGCCACCCTGGACTCTCTTTTTAAAACAGTACAGAGAAACAGTGAATAAATCAATACACTGATATAGTTCATTAAAAATGGTAGTGGATCAGTTTATAGGTGCATGCCTACCCAAACCTGTCCTACAAAAATAGACTGCAAACACATGAGTATTACGAAAATTCTGCAGAGGGATATTGAAATTGTTATATATGCTGGGTATACATATGCTGCACCCCATATAAAGTTATACCTGAGTACCTGTCATTTTGTATTATTATGGGATTGTTACTGAATAGTTGTCATATTTTGTCACATATTAGAAAATAAATATATTAACGAATTACGGCAAACTCTTTAGTGGCGACGAGGTAAAGAACTCACAAAAAAATAAAATGGATAAGGAACAATTCAGTGAATTCATGGATTCTTTGTCCAAGCTATTATCTACACCAAAAAGTAATCAGTCGACAACCAACGAAAACATTACAATGGAACCATTTGCAGAAGATTATGAAACTTGGGATTTATATATTAAGAGATTGGAGAACTTTTTCGATATGAAAAATTTTACAGGTACAGCTAGAGAAATTGATACCAAAAAAAGAATGGTTATTACATACAATGGGTACAAAAACTTTACAAACAACATACAATTTAGTCAGTCCTGATGATCCTAAAAATAAAAAATACAGTGAACTAATACAGATCATCAAAAATCACTTAAATCCTACATCAAGTGTGATTGCATCACAAAATAAATTTTCTAAACGTACACAGCTAGAAGGTGAAACTATTTCAGAATTTGTAACTGATTTGAAAAAACTTTGCCGGGACTGTGATTTTAGGTGTACACATTACAATACGTCGACAGTTGATTTACATTTGAGACAACAATTCATTAGTGGTTTAAGAAACCCAAATTTAATAGAAAAACTTATACAATTAAAAGCGCCAAACGATAAATTTGCTGACTGCCTCAGTGTCGCTTTAGCAATGGAAACTGCACACAAAGAAACTAAAGAAATACAACAGTGCTCAACAGTATCGACATCAAGTGATCAGAATCAAATAAGTAATGGTAAAAGAAATACTGTGGCGGGAAAATCCTTTTCAGAACGAACTAAAACTTGTTTTCGTTGTGGCGATCACTCCCATTTAGCTAATACTTGCCCAAAAATCAACGTTACATGTTCTAAGTGCAAACGCAAAGGACATTTGGCAGCGGTATGCATGAAAGGGCAGTCAAATTCAGACAAACACCGATGGTTTATAAAACGAAACTCTGAACCTGTCACCAACCAAAATCAAATTGACTTTCCGAACGAAGAAGAGTATGAATCAGTTTATTACATGAATTCATTCGAAAAGTTGTTTTTACCAGAAAATATAGTCAAACCTAATAAAATATTGGTAGACGTTATTTTGGATGGGGAAAATATTAAAATGGAGTATGATACGGGAGCAGCAGTCTCAACAATTTGTTTTGATAATTTTAAGAAACTTTTTCCGGATAAAATAATTAATGAAACACACATTCCACTTAAAACTTATACTGGAGAAATAATAAAACCATTAGGATATGCAACTATGGATTTAAAAGTAAAAGGAAAAAGATTTATTGTAAATTTATACATTATACAGGGTAAAGTTGAACCAATCTTCGGAAGAGAATGGATTGAGGCCACACAATTAAATATATCGGATATTCTAACGATAACAACATCAACAGACTATAAAGAAGAAGCTATTAACGACCTCAAAGAAAAATATGCAGATGTATTTAAAAAAGAAGTGGGTAAAATTAAACATTTTGAAGGGAGGCTGTATCTCAGAGACAATTGCGTACCTATATATATTCCTTCTAGGAAAATACCCTACGCTATGGAGGAATAGGTGATCACGGAGATAGACAGACTGGAGTCTCTGGGTATCATAAGCAAATTAGAATATAGTGAATGGGGAACACCAATAGTTCCAATTGTAAAGAGTGATGGAACTGTAAGACTTTGTGCTGATTATAAAATCACTATTAATAAAGTGCTGAAAGAAGACAAATATCCTATGCCAAATTTGGAAGATATTTTTGCTAAAACCTTACTGGGAGGAAAAGTTTTTACCACTCTGGATATAAGAGAAGCATATTTGCACATGCCTATGGACAAAGAAAGTGCCAAAATTCAAGCTATTACAACACTGAAAGGCGATTACAAAGTGAACAGATTGATGTTTGGTACAAAAGTGGCACCTGCCATTTGGCAGAGGTATATAACAAAAACATTAGCAGATATCCCAGGAGTTTGTGCCTTTTTGGACGACATAAAAATACAGGGAGGAAGTTTCGAACAAAATTTACAAAGACTGGACTTAGTTTTAAAAAAGTTACAAGAAGTTGGTCTAAGAGTGAAGTTAGAAAAATGTAAATTTTTTGAAAAATCAGTTAGTTATTTAGGACATACAATTTCAGAACGAGGTTTAGAGAAAAACAACGACAAAGTAAAAGCAGTTATTAATGCTAGACGACCAAATAATACAACCGAACTGAAAAGCTGGTTAGGAATGGTTAATTACTACGGAAGATTTTTGAAAAGTTTGGCTTGTAAGCTTCATCCATTATATTCTCTATTGCAGAAAGGTGTATCCTTTATTTGGTCGAAATCATGTGAAGATGCATTTCAATTAATTAAAAGAGAAATCACGTTAGACCAAGTTTTATGTGCGTACAATCCTAACCTACCTCTTTCTTTAGCGACTGATGCTATTCCATATGGTCTTGGTTCAATTATATCGCATACAATGGAAGACGGATCAGAGAAACCCATTGCTTTTGCCTCAAGAACACTTAGTAGATCAGAGAAAAACTATAGCCAGATTGATAAAGAGGCTACCGCCATTTATTGGGGATTAAATAAATTTTTCAGATATTTATATGGAAGACATTTCACGTTAATTACGGATCACAAGCCCTTAATTTCTATATTTCATCCAGGAAAGGACTTACCTTCTATGGTAGCTACAAGAATGCTACATTATGCGTTGTTTTTACAGGGATTTAATTTTAATATTGTATACCGTTCAACATTAAATCATGCAAATGTCGATGCTTTATCAAGACTACCACAGACACAAAAACAAAATCATGAACCAATTTTTGATTCAGTGGGATGCTATCAACTACAACAAATTTTAAATTTACCTGTTACACATCGAGAAATTGTAGAACACACAAAAAAGGATCCAGAGCTGCAAGAAGTGTATAAATGCTTAGAAACAGGGAAATACCTTACATTACCCGGATATAAAGGAAAAGATAATGAGCTATCATTAAATGAGGGAGTTATTATGAGAAATGTGCGAGTGGTAATACCAAGAAGTTTAAGAAGAAAAGTATTGGCAGAATTGCACGAGTCACACATGGGCATTACAAAGATGAAAAGTTTGGCAAGATCCTTTGTGTGGTGGCCTGACATAGATAATGACATCGAGAAATTAGCAAATGGATGCGTTAATTGTCAAAATGTACAAAATCAACCAAAGAAGACCATTCATGCCTGGGAAAATACAAAACAAGCGTGGCAGAGACTACATATTGATTTTGCTGGGCCTTTCATGGGTAAATATTTCCTAGTTTTAGTGGATGCATACTCAAAATGGCCAGAAGTTGTACCAATGAATTCAATCACCACTTCTGCCGCAGTCAAAGTCTTAAGGAATATTTTTGCGAGGTTCGGTTTACCATTAGTGGTGGTTAGTGATAATGGCCCAACGTTTAAATCACACGAATTTAAAAACTTTTTAGACAGCAATGGAATAAAACATGTATGTTCGGCCCCCTTTCACCCAGCCACAAATGGGCAAGCAGAAAGACACGTTCAGTCCTTAAAAAAAGCATTAAAAAAGGTTGGTGAAGAGCCTGGTGATTTAGATTTCAAGTTAAACAACTTTTTGATGCAATACAGGAAATGTCCGAATTCAACAACTGGGGTATCACCTTGTATGAAACTACTGAACTATGAAATTCGTACAAAACTAGATTTACTCAAACCAATTCCTGCAAGGGACAGAAATGAAAATGAATTAGATAAAAAAATAAGGAAGTTTGAAGTGGGTGACAGGGTGAAAGTTCGCAGCTATGCAAATAAATCAATAAAATGGGAATATGGATATATTATTCAGCGAAAAGGTATTCTCCATTATTTAGTTAAAATGGATAACGGCAAAACTTGGCACCGACATATTGATCAAATTGCTTCCACTCAAGTACCGGAGGAATATAGAAATCCTTATGGTTCTGATTTCCAACTAAACGAAAATTTAAACTATGAAATAAATCCTGAAGTTTTCAGCCGAAGTGGTGTTTCTGGGGAATCAAGTAGCGCTAACGATACAAATACCAGTGAGGACTTTATGCAAGGGGAAGAGTCGATTACAGTACCTTCTGAAAACAGGACATTACCTTCGGAGGTAATAGGTTCTGAGCCTTCACAAAACACTTCAACGTTACCTGAGGTGGAAACAAGTCAAACTAGAGTGGAAAACTCAAGGTTAATTAGAAAATCAACTAGGATGAGGAGACCGGTTGAAAGAATGAATCTTTAAATAAACAAAAACTACAAGGGAGGGTTGTTATATATGCTGGGTATACATATGCTGCACCCCATATAAAGTTATACCTGAGTACCTGTCATTTTGTATTATTATGGGATTGTTACTGAATAGTTGTCATATTTTGTCACATATTAGAAAATAAATATATTAACGAATTACGGCAAACTCTTTAGAAATGAATACCGGAGAGTAAATTAGGAGCTCAATCAGACCGTTGGCGATTTTAAATAAAAAGAAAACGTCGAAATACACACGACGAGTTCAAAGAGGTAATAAACGATTTTTGCAAGCTGGATATAGCATGAAGATTAAATACACCGGCTCGCTTAAAATCAAGAAATCGTAAGAACCTGTTCTGAATGCTTTCCAATCTATTTTTTTTATATACGCAGCGTATTGTGGAGTCTAGACGATGACGGCAAAACTTAACCTACTGTATCTAAACATAAGCAAAATATAGAGTCTTCATGGCGTGCAGCGATGAAACCAGTTTACGTGAGCGAACAATAAAGCCCAATATTTTATTACATTTGGAAGCAATATAACCAATGTGCTCACGGAAAATCATTTTTTTTATCATAAATAACACTAAGATCCTTAATTTTATCTACTTGTTTCAGCTGCACACCATTGAAGTTATACCCATAGGAAAAAATGGCTAGATTCCTCGTAAATGTAATCTACAAACATTTATCTAAATTCAGGAAGAGTTAATTTATTTCACAATACTTTAAAAATGCATCAAGGTCGTTCTGCCGCAGCAAACCGAGTCACCGAGGCTACCAATAGCGGAGAAAATCTTCATATCATCAGCATGCAGTAAAATTTTACAAAATTTAAATGGGATTTTTTATATCATTTAAATAGACCGTGAAGAGTAAAGGCCTCAAGTGAGAGCCTCGGGACAGGCGCGAGATGACATTAAAAACGCGGGACCGGTGCCATTTACTGAAACATGTGATCTATTGAAAATATAAAAATATAGGAGCTCACCCATCTGAGGAGGTCTCCTTACACACCGATCCTGCATAGTTTATTTATTATAATATTGTGACCAACGTTATCGAAGGCCTTGCTGAAGTCGGTGTATTTGGAGTCAACCTGGACTTGACCATCCATGGAAGCAAGAATGTATGCAGAGTAGGTGACAAGATTTGATTCAATAGAGCGCTTAGGAAAGAAACCATGTTGTTCAGTTATGATAAGAGGTTTTATTACATTTATTATAAAATTATGGATCATAGATTCTAAAATTTTCAACACTTGTCGGCGTGCGATAAATTCTTATATTTTCCAAGTTTCCTTAGACTTTTAACATATTCATTTAGGAACTACCACTCACTTTTTTTGCTCGTAGTCAAGAGCACCTTAGTAGGTTTATATTGTATATAAAAAGAATTGCCAAGATGTGTCAAATAATTTTATTAAATTTTTTTAGGTACAATGTCGTTTTCAAAACGAAAACCCTTTGAAGTTTGGCGCAATAAAATTGTCCCTTCAACACGCAGTCAGGCTGTTTTAGAGTATGTTTTCGCTAAAACTAGATTAAACAATAGTGAAAACGAAAAACTGCGGACACAAATAAAACATTGTGCAATATTTTAACAATAGATTACGTGATAAGTGGATGCAATCTAAAAAAACTCTGAATCCCGGAACAAGGAATGGCTAGATGCAAATATTCATTTGCCAGGGTTAGAATCAAACATCCATACTCAATCAGACACGCCCGTTTGTTTTAAACAATACATAATATAGTGCGGTTTTGAGCTTCAGAGATACCTACATATGGATTTTTTAACTGCTTCAGAAGTGTAACAGTTTAGGCTCGGAGAGACAGTTACTAGTTGTTAGTTTTGACAAGTATATGTAAAAAATACTGTTTGTACATTACATACAGACCATGTACGTTTATATGTTTCCGGTTTTTCAAATTGAAATCTCTACAAGGTATATGATATTTATATATGTTGCCTATTTTAGGTATTACAAGCTTGTCTTACGTATTACCTAGGTGCGTAAATATTTCATAGATTTATAGCCGTTTGTTGTAGGTTTCTTTGGAAACATAAAAAAAAACATGTATTGATTTTACTTTATCTAAAATATATATATATTTTTTTTAATTTGAAGTCCTCAGAGTGTTCTAATTACATAAATCGTTTTAATGTAATTTATACGCTTTTTTCTTGTAATTTATTTTTAAAAGCAATCTATCATAAGCCTAAGTTTAGGACAGATATATTTTGCAATATTTACTTTAAAAAAATGGTTAAATCAAGAATGACTTTTTTAGTTGCTAGATTCGTCGCTTGATCCACTATGCAGCGTCTTGAAATACTCGGGGACGGCCGCGACGGACTACATTTCTTACCATTCTCAAGAGTAGGGTAAGATTTTACCGAATTTGCACAAACAGATTTGAAATGTCAAATGTTATACCTTTAATGGTTTTTCGGTCATGTTCCAGGCAAAAGGAGTGACTTAATTAATGGGATACTCAGGAGACAATCCAAAGAAGATCACAACAGGTTTGTTAAAGCAATCACTACAATTTTAAAGTTGGGTTATATTTGTTATATTGGTCTTTGAATGATAAGAGATAGTTACCAAGGTTAACTTAAAACCGTTCAAAAATTAACTCGACAATGCTATCCATTATTTTTACAGTTTAAGCTTCATTTATATTACATTACACAACAGGCGCGGCCCGTGAGTTTTTTTACAGGTGGGTCAAAATTTTGTGGGCAACTAGTGAAATCAACGCAACAAGCAAAATACACTTTTTTAATTAAGAAACAATTTTTAATAATGTGCCAATAAATTATTTACCTACAAATTAACACTGCAAAAATCATAAAATAGGTACTGCAGAATATTGAACATTGCTACTCTTTCTACTCTTGCTACTCTAGATGTTTATGGCTTTTTTCTATGTGTTTTAATACTCTAGATTAGTAGATTTTAGCTGCTTCCATTTTGATAAGTTTAGCCTCTCCTCAATAGATGTCGCGCTTTGTACTACAAGCCCAGAATCAGAATATAAACAGAACAAAATTCTGAGCTAAAAGTATGATTATTCGTAAAATAAAATTAGGAACGCTGCCGAATCTCTGTTTTCTTTAATAAATACAATACTGGCGACTAGACATGGTAATACGATATTTGTCTACGCACGTGCAGACTGTAAGCTGTAGTAAATACGAGATTGCCAATAATTTTAAAAACATTTTATCGAGGAACAACTTGTTGCCAATACACCTTTTAGAGCTGATCTAATTTTTTAAATAACAAAAAATTAAAAAAAAAGTTCTTGCCCCAACACTGATTCGAACCCTCGACCTCCAGATTAACTCGCTGAGATTATACCTCTAGACTACGCTGGTTATGTAAGAAAATCGGTCCGGTACCGTTAAATTTGAGGCCTAGGGCTGGCCTGACAGAAATCGTATTTATAATTTTTTATGTTTAACCGCTAATTAATATTATTAATACAATGCAAATACAATGCGCATGTTAGCTACCTAATTAGTTTTTCTTTTTCCCAACCAAATGTTTTGAAATAGTATATTTTATGGGGTGGTTTGAGAGTATTTCCATAGTGGGAGTGGCCCGATATTATTGGTGGGCCGTCGACCAATTGTGTCTCTTTTTAACTTCCTAGAGAGGGTATGTCTGTTTCTCTCTTAGTTTTTTGAATCTATATCGTCGGTGTAAACCTATAAGATCAATTTAAAATATGACCCAGCCCGGAGCAAGCTTGGATATCCTTTGACGATGGCTTGGCTTGATTCTTTCTTGGGGAGTTTTCGCATGGAACTTTGTAACAAAAGATTATTTTTTGGTTTTAAAAAATTAAAAAATAAATTATTAGGTAGATCACTGAAAATTTTAGGTGGGTCATTGACCAAATGACCTTATGGACGGGCCGCGCCTGTTACACAATAATACATTACACTGTAATTCATTTCAGAACGCAGCCCAGGTGAACGGGGTCCGACTGAGTTTTCCCATTTAATCAGTTCATATGGGTTTAAATTCTTGGTACAGGAGGCAACTAAAATATCGAAGATTTGCAAAAATAGTTGTCTGGATAATTGTAACTATGATCTATGGGACACTTATGAGTATGATCATATGGCAGTATCAAACACTTATAGTAATTATGTAGGTAAAAGAACAAATAATAATGACACTTCTAACATTTAATTATTGTAAAGAGAGCGTGGCATATTGGGTACGTACTTTGCAGAATATTGACTGCCCTTTACTTTTATCAGAGTCATACCATCTTAACACATCATTTAATATATTTTTGGAAAATGTTTTTCAAGAAAAACTAAAATTGTACATACTACTTAGAAATAAAAACAACAAATGGTTTAATAACGAATTAAAAATTTGTAGAGCTAACCTACGTAAATGTTTTAATTATTTTTAACAGGCAAAGTCAGAACACTGATATTTCTGTTTTAATAAATAAACTTTAAAAAAATATAATACTTAAATACAACAAAAAATAGATTTTACTCCGACAGGATAACGTCAATAAACCTAAGGCATTGTGAAGTATTATCAATGACACCAAAAATAAAACAAGAAAAAATTCACAATCTAGTATCACGCCAGAGGAGTTTAACACCTTTTCTGTTAATATTTCAGACACCCTACAAAAAACAGGACAACATCCTTCAAGTGTATATAGATAGGTATATAGACCAGGTATATAGACAATTATTTTACACTTTTCTTGGACCCGGTAGAGATGGGTGACATAATTTAAGGGTATGAGTAATAGCTCAGCTAAAGATTTCCTCGGTTTTAATTATTGGACCGCTTTTATTTACCTAAAGGTACCCACACACATTCCGCAAATCCTCAGAGGAAAAACTGCATAGGCCTGGCCTTAAGGATTTTACAATTTGGCCTGAATACACTCGGCTCCACACACGCTCAGGAAATCCTTCTGTTCAGTTCAGTTCAGTTCAGTTTCTCATAGTAGTAGCAAACACAGGTTGATGTCATCAGACGATTCTCGGGTTTTTATTAGCAATAAAATGTCGTAAAAGTGGCGTAAAAAGCATATTAATAGCAAAAATGGGAGGGTGTTATTTCCCACCCTGTATATAATCTAAAGTTTGGCAAAACTAATCCTGAAAACCGCAAACTGTTTCTGTTTTAAAAATATCCAGCTCTGAATTTTGACTACAACATTTTTGCTCTAGATGGAAGTGGGTCAGAATATTACAATTATAAAGGAAGACACAGCATGGTTCTGATGTTCATTGTCGACGCAAATTATAAATTTCCATGTGCGATTTTGGAACAAATGGTAGTGTTTCTGATGGTGGTGTGCTATAAAACACAAAATTTTTTGAAAGATTGGAAAATACTCTCGTAAATATCCCTAAGCCATGCAGAATTAGAAACTCTTCTCACATTTTGCCCTACGTTTTTGTGGTTGATGATGCCTTTTCTGTGAGAGAAGACATGATGAAACCTTTTAGACAAGCGAACCTTATTTCTCAAGATCGAAAAATATACAGTTACCGCGTATCACGTGCAAGGCGCATTGTGGAAAATGGGTTTGGTATTTTGACTTCACGATTTTGAATATTTCACACTGTAATCAATTTACAACCAGAAAACATCGAACCGATCGGAAAATGGGTTTGGTATTTTGAATATTTCACATTGTAATTAATTACAACCAGAAATCATCGAATCGATCGTTATGGCCTGTTGCGCCTTGCATAACTTTTTAATAAAATCAGTTCCCAGTATTTATTCACCTCCGGAATGTTTTGATAAAGAAAAACCAGACGATGGAACTACTACTTTACAACAACAAGGATACACTACAGATAATAGTCAGATGCTTCCGTTGCAATGAAATAATCTCGGAAACGCACCTCGCTTACCAAAAAAAGTGAGAGAAGATTTCATGAATTATTTTGCAAATGAAGGCCAAGTTCCTTGGCAACTTAACTTTATCTAACCTTAATTATGTATATATGAATTTGCTTTCTATACTTTGTTAAAAAAAAGAATAAGTATTTTCGAGTCAACTACGTCTTTAGCGCTTATATCTTAATCATTTTATTTACCTGCGTATCACTAGTATCATCATCAGAGCTGTCCACATTGCTGCAAGATGTTCTTGGCGTGTCTAGATCATCCAGGAACTTACCAAAAAGAAGCAGATAAATAACAAGAATTATCCTTAAATTAAGCCAATTAAAGAAAAAATCGCATCTCCGCCTATGGCTGACTTTTTATTACAAATTAAATACCGCCCACGATTGATACCCATTTATTCTAAACCGGCAATTTATTAATAATTATGGTATATAATTATTACTCACAATAAAACAGGCCGCTAAAAAGGCTCTTTTGAGTACGCCCCTGGATCATTCATACATCCAACTGAAAAAATTTTTGTTAAACAGTCGTAGTTTAGATAGAAAATAAATACAGACTTACCTTAACAAGTTAAAGTACCACAACTTCGGTTAATATAGCCTATCCCCTGCGGCTCCTGACTTAATTGGCGCTTTTATTTTCTTAAACATCCAGATTGGCGCTTGTTAAGGCAATGTGCCATTTGCACAATAAAAGAAGGGTTAAAATTATGTCGATTATGCCAAAATAAAAAAAGATAAATAAACTGTTTTTCGTGATTTTTTAATAATGATACGAAAATTATATAAAAATAAACTTTAACATTTGAACCCTAAGGAAAGGATGAAATGGAATGAAATATGTAAATAGAAACTTATTTTTGGCAGAAAACAGTAACTTGCAAACTAAATTCTTTGAACAAAAAAATAATGTTTTTCCTGAGATTATAAAGTAATAGGTTATTACAACAAATTTTTGAAGTTTTATTGTGACAAACGGTTACTAAAATGTAAAATGTATACTAAATTCATTCAACACAAAAATAAAAAACAACCTAAAATTAATATAATATTAAAGCTAATAGATTGCATTAACTGGAAAAACTAACACTAAATTCAACATAAATTAAGGTTCTAACTTAAAATTATTCAGATTAAACTAAAAACTTGATATTTATTCGGCGAGTTCATCCTCGACATCCGTTTCATCAAGCCTGTTCGGAACTGTATTACTTGTTTTAAGCGCTAACTACTCAACATGATACTCTGGTTTGATAAACTGTTGACATAAGATCTTTAAATTTTCATATTTAGGTTAAGTAATTGCCAGTTCGCCTGAATATGCCGATCGCGGGTTAGAGCCTTTGTTAATTTTAAAATGGACACATTCGATCAACAAATAAGGTTTGAATTTTTATGTCTATGTCGCTTTTATGCAAAGTAACTCGCTTAACAGAAGTTATTTTGATTTTAGTGCTTTTTTTTCGAAACTATGGTTCTAAAATCTAAAAAATCTTAATAACTTAGTTGCTTACCAATGTAAGATTCTGGATTTATCCTAGCGTTTCTTTAAATAGTTGGCCATTCAGAAGGAGACTGGACAATATTATTGTTTATATTTTTTTCTATGACGCCATGTATCGAGTCCACTGGCATATATAAGAATGACCTGACCAACAATGAAATAAGTAATTGTAATCACACTAATATTTATTGCACTATCTAAGAAATATCTTAACATTAATAGCATATATTTATTTTTATTTTGGCCGGTGCAATTATCACAGAATAATGATATTTTTTCGTACTTTGGGCTTTGGTCTATTTCAGTCAGGTAATGTAATAAAATGAAGCAAATTTCGTTACTTCCGCGTTTACCGCCTTTCTCACCCCATAGATAACAATAACCCTTTCTTGAACCTGTTTCGTATACAGTAAAATTGAACATTGCATATTTTCTGAAAAAGCCAATAATAGCCATACTATCTCCGTGGGGTGTGGACTATACTTTTTGCAGGTCAAAACTAGCTACGAGGGTTGTTTTTTCCCCCGGCGGCATTTTTCTGTTCTTGCAGAAATATTGTTGTTACAGCTTCCTTTTCTAACAAATGTTGGTTGTAATTTTCTTTTTCGTCTATTGTTTTTAAATTCTCCGGCAGATGTATGTATCTTTGACATTTGGAGCATTTACCTTTTTTTGGTACATGTATCCCGATATTAAAATGACTTTTAAAAGTTGCATACGCTTGTTTTTTTAATATTAGCATTTTTTCTTGATTTTTAATAACTTGTTGATACATTCTATAAATATTATTAAAGCTTTTAACATCGGCGGGTCAATATTTTTTAGAACTTGAACTCCTACAGTAGTGTGATGGGACAAGTGGTGGCGTGTTAATAAACTCCTTAAACTTCTGTAATTATTGCTGAGAAGCCTTATTGTATGATCTATGTATTCCTCTTTCATCTGAAACAGAAAAAATTCGTTTCGTCATTGTTGCTTATAACGGTTCTCAACAGCCTAACAGTTATGAACAACGTATCCGTTAAAAACTGTTTACAAACCTTATGCCTAACAGCGCCCTTTTTTAAAAAATATTTATTCGTAAAATTACGTTGAATCTTATTTTTAGATTTGCGTCTACGTTTTATTTCACGTTATGCATTCACTAAGATATAATTTTTGTTTGGTGCTATCCTGTAAACTCAAAAAAAGAAAAGATTCGCTGACGATCTTCTTCTAAAAATGAAGTGCACATATTCACACATTTTTTGTTTAAACATGTATTAGGCCTTATTTCCTTTGCAGCTATAATTTCTCCACAAGAATTAGTATGTTCTTGCCCAGAATTCGTTAGCAATTTTCGCCTTTTCTTTTTACTTATTTTATTTGTTTTCTTCTAGGTTGAAATCCCCATCCTGTTCATCCTGAGTACCCTTTTCACTGTCGTTTTCTTGTTCTGATTTCCTTTTCATTCGTATACTCGCTTATATCTTTTCCTTATCAAAACCATTACGTTCTGAACTGCCCGATTGTAACTTATTGTCACTGTCGTAGCTATTGTCAGGGATCCTGTTTTAGTCAAATCTGTAAATATATTATTTAGATCAACATTAGTCTTAGCGTTAGGGTCCAATGTCACCATGATTTTTCACATCGGATATAGACGTTGTAACAGAATCTTCCGTTTCTGCAGCAAGTATAAAATCATGATATGGAACTTCCTCCACTATAACGTTTGCTGTTCTTTTTCAAAAATATCTGGTATCTGATGGGTATTGCCTTCATAAATAATGTCATGGCTGAGATCTTCCTTCATAAAAAGTCATCGTCTATGTTTTTAAGTATAGTATAGGCCAGAGCACTTATAAATTTTTATATGGTTGACCCGGAACAAATTAATATAAAGATTAGACTGGTGGCAAACGGTAGTGTTTTGAACACTGATTAACATACTAAAAGTCCCCATACCTCCACTTTGCATAACAGCCTTAATTTTAGGCAGCCATCTTGAATTTAGCATTTTTTTTTTAATTTTTGACTATAACCTTAAAACCATGCCGAATTTCGGAAAGTGATAAGATAACAATTTTGTTTAAAATTAAATTGTGCATGTTTTAATACCAAACTTATTATTTTAGGTTATGTGATAACAGAGATACAGCTATTTCAAGTAAAATCGTACCGAAAAATTTCAATTATTTTTCTCGTTTTTATTACTATATTGTAAATTTATATTATGTAGGCGCAACAATAATTAACCTGCCGCATTTTTTCCTATTTTTAATACAATTTTTGGAAATTTTTTCAAAATAATATATGTATCTTAATACTTTGTCGGTATAGTAGGCCGCCAAAAGCCCAGTGGCTCTTGTGTCTGTAGTGTCTCTGTCTCTGAAACAAAAACATTACGCCTACGCATGCAGTGCTTGTTTGCGTGCACTGTTTGTTTTTAGTGGTTTTGATTGATTTAAACTTTTTTAACAAATACACCGAACACCGAACCATTCATTCTTGGTGCTTTAAAACTTCATTTGATTGTAAGTATTATTATTATTAATTAAGTAGGTATAATGGCAATAAAGTTTAACGGCATATATCTAACCTAGAATATTTAAATATTTATGTAGGGAAGTCCTGTTTAAATACTCTGATAATAAAACCCATTTGGAAGTTTAAAAGGGTAATTTAAGTAAGGCGGGTAGTTTGTATGTATGTAGAGTTAGCTAGGCATATCCATCTCTCTCTCACGCGAGAAATAGCAAGCCAAGCAAAATTCTCTGTATTACTCACTGGTATTACTTCTCGCGCGCGGGCCCACTATACATAGAAAAATCCGTAAAATTTTATGTTTCTGGTATATTATTTCCATTTTTTTTTAGAAAGATGTCTATGTATATTCTTTGTAACCTTTCTCTGGAACAGTCGCCAGTGGTAACTGTGGGAAAAAAGGGTCTTATGACACTTATCAACTCGAGCAATACTCGAAATGATGGCAAAATGAATTTGCTAAAACTAGAAAAGAATGTTACCGTATGTTAAATGTCGGCGGGATTACACCAGAATAAATAGCATTAAAGCACATGCAAACATAATATCTAGTTCAAGTAACCAAACAAGTGTTACTCTTCGCGAAACAGTATATGGAGAATTTGATTTTAAATTACACTGTTTGTTTAGTAGTAAAATATGTTATAATCGAGGCTCTAAAAATAAACCCGCTATTATTCGAACTATAGAAATAAAAACACAATTCTAAAGTATTGCCTTAAACGAAATGACGAATTAGCAAATCTTGTACAACTTCGAATAAATTCACAAATAGATTTAGTTGCTGCTGAGGGTAGGTATCATCCTAGTTGTTACGCAAAATTTACTTCTTTAAAAATCAACACCACACCGGGTCGCCCCGAAAATAAAAATACAACTGAGGCTTTTCAAAAACTAATAAAATACTTAGATGATAATAAAACCTTGCCTATTGTGATAAAAAAGTTAAAGTTTACAATCAACCGTCTCCTGTAAACCCAAACCAACTTTTTAACAGAATTATATGCGTCTGCAAATCTGAAAAAAATTTAAAAGAGTGCTTTAATCATGAACTGTCGCCATACCCTCCTTCACTTTTTGAAAATGCCTCGTTAAGAAAAACAAATAAAGCGGCTCTCTTTGCCTTTATGGACAAACAATCTCCTCCCACAGATACGATTCCAGAAAACACTACTTTTGTTATAGACGGCGGACATCTATTACACAAAGTTGCCTGGCAATTTCCTTCTACATATGGCAGCGTCTTTGCTCAGTACCTTAAATATGTCCAGTATCATTGCGGCACAAATTGTACAATTGTTTTTGATGGCTATGAAACAGTGACCACTAAAAACCAAGCGCAATTACGTCGTCATTCAAAAACCTGTGCCGATATATCCAGTGCCAATTCTACGGTTTTAACCACTTCTCAAGAGAAGTTTTTAAGTAACCCTCGCAATAAACAAAATTTTATACGTGCCCTAATATCAAAACTTCAGATTGCTCAAATATCCACAATTCAAGCTGAAGGTGATGCTGATACAAAAATTGTAGAGACAACGATAGCCTTAAAGGAAAATAGTAGTTCTGTAACCATTGGTTGGAGAAGACACAGACTTACTCGTTCTTTTAATTCATTTTGTCAAAAATTGGGGAATTTTTATGATGCGACCCGGTAGACAATCGAAACCAGACCGAATTACAGACATAGACAAATTAAAAAATAAATTAGGCGAAAACATAAAAGATCATATACTATTCTTACATGCGGCAACAGGCACTGATACAACCTCTTGCCTTTACAAACAAGGGAAGCTTAAGGCTCTTAGAGTTATTCAAAACGAAGGAGTGGCTAGGTTGGTTGGAGTTTTTAAAGATCCTTCAGCTAATAGATTCGATATTGTAAAAAATGGAGAATCATTTTTAATGACATTGTATGGGAAAAGCAAGTGTGCTAAGTCGTTAAACGATATGCGATTTTATAAATATAATACTCTAACAGCACATCAAAATCTTTGTAATAACTTTGAAGTTGCAATACTTCCCCCTACTTCGAATTCATCTAAGTATCATTTTCTTAGGGTATACTTATAAGTACAAGAATGGTTGGGCAACAAACTAGATCCAAAAGAGTGGGGGTGGGTTGCAAAAAATAATATTCCTTTTCCTCAAACAACAACAGATCCGATCGCTCCTAGTTTTATTTTAAAATTAATTTACTGCAACTGTAAGTGTGATTGTAGAAATTATTGCTCATGCAGAAAATCGAACTTTTATTGTTCCAATCTCTGCAGTACTTGTAACGGTAATGCTTGTAACAATATTCCTCATTTTAACGAAAATGATCTAGAAAGTGATGAAGAAGCTTAAATAGTTGGGATTATTTTTAGAGCCATATTTTATTATTAGTTTTTAGTTTGTCATAAGTAACCTTTTTGTCTTAACAATATTGTCAGAATAAACACTTTCATAAATAGACCCTGTATGGAAGAAATTGTATCTATAAACTATGTAAATTTTAATGTTTTATATCAATATCTATGTACATTGCCATTTTTCTTTGATTTATATAGTAAACATAGTATCTGTGCCTATGTAAGCCAGGCGCGGCCCGTGAAAATTCAAAGTTGCATATCTCTGTTGCTACTTATGGGACCTATACCAAATTCAGGTTTTTTAATAGTGAGCCTACTAGGAATGTTTTGGTAAAGAAAAAAAATATTTTGCAATTTGCGAAAAAAAGTTGATTTCTTGAATTGACCCACCTGGGTAAAAAATTAACACGCTTAGATATTTTATTTTATTATTTTTTCTAAACAAGTTTTACATCATTTTGTCGACAATTCTTAAATTTTAAGAGAAAAAATGTGTTAGTAGAAAGTTATAGTCATTTGAATTTTTTCAACCGAAAAATAATTTAAATTTTCGGTTGCAAAAAATTCAAATGACTATAACTTTCTACTAACACATTTTTTTCTCTTAAAATTTAAGAATTGTCGACAAAATGATGTAAAATTTGTTTGGAAAAAATAATAAATAAAATATCTAAGCGTGTTAATTTTTTACCCAGGTGGGTCAATTCAAAAAATCAACTTTTTTTCGCAAATTGCAAAACATTTTTTTTCTTTACCAAAACATTCCTAGCAGGCTCACTATTAAAAAACCTGAATTTGGTATGAGTCCCATAAGTAGCAACAGAGATATGCAACTTTGAAATTTCACGGGCCGCGCCTGATGTAAGCTTAAATACAAATTTATTTTGTTATTTTTTTACTTAATTTTGTTTTCATCGGCCAATAAGTAGTAAAAATAAATATTCGGCGATCAAAAAGTAACTGTATCTAATGTGATTTTTTGTTATCTTTATTTTTCCTCTCTTGCGTTTTTTTAAAATGTGGAATGGTTTTTGAGATATTGAGGTTTTTATTGAAAAAGTACCAAAAATCAGGATGGCGACCTTAATTTGAGGGTGTTATGCAAAACGGAGGGATGGGGACTTTTAGTATGTTAATCAGGGCATAAAACACTACCACTTGCCACTAGTGTCATCTTTATATTAATTTGTTCCGGGTCAAGTCGTAAGTGCATTGGCCTAAGTAGGAGTTATATCAGTTTTATTTTCGTTAATAGAAAACCTTATTCTGGTATTATTCTCCAATAATCTACCATTTTTAAAATGAGCAGTCGCAAAATGCGTATTCTTAGTACTACTAGCATTTTTCTTATATACAGGGCGTTTCGACGGGAGATCAGTAAGAATATTACCCTCTAGATTATTATTGGTAACCAACCCTAAACTAGTTTCGTCTTTCTCATTTTGTAGGGTCAGTAACAAGATTTTCTTGCTTCTAGCACTCATCTGCAAACAAAAACAGTGGCATAAACTCCAAAATTCGATAGCCGTTTTAAGTAAGTGAAAAGTAATTTTTCAAATATTTATTCTTATTTACGTACTTACTAAAAGCAATAAAATAATGTTTCAACAAAAAAACAAGAATTATACGGCCCAAAATTATAATTTTTGATCTAAAAGTTCGCATAAGAATGTACCAAGGTGATGGGGTTTGTGTCAAACGTATTTCAATGGGTCATTTTGGCACAAACGCCCTACTAGTTTTGAAGGAAATACACCTTATTTATAATCGTTAGTTAACTGATAACATAAAATACCCCTTAAGTAAACTAAGCTAATGATGTATACCAACACTAAAACTATGAAATAACATACCTTAATATAAAAACCAGCACGAACTGTATCATATGTTACTCTTACGGCATTATTGGCCTAAGACAAACTTTGGAGCAATATTCTGACGAACATAAATTTTTGTCGGTTACTCTATCCAATGGTGTGCTTAACTAAAAAATGACAATTTTGGCGTGTGTGCTGTTCTGGCTTGGTAGCCTCGATATCTTGAAAAATTTTAAAAATATCCAACAATATAGACATACGTCTAAAAAAGTTGACCGGAGATTTGACATTTTCAATGATTTTTTCCATTTCCAATTCTGATAATTCAGAAAAAATTGTTCTGCTTACCTTCTTTTAATTATTTTTAAAATAAGACCTAGAGGGGTCTCAATTTATACGAAATTTATTTAAATTTAAAAATATTTTCTTAATTATTTCGTGGAAGACTTGCAGCAAGTTCGCCGAACATCATTGCTTCGCGGCGGTTGAGAACCGCTCGTTTAAACCCTGAACAATCAAATTAGATCTAGAAAACTTTAAAAAATAATAAAGTCTTAAAGTTGTTCTGTAACTTTAAAAAAAAATTAGAATTTTATATTTAACAATGAAAGATATCAAGCCTTGTAACCTGATGAGAACAATATTGCAAAAGAACTAAATTTTTATACCCTAAAAGCATGTAGGCGGTAGATAAGCCTTTAATACACGTGGCAAGTGCTTATGAATAGCAATGAGATGCCAGTTTTATTGAGACTCCAGGCGATTTAGGAATCTTGAGTCTGAATTTGGATAAACGTTTTTAATACGTCTAATTTTATTTATGTGCTTAGGGTAGCAGTCGAGAAACACAAGGTGCTAAGACAGATTTTTTACACTTTCTTTGTCGTCTAGATAGAGGCTGAAAATTATCATTTGTCAGACACCGCTTGTTTCTATAATAAAATAAAAGCATGAAAATCACTAATTCCACGGTCAGCAAAAAGAAATTGAGATAGTGCTCAAGATGTTAGTTGATGATAAAACCTCTTTACAGAAACAATACCGAATATCTTGATTTAATAAATATTTTTATATTATTATGCCATGCATATAGTGGCTTACGTGTGACAGATTTTTTACACTTTCTTTGTCGTCTAGATAGAGGCTGAAAATTATCATTTGTCAGACACCGCTTGTTTCTATAATAAAATAAAAGCATGAAAATCACTAATTCCACGGTCAGCAAAAAGAAATTGAGATAGTGCTCAAGATGTTAGTTGATGATAAAACCTCTTTACAGAAACAATACCGAATATCTTGATTTAATAAATATTTTTATATTATTATGCCATGCATATAGTGGCTTACGTGTGACAGATTTTTTACACTTTCTTTGTCGTCTAGATAGAGGCTGAAAATTATCATTTGTCAGACACCGCTTGTTTCTATAATAAAATAAAAGCATGAAAATCACTAATTCCACGGTCAGCAAAAAGAAATTGAGATAGTGCTCAAGATGTTAGTTGATGATAAAACCTCTTTACAGAAACAATACCGAATATCTTGATTTAATAAATATTTTTATATTATTATGCCATGCATATAGTGACTATCATTAAAGTGTGATCTAACAAAAATGAAAAAATCTTGGTTCTTTTAGAAAATACAGAAAATGTCAAATACAAAAGTTGTCAGGATATTTATTAGAAACTTAAATATGTCAAAACAAACAATTGAACCTAAAGTTAAAAAGATATAGTATAACACATATTTTTTTCTTATTTTAAGTGAAAGGTTTTATAATAATAAAAAGGGTTTTTTAACTGTCTAAGATATTTACCATGCTCACAAAATATGCTAAATATCTAAGAAGCGGTGGTGAGAGCGAGACATCAAATATGGGTCAATTTAAAACCTTTTTATTCAACTAGTCTAATTATACATAATAAAAAATAGTATACCCTGTAATTAAAATAGGAAAAAAAAACTATATTTATAATAGTTTTTCAACTCAATGTTCTAATTATGTTTTTAAGCATATTGTAAATTTTCATAAAAATTCAATAAATAGAAGTACCTTATTTAGCATTTTTTGGACCATTTGAAAATAACCGAAATATTTTCAATGTATACGTTGCATCA
The DNA here is from genome assembly GCA_963971165.1 of Philopedon plagiatum. Taxonomy (NCBI): domain Eukaryota; kingdom Metazoa; phylum Arthropoda; class Insecta; order Coleoptera; family Curculionidae; genus Philopedon; species Philopedon plagiatum. The sequence continues at coordinate 41,250,943 of OZ020190.1, read as the reverse complement.
CTCTTTCATCTACAAGCGTTTGGACAAGAAAATCCTAATAAACATCGTTTTTTATTTAAAACATTCAACCTTGAAATTTAAATGATTATCGTAAACAATTTGATTATTTATGTTTCCTGATAATTACCGAATCAAAATAAGTTCATGAGTTCGCTTCCCGGTGGTGTATAGGGCACATTATATGACTAAGACAATGAATGGCATGATAACTATCAAGGATGTCACATAAAAAATATTCATTATACTTTATAAACAACTAAATGGCCACATATGTTGAAAGAGTAGTAATATATTTTTTTTTGAAATTCTTGGCGGAGGTGGCAGAAAAATTACTTACAAATATTTATTTTAAATTTATTATGTATTAAAGTAAAATAATATAAATGTGCATATTTAAGTATCGATCTGTGCAAAAAATATATTGATAAATTCTTTGTATCGGTTGTAATTAATAAAAGTTTTAATATTTTCCTAATCTAAGCAACAGTACGAACTCACAGTGTATGATTGTGGTTTTTTAATTATATGTAAATGGAGTAATTAACCACTGCATAAGTTTTTTAATAAGTATTTACATATTACACATATTTACATATTCCTTAAACTGAAACTCACCCATTACTTAAAAGAACAAATAAAACTATAAAGTTTACTCGTATTTAACGTAACATATGACTTTTGTTACCTAACCCGTGTGCTTTATTTTAAGACTTTTTGTTTGGAGGGTCAAGCGGTAATGTTGGCGACATTTTATACCCCTAATAAGAAAATGCTACCGTTGGGAATAGTATTACTTTAGGATATAAAAACTGATTTGCAGCAATTTTAGTTTTTCTCGCCTTTTTTTTTCTAAATATGCTTCAGCTTAAACACGCACAGCAAAAATACAAATGTTGACTATTATCAAGTTATTTCCATTTGTCTATTTAAAATTTAATAGACTGAATGAAAAGTTGTAGATAATATGAAAAATTATCGTTTAGTTTGACTTTTGCTGTACGCAGGATACATAAAAATATCAGTTAAACCAAGATGCAGTTCTAATGCAAAGTCCTTCTTTTAAATTTTTGATTGCAACATTTAATTTGTTGGTATTGGGTTAAGGGTCTCACTATTTCACCTTTTAGTTTTGATTCTCTTTTAAGTTTATATGTAATCAAAACTAAGAGGTACTTCCAGTACCACAAAAACTTCTAACTTGGCATGCCGAAGATTTTATAGGACAATGTAAAAAAGTGCTAAAACATTATTACTTTTTCTCATATTACATGTATATCAACGTATACAAATTTATTAAAAATCATACCTGGGACATTCCAATCCATCAAGTATGCCAAAGACCAAGGGTTCAGACCAAGGGTTCAGGCCAAGGGAAAGATTTTAGATAATTTTAAAAGTAGAATAATAAGATAGGTAACTTACAAGATAAAAATAATAAGATAGGTAACGATAATTACAAGATATGGGATAAAAAGGCAAACTGTTTCTTTTATATAGATATTTTCACATTTCAAACTTTCTAACAAAATAAGAAAAATGACTTATGTATGTATCGTGCAATGGTGACGAGTTCTGGATACATATGCTCCTGGGCCCTTCTTCAGCCGAGTGGCACACCTACCGTGGAGTCTCCCGACAATACACTTCCCAAAATTTTTGACGCCAAGTCAAAATAAGGCAAACTCCGTATTATCACCATCTGGCTACTTTAAAACTGACTGTTCTACTTGACTATATTGAAGAATTTGATATTACATTGAAAGAAAACGTTAGTTTCATAGAAGTTAAATTTGGAAACTCAGTTAGACATTAAAATAATAATTATAAGGCCATGCAGTCATCAAAAACGAAAATTTTATAATATTACAAAAGTTTTCAATTTTGGGTGGGTGGAATCACTCAAGTGAAAAATCACTCGATTACTCGGTTATTGAAATCATCGACATTACTCGATTATTGAAGCCAACTCGAGTTATAAGTTTGAGTGAAAATCGTCGCTTGTATACTTAATGCTAACGAAGTATACCGCCTACCGAGTTATTCAATCGATTCTCAATCGTCGCGTCGCAACCAAAGCCTCTTCCATTCTGGAAGGAATCTGTTCATCTATGTCTTGATTGAAAACAAATGAAAAATCGCTCGAAGGATATCGCGATCCTTACAACGGAATTCTGAGTGAAAAACACTAGTTAAAAGAGTATTGAAAATGATGAATCTCATTTTGCAATCCTCTCCAAGACCGAGAACATAGTAATATCGTCTAAAAAATAATTATTCTTATAACTTGGCGGACAACAGGTTCTACCAAGTTAAAAGAACGGCGAGTTACTAATTTTGCACGGTTCACTAAATTTGCAACCAACTGGAAGATCAGGAACATGGATTCTTTTAACAATTAACGCTTTTGTTTATGTATTTGTAGGCAAAATATGAAATGCCTCGCAAACTGGTGTTTAAACTGAACCTAGGGTTTTCAATATTTGCATAATTTGCAGCCTTTTTTGTTACCGGAAAGGATATTTTATTTGAAGAAGTATTTTTTTAACATAACTCTGCCTACAAAATTCCGAAAGTTTTTAAAAAGGGTTGCAAATGTAGATTAAAGTGTATTGCATATTGCATTAAGTTTGTAACTCCGTATGAGGTCAGGAGTCAAGTCAAATTGACAATATTAAAATGTTAAAATTGTTTTCTTCCGAAAAGAGTTGCGAAAGTTTTGAAAATTTGGTAGAACTAAAAATTTCTTAGGACAAAAAACACACATTGATTCACCCCGGTATACTACCGCCCTATCGAACATGACCCATTATTAAAAAAAAACAGCACATTTCCAATGAAATTATCTATAAAATGGTAAAGAAAAGTGTAAAAATCGGATTTAAAACAAAACATTTATAAAGGGTCAAACTTACCAAAAAATCCAGGGTGCCGGTAGTTTTTGTCCGGGAGATTATTATAGCAAAAATTTAATACAAAGCCTAAGTAATGTAGCACTGTTTTCCTAAAATAAACTCCTAGCCACAATGTTAACGTCTATGTGAATTATATTTTAAAAGTTCTTTGTAATCTCTACAGTTAGGTAGTAAATTTCTGGGATGATTCGTTCGTTAATTATAAAACTAACTAAAATCCTATTTTCAAATGGAGAAATTATAACTTACTTTGTAGATAAAATAATTTTAATCTGCAGACAACTAAGAAGTTAAAATTACAACTGTAATGTAAGTAAACTTTATAAAGTCGTTTGGCGTTCAGCTGTTTTAAGAATGTAGCTTTAATTATCTTGTTTTCAAATTTAATGACTTTGTATTTAACTTATTTTAAGTTACTATGCAAGAAGTTGTAATATTGTTTTGCATGTTGGCACAGAAGACATTTTAGAGTCAACATAAATAAACTAGCTTTAATGCCAATAAGATTTTACCACAAACTTAAGATGAAGATTTAAAATTCCAGCTTTCGCTGCGTTGCATTTCAAACTGCTAGGGCTTGCTGCAAGTTCGCAGCGTGATCAATTATTTTAAAAATTGTTAGTAGTCTCCAAACTATCCGTCATAAAACGCTGGATAGTGGATTATATAATGCAAGGTTTATCTAAAATATGTCTAATATATTGAGACACAGAATAATAAACCACAAAAATACAGCAATAAAACTCTCAAAGATAGTAGAACAACTTGTTTTTCAGAGACGGACTAAGCATATATGGATAATGTTTATTGCGAAGAAACCAAGCTCCAGTTTCGAGCAATTGGCAGTTAAACATAAAATAATGATTTTCAAATAAACTGCTGGCCAATTCAAGCGGGACAAACTAAATTTTTGATAAAATTTAGAGTGGAATATTTTCGAAACGAAAAAAAATTTTGATTTAACTTTTTCAGTATGTAATTGAATAGTTCTTCTAGTTTTTATACTTTAAGGCACTATTGCTAGCAGTCGCTGCAACTCTATTTTACAGGGTGTTAAGTGAAACCCTGACTTTTTTGGAAAAGTTTTCCAGTTCCGAGAATCTAGGAAGAATTTTTTTTGAATTTTCTTTTCATACTAAAATGATCCATGGTCAAATACAAAAAAACAATTTCTCCGGATTTTCTCTATTTTCATTTGTTTTCCGTATACAGGGGTTAGTCGAAATTATCGACTTCTTCTTACAAAGGAACCCCTAATTTGGCCGTTTATTCACAAAAAGCGAAAGACCAAGTAAATTTGTAGTTTGAAGTAGTCCAGCTAACAAAATTAATACAAATTTTTGTACAGGGTGTAGCAAGTTTGGATCACGGGCTAGTAAATTATTATTTTTTAATTTCTACTACTTTTTCCTAAGTTAACTATTAATTATCACGTGCTACGTTAAAGGGTTAAAATTTGTTAGGTCCGATAACAGTACTGGATAGAAAGATCCTTTTTGCCCAAACGGGTTTTTCATTTTTTGTCTAGTCCCATTTTTAGTGATTAAACGGCTCGCATTTTGAACCTAACTTTTTGCAATTGCATCCATGAACGATTGAAGTGAGAGTGCTTTTTTGGTGGTACATAATGAATGTTTTATCCAACCAAAAAACATGTAGTGGCCAAACAGCTAATGATGCTTATTCGAAGAATTTTTTAGCATTATACAGGGTTGCAAAAAATATACCACCTATACTTTGCAGGTGGATTTCTGTTAATTTAGCGGCGTTTCTATTTCTTAGTCAAAAGATCTAGTAGGCCAAAAAATAAAACATTTTCTTTGCTATTGACAGTTACCAAGGCAACAAAGTATTCTTCTTTGAATTGGTGCGTTATTATCCTTTATAATGGCTCGATTAAGTGCAAAAGAACAAGCTAATTGTTTGCGTTTACTACAAGATGGGGTAAAAATTAGTATTATTGCGGATATGTACGGGGTTGGGCGAAGTACAATATCTCGACTGCGTCAACGCTTCCACGAAACGGGAAGTGCAAACTATCGTTATGGGGGAGGTCGCCAAAAGAAAGTCGGCATTGCAGATGAAAGATGGTTGGTTAGAGAGGCTCGTCGAAGGCGAAAAATTCCATCAGAGAAAATTAACCAGGAGTTCAGAGCAAGAACACACATTCGTGTGAGCAATAGGACCATTAGAAGAACTTTAAACAATAATAACTTAAGGTGAGTTACTTCAAATGAGATCTTATTTTTTGTACCAATATTTTTAGTGTTTCATTTTAGTAAGTCGGCTATTATAATATCGACGTCAGCTGAGGCGTGAATCTTGGATTTTGCGCACCGATATTATAAATGTAAACTTGAACTAAGTTGTTCATAAATTAAAGTTTTGATAGGCAACCCTAAACACATTATTTGTGCTTGCAGCGTAATGTTCCTTAGTTCTTCCCTAGAACTAGCGTTATGAAAATTGACCTAATTTTGCATTTTAGTATAATAAAAGCTACTGTTGGCTTATTTATTGGTTCATTCCCTACACCTATACTACAGATTTTTAAGCCAAAATTTTAATTTTAGAGCTCGGCGACGTGCTAAATGTGTGCGACTTCTACCACAGCATAGGCGAAGACGTCTCCAGTGGGCATATGAACATCGCAATTGGCCATTAGATAACTGGGAAAACTGCATGTTTGTAGACGAGTCAAGATTTAATTTAATTCACTCGGACGGCAGAATATTAGTTTGGCGTGAACGTGGCGAACGGTATATGGAGGAGAATATGGCTCCTCAGGAACCTTTTGGTGGTGGAGGCGTTACTGTTTGGGGTGGTGTAATGTTTAATGGCAAAACGGAACTTTTTTAACATTGGAGCCCATTAACGGTCAGGTATATAGGGACGAAATTTTAAGCAATATCGTTCTACCATTTGCAAACAATTTTGGGAACGATTTTGTGCTAATTGACGATAACGCCAGACCTCATAGAGCACGCATTGTGCAAGAGTTTTTGGAAGCTAATAATATTACCAGGATGGTCTGGCCTGCAAAATCACCAGACATGAATATTATCGAACACGTCTGGTCTAAATTGAAATTATTGGTAAGTTCTAGGGAAGATCCTCCTCAGACTCTAGAACAACTTGCAGACGCCATTGTTCAGGAGTGGGAAAATATTCAGCAAGAATTTGTCAATAATTTGGTAATAAGCATGCCTCGAAGATGCCAAGAGATAATAAATGTAAGGGGAGGTCCTACTAGGTATTAAGATTTCTTTTGTTTTCGTTAGTTGCAAGTTTTTATAATACCTTCAAGTAAAAAAAATGTTCTATAATTTAAAACGTTTTCTGTTTACCTATAAAAGTAACAACCAAAATTTACATTTTGGATCTCCTAAAGTAATGCCGGGAAAAATAACTACTAAATTTGAAAATTACGTATCTTTTCGAGTACTTTCAAAAGTAATTAAATCTTCTGAAATTTCTATACCTTCTAAAAACTACGCTATACAGAATTTTATAACTTGTTCAGTTGAATTCACTATCCATCTCCAATTTTTGACGAGAAAAATGTACTCCGTGACTATTAATTTAAGACACTTCTTATTAATTAAAATTTCTCAATGCCATATACTGACTTTTTAGAGCAGTGGTAAAATATTTTTCTTTTATAATGAATAATCGAAGTTTACGAAAATCCAAAGATATCGAGAAACACGTGGCTTCTATTATAAGTAGTAACTTCTGCACAATCCTGTATAATGTGAAAAAGTTCCGAATGAATATTATTATTTTTATCTGTATCGTTACTAGATTTTATTAATAATAAGTAGGACATTTTCTTTAATAATTATTAATATAGCAAAAAGGAACTTTATGAATACCTAAAGGACTCTAAAATCACATGATTTTCATATAAAATGTAGGTGATATGTTTTGGGCAAACGCGGACAAAAGCAGCGAATAAGCATCTTTAGCTCTATGGCCACGACACTTTTTTATTGGTTGGTTAAACCAATAAACGATGTCCACTTCAATAGTTCATGAATGCAATCGCAAAAAGTTAAGTTTTAAACGCAAGCCATTTGTATCACTAAAAATGGGACCAGACAAAAAAATTCAAAAACAGTTTCGGCAAAAAGTTCCAAGAAAATTGGGACTATATTCAATTAATTTGAAAATCACATGACTTCCATATAAAGTATAGGTGGTATATTTTTTGCAACCCTGTATAATGCTAAAAAATTCTTCGAATAAGCATCATTAGCTGTTTGGCCACTACATGTTTTTTGGTTGGATAAAACATTCATTATGTACCACCAAAAAAGCACTCTCACTTCAATCGTTCATGGATGCAATTGCAAAAAGTTAGGTTCAAAATGCGAGCCGTTTAATCACTAAAAATGGGACTAGACAAAAAATGAAAAACCCGTTTGGGCAAAAAGGATCTTTCTATCCAGTACTGTTATCGGACCTAACAAATTTTAACCCTTTAACGTAGCACGTGATAATTAATAGTTAACTTAGGAAAAAGTAGTAGAAATTAAAAAATAATAATTTACTAGCCCGTGATCCAAACTTGCTACACCCTGTACAAAAATTTGTATTAATTTTGTTAGCTGGACTACTTCAAACTACAAATTTACTTGGTCTTTCGCTTTTTGTGAATAAACGGCCAAATTAGGGGTTCCTTTGTAAGAAGAAGTCGATAATTTCGACTAACCCCTGTATACGGAAAACAAATGAAAATAGAGAAAATCCGGAGAAATTGTTTTTTTGTATTTGACCATGGATCATTTTAGTATGAAAAGAAAATTCAAAAAAAATTCTTCCTAGATTCTCGGAACTGGAAAACTTTTCCAAAAAAGTCAGGGTTTCACTTAACACCCTGTAAAATAGAGTTGCAGCGACTGCTAGCAATAGTGCCTTGAAGTATAAAAACTAGAAGAACTATTCAATTACATACTGAAAAAGTTAAATCAAAATCTTTTTTCGTTTCGAAAATATTCCACTCTAAATTTTATCAAAAATTTAGTTTGTCCCGCTTGAATTGGCCAGCAGTTTAGATAAAGGATATTTAAGAGATTTTACAGCAGTTATGTTAAAAATAAATATTAGTGATCTAAAAATAAGAGGATAATCATTAAAGCACTTTTTTCTTCAGTTTTTGGATATTTTTCATGAATGGTTCCTTTTCAATAAACACTTAATAGAGTTTTAATATTAAAAAAGCAATCGAGATTAAGTTTTGCTACTGAATTATTCTCATGATGAGGCTAATGAGACTAACTCCACATGGGCGTAAATATAACAGTGTAACCGTGGCATGATTGGACCAGTTGACCAGTTTAAAGATAACGGTCTTAATCACCCAACCAATTGGTCCAATCGACTAATCACGTCTCAATGATTGGTTACGCTGTTACGCCGTCAAATTTACCGTCGTGGGGACTTGGGCTGAGAGTGAAAATCAATGGATCTGCTTGTTAAAATATATATTTATTATATCTAGGAAAACATAAATAAGATAATGTTCAGTCATCTTCTTCTATTGGGAAATCAAAATTTTTGCCAAATCAATCGATATTATTTTGAAATTCTTCTATATTAGCAATTTTGTAACAATTCCTTGCATCCAATGGTATCAATCGCAATAAAGACTCAACGTCTTCGTACTTATGGAATATTGCTTGTCCGTCCGGATATAGTAATTTTAATTTTAAAATGTCTTTAACCGACTTTCTACCTTGACCAGATTGATAAACAGTAATTTCCTTATATCATTTTTGCAAGTTATGTGATTCTGTAAAATAAATTGATTAAGGTTTATCTTTTTCAAGTCTTATCACTTCAGTTTTTAGCCAGCTGAGTTTATTCTTTTCAATGCTAATTGTTTTGTTAGTTATATTCTCAATTTCTTTAGTGGAAACAAATCTTCTTGATCAATAACCTCCACAACAAAAGAATTGTATCTTTTACATTTTTCTATTATTGTTATAAGTAGGGAATTTATTAATGTGATCAATAATTTTCTGGACTGTTTTCTCTTCCACTTTTTTAACCGCCTTTTTTGCCTCGCTCATCTTGTAATCGACCATCACGAATTTTAGTTAAAGCAGAATTAATATGTTTTGTGGATACTTGGTAGGTTTTAATGTACATGTTTCGACATACTTCAATATTTTTAAGCAAGTAATTCTAGTATAAGTCTTTCCCGGTCCATTTTTTGCACGCTTCCTTTATGGAAATTTCCTTTACTGTCGACTCAATAAAACCAGTTTGTGTATCGTATGATGCCAGATTATAGAAAATTTTAAAAAGGGATTCTCAGGTTTGTTCTGAACCTTTCCGGTTGCATTGATAATTAAAGAACTGCTTGATTTTCTTTAGTCTTCCCTTTATAATGTAATCAATTAAGATTGCATCTTTTAATTTTTTTCTTGTGGCAAAAGTTTGATCAGGATATTTATTATGTCTGCTCTTTTTAGGACGTCCCTTCCGGTTTTTTTCTTAAACCTTTGAATTTTTGTGCTGCTTCTATCTCTAGCATTCACTAAATGATTAGATGATATTTCAGCATCGCTTGTATCAGAGCTATCACTGGTAACATCGCCTGGATTAAAATTGTGATCTTTATTGTTATCTGTTATCCTCCAATCCATCGATCGTATTTTCCTTTTCATTAGAAGTAAAACCTTCGGTTGTCTGGATAAAATTCGTGATGTGTTCTGGTATCTTCTGATTCTTTAGTTATATTTTCCTTTCCGTTAGAAATTAGGTATTTTATAATGACATCGTCTGGATTAAGATCGTGAACTTTACTGTGATCTTCCAATCCTTCAATCATATTTCCTTTTCGTTAGAGTGTGGGGCCTTCTATAATAACATCGCCTGGATTAAATTCGTGATCTCTATCTTCTAATTCTTCAATTGTAATTTTCCTTTCGTAATGAGTGGGATCTTCTGCTGCAGATTCTGCGATACATTTTGGTAAATTACATGCTAGGTTTACTGTATTAGTAGTACTAAAAAGAGCAAAACTGTTAAGTGTGTCATTTTCTTGGTTTGCCTCTTGGTAAGTTATTATACTATTATTTATAACAGCTGTTTCTTCAAACTCAGCAAACTTTTCAACGATTACTTTCTCATTTCCAACTACAGGGGGAAGATACTCTTTGGTGCCAGTTTGTATTGGTACTGACATCTTGTCGCTATTGGCAGGGACATCCCCAAAAAAAAAAAATACAGTGCGTGATTTTAACAGTACTTTAAAATCTAAAATATATGAAAGAATCAAAAAATGTTGGACGATATTGAGCGCTATATTAAATAATCATCAATTAAAATATTTTACTTCTTCAAGCAGTGGCGGCTGGTGTAATTTTAAAGTTGTATATCTCTGTCACTACTTACGGGACCCATGCCAAGTTCAGCGGTTTTAATAGTGAGCCTACTAGAAATGTTTTGGTAAAGAAAAAATATTTTGTAATTTTCGAAAAAAAGCTTAATTTTTGCTGCTTTTTTCTTTACCAAAACATTTATAGTAGGCTCACTATACTGCCGTGCTACGCTTAAAGGTGGTAACTCCACAAAATTTATAACGGAGAAAATGGATTTTAAAATTAACCTCATTGTCCAACCTTTTCCACATAACGAAATATCAAACTATTGTGATTTACTTTCATTTCAGGAGATAACTTAAAATGTTGCAATACAATAATGTGTGTATTTTGATAACTTAGAAAAAAAGGGCTGATACCACTTTGAAGATAAGAAATTATTTATTTTCTAACGGTCGCTGGCGAAGTGGTAAATAATTAAGACGTAATAAGTATAAACTATTTTATTGTTATAATAAATACCTATGAGTTAGTTACATATGAATTAAGTTTTGTGGAAATAAAATAAAGTAGAAATTCAAAACTGGAGAAAAATCAAATCAAAAAATAATTTTAAAAAATCTGCCAACAACATTTTTACATAGTTGCAAAAGTTAGTAAACGAATTTGGTTTCGTTATTATTCATCTATAATGTTGACTAAATCAGAGGCAGCATTACTAATAGGCAGATTTTTCCAAAACTGAATACGATGTTCCGGGATAAGGGATGATAAGTTCTTGATTATGTTATTCTTTCTTTCTTCAGTAATTCCTCTAATGGGCTTCTTATTTAGTGGGAATTTTACTCCGTTCTTCATATTTTCATTTTTTAGGAAATTTAATTCCAGTCCTCACCAGTAAAACTGGTTTTATATGTTAAATTGTTCGTTCCTCTTTTTGCTCGAATTTGTACAATGTCTTTCAGGTAGGTCCGAGGTTGCTGTTTTTTTTTCAATTTATAAATTGATGAGCAGTCTTCCCGTTCAAAGAAATCATGAGGTGTTAAAACATTAACTTTTTTGTTGTTTGCTTTGGCTACTACATTGACAAAATCTCTGACTGAAGTCATATATTTTGGGGTCCCGTTACATAGCAAGTTCCACTTGGTGATGGAAGTCGTCTGCTGCCATAAAAGTATGCCCTGGTTCAAAATAGTTAAAACAGATTTCTTTTGTAATGATCTCTGATGAATTTATCATATAAATTAAGAAGGAAAAAAGTGTCCAGATTTTATTTTGGGACGAAAAGTTGTGAACCCATAATATTATAGTTTCACAATCTCTTATTTCTAGAAGAAAGTGATAATACACGCTTACCATGTCTTCTTTCTATCTTCCAGCTAGTGCTTCATGCCAAAGAACCGCTTTAGGAAGTAATTGTTTTTGTTTAGTTCCTAAAGGGACAAAGCTCTGATTAAATGCTATGATTCTTGGACAAAATATAGCTTTTTTAAACATGTCCAATCTCGGTAGCATAATTACTTTTTGCAAGTCTCCAGAGAAATATGCTGCACTTTTATCCAGATCTTCTGCATCATGTCTGTAAGCTTTACGAGCTTCATCTGCCTTCTTTATATGAGACTTCCATGAAACACACGCATCACACTCAACATCTGGATTCTCTTTGGTATGTTCCGGATTGTGGAGTAAAAAACTTTCACAGATTTCACATTGCTCGTGCCCAAGTTTGGTAAATGATATATTCATTTCTTTCGTAACCACATTGCGGTAAACTTCATAAGAGCAAGTTATTTTGTGCTTCTCTTTAAAATCTGAATACATCATATTTATAGTTTGGGAGATATCTTTTGTTTGGGGCATGTTCTCTGCGGTAATGAGAGACTGCAGGTTGAAATGACTCCACATGTGACCTAATTAGATTTCTATCAATCTTTGGTGTTTTAGAATGTTTGCCTTGCCTGTTATTTTTATGGCAAATCGTATTGCTTAATATATCCCAGTAGTTGCTTAGTATATCCCAGAGTTGAGAGGAAGAAAATTTTGCACACTTGAACTCTATCTCCGCTCTCGTTCTTGAAAAAATATTGAAGTGACTTCTGTCGCTTAGAATTTTCCAGAACTCTATGTCGTTTAACATCAGTGGATATAATGGGGTCTACGTCAATTGGCCGAAAGTCAATTGGCCGAGAGTCAATTGGCCGAAGTCAGTTGGCCGAAGATCAATTGGCCGAATACGTCAATTGGCCGAATACGTCAATTGACCGAATACGTCAATTGGCCGAATAAGTCAATTGGCCGAATACGTCAACTGACCAAATAGGACAAATGACAGAAAACGTCAAGAGACGTAACAGATCAATTGTCTGAAGAAGTGAGTAGTAGGTTTAGTACATAATTTGGCTAAATACATAATACTAACCTGAACTAACCTGAACTAACCTGTAAGTGTATCGGTAAAATCAAACCAAAACTAACCAAAACTAACCAAAACATAAAAACAAAAAATAATTTTTAAGTAATATGTAAGAAAAAATATACAGTGTGTGTATTAAGTCTGGAAACGGCTTAATAACATCACAATTTATTGGCCAATTTAAACCAAATTTGGTACGGTTGCGTAAGAGGATCTAACGCACCGAATGACGATATTGGCGTTGTTGTCAGCTTTTCAGTTTGTCTGGAATTCGAACGAATTTTATATTTTTAAACATAACACCCTGTATATTTTTTCATTTATAGTTTTCATTTTAAATTTGTTACACTTTTGGTATAACATACTTTGTTCCTAATATCAGTCAGTAGTTTTCGAAATAAAGAGTGCAATTTATATTTTTTATATTAAATGTTCAAACTGTTTTCCCTGTACAGCTTGACAGTGTGCTAATTGAAAATAAAATTTTTCAATTGTGTTGTGAATTATTTCTTGAGGTTTTGTGGTATAAACTCTGTTCTTCAAGTGTCCCCATAAAAAGTAGTCGTTAGGCGACAAATCAGGGGACCTAGGTGGCCTAGGTACCCTCTCTACCGATCCATCTGTTCGGAAAAGTGTTGTTAAAAAATTCGCGCACGTTTCGACCAAAATGGGGAGGAGCTCCGTCCTGTTGGAAGAATGTACTTGCATAATTTGGACCCATCACATTTCGTATAGTAGGCACTATTTGCATTTCCAAAAGCTCAAGGTAAAGTTGTGATGTTAAGTTTCCATCAATAAAAAATGGACCGATCTTGTGGTTACCCAGAAGCCCAGCCCACACATTCAATTTTCCAGGGCGTTGTGTATGACCTTCTCTCATCCAGTGGGGATTTTCGTTTGCCCAAAACCTACAGTTGTGTATATTGACTTTACCATTTAACACAAATGTTGCTTCATCCGAAAATACGATAAAATTGAAAAACTGGTTATTTTGGTCAAACCTTGAAATCATAATATCACAAAATTGAATTCTTCGCTCATAATCATCTTCTGATAACTCTTGAACTACATGTATTTTAAAAGGGTGATATCTATGTTTTATTAAAACATTATGGACGGATTTGAAGCAGACGTTACTTACTTGAGAAATTTTTCTTAATGAAGAAACAGGGGTTTCAACATGTTGCAAAATTTCTAAACTTTTCTCTTCATCTACTACTGATGGTCGTCCTGATCGTCGCCTATCTCTACAATTTCCATTTTCTTCAAACCGTCGGACAGTTTTTAAAACAGTTGCTTTTGAAATTGGATTTCGGTTTGGAAATGTGTCATTAAATAGATGTTTAACCTCTTCGAAAGTTCTGACCCTATCGCCATATCCTCTCATCATAAGAATTGTAATTCTTTCACTTTCAGTTAAAGACATTTTTGCATGTAAAAATGACAGCTTTTATGACTTTACATCAAAACTGAACTGGTGTTTTATTTATTAATAAATAAAACACAATTTGTTGGTATTTTCAAAACACGTCGTTATTTCGAAAACTACTGATATTAGAAAAAACTATGATATACCAAAAGTGTAACAAATATAAAATAAAAACTATAAATGAAAAAATATACAGGGTGTTATATTTAAAAATATAAAATTCGTTCGAATTCCAGACAAACTGAAAAGCTGGCAACAACGCCAATATCGTCATTCGGTGCGTTAGGTCCTCTTACATAACCGTACCAAATTTGGTTTAAATCGGCCAATACATTGTGATGTTATTAAGCCGTTTCCAGACTTTATACACACACTGTATATGTATATCGGCCAATTGACGTCTTCGGCCAGTTGACGTGTTCGGCCAATTGACGTATTCGGCCTGTTATCTTTCGGCGAATTGACGTATTCGGCTAATTGACTTCGGCCAATTGACTTTCGGCCAGATGACGGGATCCCGATATAATGGCACTTAAAATAAAATTTCTTCTTTCGGTGAATGTCATTTGCCAGTGTTGTTTATTAATTGCGTTTTGTTGGTCAATGGTGAAGGAAAAATTACATTTCTTCTTGCAAGTTGTCTTACAGCTAGGTTTTATCGTATGCTTCATGATTATTTCTTGTAGTTTTATTTTTTTCCTTTCTGCTAGCGATTGTTCAAAACGTTTCCGCTTCCTAACTTCACCCTTTTTGGTATATTCATCATTTGTTTTGGTTTTTTGAATTTTTGGGATATTCTTTCTCACCACGGCTAAGGCTACTTTCACACGGACGGTTTTCTGTCGTGGTCGTGTACGGCAACGATATCGTATAGCATTGTTTTAAATGAAAGCTTTCACACCACACAATTTTAATCGGAACCGTACACGTGTAAATACAAGCACATTTTTTTTTCCACGACACGATCGCTGCACGGCCACGACAGAAAACCGTCCGTGTGAAAGAAGCCTAAGGGAATGTCACTATCTGAAGAATCTAACATGTCTGTTATATCAACAGTGAAGTTCGGATCTTTGAGAGAATCATCTGAACGGTAATCCAATGGGTGGCCATGATTGTCTGAGGTTGAAGGTCCTGCAACAACTGGCAAAAAGTCATTATTATTTGAAGAACATGCTTGTTCAATATCTTCACAAATAAGTTGGGGTGACTGGAAATTATCTGTAGAAGGTTGTTGATTATCGAATGAGATGGGTGGTTGTTGATCTGTAAAAATGATGGTGGGAAACTCATACCACCGAATATATAACACATAGAAGGGTCACTCCTGCGCGGCACTGTGATGTTCTAAGATCAAAGCATCGCCGCCAGCAGCCGAATGTATTTTCTCGAATTTTAAGACTTGCGAGGTCGCAGACGGAAATCCCAAATTACGAGGGCGATACGTGCACGCGATATGTGTAAGCGGGAAGAGCTGTTTTACGAGGGTTACTCTGTAGGAACGGAATAAAACTAAAAGTAAACTCCAGTTTTTTAATTAATCAGTTGTATTAACATAAAGTTACTATAAGAACGCAGTTCAATTTGTTAGCAACAACACTGCAAACTATTATTTATCTACAATAAAGTAGTTACAATAGAAACAACATTAAAGTGTTGTTACGGTTTGTTTTGTCATACGAAATTAAAGTAATATTATTATAGCAGTTGCAACAATTAGTTGAGTTTTAAGACTTCGACCTACCTTTTTGAATATATTCCCTTATTCCTTGAACGTTTTATTTTGATTTGTTTTCCATTTAGTCAAAATCTTTCCTAACCTCGAATTTAATTTTTACAAATTTTCCGTCACTAGTCTGTCTTGGATCCAGCCTTGTTTTCCCTCTTTCTGTATAGTTAATCCCTAAGGAAATATGTCTGAATTTGGCCCTAAAAACTATAGTTGCCAATAAATATAAATTAGAGTTTGTTTACCCTGACAAACGTGAAACGTCATTTTTGACATTTGAATCGGCCGTAATTATTTTCTGTCGAGCCTGTTGCATACATCTTAGTTTTCTGTCCTGAGCCGCCCTCTGTGACTGTTGTTGGAAAACGTCGAAGCCAGGAACGATGGGATCTGCGTTCTGAGTTCTAGGTCCCTTGATTTTAAAGGGTTCTAATGTTGATCCACGCCTACATGTATTCCTGGTTGACGAAAATCATAAGTTGTTTCCAATAATTGTACAAAGTATAATGAATTGTACAAACTATTAATGAATGTCGGTTTATGGATACGGAAAAATGTATTTGTTGGTTGGTATATTTCCGTTGTTCATTGGTTTAGTTAATTTTTACTGGCAGAACATCGTGCCAATGCATTGAGGGGAATACCATGGAACCAAAGCCTTCGAAAATGTACCTAATTGAGTACCAAAGTGTACTTACAAACAACCCCTTGTGACGTCGCTTTGCAAGGAAAAAAAAATCGATATTGGAATTTTTCGTCAAGGATTGGGTGTGGAGAGGTTCTTTTCACAAACTGATCGCGTCGTCGACTGTATCGTATTCTAAAGTCTTTAGAAAGACACCCAAAATTGGGATCTGTGAATGCGGTACAACTAATTTCTTTTACGTTGTTTTGTTGTTTGCCATTTTGGCGTTACGTTGTTGGTCCAGTGAGGCCGTTTTAGTTGTTTTTGTAGAAGAAATTCGACATCTCTTCGTCGGTTTTTACGACGACAGCGGACATGTGGACTTAGACCCGACCCGAGATCGACAGGTATGCCTTTTTGCCACTATTAAACCCTTAAAAATACAGAATCCCGCGATTAAACTGCTATTTTAATTAATTTTCGTTGATTCCCTTTTTGATTCTATTTTTTTTTTACGACGTCCACGTTTTTAATTAGTTTTTCTGTAGTTAAAACTTCTCTAAATACAAGTAGATCGCTACATTTCGTGGTAGGAAAAATTATGTACAGATGGTTCTTTTTTTTATTAAAAATTAAATGGGGTTTATGTGACCTTCACAGGTTTGTAGGTCAAATTCTTATCGATACCTAATTTTTTTTTGTCAGCTATGCTAGCTTGATTTACTACATTCTTTGATAATGTTGGTCAGAACTCTACCGGGTGACCCAAGGTTAAATTTTATTTTGTTATTTCGTATTCATAGTCATAGTGAATCAGTCATTGGTGTATGCCCGTGAATTGGAACCTGATGATGTTTCTTTTTATCAACTAATTATGCTAATAAGCGATAGCCAGGTCATTAAAAATTCAGATCTTGTGTTCTGGAATGTCAGCTGACAGCGTTAGAGACCGGCAATTTAAAACTATAGTAATTTGGGTAAATATTTTAAATGTCTGACAGTCAGAAGTGTTGACTTTCGTATTTCACTTATTCTTTTTCTGCTGCTAATTAGCTTTTAATTAATATTGGGTATAACATAGACAGGGCTGATTCTTAATTATTAGATTTGGTTACAAAATTTCAGGGTGGGTGTAATATAGTACCGTTAACTATTCACTATGGCCTATGGTATTTGTTCATTCTTGGGTTACGCTTACAGATACGGTATGGTTATTCTATATTCATAAATATTAAGCTACATTTACTATATTTGGATGTATATGTTTAGTAATAGTAATACTGAATTTCTCTTTTGATTATACTTAACGTGCTAAATTTTATCACATTGTATTTTGCGGCTAAACTTTTCTTTTGTGTAATTAAGCGATTACCTAACAATTTTGGTTATTTTGTCACCAGTGTATGATCTAATTGTTTAAGATTTTTGTAGCTGCATTACTTATGTAAATATAATTATTTTATAATGGATATTTGTCTGTGTACAGTAGCGTACAATGGCTACTTTTATGTAAATTTTAACTTAACTTTGATTTGTTAATTAATTGGCTTCGATATTGCCTGTTTATTTTTTTTTGACCTGATGTCTATTTAATTCAAAATATTTCCTTCGGTTTTATTTTCTTGATACCAGTGAATAATTGTATAAGGCCTTCAGCCACTAAAAGTTTTTTTTTGTGATTTAAATTTAATATTTCTTCTAAATTATATTTGCATAGTACCTGAATTTTACCTTGCCTTGACGCATACCTTTTGTTTTATCAGGGTCTTTCTTTCTGCTGGGAGACAGCACTTCTTTTTACTGGGAGACAACCCCACCACGTCTTTTCTTTTGCTGGGGAACAATCCTTTTTACTGGGAGACTCCAAGCATCTTTTGCTGGGAGACAGCAAACCTTTCACTGGAGGACACCGATCCTTCTTTTGTGGCTGGGAGACATCTCCAGTCTTTCATCGTGCTGTGAGTCGGCTAAGCTGCCTAGGCCAGTTCAGCATTGACCTGAGACACCGTCAACAGGGGACGAACCCCTTCAGGCAACTTTTTTTTAATTTTATAATTGGCGTTACCTATTTTTCTTGATAACAAATTTGTTCGATATCGACTTTAACCATGGTTGACATTATTTAATTTAAGCGGATTAGTACCTTAACTTTCTTTTATTTTATTTCCCCCTCAGGGTTTGAACTTAGTTAGTACAAAACCGGTCATGAGACCTACAAATTGTTATAATAATAACCATAATACCAATAATAATGGTAATAACATTAATAATTTTATTTAATAATAATAATACCTGATAATTTCACTGTATCGAATTTCACAAAAGGACAAAATACACTGATGTGTTATCAAAATTTTTGCCCTAACGAATCTGTAATATATTAGTAAATTTGTTTTTAATGGTAGTGTTTTATTTGCCTCACCAGACAGCGCAGTTTCTTGGATTTTTTTTTTTTGATAATATGGTAACTATATGTGAGTGAGTGAGCTGAAAGCGAGATCCCAATACTATCTAGGAGGGTTTCTGTTTTTCACTCGGCATTAAAAACAGTGGCGCCCTTATTGAACCCCCTCTCTCTCCGGCATTGGAGCTAGGGCATTTTTTTTGGCACGCATGCGCAAGCCTCTCGCCTTCAACTCAACTCTTTACGTGAGTTAATTTTGGAAATTCTCAATATTTTTATTTTCTTAATTTTTTTTTTTTTTTTACCGACCTTTGGATTTTTAATTATGAATGGTAAGTAGAAGTAAAATTCTACTTCTGTGCGGAAAAGAGCGTGGCAAATTTTGGCGCCCAACGTGGGGCATTCAAGCAAAAAGAAACTGCGTTTGGTGAGACCAGATAGAGCACTTTGGTACTAACATTATCAAAATTTTTTTTTTTTTTAATTTTTCATTTATCGATTTTTGCGCTTCTGATATGTTGTCTTACCTCTGATGAGATTTTTTTGCTGATAATGCAATATTTTTTTTTGCGGCCTACCTATTGTTTTGTAGTAGCCAACAGAACTTCGCTGTTCTGACGGGTTTTCGTTATTCTTTCTGTTAGGACATCGCTGTCCTAACCGGTTTATTTTTTTTTTAAATCTTTTTGGTGAAGTTTAATTAGTGAAACTTATCTGAAAATTTTGTTGTGCAAATTATTTGCAGTTTACAGTGTCAAGTGCAATCAGTGTTAATATTTTATTGATTTTTCTTTAAATTTATTTTTGCTTGTGTATTGTTTGACTCGTAATAATTTACGATGGATTACAGTATGAGAGTGCATTACCTTAGAAAGGATATGCTCATTTATGAGTTGCAAGTTCGTGGCATTCCAGCTGATGAAACGAGAACTGTCGAAAGCCTTCGTGCATCTTTACGCCCATTGTTGCAGATGGAGAAAGTTAGTAAGTCTATAAGTCACCCTCCCTATAATATGGATTTTGCTGAGGAAAGAGCTTATGTGGCGACTAACTTGAGGAAGACTAAATTGGCGATTAAGTCCGTTACTGGAGAAAAAGCCAAGACCAAATTTGAACGTCTACAGACACACTTGGTCCATCTTCTCAACCGAATTGATCGTGTACCAGTTAACCAACTGTCGTCAGAGGATGCTGACGCACGAGCAATATTAATTGCAGAAACCTTATCTGCTCTTGACGAGCTAGAGCAAGTATCCAGACGAGATCCTAACTTGAGTGTCTTATTGGATGCAGCACGCTCGGGATGTTCTGATTCTGATGATTCGTCAGAAGATGAAGTGCCTGGACCAACTCAACATGGTTCGACCCCAAATAGACAGCCAGTGTCGAACTTCAAGGCACTACGTATTGAAAAATGGGGCCTTAAATTTACAGGAGATCCCAAGGGTATGTCAGTCCATGGATTCTTGGAGAGAGTAAACGAGCTGAGATTGGCTCGTAATGTATCAGAAAGAGAACTGTTTGAGTCTGCCATAGATTTATTTGAAGGCAAGGCATTGAATTGGTTTAGAGCGAACCGTTCCCGGTTTAACAACTGGAGAGAACTAGCTGAACTGCTTTGCAGACACT
This sequence comes from Philopedon plagiatum, assembly GCA_963971165.1. NCBI lineage: Eukaryota > Metazoa > Arthropoda > Insecta > Coleoptera > Curculionidae > Philopedon > Philopedon plagiatum. Next base: position 41,230,471 of record OZ020190.1, on the reverse strand, counting down.
TTGAACCACCAGATTATCGTGCTCGACTCTTTAAAGAAATGCTCGAGAGGACTCAAGATCCATCAGAAAGCATAGTGGACTATCTTTCAAGCATGCAGGCTCTGTTTCGGCGTTATGGTTCCCTCAGTGAGGATGCAAAGTTGGACATGATAACTAGGAATTTAGCTCCATTTTACACCACTCAGTTACCCATAGTGAACTCATTGGAAGAATTAGAGGAGCAGTGCCTGGTTTTAGAAGCCAAGAAATACCGTGCAGAACATTATGTACCGCCATCTCGGAAGCGACAAGGATTTGTAGAACCTGATTTCGCCTTCGTCTCAGATATGCAAGAAGCCTTACCTCCAACTAAGGTCAATGAAGTGAGACATGTCAACCCTCCTACTACCAGTAGAGGTCCTAGAGAAGTAGTCTGTTGGAATTGTCAACAAACGGGACATTTTAATCGAGATTGTCAAAGCCCTAGAAAAACACACTGTTATCGTTGTGGAACACCTAATGTCACTGTAAGATCTTGCCCAAAATGTGCTAATTCGGGAAACGCTTCCCGGGGGAATCAATAGGTCGTACGATTTCTCCCAATACCAAGCGCGTAACGACCAATGATTTCAATTTTTCATCCAAAATTCTTCTAGATTTCATCATTAGTCACGCACGAGGAGATCAACGTCCTTATTTGGAAGTTTCTGTTATAGGCACACCTATACGAGGTTTGCTGGATTCTGGTGCCACTCGAACACTTGTTGGCCTTCCTGGCTATGAGTTGCTACGGACTTTGGGACTACAACTTTTAGGTAAAGAAACAAGATGTACAGTTGCTAATGGAGAGAGCTGTTCTGCTATTGGTTACATGCAAGTACCGTTTAGTTTAATGGGAAAAACCCGCATGATAGATGTGTTAGTCCTGCCTGCACTGGCTCATACCTTAATTTTGGGAGTCGATTTCTGGAAGAGCATGGGGATCGTGCCGGATTTAAATCAGGATGTTTGGCATTTCGCAGATGAAATGAATTCTACTCAAGTACTTAGCATACGGGATGAGAGTACCCTTACTATTGCTCAGCGAATGACTCTTGATAACTTAGTCAAAGAAAAACTTGCTTTAATGGGTACAGGCCTGGGATGTTGTAAGGTGGCTGAACATGTTATTGAAGTGGAGCCAGGTACGAAACCTGTCAAACAAAGATATTACCCGGTGTCTCCATTTAAGCAGAAAATTATCGATGAAGAACTTAAACAAATGTTGGAGGATGGAGTCATCGAACCTTCGAAGAGTGCTTGGTCCAGTCCGATATGTTTAGTGCGCAAGAAGGATGATTCCTACAGATTTTGTGTAGATTACAGAATTTTGAACAGTTTGAGCAAGAAAGACGCATATCCCTTGCCCTACATTTCTGCCATTTTGGACCGCCTGAGAGATGCAACTTACCTCAGTTCCATCGATATCAAATCCGCATTTTGGACAGTTCCCTTAAGTGAATCTTCGCGTGAATATACTGCATTTACCGTCCCTGGAAGAGGACTATTTCAGTTCCGTCGCATGCCTTTTGGTTTAACCAATTCACCAGCAACCTGGCAGCGCATAGTAGATACCGTCCTTGGAGCAGACCTTCAACCAGCGGTCATGGTATATCTGGATGATATAATTCTGATATCTCAGGACTTTGATGAACACCTACGTCTGTTGGGCTTAGTTTTCGACCGACTACATGAAGCGGGACTCATAGTTTCACTAGAAAAATGTCAGTTTTGCCTGCCAGAATTGAAGTACTTAGGATATGTTGTGGACCGTCAGGGACTCCGACCAGATCCATTAAAAGTTGAGGCAATTGTAAATATTATACCACCGAAGAATGTCACAGAAATTCGCCGATTTATTGGTACAGCATCTTGGTACCGTCGCTTTGTTCCGAATTTTTCATCCACCATAGCTCCGCTAACTAACTTGACTAAGAAAAATGTCAGATGGTCATGGACAACCGACTGTGATAGAGCCTTTAAAGCGATCAAGGAAGCTTTAGTTACAGCACCGATACTTACCTGTCCTGATTTTAACCGTCCTTTCGTCCTGCAAACCGATGCAAGCGCATATGGCCTTGGTGCAGTTTTAACACAGACTTTTGATGATGGTGAGAAAGTAATATGCTTCCTATCACGTTCACTGACTAAACAAGAAATGAAATATACAGTCACCGAAAAAGAGTGCTTGGCAGTGATTTGGAGTGTGGAGAAGTTGAGACATTATTTGGAAGGGGTACACTTCACGGTAGTAACTGACCACCATTCGTTACTATGGCTGCACAGACTAAAAGACCCTCAAGGTCGTTTAGCGCGATGGGCGCTTCGTCTGCAACCCTATGATTTTACCTTAATCCATCGCCCTGGTAAAGAGCACATTGTTGCCGATTTTCTGTCCAGATCCGTTCCTGTCTCCGCAGAAGCTATTGACACCGATGATAGTGATGTTCCGATGTCTTCCACCACTGATGGATGGTATAAAAATATGTTTGTAAGGCTTGAACAACAACCAGACAAATTTCCTGCTTGGCGTGTAGAAAACAACATGTTGTATAAATATGCAAGAACCAATCATCCGGACCTTGGTACTCCATCCAGTTCTTGGAAAATTGTCGTTCCTAAGGATAAAAGGCGCAAGATACTCGCCCGTTGCCATGATATACCTGCTTCAGGTCACGTGGGCGTATTCAAGACCTACTGGAAAGTATGCCAACGCTATTATTGGCCTAAGATGAGGAGTGACGTCACTAGTTATGTGAAAGCTTGTCGAGTTTGTGCCCAGCACAAAGTAGAACAAAAACCTCCTGCAGGATTAATGGGTGATCGTCCTACAATAAATCAACCTTGGCAGTGTATCAGCCTGGATTATATTGGACCGTTTCCTCGTTCGAGGTCAGGTAACACTTACGTTCTTGTGGTTACCGATTATTTCACCAAATTCTCCGTTTTATTTCCTTCTCGTTCAGCGACAGCTAAATCCCTCACCAAACAGGTTGAAGAAGGTATTTTCCTAATGTTTGGATCACCACAGTTCCTAATGTGTGATAATGGAGTACAAATGAAGTCCAAGGAATTTCAGAACCTATGTCAACGCTATAAAACCAAGCTATTCTACACAGCATCTTATCATCCACAAGCCGATCCGACCGAACGAGTCAACAGAGTCATAAAGACCATGATGCGATCTTACATCAAGAACAATAACCACCGTACCTGGGACGAGAACCTAGCTTCTATAGGCTGTGCTTTGCGAACATCAAGACACGAGACCACTGGATTTACTCCGCATTTTCTTAATTTTGGGAGAGAACATAAGTTGTACGGACAAGACTTTGCAGAAGAGACTGCTAACACCAATGCAGACCTTCAAGATTATGTCAGGAAAAGACAAGCCGCCTTTGTGAAATTGTATCGCGAAGTCCAGGACAAAATCAAGTCATCCCATGTTAAAAATCAACGAAGATACAACTTACGTAGACGACCCGTTGAGTATGCACCTGGACAAGAGGTTTGGCGTAAAAACAAAAGTCTTTCCGATGCCGCGAACTATTATAGTGCCAAACTGGCTCCGGCTTATGTGGGCCCGTTTATTATTAAGAAGAAAACAGGGTCCTGCACCTACGAACTTCAAGATCGAGCAGGACAAAGTAAAGGTGTTTGGCACGTAAAAGATCTCAAACTGTATAATCCATCGACCGCAAATGAGAGTTCAGATAATGATTAGTATTACCTTTGAATATTTTTCTTTAATGTTACCTTATTCCGTTTTCCTTTAATACCTTTTTTTAATGCCCTGCAGTATGGGCGTGATTGTGTCTGGATCCATCTGGGTGCGAAACTTGATGGATTTGGACACTGTCGCTTAGAATTGTGCTGCACTGGTGAACTAGTGGAGGTAGGAGCCCTCCGAAAGCCGTGGCAAGCTAGGCCTTCAGTCAACTTGCTGCTATTGCGCGTAGTAAGTCTGCCTTCAGCATTTTTACTACTTTTACTTGCTATCATCGCTTTACGTCTTTTCTTATGGTATCATCTATCTTTACCTTATATAAATTTCTTTAACTTTTGTGGCTTTAGTAACATAAACTTAGAGTTTTTTCTTTTGGCGGTGTCTTGCAGACACCCATCTTGGCGCGAGACATGATGGGAGTAAACACGACACATGGTCATTAGTTTGTTTTTCTCTTAAGGCGATGATTTATTTTACTTGTTAGCTCAACTACCTGAAATTTAGCATATTTTTATTTGATTCATAAATTCATTAATCTTTTAGTAACTATAAATTTACCTTATCTGAACTTACCTTAAATTTACCTTATCTGAACTTACCTTAAATTACCTTATTTTAATTTACCTTAAACTTACCTATTTTCAATTTCGTAATACACTGATTGCAATGATACTTGATAATTTGTTTTGGATAATTTAATTCACCGTAACTTGATTTGACTTATGACCTTAATCCGTATCTTGCTGAGTGATTTCGTTATCCTAGCTTGATCTGATTTAGTGTCCTTATTGTGACTTTCTTATATTACCTTACGTTACCTTGATTATCTTACCTCACCTTGATTATCTTACCTTACCTTGATTATCTTATCTTACCTTACCTTTATTACTTTATTTTATTTTGGATTTAATTATTCAGTTAATTTTACCTTCATATCTTCCAAGTCTTATTTAAGTATTTGGCTTGGTACCTTACCTTACCTTACCTTGAGTAACTTTATCTTACCTTGGGTTTAATTATTCGGTTAATTTTACCTTCATATCTACCAAGTCTTATTTCAGTATTTGACTTGGTGTTTCTTACCTTACCTTGATTTACCTTATCTTTTCTTGTGTTTAATTATTAATTTAATTTTACCTTGATATTTCTTTATAGTCTTATTTGACTTGCTATTTTTGATATCCTGGATTTGACTTTGGCCTAGGTCTTGGTACCTAGACCCCTATTTTGGCGTTCTATATTTGGGCTATAGTTTAACTAGCCATAATAGAACTTTCCCTATTATGACTTATTTGTCCCTATCTCCTTGTTTAGGCTGCGCGGTGTTGGGTGCTACCGAATGTCGCTTCGACGTTCTTTGTTGGAACTATTGATCCTTCGGAGAGCAGACCGACTGGAAGGGCTGTTCAGGGGGGGCGGAAGTCTGACCCCTGGGGTAACATTTTGCCCATCGAACTTGTTCGGCGGGCCAGGGGAGGGCCAAGCTACTTTGTTCGGCCTGAGCTCAAGTCGGCCTATTAGGTTGCGACAGGCCGGTGGCAGTGCGACCTTTCAGAGTACCCTACCTAATTTATTTTGTTTTATACAGGAACTGATGTACTACCCATTCGGTGCATCTTTTAGTTTAGTGTCTACTATAATTCACTTCCTTATGCTCGGTGGAACATATGGGCTATCCCTTTCTCTTCTTAAATTACCTTGGTTGTATATTAGTTATCTTTTCTTTTTAGTTTTTCCACCTTTTGGTTGACTCGACGCGTGACAGTTGGTTATCTGTTTTGGGACGCTCTGGAGTGAGGCTAGTACACGAGGTACCTCACGCTTTCTTCGAGTGTTACGCAATGCTAGCCCCCTTACCATCTTTGGGTTAATGTTACCAGGCTGTGCTTCCTGCACCCTGAAGTTTTATTCCACCCCGGATACTCCTGGAGGGGTCGCTGGTTGTCTAGCGGCAAGGGGACCAAAGTTAATTTTTATTTTTAATTATTTTGGTTATTGTAATATTTTGGGTTGTCGATTACCTGAGTTAGTGGGTTTAGTAATCCACTAAGCTGCGGGTATTATTTTTAGTAGGTGTCTTTATAGGCAGTTTGAGAAATTACCTCATTATGCCTTTGGGTTGTTTTCGTCTGTATTGGAACCACACTGGTTCCTGAATTTTCATTTTATTTCTTTTCTTGGTTAATTTTGGTTGGCTATGGTTGTCGGCCATGGTGATGCTTGGCCTAGCGGAAATTTCGGTCTCTCGGATTTCAAATCCGGACCGATCTACGTGGCCCTACACTATAAAAAGCACATTTGGTTTTCTTGGTGCTGAGGTGTTTGGCTGCCGTCAAGCGTGCCACGATCTACGAACCCGGTTTGGCTTTTCTCTGTCCTACTTTTCTTTGAAAACTTAATCTTTTTAACTTAATATGTTTTTGCCAAACCCAGACCATACCTTTAGTAACTTATTTCTTTATTTTCTTTTATTGGAGGCTGATAGGATGAGTACGGGTGTCTTATGACCTTGGTGGAAATTCCGGAGCTGGGGACACATCTTCCCAGTGTTGGTCTATGTGGCCACTATACCATTGAGGCACAGTTGACTTTTCGGTGCGGAAATGGTGGCTGCCGTCAGAAACACTCGGACCAGTCATGTCATGTCAGAGTTTCTTTTTGGTTTAGTTTTTCTTATGGTTGTGTGAGTATATATTTTGTTAGTAGCGATCCACTAGTATCTTTCACTTTCGTCCGTTGTTTCCTAGGGGAATACCCCCGGAGCTCCGGAGTTGATTTTTGCCTTACCTTGTAAATGCTGTAGATTTTTGGAGTACTTATCGTCGGTTAATTTTCTTGAGAAAATTTCCCTCCTTTCGTAGGAGAGGGGGAGTTGTTACGGTTTGTTTTGTCATACGAAATTAAAGTAATATTATTATAGCAGTTGCAACAATTAGTTGAGTTTTAAGACTTCGACCTACCTTTTTGAATATATTCCCTTATTCCTTGAACGTTTTATTTTGATTTGTTTTCCATTTAGTCAAAATCTTTCCTAACCTCGAATTTAATTTTTACAAATTTTCCGTCACTAGTCTGTCTTGGATCCAGCCTTGTTTTCCCTCTTTCTGTATAGTTAATCCCTAAGGAAATATGTCTGAATTTGGCCCTAAAAACTATAGTTGCCAATAAATATAAATTAGAGTTTGTTTACCCTGACAAACGTGAAACGTCATTTTTGACATTTGAATCGGCCGTAATTATTTTCTGTCGAGCCTGTTGCATACATCTTAGTTTTCTGTCCTGAGCCGCCCTCTGTGACTGTTGTTGGAAAACGTCGAAGCCAGGAACGATGGGATCTGCGTTCTGAGTTCTAGGTCCCTTGATTTTAAAGGGTTCTAATGTTGATCCACGCCTACATGTATTCCTGGTTGACGAAAATCATAAGTTGTTTCCAATAATTGTACAAAGTATAATGAATTGTACAAACTATTAATGAATGTCGGTTTATGGATACGGAAAAATGTATTTGTTGGTTGGTATATTTCCGTTGTTCATTGGTTTAGTTAATTTTTACTGGCAGAACATCGTGCCAATGCATTGAGGGGAATACCATGGAACCAAAGCCTTCGAAAATGTACCTAATTGAGTACCAAAGTGTACTTACAAACAACCCCTTGTGACGTCGCTTTGCAAGGAAAAAAAAATCGATATTGGAATTTTTCGTCAAGGATTGGGTGTGGAGAGGTTCTTTTCACAAACTGATCGCGTCGTCGACTGTATCGTATTCTAAAGTCTTTAGAAAGACACCCAAAATTGGGATCTGTGAATGCGGTACAACTAATTTCTTTTACGTTGTTTTGTTGTTTGCCATTTTGGCGTTACGTTGTTGGTCCAGTGAGGCCGTTTTAGTTGTTTTTGTAGAAGAAATTCGACATCTCTTCGTCGGTTTTTACGACGACAGCGGACATGTGGACTTAGACCCGACCCGAGATCGACAGGTATGCCTTTTTGCCACTATTAAACCCTTAAAAATACAGAATCCCGCGATTAAACTGCTATTTTAATTAATTTTCGTTGATTCCCTTTTTGATTCTATTTTTTTTTACGACGTCCACGTTTTTAATTAGTTTTTCTGTAGTTAAAACTTCTCTAAATACAAGTAGATCGCTACATTTCGTGGTAGGAAAAATTATGTACAGATGGTTCTTTTTTTTATTAAAAATTAAATGGGGTTTATGTGACCTTCACAGGTTTGTAGGTCAAATTCTTATCGATACCTAATTTTTTTTTGTCAGCTATGCTAGCTTGATTTACTACATTCTTTGATAATGTTGGTCAGAACTCTACCGGGTGACCCAAGGTTAAATTTTATTTTGTTATTTCGTATTCATAGTCATAGTGAATCAGTCATTGGTGTATGCCCGTGAATTGGAACCTGATGATGTTTCTTTTTATCAACTAATTATGCTAATAAGCGATAGCCAGGTCATTAAAAATTCAGATCTTGTGTTCTGGAATGTCAGCTGACAGCGTTAGAGACCGGCAATTTAAAACTATAGTAATTTGGGTAAATATTTTAAATGTCTGACAGTCAGAAGTGTTGACTTTCGTATTTCACTTATTCTTTTTCTGCTGCTAATTAGCTTTTAATTAATATTGGGTATAACATAGACAGGGCTGATTCTTAATTATTAGATTTGGTTACAAAATTTCAGGGTGGGTGTAATATAGTACCGTTAACTATTCACTATGGCCTATGGTATTTGTTCATTCTTGGGTTACGCTTACAGATACGGTATGGTTATTCTATATTCATAAATATTAAGCTACATTTACTATATTTGGATGTATATGTTTAGTAATAGTAATACTGAATTTCTCTTTTGATTATACTTAACGTGCTAAATTTTATCACATTGTATTTTGCGGCTAAACTTTTCTTTTGTGTAATTAAGCGATTACCTAACAATTTTGGTTATTTTTGTCACCAGTGTATGATCTAATTGTTTAAGATTTTTGTAGCTGCATTACTTATGTAAATATAATTATTTTATAATGGATATTTGTCTGTGTACAGTAGCGTACAATGGCTACTTTTATGTAAATTTTAACTTAACTTTGATTTGTTAATTAATTGGCTTCGATATTGCCTGTTTATTTTTTTTTGACCTGATGTCTATTTAATTCAAAATATTTCCTTCGGTTTTATTTTCTTGATACCAGTGAATAATTGTATAAGGCCTTCAGCCACTAAAAGTTTTTTTTTGTGATTTAAATTTAATATTTCTTCTAAATTATATTTGCATAGTACCTGAATTTTACCTTGCCTTGACGCATACCTTTTGTTTTATCAGGGTCTTTCTTTCTGCTGGGAGACAGCACTTCTTTTTACTGGGAGACAACCCCACCACGTCTTTTCTTTTGCTGGGGAACAATCCTTTTTACTGGGAGACTCCAAGCATCTTTTGCTGGGAGACAGCAAACCTTTCACTGGAGGACACCGATCCTTCTTTTGTGGCTGGGAGACATCTCCAGTCTTTCATCGTGCTGTGAGTCGGCTAAGCTGCCTAGGCCAGTTCAGCATTGACCTGAGACACCGTCAACAGGGGACGAACCCCTTCAGGCAACTTTTTTTTAATTTTATAATTGGCGTTACCTATTTTTCTTGATAACAAATTTGTTCGATATCGACTTTAACCATGGTTGACATTATTTAATTTAAGCGGATTAGTACCTTAACTTTCTTTTATTTTATTTCCCCCTCAGGGTTTGAACTTAGTTAGTACAAAACCGGTCATGAGACCTACAAATTGTTATAATAATAACCATAATACCAATAATAATGGTAATAACATTAATAATTTTATTTAATAATAATAATACCTGATAATTTCACTGTATCGAATTTCACAAAAGGACAAAATACACTGATGTGTTATCAAAATTTTTGCCCTAACGAATCTGTAATATATTAGTAAATTTGTTTTTAATGGTAGTGTTTTATTTGCCTCACCAGACAGCGCAGTTTCTTGGATTTTTTTTTTTGATAATATGGTAACTATATGTGAGTGAGTGAGCTGAAAGCGAGATCCCAATACTATCTAGGAGGGTTTCTGTTTTTCACTCGGCATTAAAAACAGTGGCGCCCTTATTGAACCCCCTCTCTCTCCGGCATTGGAGCTAGGGCATTTTTTTTGGCACGCATGCGCAAGCCTCTCGCCTTCAACTCAACTCTTTACGTGAGTTAATTTTGGAAATTCTCAATATTTTTATTTTCTTAATTTTTTTTTTTTTTTTTACCGACCTTTGGATTTTTAATTATGAATGGTAAGTAGAAGTAAAATTCTACTTCTGTGCGGAAAAGAGCGTGGCAGTGTGTTTTAGATCGATCAAATAATAAACTTAATATATCGGATAAAAAGAAACTGAGAATATATTTTTTAAATACATGTAGGGAAATATTTTTATTTGAAAACACACAGTTGAGCTGCGTTCTTTACTTATAGTTAGTTAAATTTGAAATAAAGAAAAAGTTATTGGATTACTGTTTTTTCTTAACCTAAGTATATACAATATAATTTGCGTAAAGTAAGTTCCAGCACCTACAAATAAATTAAATACTAAGTTTGTTTTTTATTAGAAATCAGTTATTACTGAAAAAACGAGTGGTAATATAATGTACCTAAAATAACTAAGAAATTATTAACGGCGTAACAGACCTTCCGAGATTTTGACAGATGTTACCGTTTTGGGGTTCCTAGATGACAACAATGTATGTTGTCCATTTCCGTCTTCCTGTCTGTCGGTCTATCTGTTAGCCCGACAGCTCAAAAACTAGTTGACGGAAAAGGATGAAATTTTGTATGCAAAGTAGGCATTAACCCTACTAGGAAAAGTATATCCTTTGTGTTCAATATATACACGGTGAACACTATAAAAAAATTAAAATGTTAAGATTTTTGCTTAAATTTTATAATTTAATATGTCGGTTATAGAAAAATAGTTAAATATTTAATGAATCCAGCCATATTGTGAGAAAGTTATACAAAGTGACAAACTTTTTTTTTGTTTCTTTACCTACTGTTCTGTTTAAAGGTAGGTATTTGCCGATTTTATAATTGGCAAGTTCCAAGTGGTATATATTATATTCATAAAAGAAGGCACATTAATTTGTAATTATATTTGGATCATAATCGAGTATTTCGGTACATACCTTATTGTCATGGCAGTATGTTGACGATAGGAGCAAAACAAAAGGAACGTTGTTTGTCATTCTAAATAAAATATTTAAAAAATCGCCAAATATAAGTTAAAAAAAATTGTAAGGTACAACTACATGGGACCTTCACAGAATGATTGGCTAGGGTCTAGGCTATCTGAAATGGCCAATTACAACATTTTTTGGAAGGTCAAATTTTTTTATGACGAAAAATGTCATAAATGTGACAAAATTAATGTCTCTTACATTTTTACACATACCTCGCGAACTAATCGAGATAGTTCCGTTATATATTTTTTAATCCATAGAAGAAATGTGAGCGAAGGCTACTGAGTCATTTTGTTTTTTTGAAAACTCTAGTTTTTTTTTTGTAAAACTTGGTGAAACTTCAACATGTAGGTACTTTAATTGCAGCACTTTTTTCAGTAAGCGAGAAACTTTTATGTTTTAAAGAATTTGGTCATACCATCTGCATACGAAGGAAAGCCAAAACATCGACGAAGTTTAAAAAAAAAAAACGCAGTTTCTACGACTTATAGTGTTCAAGTTATCGTTAGTTAAAATTGAAAGATTCGGCTGCCGCGTGACCCAAAACGTCTCACCATATTAATGCTCGTCTGCGCGCAGTGCTGGGCGATGTTAGAATGTTTAAAAAACATCGATATTCTCTTATTGATATTCGATGTTTTGCCATCGATGTTAGGGGTCATAAACATCGATGCCAATATCGATGATTATCTTTCGATGTTCGACCATCGACCTTCCGTTCCGAATCTATTGACAAAAGATTTTGGGAGCTAAATTAATAAACATTATTTATTTAGTTTTACGTTCTTTAATTTTTTAAGGGTATGCAATTCTTTTGTTTTTATTTTTACTACACAAACAGATTAACACCACCACCAGAACGAAAAAGTAAAAAAATGTTCAACACACAAAAAAGTATTAATTTAAATTTATTTAGTCACCCCTATATAAACAACACAGAACTCTCCGTCCGCTTATTTGGTCCACTTTATACCACCACGCGTCGTCGAATGAATCACCTCGGGCGAATTTGCCCTCAAGCGGGGACGAGATGAGAAGGGAAAATTTCGTCGCGCAGTCTCGGGCGTGTTCGCGCTTATTGGAGAGTGATCCTTCTATGTGTTATATATTCGGTGCTCATACGTTTCAGTGTTGTATGTGCTCAAGTGAAAATTGTCGTTATGATCCTGGGTCAGAAAATTATTAGTTTTTGGAGGCTCCTCAAACGCTACTACTGGACTCAATTCTGTATATTCAGTTGCCTTTTGAACCACTTTTTCATTTGCATCATCATGGATTAGAAAATTATCAGTTTTTGGAGGCTCCTCAAAAGCTTCTGAGGGCCTCAATTCTGTATATTCAGTTGGCTTTTGAACCACTTTTACATTTGCATCATCATGGATTAGAAAATTATTATCAGTTTTTAGAGGCTCTTCAAAAGCTACTACTGGCCTCAATTTTGTGTATTCAGATGCCCCTTGAACTACTTCTTTATTTAGTTTACTCTCTGCGAGAACCAAATCCACCATTTTTCTGCCTCTCTACTACTTACTACAGGCATCATAATATCTAGAACAATATGCATTTTTTAACCAACTTTAGATACTTGGAAAAATAAAAAACATGTATGCATTAGCCCGCGAAAAACATAACTTACTTAAGAAAATTTACCAGGTAGTTATTGTCGGAGTCTACATAAAACAATTTAACTCAGTATGTACTTAGCTAACTTAGTAACAACACAAATTTATCAAAACAAAAATTATTAGGACAAATGATAGTCACGTGCTAGCAGCGTTATTCTAACTGAAATGTGTTTAACTAAGTAATATCTGACCTAAAAATGTTTACTCCGGAAAAAATGCATCCTAAAAACATACCTTTAATGTGGTAAATACAAGTAAATGGCACATACCACTATATAGTTAGGTAATATCAATTGAGGTAAGTTTTTATTTCCTGCCTTAAAAGTGGTATCTATAATATTTTTTGCACTTACCCCTTTATAGTCAAGGAATGGCTATTGCCACTTTTTAGATTCTTAGTATGTACATCAAATGGAAATACCACTATTTCTGTTATCGTTTATTTCAGTTTCTCGAAGGATTTACCACTTTATAGCTATGAAAAATGGTGTAAAACTAAATAATTTACTATTATTGCCAGGTAACTCAATTTGAGTGAAAAGTGGAGATACCACTTTTAAGCTGAGCACGGCAATCCCCTGAACTTGGCATGGGTCCCGTAAGTTAGCAATCGAAATATACTTTTAAATGTCACCAGCCGCCACTGTCTCCAAATATACTGTATTATGTGTTGTAGTTAGTAGTTGATAAAATTTGCTTAAGGGTTAAACATCTTCTATAAGGCTTTTGTTTATATTTGTTTCTAAAAAATCGTTCTATGTAGAAAGAACCAAGCCGCATTATCCATGCAAACAACGTAATTTGGCGTATGTTGGGCCGCCCAATATAATTAAAGTTCTTTTAACAAATGATATTTGTTACATACATTAAATAAATAAATGTACTATACTAAAATAACTACCGTAAACTGGGGATACTTTGATCAATTTACCATTTAAAATTTGTATAACTATTTTTCTTTTGAAGCAAAAATTTTACAAAAAATAGACATACGTCGGTTTTTTTCTGCCCACAGATTCTGAGAATATGAGCGCTCTGAAGCAACTACTTACTCAGAAAAAAAAATAAAAGTAGGTGATCATCATTTAACTGTGTTTGGGGATACTTTGATCAACCGTAGTTTATCAATGAAATATGAATGTATCCCCGTCTATATGAATGACAGTTTTTTTCAAAAGGTGTAAGACATACAATGGGTTAATGCTGACCAACTGAATATGAAGAAAAACAATTTATTACTACAAAATATTTATGTAACAAAAAATAACATAACAACGTTTTTTATCTGGTAGCACTACATCCTGGCGCTACATTAAGACGAGTCTTTTTTCTCTGCGGTCTCTTGACCCCGCATCGCTAAACCTTTTCTCTTTTAGCAGTGCAACCAGAGCACCTTCTGCATTTTCACGGGGATCTTCATTTTTGTCTTCTTCTGGAAATCTTTTGAATACTTGTAAACGGTCTACAGGAAAAGTTCCTGATGCCCGAAAAGAACTTATTAAGTTTCGCTTGATTGCGCTCTGATGTTTGGCTCCTTTATTTGCCACTCTTGAAAGGACTGCGTCCATTTTATCCAAACATTTCCTCAATAATGAAGGAAAACTGTCTTTGGGAACTGTGTTGAATCGTGGATTTTGGCTTTTCCATTCAGTAAGAACCGTGCGCCACGCCTGTTTCATCGGCCGAAAAAATCCTACATCTAGCGGTTGACATAGATGAGTAGAATTCGGCACCAAACATATGAAAAAAATGTTGTTTTCAGCGCACAGATTTATGACGTCGGTATCCATATGTGTAGACAGATTGTCGCCTATTAAAGCTTTTTGTCCTGGGAGACGTTTTGCATGGGGGAGAAAACAGTTAGAGAACCAGTCACGAAATGTGACGCCATCCACTAGCTGTTCTATTGTATCTTGTGCCGAGAGTGCAACACGATTTACTGCAACATGGATATCCTTGTGGGCCACCTTGCTTCCACGTGTCGTAAAGATGAAGGCTTTTATAAATGACGTACGGCGGCAGTAATATTCCGTCAGCTGAACCACACACCATAATTGTGGTTGCGCTCAAATGATTCATTATTTTCTCGGGGTATTTCACACCTCTTCTATAGATACCTCGGTTCTTCCCAGGGTCGTCGCTGACATTTGACTCATCGTAATTGAAAATATTACTACTTGGTAAACCTGCTAATGTACTTTCTAAGTTGTTAAAATACTCGCCTACAGTTTCTCTTGATACGGATGCTCGTGATTTTTTAATGTTTGTTGCAAATCTCTGCCCAAAAGAACTTTTGTGTCTTTCAAGAAGGCTGTATGCCCAGTCAGGTCCGGGCAAATTGTTTTTGAACCTTGGAATGCTTTTGCCACGTCGATCTAAATAATACTTATCAAACATTCTTAAGTCCAATACGCTTAGGGGAAAATCCCAGTCAGAGCATTTTGCCGCAGACTCCAATATAGCAACTTCCTCATCATAGGTGACAATTGTGGGACGACCAGGTAGCCCGCCATGTTTCCCAGTATATTTATTGTATAAAGTTCCATAAGGCACCTTGTATCTCCTGCTCGCCTCTCGGATACCCAAGGTACCGTCCGCCACATTATGAAGGGCTTCTTCCATTTTTTCTGAGGTGTAGTCCCTGTATGAACGGCTTCCTAGAAGCCGCTTATGTTTACGTGGCATATCCTGAAACACAAGAAATGTATAGTGTTCCCATCAACTCTAATGAATCACACTGGGGTAAAATTGATCAAATGATCAATGTTGCCCAGCGCCGTGATCAAAGTTACCCCGTAACCGTTAAATTATTTTAAAAAAAATCGGGCTTGCAATAATTTTTTTTTTTATTGCACACAACTCACACATACGTACCTGGTGTAACAATATGCAATCACGCACGAAACATGCAAACCTCACAGCTGTGGGCTTAAAGTTTTACAAATCAAAATAAATTCGAAATATTTCCGTTGAAAATACACCTCGCTTATATCTACTAACACATCCACTTTCAATACGTGCAACTTCGCTACTGAGAGAATGACCGCAGACAAAGGAAGCTCTTCAAGGCCAACTGACAAGTGCGCTTGGCATAGAAGTTATAGCCGTTGAAAAATACATCGAAGTTTTGATCAATGTATACCAGCAAGTCAAAATATCCCCAGTTTACGGTACCTAATAAACAAAATTTTATCATAACCTAAAAAATGTTACTTACATTCTTTCCATGTTCACAAGTTTTGAACTTCTTATTACCAATAATAATTTCACTATCACTATTGTGTTTGTAGTGGCGTAGGGCAGCTTGAAGTATGCGTTCGAGTCTATTGCTCATTTTTTATTTGTATGCTAACACACTAAAACAGACACTACGAACAAATACGAATAATTTAACGACACTACCATCCAAGCTACCAAATATTTAAACAGACCCAAGTGATACACTGCGTTTAATGTAAAAGGTTATGTTGCTTGGGCCTTTATTCCATAGATGGCGTTCTATGTCCTGCTAGAGCTTGGATCTTTTTATATGAGTAGATTAGACACTGCTTTATGTTTTGATGCCTTTAGACTTACAGTACAGTTTTTATTAAACCTAAATGTGAAGTTTTGTTTTTAAGTTAAATGGTCATTTATATTACTTGTTACAATTATTAACGTACTACAACCAAAATAAAATATAATTACCTGTACCTACATATGGACAATGTTTATATATATATATATATATATGTATATATATATATATATATATATATATATATATATATATATATATATATATATATATATATATATATATATATATATACAGTGACCGGCAAAAAGTTCGCAACATATGGGAAAAATTTTTATTAGGAGAGTATCGGAAAAACTTTCCCAGGGGATCGGTTCTGCATGTCCGATAACCTAAAAATCGATTTTGACATACGTCACGTGACCACTGGTATAGCGTCAAATTAAAAAAAAAATTGTTAATTTACAAAAAGTGAGGTTAGTTGACGAGATATCAAAAAAAGTTATTTGAAAAAATTGCTTAGAATTAAATTCTAGGTCCTTGTGCAAAATTTTAAGATTTTATTTAAAAAAATTGGAAAACTCAATTTTTTTTAAATATTTTTTTATCGATTTACAAATTTCCAGTTTTTTTCGTTTAGATAGCTTGGCTAATGTAAAGCCCATGTATCTGGATGAAAATAAACGAATGTAGTAGTTTTTTCTACAATTGACAGGACAAAATTAAAAAAAACAGGGTTTCGCCGGACGCTAGCTGTTGCAATGATTTGTATCTAGCAGCAGTGTCAAAATTTTAGAGACATTTCAATGAGATTACATTGAGAAAACCTTAATCGTCTTAAATATATCTGAAGTTCGACTTTTTGTAAAGTTAAGGGGATTAACCCTGGAACAGCACAGTTATTTTATCTTACATATACTGCACAGTGGGGTCTCCAAAACCCCAAGGGCTTTTTAGTTCAATTGAATAATAATCATTGTTTTTTTTTTAAATATATAGGGTATAAAGCGACAAAATAATAATGTTACATTTAAGTTAAATGTTTATTGAAGAATTTTTTTTACAAAATTGAAAGTAACAAAGGCAGAAGCAATTTATTGCATATATTTTTATAAATATTAAGGTATGCCAAAAAAATTTATAAAATTCCAAAAAATAAAAACTATTTACTTAAAAAACCTTTAAATAAAAAATAAAACATAAATCCTGTGATATATACTAATTTTTTACTCATACTCAACGTTCATTCTGACACTCGTAACACAGTTGAGCTCTGTGTTCTAAACAGTACGGTTTGTGGCACAATGAACAGGCAAAACTCGTTTTTCTGTCTCTACCACGTGGACAAAAATTACATCTAACCTTTTTGGGTAAATTAGTATCAAAATGATCCCTTTGAGGTACATCAATTTCTAATATTTCACATATCCTTAGTCGTAGGGATGTTTGTAAATTGGCAACCTGTAAGCGTTCCCTTAGTTGCGGTTCAATTAGTCTCATTGAAAGTTCTTTTAGAAATGTTTTTCGATTGTTTTGGCGTTCTTCTTTCCATTGGGGATTTGCAAGTGAAAATAGAATCATAGCATTTATTCCGCTGGCATCCAACATATTGAAAAACATTCTAAGAGGCCAGCGTCTCGTTTTGCGAGAAGTTGTGTAAGAATGACACATCTGATCAAAGGTGTCTGTTCCACCCTTTGTCTCATTGTAGGAATGTATGAGGTTTGGTTTGCCAGTTATAGCATTTAGTGACGAATCAGGATGCAAAGTTGACAAAAGCAGCACTACTTTGTTTTGTTTTGGAGTGTACGAAACTAGCGTTTTATTTCTGTCGAAAGCAAATAAAGATGTTCCCACTTCTTTTTTCTGTACAAACTTCGGAGGTATCTCTCGTTTATTTTTTCGCAAAGTTCCAAGAATTGTTAATTGATGCTGTTCCAGCATTTGCTCACTTAAAGGTATAGACGTGAACCAGTTATCTATTGTTATGTTCCGGTGGGTACCGTGTGTGGGTTCAGAGAGCTTCCTGACGTAAAATGTAGGTACTGGCTCATTATTTTCGACATCAACTTTTCCAACGTACGGAATTGCATTTAGCATATAAAATGTCTTCGAATCATTTATCATCATTATTTTCATTCCGTATTTATCAGGTTTGCTAGCCATGTATATACGGAATGGACATTTCCCACGAAAGCTTACAAGTTGCTCATCTATGGTACAGTTCTCATAGGGTGTAAAGTATGTCTTGCAGTTATTTATAAAAATGTCCCAAATTTGGCGAATATGGGTAAACTTGTCCACTAATTTTCTAGCATTTCTGTCCGTTTTATCGTCAAACCTTAAGCAAACAGCTATAAACTGGAACCTTTGCTGCGACATAGTTGCCCGAAATAGTCCGTTGCCGTATTTTATTGACCAAAGCTCATCCAAATTACAATTTGATACTCGTAATGCACCAGCGAGATACAGCAGACCAATAAATGCTTTTACTTCTGTTGTATTGGTTGGTTTTTTGTAACTTTGAGGTAAACCACTCTGGCACTTCCTAAGAATTTCTTGATTTGTATGCATCACAATAATATCCAGAATCTCTTCGGAAAACAGTAAATTCCATGATTCTAAAGGACTGCGAACATTTCTAGCTTCTTGTTTTGGGCCAGGCAAATGTAAAACAATGTTTTCTCGTCTTGGGCGTCCTTGGCGTGCCGGTGCCTGGGTAGTCCAACGATGCCCATTTTTTCCTAATATGCTGGCGACATTTCTCTGAGAGGTACTGGGATCTCTTTGTTCTTCATCATCATCCTCAGTCTGTTCATTATCAGTATCAGATTGTTGTTCAGGAACATAATTTTCGTCTTCATCCGATGAGTCTCCAAAAATATCGTTGACGGTGTCAGGTTCTTCTTCATTTGCCCACAAGTTTTCAGCTTCCATTTCTAATTCTTGTTCAGTCAATGGACGACGATTTTCTCTCTGGTAATGAGCCATATTACCAAATAACAATATATTACCCTGAACTTTTTACAGCCGTTAACTGCACACTGGGGTCTGAAGTACCCACAGGTCCAAACAGATCGTAATTACTAAGTAGAAAATAAACGAATTCGGCGTTGCGACTGTCTCTGACCGTGGTTAGCTCTAAACTAAATTTACATGCAACGGCTCGTCGAAACATGAAGATATGCGCGACTTACATTAAACGAATTGTGCGCCTGGGTCTCTGAGACCCCACTATGCTGTTCCAGGGTTAAAATAGATAATAAACAAAAAATTACCTGTTTATTTAGTCGAAATTTTATAAACGAAAACCAATGTAAGAAAAACTTAAAAGTAGTCAAATTCTGTACTAACAACACAAAAAATCATTGTTTTTCCTTGGGTGCACAAAATTTAAAACTCAGTATGACCACCATTTCTCTCCATACATACTGTTGTTCTCGAGCGCAACTCTCGATTAACATTTCGGAGCATTTTACGATTTATTTGCAATACACAATTTATAATGACATTCTCTAAATTTTGTATATTCCTAAAGGGTCGATGTTTGTACACAGGGTTCTTTAGGTATCCCCACATAAAAAAATCTAACGGAGTCAGATCTACAATTCTACAATTGACAGGACAAAATCGAAAAAATAGGTGTTCGCCGGACGCTCGCTGTTGCAATGGTTTGAATCTAATGAAATGACTGTATCAAGATTTTATTAAGATTTTTCGCACATAAATTTAACAACCAGGTCTATTTAGTTGTACTTAAAACTACCAAAGCAGGCTCTGAAATTAAAACAACCAAATAATCTAGTAGGTTAAAAACAACAGAAAAATGTCAAACAAATTATAATTTGTTTGATTTCAACCTATGTCATTGGTTTATGTCTCGCATCTTACTAAGTTTGATATTTTACATAAGTTTATTAATATTTTATTCCTTAAAATGGCACCCACACTACTTCTTCAGGAAAAGATAGAAATTATTTTAATTTCTGGAGATAATTACAAAAGCCATAGAGAAACAGCAGCAATTTTTAATGAGAGGCACCCCGATAAATCCCTCCATTATTCCACAGTATCTCGTCTAGTCAATAAATTTAAAGAAACGGGATCGGTAGAAAATCAGTATAAAGTTTCCCATGAAAAACCGGTAACAGGTGACGAAGGTTCTCTGGATGTGTGTTTGTCGATCACAGAAACACCCCAATTAGCAGTTAGTCAAATATCGGAGATCACTAACATTCACGAAAGATCTGTGCGGAGGATATTAAAAAGAAACAAATTTCATCCGTACAAACCTAAATTTGTATTAAAAGATAGGGATTATGACGCCCGCTTCGATTTTTGTGCCTGGTTCCAGGGTATGATTGAGGAAGATTTTAATTTCCCAAAGAACGTTCTTTTCTCGGATGAAGCTACATTTACCTCTAACGGAACCGTCAGTTCACAAAACTGTAGATGGTGGGCCACCGAAAACCCAGACTTTGTAATTCAGAGTAAAGACCAATATAGTTTTAAGGTTAATGTGTGGTGCGGAATTTTCAACCTCAGAATAGTGGGACCTTTTTTCTTTAGAGACAATTTAAATTCAGAACGATATTTAGAATTTCTACAAACTGAGATATCTGACTTTTTAGACAATTTGTCATTAGCCGAAAGAAGAAATTTATACTTTCAACAAGACGGAGCTAGCATTCATTCCACAAATGAGGTGAAGAGATGGCTGGATCAAGAATTTGGAAACCAGTGGATAGGACGGTTTTCTGAAAATCCGTGGCCTGCGAGATCACCAGATCTGACTCCGTTAGATTTCTTTATGTGGGGATACCTAAAGAACTCTGTGTACAAACATCGACCCTTTAGGAATATACAAAATTTAGAGAATGTCATTAGAAATTGTGTATTGCAAATAAATCGTAAAATGCTCCGAAATGTTAATCGAGAGTTGCGCTCGAGAACAATAGTATGTATGGAGAGAAATGGTGGTCATACTGAGTTTTAAATTTTGTGCACCCAAGGAAAAACAATGATTTTTTATGTTGTTAGTACAGAATTTGACTACTTTTAAGTTTTTCTTACATTGGTTTTCGTTTATGAAATTTCGATTAAATAAACAGGTAATTTTTTGTTTATTATCTATTTTACTCCCCTTAACTTTACAAAAAGTCGAACTTCAGATATATTTAAGACGATTAAGGTTTTCTCAATGTAATCTCATTGAAATGTCTCTAAAATTTTGACACTGCTGCTAGATACAAATCATTGCAACAGCTAGCGTCCGGCGAAACCCTGTTTTTTTAAATTTTGTCCTGTCAATTGTAGAAAAAACTACTACATTCGTTTATTTTCATCCAGATACATGGGCTTTACATTAGCCAAGCTATCTAAACGAAAAAAACTGGAAATTTGTAAATCGATAAAAAAATATTTAAAAAAAATTGAGTTTTCCAATTTTTTTAAATAAAATCTTAAAATTTTGCACAAGGACCTAGAATTTAATTCTAAGCAATTTTTTCAAATAACTTTTTTTGATATCTCGTCAACTAACCTCACTTTTTGTAAATTAACATTTTTTTTTTTAATTTGACGCTATACCAGTGGTCACGTGACGTATGTCAAAATCGATTTTTAGGTTATCGGACATGCAGAACCGATCCCCCGGAAAAGTTTTTCCAATACTCACCTAATAAAAATTTTTCCCATATGTTGCGAACTTTTTGCCGGTCACTGTATATATATATATATATATATATATATATATATATATATATATATATATATATATATATATATATATATATAACTTAAAAACAAAACTTCACATAATTAGACCACAAATTTAGGTTTAATAAAAACAGGTTTAATAAAAACGGCCCGTCAGTAGGTTCGGATAATGGAATTTTTAGCCCCAAATTTGGAACGCTGTAATTTAAAAAATAATTGATCGATTTTGATGTGCTTGGCAGCAATGAAAAGCTTTTTTCTTTCCAATTTGTAATTTTATGAAAAACTGCATGATGTACAGGGTGAAAAAACAAACGATGGAAAACAGTGGAAATTTTCGCTAGTGGCAATTTAGATATCAAAATAGGTTCACAAGATCTGAACATGGATTATTAGAGCTTCCTGTAATATCTCCAGACGTATCTGACGGAATTTTGATATTTTGTTTTTTAATAGAGATTTGCCATTTTTTCTTCACTTTTATTGATTTGAAAGAAGATAATCGGAGGTAAGGGTACCGATTAGCTCAGTTTTCACTACATACTTTTCAGGTAGTATTCAATAAATAAGCTTTTTTCAAACTGAATCAAGAGTGTAACGATTTTATACGGGGAAGACCAAATTAATAAAATTTTTACCAATTAAGAGTTAATTATATTTTACTTTACATAAATTTGATTTAGGCAATGTAGAGCGAAAAAGTTTTATAATGAATGTTAACAAAATCCTAAAGGGTTTTACAAGGTGGAAAAATTAACAAGGACTTAAATGTGTTCAATTTATTTAGCTTTATTCTGAAGAAATGGACTTATAATGATAAGATTAAAAACAAGCTCACTGAAAATACCATAGTTTAAAAAAAACGACGGGTGTTTTCTGATGAATGGATGTTCAGTTTGTATCAATCGGATGGGAGAATTTTAGTATTGAGAGAAAGAAACGAGAGATTTCGGGAAGAGAACATGGTGGCTAGTAGCCTTTGGGGGTGGTAGCGTGACAGTGTGGGGTGGTATAATGTGGAACGGTAGGACTGATTTGGTTGTGTTGGTAGAAAGGAATATGAAACCCTGGTACATCGTACTTAGACTTCGGTCTTCGTGGGCTGTCAGAAGATAAAAAAAATGAATGCCAATGTATACAGAAATAAGTTCATCAATAAAATTGTTGTACCATTTGCTAAAAATATCTTGTGAATGATTTTGTCTTTATCGACGACAATGTTCATCCTCAAAGGGGAAGGATCGTAGAAGAACTTTTCAGGGAACACAATATTGAATGAATAGATTGGCCTGCAAGGAGTCCTGACATGAATGTTATTGAACATATATATACTGCAATGAAACGGAAATTAATTGAAAGGAGACTTGAGTTTCGAGACATGAATAAACTTGCGAATGCGATTTGGGAAGAGTGGGAAGCCAGTCCCCAAAACTTTCTTTTAGCTTTGGCGGATAGCATGCCTAGGAGGGTAGACGCTGTTCGTCGTGCTCGCAGCAAGCCAACAAGATTGCTGCCAAAAGTCACTAACTTACGTTTTGTTACTTTCGAGAAAAACGCGTCTAAAGATTAATGGCATTGCACAAATCGGTAGTCCAATTGAATGTTTTATTTTTTTTTACTAAGAAGTACCTGATGGTCTTGGGTATCAATTTATAGAGTTATTTCGATTTCACACAAAAATTTACAAGGGTAGAAAATCAGAAAAAGTGTAGTTAGTGAATTAGGAAGTTTCCTATGTCAGAAATATCGAGTAACTTCAACATCATGTAATAGTCTTTCACTTAACGTGTCAAACAAAAAAAAAATTATCTCGATATCTTCAAAATTGACGAACTTATTCAATTTCTTATTTAATAACTTCGCGCGCGGCTTTTATCGGCCGTGACGTCCAAAACCGGTCCAAAAGCAGAACTCTGTCGCCCCATGGTCTACGGGCTAGCTGCCCGCTGCTGCTTTCGCGTGTTTACTTTCATGCATTGGATCCTGTCCGGTAAGGCCTCGGCTACGATATAAGCGGCGAGCGACGAGCGACTGGGCGGCAAGCATCAAAGCGGTGCCGCTGATCTTTATATATATAGTATAACTAAAGGAAAGTGAAACCGCAAAAAAAAGGTAGCGAAGCCGACACCTTTGACGCAGCCGTGCCGATAAGGTCCAGCCATAGGCGTCCCAAAATATTATGACCAATTTAAGATGGGACACAATAAAAAGTTTTAACATTTTAACCAAATATTATTTATAGGTATATCAAAACCTAACTGAATCTGCAAAAACGATGTTTAACCATAGAAATAATTGTATTCATGGGCGTACCCTCGACCGATAATTAAGACTTTAAATTAATGGCATAAATACGTTGTTATTTTTATGATCGTTTTGTAGTAAGTGTAACTATATTATATTGTAACTATATCTATTGTCATGATCGAGATCAGCTATTCAACTGAGAACCAAGGACACACATAAGGGCTCGGATGCGTTCCCGAGAATTTTGAAATGATTGGAGTTTCTTACGTGACCATGGCCATCGTAATACTAATTTTTTTTTTTTTTTTTTTGGGTAAGAGGAGGTGAATCTTCCAAAGATACCCACATGCGACATTCGTGGGTTATGTCACGATTTTTACTGACTAAACACCCCCCCCCCCCCCCTAGAGTAGTTGGTTTCGCACCGGAGTCTATAAACCAAGTATCTCTCGATAGATTATAACCGCTCGCATGACCCGTTGTCATGCCGAACTTTTATAACCCTCCCATATTTTCGCATACAAATATGGGGTTTATCTCTGTCCTGAAAGGAAAATTTTTACAATATTGCCTTAAGGTAACAAAAGTCCTACTTAAGATAATATTTGTCTCTAGCCTTAAGATATTTGTATGTTACATACGGTGTTAAGTAACTCAGTGTGCATGACATGCTATTTACCTAAGTAATCTTAAGATGTGGGAACTTAGATATTTGACTTAATTATTGGTATTCAGGCCCGCTCGCACTAGCACTTGCGCTCGCGTTCGCACTCACACTATCGCTAGCATTTGCACTACACTCGCACTAGCACTTCACTTTTGCCTTTTCATTACTCTATTTGATTCCTTGGTCTTCTTTTGTATCACCTATTTTGCCTATATCCTGAAGCAATCGAGACCGTCAGTAGACGCAATGTTGCTGTAAAAGCTCAATAAACGTCTTTTCTTGAAAACTTTCGAAGTTTTCATAAGATCTTTGTCTTCCAAAGAATTTCGTTCAAAACTTGAATTTCTATCAAGGTTTCTCTGTATTTTCTGGAAGAGCATTGTGAAAAGCGGTTTTCACAACAAATGCTATATATTTTAGAAACCTGTAAAATCCATTATCAACAATAAAACAAAAATATCTACATGCTGTTGGAATCGTCAGAAGATTCGGAACTAGAATCATTCGCATTTTGAATCACAAGTGGCGCTACTGGCGGTAAAATAGGATATTCGTCTTCTTTTTTTATAACGTGGGCTACACAGTTTCTCCAAATATCACGGCTCAATTCACTTATTACTCGTCGAATATTATCCAGTACCACTGCACTTAATGTTGGTGACTGATTACATTTACGAAGACGTTTTTTTTATAGTGCTCCAAATCATTTCAATTGGATTAAATATGCAATAATAAGGAGGTAACCGCAACAGGGTATGGCCGTGTCTAGTGCAAAGATTATCAATTACATATTCATTTTTAAAATTTCGACTCTATCATTTTTATCAGCTCTTTTTTTACCGGGACCTTTTCAGGAATTTCCATATTTTTATGCCTCATAAAATTTAAAATGTCTTCCTTTTTAGTATTATTATTCGGTATTTTGTTTAATATACGCGAATGATATGGTGCATTGTCCATGACGATTACCGAGTTTAGTGGAATGTTCGGTAAAAGCTGATCAACAAACCACTTTTCAAATAAATCCCCAGTCATGTCCTCATGATAATCGGCAGAAGATTGGGTTATGTTTTTGGCAGACAAAAGCAGTGCATTGGGCACGAAACCATTTTCACCTCCGGCATGAAGTATTATCACGCGCTTTCCTCTTGAACACGGTGCATTTAAACTGCAATTTTGAGTTTCATCTACCCAACCGTACTGAACAACATCATGAGTATCAAACCATGTCTCATCTAGATACACTATATACCTATTTGATTCCCGGTGTTCTTTTATTTTACGCAAATATTTTTGACGATGTTCAACAAGACGGCGCGATTCCATTATAACCATCCGATTATCAATTTTTTTGTGTTTAAATCCGCAATCTAATAAAATTCCTCGAAGAGTTTCCAATGACTTGTAATTGTAATCAGGGTAATCGCGTAACTTATCCCGGATCATTTCTAATGTTGGCGCCGTATTTTCCTTATATAGATTGTACACAATTCGTCTAATGACATCTTTTGCTGCATCGTCAATTTTCTGAAACTTTTGATTAGTTTTCTTTCGCTTTACCGAATGATCTGTAACATCTCTTGTTTTAATTACGCGATAAATTGTAGATATCGAAAGTTGTGTTAATTCGTTAACTCTTTTTATAATGGCTTTATCTGACTGTGCCGGATTTTCTTTTTTTAAACAGCCGTAAATATTTAGAATTATTCGTTGACTTTGAACATGTAAATCTTTATTAAACTCCGGACATGTTTCGACTGGCGATGCCACGGTCGGTACCGAAGGTAATTCAACATGTAATAATTCGCTTTCATCTACCTCAAAAGGTCGCCGAAGAGCCATTTTTATAATAAAAATTCACTTACATAAACCAAGTATCTAAAAACAAAAATAATACGCACTTCACTGGTCAAAACCTAAAACTTAACTGTTTCACATAAATCATGTTCTAAACGAGCATCTGTCTAGACGTAACGTCTTAATTATAATAAAATGACTCCTTCCACTGCATCCGCCAATATAATATTACCCTTAGTGGAAAAGAGACAAAACGAATCGTCGCTGCAGGTGTCCCTTCACGAGACAGGCAGCTGCTGTTTGAATTATATACGGAAGTTATCACTAACAAATCTGAATGAAATGTGGTATACTTGCTATGGGGAATCGAGCGAGCCCGGTATGAGCGGCAGGCGTTTGTCTTGCTTTTTATACCACTTAAATCTTAATAATTTAGATTTATGAGATTCACTTAGGATTGACAAAACTATACATAAAATTAATTGTATTTTTAAGTCAGGTGGCTACAATATACATCAGCGTCAAAGCGGTACCGCTGAAAGCAGCTGTTGTGCCGCTTGTCGCCCAATCCAAACAAATATTTTTCCGAGGCACTAGCGTCAGTTGTCTTGCTGTCAGGCTGCTGTGTGCATGAACTTCAACATAAATTCCCAAAATGGCGAAACAATGTCTACCAACGAAGTTAAGTGATGCAGATATTGAGATGTTAACTTCAGAAGTGCAGATAAGGCCAACCTTATGGAATGATTGTGACAAAAACTTTAAAAATACAACTATCACAAGAAACCTATGGTGGAAAGTTGGGGCTCGCATTAATATATCGGGTAAATATAGAATTATGCGATTATTAAATGAATCTCTTTATTTTCCACATATTGCACTTTGTGTAGACAAAAATTCAAGAACCTGTACAGGTATAAAATAGAAACATCGCATATTTTTGAATAGTACACAAAAAATAAGATTTGCTTAGGATGGTGTCAGCCTTTACTTAATGGAAATCCAGTATATATATAATGAAAGACAATTTTGCTAAATTTCCACTTTTTATTTAATTTTATAACATGACGCGTTTCGCTACACTATACCTTCATCGGATGTTTGTTACAGACTAAATCTTAAATTAAAGGTTACCAAGGTGTCATAAACTACAACATTAACAGGTAGTTACAATAACAGCTCTTAATTGGTAACCTTTAGTTTAAGATTTACTCTGTAACAAGCATCCGATGATGCTATAGTGTAGCGAAACGCCTCATGTTATAAAGTATTAAATAAAAAGTAGAAATTTAGCAAAATTGTCTTTCATTATGTGAATAAGATTTGCTACTTTAACAAGAGTAGGAATTATTAAGTAAAAAAGTGTGTAAAATTATCTCTTATATGTTTCGCTTCAAATGGTACATTTCTGAATATTTGTGGAATGGGTTCTACATTATTATTCGGGTTGTTTCCTATATTTCTAGATATATTAATATAGTCAGCGTCGTGAATGCCATCTTTGTCTCTAATAATATTGTGAAGTGTACAAGCAGCTTGAATAAGTAGGCTTGCCTTCTTCACAGATGGAACTTCTATATCTTTACACAAAAATCTCCATTTTGCAGTAAGTATACCAAAATCACATTCAACAGTTTTACGAGCTCTTGAAAGTCTAGTATTGAAAACTTCCCTCTCGGGGGGTTAATACCCTCTCTGGAAAGGGCCTCATCAAATATGACAGTAAAGGAAACGCTTCAGCACCTAGCAGAACGTGAGGCACTTGTACATTTGTGTTAGGAACATTTTCCATAGGTGGTACATTAAATTCATTTCGCTGCAATCTTCTGAAGAGCTCAGAGGCAACAAATATACCCCATCACTTTGTTTTCCTCGAGAACCTACCTCAATAACCATAAATCTTTTGTCTGCATCAACAACAGCTAAGAGAACAATTGAAAAATATTTCAGATAATTAAAATAGCTTGAACCACTGTTTGGAGGACATCTTAGTTGGCAATGTTTACCATCTATGGTACCGATGCAGTTTGGAAAATTCCAGAGACTATAAAGCCTCTTTGAAACATTTCTTAAATGTTCTTCAGTTGGTGTAGGTAAAACATCTAGCTGAAACTCAGCCCACAAAGCTTTGCAAGTCTCAAAGACAATTTGACTGATGGTGATTCGTCCCAATCTAAATTCAAAAGCCAGGTGTCTAAATGATGTCCCAGTAGCTAGAAACCTGAAAAAATAAAATACTTGTAGTTTCAACGAATAAATACCTTAAAAATATTTAGAATCTGACATAATTTAGTATACAAGGTGGCTGGAAAGTTTTCGTTGGCCCATCCTATATAATTTTAGCTCAGCATAGTATGGTGCTGTATTATTGAGGTTGTGAACCGCGTCAAATTAAAATTGAACCGGTTTAGCAATAACTCTACCTATTTTCTCTTTTTTTTTCAAGGGGAAGGAGCTAAATCAAAATGGAAAAATTTCAAGGATAAATTTAGAAAACTACTGGCTAAAATACCTTATGTGCCTTCTGGTTCAGAAGCTCCTTTACCAAATAAAGATATCCCTAAATGGAAATTTTTTCAATCAATAATGTTTACTAAAGACATTATTTTACCAGGACAGACGTTTGGAAACCTTGCAGAAAACAGGGCACAAAAGGCAACAGAAATTCGAGAAAGGGATGACGAGATAAGCAATGATAACAACGAGGGGAGCTCTTTACAAGAGACTGAACGTAGCGAGTCTTCCATGTCAATGAGCAGAACGCCGTCCCGGGAAAAAATATCAGGTATGGGAAATAAAAGAAAGCACTTAAAAACTGATGATAAGGAAGATAGACTGATCAAGCTGGAAGAAAAAAAGATTGAGGCGATCGTGTCAATGCAACGAGAAACACAAGAAAAATGGCCTGATTATCATTTTCTTATTAGTCTATTGCCATACATTGAAGAACTTGACCAACTGGAAAAGCTACAATTGCGATGTGAGATTCAAGCGCTGGTAACTGAGGCATACAAGAACAACAAGGAAAGAAGGCATTCAAATAATGTCATCCGACAACATGAAGCTTGTCTTCCAGTAGCAAATATTTCTCAACAGTCCTTTAGCCTAAACCAATATGATGCGGGAAATATACTTGATTCTACCAATTCCCTCTCGCCCAATATGAGCTCTGATATTCAGCCGAATGCTAATACTAGTAATTATTTTCAGCTTCATTAATGATAAACATTAACAATGTTTTATTTGTAATATTTTTACATAGAAATTAGCTTTTCTTTTTTTAGAAATATGAGTTTTACTTTGACAATATTAAAATAAAGTTTATTTCTAGAAAAAATCAATGTACTTACCTGAAACATATAACCAACCGTTCTTCGGGCTTAACCTGCTGTTGTAAAGCGGATCTCTTTTTGTTCAAACGGTGTTTTATTCTCCTTAAAATATACTCGAATGTTTCAAGAGACATTCTCGTATAACAAAAAAACCTAGCTGGGTCCTGCTTCAACTTAGAAAATAAGTGATGATATTCACCATACTTCAGACGGTTTCTATTTATTGGATGTACTCCATATTTTCTCTTTCTAACATAAATTCGACGTAGTCGAAATGATGAATTTTCAGAAAGAAGTAAAAGTTTCACGACATTATTCGAAGACGCCATTATAAAGACTGATTTAACTCATTACTAACGCCGCTCAAAATTAAGTTTTTGCCGCAGCCATCCTAGCCAGTACCGCTCATCGCTGCAAAACTTTGCCGCTCTACCGCCCAATCGCTCACCGCTCGCCGCTTGTATCGTAGCCGAGGACTTAATAACACTAAAGATTAAACGGGCGCCTATTCCGCTGGGGCGGTTTTTGACGTCATCGAGCCTCAGTCAACGTGAGACTTTGAAGGACGATAACTTTTTTATTTCTACAGATAATTAAAAACAAAAAATACATATGTTTTTTACATTTTTAGGACTATTTATTAAGAGAAAATGATAAAAATGGAAACTTCCTAATTTTAGCAAATAAAAAAATCACTACATTAGCAGTTAACAACACTTTTATCTAGTAAAGATTACTTTAGTGATACAGGTTCAACATAACGATTAACTCTTATAATAAAAAAGAATGAATTAATGATAAAGAATAAGAAAAAGAAGAATATTCAGTTTTATGGATCTTGATCAGACTCTTCACCTAATGCTGGTTCAGTAGTTTCTTCTCTTATCGTGCTATCTGCAGGTAGAGACTCGTACCATGGATGCAATTCCTGTGGTATAATTCCTTTATTGCAAAGCTTCAGCAAATCGTTTTTCTTTACAGTACTGATTGGAAGCAGTTTATCGTAAGCCTTTTTAATATTGGTTTGACTTATGTTTATATTTCTACCTCTTCCAAGTATATTGATTGTACTGTAAGGACCATCGTGGCTATACCGATACTTTATTATACCAGGGTGTTCTTTTTCATAACGCAAAGATTTAATCCGCAACCAGTTGACTTGAGTTCCATCTTCGTCTTTGGTGCGATTTTTTTATTATGCATTTAGATAAATCTTTTAGATCTACCATGTCAGCAAACGTTAATTGGTGCACATTGTCGGGACGTGCGCTTTTACGGTTTCTTGCGGATCTTGCTCTTCTCATAACGTTCATCCAGTCTGATACTGAATAGACAGGCACAAATCGTTGTTCATTTTCTATTATACTGTGCATACTCCTCCATGAAAGTATGCCCTGACGCTACCTCCATGAAAGTATGCCCTGACGCTAAAAACTTTTGCTCGATAACATCTAAATGAGTAGTTTGGGTGAGGTAGAGAAATAACCCTGCAATATGCTGGTTGCGGTTTTGCCCACCACATGTGTCCGAAAATATAGAGATCTCCTTAACTGTTTCTGGAAGTTTATGAATCCAATACATTATTGCAGTCCCAATTTCGTTACTCCCTCTTTTGCCGTTTACTTCTGACCATACTAAACAATAGGCATCATTAGGCATCTTTGACTCATAAATCGTAAAGTTATAAATACAAAGTTTACGAGAATAATAAAGAAGAGACTCGCTAGCGGACGGAATTTGAAGAACTTTCTGAAGATCAGCTGTTACAGACAAAAATTTAGGATCTGAATTTGATTTGTGTTTGTCTTGGTCCTTAGGACGATTTGCTTCATCTTTTCGTGATTGATGTTCTTGATATTTCGTTGTCAGGTCGTCAGGTAACGTACCAGTTCTCTTTGCTTCATTGTATTGGTTGCATAAGCAACATTGGCACGAAGAAAGACAAATTAAAATTGGAGCAAAATATTTTTCTGTACATGTTTCGACTTAAAGGCACCTTAGTATTGTCTCTACAGAACTCTTCATACAAAGCATACATTCTATTAATTGAAAGTTTACAGTCTAAGTATTGCCTCTGAGATTTACCCCGGCAATAATGCGAGTCCATGATCGGAAACATTTGAATAATATGTTGTTTGACAATATCAACATCATCAGCTTTTGTTTTGTTAGATGGGGATTTTATTCCGCATTTATCGTTTTTCACGAAGGTTCCATCCCTTTGCCCTTTAAATGCTGTATTTATTGGTCCATTGCTTATGCA
Organism: Philopedon plagiatum; assembly: GCA_963971165.1. Lineage (NCBI taxonomy): Eukaryota > Metazoa > Arthropoda > Insecta > Coleoptera > Curculionidae > Philopedon > Philopedon plagiatum. The sequence continues at coordinate 41,198,314 of OZ020190.1, read as the reverse complement.
TAAGGTTTTTTGAAAAAAATTTTGGCAAACTCGTATTTTGATGCCATTTTTAATAAAGTGGAATGAACAGCTGCACATTCGCTTTTTGTAGGGAGAAACATTTGCACCAGGACGATATGGCACACTCGAATTTACGTGCTTTAAAATAAAGTCCTTTTGACGTTGGTAGTTTGATAAGCCCCAAAATATTTTACACATTTCTTCCCTATCATTTTCATTAAAGTTTTCCACACATTTAAATCTGCAATTCTTACAGTCGACTGGTCGTGGAAATTTAGCCGCATAAATACCTTTTTTGGTTTTATAAGGCAAGCAAGCACAACGCCTCTGCTTTGCAACATTTTTGGCCCACTCTGAAGGGTTAGATTTCGACCGACGTGATCGTTTTCGGTTCTGTTTTTCCTTGCTCTGAGTAGATGAAGGTACAGATTCATTCTCGTCATGTAGAGTTTCTTCAAGCATTGGTATGAGATCTGAATTTATTTCGGAATCAGAACTATCAAAATTCTGATATTTGTTTGCAGAATTTGGATCCCACATCTTGTCCTTCACAGAATCATCATCGTCTTCGCTCTAAAAAATGTCAGAATTACTAATCTAATGACTTACATAGTTTTGTGTTTAGGCTTTATAAAGGAAAACATTATTTCTCCATTTGGTGGAAACCAGTGCAAAAGTCGAGTTCTGAAAATTTTTCATGTTCAGTATGTTAGCTAGTATCTTAGATATTATCTTGAACGATGTTGTGGTTTATTCTGTTCAGCTGCGAATTTCTTAAGTTAGAACTCATTGGTTATTCAAGCAGTAGCAGTAAGTATCTGTAAAATCCAACATCATAATCCAATTCTTCTCTCCTAACTTTACCTAAGTTATATGTTTGAGTTTTACTGATGATGATGACTAACTTCCTAGTCTTCGTTTCATGTACTAGAAGCTTTTACGATGACTTTACTCAGATTATATGATTTCACTACTTTATCTAGCTGGTTCATGAATGTGCTAGTACATGCAGCTATTGGAAGCACTGATTTTTTGGTGACTTTATCCATTTTCACGACACAGTAAACTTCGAGCCTTAGCTGCTATGACACAAAATATCAGAAACTTGCTCCATTTTAATGTTCGTACAACCCACGAGGTTAGAAAGTCTAAGTACAAATGTACCGTTGGTTGTATATAGTAGAAAGCCGACTCACGCACCTAGTGCTGGAAACATCCATAAGGATTTCACCAACCGTTTGTGAAGGTGTGTGGGGTGGTACTTAATCGGTCGAGGAAAAATTTCTCTACCACCTTCCTTCATACAGCATGTAACACCATAATCAGTGGTAGTGGCGATAACAAACATCCCAACCTGTACTTTATTTATTTTTTATGGTACAGCACCGGAATCGCATTTCTGCGGAGCTACCCATCGAGCCAATGGCCAGTCATGGTAAAAACTGGGCCATGACATCGGATTTCGTGTCGTAATTCCTGTCACAAAATGATTTTGAAATGCCATTTATGGGTCAGTATCGTGCAATGTGTGCAGTAAAAAGTATTTTGTCGTATTATCACGAAAGAACTGTCAGTTTCATTTATAAAAAGCCATGTTCTACGAGATCGTACAAAAATATTACTCTACCGTGACAGCTAAATTCATGACTTTTAATGCTATTCACAGCGTCTTTTGCTTTATTATTTTTCCCCAAAATTCCTGAAACAAAAGTTTCTGAAACCTAAAATTCACAATAGAGACGTAGTTAATAACGTAGATCACTACTAATTCACACTACTGTTAGACCTGTAGAAGGTCTTTCTTTATTTCAAGTCTCGTTCTGTGTAAAAATGAAAGGTGACACAACACTACAAAAATATTGGTCGGTTTCTATACGAAATTTAGATAAACTAATAACCATACACCCCTAATATGACAGCGCAAATGTTAAGATATTGATTAAAGCTGACACTAAAGGTCTATTAAATTGATTTCTTGATCAAATGATTTTAGAAACCGACCATATTATGTCCTTAGAAAAGGTATATGAATAAGTTCGCGTCAAAGACAGCATTATATTGTTGTTGCTAAGGACATATTTTTGCAGTTTACACAAAACCTAACAACTTGTACACAAATTTTTTTCTTGTTTTATATTTTTTATTTTATTATATTTTATAATAATTTTTACAGAACTAGTAGATATTGTACATTTTTTTGTAAAAATGGCGCTACCAGGTGGGACAATTCTGGGATAGCGATGGTGATGGTGAATACTGACGAAACTTTAGAAGGTCATCTTTAGCTGTAATTTTTAAAACTGTATTGGCATTCTCACATCTCCATCCCAAAAAGTTGGACAATAAAAAGTTGCACAATATACAATGTGCATAAATGTGGCAATGCTAGAAATTATGCTGCTATATCAATGAAGTAAATAAAAACATTATATCAGGTTCTGCGGTTCTGCCGCTAGCTTGTATGGAGTTTTAAAATTTAAATTTACAGTATTAAATTAGTCCATTTCCTAAATCAATCAGGTTCGATTTGGCACAGATATGTCACTCTTATATTTACTTATTAAATTGACACTGGACCGTAAAATATTTACAAATAACTGTAATTAGTCATCCTAAGTACATACGCCTAAATACTAAATAAATCTATCCCCGCTGGAAACTATATTTAGTATATTTAGGGCCACTAAGAGCAAAGGAAACATTAGACTAACGTTAATTAGCGGTAACTATATTGTTAGCCAATACAAATACAAGGTTATTTTTGTAATATAATAATTAGTTTAGTTAAAGAGTTTTTATGCACACACCAGATTTATTTTACGTTCAACTATTGTAGACTAGGCGCTGATGGCACTTCCATTTTCCAGACTAAATATTGCTTACAGAAAGTGGCTAACACAAAGAAGGAACACATCTGTGAAATACAATGGAGAGTATTGTTTACCATCCCACAAAAACCGATTGTTTGAACTTGCCAGAACAACCTTTTTAGCCGCCTCAGCTTTTTTATGTTTAACGACTTGGTTGATAACACCATAGATAAAATCGATACTTCGATATGTCAGTACACTCAACTTTTACCTTGCATGGCTGTATGAAAACGACGTTTAGCAATAAGGATCGCATCTACATAAACAACAACTCAAACCCAGCAATTTTATAATCAGAGGTTACGTTAGCTGTTCTTTGGCATTTTTGCACATATAGTCTGTCTTATCAGGTAATAACGTATGTCAATTTTTCAATTTTATAGGAGAGCATATTTAAGCTTTTGTTTGGCTTAAAGGTGTCTGTAATTTTTACCTTCATTTATACAGATAAAACGGATTTTCTTCCGTGCATAGGGTATGTATGAAAACCCGGGGTATGATTGTGATAACGCGTACTGACATTGATCGTTGGTATAACGACGGATGGATAAAAGAAGGAAAGGATGTGTTTGTATTTTTCTTCACTATTCAGATAGTTTACGAACACAGTCTGTTTCGTGGAAATGGTTGTGATTTAGTTTCTAGATTGGCGTCATTTATTTTTGTTTCGTCTATCATACAGGGAGAGCTTATTTTGTGATAAAATGGTATTGCGGCTGGTATTTGTAAATAATAATTTTTGTACCTTTTTTCATTACTTAGGGATTGTGTTTTTAAATGAAGTATTTCATAATAATATAATTAAAGATGAGTTAATTTTTTTTCGCAGGATCTACCTATCTGCTCGAATACTTAGAGCAGTTCATTCGCGAACTAGTTTTTTGAACTAGTTCGCCACCGAGAACTAGTTCGCGCGAACTAGTTCTTTAAAAAGAACGATTAAGCGCTTCACTGTAAAACAGTTTAGACCGGCCGATGGCTCGGTGGGTAGCGTCGCAGAAATGTGAAGCGGGCTCACACCACCACGGGGCCACACCTGGTTCCATTCCGGTGCTGTACCATAAAAAAAGTACAGGTGTGGGTGTTTGTGATTGTCAGTACGAGTGAAGCGTGGGTATGGTGTATGCGTGCTAAATGAAGGAAGGTGGTAGAGGAATTCTTTCTTGATCGAGGAGGTAGCACCCCACAAGCCCTCTTAAAGGGCTGGTGAAATCCTTATGGATGTTTCCAGCACTGGGTCTGTGAGTCGGGTTTGGTACATTCCTCGGTACCTTAGCACTTAGGCTTGCTTCCTTCGAGGGTTGTACGAAGATAAAAAAAAGTTACTCCATGTGATGAGAGAGAGAGAGATCGATAAAATAGCGTATGTTCTTGTAAACGAACAACCAGGTCTTGTCCTGAGCACAGTTAGAGGAGGTCGTTCAATTTTGAAGCGAAATTTTATTGGGCTCACATTTAGTGATGCCAGTTTAATATTCTGAATATATTGCCTGTTTTCAATTAGAAACTTTGATATACATTCTGAGTGTGACTTGTTTTAAAAAAAAATATTTTGGGCTTGTTCTTGAAAACCTTTAACTCCATCATATCCGTTCATTTAACATTAACATTAGCAGCACCAGCGGCCTTTCTAATAGACAATATTCTTAAATCCTTATTGGAATGTTTTATAATTCAATGAAATCTTTATGTTCAAGAGGGAAAACTAAATGGTTTGTTTGACCTAGCAAGGCGAGAAATTGGATGTAGTTGAGATGACACATAAGGCGGAGTCCATTTTGACCATGAAAAGATTTTAAAAATCTCCTTAAGAGATCTTAAGAAATTTTCTTAATACTTGAAAACCGATTAAGAGCATATAGCAGCATTCTACCCATAACGCTATTTTTATTTTGTCCTCGACATGCATCTAAAAACTTGATTCACGCTAGAGCGGGAGATCCTCCTGAGTAATAATTTGAGATACATTGCGTGAATTGCCTTTTACTATAGAAGAGGACAAATGGATACAATTTTGCAAGATACGTAAAACTGCCACTCCCAACAAAAAATTTTGCTTGTAGAATAAATGAGATGCACGTCATAAAAAATTTACGTCCAGATTCACTAAGAAAGTTTAAGATTTAGTACTGGTTTAAATTAAGATCTTATAGTTGATCAGTTATGTTTTGACAGGTTTTTGTCCTGTCCTTGTCATTAAAAACTTGTGAATTATTGTGATATTTCAGCGATTTACTTGGTTTCCTAATGATTTTCATCTTGGAACGAGTTGCTGTAATGAATTTAGTTCTATTATTGTTGAAAGTACGTACTAAGATTGTCCTTTTCCTGATAAATTTGCGAAAAAGCTCAGAAATAAGTTCATAGAATAAAACTTAGTTGTCTTATTCTTACACTTGCCAGTTTAAAACTTTTGATTGTCAAATTAGACCGGACTAGCATTGGAGAATCTGGCTGTTAATTTTTTACAGGGAGCAGAAAAAATACGAAAACGTTATTTTGCGTGGGAGTAAACATACCTTGTTTATTATTTTCTACCAAAAGAACAAAAATGAAAATATGTTTTAAATTAAACCCTAAGACGGCGGTTACATTAGTTCAGAATTCGTACTTCAATTTGTTTTTACAAATTCGTACGAACTGATTCGTAGCAATACGTAAGACGTGTGTGGTTACACTAAATGAACACTATTCGTACAAATAAGTGGTGCGTTTTTTAAAACAGTGCAATTCAGTATTTAGTTCATCCATCGTGGCGGCAGGGTGCCATTTTGATTGTAATTTTTAAATGGCAGGTGGGACGAGTGATACCTCGTTAGAAAGCCCTTTTCAATCTGCAAATGATCCCCAAGTTGTAGAACATTTTATTCACTTTTTTAAAAACTTAAATTTTTTAACTTGTTTAAAAACTTTAATTTTCAGTAAGGAAATCGACTACAACATTTAGGTTTCCAATCTAGACTGATTTATTAAAATAAAATAATATTGAACATTACAACTATTGTCATAATAATATGCTGATCGCAGCAATTACATAATTAGTTTAAGGTTAATTGGAGTCATTGTCCATTTCTATACAGCGGCAGGGCGCCATTTTGATTGCAATTTTTAAATGGCAGGTGGGACCAGTGATACCCCGTTAGAAAGCCCTTTTCAATCTGCAAATGATCCCCAAGTTGTAGAACATTGTATTCATTAAGTTGAAAATGCCGGCCATTTTTGTACATGGTGACCCGTTTTCGACACTTTTGCGGGGTATCTCGGTTATCTTTAAAGATAGAGGACTGCGGTTTTCGCATACTATGCTAGGGTAATTCCGGGTGAGTTGGCCCACCTTTTTTAAAACGATTGTAACAGTAAAACGCAATAAAATATTTCATTAAAAAAATTTATTTATGTACTAAATTTATACATAGTTAAGATAAATGTAACAATTTAACAAAATCTAATCAACTTTTTCTAAAAAAAAATTAAGCAACTTTAAGCAAAGTGCGCCAACTCACCCGGATTGTATGGGTTAGTTGGCCCTCATACTAAGGGTGAGATGGGTCAACCATAAACTTAAACATTTACAGCCAGATTCTCCAACGCTAGTCCGGTCTAATTTGACAACCAAAAGTTTTAAATTGACAAGTGTAAGAATAAGACAACTAAGTTTTATTCTATGAATTTATTTCTGAGCTTTTTCGCAAATATATAAAGAAAAGGGCAATTTTAGTACGTACTTTCGACCATAATAGAACTAAATTCATTACAGCAACTCGATCCAAGATGAAAATCATCTGAAAACCAAGCAAATCGCTGAAATATTAGAACAATTCATAAGATTTTAATGACAACTTATTAACAATGACAGGTCAAAAACTTGTCAAAACATAACTGATCAACTATTAGATCTTAATTTAAACCCGTACTAAATCTTAAACCTTCTTAGTGAATCTGAACGTACGGGTCTTTTTTGACATAATATTTTGCCACAACGGTCACATAGGTTTAAATATTTTGAACAGGACTCGTGGAACCATCTCTGGCAATGTAGACATTGTATCCAGTCTTCCTTTTTCGACGTAACATTATACTGTTCACCTCATCCCAGGCATTCCGTGTTATCTTCTTCATTCATACTGTCTCCTGATTCTTGTGTCTCAAAATCTGATAATTCTTCGTCTGTGGATGAATCAATCAATTTCTTCTTTTGTTGCTTGTTTTTAATTTTTATTGTATCCTTTCTCGTTAATACTTCTTTTTTCTTCTTGGCGGCTATTTTTTTTTCTTTATTTATTTGAATGAATTTTCGTGTTTCAATATGATCTGGGGATGTTAGAATAGCCGCTATTTGCTTTGATCGTTTCCTGGTTTTTTCGACATTGGCTGATGAAGTACTTGGAACTGGACTAAACTTATTTAACATCGTTCCTGGGGTGTCATCGTTCAAGATTGTTTCTTCAGCAGTCCTTAAAGAAGTCACTTCATCTGGGGTAGGTAATGTATTAAGTATTTCTTGATACTTTAGTGAGCTTATGTCTGCTGCATTTTCATTAACATTTTCGATATCTTTTGGTGTGTTATCTTGCACAAATGTTTTTGTAATATTTGGATTATCTTCTTCGTCACATAAGTAGGCATAATCAGGTATGGCTTCAGGATTGAAAGGACAGATGCCTGTTGCCCTAAATGCAGAAACAGCGTTATCAACCGTTGCTGATTTCGACCAAGCATCTGATAACAATTGTCCAAATTGCAGCCGTAATATTTTTCTACTTGGATTTGCTTTAACATATGCACTGCATGCATTATAACATCTATCCAGGGGTTGGAGAAATTGTGTAGTGTGGCTAGGTAAACAAAAAAGAATGACATCATGTTCATCGGCATATTCAAGCATTTCCGCAGAATTGCAGTGACTAGCGTGGCCGTCCAATATTAAAATAACTTTTCCATCGGGTTTTCGTGGAATAAACTGAGTTCTAAGCCAAGTAAACATCAAATCGGTGCTAATGTATGCTGACTTTTCATTCATATACACAACAGAACCCGGCGGCATGCCATCTTCGAATTCAGCTTTTTTATTTTTGCCTTTAAAAATGCAGGCTGGTGGTATATAAAAGCCCTCGGCGTTACAGCAGGAAATTACTGTGATGGTTTCTCCTTTTTCTGATGATGTTATGGCCGCAACATTTTTGGAACCTCTTTCAGTAATGACATAGCCTGGCTTGTTATTTAACTGTAGGCCTGTCTCATCCATGTTAAATAGATGGCCCGGTTTATTCAACAAATCAGCATCATTTAATGTTGCTTCCAAAAGATTAAAATAAGAGGCCACTTCTACTCTGTACATCCCTTGACAACGAGACAATGATACGCCTTCTGCTTTTCTAACACTTAAGTCCGGATTTCGTTCCAAAAACATATTTAACCAGTCGTACCCTGCAAGTTTTCTCTCCTTATTAAATGTATGTTTAATTTTTAACTGTTCTGCCAAATTGAATGCCATTGCTCTTACGCACTCACGAGTTTGAGCAAATCCATGCTTTTGTAGCTTTTGAATGTGACATTTTATTTTTCCTTCATTGGCAAAACCAAGAACGGAAGGTGGTCCCAGAGTTTTGTTGCTAAAATCTTCTTTTTTATATCGTCTCCGAAATGTTGGTGGCGGAATATTATTAAAATTGCGGCAGGCTCCTCTGACGCCCATTTCGCCACTTCTTACCGCTTCTGCAGCCCTATTGCCAGATCTTCCTCAGTCCATTTTTTTCTCTGCACGGTTCCTTTCCTTTTATATTCAGTTGGCATGATTCTAAAAAATAAACACACAAATTAGCCTGTGAGCCATCTATCCCATGATCGCACTGGGCCATCTGTCCCAAAACTATGGGAGAGATGGCCCACCTGATTTTTAGCATAAGCAGTGTTAACTTGTCATTACTGTTAACCTAACATAACCTCAACAGTGTATATAATCACCCTAATATGGATAATTTGGTAAAAAATGCGATGAATGACAAAAAATAGTATATTTCATTACCAGTCCGGAAAAAAGGATTTTTCTGTGCGCGCTTGACAAATTCTCGTGTGAGGCGCAGCCGAACACGGGAAGTCAAGCAAGCACGGAAAATCCATTTCTGGACGTGTAATGAACGATATTTTTTATTATACTTCTTTGAAAACGATAACATAAAACAAAATATAACATAAAAAAATACATACATACAAAATAAACTTGGAATATTTTTATTTTCACCATTTTATTAGAATGAATTTAATTGACAGAAAATTAACAACGCTGACAATATGGTCTTTGGCAGGTATGATGCGTTTTCATGGTAACTTTCAAATCATTTAAAAGGTGATTTAAATTTGTCTATGTCAGATAAGATTGACAAAACGTCAAAAAATATTTCAGAAATTCATCTAAATATTCAAATATTTACGAAATAAAATACAAAATAGGTACATATTAAATATCAGATAGCATATAGACTTTCTTGAGTTTAGTTTATTTTCCTATACCTATATTTCTATTTTAAAGCCAAAAAATAGTCGGTATCTTCATTCAGCACACTGAAAGAACTGGAGACCAGGAAAATTTTTTCCGTGCGCTCTTTCCGTGCGCTAGCCCGAAAAAGCCCATCTTACATTATTACTAAAACAGATGAAAATAAGGTGTTTTCAAAGAAGTATAATAAAAATTCCATTTCGCTTAAGCCTAAAATATTTTCGTGCACCTTAAGTAATATTATTGAACCTAACTTACCAATATTTTGAAATAAATCCACCAAAAACACAATACGTTAATTACTACACATGCTAGTGCGAGCAGTGACTAATACCACGCGTTCGTGAAATTAACAATACCGGAAATAATGAAGTGGGTCATCTCACCCAGTGGGCCATCTCTCCCGGAATTACCCTACTTATTTGTGAAACGTATGATGCTACAAAGAAAATTTTTATAGCCCCCTTCGTTTCGGAGATACAGTAATAAATAACAAGTAGGGGTTTTGAGAACAATAATTTGTTTAAATGATCTCTTACAAAGTTTGACAAGCGGTCTGACTAGCAGCCATGAAAGAATACTATTATATTCATTTGTTTAAAATCATTATATCACGGCCTACTCTGAAATATTATACCCTTTTTTTAATTGTAAAATTCAGAAGTTATTGCAAAAGATTTACAAAGGTTTACATTAACAACAATTATATATTTTTGAAAAGCTTATGAAAAAAGCTTATGAAAAAAGCAATCGAATGAAAATAAAATATACAGGGCATCCTGTTTAACAAATGAAACTTTGATTCTACGCAAAAAACTATATAATAATCAGATCTATCTTACGGATAAGTTAAAAGGCAACTGAGACACGAGGGGTGCTTGAAAATGACACATTTTCAAAATCGCCCTGTATCTCCAAAACGAAGGGGGCTATGAAAATTATGTCTTGTAACATCATACATTTCACAAAAAAGTAGCATATTATTGCGGAAACCGCATCTTTAAAGATAACCGAGATACCCTGCAAAAGTGTCGAAAACGGGACACCCTGTACAAAAGAGGCCGGCATTTTAAATTTACTGAATAAAATGCTCTACAACTTGGGGATTATTTGCAGATTAAAAAGGGCTTTTAACGAGGTATCACTAGACCCCACCTGCCATTTAAAAATTGCAATCAAAATGGCGTCCTGCCGCTGAATAGCAATGGACAATGACCCCAATTAACCTTAAACTAATTATGTAATTGCTGCGATCGGCATATGTCAATAGTTGTAATGTTCAATATTATTTTACATACATTTACATAAAACACAAGAATCTTTTAAGAGTCCTTTAAGAGTCTTTTAAGAGTCCGTCTTTTAAGAGTCCGCAGCGCAGTTGCCTGGGAATGGGCTGGAAAAGTAGGCGGAGACAAGCCCCCTAAAGAAACGAACGAACGGACATTTAAGTAAAATAACGATGATCGAGCATGACATAATTGTAGGAGGACTTCAGCATACAGGGAACACGTTAAAAAGTCGCCCTGGTTCCGGTTTATAGTCAATAAAAGCATTATAGGTAATTAGACTTACCAAGATTGTTTTGCAGATTAGTTCTCTTTCATGTCTGTTGGTGAGGTTTAGTAGAGAAGATATTAAGTCATTTGTACGAGAACCAAAATATTTTTTGCTACCATAATGAAAGGTACGACAGTTATTGTCTTGCTTGGGTAAATGACCTGAAGGGCCTGTAGTGTGTTAGGGTTGCTGTAAATTACAATTTTATTTTGTCCGGACACCGCGACATCGAACACCACGACATCGACCACCACGACATCGACCACCACGACGTTGTTGTTTTTAATTAGAAGAGCATCGGGGATGCGTAGTAGCCCATTGGCGGTGCGGATTCTCGATTCGATCCCACCCCCCTGTCCTAGCGATCGTGAAAATGTGCGCGATTAGGCAGTCGTGCCTTTTCGTCACAGATTACTCCTATCAGATGCAAATCTTACGCTTTCGACGGTGGCCCAATTTACAGAATTTATATGGTGGCGACGGCACCGTATTATTTAGTCTGTCGCCGAACGTTGAATTCCTCGGTGTTAGCGTGAGCGAGCGTCTCGGTGGAATAGATAGCAGGCTAATGTTATTACATCAGTTTTGTTGCGTTGATTTTATGGTTTAAATTGTGGTTGTACTAGGTTGTAGTGTAATTTTAATAAACGATATACGTTTTTGTATTTGTTAATGATATAATTTTATATAAAATGCCACGCAATATCATGTTTTAGTATTTCGAAATATAATCCATAATTTCTCTGAATTAAAACCTACCAAACGTGTGGAAAATTCCATTTACGGCATCGACGCTCGAAGCGACCGGCAGCACTGTTTGAAACGCCAAGACCGCGGAATCTTGATATAGGAAATTTATTAAGAGATTCGCATCTGGTAGGAGTAATCTGTGTTTTCGTCCTCCCGGATTTTGTCACCCAGCACCGTTGTAGCACATGCGAGAGACTCTCAACCCTCCTACATCCCACTCGGCAGAGCGGTTCCTGCGGAGTGTTAGAGGGTACCCCTTTTGTTGACATAAGATTGCCGCGCAGCTGGATAGCCCGCACGATATCTCGCCTAGACCAAAAGGGTGGGGGGCGACTGATCTAGGAATCGTTTTCTGCTCACTGACTCAATTTGTTGCCACTATACCTCCTCTCCAGCTTCTCCTCCCAACTCCTTATCCCAACTTCAACCCGTTACCCCACACCATCTGACCAGATTCCTCTTGAGTTTCCTCGCATAAGCTGTACTCAGGATTGCTTCGGATATAGGCATTTGCGCGCAACGTAGGCCATTAATTTTGTGAAGCAGAATTATGGGGACATGCTTCCTCATCGAGAGAACCTCCAATCCCCCATCGGCCTCCGCCGCATGGATATCCTGACAAGATCTCTTTAGATCGAGGATCTCCCTTACAAATTTCCGAATGAGCTTGCCGGTTTCCTTCAGGAACCTCAACGTCATTTCCAGACCCTGAAGGGAATCGAGGAGACGCAGTATAAGGAAGATCTTTGAAGTTTCAAGCCGCTGCCGCTGATGCCGTCTAAGTGCTGCCCTATGTATACGACCCAGGAATTGTTTGGTCTCTGCTACACTCTGGTTGGCTTGCCCCACATTTCCTTCCAGGGTATTTGAAAAATTGATTGGATTGACACTGGGCTAGGGGTTCGTCCTCTGAGTGGAACAGAGAAGAATAAAACCATATAGATGCGCTTGTTTTCCCTATTTACATTTACGAACAGCGCGATGCTCTTCGTGGGATTAAGGGACATTTCGCATTGCGCGAAGAATCGCGATGACCTGTTCATCATGCAATGTTCATCGGAAGCGTCGGATGCGGTAATCAAATCGTGAGCGTATCCCAGAACAGAAAGCTTGACACCGCCCGTATTGGAAGTCCCCTTCTCAAGATGACAAAGGAGTTCATCTAACACCATGTTGAAAAGGATTGGTGACAGAGGATCTCTCTGTCGTAACCCTCTATTAATTAAGACCTCCGCGCTTTTTCCACCGCCTGTAAAGATGGTAGTTGAAGAGCCCTCGTAACCGTCCATGATATAATCCGAGATTATCGGAGTGGCTCCGAACCTGCGGAGTGCTCTTGACACTGACCATGTCGAAGGCCTTCCGAAGGTCGAGAGCCAGCAAATGGTATGGTTGCCAGTTATCTCTTTTTGATTTGATTAGAGCCTGGATCGTAAGGTTATTGAGAATGACGCCATCGACCTTTCTATAACACCTTTGGTTTTCATGAAGACCAAGACGAGATAGCCGTTCTGCCAGGACCCAGTTTATAAGACGCGATAGTGCGTTGAAGGTGGTAATCGGCTTCCAATCTAATTAAGAGAATCATATTTACTCCCGCTGTTTACCCGCGATTGATTGAATTTCTTCACGTTGACACTTTCTTATCTTATTTATTTTACAAGCAAAAACTTTTATAAGAAGTGACATTTTTACGTAAGTTGCAAAATTTGGTCCATTTGTCCTCTTCTAAACCCCACCCGCAGATATACTGTATCATTGTTAATAATATTTAATTTGATATCCATTTACAATATTAATGTTATGAGTTATGTTAATCTGCCAAAGTTTTGAGATCTCTTTTTTAATGTTTATATAAATGGCGTGTAAAAATGTCCGGACTAAAATCTACGTTATGTGAGAGCTACTGCTCTTAGCTCATAAATATTTTCAAGGTAAATTGCGTTTTAAACGATTTTGGAAAATAGTTTTAAAACAGTTTAAAAGGAACAATCTATAATTTAAATTTTATTTTTATATCAAAGCAGCGGTGGAGGTGATACAAGAACTATTTTAAGCAAATTTTTGAGACCACTGCATTGTTTAAAAATTAGTTGACATTTTCAGAATGAAATCAAGATTTGTTACGCTTCGCGAACCAATGGTCGGGGGGATTGTCATTATTCTTTATAGGTAGTTTTAAGAAAAAATACGGCATATACTTGAATTCGTTGTTTTTAAATAGGCCCTTAAAATGATACCTATGAAATACCTATGAAATATATAATTATAACGTTTAAAGATGAGTAAGCATTTTTTCGTAAAACCACTAAATCTTCACCGGTACTAATTTTCTTTTAACATTAATAAAAATAAACATTATATAAATAAATTAAACATATTAATAAAACAAAAATATCTTATTTTTAAAAGCAAATTACACAAAACAAAAACGATTCAAAAAAATTTGGGAATCCCTGAATAAGAATGTCGAAACCAGTTACGTTGCGTTGCGAAGCACAAAAAAGTAAGGACGATTTAAAATGGCATTTAATGCCTTATGAGGCGCCCCCTACAAAATACAGCAAATTTGAGAACGGATTTGCTTTTCCCATTCCACAAAAACCCACGTCTGCTTAATTTTGTGAATTAATTTAGTATTTTTCAAAACATATAGATAAAAATATAAAATAAAATGTTAACTTTAACACCCTGTTACTCTCTTATAAGCTTTTGTACTAAGATAAGTGAGGTTTGCCACGCCTTTTTCCTCAATGAATATAAAATTTATATATACACCTACGCATACTTCAAAAAAAATTAAATGTCTGAAAAATTATTTCATTCTCGAACAGAAGTCACTATTAATTAGGGAACGAGCCGAGCCGAATGCGAGTAGCTTGCACATGCGTATCAAAGAGTGCCCTGACCCAAATGACGGAGAATAGAGGCGGTCAAAAGAAACCCTCCTAAATGACATTGGGGCCTCGGTTTCAACTCACTTAGTAACTAAAGCAAACATACGTAACTAAAAAACTGCGCTGCTTGGTGAGTCAAATAAAACACCAATATTTCAAAACAAATTCACAATTTATTTACAGGCTATATAAGCACCGTGGAGAAAAAATAAGGTGTAAGTTTGACGACTAAAGTGAAAAGTTTCCACCAGTAAATTTTTACCTTAACATTTGAAGAAAAATATTACATTAGCTATTAACAAAAGCACAAAGAATAAATAACATACCAGATAAGGTGCAAAATCACTCGGTCACGTGACTCGCAGATTGACATAAATGACGCAAAGTAGGGTACGTAAATCTTAGTGACAAAACTAAAGAAGTTAAGCGCTACATACCCAACTCAAAATTGTAAAGAAAAACGTGATTAAAAAATTTAAAGTTACATGCCTTTAAGCGTAGCGCAAAAAAGGCTCTCGTGTAGTTAACTGATCACACCTATACATACGTAGCTTTTAGATAAATGTTAACTCCCTGAAACAAAATACCGAAATTGAAAGACTAGACAAAGGCTATGACGACCTAGGTGTGTCGATCACCCCCATAGAGGAATAACTAGTGGACTAAGACTCCTGGCGAAAGTCTGGCTTTCCGGCTCAAGCAACACGTCATTTTCCTGTCCCGGCAAAAGATATTTCCGAGCAAAAAATATGTTCACACAATAAGAACACGAAACCAGAAGAAAAGATGTGAAGATGAGAGAAGACCCTAAAGGTTAGTGTACGGGTCTGGAGTAAGCATGTCAACCATTACAGTTTTAAATCCATACAAATGAGTTTCTTCCGTAAGTAATAACGGTCCAAAAGGTCAAGAAAAACACAACGTCAGGTACGCAAAATGAAACTGGAAGCAATTTTTGGAGCGATCTCCGAGATGCACAGGTGCCCAAAAAGGATTACTGGAACCACTTCTACTGTCTAGGCTCACAGCTACAGGAAAATGGTAGATCGTGCTACACCCATCACACAAGAACTCGGATATAATTTTTTTTCCAAAACGAGCACGGGGTCTCATAATAGGTTAAATCGATCTTAAGTTAGCCAGGGACACCACTGCTAGGGAATGGCCAATTCGTTACCAAACACCCTGCATAGTGTTCCTGATTTTTTAAAAAGTTTTATTTAACAAAGTTGTTCCAAAATAGAAGAAATGCTTAAATACGGAGCCTAAACATACAGAAATTACCTTTCATTAAAATGCAGCATTTTTTAAACAACGCATTTAAGTAAACCATATTTTTGATTGGACAGGTATCGTATTCTATGATGGATAACTTTCTGTAAATGTCAGACCAATCGTCTTGCCTGCTCGGTCGCCTGACCTAACCCCATTACATTTTTTCTATGGATTTCTTACAACAGTAACAATATCGACCTACTAAAAAATGTTTCCTTGCCACTATAAATGTAGGTATTATCGCATCTGTGTATGAAGATTTGAGAAAAAATTAGAAAACTGTCTACTGGTGGGCAGGTTGAATAGTTCTTATTTTATTTATAACTTATTTTCATTATTTATACATCGTTTTAAACAAAACAAATATTAGGAGAGCTTTCAGAACTTTTTATTCAGTCATGTATTTTCGCTTTGCTGTTATTCAGAAACAAACTTGTTAAATACATTTTTCAAAAAAAGTATAAATAAAGCTATTTTAGGATGAGTTCCACATTTTTCAACATTTTGTTGTACTTTGTTCTAATTTTAACCACTGTTAATAACATCCGAAGATAAGCACTGTTTAACTACGATGACTTTTTTTCCAAATTAAAAATAAAAAAGTTAACTACCATTTGAGGACACACTGTCTATATATTGCTAATATAAAAATGCATAACATAGATTTATAGTTTTAACATTTTTTAAACAAATCTGAAAGCAATATTAGATTTGTTTTCATACCTATTTTTTCATCATCACTCATTAAGAAGTGTTGGTGATATATTATCATATATCAGTAGGATAACGACCGTTATAATAAAACTTGCAAAATAACGGGATATCGGTCAATAAAATAGTATATTAGCTACTCTTTTACATATACCAAGCTTTCGTAACTATTTGGTTACTTCGTCAGGGCTAAAATTATAAATTATTAGGAACTATAAACATATTTTTATAATGTTGATATTTTACCAATGCGGTGAGTTATATTTTCCTTATTAAAAAATTATTGTTATCAGTAGATATCATATAAAAGTTTGTATAAAATAAAAATTTAATAAAATGGTATGAATCCTTAATAGAAAATTGTAAAATGTTGACACTTCTGACTTTTCTTATAAAAATTATCAATTTGACGTAAATAATTTTTGGTATTTCTTTGAAGGTGTAAAGGTATAAATCAGGTATTTAAAAATTTTTTTTAAAAATATATAGTTAAATTAGTGTTCTAATGATAAAAGGTATGAGTAAATTATGCTTAAATCGTTAATGTCAGTTTTAAGATTGATGGAATTTCCATGTTTATATATTTCAATATTACATCATCCAAATTATAATAATTTAAAAATTTTACATATCGAACCTAACATACAAAAAAGACTTTTTCTAGAAATGGCTGAAATATATAAACATGGAAATTCCATCAATCTTAAAACTGACATTAACGATTTAAGCATAATTTACTCATACCTTTTATCATTAGAACACTAATTTAACTATATATTTTTAAAAAAAATTTTTAAATACCTGATTTATACCTTTACACCTTCAAAGAAATACCAAAAATTATTTACGTCAAATTGATAATTTTTATAAGAAAAGTCAGAAGTGTCAACATTTTACAATTTTCTATTAAGGATTCATACCATTTTATTAAATTTTTATTTTATACAAACTTTTATATGATATCTACTGATAACAATAATTTTTTAATAAGGAAAATATAACTCACCGCATTGGTAAAATATCAACATTATAAAAATATGTTTATAGTTCCTAATAATTTATAATTTTAGCCCTGACGAAGTAACCAAATAGTTACGAAAGCTTGGTATATGTAA
Source organism: Philopedon plagiatum (assembly GCA_963971165.1). Classification (NCBI taxonomy): domain Eukaryota; kingdom Metazoa; phylum Arthropoda; class Insecta; order Coleoptera; family Curculionidae; genus Philopedon; species Philopedon plagiatum. Next base: position 41,180,643 of record OZ020190.1, on the reverse strand, counting down.
AAGAGTAGCTAATATACTATTTTATTGACCGATATCCCGTTATTTTGCAAGTTTTATTATCATATATTTTGATTACCATCTTACGCGGTAAAACGATGCTCAATATGAGAGAACATAATATGGTAACTTTACATCTAGGTTTTGCTAGTATCCTCGGATATTAGTTATAAAAGTTGTCACATGTATTCAGTGCCTAACCTTAAATAATCAAAAAAAATGAAGGATTAAAACTTGTCGCTCATTCGGAAAATAATTCAAATTTAAAAATGTAAGATCCGACCATCTAGTTTTAACATTTTTATTGCTTTGTTATGTCACCATAGATACAAAAGAGTAGGTGATAGTACTATGAATTGGGAGCAAATTATCAACATAAGCATCTTACCCAGTAAAATGATGAACCAAATTTCAGACCATTTATCGTAAATTTATATATTATGTAAATTTTTTTTTCAAGTAATCTTAGATATTAAAGAATATAAATTTAAAGTTAATTTGATTAATCATGAAAGTTGTCAGATGTGCTTAGTACTTAACTTTAAATATACAGAAACATTGAAGTAGAATTAAAACTTGTCGCTCATTCGGAAAGTAATTAAATTTAAAAATGTGACCATTCAGCTTTAACATTTGTATTGCTTTCAGATTTGTAATGTGACCATCATTAGTTAGGAAAGGGTTGGTGATAGTATTACGAATTGGGAGTAAAGTAATAACATAAGCATCTTACCCAGTAAAATGATGACCCAAATTACAGGCCATATATCGTAACTTTACATATTATGCTAATTTTTTTTTCAAATAATTTTGGATATTAAAGAATATGTTAAAGCTAAATTAAATAATTTTATTATAAAAGATGTGTCATATATTCAGTGCTTAACCTTAAATATACGAAATAATTTTTGAAGCAGAATTAAAGCTTGTCGATCATTCGGAAAATAATTTAAATTTAAAAATATAAAACAGTTTTATTGCTTCCATGTTTGTTGTCACCACCATTAGTTAGAAAATTGTTGGTGATATTACTATAAATTGGGAGCAAATTAGAAATATAAGCATCTTACTCAGTAAAATGATGACCTGAATTACAGATCATATATCTTAACTTTACATACTATGTTGAAGTTTTTTTTTTCAAGTAATCTTGGATAATAAAGAATATGTATTCAAAGCCACTTTAAATAATTTTAAGTTGTCACATCTGTCCAGTGCTTAACCTTAGGGATACAAGAAAAACAATATTAAAACGTGTCGTTCATTCGGGAAATAATTCAGATTCAAAAGTGTTCCGACCACTCTAGTTGTATAATTTTGAATGCTTCCCGATTTTTTTTTGTGACAATTTTCTTCACCTCCACTAATTAGGAAAGGGTTGGTAATATCATCATAAATTGGGAGTAAATTAGCTACATATGCATCTTACCCAGTAAAATGATGACCCAAACTACAGACCATATTTCGTAACTTTACATATTATGTTGAAGTTTTTTTTAAGTAATCTTGGATATTGGAAAAATAAACTTATTTCGATCTTGTTGGCATCGCTTTCGAACACGATCTCAGCTGGCACAAACACATTACCTCAGTAGCCACATCGGCAGCTAAAAAGCTTGGTTTTTCTCTTTCGATCCAGAAAGTACTTCTCCCGTTCCAACTTATACACTCTCTATCTTTCCCAAATAAGGCCTAACCTAGAGTACTGTTCCAACATCTGGGAAGCGGCATCACCTTTAACAACATCCTAGATTCTGTCCAAAAGAGAGCCATTTGTTTCATCAATGGCCCTGTCCTCACCTGTTCTACCGGTACTTTCGCAGAACTAGTGGGTATTATTTCGCCTTGACTGTTTCTAACAGAACAATAAGAGGCGCGTTACGTATGCATGCCTTTACTGCCAAGCTACAAAAGCCCCGCTCATTCATACCTAGGGTCTCCAGATTATGGAACAAATTGCCTGCAGATGTTTTCCCACCCCAACGTCCCATCCTTTAAATCCCATATCAATAGACTACATTTCCCTTCTCTTCTGACGCCCACGGTACGTTAGTACTTAGACTTGAAGTGTACGTGGGATGTCTTAGATAAAAAGAAATATAGCTAATTTTAGTTAAGAAAAATGTAACATGTTTCCGGTGCTTAACTTTAGAGCTAGGGTAAGTGTACCAATTTATTATAAGAGCATGAATTATTTTAATGAATTATTATATAACCATATTTCCATTTTCCTTTTTATATTATTTGCTTAAGTTATGTAAAAGAATTAAAATTTTCGTTACCAAAAATTGTTTATTTTTTTAAGATAGCTAAAAGTTAAAAAAACAGTGATTAGCATTGGTTAAATAAAATATTTCCGGTAGATGTCACTTCATTGAACCATTAGTTGTCACCGAGAAAAAATTCTGACAGTTTGAAATAATACTCTTAATACCGATATGTGTATTTTATTTAAAGATGACAAATATAAACTATATACATACTAGACAAACAAACGATTTATTCCTAAATAAATAATCAAAACGAGAAAAAGAAAAAACAAATGATTATAAATAATCCAAATTTTAAGTCATTTTTTATTTCTTTTTAAAATGCTGTAGGATGATCCAATTTTTTTTATATATAAATATATTATTGTCAATAAAAAATGGGGTCCATAAAATGTATATTTAAGTAAAGCACTGCCAAGATCCTGGTTGAAAGGTCACACAACATAGTTATGAGTAACTTCGTTTAAAAACCTAATCCTGACTGTACTCTCATTTAACTTTAAGATCTCCCAATATAGAATTATTGTTCTTCATAATATACAGCATAATATCTTTCTATATGTAATGAATTTTTATCAAATTCTTCTTCTTCCCTGTTATTATCAGAAAACTGTTCTTAATCAGAAATGCATCGCTGTCTTGATAAGTGACCTCTAAAGAATTTTCGGAATCTGTATCATTATCTTCTTTTACTTACTTTCTGTCGCTATTATTTTTTTTCTTACTTTTGTTTTTGAGTCTTGACATCTTCTTTTTTCATGTAGTACTGTTTTCATTCTTTTTAAGTGATTGCTGCTGGAACGTTTTCTACCTTTCTTTTGGTTTTGGAGACCTGATTTTCTTTTGGCGGCCACTACAAAGCCTTTTTAAAGGATGTTTCTACGGTCGAATTTGAGTCGTCACCATAGACTTTAAAAAAAGTAAAGACAAAGTTATTTACTATTTAAAGCAATCAGTTATTGAATTTGCACTAAAAACTGGTGGATTGTATGACGGGTCAACTGAAGACGGTTGCCAAAGTGTAGATACAAAATGTCCTGATTGATGCCATCCAAGCAATATAGTATTAAATACACGACAATTATTTGACTATATTTTCATCTAAGTCATTCATAAGTATTAAGTAATAAAAAAAAGTAATACTCACATTTAGTTCTATTTTATGCATCATAGCCGAATAAACTTTTATTTCCTTCTCACTGTGATAAATTATTAAGTTATTAAGTAAAAGTGACAACGCTATTTGACGGTTTACTACCAGGGTTTACTATGACTTGAAAAGTGACCATTCATAAAATTCGTTGACATTTGCTACATTGTTCGAAAGTGGAATTGTTTTATTTTGTGTTTGCGAGAATCGTTTAAGTGTTTTTCTTTAAAGAAGCTGACATTATTTTGCGAAAAAACATTTAAATATGGTGCGGCAGTGTCAAGTTTGCAAAAAATTGCACTATTTAAACCGATAAGTTCCTTTTCACAAGTAAGTGAGATTGTATTCACCTGTATCGAATCCATTCGCGTAGTTTTACATATATCTACACATGATATTATGGTACCAAAAATTTATTACAACAAAGCACGCCACTGGTGTTGGAAGAGACAGCCGCCAGGAATGTTTAACAGTTTGCTTTGTTTTCCACTGTGTCTACCTCTCTTAGTCGCATCCATTGCATGTTTTAAACGGACGAATGATTTGGCGCGAAACGATTTTATGAATAAAATGCCTTGTCTATAGTTTGTTTAATGTCAATGGTCTTCACTAAAGTTCTTTACAGGTGACTTATATGCAATATTTTTGTTGGTAGTACAAACTAACTCTAATGAATCCAATGTCCTTGAAGAAAAACTTTGTTCCTTGAGAGATTTGTTCCTTGAGAGATGACGGAAAGTTTTAAACTAGTTGATGCCAAACTGGCAAAAGTAGAAGGTAAGTTTTTTATTTCAGTTTCGGCTGTTATATGGTATGTTTCTGTATTAGCTACTACTTTGTCTTGTTGAACTTTTAAATGTTCTTTTCTAAATTTTAGCTACATCAGATATGTCTCCTGACCTCTCTTCTCCCATCCACAAGTCTACATTTTCTTTAAAGGAAACATGGGACTCGTGGTTGTCCAGAAGCATTATGATTGGTTGGTCTTTAGAACAATGAGTGTGGGTTTTAATGTGATCCAATACTTTCGGAAATAATTCTTTGGTCATCCGTCCAGATTTATTGTTTAAAATTAACGAGGAAGTAGGGGCTTCTGTGATGTATTCCTCAGGGTTTCTTAGTCTTGGAATAACATTGGAAGAGCATTTCCCAAAGCATTTATAATTCCAACAAATGTTACTAACTCTCCTCTTTCGCCCGAAGATACTTGACCCACTTGTTTTTTCCCTTTTCAGCAACAACTGGAGGCCTGATGACAGTAGTAATACCACTTTCATCCAAATTATAAATATTTTCAGCCTTGAATTTATATTTTTCCAATGATGAGCAATGGTTTTCAAAAAACTCTTGTATGCTATATTTATTAAACCCCGCGGAACGTAACAGATTTGTGCTCTCACGCTTCCTTAGAGACAAATGGGGGTGCCTTCTCATAAATCATTGTAGCCAGTCGTCTCCTAAAACCATTTTAAAGTTTAAAATTTAAGAAATAAAGAAGATAACCTAACACTAAAGCCTTTTTTGCATTTTTAGTCACCGGCTAATTTAGTTTCGAGTCATTTACCAGGCATTTTACATTCGGGAATGTACATGATGTTACATGGGGAAACTGAGAAGACTTGGTTTACAGTATATTTGTTGTGAAATCTCCTCTCATCTTCGTCATCTGTTGACATTCCTGAGTCTGAAATCCTCAAATAAACGTCTTCCTTCCTCTTCTTTTTTGTGTCTTTTTATGGCTTCGGCCACCAAGCATTACGCACAATAGTAACAAACCAAAAGACAATATAGGTTAGTAAAAGCACGCGAGAAATTTAAATAATCTTTGAGATAAAGGCACTGGTTCTATCTGCCCCGTGGTTGAATCATCAACAGTTTCCCTAGTTGTGGACTCCTCATCCCGTAAATTATTAAGTGTTTTTGAGTGAATATTAGAGCTCACATAAACATACATTTTTTGAAAGAAAACTGTGTGTTACGCATTCGCTTACCAGCTTTAGTCAAGTTAATTTTAAGCCTTTCGTTAAGTAATAATTTGCTTATTAATGTGTCTCTGTATTTTGTTGTTTATTCTAAATCTTTGATTAGTTTCCCGCGATTTAAATATTTAATGTACCACGCAAGCTTCAACAGTTGAATTTGCACCCATGGACATGCGCCAAACCGGGCAGAAGGCGTTTCACGCGTACCAAAAGTGCTAGCGTTTTCTCAAAACGGCAAACTTTAGAGTGAATCTTTTCACGAGTTTCAATTGCTATAGATTATTTCGCTTACCCGCTAGTGCATGTGTTGCGTAATCGCTACCGCATACAGTCCACTACGCTATTGAGGGTGGAAGAAGATTAGCACGAGGTCGACCTCCCACCAGCTGGAAGAAGGAAGCCGGTAAGTGCAATTTTCAACTGCCATCTATTTTTTCTTTTCTCGCATTTTTTCTCGCTTTACGAAACACTGTGATAACACAAGAAATGATTAAAAAGTTTTTGAATTTTGCATATTTATAGGGTAGTTGTTGACCCCTAATCCCCTAAATTATGAAGTTTTTTTGAGTGAAGATTAGAGCTGACATGAATTCATATTTTTTGAAAGAAACCTGCGATAACACAAGAAATGCTTAAAAAGTTATTGAATTAAGTTTTTTTGTGTGAATATTAAACACATCATGAATATACATTTCTTAAAAGAAAAGAGTAATAACACAAGAAATGGTTAAAAAGTTATTGAATTTTACTTATTTATGGGTTAGTTTTTGACCCCTCATCCCCTAAATTATTAAGTTTTTTGGTATGAATATTAGAGTTAACATGAATATACACTTTTGCAAAGAAAACTGAGATAACACAAAAGATGATTGAAAAGTTATTGAATTTTACGGATTTGCGGGGTAGTTGTTGACCCCCCATCCCCTAAGTTATTGAGTTTTCTGAGATGAATATTGGAGCTAACATGATTATACATTTTTTGAAAGAAAACGGTGATGACACAAGAAAAGAATAAAAAGTTATTGAATTTAACGCATTTATGTGTTGTGTTAACTCCTCATCCCCTAAATTATTAAGTTTTTTTGTATGAATATTAGAGCTTACATGAATATATATTTTTTGAAAGAAAACTGTGATAACACAAGAAATTATTAAAAAGTTATTGAATTTTATGTACTTAGCGGTTGGATTTTATCCCCTTAAACACTGGGATATTATATTATTGCATATTTATTATAAAGATCTTCCTTAATTACACCCCCTAAAAGACATAAAGACCACGAAGCAGCGTCACATCCCTTCAAATCTTATTTGTTAATTATCTTCGTACGCCACTGAAATTCGTTTTCGTTGCTGTCTTCAGCCACATAAAAAGTTCAATATATTTTTCATAAATAACTTTTTATCTTTTGGTAATTTTCAATTTTTTTTCCATTTTAGTTGAATTTAAACGACAAATTAGGTTTATATTAATGCAATCTTTTACACCTAGTAGTGGTTCACAATCCAAGGCCAAAATAATAAATTTTATATTTTGTTACATATCTTCATATGTACATGATAATGAAATTTGTCCTAATGGTTTCGATTTAAAATTACCATAATATAATAGTTATCAAGGCAGGCTCAATGAGATCAGACTTCAAATTTAATATATTAAAATATTTATATAATAAAATGATACAGTCCGCTCCTGAATCAAGTTTAAATCGGACCTTACTTGAACCCATATATAAATTTTCATACCAACTAATATTTTCATTCTTGGTCTCAAATACATACAGACCATGACTGCCATCTTCATGGCTTTTAGATTCTTCTTGCCTGTTTTCTTTCTTTGTTATGTCTGGTTCCAAGTTTTCTTTCAGCTTGTTGACCATATTGTGTTTTTTCTCTGCCCTGGCCATTTGTATTTGTTTCTTTCTTAAACTTGCACATTTTGGTAAAATGTTTTTTTCTCTGATAACACTGTCCGAGAAGATTTCTGTAACGCAGTTCAGCCCATTATTTTCACAATGCTAATACCTTTCTAATAATAGAAAAAATATTCATAAAACCTACCACTTTCAATGGGCTCATTAGACCCTTTTATAGTGGCAGGTAGTACATTTTATGAGGGGTCATTTAAAAGGGGTGCATTGTAAAACAGAAAGATAACCTAAAATGGATTGGTTATAATCTTAAACTTGTTCTCTTATTGAATCTTCTTTTGAGTTTCGAATTGAGTGCTTCTGTGTAGTTAAGAAAGTTTTGTCAACGACGAATATGTCAAGTTGCAAAATTTCTCCCGACAAGTTTTGTTATATTTGTGGAGAATTTCTGGTGAAGTCATAAGCCAGACGATTTTCTGAAAATGTGAAAAAAGCCTATTTCATGTATTTTGGTGTTTTAATCGGAGACCAAGACAAGCAGTGGGCTCCCCATGTGTACTGGATCAGCAGTAGCGTGTCATTGGTGCAGTGGGTGAAAGGGAAGAGAAAAAGTGCCTTTTGCAGTTTCAATGGTATGGCGAGAACCTACCAATCATTTTGACGATTGCTATTTTTGCATGACAAGGACTGAAGGTTATTCCAAAAAAGAAAAGCGCAAGATGGAATATTCGAATTTGCCTTAAGACCTGTTCCTCACAATGCAGACTTACTAGTACCGACTGCGCCTTTAGATTTGCAAGGATATTGTTTTGGGAGATAATGGAGATAATAACGCATCATCAGGCAGCTCCGAAGAACAGTGTACCGACCCTACTTTTACTCCAGGTCCCTGTTCCAGCGAGCCACATTTAATTGTTTAAAGTGAGTTAAATGATTTAGTACGTGATTTGGGGTTGTCAAAGCAACAGTCAGATCGTCTTAGTTCCCCTCTTAAGGAGTGAAATTTACTAGCCCAAGAAACCAAAGTTACGACTTTTATTAAAAGAAATGCTACGTTTTCTGCATTTTACAATATGGAAAATTTGTTATGTGCGTGTACTGATATCGCTGGTTTACTGCAGGAACTCAATATCAAGCATTCTCCTTGTGAGTGGCGCTTGTTCATAGACTCATCGAAATATAGTTTAAAAGCTGTGTCGTTACATAATGGAAATTTAAAACCATCTATACCAGTTGCCCATTCAGTGACAATGAAAGAAACCTATGAAAATATGCGCATCCTTTTAGATAAACTACAACCGGTACAGATGGGAGATATGTGGGGATTTAAAAGTTATAGCAACTTTAGTGGGACTTCAGGGAGGATTTACAAAATATTGCTATTTTCCTTGTTTGTGGGGCAGTCGTGCAGTGAATGAACATTATGTAACGAAGATTTGGCCGGAAAGGAGTGAATTTCAACCGAGATCTCAAAATGTTAAGTATGTGCCCCTTGTAGACCCAAAAAATGTCCTTTGACCTCCTCTTCACATTAAACTTAGACTGATGAAAAACTGTGTGAAGGCTATTAAAAGAGGGTGACGGATTTAAATACCTAAGACAAGTCTTTCCCCAGTTAAGTGACGCCAAATTTAAAGAAGGCATTTTTATTGGGCCACAAATTAGAAAATTGCTGGACGATTGTAATTTTATAGAAAAGCTCACCACGCAAGAACTCAGAGCTTGGAACTCATTTGTAAGGGTAGTGAGGGGATTTTTAGGCAACAATATGGATGCAAACTACGAACACCTGGTTAATGAACTTTTTGACTCCTACAAATCGCTTGGTTGCCGAATGTGATTAAAAATTCACTTTCTCCATTCCCATTTATCATTTTTTCCTGAAAATTTGGGCACTGCCAGCGACGAGCAGAGTGAAAGGTTCCATCAAGATATCCGGACAATGGAAATTCGGTATCAAGGACGATGGGATCCAGCCATGATGGTTCAGTGTTGGTTTTTGAAGGGAGAAGATGTGGCCCCTCCATAAAAGGAAAAATAGAATACATGTGTTTGAAATTAGTGTTGGGATCACTCGAGTGAAAAATAACCTATCATCCGGTTTTTTCAATAATCTGAATCATCCGGTTATCATCGGTTATAATTCGAGTGACAAATTCGGTTTGTATTTTCCAACACGTCTCCAATGAGTTGTTGCCCGCATGCCAATCACTCACTGCGGCTGGCGACGCACACAGGCGAAAAATCGATAAAAGTCGGACAGAACCCTAATTTCAAAAAGTTCCTAGAATACAAAAATTAGGCTTTGGCCCTCTACCTTAATGACCAATCTATGGTACCTGTGCGCGCGAGCACTGCGAGGCCCTCCGTTACTTCACTACGTTAGTGCGAAGAACGGTTTGTTGGAGAGCGTATGAGTTACGGAAGATAAAGTGCTATTTTGTTTTTATGTATGTTGGTGTTTTTCGTGGATTATTTTATTAAACCTTTTGGGATAATATGTGTGTTTACAATGAATTTCGTTTTTTGTTTATAGAATTAATAGGAGGATAACGGTTATGGTAACTGGCCAAGTAGCACAGTTGTTTGTAGTTTTATCATAGTATTTACCTTTACATGGGGATAACGTTAGCAATACGGTCAGATTCAAGTTTAAAACTTTGATTAGACGTTTTGTTTTGCAAATACAACAATAATTTTATGCGACCAAGTGCGACCCTTAACAAAAATGGCGCATTTATACAGTTATGTTTGCTCTAATCTGTACTATTAATAAAGTTGTTCAAAGTGAAAAATCTGTACATATAGCAGAATTGTAAAAAAAGGGGTTTCTGTCGTCTATTTAAGGTGTTCTGAACCAAAAGCAACAGTTTTTAGAATGTTTGTCTGTCTACTAAAAATATATTTTAATTGGACTTTTACCAAAAGATAATAGGTCTTATAGTAAGTTAAATATTGAGGCATATTTTATTAGGTTAGGTCAACTATCGGTCAAGTTGGCGAATAAAATGTTTAAACCAATATTGCCTTTTTATTACAATACTTAGTTTTTTTACTACAATTCATTTTAACTTTAAAATTATTTAATAGACTAATGGTCGTTTGCACCACCAAATTTAAGGCAAGTATAGAAACTCTGTAACTATTTTTAGGGCAAAATTTTTAATAGCACGTCAGTGTATTTTGTCCTTTTGTGAAATCTGACACAATAAAATTATTATTATTATTATTATTATATAAGTACGTTTATTTTGAATCAGTAATAAATTACTTAATATCATTTAAAACTATACTTAGCTTAAGTAAGCTTAAATTTGGTTGTACAAAGGACCACAAGTCTAATTACTCGCGCAAAGGGGTAGAATGAGTAATAATCAGGTACTGGCTACTTAATAAAATACTTACCTAGGTTTAAATTGTTTTGGGTCATAATGGGAAACTAATATATTATTGTTTTTCCCAAAAATTCTATCCTTAATAAAAGTAGAAAAATTAATTTTAACGTAGCACTAGTTTGTGATATACACATGGAGACGCAAAAATAAAAAAAAATAACTACTAAAAACCAAGTCGAACAAGAGTCGAACAAGAAAATACAAAGAAGTAATATAATTCTGCTTTCTAAAAAAATACTTATTTTATTGATTTTTAGAGCTACAGTTTTTAATCTTTTGGCTTCCTTGTATATTTTACGTAAAATTTACCTATCAAAATTTATTTTTTCTTATACACTAACTTTTATCAAGAATCACACTTTCTGAGAAATCAATATTAGAGAAGTTTTTTCGTTGGCGCCAACTTTTTTGCACTGTTCTTGGTACATAATCCTAATAATGTCATTACCATGAGATATGGTTCAATTTAATTAGGCTTAAAATAATTTTTTTAGTCAAATAGTGTTTAAAGTTAATATTAAAAATACTTTGTTCAACAATTAATAACGTGTAGGTTTTGTCCGACTTTTATCGATTTTTCGCCTGTGTGCGACGTGGCGACTACACCGAGTGGTTTCGGTTTTCGGTTGTTATTGGCGTTCACTGTTATTCATAAATTCATAACTCGTATTGTATGTAAGATATTATTCAAATACTGCATTACGGGTTGCCTGTGTAGGACTTATTATTTAGATCGTCGGCGTTCGGCGTCGTTGTTGTTTGTTTGTTTTTTTAAAGCGGCAGATATATTTTGTAAAGTATTATGTCCATTATATAATTAACATAAAAATCAAATAAACATGATTTATTTCTAAAAAATGCGAAAAACCACAGAGTTTCAACAATGTAAAACATAAAAGTCTTATGGCCTATAAAGTATAAATAAATAAGTTAATTTCCACAAATAAAAATATATAAAAAATAAAAACACTTTCTAAAACTATGAATGGCATAACATCAAAATATGTTTTTTTTTTGTATTTTTTTATATTGAAACTTATAGGCACGTGTCCATAAATATAATTTCATCTAATTTCTTTGGGAGGAGTCTGTTTCGACGTAAGTTTGTGATTTGCCCAGTCTTGGAAAATACTCGCTCAGAGGGCACCGATGTTCCAGGAATACACAAATATTTTGTTCCCAATTCATACAATTCAGGCATTATATGTTTTTGCTTGGACCAGAATTCCAATGGGTCTTTCTTCCTATCTAAGAGAGGCATTTCCAAATACTGCCTAATTGATAGTATCACCATAGTAGACGGCGTTGTATAAGTTTTCATCTCAGCTGCCTTATTGTCAAAATGAGACCATATATCTTTGGTGGGGTTGAGTTCTTTGCTGCTTTCTGGTTTAACAGTTTCCGAAGATGCCGCCTCCATTTTCCTTGCAAAAATTTGTCTCGCTTCTTCAGTCACCCATTTCTCAGCATTGCTTGCATTCTCTGCTAAACCAAATCCAACATTTTAAAACCTCAGATCGAGGAATGCAGCTTTCGCGACAATTTTATTGGTTTCCGAGGAACCTAATCTTCTTACCATTATGTTATTCAAATTTACCTTTAAAGTTTCTCCTACATCGGTATTTGGGGTCAAAATATTCAGGGAAAATTGAAACCCTCGAATTAAAGGTAAGGTCAAGTGGGGTAAGTGCGATACAAAAATAATAAATCTGAAACTTAAAAATGACTGCAACTTTTATTTTTTAATAGATCACGATGTTTTATCTCAGAGACACACTTGGATATATTCTGTATGCATTTTAGTAAGCAATAATCAAATATTTGTTAAATAGACTGAGATACTTCAAGTAATTTTTGCTGATGATCAATGAATGCACTAACCCCCGATTCTGGGGCAAGTGCGTTCACTGGTTGTAGTTTTAAATTTAATTGCATTAGAATGATACCGGGGTTAGAGCGCATTATTGAAAGTTTTTAGAACATTTTTTTTTGAAACGTATAACTATCTTTAAAAACATGGGAGCAGCCACTTTTTATATTTAAAAAAGCAAAAGAATAAAGGGCAGGATATTTACAAAACTTATTATTTAAAAAAATATCTCAAAAACTTACACCAACCGAAGGAACAAAACATTCTTCTTTGGTAGATATTTAGTTTACGTTTCTAATAAACATTTTAACAACTACAAATAACAGTAAATGTTTCTAGAACATATAAAAAAATTATGAAGCTGTTTACTGAAGGTTGTAATTAGCGAAGGTTATGTCAAATGTAATTTCCCCTAGCCGTCCTAAACGTGGTTCAGGCAGAATTGATACGACTTGATCTTCTGCAATTTCATCTACGTCTTCAACAATTGGGTAACAAAATATTGTGTTCTTTTCATTTTCTGATTGTTTTCGAACAAACTTTATCAGAAGTTCGGAATCTTTGTCATTTTGAATTTGGCCGACAAAATATTTAACGATCTTTTTTCCAGGAAGTTTTGTCAAAATCCAGTCATCCATTTTTCTCGTGGAAATATCGCGAGATATTTCTTCCATATGGTTTTGCTCATCCACTTCCCTTTCTAATATGTCTTCTAAATTTTCATTGTCATTTCTTGAGTGCTGTACTCTCTATCTGTCGATTCATCTAGAGTCTCTAATTTTTGCTTGGCGAATGGTGATTTTTCTAGACTTACCTTTATTCAACTTTTGTTTTTTTTTCAGTTTCTTTAATTTTAATAAAATCCATCGCCTCTTTGGACGTCAGAACAGTGGCTCCCTCAGCAACTCTTTTTCTTGAATTTTTTTCAACAGGATTTCCTTTTAAGCTTTTCAATAGAAGATCTTCAAAGCTAGTTGCTTTTTCTTGTATCTCGGACTTTTTTTTGGGAGTGCTAGTTTCGTTATCTGCTAAAGAAAGTGGGTTAATGAAAGCGAGTCCTGGAGAGCCAGTTTGTAAATTTCCCGAAGTTGAAGGAGGAACATCATTAGTCTGCGCTAATACATTATTACGATTTTTCCATCTGTTCAGTGCCGCAGGTTCAAAATTTTCTTCTGGAATTATATCGCGATTTAATGGGAATATTCCTCCTTTTCTAAACTCATTTATTATTATAGTGGGATCAGTGTTTAGCCACATTTCGCCCAGAGTTTTTGTAAATATTTTTCGGGGTAATTTTTGCCCGGGATGGTGTCGTTTCCATTTGCAAAGAAACTGGTCCCAAGTAGTTTTTAAACTTTTAAACGCACTTAAATCTAACGGCTGCAAAAGGTGGCTTGAATGTGGAGGTAATTTTATGATGGTCACATGATTCGCTGTAGCTACTCTATTAATTTTAATCCTACGTGTGTCGAATGTCCGTCGTATATCAGCAACACAGGTTTTTCTACAGAAGGTGCAGCAACTTTCAAAAAACACTTTTCAAAATAATTTTCAAATATTGACATTTCCATCCATCCGTTGCAACTGGCAGCATAAACTGTATGTGGGAAACCAGAACCTTCTGGCGCATACCAATCAGACCAAATATGTTTTCCTTTATAAATTATAAGTGGTGGAGCCTTTGAACCTGCAGCGCTACAAGCCAATAAAACTGTTGTATTTTCTCTTCCAGATGAACTAGTCCTTTTGGTTGTAGGAAGTCCTTTTGGGCCGACAGTTTTGGTTTTGGAAGGATCCGGATTCATCCAGATTCTATATTTGGTCTGGATTATTTTCCAGCCCTAATTCGCTCAGGGTCTTTGAAAGTATTTCAAAATATTTTCCAAGTATAAAAGGGTCACAACTCTTCCGCCTTAAAAATTCCACATCAGATTGCGGTTTTCGGAGGGACAAATTTTGGCTTTTTTTAAACCTTAGGAACCAATCTTCAGAGGGTACACCATCCTTAAATGGGGTTTTAAAATTATTAGCATTGACATATTCTCCCACTAAGTTAAGAAGTTCTTTCGTACTTAGCCCGAAAACATATTTTTGCATTGTTTTTAGATACGCCGCCAGTTTGCTCTCAGTTTCTACGGATAGTGCTGTAGCTCTTCCGAATGAACTTGACTTTTGTCCTCTGCGCCCATTTACATGGTCGACAATGGTAGTTTTTGGAATTTTATATATTGAACTAGCTTGATAAACATTTATGAGTCCAGAAGAAATATCTTCAACCGCCCTTTTCAAATTTTCTTTGCTGTAAGACTCACCCCGCTTTGTTTTCCTTACATAATTTCTAACCGTGTTGTAAACCAGATCTGAAATAGACTTAAGGGGGTTAGTATCGCACTTGGGGTAAGTGCGTATCATCGCACTTGCCCCGCGTTTTAGAGACGCACTTGCCCCGCGTTTTAGAGACGCTCTTGCCCCATGCTCGATTATTTTGGGGCAACTGCGTACTACCAGAAATTTTTAATTCTATAAAATGTTGAACAAAAATACATATTTGTACTAATAACTACATATTTAAATAATGCAACTTACCAGTATTTAGTTAAAAACTTGACTTTATAACTGCGATAATTGTAGATTACACGTACACGCACACTGACAACATATATCAATTTTAAACGGAAACAGAAGTGACAGTTAATTATATTTCAAAACGTTTCAGTACGTTTATAACTCCCTCTATATTCTGTAGGCAAAATTAAGGAATGTTTGAACGACTAAAGTTACCTGCTGGACCCAGAACAAAGTGTATCATTTGTTTCGCGGCATATACGCACTTACCCCAAAAACGCTCTTAGCCCACTTGACCTTATTATTAACGATATAGTGGGATATTTTTCCCCTGACAGTATTACTGTGAGATCATTAGCAGGTCTCAATATCTCTATACAATCTGTAATAATTTCCCGTTCATGAGGATCTGGAAAATTGGGTGCTTTAGAAAGATTCGTTACAGCAACACACAAAGGATCTCTTATTTTAAGCAGTCTTTCCAACATAATGAAGCAGGAATTCCATCTCGTCGCAACATCTTGTTTTACTTTCAATTCGGGGAAGTCCATTTGTTGCTGGACGGCTCTTAGTTTATCATTCGCGAGAGAACTATGTTTGAAGTATCCCACAACGCCTCTGCACTTTTTAAGAATGATACTGAGTTGAGCATTATTATTAATAGCTTCGTTTACGGTGAGATTTAGTGTATGGGCCACACAGGGATGATGGTGTTTTAGTAAATGGTCATTTATGGCACATTTTACATTTGCCCCGTTATCGGAAACTACCGTTACTATTTTATCAAACAAATTGCATTCATTTAAAATTGATTTTGAAAGTGTTGCAATGTTTTCGCCTGTGTGGGATCCGGGTATTTCTCTCGTGGCCAAAATTCGTGCGCACAATTTATCTTCATATATAAAATGAACTGTTATAGTTATATATGCCTTGTTGGAGTCCGAATTCCAAATATCTGTTGTTATAGACACATAATATTTTATACTATCCAATGTTTTCAGCACTGAAGCTGCGTCCGTATAAAATTTTGGTAATATTTCGTTGGCCAATTTTTTTCTATTTGGCGGTTGGTACAACGGCTGCAAAACCCTAGTGTATTCTAAAAAACCCTCATTTTCTACAATAGAAATCGGTTGAAAGTCTTTTGCGATCATTTTTACAACTTTCTCATCTATTTTAGAAATCTCTACTTCGGAAAGTCCATATTTTTTCCTTGTACCATAAAGTTTGAAACTGTTCTGGTCTGACTCAGAAAGAGTTCAACTGTGCTATACTGGTAGTTAGAAAATTAAAATTTTTCTGTGCTGAATGTGACAATACGAATACTACCTCAAATAATTATTCGCAAGATCTCTTTCCAACTCAAAATTCAAATATTTTAAATGATGGCCATGACAGCTTTAATGAAGAATATCTAAGCAAAAAAGTGTTTCAAGAAGAAATTTCTAAAATATTTACCTTTTTTGAGTGCATTAAACAAGAAATTACTAATTTAAAAGAGTCTAACGTTGATTTGGTACGATTTCTCTCTTCTGAAGAATATGTTAAGATGGCTCAGGCTAAAAATGTTAATACGGCACCAAAAAATATCCATCTAAACAGCCATTTTGGAGTATACAAAAACAATTACAGTTCTAATGAAAACGTTGATGATCTTCGAGGAAAAGTTTTAAATTCTGTAAATAATAAAAATCAAAACGTCAATCAAGAAAACGTCAAGCAGAATGTCAAAATTTACAATGAACCAAACTGCAAAACAAACTTATCCAGTGAAGCGAACTTAAAAAATCAAAATTCTTCAGAAAATGTCAACTCTTATAAAAAGGTAAAAACCAAATCTAAATTTATACGAGGCTCAAATGAAACTAAACTTTTAAAATCCTCAAATACATTCTGGATTTTTGCAACAGGATTTAGCAATAAAACCAAAGAAACCGACGTTATTAAATATTTGAAGCAATTCAAAGACCTGGAATATATTTGTGAAAGACTTCAAACAAAAAATCAACATTCTATTTCTTTCAAGATTGGCATTCCTTATCAGTACAAAAATGAATTTTTCAAAGAAGATATTTGGCCACTAGGAATATATATTAATCAGTATTTCCCTCCGAGAAAACTAAATTCAAAAAATGAAGGCGATGTTCCAAAAAACTGAATAATAGCGGTAACATACTAGTTGCACACTTAAATATTAGATCATTAAAATTGTCTTTTTATGAGTTTAAAAAATTTCTTTTAGATCTCAACCCCGACATTTTTGCAATAAGTGAAACTTGGCTTACTAATAACGACTCTTCATTAAGCTTTGAAATTTTTGGTTATAATTTTTTCAGGAAAGATAGAAATGGTAGAGGAGGGGGTATTGGTGTATATGTCAAAAAATATTTAAAAGTAAAAGAAATAAGTGTTCCAGACACTGCACCAATAGAATTACTTTGGTTAAATATTTTAATTAACAGAAAAAAATTAGGGTTAGGTGTTGTTTATAAACCACCAAATGTAAATTATAACTCTCTTCTTATTCTTGAGCAAATAATTCCACATGTTTATCTATCTGTTGATAGACTTATCGTAACTGGTGATTTTAACATTGATTTTTATAACAAAAGTATTGACGGAATTTTTCTTGAAAACCTGTTTTCTACATTTAGTTTAAAACAAATAATTACAGAGCCAACTAGGCACGAAAAATCCCCTAAAATTATTGACCATATGTATATTGATGAAAACCTTGACCTAACTGACTTTGGCACTACCGAAACACAAAATATTCAAAATAGCTTAGGTAAACCTATTACTGATCACTCCATGATATTTTGTAAGATTGCAATTCCAAACAAAATACCTGTACAGGTGAAATATTTTAGAAATTTTAATAATATAAATCTAAACATATTTAATCAAGATTTACAAAATATTGACTGGAAATGTATTGAAAGCACAGATGATTTTGAAAACAAAGTCAAAATTTTTAATAATAATATTATATATTTATTTGATAAACATGCACCTATCCAAATAATAAGAAACAAAAAATGCAGTCCATGGATTACTAACACCATTAAAGAAATGTCTAAATTAAAACGAAAAGCTTTACAAAAATATAAAAGGGATAGATCCCAGATTTCATGGAAATCTTATATAGATGCTAGAAATATTTTAACAAAAGCTATTAAAAAAGAAAAGCAAACTTTTATAAGACTTAATATAAGTACTAACAATCCACAGCAATTTTGGAAAAATATAAAAAAATTTAATATTAATTTAAAAGAATCTAAATCTATTAGTGAGTATCCTGCTGCACACGATTTAAATAGTTATTTTATTAATTCTGTAAAAGATATACATCCTAATGAAAATTTATTATCATTTTATATAAATAATAAGTTTGCTGGAATTGATAAAAATGTTTTCTTTACCTTGAAACCTATTTCATGTTATGCATTACCAAGATTATATCAAAAATTAAAACAAATTCTTGTGGGGCTGATGGCATAACCTTACGAATGCTAAATCTTTGTGTCAGTAATGACTTTTTAAATGCTCTTAAACATATAATAAACTATACTATACTTAATAATTCTTTTTCAGATATATGGAAAACCAGCATAGTTATACCTATACCAAAAGTATATAACGCGCAAAATTTAAATGATTTTAGACCTATTTCTTTACTTTCCATAATATCAAAAATACTTGAACGTGTAGTTTTTAATCAGGTTATAGAATATATTAATATAAATAATATTTTGCCTGATAACCAATCTGGATTTAGAAAAGGCTTTAGTACTACCACTTTACTTTGTAAACTTAAAGACGACATATTAGTAAACTGAGATTCAGGTTTTGCTACCAGTATTATATTTCTTGATTTGGAAAAAGCTTTTGATTCTTTAAATCATAATTTACTTTTAGCTAAACTTAAATATATCGGTTTTAGTAGTTCAGCCTGTCAATGGTTTAAAAATTATTTATTTAATCGAAACCAGATTACAAAAATTACTAGTGAACATATAATAGAAAACTCTACTTCATTACCTGTTTACAGAGGGGTTCCTCAGGGATCAGTATTGGGACCATTATTATTTATTCTTTATACATTTGATTTTTACCTAGCTATTAAAAATGGAACACTATTATCTTTTGCTGATGATACTCAAATTTATTATCCAATTCACTATACAAATTTAACAAATTATATATCTTTAATAAATAAGGATTTATCTAATATTTCACAAACTATTACACATCATGGCTTAAAAATAAATGAAACTAAGACAAACCTTCTTGTAATTGGTCCTAAAACTTTGGTTACAAAAATTGAAAATAATTCTGATTTCAAAATTATTCTCAATAATGATTTTATATTACCAACTATCAAATTAGGAAGGAATCTTGGCGTAATATTTGATTAAAATCTAAACTTTGATGCTCATATAAGAAACATAGTAAAAAAAGGATATTATAAATTAAGGATCTTGTATCATTTTAAAGAATTTTTAAATATCGAAACAAAACTTAAACTTGTAGATTCGATCATTATAAGTGGATTAGATTATTGTGACGTTATATATCATAAAAATATCAGCTACAATTCTAAACAAAAACTACAAATCCTACACAATAACTGTGTAAGATTTTCAGTAAATCTTAAAAAATATGATCACATTACCTCAACATTCAATCAGTATAAATTAATTAAATTAGAAACTAGACGTGAAATTCATCAAACTTGTTTCATTTACAAAGTCATAAACACTAAAACACCTGATTATCTATTTAAAAAATTAGAATTTCGTAATAATGTTCATTACGTGAATACAAGAAATCAAAACAACTTAACTATATCATCACACAAAACAGAAAAGTATAAAACATCTTTTAAATATAATAGTGCAATCATATATAACAGCATTCCCTTCTATCTAAAATATTTTACTTTTTCAACTTTTAAAACTTATTGTAAAAATTATTTAATCGGGGTGGAGTTGGAAGAATGATTATATATAATCAAAATTCTACCTTTTTGTGCCAACTAGTGTGTTACTATTGTTATTCATTTTTGTAAAATATTTATGCATGATATTATATTGTTACTTTTTACACTGTTTATTGTTTACTGGCACAAATAAATAAATATTATTATTATTATTATTATTATTATTATTTACGTATTCATATAGGTTCATTCTATTAGACTATGCTATTCAGCTTTATATTACACAAAAAAAAATTTTTTTGTCGGCCAGTGTAATTGTTACAACATTTGCCACATGCAGGACATTTTTTCCACGTACATGCATAACCACACCTACTACATTAAAATCTTGTCTGAATGGTATTTATTTCCTCACGAGAGCTGAGCAATTTAACATGTTTTTTTTTTATTTAAATAGACTTACAATACTCTTGAATGTTAACAAGTGTCATGTCTGAGTTTCTAATAAGTCTTTGTTGTACTTGCTTATCCTCAAGACCCAAAATAACATGGTCTTTAATCATTCTTTCCATATATGACTTATTAAAGGCACTGTTTTCCCATACGAACTCACAGCTAGCCGCCTGCCTTTTGAGTTTCGTTACAAAAGAATCTACGTTTTGATCATCTTCTCGACAAATTCTATTAAATTTAAATGTCTGCATTGTTATATTCTTCTTCAGTCAAAAATATTCATCAAAACAGTTAAGAACATTATCTAATTTTTCTGTTTTTTTTTTCTTTTGGGAATGTATTATATATGTCAATACCACTCTCACCAATAATATGTAATGTATGTATGTATGTAAAACTCAAGCAAATCTACTTTTGTCTCTTCGTCTTTGCTCATATTTCCAGAAGCTGTCATAAAAATTTTATATTTTTGTTTCTCCCAATGAGAAGAATCATTGAGATAAAGTTGAGGAGGTGCTTTATATTCCATCGTTATTTATTTTATTTTACCTTAATTCCTTTTTGTAACTTTCTTTTCCTTTCAATGGAATTTTTTCTAAAAAACTTTTTCTTGTTTTCACTCCATAATCCTAGTGAACATAACACCTGACACCATGTTTTACCTTTTATATTTGTTGGTTTTATATTTAAAATAAAAAATATGTTTCTTTACAGCTTCTTTATTAACTGCCTTTTACGTCTCTCTACTTTTTGCATCACGTTTCTAATTACTATTTTCTTAACTCTACTGTTTTTTTCGTAGCTAACTATTATTCTTACGTCTGTCATCCTAGATAGGCATGTTCAGATATTTAGACTAACTTAATTCCTCTTTGGAAAAATAGAACACTTGCAAACTAACAGAAAATCGGTAGAGCTACTACTTGTCGCCGATAAATAAATAAATACTTACCGATCAAAAAATTAATTTTAGCAAGCGCTACAGTAAATATTTATTTCTAAAATTAGCTTCTTTGTAAAAGAAAAACTACAACTTTAAAGGTTTTTATTGAAATATCTTGAAGTATTTGAACACATTGTCTTAAGAATAAGAAACTTTTCTGTAATTTATTGTTTACACTATGGTGTCTAAATTTGGAGTCTCACCAATGTTGCCGCAACCAATTTTGCTAACGTATCAAAATTCAAAGCGAAAATGTACCAAAATGTACTAAACAATGGCTGCGTTCAGCCGATGGTCAGCGGTCTCAGCCGTTGATAAAATTTGACAGATGACATATCTTTAAATTTGATATAAGTAATCACGTGATCGCTGCCAAATCCAACCAGGTGCTAAGACCGCTGATCATCAGCTGAAATCAGCCATAAACAAACCCAAGCAAACCCAAGCATGACGTCAGTATTAGTGTGAGTCCACACCTAACAAAAGCTGCAGCACGGAACAGGAAATTGCAGCGTTCCGATTTGCTAATGAAAAAATACTGCGGAATTCAAGGTCGTTTCGTTGTTTTCCTCAGGTGTGAGGACTCCGGCTTCGATAGGACTTCGCCTAACTAGAGGGTGACGGTGACTACTTTATCATCAATTGCACAAGTGGACATAAAAAAAAACAAATCTGTAAAACGGAAATCTAGTTTTTATCTGTTGGAAATAAATAAAAATAGGGTCAAGTATATATTAAGAGGTCATTAAAATATTTCAAGGAAAAATCTTATTTATTAAATATCAACAAAAAAAACGTACTCACAAAGCAACCGTAAGTAGATTCTAGATAATTTGTTTGGAAACTAATCTCAATGACTTTTGGTTTAAAATGTGTTTAAAATAAAAACTTGCATATTCTACATTTTTTTAAACATCTCTTGAGGAGGCTCACAATCATGGCATGTTGTAAACCGAAACACTTCGTCAGTTAATAGTAAGTTATGACAAGTAGAAACATCAAGAAGGTTTCTGTTCTTCCTTTACTGTTCTTCCTTTTTATTAAATTTAAAGACGAAAAATTTCCTTCTGACATTAAAAGATTAATTATTTTTAATATTAAAAATGTTAAAAAAATATATATTTTGGTATTTTGGCTTTTAATATTTTTATCGATTTCTTAAATTTATTTTTCAAAGCCACAAAAACGTATCAAAAAATCCCCGTTCGATTGCAAAATGTATGTTTGTACCACAACAGCCAAAATATATTAAATCTGGTACAATTGTACCCAAACGGCATCGCTGAGTATCATAAATATCTTGTCCACATAAAAATATACAGGGTAGTCCAAAAGTAATGGTACACAGAGCAACAACAGATTCCTTATGTCGAAATAATTCGATTTATTTAAACTTGCCTAATTCCAAAGTTGATAATAACGAAGATGCAGGGTATTAAAATTATAATTTTGTTTTCAATGGTCCAATAATTTCTCAACAAAACGACATAGCAGCACGAAATTAAGGATTTGGGATAATTTGAGGCGAAGAATTCAAATTCTTCCATACTTTTGACATCACTAGTAGAGGGCGCCTCCTACGGCATACCGCACTTCTTCTAAATGACATAACTTTTTTAAGCTTAGTATTTCGATCTGACTATTAAAAAATCGATTACCCTACTTCTGTTACGTCAAAAAGATATATTTCATTGAAGTGGCTAGGAGTAACCGTTTACGAGATAATCGCATTTGAAATTTGCCATGTATGTAACGCTACATGGCGAAACAGCAGACTCCCCAGGTCAATAGAATGCGAACTTTGTTAAATTTACCCAATGCAAGGGTTGATAATAACCAAGATACAGGGTGTCAGAACATTGATTTTGTTTCTGATTTTTTCGAATAATTTATTATAATATTACTTGGGTAATAAGCCCTAGCTAGCATTCGGAGAGATCGAGTGCCGTAGGTTCAGCCTGACTGTTTGCTTGTTCCGTCTTAGATAACATGTGATGTTTTTATTTTGAGCGCCACTGACTTTTTTGATGATGTTGACTCAGGTAAAGTCAGAAGCCTTTTGCAGGAAACACCACTAATGCACCTGAATATCGCAAACAAAAAGATCTGGGTCCCACACAAATAAACTTTTCTTACATTATTAATACTCGACCCACTCTTTACAAATTGTGTACATTGTTTTACATTTTTACATATTTACACATTGAGATGTTTCCAAAAATATTTCAGCTGAATTGGTTCGTACCATTTGATAGAAACTTTAAGTATAATAAACAGCTTGTCGATATTCATGAATTCGAATATGGCGCACATTATTTTAGCTAAAATAAGAAAATTATGATCGCAACCAATTTACCATTACGTAATTAATGAAAGAAGGATTGTTAAGTTTATCAGACAAATTTGTGAAATTATGTTTAAATAATTATAAATAAAAATGTAATGGCCTTAAACTGTTGTTCTTCTGGATCTAACTGATATCAAAGCACCAACATGCCTCTTCAAGATTTCACACTACTTGTAGTACATATGGTGAATCTAAGGGGTGATCTTAAAAGTGGACTCAAAGGGGTTGAATCCCAAAGGTGGATCCTAACGGTGGATTATCCCGAATGTAAATCCTAACAGTGGTGAATCCCGAAGGTAAATTCAATGGTGGACTCCCTGATTTATCCCTGGGGTGAACCCTAAAATGAATTTATACCCTATAAAGTCGCACGACAAAAGCTATGGTACGGAGGGCTCGGATAAAGCACACTTACCTCTAGCTATGAAGGAACCATAAAAACCTAAATCCATATTGGACTTCAAAGGTGCCCTTAAAAGCAAAAAATATACGTTTCCAACCATAATTACGTAAATAATAACCGTATAGCATTTTTCCTTATGGGGAAATATGCGTAAAATACAAAAGCTACAAATTTCTGATTAAATCCAGATAAGGCCGCGAAATTAGGGATTCGAGGCTTCTTAGGGCGAGAAATGCAAATTCATGTATAGTTTCTATCTAGTAAAGAGCGCCACCTGCGGCACATCACGCTTCTTTGAAATGTATTGTATCAATTTTACTTATAGAAAAAATCGATTCTCCTACTTTTTTAAGTAAAAAAGGTGTACTTGGTTGGGGTCGCTGGGATGAACCGTTTTCGAGGTAATCGCATTTGAAATTTCCAGTGCAACAAATAGTTGTATTTAATTTGAATGACGCTTTCAACTTTAGATGAATTTGCATATCTCGCTACAAGAAGCCCCCGAATCCTTAATTTTGCGCCGTTATCTGGATTTATCCAGAAATTATTCGAAAAAATCGAAAACAAAATCAAAATTCTGACACAGTGTATCTTGGTTATTATCAACCCTTGGATTGGGTAAGTTTAACAAAATCGCATTGTTTTGACCTGTGGAGTCTGCTCTTGCACTACGTACCATGACATACATTGCATAGAACGGTTACTTCTAGCGACTTCAATAAGGTATATCTTTTTGACGTAAAAGAAGTAGGATAATCGATTTTTTCAATAGTCAGATCGATAAGTGTATCGATCGATGTAGCTTAGTGAAGCTTAAAAAAAGTAATGTCATTTAAAAGACGTGCGGTATGTGGTAGGAGACTAGGAGACTAGGAGACTACTAGTCACATTAAAAGGAGACTAGGAGACTACTAGTCACATTAAAAGTATGGACGAATTTGAATTCTTCTCCTCAAAAAAAAAAACCCAAATCCCTAATTTCGTGCCGCTATGTCGTTTTGTTGGGAAATTACACATTACGTAAGTTAAGTATTGTTTAAAATAAACTTAATTCCAAAGGGATATATTAAAGCTTATTTTGAATATGAAATAGATGAAAGAAATATTGTGTATCTAATAGGAAAAAGCCTCGGACGATTGCTGGACTCGGCTGCGCCTCGTCCACCAATTTGCATCCTCGTCCGAGAATATGTTTTTCCTACGAGGTGCACATACTATTTTTTCTACGATCGAAAATGAAATATGTTAAATAATAAAATAAAATTAAGAACTTTAAGTAAAAATTTATTAACATGACCTAATATGTCGCTTATGCTTAGCTTTGCGGTTGCTTGACAACCGCTGTTTAATTTTATTGTTGTTTCTTTATGACAAGCGGTGTCAGTACAAATTTCGCTTTTTGTGTTCTGTTTCTGATGTTTGCAAGATTGTATGTATTTATGATGTGAATAAACGAAATTCTCTACGGGAATATTTTATTCTCGGCCTAGGCCGGGAATAAAATATTCTAGAACTATTATATGTCTCATTGTTTAGCAACGGTTAACAATACTGGAATACTGACTTTTATGGCGTCAAAGCACGCGAGAACGATGTCACTTTGTGGACGATTGTCTTTTAACGTTTTTGCTTCGCGGATCTAAACCCTAAATCTGCAGAGGCCATTTTTAAACTACTAAAACTTTTCTAAACTTTTCGTTATTAAAATAAAGTCCATACAAACAGATACTTCTCCTCTATCCGATAAAACGATAACATCAAAGAGTTTTATAAGTTCATTACGCAGCAAACTAAAATAGAAAGGAACCTATATATTACATTATTATATTAAATTGGTATTATAGCAACCTTTACATTTTTTCTTTTTTTGGGGTTTAGCTAAAATTTTCTAGAACCAGAATCAAGTCTTTACTAATATTTACCCATTTATACATAGAAATAATGTTGGTTCGTTACTTACGCGCCTAAAGATTTGGATCGGCCTAAATGAAAATTTTCGTATTCTAAAAAATCTTCTAATCTGGAAGACATACCCAGCAATCGTCCTAAAAGATGCACTTATTTGAATTCGCCTTTTTAAAATTTCCTAGGACAAGGGTGTCTTTCCGGTGCCTTTACATTTCAAGGTAAATTTAAAAAGTTCCTTCCTTCCAAACTCTGTTATATGGCCACTCACCCAGTTTTCATCCTGTCAATGCTGGCGTACCCTTAGGCGCAATTTCTTGCTCCAACCCTATTTCTTCACATTAACAACCTTCTCTCCACTCCATTATCCCAAAACAGTTTCCAGGGGTTGAGCTGAGACCCACTTTGAAGTATTTCGGTTGAGCTACAAAAACTCTTCTTTTGAGCCATAAATTACAATATTTTCTTGTTTCTTTTTAGATGTAGGCAATTTATTGAAGGATATTTTCGATGTATAAAATGACTAACACTTAAGCCAGCGATTAACGAACAAGTTACTCGAAACAATTCAATACCCTGACGATGCGCTAAAATATTGCGTCTACCGCGTAGCATGACTGCATATTGTACCATTCCGGACTTCTCAACTAATTCTACTATTTCCAGACTACACTTTGTAACGTATAAGATTCAGAGCAATACAACGAAAAGAATAATTCATAAGGCAGCATTAATTTCAATTCCCTTGCATTGTTGAAACGATATTGCATGCAGCAATTGACTTAATTATCTATTCTGCATTTACATGGATGACGGCATTTCATTAAAGTAACATGACACATATAATATCGTTTAGGTTTGCTTAGGTTTGTTCATGTTTGAATGAAAGATAAGAAAGAATGTGGTATTTCATAAAATCAACAGTTAGTTATATTACACACATGCAACATACAAGTAAATTAAAGGTTGTATCAATAGATCGATACCTTTGCTGTTCAAGAACTTCCGCATTTAAAAACTTTGTTTATTCGTGTTGCACTTACTTGAATTAAGAGCAGTATAGGGTGAGTTTTTGACGCCAATTCTATTAAGAACTGCTTTGCGCAGCCCCACAGATGAACGGGTATATGCCATTTACCATTTAATCTATAATTCTTTGGAATAAACTAGCTTGCGCCCGCGACTTCGTCCGCGGTATAACAATTTTACTCCATTACAAACTTTGAACCCCCATTTTACCCCCTTAGGTTGATTTAATAGAAATTGTAAAACACGTGTTTAATAATTCATTTTTTGGAGTACTTCTATAAAGTTTTAGGAAGTTAATAGGACCATCTAATATTTTTTCTCCATACAAACTTTCAACCACCTTATGACCCCTTTAGGTGTTGAATTTTGAAAAATCCCTCCTTAGTGAGTCTCTACGTTATAAAATAAAACTACTTACCAAATTTCATGTTTATAGCTTCAGCGGTTTCGGCTCGGCGATGATGGATCAGTCAGGCAGTCAGGACATGTTATTTTAGATAAATAACAATTTGTTTAAAATAAATATCAATTTAATTATAACAAAAAACTTACCTGCAGACGTTGTAAAATAATAATTTTTACTACACTTAGTTGGGCCTTTAGTAACTTTTAGCTAAACGTTTTACCACACCTTCTTTATTTGCAAGAAAAACTTAAAACCGTTTTTTAAAAGAAACGTTTTAAGTAGGTTGTGCGTTATTTTCTGTAAACTTTAAACTGCCCTAATGTGCACTTACTCCGTCTTGAGTCAGTGCAGACTAGACAGGAACTAAACAGTTTAGTACAGTATGCACTAGACAAACGAACATGTAGCGAAAGTTGCCAAAACACAAACAAGCAAGTTTAGGAAGTGCAGCTTAAAGCAGCACAAATGGACAGACATAAATCGATTTTGTTTAAACATTTACCACGTTTAATTTAAAACGTTTTAGGACAGACGTGCATTTGTTTGGCTTTTTGCGGAACGTTAGACGCCCCTTTTTCGGCTTTAAATCAGCTGATTGAACGTTACCAACTGGCGTTGTTTTTGGTTTAAAAGCTTTAATTGTTTCAATTTCAGTTTAAAGAAAACCACGTTTTCTTGAAGTTTTCGTCAATAATTTCGAAAATGGTACTATTTCAGTACCTCTTAGTCCAACATATTTTGAATAGTTTTTCCTCTATACTAACCAGCTAAAATAAATTTTTAAATTTGTCCATGCTACCCGGTCTTTGTTTTGGTTTTGTGTCATCACTTTTAATTATTATAATTTGTAACTTAAAAAACAACGCAGTTTGGTAGCATTTTCGGGGAGTTTAAACCATTTTTAATTGGGATAAACCTCTTTCTGAGAACGTTTTACGGTTAAAGCGGATTAAGCATCTAAAACCGTTTTGTCTGAACCTTAACAAAACATGCGTTTTTATAAAAAAAAAAACAATTTCTACTAAATCGTTTTAATGTAAGCGTAAAAAGGTAGTAACTGTTCAACAATCTTATATTTTATGTATTGCTGAAATAATGTTTTGGTGGAATTTCGCCTAAACATCTTAGTATGGCACCTTGTAGTATGATGATGTTGGTTTGAGTTCTTTAAAAACCACCTCTGATAATATGGACGAATTTATTATGAAAGTACAAAATATGTACTGAAACTCATGTTTATTATAGCCTCAAACATTAACTAAAAAAGGATATTTAAATTATTTTACTTATTTATGGTTTTATAGAGTTAACTAAATTATCGCTAATCCATTGAACACATTGACGCACATGCTGGTCAGCTTCATCGATTGTTTGGTTTCCTAAAAATAGAACGACTAAAATTAACTGATAGTTTTCCTTAAATAGCATTTTTTATAGATGATGCATGAAATCATTTTAAAATAAATGGTTAATGTAGGTATCTAACTCAATTTCAAAGTTCCAGTGCATAAATTGGGCGCAAAATGGATTACAACATTTATTTCACTTTCATTACATATTACATAATATGTTTATACAAAACAGAATATCATTATACAGGGTATCTAAAATAGGTGAGACCACTATTGCTACCTCCGAAATGGTAAAAGATAGGAGGACGGTTAAATTAGAGAACATGTGCCATTTTTAGTCCCTGTTCATATTCCGTTGCCAAATTCTCTATAGTTTCTTACCTACAGGGGATTTTTTAAAAATAGTCAAAAATTTAATTCTTAAATATCTCGAAAACTATTATAAACTGCTGGACACTCGAAACGCACCGATCGATTTTTCTTGCATTTTTTGATAGAAGATTTCGTACAAACTACACAATATTTTGAAATGCGGTTTTAAGTACTTTGAAGTCTTATCCCTTTGTGATTCTGTCGAAGTCGCGGTAAATTTTAACACCTCATAAACAACTTATACAGGGTGGATAATAACAGATTGAAAATTTGCTAATTTTCATTCTTAGCGCGAATTTTATTCGGTTGATATTTTTTTCAAATTTACTGGCCATACGAATCCCTATTTTAAACGTCAAAAACAACTTTGCCCGATTTTATTTTTCTTCTCTGTTTTTGAAGATACAGGGTGATTTCTAATTTGTCTTCAGTATTTTGAATATGTGAGTGTCAATTAACATCTGATTATTAATTTACCAGTTTTTTGATACTAAACGACTTAGTTTAGATCAAAAAGCATAGGACGTTACGCACTTGATATTTAAGATATACAGGGTGTCTTCAATTGACCATTTAGATTTAAATTTCCAAAGGTAATGTTAATTTTTTATTTTCCGCTTTCGAACTGGCTGTATTGGATGATAAAACGTCTATCCGTGATTTATGTATACTGGTCCAATCATTAGGATTATATAGTGAAAGGGGTTTTTTAATTTTCTGATTCCTGAAAGTTTGTAGACGCTACAGGGTGATACATATTTTAGTATTGTTTATGAGTTCTAATGACCAATAATATGTGATGTATTCTTTTACTTTTTAGATTTGTATAATTTATTTAGGAAAATTCAGGTTCATACTACATTTTATACAGGGTAATTCAAATTTGGTGGTCTTGCATTCACTAAAATGAAACCAGGCCCACAATTTTCGGAAAACAACAAATTTAAATTATTTAGATGTTCAATAACAAGCGAGGGCATTTAGCTCTACGTCTTCCTCTAAAAGAAGGGTTGTGTTAAAATAAGTTTAATAAATTAAATTCTTAACAAATTTATCATAGGTTGTACAGTCCTGTACAATGTGAATAGTCATTACACGCGTAACTTAATTATTACATTGTTTTACCTAAACGTGTCAGTTACTATGGTAATTCAACAAAGGTTTTCAATATTGTCATGTCATAAGAAATAAAACGTTTGCCAAGTATTAGATTTATTGAAGAGAATGTGGCTCTGCAGGAACCATTTTGGGGTGGAGGTATAACAGCATGGGCGGGAGTGATTTTTAATGGAAGATCTGAACTGTTTTTTCTAATCGAACAGTCAACGCAACCGTTTATAGGGACGACATTTTAAATAAGATTGTTTTGCCGTTTGCAGAAACTTTTGGGCCTGACTTCATTTTAGTGGACGATAATGCAAGACCACACAGGGCCCGTATTGTCCTGGATTTTTTGGAGGCAAACAATGTTAACCAGTTAAATTTGCCTCCAAAATCCCCTGACTTTAATATTATTGAGCATGTGTGGTCTGCATTAAAGTTACAAGTGTGCTCAAGAATAAACGCTCCTGAGACATTAGAGGAACTCGCTGTAGTAATACAGGATGAGTGGGAAAATATCCCCCAGGATTTAATTCAGAGATTTGTGAGAAGTATGCCACGGCGATGTCAGGCCGTTATCAACGCACGGGGAGGTCCCACTAGATATTAGGCTGAAATTTGAATTACCCTGTATAAAATGTAGTACAAACCTGAATTTTCCTAAATAAATTATACAAATCCAAAAAGTAAAAGAATACATCACTTATTATTGGTCATTAAAACTCATAAACAATACTAAAATATGTATCACCCTGTAGCGTCTACAAACTTTCAGGAATCAGAAAATTAAAAAAAAAACTTTCAGTATAAATAATCCCAATGATTGTACCAGTATACATAAATCACGGATAGACGCTTTATCATCCAATACAGCCAGTTCGAAAGCGGGACATAAAAATTTAACATTACCTTTCGAAATTTAAATCTAAATGGCCGATTGAAGACACCCTGTATATCTTAAATGTCAAGTGCGTAACGTCCTATGTTTTTTGGTCTAAACTAAGTCGTTTAGTATCAAAAAAATTGTAAATTGATCATCAGATGTTAATTGACACTCACATATTCAAAATATTGACGACAAATTAGAAATCACCCTGTATCTTCAAAAACAGAGAAGAAAAGTAAAATCGGGCAAAGCTGTTTTTGACGTTTAAAATAGGGATTCGTATGGTCAGTAAATTTGAAAAAAATATCAGCTGAATAAAATTCGCGCTAAGAATGAAAATTAGCAAAATTTTCAATCTGTTATTATCCACCTTGTATAAGTTGTTTATGAAGTGTTAAAATTTCCCGCGACTTCGACAGAATCACAAAGGGATATGACTTCAAAGTACTGAAAACCGCATATCAAAATATTGGGTAGTTTGTGCGAAATCTTTTATCAAAAAATGCAAGAAAAATCGATCGGTGCGTTTCGAGTGTCCAGCAGTTTAGTTAGAAAAAGTTGTTTTTACAGAAATCACACGATTTTTTACCTTCTCTAAAGTAACGTTATTATTTTGTTTATACGATTTGTTTTTATTGAGTTATTGATACTAACTTGTTTTTTTCAAAATCGGACCTGGAATTTTTTGCTGCATTTTTTGAAAGAATACTTCATACCCTTTACAACTATGTATCACGTGATTATGGTTTTCGACGTTTTGATCAGGACTAACATCATCAGGATTTTCTATCGATACGGACCTGGGATTTTCCACGTTAAGGCACAATTTCACAACCTATCGCTGTGGTTTAAATTATTCAACTGATTAATTTTAAACTATGTTCATGATTACTAACCAGAACCCTTTGGTCATTAAAGTTTGTCAAATTGCACTTAAGCCAATGAGCTATTGAGAGCAAAAGTTTAGCAGACTTAGATCAGATATAAGTAGCGGCATTTATTCACAGCACCTAACTAGTGGATACGTTTACCACATATTGTAAAAGGCACCCTTGATGATACGTCTTCATTATTTACGTTTTTAATATTTTCGTTTCCAAAAATAACCTTTCAGTTTAAAAAATAATAATAAATAAATAATCCTATTTTACCTCATAGTTAAATTTCTGCGGCAACTCCTTCTGCTGGTATACAGTTGAATTACTATTTACTGGCTTTGAAAACAAACCATATTATATCAAATTAAAGACAGTAGGTATACCGTCGTATTAGTCTGCCCCCTCTCCTCTCCCTTTTGCCCCGCCCCCTTTCCCCCCTCTCCTTATAAGCTCCGCCCCCTTTCCAACCATTCTTCAACCAATCCTTATAAGCTCCACCCCTTTTCCAACCTTTCTTCAACCAATCACTATAAGCTCCGCCCCCTTTTCCCTCCATTCTTCCCCACCCCTTATAAGCTCCGCCCCCTTTCCAACCATTCTTCAACCAATCCTTATAAGCTCCACCCCCTTTTCCAACCTTTCTTTAACCAATCCCTATAAGCTCCGCCCCCTTTTCCCTCCATTCTTCCCCACCCCTTATAAGCTCCGACCCCTTTTCCAACCATTCTTCAAACAATCCTTATAGACTCCACCCCCATTTTCCATATAAGCTCCGTCCCCTTTTCCCTATAAACTCCGCCCCCCTTTCCCACCATTATTTTCCCACTCCTTATAAGCTCCGCCCCCTTTTCCCTCTTCTCTATGCACTCCTTCCCTCTCCTATCTTCGCCACTCCTTATATGGACATAAGCCCCTCCCCTTTTTATCTAACTTCTTCCCCACACATCTTTACTCACGAGGCCCCCATAAATCTAGCAACTAGAACACCATAACCCCAAGTCCTATTTTAGGTTGAAATGGGCATTTAAAAGGACAATAATTTATTTAGACCCTATACAGATGGATTAAAAAAAAAAAAGTTCCTAAGGTGTTAGCAGCTTTTATGCATTAAGGGTTCTGTGTCGCCGATTGACTAATAATTCTATCGATTAAGCTAAACTACTAACTGGCCCCTCTAAATGGATAAATAATCTGTTAAACGGTAGTTCAGTACAGAAGAACAGCAAGTGGTTAACTAGGAAGCCAAATAAAAGATAAGTTTTATATAAATTTTTTATTTTTACTTCAAAATTACATATGTATATATATTTTTAATATAGTCTAAATATACTAATACATTGCTAAAACTAGTATTACCAAAAAATAAATCTATTGTAACACTTTTGTACAGATACAATACACATACATAATATTTTGGAATTCTGAATACATTTCATACGAGGAGGCTGTTTTACCTCTAGATACATCTATATTTAAGCTGTCACATTTCCCAAAATTAAATACAGTTTACCATAAAAAATGTTACCCTAATAAAAAGATTTGTGAAAAATAATTACTGAATTCATGGCGTAGGTTTGCGGGTTGGTATGACAAAAGGGATTGTGTAAAGATTTATGACCTGGCATACATAAACAGCCACCTGAACTATCGACGGTCGGGGGTAGATAAACAGGTGTTAAAAAAGGTCTTGAGTGGTTCAACTGGAAATTTATGAGTCGGTATTAGTGTCGGTTGCTACTTTAGACATAATTAGTTTTTATTATATAGAATAATATATGAAGCGTGTCTGTGTGGGTGGCTGATTATCGTAGGACGACTGTTATTAAGGCGTTTTAATTAAGAGATAAACAGGTGCCTGCCCAAATAATCTTAAAAAATATTGATGTACCCATTAAGACCTTATTTTAGTGTATAAAAGTAGATACGCTGAGCTAGAAAGATCTTCAGGTGAATTGATTTTACAACGTTGGGCTGCTGACGCGTAGCGGTTTCGTCCCCGTTGGGTAGCTCACGCGATGTACTTCCGTCCCGTTCAGATTGAATTACGTATTATTTTTCACCCCTATCTTGGTAAAAAGTACGGGGTTATCGTAGGACGACTGTTATTAAGGCGTTTTAATTAAGAGATAAACAGGTGCCTGCCCAAATAATCTTAAAAAATATTGATGTACCCATTAAGACCTTATTTTAGTGTATAAAAGTAGATACGCTGAGCTAGAAAGATCTTCAGGTGAATTGATTTTACAACGTTGGGTTGCTCACGCGTAGCGGTTTCGTCCCCGTTGGGTAGATCACGCGATGTACTTCCGTCCCGTTCAGATTGAATTACGTATTATTTTTCACCCTATCTTGGTAAAAAGTACGGGGCATTTTATAGTACTTCTAGATAGCTGTGAAAATTTCTTAAAATTTCTTCGGACATGCCAAGTAGATGTTATTTGACTGAAATATTTAAATTTTTTAATGGTACAGTACTATGGTATTTTAGTTGAATACTATCTATCAAATCATATTAGTATTTAAGATAAACTTAAGATAAATTTAATATTTTGTTATTTTTGCTGATATTTATAAGATATTTTTGTTTTATGTGAAATTTTATATCAACTTACGTTTCTTATGCAGAATTTATGTAAACTTTATGAAGACTTAGGAAACACTTAGGACGACTTTATGTTAACTTTACGTAAAATCTTATCGACTTCAGATAATTCTTGTCATTTTTATTTGTGTGCGTGTGCAATTTTAAACCTTAACTCATACATAAGCTAATACTACATTAAACTGAAAAACAGCGTGGGATTAAGGTAGAGCTTAATAGCAAAACATTTGAAGCCTATCACATTAGCAAAAAAGTAAGAAAAAAGAGCGCTACTTACATATTTGTTCTAAAATCCGAATCTACTTTTTAACACAACAGTTGTCTTTTTACCATTACAACACATTAAATGAATCAGTTTATAACGTTAAGCCATTGTAATAAAACCTGATACAGTAATTTAAGAGATTAATATCAAAATAATTAAATGTTTTGAAACATTTGTCGCATACTTTAAACATATCTATATTTTTTTTTAGTAGCGCCTAAATTGATAATATAAATTTTAAAAATTATTAGTTTATTAAAAAATACCCTGTTAGAGACATCAAGATGCTAACATTTTACAGTGTCCTTATATATTAAAAGCACCACAAAATGTATTTAAATGTTCTAATTGTTTTTTGTAGTTTTTCACCTTTTTCTTAGATGAGACCAGTTTTTCTTGCAGTAACTGAATTCGTAGACTGTGTTTTTCCATTTCTTTCTCTTCGTCTTTTAAATTCGTCAATAACTGACAACGAATTTTAAAAACACTCATCACTTCATCCCTTTGGCTGATAGGAAAATCTTCCAGCCAGGCACATTTGGAGGTACTGCCTTTGTTTTCCTCATAGGCCATTTCTTCTTCTTCCTGACTATCCCACTGCATTTGATCAGAGTTTGGATTATTGTTCTTCAAAATGTT
Organism: Philopedon plagiatum; assembly: GCA_963971165.1. Lineage (NCBI taxonomy): Eukaryota > Metazoa > Arthropoda > Insecta > Coleoptera > Curculionidae > Philopedon > Philopedon plagiatum. The sequence goes on along the minus strand of OZ020190.1, from coordinate 41,145,020 downwards.
TTGAGAAACTGTTCTTTTAATTTTTTTCTCAATATTTGTTTGTAAAACGGTATCGAAACTTGTAGACTGGCGATATTCTTTATTTTTTTTTATTTTCCCATAAAAATTGTTTTCACTTTTAAGCATGCTCGACGGCTGTGTAAGTAGGTTTCGCAGCAGCGATTTCTGCGGCTTTTGAACGGGGTCCATTTCTTTGACTACAATGTTCTGAATTATGTTAATTTTAGAGGCCTCTTCTTCTTCTTTTTTCAAGCCTTCTCGATTTTGCTCTAGGTCATCTAATAAATTTGAGCAAGTCAGGTCAAGTAAGGCATCCATTCCATCATGCAAATTTAGTTCTTCTCCTTCAGACCAGCTATTGTTAAGTATGTTTTGGGTAAAAAACGGCAAATTCTCACCTGGTAGGTTATTTGGGGCTATATTTCCCCCTGAAATAACATCTATTTCGGAACTACAATACACACCACTCACTAAGCTCATTTTGAAAATAAATGTTCTAAAACTTTTTTATTAACGGCTTTAACCACAAACTACAGACTGAACGATACTCAAAAACCCCCTTTTCTTATATACTCGGAGACGTGGGAAAATACTCCACTCATATTTTTATTAATTCTGTTATTTTAGATTAACTTAAAAACTGGCCAATCCATGGAAACTTTTTAACCCTAATTTTTCAGCTGTCACTACTAACTGCCAATAAATAACCAATATCCTGCTTTCTCATACTTGTCAGAGATTTTTTTTTGAAATTTATCCGCATTATACAAAAAACCCACAGATTTATTATACCTTTTAGGCTGAATGCAAGTTAAAGTATTAAAGCTGTTCTCAGTATGGTGGTTTTATTATTTCCTGGATTGCGTTTAAGTTTTAAATATTCATTCTTTGTATGAAATTTATTTCGTATATCTACATAAAAATGTTGGTTTTTAAAATTAACAGCTTGATGGCTTACAAAACGTATTCAAACTGTCACTACTAACCGCCAATAAATAACCAATATCCTGCTTTCTCATACTTGTCAGAGATTTTTTTTTTTTAAATTTATCCGCATTATACAAAAACCCCACAGATTTATTATACCTTTTTAGGCTGAATGCAAGTTAAAGTATTAAAGCTGTTCTCAGTATGGTGGTTTTTATTATTTCCTGGATTGCGTTTAAGTTTTAAATATTCATTCTTTGTATGAAATTTATTTCGTATATCTACATAAAAAAATGTTGGTTTTTAAAATTAACAGCTTGATGGCTTACAAAACGAATTCAACTGTCACTACAAACCGCCAATAAATAACCAATATCCTGCCTTCTCAGAGAATTTCTTGAAATTTATCCGCATTATACAAAAAAAACCCGCAGATTTATTATACCTTTTAGGCTGAATTCAAGTTAAAGTATTAACGCTGTTCTCAGTAGGGTTGGTTTTTATTATTTCCTGGATTACGTTTAAGTTTTAAATATTCATTCTTTGTATGAAATTTATTTCGTATATCTACATAAAAAATGTTAGTTTTAAAAGTAACAGGTTGACGGGTTACAAAACGAATTTATTACATTTAAAAATTCCCTCTGTTTAATAAGAACTGCTTTAAAAGGGAGAATATTATTAAACCACAGGGCACTTTTATTGTTTCCTTTCTAAAACTGAAAAGAATTAAGTTCATAAATAATTCACATAAAAACCTTTTTTTATTTCACTTTATTTACCCGTCTAGGAAATATATATATATATAAAAAAAAAATGATTTAGCGTCCGTCATAATATAAAAAGGGGGAAAGATTTTGGCTAATCGGACAAAACCAGTAAGTTCCGTTCTTGCATTAAAGTACGGGGAGTCCAAGACCTTATGGATAACCCCGGGCCGGTAGACAGTTAGCTTTCGTCCTTATTAGGACTCATCAGACTGACTTAACCCTTTGGCACCTTTCCACACATAGAACCCTCGCATATTATGTCGTCCGCTTTGGATAAAGACGGTACACAATACACGTGAGCGCCATCTATGGGAAGTCACTGAAATGCAAGCACAGATCTTACTAGAGTAAAGCTGCTACTGTAGGCAACCAGTAAAACAATAATACGTACGGAAACATGACCCCCGGTACCCGGTACCGATTTTGAGCATCACTCCAGCAATCCACAATTTTGCGGTTTATACTATGAGTCGCACACTCAGTCCCACCGAGAGCCGTGCAACTCCGTCTAAAAGCCATAGAATAAGAATAAGAAAAAATGATTTAGCGTCCGTCATAATATAAAAAGGGGGAAAGATTTTGGCTAATCGGACAAAACCAGTAAGTTCCGTTCTTGCATTAAAGTACGGGGAGTCCAAGACCTTATGGATAACCCCGGGCCGGTAGACAGTTAGCTTTCGTCCTTATTAGGACTCATCAGACTGACTTAACCCTTTGGCACCTTTCCACACATAGAACCCTCGCATATTATGTCGTCCGCTTTGGATAAAGACGGTACACAATACACGTGAGCGCCATCTATGGGAAGTCACTGAAATGCAAGCACAGATCTTACTAGAGTAAAGCTGCTACTGTAGGCAACCAGTAAAACAATAATACGTACGGAAACATGACCCCCGGTACCCGGTACCGATTTTGAGCATCACTCCAGCAATCCACAATTTTGCGGTTTATACTATGAGTCGCACACTCAGTCCCACCGAGAGCCGTGCAACTCCGTCTAAAAGCCATAGAATAAGAATAAGAAAAAATGATTTAGCGTCCGTCATAATATAAAAAGGGGGAAAGATTTTGGCTAATCGGACAAAACCAGTAAGTTCCGTTCTTGCATTAAAGTACGGGGAGTCCAAGACCTTATGGATAACCCCGGGCCGGTAGACAGTTAGCTTTCGTCCTTATTAGGACTCATCAGACTGACTTAACCCTTTGGCACCTTTCCACACATAGAACCCTCGCATATTATGTCGTCCGCTTTGGATAAAGACGGTACACAATACACGTGAGCGCCATCTATGGGAAGTCACTGAAATGCAAGCACAGATCTTACTAGAGTAAAGCTGCTACTGTAGGCAACCAGTAAAACAATAATACGTACGGAAACATGACCCCCGGTACCCGGTACCGATTTTGAGCATCACTCCAGCAATCCACAATTTTGCGGTTTATACTATGAGTCGCACACTCAGTCCCACCGAGAGCCGTGCAACTCCGTCTAAAAGCCATAGAATAAGAATAAGAAAAAATGATTTAGCGTCCGTCATAATATAAAAAGGGGGAAAGATTTTGGCTAATCGGACAAAACCAGTAAGTTCCGTTCTTGCATTAAAGTACGGGGAGTCCAAGACCTTATGGATAACCCCGGGCCGGTAGACAGTTAGCTTTCGTCCTTATTAGGACTCATCAGACTGACTTAACCCTTTGGCACCTTTCCACACATAGAACCCTCGCATATTATGTCGTCCGCTTTGGATAAAGACGGTACACAATACACGTGAGCGCCATCTATGGGAAGTCACTGAAATGCAAGCACAGATCTTACTAGAGTAAAGCTGCTACTGTAGGCAACCAGTAAAACAATAATACGTACGGAAACATGACCCCCGGTACCCGGTACCGATTTTGAGCATCACTCCAGCAATCCACAATTTTGCGGTTTATACTATGAGTCGCACACTCAGTCCCACCGAGAGCCGTGCAACTCCGTCTAAAAGCCATAGAATAAGAATAAGAAAAAATGATTTAGCGTCCGTCATAATATAAAAAGGGGGAAAGATTTTGGCTAATCGGACAAAACCAGTAAGTTCCGTTCTTGCATTAAAGTACGGGGAGTCCAAGACCTTATGGATAACCCCGGGCCGGTAGACAGTTAGCTTTCGTCCTTATTAGGACTCATCAGACTGACTTAACCCTTTGGCACCTTTCCACACATAGAACCCTCGCATATTATGTCGTCCGCTTTGGATAAAGACGGTACACAATACACGTGAGCGCCATCTATGGGAAGTCACTGAAATGCAAGCACAGATCTTACTAGAGTAAAGCTGCTACTGTAGGCAACCAGTAAAACAATAATACGTACGGAAACATGACCCCCGGTACCCGGTACCGATTTTGAGCATCACTCCAGCAATCCACAATTTTGCGGTTTATACTATGAGTCGCACACTCAGTCCCACCGAGAGCCGTGCAACTCCGTCTAAAAGCCATAGAATAAGAATAAGAAAAAATGATTTAGCGTCCGTCATAATATAAAAAGGGGGAAAGATTTTGGCTAATCGGACAAAACCAGTAAGTTCCGTTCTTGCATTAAAGTACGGGGAGTCCAAGACCTTATGGATAACCCCGGGCCGGTAGACAGTTAGCTTTCGTCCTTATTAGGACTCATCAGACTGACTTAACCCTTTGGCACCTTTCCACACATAGAACCCTCGCATATTATGTCGTCCGCTTTGGATAAAGACGGTACACAATACACGTGAGCGCCATCTATGGGAAGTCACTGAAATGCAAGCACAGATCTTACTAGAGTAAAGCTGCTACTGTAGGCAACCAGTAGCAGCTTTACTCTAGTAAGATTGCATTTCAGTGACTTCCCATAGATGGCGCTCACGTGTATTGTGTACCGTCTTTATCCAAAGCGGACGACATAATATGCGAGGGTTCTATGTGTGGAAAGGTGCCAAAGGGTTAAGTCAGTCTGATGAGTCCTAATAAGGACGAAAGCTAACTGTCTACCGGCCCGGGGTTATCCATAAGGTCTTGGACTCCCCGTACTTTAATGCAAGAACGGAACTTACTGGTTTTGTCCGATTAGCCAAAATCTTTTCCCCTTTTTATATTATGACGGACGCTAAATCATTTTTTCTTATTCTTATTCTATGGCTTTTAGACGGAGTTGCACGGCTCTCGGTGGGACTGAGTGTGCGACTCATAGTATAAACCGCAAAATTGTGGATTGCTGGAGTGATGCTCAAAATCGGTACCGGGTACCGGGGGTCATGTTTCCGTACGTATTATTGTTTTACTGGTTGCCTACAGTAGCAGCTTTACTCTAGTAAGATCTGTGCTTGCATTTCAGTGACTTCCCATAGATGGCGCTCACGTGTATTGTGTACCGTCTTTATCCAAAGCGGACGACATAATATGCGAGGGTTCTATGTGTGGAAAGGTGCCAAAGGGTTAAGTCAGTCTGATGAGTCCTAATAAGGACGAAAGCTAACTGTCTACCGGCCCGGGGTTATCCATAAGGTCTTGGACTCCCCGTACTTTAATGCAAGAACGGAACTTACTGGTTTTGTCCGATTAGCCAAAATCTTTCCCCCTTTTTATATTATGACGGACGCTAAATCATTTTTTCTTATTCTTATTCTATGGCTTTTAGACGGAGTTGCACGGCTCTCGGTGGGACTGAGTGTGCGACTCATAGTATAAACCGCAAAATTGTGGATTGCTGGAGTGATGCTCAAAATCGGTACCGGGTACCGGGGGTCATGTTTCCGTACGTATTATTGTTTTACTGGTTGCCTACAGTAGCAGCTTTACTCTAGTAAGATCTGTGCTTGCATTTCAGTGACTTCCCATAGATGGCGCTCACGTGTATTGTGTACCGTCTTTATCCAAAGCGGACGACATAATATGCGAGGGTTCTATGTGTGGAAAGGTGCCAAAGGGTTAAGTCAGTCTGATGAGTCCTAATAAGGACGAAAGCTAACTGTCTACCGGCCCGGGGTTATCCATAAGGTCTTGGACTCCCCGTACTTTAATGCAAGAACGGAACTTACTGGTTTTGTCCGATTAGCCAAAATCTTTCCCCCTTTTTATATTATGACGGACGCTAAATCATTTTTTCTTATTCTTATTCTATGGCTTTTAGACGGAGTTGCACGGCTCTCGGTGGGACTGAGTGTGCGACTCATAGTATAAACCGCAAAATTGTGGATTGCTGGAGTGATGCTCAAAATCGGTACCGGGTACCGGGGGTCATGTTTCCGTACGTATTATTGTTTTACTGGTTGCCTACAGTAGCAGCTTTACTCTAGTAAGATCTGTGCTTGCATTTCAGTGACTTCCCATAGATGGCGCTCACGTGTATTGTGTACCGTCTTTATCCAAAGCGGACGACATAATATGCGAGGGTTCTATGTGTGGAAAGGTGCCAAAGGGTTAAGTCAGTCTGATGAGTCCTAATAAGGACGAAAGCTAACTGTCTACCGGCCCGGGGTTATCCATAAGGTCTTGGACTCCCCGTACTTTAATGCAAGAACGGAACTTACTGGTTTTGTCCGATTAGCCAAAATCTTTCCCCCTTTTTATATTATGACGGACGCTAAATCATTTTTTCTTATTCTTATTCTATGGCTTTTAGACGGAGTTGCACGGCTCTCGGTGGGACTGAGTGTGCGACTCATAGTATAAACCGCAAAATTGTGGATTGCTGGAGTGATGCTCAAAATCGGTACCGGGTACCGGGGGTCATGTTTCCGTACGTATTATTGTTTTACTGGTTGCCTACAGTAGCAGCTTTACTCTAGTAAGATCTGTGCTTGCATTTCAGTGACTTCCCATAGATGGCGCTCACGTGTATTGTGTACCGTCTTTATCCAAAGCGGACGACATAATATGCGAGGGTTCTATGTGTGGAAAGGTGCCAAAGGGTTAAGTCAGTCTGATGAGTCCTAATAAGGACGAAAGCTAACTGTCTACCGGCCCGGGGTTATCCATAAGGTCTTGGACTCCCCGTACTTTAATGCAAGAACGGAACTTACTGGTTTTGTCCGATTAGCCAAAATCTTTCCCCCTTTTTATATTATGACGGACGCTAAATCATTTTTTCTTATTCTTATTCTATGGCTTTTAGACGGAGTTGCACGGCTCTCGGTGGGACTGAGTGTGCGACTCATAGTATAAACCGCAAAATTGTGGATTGCTGGAGTGATGCTCAAAATCGGTACCGGGTACCGGGGGTCATGTTTCCGTACGTATTATTGTTTTACTGGTTGCCTACAGTAGCAGCTTTACTCTAGTAAGATCTGTGCTTGCATTTCAGTGACTTCCCATAGATGGCGCTCACGTGTATTGTGTACCGTCTTTATCCAAAGCGGACGACATAATATGCGAGGGTTCTATGTGTGGAAAGGTGCCAAAGGGTTAAGTCAGTCTGATGAGTCCTAATAAGGACGAAAGCTAACTGTCTACCGGCCCGGGGTTATCCATAAGGTCTTGGACTCCCCGTACTTTAATGCAAGAACGGAACTTACTGGTTTTGTCCGATTAGCCAAAATCTTTCCCCCTTTTTATATTATGACGGACGCTAAATCATTTTTTCTTATTCTTATTCTATGGCTTTTAGACGGAGTTGCACGGCTCTCGGTGGGACTGAGTGTGCGACTCATAGTATAAACCGCAAAATTGTGGATTGCTGGAGTGATGCTCAAAATCGGTACCGGGTACCGGGGGTCATGTTTCCGTACGTATTATTGTTTTACTGGTTGCCTACAGTAGCAGCTTTACTCTAGTAAGATCTGTGCTTGCATTTCAGTGACTTCCCATAGATGGCGCTCACGTGTATTGTGTACCGTCTTTATCCAAAGCGGACGACATAATATGCGAGGGTTCTATGTGTGGAAAGGTGCCAAAGGGTTAAGTCAGTCTGATGAGTCCTAATAAGGACGAAAGCTAACTGTCTACCGGCCCGGGGTTATCCATAAGGTCTTGGACTCCCCGTACTTTAATGCAAGAACGGAACTTACTGGTTTTGTCCGATTAGCCAAAATCTTTCCCCCTTTTTATATATATATATATGGTAAAATATTTTGCATTTGAAAACTTAAACACGTTTGTGAATAACTTTCTTTGTGTAGGGAAATTATTTCTTGTTATTTACATAAAAAGAATAGTTTTTAAAATTAATCGGCGGATACTACGGGACACCTTTTAAATAGGATATTTTATTATCCTATTTTATTAAGCACATGGAAAAAGCAGGCTGAGATATAGTTTGATAAAGATTTTTGTTTTATTACGTCATGTCTGAAATAATAGTTATGCTTCTTCGAAATAATTCTATAGCCCTTTTTAAAAAACGGTTCTTTATGAGAATGTCATTTCTCTGAATTAACTATTTTTTAAAAAGTAATAAACCCCCTCCAAAATTTTTAGACTTTAATTGTTTGGGGGACCTATATAAGAAATTAATTCAACAGTAAAATTCTTATTAGTTGCAAGACTTCGAACTAGTGTTTTAATCTAAAATACTAGTGTGTGTGTGTGTTGGTAAAAGTGTAGTGTCTTAAAAGTTTATTTTATTTACTACTTTCAGCTAATATGTAAGTAACACAGTCCATAAATTACCGTGTTCAATTTGAAATTTATAATAGTTTAGACCTCTTAAAACCGCCTAGATAAATTTTTATACTTGTTATAAATGGAAATTTGCGTTATATTATTGATAAGCAATAACAGCACTTATGAAAAATCAAAAAAAAGTAATTTTTATATTATTTTATCTGCCAAATTTCCTAGATAGCAGATCTTCGTTTAAATAATTTTAAAACAACGCTTCTTTTCTTTGCAAAAACTGGTCAATTATTTTTTTTCTTTATGTAGAACGTGCGCGTACATACATATCTTTCTTTCCAAAATACATCAGTATCTACATATTACACACAATTAAATAACCAAGAATTTATAAATTATTATTATACCTCGATTCAGATTGTTTATTTTGCACATATTATGCTGTTTTTGTAAAACGCGCCTCAATTTTACCTATTTTAAAGTATACACGTCCTTTAAGGCGGATTTCACCGTATATTACGTATAAATGCAGACTCTCCCACAACTTTACGTGTAACTTGATCAGCTTATATTATTGTAATTAACTTGGTGCATAGAGTTAAATCTAATTATTCTACATAGCTTCTTGGGAGGATATTTTTGAAAATATCGCCACAAAATCAGAATACTGACAGGCTAAATAAGATGCTGGCGTAACATTCACGTTAATTAAATCAACTACCTTTTATTTTTTTTTGTGAAATCCAGTGTAATTAAATAAAACAGCTATTATTATTCCACATTTAAATCTTAAAATTTGTATGTAAAATTTTGTATTTAGTCTCTGTTTTATGACGTAACATTGACGTTAATTAAATCAACTATCTTGATTTTTTTTTTGTGAAATCCAATGTAATTACATAAAACCGCCATTATTATTCCAAATTTACATCTTAAAAATTTGTATGTCAAATTTTGTGTTTAGTCTTTGTTTTAATAATAATAATAATACTCTTTATTTCAAATTTGTTACAATAACAAAATGAAATGACGTCAAATAGCCAATTAGAAAAATCAGAGGTGTCATATAACTATCATACCAATCCACTACACATTTAAATAATCATCTAGATAATAGGGTTCCAGCTCAATTAACAATTTTTAATTTTCATTTTGAACAAGCTTTGAATATCAATACGTTTAATGCATAGTGGTAAATTATTAAAACAGTTTAACATCCATTCTGGACTTGTTTCGGCGATATGAAGGCGACGGTATGGGATAGCTTAAATGGTCTGCACTTATTAGCCGATTGATATTGTGCGAGTTAAACAAATATTGGTTTCTACGTAAAAACATTAGACATTCATAAATGTATAAGGCATACACAGTCATAATACCTGCTGACTTAAAGACATTTCGACAGGATTGAGTAAACTAGCTTTTCTTAATAACCCTTAGAGTCCCTTTGTGAAACAAAAATATTCTGTATATGGGTATGCCGACCCCAAAATATTATTCCGTATTTAAGAACAGCCTCAAAGTTTGCAAAATATAGTATTTTTAAGGTTTATCGTTTATATATCCACCAACCAACAACCCGCACTCCGTAGCATGCTTAAAAGTGAAAACAATTTTTATGGGAAAATAAAAAAAAATAAAGAATATCGCCAGTCTACAAGTTTCGATACCGTTTTACAAACAAATATTGAGAAAAAAATTAAAAGAACAGTTTCTCAAAACATTTTGAAGAACAATAATCCAAACTCTGATCAAATGCAGTGGGATAGTCAGGAAGAAGAAGAAATGGCCTATGAGGAAAACAAAGGCAGTACCTCCAAATGTGCCTGGCTGGAAGATTTTCCTATCAGCCAAAGGGATGAAGTGATGAGTGTTTTTAAAATTCGTTGTCAGTTATTGACGAATTTAAAAGACGAAGAGAAAGAAATGGAAAAACACAGTCTACGAATTCAGTTACTGCAAGAAAAACTGGTCTCATCTAAGAAAAAGGTGAAAAACTACAAAAAACAATTAGAACATTTAAATACATTTTGTGGTGCTTTTAATATATAAGGACACTGTAAAATGTTAGCATCTTGATGTCTCTAACAGGGTATTTTTTAATAAACTAATAATTTTTAAAATTTATATTATCAATTTAGGCGCTACTAAAAAAAAATATAGATATGTTTAAAGTATGCGACAAATGTTTCAAAACATTTAATTATTTTGATATTAATCTCTTAAATTACTGTATCAGGTTTTATTACAATGGCTTAACGTTATAAACTGATTCATTTAATGTGTTGTAATGGTAAAAAGACAACTGTTGTGTTAAAAAGTAGATTCGGATTTTAGAACAAATATGTAAGTAGCGCTCTTTTTTCTTACTTTTTTGCTAATGTGATAGGCTTCAAATGTTTTGCTATTAAGCTCTACCTTAATCCCACGCTGTTTTTCAGTTTAATGTAGTATTAGCTTATGTATGAGTTAAGGTTTAAAATTGCACACGCACACAAATAAAAATGACAAGAATTATCTGAAGTCGATAAGATTTTACGTAAAGTTAACATAAAGTCGTCCTAAGTGTTTCCTAAGTCTTCATAAAGTTTACATAAATTCTGCATAAGAAACGTAAGTTGATATAAAATTTCACATAAAACAAAAATATCTTATAAATATCAGCAAAAATAACAAAATATTAAATTTATCTTAAGTTTATCTTAAATACTAATATGATTTGATAGATAGTATTCAACTAAAATACCATAGTACTGTACCATTAAAAAATTTAAATATTTCAGTCAAATAACATCTACTTGGCATGTCCGAAGAAATTTTAAGAAATTTTCACAGCTATCTAGAAGTACTATAAAATGCCCCGTACTTTTTACCAAGATAGGGTGAAAAATAATACGTAATTCAATCTGAACGGGACGGAAGTACATCGCGTGATCTACCCAACGGGGACGAAACCGCTACGCGTGAGCAACCCAACGTTGTAAAATCAATTCACCTGAAGATCTTTCTAGCTCAGCGTATCTACTTTTATACACTAAAATAAGGTCTTAATGGGTACATCAATATTTTTTAAGATTATTTGGGCAGGCACCTGTTTATCTCTTAATTAAAACGCCTTAATAACAGTCGTCCTACGATAACCCCGTACTTTTTACCAAGATAGGGGTGAAAAATAATACGTAATTCAATCTGAACGGGACGGAAGTACATCGCGTGAGCTACCCAACGGGGACGAAACCGCTACGCGTCAGCAGCCCAACGTTGTAAAATCAATTCACCTGAAGATCTTTCTAGCTCAGCGTATCTACTTTTATACACTAAAATAAGGTCTTAATGGGTACATCAATATTTTTTAAGATTATTTGGGCAGGCACCTGTTTATCTCTTAATTAAAACGCCTTAATAACAGTCGTCCTACGATAATCAGCCACCCACACAGACACGCTTCATATATTATTCTATATAATAAAAACTAATTATGTCTAAAGTAGCAACCGACACTAATACCGACTCATAAATTTCCAGTTGAACCACTCAAGACCTTTTTTAACACCTGTTTATCTACCCCCGACCGTCGATAGTTCAGGTGGCTGTTTATGTATGCCAGGTCATAAATCTTTACACAATCCCTTTTGTCATACCAACCCGCAAACCTACGCCATGAATTCAGTAATTATTTTTCACAAATCTTTTTATTAGGGTAACATTTTTTATGGTAAACTGTATTTAATTTTGGGAAATGTGACAGCTTAAATATAGATGTATCTAGAGGTAAAACAGCCTCCTCGTATGAAATGTATTCAGAATTCCAAAATATTATGTATGTGTATTGTATCTGTACAAAAGTGTTACAATAGATTTATTTTTTGGTAATACTAGTTTTAGCAATGTATTAGTATATTTAGACTATATTAAAAATATATATACATATGTAATTTTGAAGTAAAAATAAAAAATTTATATAAAACTTATCTTTTATTTGGCTTCCTAGTTAACCACTTGCTGTTCTTCTGTACTGAACTACCGTTTAACAGATTATTTATCCATTTAGAGGGGCCAGTTAGTAGTTTAGCTTAATCGATAGAATTATTAGTCAATCGGCGACACAGAACCCTTAATGCATAAAAGCTGCTAACACCTTAGGAACTTTTTTTTTTTTAATCCATCTGTATAGGGTCTAAATAAATTATTGTCCTTTTAAATGCCCATTTCAACCTAAAATAGGACTTGGGGTTATGGTGTTCTAGTTGCTAGATTTATGGGGGCCTCGTGAGTAAAGATGGAGGGAAAAAAGGGGGACGAGCTTATGCCCATATAAGGAGTGGGGAAGAAGTTAGATAAAAAGGGGAGGAGCTTATGTCCATATAAGGAGTGGCGAAGATAGGAGAGGGAAGGAGTGCATAGAGAAGAGGGAAAAGGGGGCGGAGCTTATAAGGAGTGGGAAAATAATGGTGGGAAAGGGGGGCGGAGTTTATAGGGAAAAGGGGACGGAGCTTATATGGAAAATGGGGGTGGAGTCTATAAGGATTGTTTGAAGAATGGTTGGAAAAGGGGTCGGAGCTTATAAGGGGTGGGGAAGAATGGAGGGAAAAGGGGGCGGAGCTTATAGGGATTGGTTAAAGAAAGGTTGGAAAAGGGGGTGGAGCTTATAAGGATTGGTTGAAGAATGGTTGGAAAGGGGGCGGAGCTTATAAGGGGTGGGGAAGAATGGAGGGAAAAGGGGGCGGAGCTTATAGTGATTGGTTGAAGAAAGGTTGGAAAAGGGGTGGAGCTTATAAGGATTGGTTGAAGAATGGTTGGAAAGGGGGCGGAGCTTATAAGGAGAGGGGGGAAAGGGGGCGGGGCAAAAGGGAGAGGAGAGGGGGCAGACTAATACGACGGTATACCTACTAAAGACCTTTAACTATATTCTAGCATAAAACCATTGTCATATTTACTGGGTTCGGATTATAAGGAATTCGAATCTAAAATCCGTTTTCTACTTTATTTTTTGACGTTGCGTTGAATTATAAGTGTAACATATGGACGGGCGCACGAACAGGTTGATGGACGCGATTGGACTGGCCACACGAAGCCTCTCAGAATTAATTATTGGGACTTGTTACAATTAAAACTAAGCTTATGCTTTTTTCAGCCGTTGGACCAATTTTACAAACTTGAGGGTCCTGGCTAGTAATCATAATTACAATTACAATTTTCCAGTTAAAACAATTTAATCCATAGTTACTGATTCTGACCTAATTGTCGCCATAGTAGGTCGTGAAATGGCGCATTAACTTGAAAAATGCCAGGTCCGTACTGGTAGAATATCCTGATGATGATACTATTCTTCACCAAAACGTCGAAAAAAATAATCAAGTGATACACAGTTATAAAGGGTATGAAGAATTCTTTCAACGAATGCAACAAAAAGTCCAGGTCCGTGGCAGAGAGATCCGGCGATCTATGTAGATGACCAATTAGTTTGGGATCGACGTGAAATTATTCTGTGGCCGAAAATTTCTCGTAGGAGGTTTATTGAAGCCGTTGATGTATCGGCAGTCGTGTTGATACCTCATCGCAGTTATATTTTACACCGCAGGACGCGGGTAATTTTAGAGCATATGTTGGTATTTTTCTGCCTTAATGAGTAAAGCGGTACCATTGTCTGAAAAAATATGGTACCATACGGTACATTTTTCAGGATGAAGTCCACGCTGATGAATTACTCTTGGGCTTGGGTTTTCAGTACCACACAGTCTACAGTTCTGTTTACTGACGAAGCAAGTTAAAAAAATGAGCTTCGTTGAACATAGTGAGATAATGCATAAATTCGTTGTTTTGCCTGCCATCTTTTGAATCCAAACTGAATAATTTAAGCGTTGCTGGCAAAAGGCTTTAGTTTCTAAACCAACAGTATCTTGCAGGAAATCATTTTTCAATCTACGCTTAATATTCTAGCCAACTGTAACTCATTAGACGACCTTTTTGTCGATATTTCCGGTCTACTTCAGCTGTGGCCCAAACTCGTTCAGTATTCCCTAGAGTACGTGCCGTGGATTTTTGGTTTTGAGAGTAAAATCCCATTTCTTTTAAAATTTTGTAAATTTCTCCCTAATTAACCTTCCAAGTCTAAGTTATAATGCATGTATAAGAAAAGGAAACAAGATCAATTAATGATAAAGTTATATGCATTTTAAGTCCCACTCTGAATTTTAACCCACCCTGTATTATATCAATTTACACGCAAACAAATTATTAAGGTTGACCGTAGAAAAAGTATTTATTTCTTTAAAATACATACATACTGAGCCGAATGTAGGAGATGGCAATAGATGCCAAAGCCCCGGGCCTTCCACAGGATGGTGACATCCGCAGATTTTTGATACAAATACAAAATATACAATTTTTCATAAACAATAACCCAAGTTTTGAACTTAATAATGAAATCATCGTTATTTTAATATTTTATAATTGTAAGTAATTCAAACCGCTCGCAAAGTATCTGTCGCCTAACAAAAATAATTTTATCTACACTCACTGACATTAAATGCGGCACAACCATAATTTTGATCAGATTTAATGTATGATAACTTTTTGTTCCATAGGTCGATTTCAATGTTTTTTGTTTCAAACGTAGATAAATGTTTCTGTTTTAATTAATTTTATTCAATTGTCAAAAAAGAGTTAACATATTTAAATATACAGGAAAATAAAAAAGCATATTTTTTTCTTCAAGTTTGTAACACCCTGTAGGGCAATTTTGCAAACTTAGACTCCACTGGATATGCTTTTCTGCAGAGTTTAATTCATTCTTAATATTTTGCTTTTTTTATTCTTCTCGATATTTTAGTTAGTACCTAGTATTACCCCCTCTAGCTCTTGTAACAGCTACTAAGCGTCGATTTATTCCTATAATTAGGTTTTGGATGGCCTCTTGTGGAATAATATTCCATTCTTCTTCCAGAGCATCTCGGAGCTGTTGGACAGTGGATAACTGTCCTCGACGTTTTCTGATTCGTCTACCTAACATGTCCCATACATGTTCCATCGGATTAATGCCAGGACTACGAGCGGACCAGTGCATAATGTTTATTAAAACTTCTTCTAAATATTGGGACACTATTCTTGCAGTATGTGGACGGACATTGTCATGTATGAAAACGAAGTGATTACCGACAAATTGGGCAAAAACAACAACATGTTCTTCCAGAATTTCGTCGATATACCTTCGGGCAGTTAGAGTTGCTCTGTCAATAAAAATAAGTTCTGTTCGAGCGTCAAAGGAAATACCGCTCCACATCATAATGAATCCACCACCAAAGCTAACCGTTTCGCTAAAATTACATTGCGCGAATCTCTCCCCATCTCCTCTCCATACTCTTTCTCGTCCATCCGGAGACCTCAGGAAAAATCTAGACTCGTCTGAAAACAGAACTTGCCTCCATTCTTGCAGGTTCCAGTTAATGCGAAAAAAGAAGTATATTTACTCGATTTTGTCTGAGAAGCTCTGATTGCCGGTCTTCTGGCCCGTAAATTGGCTTCATTAAGTCTTCTTCTTACTGTTATTTCATTGACATCAACTTGACGAACTCTTTCGAGTTCATTTCTTATCTCTACTGCACTGTTAGCCGATGTCTTAAAACTGATACTACTGATACTCTAATAAAGCGATCATCAAGGTCAGAAGTACCACGATTTCTTCCAGATCCAGGTCTTCTACCATAGCTTCTAGTCTCACGAAACCTTGCCACGGCTCTTTGCACGCTGGATTATGTAAAACCTAGCATATCCGCCACTCTCTATAGGAATAACCAACATCATGAAGAGCAACGGCTCTAGGTGAATCTTCGGATGACATAAGCATTGCGAAATAAAAAATTATTTCGGAATTTACTCACCAAACCTTTTAAAAGCTCGAAATGTCAGATAAAACGGTTTAGTGAATGCAGAATGAGTTTCTAAGGAAACCAAAACATTCCGAAAAATCAACAATGTTCTGAATTATAATTATTGGTGTAAAAAGTGTAATGTTTTTTTTTTAATTCATATCTCTTGAACCGAGAAACATATCGAGAATAAAAAAGCAAAATGTTAAGAATGAATCAAACCGTGCAGAAAAGCATATCTAGTCGAGTTTAGATTACAAAATTACCCTACAGGATGTTACAAACTTAAGGGAAAAAATATACTTTTTTATTTTCCTGTATATTTCAACATGTAAACTCTTTTTTTGAAAATTGACTAAAATGAATTTAAACTTAAACATTTATCTAGATTTTGAAAAAGAAAACATTAAAATCGGACTATGGAGCCAAAATTTATCATACATTAAATTTAACCAAAATTATGGTTGTCCCGAATTTAATGTCGGTGAGTGTATTTATTTCTTGTAAATTTTATAGCGTACGTATGTTACTTGATTTGAACTTGTCCTTTGATAGTTATTTTATTTAAACCCTGTAATGATTTCTATCTAATCTTCTGTTAAATACTCGTAATTATATTAAGATTTGTTGCCCTAGCGCTTCCACATTTTTAAATCCGACCCTGCACACATAACACGGTGGCGCAAAGTGAATCCATGCTGCCACATCTAATACGGATTAAAAAATATTATTATTTATTTTAAAAAAATAAGCAATTTATAATGTTTACGGTAGTAGTATAAACTCACCATATAAGCATAGTTAATAATTAATTCTTATTTTACATTTTTGCTTAAGCTTAAATAATGAATCACGCCTATACAGAAATTAACAGGCCTTTTTTGTAATTTGAGCATAAAATTTTTAAAACATGTCGGACTCCCGCTATATCATAGGGCTTGCTGACATAATATAAAATTAAACATGAAAAGAATAGTGCTTTTAATTTTTTTGCCTTGTGAAGCAACAAAAAAAATGATGTAGAATTTGCTCACAAACTTAGGAGATGATCTAATTAACTTACCTTTTTTACTGCAAGTTGCACCAAAATGCTGTAATAACCTATCTATTGCTGCAACCTTTTGATTTAGATAATCCTTAAAATGAAAAAAGAATAAGAATTAGATTTTACTCTTAATTCTTATATTATACATATTTAGTCTAGAGACATTCTTTTAAATTTAGTCGATTGAGTTAATTGTATTTTTATTTATTTATCCGAAGAATTTCTGACAGTAGTTAATCCAAAGATATAAAGGGATAAAAGCACATTTGCTAATTCTTGATCACAAATTTTAGTAGTAACATACAAATGAGATAACTGACAAAAAATAAATCACAAAATAAGTAACAAAAAATAAAATATTTACTAAAACCTGCATTTCAATCGGCTTTTAAGACAAAAACATTTTCTTAAGCCAATTATACAGGTTTATAAAATACAGAAAAAATATCTGCAAATAATGTATAAATCAATTAGGGAAATTAAGCTAAAAGCTGACGAAGAAAAAATAAATACAAGGAACAACTGTCTCTCTTTATCTATTCGCATTTAAAACTTATAAATGAATGTTGTACGCATTTCTTTATTTTTATTTATGTGTATTGTTGTTAACATTCTGAAAATAGTAATAGCGTTTTCCATAGATCAGTTTAGCATGCATTGAGAGTTTTTCCATCTTTTATCAACCTGATGAAAAAGATGATGCAAATATACTCAATTTGCACCAATGCTTCCAACGAAAAAATGTGTTTTACTGTTTTCTGCGCTTAATAGCGTGGGGGATATAGTGAGTATAATGATCGTATTTAACACTAGTATAAAAAGCATTTAGGATTTAAGAATATTTACTGTTTTATTACCCTTCACGGATATGAGAGTTATCGATAGCCAACAGAACGCAACTAAACTTAAACCTTGGAACACAATGCTTCCGGTATTCTTCCTGAAGTTGAAAGTTCATAACTAGAGTTACAACGTTGCGAGTGAGGGCATAGGCGTAGGTAGGTGGATATTTAAAAGTCTTTAAAATAAAAGTACCTTATTTCCATTTTACGTCCCTGCCCGCAGCGTAGCGTACACACTTTAAATCAGGTGGTTAAATCCAAGAAGGGCGACATTTCATGATATTTGATTGGCAATAGGCGGAAATTACAGAGGAATCTTTCCTCTTTAAAAGTGCCTGTAGCCAATTTATGTTTTGTAGCCGACCTTGCCAGTAAACAATCTTGAAGCAAATTTTGTCTCGAATTTCATGTTTTTTTTTTATTTTTCTCGTAAACCACTAACTTTACAACAAAATTATTTGGGAATATTTTATAGGGAATTTAATCTTCTACAAAAAAAGTTATGTAAGCCATAAATAACCGTAAAGCTAGTACTTTTCGAGATAAATCCAATTAAACATCGCAAAATTTGAAAAATCGCTGTTTTATCCAATATTTTAGTACTTTTTAATGAAATCATTGCTGAAAAAATATATAATGTATAAGAATGAAATATAAAAATATATATAACACATTGGTAAGTAATCACCAAAAATATTTCGTGTAATATGAAGCCGGTTCTTATTACCGTATTACTGGTAAATATGTAATTACTTGTATATATTATATATTTCTTCAGCCATAATATTATTAAAAGTATTGAAATCTAGCATACGGTAATAAGAAACGGCTTCATATTACACGAAATATTTTTGGTGATTACTTACCAATGTGTAATATATATTTTTGTATTTCATTCTTATACATCAGATATTTTTTCAGCAATGATTTCATTAAAAAGTACTAAAATCTTGGATAAAATAGCGATTTTTCAAATTTTGAGATGTTTAATTGGATCTGTCTCGAAAACTACTAGCATTACGGTTATGGCTTACATAACTCTGTTTGTAGGAAATTAAATTCCCTATACAAAACTCCCATATAATTTTGTTGTAAAGTTGGTGGTTTACGAGAAAAACTTCCTAGGCATTTTACAAAAAGCCGGCAAAACGCGAATAAGAAATAAAAGCTAACCCAGATCGACTCCAAAAGGTGCAGAAATAAAAACTTCATAATAAAGTCAGTTGTGAAATACGTTCTCGGACAGGTTTGCTCAGTTTTCGGTTTCATCAGTGTCTTATTTAATAAAATGTCAGTTGTATGCGGTGTTGATAAACTTTTATACCAACATGAATCGTGCAGTCGCAGTAAACTCAACAATGATAGATAAAAAAGATACTGATGAAACCTAAAACTGAGCAAACCTGTCCGAGAACGTATTTAACAACTCCATGGCCACAAGAAGAAATTATATTATACTTATCTAACAACAGCTTTAATGCCAGAATTTCGTTCGTTTTCGTTAGTCATAACGAAAAATGCATTTTATGCTCGCATTTTGCCGGCTTTTTGTAAAATGCCTAGGAAGTTTATAAAAAGTCTAAATTTGCATTTTGCCTACGACATATATACAGGGTGTCCTAAATGACGTGGGTCACTATTGCTATATCAGAAACGGTAAGAATTACGAGGTCGTTTAAATTAGAGAAAAGTTGCCTTTTTTAGCGATCATTTAAAATGTGCTTACAGTGTTGCCAAATATCTTTTAGTTTTAGAGATATTAAGGAAAATGTAAAAATTCCTTAAATTTTCTTAACCAAATATCTCGAAAACCGGTGATTTGATCGAAAATAGTTTAGTATGCTCTCTACTAAACGCACTTAACAGTTTCTTCAAATGACGTTTGACATTTGAGATATTGCTACCAACTCACTAATTTTAAATACGGGCCTGGAATTTTTTTTGATGTTTTGAAAGAAGATTAAATTTGCAATCCAGTGGTATATCACTCAAATATGTTTTCCGACGTTTCGAGATGTAAAATTCATCATAATTGTTTTCATAAATGCCCTTAGTTCGGTCCTGATATTTGGTGTTTGTAGTAAAAAAGTATCAGATATGTTACTAAATATCAATTGATATTTTACATCACTTAAAAGTAATTGAAATTTATTTCTGTTTGAATAAACTACAGAAAAAATTACCTACTAGAGCGTCCCTAAGGATAAGAATTTCAAAAATTTTAATAACCTTGCATTCTAAAAAACTTTTCCCAATATGCAACTTTTCTCTAATTTAAACGACCTCGTAATTCTTACCGTTTCTGATATAGCAATAGTGACCCACGGCATTTAGGACACCCTGTATATATATATATATATATATATATATATATATATATATATATATATATATATGTATATATATATATATATATATATATATATATATATATATATATATATATATATATGTATATATATATATATATATATATATATATATATATATATATATATATATATATATATATATAAATGTAAATGCGAAGATTTACTTCTTCGCTAGTGCAGCGAAAAGGCCGTGAATGAAAAATAAAAATAATGAGGACTACTTTGATTCTGGTCTGGGTGACCTCCTGCTATCGATTTCTGGGCCCTTACCCATCAGCGGGCAGGCTTACACCCAGGGTGGCTGAAGAACAGACCACGATTTGACCAGAATCAAAGAGAGTCCTTATATCCAAAATGTTCGGAAAGGATGGGTAAGATGTAGTGGCTCACGCCAACTAGTTCACCCAGTGTTGCTCCAAAAATGTTTGGCTGCTAACACAATAATACTTGAAAGTATGTCGAATGTCGATTTTCTCGACGTCGACGGTACAAATGCACCATTGTACAACAATAGTAGAAAAAATGGAAGATTTCTTGGCCAAGAAATCTTCCATTTTTTCTACTTTATATATATATATATATATATATATATATATATATATATATATATATATATATATATATATATATATATATATATATATATATATATATATATACATATATATATAGAACGAGTGTTGATTTTCTTGGGGTAGCGGTCTCGGGACGAAGTAAAACTCTTTTTTCAGGTTGACAAATGTTTTCCCTTGCTCTTTTAATTTTTAATACTTTTAAGAAATCAAGCTAAAAATTTAACTCAAAATGTAACTAATGATGCCTTACTTATTAAACAAACATATCACCAGAGTATTACTCAATTTGCACCCTTGAAAAAGGAAAAAATAAATTTCCGAAAGCTTGGCGTTTGTGAAAAAAGAGTTTTACTTCGTCCCGAGACCGCTACCCCAAGAAAATCAACAGTCGTTCTATTCAACTGTCGGTCAAGACTACCCTTCCCAGTATATATACAGGGTGTTATGGAAATCATTTAATATATTGGATTGGGTGACTCCTGGGATGGTCTACAGACATATCTAATACTTTTTTTTTCTTAAATCGAACATTTTAAAAATTTTCAAAAATACCCTAAAACCAGTCTATATTCGCCGCATCTGGCTGATCGTACACAAGGCGCTTGACGGAAATTTGCGCGCGAAAAACTTTAAACAAATGAATTTGTTGAAACGTTGTCAGACGTATAAATCTTTAAGGAGAATTTATTTTCTGTTTTTAAGCGTAATTTAAGACATTTAAGAATTTTTTTTAACCTCTTCCTACGAAGAAACTAAAAAAAATAGTAAAAAGGCACTGCGAAATCAATCATTTTTGTCAGTAGCCTTAGTTTTAAGTAATATTTAAGACACCCTATATTACGTTATTAATGAAATAAGCGTTATTCTTACTAGCTTAAACTTTCTGCCAAGGAAAAGTTAAAAATCAAAACGAAAATACTAATTGAATTGAGCACAACTACATACCTAGTACTTACTTCAAAAGTATAACCAGATCCGCTAAATTACATTTGCACCGGCAAACGTTACCATAATAATATAATACGTAAATATTATTAGTGTTTTAAATTAAATTTAGTTTTCAACCCTATTACGCTACTCACTCAAAGAAACTAGATAAAACTGATCAAAATATTGGTTAACAACGGATCGACGAAGACCATTTTCTAGGTAGTGAAAATAAATTAAATTATTTAAATCTTTAAACGAAAAAAAAAATGAAAACATTCAATTGTGTGGCTTGTGTGCTGTTGACAAACTTAAATATGGCGCACGGACCTTTGATGACAAGAAATCCTTCTATTTCGATCTCCCTTCATCATGAAACATGTCTCTTTGTCACTTCCTGTACTTTTATTTGGCGCGAAAATTTAAAATAAAAGGCCTGTTTGTATTATTGTCTTTGAAACACTAGAGTTAACTGCTAAGCCCATATATCGAAAAAGAGAAAAAAGGCGTCATCGATTTTAAGAAAGGAAGCAGAATTAACCATTAACCATACTTTTTTTATGTGTCAGATTTTTAGTACAGATTGTTTGTTTTGCAAATATTTATTAAAATGTGTGAACAAGAAGGTAAGTTTTTGCCAGATTTTCACTTTACCGTAGAATAGAGCAATATTTCCTTTTTTAGGTATGTCGGAGTTTATAATATTGCCCTCAACCAATCCTTCCCAAGCCCAAGATGAAGGAGAATCATATAAGTGGAGTCACAATTCTACACTTATGTTCTTGGATTTGTATAAAGATTATAGGAACCAAGTTGGTTCTTTAAAAATAAGAAACCTTAAGAAAATGTTTGAGGAAATAGCAAAAGAATTACGGTACAAAACAAAACAAAACATAACTGCTGCAAATTGTGAGAATCGGTGGAAACATTTAGAAAGAATGTACAAAAAATAACATTTTAGAAGAAAGAAACACTATATTGAAACAATATACGTATGCTTAAAGAATTGCCATTGTTACATATAGAAGACATATACCTAAAAGAAATAAGTCGACTAACTACTTTAAATATTGAATTTTGTTCAAAGAATTATTTATTTTGATTATTGTTACATTCCTCTATGGATTATATTTTATTTTTTGTCTTCTAGACAGTTTTAGAGTTTAGTTATTTTTTTAAAATAAAACATTAAAATTTTATGTCGTTTGTTATAAAACAGGAGCTTGAGCTATCGTGTATCGATACAGAGGAATTATTTTTTTATTACTACCTTTTCATGCTTCTTATTAAACTAGATCACGATACACTTGCAACAGTATGCTACATATGACGTCACTTCGAGGGAAAATCCTCAACTGACTAGACACTTGCACCCCTTGTACATATGTAAGTACAGGCAGGGGCGCGCCAACGAAATTTGCCGCCCGGGTGCAAGATCTTATTTGCCGCCCCTATGTATGTCGACAATAAAACACAATAAAATTTTATATGTATTTAAATTTGTCATATTTTTAAATCCATTTGAAAATTATTATTTGACTGCAAAAAATTAAAAAGTAGCAGTAGCAAGTAGCAAGTTCAATGAATACAATACGAACTAACCAACGTCAAGCCGAAGAACGCTTTTATACCTTCGCATCGTTTCTTGGGGAATCACCAATTTTTTGGAAGTCCGGGGACTCACCGAATCGCCGGGGAAGAACCCAATTTCATGGCATAATCGTGATCGGGAAAGAACCGTGATTTATAGCAGTGATTAATTTATTGTAGGAAGGTACTCGTTAGTGATGTGATGCTAGATATTTCACGAACTGTGATTTTTCCACTGATATCAAAACATGATAAACGTTTTTTTATGATTATCATTATTATTATTATTATGAAAAAACGAAGCGGCTTTTTGCCGCCCCTGAAATTTGCCGCCCGTGTGCGGTGCACTCCTTGCACCCTCGACTTGGCGCGCCCCTGAGTACAGGTCAATTTATTGTCGGGTAGTGTATTGGGTTGACGTTTATTCAAATATTACAGGTCAGTTTATTGTCGGGTAGTATGTTGAGTTGACATTTATTAAAATATTATTGTCATATTTCATTTGCTCAGGTAAGCGCCTAGTCAATTTAAAATTTTCCCTCGAAGTGACGTCATAACGTAGCATACCATTGTAAGTGTATCGTGAACTAGATATAATGGCTAGTAACGTAGGTCAGTACCAGTGGCGTATGGTGAAATTTCAAAGTTGTATATCTCTGTTCCTATTTACAGGACCCGACCAAATTTAGAGGTTTTAATAGTGTGCCCACTGGGAATGTTCTGGTAAACTCAAGCAAAAATTCAACTTTTTTCGCAAATTTAAAACGTTTTTTTTCTTTACAAAAACATTCCCAGTGGGAATTAAAACCAATTAAAATTGGGACCGGTCCTGTATGTAGGAACAGAGATATATACAACTTAGAAATTTCACCATATGCCACTGGTCACTACCATCTCTATAGTTGTGCCTTTAAACATATTTATATACGGGGTGCCCATTTTAAGTTTTAACCACCATCGTATAGTTGGAAGCTCTCCAATTTTCATTTCGCCCCCCCCCCCTCCTTGATGGCCAATTTTATATCAAATCATGATAAACAAATTCAAATTGGATAATATACTGTGTACGTGGTAATATGTACAGGGATATCCAAATAAAAGTGAACAGGCCTTATAACTTTTTTATTTTTAAAAATGAGAAAAAATGTTAAATATGAAAGCTTTGGGGATTTTTATGAATCATTCATATATCTTATCAGCAAAACAATTGAGTATCGAATAAAAGAAATATAGTATAAAACATTGATTTTCTCACTTATTTTAAATTGGATGGTATGATTTTTATCATATTTTTGGATTTTTTTTATCCGATGCTCGATTATTTTGCTGATAAGATATATGCATGATCTATAAAAATCCCCAAAGCTTTCATATTTAACATTTTTTTCCATCTTTAAAAATAAAAAACTTATATGCCTGTTCACTTTTATTTGGATATCCCTATACAATCGTGGTTTAAAACAGTTTAATTTTCTATTCAAATTCATTTATTCATGCTATTACAAATAAATTGTTTACACACGTCAATTACAGATAAAATAATTTTCATATTTAGACAATAATAAAAACATTCCTGACAATACAATGCATTAAAATTTATAAATCGAAATGAACACAATACAAACACATTAAAAAATCTAAATAAAAATATTAAAATATATTACAACTATAATCTAAGTACTGTTTTGTGATGTAAAAAGCATGTTTTATTAGGAACTGTTTCACCTTCATTTTAAACTGCTGAGTAGAGAGCTCTTTAACATTTTGGGGTAACTTAGTAAACAGTTTTATTGCATAATATTCTGGTCGAGCCTGACATTTACCCAACCTGCAGTGTTGTGGAACGTAGTTGGTCTTATTCCTAGTGTCATGGTCATGTATGTCTTGGTAAGACAGTAGGTCATCCTTTTCTTTGATGTAGAGGAAACTTTGCAGGATGTAAGCCGAAGGAAGGGTAAGAACTCCCAACTGAACAAAGGCATTCCCACAATCCTCCCTGTACCCTAAGCCTGCCATGATTCTGACTGCCTTTTTGCTGGAGACCAAAGACTCTTGTGCATGAGGTAACCGTCCCCATGCGATAATGTCATATGTCATAACACTATGGAAAATTCCATGATATGCTGTTCTCAGGGTATTTATTGAAACACATTCACTCAAATTTTGTAAAACAAATACACTACTTCCAAGTCTTTTACAAACATTAGCTACATGAACATCCCATTTCAGCTTCCTATCTAGGTATAGCCCTAGAAACTTGACAGATGCAGCTGTTCCACCACCAAGTGACTGACTTCGTGATGTAGATGCGCTGACAACATAATCCAGCAGGCTCAGCGGATCTATTTCTTCCTGTTCCAGCCAATGTTCTGTTAAACATAAGACTCCCAGGTCACAATCAGCAATGGCAGCCTCGAGCTCGTGAAGCTTGCTTTTCACAGAGCGGACATTGTAATGTAGCAGTTTTATACATGACGATTTGCTACCACCAGGCTTCGCCCCTGTTGAGGTTCTAACCTAGTTAGGTTTAAAAAACTGTTTACTTGAATACCAACTGGCTAAACATTTTTGTCAAGAATGACAGATTTTTTATCCGTGGGCACACCAATTTTAAAAGAACTATATTTCTGCTTCCACTTTGTTTTTATCCGTTCGCATTCACAGTCGATGTTATAATTTAATTTTAGGTATTTTCCAATATCCTCAGGTTTTGTGTCATTAGACAATCGTGATACAAATTACCAAGAATAGCTACCTGATGAAGCGGCTTTCAAGGTGGTTGCATCCTCTGTTTGCCTTCGATTGAGTTTGGTCTCAGTTTTGGGTCCACTTGTTTCTTTTATTTTTTACTGTAAGCTTCTGTTTGTCTTTGTTCAACTTCGTTGAAAGCATAGAAAAATCAAAGAAAATAAAAGGGTTTGATTGAAGGGGCTGAAAGTAGGGTTAATGCCACTGTCATTTTCTTCTTTTTTCTTGGGATGGCTTGCAGTCACGCTAGACTGTTGTTGTGGTCCTTATTTCAAGTCGTTTTGTTCGATGCCAATTTCTGCTTCTTTTGTTTCTTTCGCAGCTAATTTCACGGAATTCTTGGTTTTACGGCTTTTTTTATTAGGTTAGAATTTTCGAAATTTTCTATATTCTTTTCCAAGTAAGCATTTTTTTCTTTAAGAAGTTTGTTGTTTTCTTGAAGAATTTCATTTTTACTCTTTAGTTCGTCCACTAAAGTCTTTAAATACATAATTTCGATATACTTCTCTGGTTTGGGAATGTCATCACTTTGTTTACATTCCTTACACATTAATCCAGTTTTGTAACTTATTATTATAAGTATATTAAGTATATTAACTTTATTAATTAGTGAAAAAGAATGTTTCCAGTGCTATAAGGATAACACTGGACATTTGTGGATATTATTTAGTGAAGAAGAAAGTTTCCACTTCCAGTGCTAATAAGTACGTTTAGTTGAAGATTATTTTACACTTCACTTAAAGAGCAGTTCTCTGTATTGTTTTGTGTTGTAATATTTTAGCTCTTTGAAATTAGTGTTACTAGGAGTTCTTTCTTTAAAGGTAACAAAGATATTAGGTTTTCAAACTTGATTCATAGAAATATGGTAAAAAAATTTGGCAACGCCTGACTTCGAAACAAAAAAATTTTTTTCTGTAACTGACATTTCTTGCTGTTTTCTATATGGCCATGTATTTATGACAGTGGCGCGCAGGTACTAAAAAAATTTTTTTCGAGGGCCGATATTTACCTTTTTTAATAGTGAAACACCATTTATGAATATTTTTATTCAATCTGAATTCATATCAGGAGTTACCCATTCCAATATATTAAATGATTTCCATAACACCCTGTATATATATACATATATATACAGGGTGGTCTGTAATCAATGCGCCAAAAAGCAATCCTAGATTAATCTCGTGAAAATAATGATATTGAGCAAAATATGCCTTAAGAAAATGTCGCTCATTAATGAGATACAGGGTGTTAAAGTTCAGTTCTCAGAATTGTTATTTCTTTATAGCTCAAGTCGTTTTTGAGATATCGACATGAAAACTGGGAATCGGGGGTTTTCAGGGATGGGGAATACGATGGTATTCCATTTATTGACATAATATGTAGAGGGCGCTATTTACACCTTATACACTTATTATTTCATGCCATAACTTTCTTATTAGTACCGTTCTTTTATTTTTTATTGAAAATTTTGAAAGAGTGACGTTTTCTAAGAAAAAAAGGTATACTTCATTTATTTCGATTAAATAAGCCGTTTTCGAAATATTTGCATTTATTCGTTCTATTGCATAGTCAAAAAATATTAAACATTAAAACTGAGATAACAGACTTGCCTAACGAATAATGAATTGATCATGAACAAATAACAAACAGTAACTTCAATAAATGCGAAAAATGTCCACCATTCACTTCTATGCATATTCTTAATCCCTTCACCTAATAGCGTCGTAGTTGGGATAAAGTTCCTTGCTTATTCCTGATAACATTGGTGGAACCATGAATGTTTTGCAAAAGTTGCTCACGGGTACGGATTTCTTCTGTGTGCACTAAGGATTTGATAAAACCCCAAAGGAAGAAATCCAAAGGATTAAGATCCGGGCTACGCGGCGGCCATGGAATTTCACTACCACGACCAAACCATCTATGAGGCAGCCATTCATCTAGATAGTTGCGAACTGCAACTGGTTAATGGTAACCAGTACTTGCAGTTTCTTCAAATGTTTTGCGGGATCTACTCGATGATGTACCCTTAAATTTACGACAAAACATGTGGTTTATGCACGATGGTGCTCCACCACATTATCCAGTTGCAGTTCGCAACTATCTAGATGAATGGCTGGCTGCCTCATAGATGGTTTGGTCGTGGCAGTGAAATTCCATGGCCGCCGCGTAGCCCGGATCTTAATCCTTTGGATTTCTTCCTTTGGGGTTATATCAAATCTTTAGTGTACACAGAAGATATCCTTAGCCGTGAGCAACTTTTGCAAAAAATTCATGGTTCCACTAATGTTATCAGGAATAAGCCAGGAACTTTATTCCAAGTACGACGCAATTTGGTGAAGGGATTAAGAAAATGCATAGAAGTGAATGGTGGACATTTTTCGCATTTGTTGAAGTGATTTTGTGTTATTTGTGCATGATCAATTCATTATTCGTTAGTCAAGTCTGTTATCTCAGTTTTAATGTTTAATATTTTTTGACTATGCAATAGAACGAATAAATGCAAATATTTCGAAAACGGCTTATTTAATCGAAATAAATGAAGTATACCTTTTTTTCTTTAAAAACGTCACACTTTCAAAATTTCCAATAAAAAATAAAAGAACGGTACTAATAAGAAAGTTATGGCATGAAATAATGAGTGTATAAGGTGTAAATAGCGCCCTCTACATATTATGTCAATAAATGTAATACCATCGTATTCCCCATCCCTGAAAACCCCCGATTCCCAGTTTTCATGTCGATATCTCAAAAACGACTTGAGCTATAAAGAAATATCAATTCTGAGAATTGAACTTTAAAACCCTGTATCTCATTAATGAGCGACATTTTATTAAGGCATATTTGGCTCAATATCATTATTTTCACGAGATTAATCTAGGATTGCTTTTCGGCGCATTCATTACAGACCACCCTGTATATATATATATATATATATATATATATATATATATATATATATATATATATATATATATATATATATATATATATATATTATCCTCGAAAATATTGCTTTACCTTTGTCCATAGGGCGTGTATCACTTTCATAAGCAAGAAATGCATTGGCTAATCCACTAATTATACAATTTTATACATGCATATGTACCATTCAAACCAAATTAGTTAGCTCAGTGGCCAATTTCCACAAAGCTAATGCAATCCCTGATGAAACGCCTCCAGATCAATAGTTTAATTGAGAGGCAATTAATTCATCAGAGGAATTGCACTTAATACCTGGTTGGTCCTGTTTAGCTTTATGCATAGATTGTTATTTATTTAGAATTTGCTGGATTTAAATTTAAATCCAAATTTAATGGTAAAAATTAAAAAAAAGATATGACGAAAAATATATAATGAACTTTTAAACGGTTATAAAGGCAAATATAATATGCCAGGTTCTCCGTCAACAACAGAAATCAAAGTGAAAAAAATTCTGAACGGCTAAAATGCATTTTAATCTTTAAATTTAGGTTCGCTTACTTTTTAACATACGTTAACGACACACATGTTAAAAAAATATATAAAGAACATTTAAACGGTTTTAAAAGCAAGCCAGATTCTCCGTCAAGAACAGAAATCAAATTGAAAAAAAATTCGAACGGGCTGAAATGCATTTTAATATTTAAATTTAGGTTTGCTTACTTTTTAACATACGTTAACGACGCACATTTTAAAAATATTATTGCAAATATCTCGGAAACCTTTAGTTTTAGGCAAAAGTAGTTGTTATGATTTTTACCAGCAATTATTAATTTTTCTTTCAAAAAGTTTATATGAATTTTGGCAATAGGCAGCAGCAATTAATTTATTTAAATCAGTGTCATTGTAATTGATTGCTGTTAAAATGCGATATTACAAATTACTAAATACACATAGTGTCAAAAGATTTGCAAGTAATGGGTGAGTTTTAAAGTATTACAGGGCGATATCTCGAAAACGGTTTACAATATTTTCATGAAATTTTGGTGAGTTGATAGGGAAATTGGAAGCCAAGCAAATCGCTGAAATATCAGAATAATTCATAAGCTTTTAACGGCGACTTATTTTATTAAAGATGTTATAATATTATTAAAGATTTATTAAAAATTCGGGCCGCATCTGGAATAGACAGACCTTTCCGGGTTTTCTATAAAAAATTATCATTTGAAAAGTGAATAATAATGTCTCCGGTGGCCGAGTTGATATGGCGCCAGCTTTGCAACCGAGAGGCGCGGGTTCGAATCCCGCTTCGACCATGGATATAGAGGATTTCTTCCTCGACCGAGGTGGTACCACCCCACACATCCTCTTAAAAGGGCTGGTAAGGACCCTACGGATGTTTCCAGCTCTGGACGTGTGAGTCGGATTTCCCCAGTACACCCACGGTACATAGCACTTAGACTTCGGTCTTCGTGGGTTGTCCGAAAAAAAAAATAAGCTTACTAATATAACAAACGAATACCTTCGTAATATAGTAATACTTCTAAATCCAATTCATGGTCTCTTTCTACAGTCTGTCCTGTGGATTGTTTTTCTTTCTTCAAACTGCTTAACTATATATAATATTCTTGCTTTGCTTGATCCCGCGTTATTATAAATTCTTTTATATGCATTTCTTGCTTCATGTAATATATTATTACATTTATAATAAAATTTAACTATATTTAATTTTTCTACTTCGGAGGTTTCTCGATCTCGTACTGAAAGGTAACACAATGGGTTTCCATTGTGACTAAATAATACATTTTATTTTTTATAATGACATAGAACACACGCAGCCATCTTTGATAAATAATTGAAATCAATGCACACACCTCGCTGTAAATGTAAAGAAGCCGGGAGTTACGTTTGTCACTTTTAAACTTAAATATGAAATCTGCTTATCGGAATACAGGCAAACTATATATTTTTGAACTCAGGAAAAATACGTTTTGAAAATAATGAAAAATGTACAGGGCGTTGCGTTTAAAATATCGAAGTTGATGCTCATTTGTTAACTTTGCGATAGTCATTTATTTCGTTTTTTAACAGATTCTGGTGGTTCATAACAAACCCTACAACTCTTGTATTTAAAATTTTTTGATAACTCGTATAATAAAAGCTGTAGGTACCGTTTAAAATATAACCATAAACCCTGTACATATTTGGATACAAACTTCCAGGTTTTGCACCATCTCAACAAAGGGAGAAAACTGCATGTGTGATGGAAAATATAGAAATTTCGCTCTCCCAATCCCGCTTCCCACAAAACCTTGATGAATAGAGCATTTGTTTTTCATATAAGAATTATGTCAGTAGCATATTCAGGGGGGTTTGGGGGGTTAAATGGCTAAATTCGTGAATGAATCCATTGAATCGAATCGATTCGATATGTAGTTATGAAATCGATTCAACAAAAAAATCGGATGTTATGAATCGATTCACTCGATTTATGATGCATACCGATTCCTATGATGAAACCGACATTTTTAAATTAAATATTAATAACACAATAAAAGCTGATTTAAAAAAATGTAATTGACAAAAAGCAGCGAAACAGTAAATCAAAACAATTATACAAAGAAAAACAACAGTCCTTGTATAAAATGTATTTAAAAAAATAGAACACCTTAAAAATTTCCCTTCCACTGTTCGACATTTAACGGACCTAAGAAACAGAAGAGAACATAATCTTTGTGGTGCACTTCTATTTCTGGATTGCGTTATATAATTCCCAGCATCTAAAATATCCTTTCAGATGGAACTGAAATAGCCAGGCGCGGCCCGTGAGTTTTTTTAAAGGTGGAGTAAATTTTGTGGGCAACTAGTGAGATCAACTTAACAAGCAAAATACACTTTTTTAATTAAGGAAGGTTTTTTAATAATCTGCCTAGTTCTGCCAAGAGATTATTTACCTACACATAAACACCGCAAAAAACATAAAATACTTAAAATGCATTTTTTCCGTTACTTTTTTTTACTTACATGCAAACAGTTTCTTGCACCGTTAAAGCCATTGTTAACACAAGGGGTCTTGTGCACTTAAGGCATGACGAAATTAACAAATTTTCGAATAAGCAAAGGAAAGATTACCTACTTTGGATCGCGTCAAAAAAATCGATGAATTATCCAGTTTTTCAAGAAAATAGCCGAAAGAATAAAAATTTGGAACGTAGCACAGTACGGATTTTTACATGTAGACAGACGACACACAACACACAACACCAAAAATATGTTATAATCATCGCTTAGGATATATCACATATGCAAAGATTGAAAATTCACCGAAAGTTAAAAAAAAATTAATTTTTACTTTTCTATCTATATTTTGTGGTTATGTACGCACCGAATTTTGACATATCAAATAAACCATAGCTGAAAGGTATCACAACCTAGAGCGCATGCTCGCAGCTTTAAATCGATAGACGGGTCCGATGCTGCGTTGCCAAGTTATTGTCAAAGTTGTAATTTGTAGGTTTCAATGTTTTATAGGCACAGTTACAATTATTACTATTGTTAGTAATTACCTAAATATCTTAAAATAAAAGTAGCCAAGCTTATATTAAATGTATAAATGTATCGCGAATATTGTTCTAATAATAATTGGTCAGACTTAAATTAGTAAGCCAGAATTTGCGATAACCGAAATCGATATTATTGGTGGGTCGTCGACAAATTTTGTCTCTTTTTAACTTCCTAAAGCGCGGATAATTGTTTCTCTCTTAGCTTTAATGCATTTTATATAGTCCATACACCTATGAGGTCAATTTAAAATACGGCGAGTCCGGAGCAAGCTTGACTTGATTCTTTCTTGGGGAGTTTTCGCATTGAACTTGCACTTTTTTGAAAGAAAATATTTATTTGATTTTAAGAATAAATTATTAGGTAGATCATTGGAAGTAAATTTAGGTGGGTCATTGACCAAATGACCTTATGGACGAACCGGGTCTGGAAGTAGCCACAATCGGTAGCTATTTAATTGGTATTTTTCTCCTTTTTCATCGCACAATCAAAGAAAAAGATGTAGGAACACTCAGTGTACAATAGTGCAACCAATCGAAAACGCTATAAGAGACGAGGAGCGCCTCCCCTCTTCCGTCCTTTGCCATAAGAATAATTGTATACCTGGTTGCCTACACATGTAGGTATTTAATATTTAATAAAACTGAATTGGGTTCACTGAATCGATTCCTCGAATCGATTGACGTTAGTTGAAGCGATTCGTTTCTTTCGATGCATCGGATTAAAACATCGATTCAAGATTGCATCGAATCGATTCTGGCCATCCCTAATTCTGCTCCAGTTGTGTTTTGGTTGTTTGGTTTATAACGAATAACTGGACTTTGTCCTAATTCGTAATAGATGTTAGAATTTTACGTAATTAAATTACATGGACATTTTAAGTTGTCTGTTGACCGAAGTGCGCCTTGCCTATGTCGATTGTGTGCTTAGACCTCTAATGGCCGTTTGCATCGCCTATCTTAGGTTGTACTTAATCTAAGGTAAACCTTATCTTGCAGATTTGCTTTGCACGGGTTAGCTTTCCCAAATAAGTGGGCCGTAAGGTCAAATTAAGTTAAGCCCAAGAATTAGGCGGCTTATGTCAAATATCTAACCTCAAATAATACTGTCTGGAGCGTCAAGCGAGTGAGTGAACTGTATATTATGTTAACAACTTTTGTGAGTTTTCTTTAAAACATATTCAGTAAAACATGGATTTACTCGAACCAGTTATGAATGATGAAGAGGTAGATGAAATAAATTTAATTCTGTTTGGGATACCAAGGCGAATTGTCCAAAGAGCTGATTATTTCAATAGTTTTGACAATCTCACGTTTTTTAAAAGGTTTAGAGTTACCAAAGAGACTGCTCTGTACATATTAGCCAACATAGAAGATCGTATAGAATTTCCATACAACTTGTAATTATTTATTGCCTTTTTTTCCTTCGTAAAATTTTTTTTTATTGTAGAAACAATGTTGTTGCACCTGTCACTCAGTTGTTGATTTTTTTGAGATTTTGCGCTACGGGAAGCCATCTGTCTAGTGTTGCAGATCTTGGGGGAACTCACACGTCAACAGCAGCGAGAATAATTGTTAGAGTCGGCAGAGCCTTGGCTTTGTTATGTGATAGATTAGTCAAGATGCCTCACACCCACGAGGAAATTAACAGTAACCATTTAAGATTTTATGAAAAGGCTCGGTTTCCTAAAATTCAGGGCTTTGTGAATTAAAAGTATTTGTAATTTTCTCCCACGCATTATCTTTTTCCCTCCAGGTGTACGTATCTGTTTTCTTATTTTCAATTATATGCTTAAATTGAATTAATATGTCACTCAGTAGGGACTTCTCTGAAAGGGAAAAGTTTGGTGCTCTTTTTTGTCGCTTTCCATTTCCATATTACAAAAAAAAATAAACACCACAAATAATTCTTTCCATAAAAGACAGGTTAGATTTTGACAATAAAACAAGATAACTAGGAATGTCACCAGGTTTACGTAGTTGCCAAACCTACCGAAATCTTAGCTGGGTGGCAGCAGAGATAACACTGTGCAACATATTTTAATCTGAGGTGAACCTTACACTTTAAGTTAGATCTAGCTAAGTTTTAAACTTACGAAAGTCGGTGAGAACCGCCATAAGACCCAACCCAACCCAACCTAAACAATTTCATTTTATAACTTTGATGTTCTGCATATATAATTTTTTAATTTTTTTGTATTTTATTACTTGTTATATAACACCTTTTCTTTTGGTAACTCACAGAACACGCTAATGTTTGCCTAGTCAGGCCGAAACGTGTAGGCTTTAGTGTAATGTAAATTTTATAAGGAGGAAGATCTGACTTTATTTGTTTACCCTTTAATAAATAATGTAACAATTTAGAGAGAAACACTCTCACGCCAGACAAAAACCTTACATAAATTTAATAAAAGAATACTAAATATTCGAAAACTTTTAGAAAAAAATTGGCTAAAATGGAGAATAGCAAGAGGAGGGAAAATCGCCAAGCTATTATATTTTCACAACACAATGTTTTAAACGGGTTTAATGTATAAAAAATTGTAGGACTTGCAAGCAGCTTACTACTGTAGTAAAAAATAATGCCATGCATAGAGATTAACTTAATTGAAACAATAACTTATTTTGTCATATAAGAGCACTTTAAAACTTTTTCATTCATTAATTAGGTACCCGTGAAAGCGAAATAATTCTAAAAGCAAGGCCGTAATTTTGCAATGTCATAATTTGACATTATATAACGGACGGATTAACTAATGTCGGTCGTTTTAAGAATTTAATTTTGCTAGCTAGGTAGTAATACGTTTAAAAACAGATGCTGCATTAGTAGTGTTTTCTGTGGGTCGTCTAAATTTAACGCAGAGGCCACATTCCTGTTTTATTATAATAGTGGGGATACTTTGTTACAAACAATAGTTTTATAATAATATGTGGACGTACACATCAAAAGGGTCCACTTTGTCAGTAGTAGACCAGTCCCCAAGTCTAAATAACAATTTGTTAAATTATATTACGCCATTTATTGCATAAATGAGCTCATTCTAACTCGAATATAAAGTATTTTGTGACATTGAATTCCGATCAGCAGACATTAGGAAAACCACAAATAGGTTTGAGTTTTCACGTTTTGTGCTCCATTTCGATATGTTCGAAAATACTGAAAATGTCTTTTTATCATATTTCCTCTAGTAACTTTTTCTTAACAACTCGGGCACCCATAAGATATAACTTAACAAAATAAGCCTAAATTGAGTTATCTGTCACTAATAGAACCATTAAATTATATTCGTAATTTATAAATGCAACGAAGAAAATTTTTTAACGACTTCACTCAGAATGTAAAAGATGCAAACCGATAAGAAAGTGGGAAAAATAGTAAGGTAAGAAAGACCACATGAATAACTGATATTAATATAAGTGTTTTTATTTGCTTTGATCTGTCTATTTGACCTGACCTATTTGATCCAATTGCGACGGTGTCGAATTCTTACACATATACGATTTTTGGTCCGACGCCGACGAGACCGGATTTCACCACATCATATTAACAGGTTCTATTAGTAGTAGAGATCAATTTAAGCTAACTTAGTGATATAGTCTAGTTATGTTGTGAAATATGGGAACTGGTATTTTTCAGTGATTTTCGAACGTACTCGTACCTGTATTAAACGGAAAACGAATCGATCAATTCAACTTTTCCTTGTGCAGCTAAATACTACTTAATAAGACCTTTCATTTGAGGTACAACAAAGGGGCTGGTGCCATTTGACATTTGTCGTGTGACATTCATGTCAAACCGCGTTTTTGAAGCTTTTGTAGTTCTCGAGATATTCGCATCAAAACTTTTCAAATTGACACCCTGTGTGGGAAGTACCTACATACAATTGAACTGAATTGGAACGCATTTTTGCACATTTAAATTTTTCAAAAATCGTTATTTTGAAGCAACGGTCACCAAATTTTAAATTAACTTTAAAAATATAAGGGTGTCTGGAACTGAACGGGGCATATTTTAACTAGGGCCTATGAGTGTCTAAATAGGGGGTTACTAATAAAAAAACTGGAAATGTATGGGATAAGGGGTAATGCTCTAAAATGGTTACCATCCTATCTCAATGGAAGAACACAGATAGTAGGTGTCACTAAAGAAGGAGAGTTTTGTAAATCACAAGTATTAAATAACGAGTATGGAATTGCTCAAGGTAGGATTCTGGGACCATTTTTGTTCGTAATATTCATTAACGACTTGTATTCTGAAGCAGATCAACCCTTTCAGACAATAATTAATTATGCAGATGACACAAACTTAATAACTGGCAGTAAAAACATGCTTCAGCTATTAACAGACAGTGATAACTTTTTTATTAAGGTAAAAAATGGTTTACGGAAAATAAATTACTTCTTAATTGAGATAAAACAAACATAGTGCTTTTTAATACAAAAAGATCCAAATTAGAAAATATTACACACATAGAAACCGTAGACAGTAGGTTAAATATCGCTGAAAATACAAAGTTTCTAGGTGTTTACATTAACAAAAATTTAGACTGGTCTCTTCATATTAGCCAGTTATTAAAAAGGTTAAACTCAATCTGCTACGGAGTGCGAGTTGTTGGTGGGTATATGAACGATAAAACCTTAAAAATACTATATTTTGCAAACTTTGAGTCTGTTCTTAAATACGGAATAATATTCTGGGGTCGGCATAGCCATATACAGAATATTTTTGTTTCACAAAAAAGGGCAATAAGGGTTATTAAGAAAATGGAGTTTAATCAGTCCTGTCGAAATGTCTTTAAAGCAACGGGTATTATGACAGTGTATGCCTTATACATTTATGAATGTCTAATGTTTTTACGTAGAAACCAATATTTGTTTAACTCACACAATAGCAATCGGTTAACAAGAGCAGACCATCTAAGCTATCCCATACATCGCTTTCATATTACTGAAACAAGTCCAGAATATATGTGTGTTAAATTGTTTAATAAATTACCACTATGCATTAAACGTATTGATAGTCAACGCTTGTTCAAAATGAAAATTAAAAAATTGTTAATCGAGTTGGAACCCTATTGTCTAAACGATTATTTTAATGTGTAGTGGATTGGTATGATAGTTATATGACACTTCTGATTTTCTAATTGACTATTTGACGTCATTTCATTTTGTTATTGTAACAAATTTGAAATAAAGAGTATTATTATTATTATTATTATTATTATTATTATTTAATATTAGATTCCTGGAGTCAAAATATACGGTTTAGCCCAGGTCAACTTGGCCTTAGAACTTTGTATGTTATTTTTCATTTTTTAAGTTAAATTTATTAATGCTTTTGTATTTCAACTTGGTATACGGAAGTTTTTGGGATTACCAAATAAGGATAGGAATGTGGTTATAATCATTCAGTTTTTTAAAAATTCTTATTTAGTGACGCCAAAGTACACCATTTAAGAGAAAAACGACTAAATTGGTAGACAAATTCAACAGTTTGGGTAGGTATCAAATCAAAGCCGTATTACGTTAGAATGGAACCTGTTCTGTTTTGAAGAATGTGAAACCTCCAGGAAGATGCATTTTAGTAACAGACCCCCATTACTTACCAAAAAATCCCATTTAGAAAATTTTACAAAAAAATCTTATACCTAAGCAAGTAGCAAGTAGGAAGTCGATGTTGATGTGAAGTTTAGTACTTAAATTCGTTTTTCTTTTAAACGGTGCGCTTTGGCGTCATTTAACCTTTTTTTAAAACAAATTAAATGGGCTTTAAAAACAGTTTTTTAAATTAATGCGCACCAAAGAAATATCCACAAAAACAAAACTATTTGTTATAGGGTGCCGTTGGTGTTTTACACAAAAAATAACCACATACTCTTATTTGGCTACCCCAAAAGAAACCGAATGCCAAGTTGAAATAAAAAAGCTTTAACTGAAACGTAAAATTTAAAAAGAATCAAAGCAGGAGAGGAACTAAGAACATTAGAAAGGGATGGAGATACTTGAACTAAAATTTCCAGCTTATTAAAGGGGAACAAATTAGGACAAAAATTTTCATAATATATTATATAAATAAATTAAATAATGCACTTAGTGGTTAGGGTAGGATGCTACAAGAGTGCGCACTTAAGGTCCAATTGAATCTATAAAGAGTACAAACATTAGCAAATTAAAATAGTATATTGTGTCACAAGTGCAGAAAGTAGCCTATTCCACACGATGTGTGAAAATTGTGGCACGAGACGTAGTCGAGCGCCACAATCGCACGAGTGTGGAATAGGCTTTCTGCACGAGTCGCACACTATACTTTTTCTACGACCACAGTTTTTTTTTTATTTATTTTTTTTATTTATTTTTTTTTATTTTTCTTTTATTTACATTGGATTGTGTGTGGAAACATAACGTATACTATTTTATTTAGATAATAAAAAAAATTGATTTATTTTTTATTTTACAAATGTTATGGTTTTAACAAGGGTTTTAGTTTACGAAATTCTCATTAAGAAAAATTAAAGTTTAATAGTAACTACACTAAATAAATACATTTAACATATTAAGTTATTATTTATGATTACAAAAATTAATAGTAACGCTATTGCAGCTAGTAATATTAATTGCCGGGAATTGTTCAGGTAAGTTTATAACTTTTTCTGATGTGGTTGATTCAGAAAGGGATATTCTGGTACAGGTCTCGGCCTCTTGAGTCACATTTTCGACTGAATGTAAAATTTTGTTTGCAATTTGAAGTTTATTTGATAGGCTGTCGTCAATATAACTTTCTGCTGTTGAAGTTGACTTCCATCCGCCGTGTCTCTTGACCGTCGTGATGTCTGCACCAGAGTCGGCGAGAATCGTAGCCGACGAGCGCCGAAAACAGTGGCTGGTATAGCTTTCAGGATCTGGTAACATTAGATATTTAGCAATTTCTTGCGCCATTTTACTAAATTTGTTAATTCCCACTGGCTGTGTTGTTCGCTTACCTTTTTGATAATTGGTAAAGAAATAATTGTGATTTACATGTGTAGGTCGCAGATTGTTATACTTTTTAAACAAGTTATAAAAATCTCCTGTGACTGTGAATTTTCGTGGTATTTTGGTTTTTGTATTAGGTATATTAACTAAAACAGCACAACCCATATCCTGTATATCGCACATTTTTAGATTTTTTAACTCTTCTCTTCTGCATGCGCCTGTTATTCCTAGCACCAGTGCAGTCTGAAAAAATAAACTTGGTTAAATATAAACTACGTGTTGGTAAATTTAATTATTACCTTTGTAAGAAGATGGATGTCATCAGTAGCTTCATATAAAAATTGGTTGATTTGTTCAGGCGTGAGAATTTTAGACTTCTTGGCTCTGTAACCTTCAGATTT
The DNA here is from genome assembly GCA_963971165.1 of Philopedon plagiatum. NCBI lineage: Eukaryota > Metazoa > Arthropoda > Insecta > Coleoptera > Curculionidae > Philopedon > Philopedon plagiatum. The sequence continues at coordinate 41,104,928 of OZ020190.1, read as the reverse complement.
TCTTTTCAAAAAGGTACGTAGTTTTGGATAACGAGATATATCAATATTTTGCCTTACTGATAATGTAGTTCTTAACATTGAGTAGACTGACCATAATGTTGAGGCTTTAAATAACTTAGATACTTCTCCAAAGTATGCCAATAAAACGGCTTCGGAAAATGAATTCACACTGTTTTGTTGACGCCAATCCATGAACCGAGTATAAGCTTAATTGTATTTCTTCATAGAAGTTTGAGGTAATAAATCTTCTGTAAGATTATTAGCTGCTTCCATGATATGGGGGGGAATATCTTCGTCGCTGCTGTCGCTATTACTCATTTTAGATTTATTTTAAATCAGTTCCAATAAAGCTTAAAATTATGTTAAAAAAGACGCTAACGAATATGTGTGAAGCGTCACGTCAGTAAAACGTTCTAACAATAAAACAAATTTACAATCAACAATGATTTAAGGCTACTTGATTGAATTCCAAAATAATTTTAAAATACATCGCTCGTAGTATTAGTAATTAAAATCAAGTTACCTAGCTATCGTTTGTTTGGCGTTTAATGTTAATTATTGACATCTTACAACATATTGGTTGGAAATACTAATTATAATATAATATATTAATAATTTTAAAGCTAGAATTTAAAAGAATGAGTAATTAAAATAAATATAATGATAACGGAGACGAAATAAATTATTAGTTTTAAAAAATCCATGAAAATTTTTGGATGCCGATGTATTAACTCGCAGTGAAAGTACAGTGTGGAATGACAATGCGGAATAATATTCCGCACAGCTTAGTTCGTGTGTACGGAATTGTCCACTTTGGCGTTACAAAAATTATACGGAATAAGTCATTTTCTGTAGTGGTCGTAGAAAAAAAATATTCTAATAGCTTTATATTTTACGTACGAGTTGGTACGAGTATAACAAATTACGTACGAGTTGGTACGAGTATAACAAATTACAAGTGTACTCAAAATAACATGGAAGAGACAAAATAAACTTAGTCAATTGCGGACTCTTATGCATACCAGTCTGTAAGCGTACGTACTTGGTATCTGTAAAGCCCCCCACATACTACGATGTTTTTCATCCGTTCGCATCGCTGCGATTCGAATCGGCGTGCCAAACTGATAGTCTATGACCGAAAACGGTCGTGCCGAATAATATCTGATCTAATATCTGTCGAATACTGAATTTCAACACGACGCGCGACGGTTCAAATCGCCGATGCGAACGGATGAAAAACATCGTAGTCTGTGGGGGGCTTAAGAGTGCGCTTGAAGGTTTAAATGCATATGTCTCAGATATATTGTCCAATGCCAGAATACGCAGTGCACTTGCCGTGCCACGATGTGCACTTGATCCAGTCCTCGACTATAGGTTCTTTATACACTTCGTTGTATCCCGGACAACTCCATGTCTTCTGTTTGGTAGCGGGTTTTGTTTTTTGCGGATTTATCTTTAGATTTTTATTGGCTCTGCATGGAATAAGTTCAAATTTTTCTTTTCGGCTTTCTTTCCTCTTCTTCCTCAGCTAGTTGTGCTTTAAATGGGGAACCTGATATAATTTTAGACTTCTTGCTTTTATGTTTGGATGGTCGCGGTACAGCTGATTTTGGTAACGGTGGAATCATAAGTAATGGGACGTAAAATAAACGGAGTTCCGTTTTTATCAGCAGATATTTTTGGAGTAATTAAAATAGTTTTCTTAGACCCACTGGTAGATGAGGCTGTCTATACAGGCACGGCAGTGAACTTGAAACGTGGCACTTGCGGTTTTTGACATAACAGTTACGGTTATATGCAATCGCATTAGCGGTTTCAGCCATGTCAGCCTTCAGACGGAGAATCGTTTGTTTGATTGGGCATGACAGCAGCGGTATCAGACACACTAGAAGGAGCTATCTACAGGACCCCCTTAGCGGTTTCAAGCAAAATAGGAGTGGTTTTGAAACTGACAGCAGGCGGGACAGGAACTGTAGCAGAAAATTCTGAACTAACAAAAGTGCATTTCGGATCAACATGAACAGTTTGAACTCCGAACCAGTAACAAGAGTCGGGGCTTTAGTTGGGATTGCAGGGTTTTCTCTTTCGGTGACCTGACTAGCTATATGACTATGTGCTCATGAGTAAATATATGTTGAATAATACAAGAAAGTTATAAAAAAAATAAAAAATAAATAAAATAAATTAGTTGAGTTTAAAATTTTAATTTGGAGTAAGTATGGTTTCAAAAAATGGCATTTTTAAAGGAGTAACAATTAAAGAAAATTGTTCGCAATAATATACACTGACACTTGTCAAATCAAACGATGCTTCGGTATCAAACAGTACTATAATAATTCCATAGTAATGCTAGGCCCATTCGAAACTCAACATTTGTAAATGCAAAAATTAAAAAATTGTATATCTTTATTTTTCTATATTTAAGCGACGCTTGAAGAAAAAATAGTATGTTTTATTCGTCGTAAAAGCAACTTATTATAACTCATCTGTAATTGCCGGACTCACTTCGTTCGTCCGGCAAACCTACAGACTCGTCATAAAAGTATTGCTTTTACTCCTAATAAACCAATATACTATTTTTATCATTTACACTTCAAAATTTGGCCTATTTCGATCATTCTACAATAACTACTTTGACAGAAAAAAGGTTTAGTAAAAAAATGTGCTCATTTAAAAATTGGCGACATGGGATGTTTCTGAAATTAACTATAAAATTTAATAAAGAGGCATGTAGTTTTAATAAAGATCTTTATTAAACATAAACAAAGAATTACAAAATGAAAGAATATTATATATTGTTCTCATCATTATTATTTTCAATAATTGTTGGCCAACTTAATATTTCAGTATAAAAATCATGGTGTTCTTCAGGACCGCATGTAATAAGTTGCTTAATATTTTCTAGTTTTTTGGAATTGCTCGGAACTTTTCCCAGTAGATAAGCAGGTTTTTGTGTAAGCGCAGGTAGTTGTACTAAATTGGAGGTACCAAGTGTAGACCCGTCTATAAAATCAAAAGCGTCAATGTGAAACATTTGTTTTTGTTCCCTTGGTACACCTCTACCAAAAGACTCAACGGATAAGCTGTTTTTTTTTGTTAAACCTTGGCCACCAATCTTGGTCTTGGCCAATATCTTCAGTTTTAACGAGTTTCACAAAAAAATTGATTTTTTTAATAAATTGACAATCATTTAAACATATTCTATTTATTGAGTAGATTCTGTCATATCTTCTGATTACTCTTTTAATGGCTGCGAAATTACGATCACTGGGTAAAAATGAATGACCTCTTTGTGGAAAATACAGATTGATTGTTTCGAATCTGTTCGTCTGAACTAACGCCATTAGAAGCCTTACTATAGTATGGTTCCGATTCTGACCTCGGCAGCTGGCGGAAAATATGTTTAGGTGCCTAGTACCAGCAGGAATTTCATTTTTATAAAGTCCAATAGAAATGACGCAACTTCGTTGGGTCCTTTTTTGCTATACCTTCGTGATAAACATAGAACTTAGCTTGCTGCTTTCCAACTAGATTTATCCCAAACACATTAATAGTTAACTGCCGCAAATAAAAAGTTTCCTGTACTGGAACTAGTGACAACTGAACATTTTGCATATAATCATTATTATTGGAATTTTCAGGTAGTTCAGTTAAAAGTTTGAGTTTATTGTAAATCTGTTTATCCCTGTGTTTATGCACCATCAATTCTGCAGCAGATGTTCTTTTCGCCGTTTCATTAAGGGAATGACGTTTATTTTTAAGGTATAGTTCTTCACATTTGCAACAAGTGTCCACTTGTGAACGTCCAAATCCAAGAGAAAACCTTTCTTTAAAAATTTTAAAGTAAAATTTAATAATAATTTTTACGATAAGCTTTTCATCCAAATAGTTTCTTTCTGTGCTACTATAGTGCAAAAGTTTTGTGGGAAAGCTTTTAACTTCGATCTGGATAATTATATTTCCTGGAACTGCATTTCCAGAAATGCACTTGCCCCTTTTGTTGTTAAGTTGTTTACCCTCCACAATGAGTTGAATCAAACGTCTCACTCTTGCAGGTGTTATTGCGTGAATATTGATAAAAGCTTTTTTGCAAAACTGTAATGCGCCCAGTGGAGGATGTTAAAAAGTATTTAAAAGAGTGAGCTTTTGGCTTAGGTCTCCCCGAATTTCTTGGCCTTCTAACTTTAACGTCGTTACAACCCATTAATGCTTGTAAATACGCATCCTGCTCATTTTTTGATGTAATCAATCTAAATTTAGTAAGAATTTCCTGCCGATCTCCCAGAGAACGCTCATAACATTTAAATTTACACCTACAAATAAAACCAGTACTTGAGAAAACCCTGACCTGACATAACATATAACTTTCCAAAAATTTACCCACAGTTTCTACCTTGCTGGTTAGCCCGCACTCCATCACCTTTGTAATTAATGTATTCTTCACCTTTTAGTCTTGCATTTTTTATTATCTCACATTTATATATCTTTATTTTTCTTTTTTCCAGTATAATCAGAGCGCTGTTAGACTCACTTTCACTACTAGACGCCATGACGTAAACTAATTAATTGACAACAGCACACTGCGTTTAGAAAGAACACATGTCAACGACTTGTGTTGTTTCTGAATGCATTCAGATATTTAGGAACAGATTAGTCATGACGGCGTTATCGGACAAGTGATGTTTCTGTACGGAACTATGTGTTTACCCTTTAATATTATATTTCTGCTTAAACTCAAAATGGCCGAAAATGCGACATGTGCTGTTTCACAAATAACCGATTCAGTTATCTCATTCTTATACTTATCAATTTAAACCCGTCAAACTAGACGCATGATTGTCAAAATATTCAGGTTTTAAGTGCAAGTAAATCTCTTAGGAGTTTTATTACGATAAATTGTTTACCAAAATATCAATTTAATCTTCGTATATCTTGTGTGTATATTTGTGGATGCGTGGGTGCGTCTGTCTGTTTTTTAATATCTGGATCTATACGAAATATCTCTAAGCAAATGTATACAGAATACCAAATAAATATAAAATTAATTAAAAATATAATAACTCAAATAATTTTTCCAAAAAGTGTAGGTAAATGGTAATTTTAGAAGCGGATTGTCTAGAATCTAGATTCTAAAAAAACAAATATGTTTTAGTGATTGTTTACAACTGTTTTTAATAGCTAATTATTACCGTTGCTAATTCACAAATAAATGATCAGCTAACACATCTACACACGGAAGATCTGAAACTTAAATATTGAAAAGAAACATAAATATCGAAAAGCCGAGTCCTTGCGTTCTCTGACCTTCTGTGTTCACCAAAAATTATACTCAAGAACAAAATAATTTGTTTACGGACATAGCTTTCAGTGGATACAGACACACGGACGAGCAGATTTGCTCGGCGGACACATTTTTGTTGTATTTATAAATTAAATTCAGAAAAACCAAATTGAATAATTGCGTGGAAATACTACTATTATTTCATGTATCATCAGCTTATTGTTTTTAAAAATGACAATTATTCCCTTACTTAAAGTCGAACAGAAATGGCTACGTGCGGCCGACAGGTCTAGCGACAGGGGCTTACACGCGAACACATCCGTCGAGCATATCCGTATGTAAATACCCCTATTAATCGCGTAAAAGTCACAAAAATTAATCCGGATTTTATTATCCCGGAAACTAAACCGTCTGTTTTGGCAATCCGGTTTTGTCAAAAACGTCACGTTTTAATTTTATCAGTTTTTTGCTTTCCTAATGAGTTCGTTAATGTTACAAAAATATAGAATTTGATCAAAAACAACGTATTTTTAATTCTTTCATTTAGGATAAAAATAAAAGGGCTTGTTTACGGTGTAAAACAGTTGTCTCATTATTATACTACTTATCAATTTAAACCCGTCAAGTTAGAGGCATGATTATCAAAATATTCAGATTTTAAGTGTAAGTAAATCTCTTAGGAATTGTATTACGATAAATTGTTTACCAAAATATTAATTTCATCTTCATATATCTTGTGTGTATATTTGTGGATGCGTGGATACGTCTGTCTGTTTATTAATATCTGGAGCTGTACGAAATTTCTCTAAGAAAATGTATACAGAATACCAAATAAATATAGAATTAATTAGAAATATAATAAAGCAATTATTTTTTCAAAACGTGTAGATAAAGTAAATGGTAATTTTAGAAGCAGATTGTCTAGAATCTAGATTCTGAAAAAACAAAAAAGAAATGTTTTAGTTATTGTTTACAACGGTTTTTAACAGCTAATTGTTACCGTTGTTAATTCACAAATAAATGATCAGCCAACACATCTAACACTCTTCAGAAACCTAAATAAACTTTGCTGTTAGTGTCTTTTTACACATTATAATTACAAAGAAATATCGAAGACTTGCAAAAAAAACCGAAAGAAAATATGGGTCATACGAAATTAAAAGCTATTTTTATTCATTGCTTCGTTTTAATTTTTAGGTCACGTAAACAGCTTTCGACCTTACTAATTAGAATTGCTATGGAAATTCCCATACCTGTTTAACTAAAATTTAAATTAACAGAACGAAATAATTCGCATTTGCAACACAATTTCATTGTCCCTAAGGCGTCATGCCGTATTCAACCGGCAATCAACTCAAAGAAATAGCGAAAGAGAAGTAGTTGAAAATACATATTTTTTGTGAGTAATAGTAAACGCTTGTATTTTAAAGAGTATTTGTTAATCTAGGTAAAGTTTACAAGAGATATAAAAAAACTACTAAGCTAGGAATGTTTAAAGTTAGTGCTGATCGTAATGATTTTTTAGTTTAGGCCTCACTAGATCCGTTACATCCCACTTGTTAACGCAAGTTGTCAAAAAAATTTTTTTTTTGATATCTCAGGCGGCCTAGTAAAAAAGTTGTAAGAAGGGTAGACAACTAAGCTGATTTTTTTTTCAAAATTTAAAAAAATGTTTTAGCTTCCTCCCAGGGGGAAGGGTGAAAATATTTTTTTCAATGTGACATTTTGGATAGCAAAAAAGTGATACGGGTCCACTCACTCATGACACAGAAAAAATTTGGTTCAAGTATTTTAATCTTTAGCCGCGCCCCATGGAACTAAAGTCCAAATATGCAGCTCTTTGCTTGAAAAAAATATGATTTATTTAAATCGCGAGTCAAAATTATATTTCTTATCATCACTTAGTCAACCCAGAACTCACCAAAGGGAGGTGGCTGCATGTCGAGGCCTTCAATTTCCATCATGGTTTGATCTTTGCTACCATCAAAGTAGATGGCTTCAATGTCTTTTCTTTCGTCGGTAGCCTTTTCTTTTACGCGCATTATTTTTTTTTTGTAATTCTCGACGGATCTTATTTTTGCCCACTACGTTAACTGGGTTATCTGATAAAACAAGTCCAAAATCTTCCAAGGCAACGGTTGCAATTTTTGCTACTGTTCGGCTTGATGTACCAGTCATTTCAGCAATTTGGGCAATATTTGGCAATGAAACTCTCATTTGGTTGGATATTTCTTTTGGTATAGTTTTTTCTGTAGCTGTTGTTGTAATAAAGGATAGAACCACTTGAAGTATTGGTCTTTAGTCAAGTCTTCTTGGATGAGATTGTCAAGGGATCGTTATGAAAACACTGGCTTCATCATTAATTCTGCAGCAATATTTATTAAAGTAAAAGAAATATTTATATTTTACACATTTTGAAACTGAGCCAAAAAGATTCCTACCTGTATATTGCCGTCGAGGCAGGAAAGTGCTTCTGGACGTAGCGGACTCGCTTGGCTCGAGGTATCGACTGTATTGACACTCCTCCAATCTCCATCGATATGTATGCCAACTCTTCTAAGCAGACCAGCGGCTACAACAACCAGCGCTCCTGTAGCATACAGTCTTCTCACTTCAGGAGATTTCCCCGCAAACTTCTTGTAAGCCCAGGCAGCAGCATAACTTGCCCTGGTGGCAATGATACCATCGTCTAGTAGTGGCACCTTGAACTCTTCAGAAAGAGCAGGATCACCCACAGCTAAACCTGCCTCAAAGGCTCCGTTGATTGGAGGTAAAACAATGACGATGGAAGACATTCTGACAAGACGACAAAAAATAAGGAGATAGAGTCACTTGATAGAATGAGCTGCAACCAGGGAATTTAAAAACAGTTATGCTCAATGAATGGTCACGGACCACGGTAGGGTAATGATGATGAGCTACCTTCTACATTTTCAGTAGGTGGGCTAGAATCAGACTTCTGACTACTTGCAGTTCTTGTCGAAGGGACTGAAGCTTGAGATAGACCGCGCCTCCCTTCTCTTTTCTTATTTTTTTTCAGTACTTAGTTGATCTGTCCCAGCTATTCGCAGTTTTCTTTGATTTCTTAAAAAATCTTGTTCCAACAAGGGCACTCTGTAGAGTTTTTCATACTTGCAGAAATCGAAATCACTGCATTTGCAAGAAGAACGGTCAAAAAGTTTTTGTGATTTCAACTTAAAATTATCCACTTTCCTTAAAATAAATGAAGATTTTCGGGTTTTTAGGGGTTTTGTTTCACAGTATTTTTTATGATTGCTATTACGCTTTTGGAGCTAACAGGTGGTAGTGAAGCACGTTTCCATATATTGTCTATTTTATTTTCAACTATTTTTGCAACATCAAATTTAGGCGGTTGTTTGCTCGAATTTCCCTAATCTGCTGCCATGCAAACAAATAACAACGAAACATATTTTCATAAGTTGGTAAACAACTTTCAGAATCCAGGTCGCAAGCAGTACCAAATATTGGATGATTGTCTGTTTTCCTGGTTTTAACTTTACCCATATTGTTTTTGAAACCGGTAAATACAGAAACAAAACACCACAAAGTGTGATTATGTGTCCAAATTGCACTTATTATAACATTCACGTTTGTTGCACTGGCGTATTATTATAGTTATAACTAAACAACACGTGAAATAGGTTTAAACACAAAAACCAAACACCACAAAGTCTGATTATGTGTCCAAATTGCACTTACAACATAAGCGTTTATTGAACTTGAATATTATTACTATCCGTAGAATTCTCTAGAACGCTGTCTCGGTTTGATGTAACACAACACGTTCTTACAACAGTTAAAGTCACACTGTCGCAATCCTTTGTATCACGTATCTAAGTGGCGCACCTACCACGTGACAGCAATATGATGCAGAGACGTCTTTATATTTATTGAAGTACCCTTTTATTTTGTCAGTGCAGGGACGCAGCTAAACATTAAGATATTTTTCCACCATTTTTTTCGACCATAAGTGTATCAGAAATACTTTTTTTAATGCCAATGGTCAAAATCAATATATTTTTCGTATGACAGGTTAAAACCGTCGAATTTCAAGATTTACCCTTTTTAAGTCAAAAGATTAAAATATTTGAACCAAACGTTTTTTGTGTCATGAGTAAGTGGACCCCTATCACTTTTTTGCTATGCCAGATCCAAAATGTCATATTGAAAAAACAAATTCACCCCCCCCCCCCTGGGGCGCGGCTAAAATATTTTTTTAAATTTTGAAAAAAAAAATCAGCATAGTTGTCTACCCTTCTTACAACTTTTTTTACTAGACCAACTGAGACTTCAAAAAATATTTTTTTTCGGGCCACCCTATGTGCAGTGAACTTCGCGTTTGAGAATTTTGTTAGCCTTGCTGGTAGAACTATCTGAATTTATAGTAGTGGAATCGACAAGGAAGGAACAGAATTGGATTGTACTCTTTAAAAATCTAAAAGATAATATAGTAAATGTCTGTGGATAGGGTGATGGCTGTAGGGCTGTGTTTGACAGACTAACATATTTTTTGCTATGCCAGATCCAAAATGTCATATTGAAAAAACAAATTCACTCCCCCCCCCTGGGGCGCGGCTAAAATATTTTTTTAAATTTTGAAAAAAAAAATCAGCTTAGTTGTCTACCCTTCTTACAACTTTTTTTACTAGACCAACTGAGACTTCAAAAAATATTTTTTTCGGCCCACCCTATGTGCAGTGAACTTCGCGTTTGAGAATTTTGTTAGCCTTGCTGGTAGAACTATCTGAATTTATAGTAGTGGAATCGACAAGGAAGGAACAGAATTGGATTGTACTCTTTAAAAATCTAAAAGATAATGTAGTAAATGTCTGTGGATAGGGTGATGGCTGTAGGGCTGTGTTTGACAGACTAACATATTATGTCGTGGGTTCAATTGTCTGCGAGGAAGAAAGAAAAATAAAATTCTGGAAGCAATTGGATGGACAGCTTTGACGTTTATCTGAAAGGGAACGGGTAATAGCGATTGAAATGGATATCTAGTGGAAGTAAAAAAGGGATCGAGAGGGTGTCGGAAGCTGGGTTGTGGGGAAGAGGAATGACGACTGATAAAAGTGGTTGACTTAGCAATACCCTGAGTGGCCGATCTGCAATAGGTTTGTCAAAAGAAATTCTGAACTTCCTAGAGCGGTAGAAAGGAAAATCAAATCGACTACATGCCAAGGCAACATCTTAAGGAAATCACGAAAGATGAGAGTGTGTTGCATCACATAATGGTAGCCGTGGATTAGGAATTGCTAAGTGAGAACGAATGAGACTAGAATATTCAACCAACAATGAAATGGTAGAGACTGAGAAAACAGGACGAGAAAGTTTAAGGAAAGCGTTCTGGAAAGTTTTTAGGAGGAAGTCAGTTTGGCATTAGCCTATTTAAATAAAATACTATAGATTGCGCCACTGCACTTGCTTCAATTTGTTTTTAAAGTATCAATAGTATTACTGAAGTGTTTTATTTGAAAAATCCAGAAATATAGTAAAATTTTATCTCTTCAATTTTTCGGCCGGAAGCAAGGAAAATCAATAATACCTTGATATATATATATCAATAATACAAATAGATGTCTCTAAATAATAACACTACACGCTTTAGTGTGTCATCTCAAAGTCAGCCCTGGAAGAGAATTCGTTTAGCGAAATTACTTGCTCTTATATTTTTTTATTTACCGACCCACATGTTTGTTTTCCAAGCATGTAGTTTTTAATGTATCGTTGTACTGGCAACACATAAATTTTGAAATTTTTCCCATACTTTTGTTATGGTTAACGTGTTTTTTAAAATTCATTGTCAATTTTAACCTTCTGTTGGCCATGCTACATTAAACACTCACTGCCACGGTGTCCGAGCTATCTCTGACACCACCCAAGTTTTTTTTCAAATTAGTGTTTTCACATAGTTTTTTTAGAAACTTAATTTTTTGAAATCTTTTTAGCCACGTGGCGCTGAAGCGATGAATATCAGTTTACACGCGGTTTATACAGGTTGTACCCTGTTATTTCGCACAAATATCATACGCTATAGGAATACTTATTCTCCAGTTTTATCTGAAAGTTCATCGGTTCTGTAATTGACTATGGAAAACTTGCCAGCAGGGTTTAAAAAAGTTTCCTGGAGCAGGGTTACGTCAATTTTGCGATCTTCTAGGAAGTGAAGAAGGTAAACTACCTTTTTTAAGTTGGCTGGATTGTCTTTAAGTAGCTTACTCGCTGATTTGGGATTTGTTAACCTGTCAGTTGCGCTAGTAATGGCAGCAACGTATTCTCAAACTGTTCTTGCATGTTAACAATTGTTGCATTGTAGTATTCAGAATTTCAGAATCAGAGTTATGATTCCTTGGCAAAATTGGGGCGCTTACTCTAATTGTACTTGTACAATCTTCGAATTATCTTGTGTTCTTCACTTGAATGACTGACGCATTGTAGCATAATCTGCTGAGGGTGCTTAGAATATCCAAGATGTAAGGCATGATGGTTTCCGTTGCAGTTTGCGCATTTTGCTGGTTCGTTTTTGAGTTTTCTACATCCGCGCATAGGATAATTTTGTACGCATTTTACACACATTTGTGGCGCCGTGCATTCAAATGAGGAGTGCCCATAGAGTTGGCAGTTATGGCATTGCGTGTTTGTCGGTTTTGACCTTTGGCTTTTTCTTTAATTCGCATGTTGAGAAACCCTAATAGGTTGAAGATGGACTTTTTTCTTTAAGAAGAATGACCAGAAGCAACACTGATCCGTCTTTTCTATGCTAGCAGGTGACAATTTTAGAGTAATAGCACAGAATTTCTAGCTCAGATGTAGTATCTTCTGTGTTGATTGTTTCCAGCACCCCTCTGTATGAAGCACTCTCCTGTCCTGTAGCTGAAACAAGCGGTAGGGGAAGTTTTGGCTATCCAAGAAGCTGATCGTAGTCACCTATAGTTGGAGAATAGATTTTCGTGCCTTTAAGTCATGTCGATGCATGCCCATATTTGATTGCATATCCTTGTTTGATTTGAAAACGAGAACACATTTCAAGTGTGCAGTAACACGAGTACTTGTACTCTTAGGATAGATACACTTGAATGGAGTTGTTAGAGCTTAAAACCTATGATTTTTTGATCACAGAAGTAGCAGAAATGATGCTTGGATTGACTATGTCTCCGCTAGTTTTGGACGTTTTGCAAGCGGTTGGTGTTCTATGTTAGTCGTTGCGCATTTGCGGGATTTCCTTCCTGGCACTAAGGTAAAATTATCGCTCTCATTGACAAGAACGTTGTCTTTTCTTGTCTTACTATCGATTGGGGTAGTTTTGGTTTTGTTTGGCTCGTCTGTCATAGATTGATTTTTGATATGGCCTGATTATCATAATGAAGGTCTGCGATTTTCTCCTGAAGATCTAAGAATTTATCATAGTACTTCCGACTTACGATGGCATTAAACGCCTGTCTAGAGTGTCCTCGACTTCTTTTCGGAACTTCTTCATTATCAAATGATGTTGTTGTGAGAAATTCTCAGCTTTGTTTGTTTGCTTCAGGTGCAGGAGAGGTGTCCATCCTTATCACGGACTTTCGCGTTCTGCGTCGACACGTTGCTCGATTCACCCAATGGATTATTGGAGGTCCACTCGCTAGAAGTCTGAGAACCAGAATCAAAGTTCTTTAACCTATCGATTAGTTCTCAAAGGGTATATTATAAGAGCTTCCGCCATCAACTGTACATTTTTGGTATAAGGCTGTGACGTTATTACACCAAGAATCCTTATATATTTTCGTGGTAAAGATTTGCTGGCACAATAAAAATATAAATTATGTTTCATCACCTGGATTGTATATACAATTAAGTGCGAGAATTACTTTTCATATATGCTGCAATTTAGAGCGGTGTTTCAGTGTTTTACTTTAGCAAGGCGGCGATATAGTATACTTAAATATCTTGATTCATTACATACAACTATAACGTTACTTGTCCTATATAAGCAGAAAAGAATAATAGAATATTTTAATAATACGAACTTTTTTTCGGTGTCAATATACCAAGTAAGAAACTACAAGTATAAAAAATACAATATTCTTAACAAGGTCATGCAATTATTGTTAACACTGCTTGAATAGGCAAGTGCGCGAAAAAGTGCGGAAATTGGAACTGACCACACCCTACTCAGGGTACTTAAACTTAAACGACTTATTCGGTTCCATTTAAAAATATTCACCGCAATGTAGTTACTTTATTTTATTTATTTATTCATTTTCTGTTGCTGTTCAAATAAAAATTTACAAGCTTCATCCTTCTTATGTATTTCTGCATATTATTTTGATTTTATTTTCCATCAACATCTGGGATTTCTGTACAAATCAATAAATTCTCTAAGGTATTGCTGGCCTTTAATTACTTGTTTTTGACATTTAGTTCAATTCTTATTACTTTTTTTAATACTATAGTTAATTTAAATAAGCAACTTGGAACTGAACTGAAAGCGGCTTTGTCTACACATGGCACGTTTATGTTCGCACACACAGTTTTTTAATTTTCCTGTGGTTTTTATTATGTTTTTTATCTCAGATAGCCCACGTAGGCTTCAAGCCTAAGTACTAGCGTACCGTGAGCGTAGCGGGAAGCGAAATGTAATTTATTAATTCATGCCTTATAGGACTGAAAGTTGGGAGGGCAAGGAAAACATCTATAGGCAATTTGTTTCATAATCTGGAGGCCCTAGGTATGAATAAGCGGGAGAAGTAGGATGTTCTGGGCTTTTGTAGCTGGGCAGTAAAGGGATGCATACGTAACGCGCCTCTTAGGAACGGTCAAGGCGGCTAGTTCTTTAGAGCAAAATCCGTGGAAGTCAACGGTGGAAAAGGGATACATTCCCAACAGCGCGGCGATGAGCGAGAGAAGGAATTTTTATTGATAAGTCGAACGACTCTCTTTTGAATAGAATCAAGGATGTTAAGTGTCGTAGGTGATGCCGCTCCCCAGATGTAGGAACAGGTTAGGTCTTATTTAGGAAATATAGAATGTGCAAGTTGGAAGGGTCATATTTTCTGGCTCGAAAGAGAAAAACAAGCTTTTTTAGCTGCTGCTGTGGCTTTGAAGTAATGTGTTTGTGCGAGCTGTATTCGAAATCGATGCCAATAAGATCAAACGTTTCATTGTTCTGTAGGGCTTGGCCATTTATGTGGATGGGGTAAGTGTTGGCGGATTTTTTGCGTGACAGGGAGCAATACTGGGTTTCGGAGGCGTTACACTGAACAAGGTTTTTGTCACCCCAGTCTAAGACTAATTAATGATCTTGGGAAAGGAATAGGTGCATAGATCTGCGGCTATTGTTCAGCACTTGATTTGACCTTGTCTGAATATTGGAATGAAGAGTACTATCATCAGCGTAACTGTGGATGGGATTGGTCGTTGACGAAAGCAGGTCATTAATGTGAAGACGAAATAGGGTTGGTGCTAGGACTGAAAATGAAGTACGCCAGTATTGATAGGATAGAAGTTAGATGAGTGACCGTCCATCACGACAGATATAAGCCGATTAGAGAGAAACTACCGATCCAGGAACACCGGAAGAAGGTGCTTTGTTGAGAAGTGAGGCATACCATACTTGGTCAAAGGTCTTGAAAATATCAAGAGCAACAATAGTAGATGGTTTTCAGGCATTCTAGATCAGGATATATATCCAATCCATGGATATATATCCATGGATATATATCCATGGATATATATCCATTTTACATTAAAATGGATATATATCCATGGATATATATCCATGGATTGGATATATATCCTGATCTAGAATGCCTGAAAACACCAAAATCCCCCCACTCTTCACACCACTCCTCTCCGATCCCCTCTCCGCTCCCCTCTCCTCTCCCCTCTCCTCTCCCCTCTCCTCTCAGGAGCTTAAAACCATTCCACAACACGCACTCTTCACACTACCAAATCCTACCACTCGTATATCAAATCCATTCCTCCTACCCGCCACACCACTTTTATTGCTATAAATTCTCAATATTTACAGTATTTAACACAATTCACAACGATGTCTGTAGCAGTCCCTATTGATTATTCATGGGACACAGAACATTGCGAAAGCTATAATCCACAAGAGTACATAGAAAACAATTTGATAATAATCAATCCACCTCCCAATCTATCTAAGAGTGCTAAAAAAAGTTTCGAACTCAACAGAGAAAGAAAGTTCAAGAATTGGAAGCAAAAAGAAAAACTATGTCTTGTCCAACAGCAAATGTAATGTTTAGTCATGTAAGCGGAAAGAAAACCTTGATAGATTTTACTACAGATGAACTAGAAATGTTACCTTTGGAATATCTAATTAATTATGCAGATCCTTTGGAACTCTTGGATGTATGGGGAAAATTACCAATGTCTTATAAATCAAGTTTTGATCTTCAAATTAAATTGCCATGTTTTTTTCATTATAATCGTCCTGACTGGAGCACACAATTCGATGGTCCTCCTGTATCCCAGAAATCATGTTTCGTGTGCTATAGAAACATAAAGTAGACTAATGTAGATAAACTCACTGTTATTTTTGTTCAAAAATAAACCTGTATTTTAATATATGTTTTATAAATGTCAAACAAATAATTAGAAGTATTATTCATTAATCCATGGATTTACAGCATCCCACCACCACCAAATCCCCCCCACTCAAAATCGTTAAACATCATTACACAAAGCTTCACTCATTTCATCGTATTACAGCGCGTTACTTAAAAGGGTAAGTGCGGTTAAAACGCAAGTGTTGTACTAATTCGAACAATACACAGGTCAATACAGACCCCATATGTAGAGCGGTAGACCCGCCCAAAACAACAAATTCTTAAAAGTGGGTGGGTTGGAATGTACACACCAAAGTACATCTCCTAACACTCCGTGCGCATGTCTAGCACGCTCGGTGTGCGCGTGGTACGCATTTTGGTCTACTGCGCATATAAAAAAATGGCGGCTCAAAAAAAAAAAAAAAAAAAATGGCGGCTCAAAAAAAAAAAAAAAAAAAAAAAAAAAAAAAGCTTTTTTATATGTTTCGTTTTTTTACATCTGCGCAATAGAGATGCGCATGGGCATGCCCCGCCCACACGGATTCTCTTTATATTCTCTCTTCGCTTCTCGTTCTGCAGTCGCATCTTCAGCTCGACAGTTGTGTCTTCTCCTTGTTACCTATATATCCTCAGCGGTTAGTTAGCGTTGATATTATATTAATTGTTTAGTTTGCAAAAACAGTAGAACTGCAACAAAAGAACTGCTTTTCTGCTTTTTTGTTCAGTTCTCAAGATGTATCAGTGCAGTGAATGCAACAAGAGTTTTATTCATCAATCGAACGTGTATAGACATAAAAAAGAATCGTGTGCCATGAGGCCATCTTGTTCTCGCAAAAAAAGGAAGGCTAATACCCAGGTATGTGATGTATCCATGAAAAAAGCTAAAATAGAAGATATTAAAGAAGACAGACCTCCAATACCTAAACTTACTTTATCGCGATGTAAAGATTGTGATACTTGGTACGTGAAAAATAAACTTTCTGCCCATTTACGGTCAAACCTACATAAAAGTGCACTTAAAAGTGACGATGATGTGAAAATTTTAACTTCTGCTTTTAAAAATAGGATTGTGTCTTACATGTTGCTGCCATCGAAAAAGTATGTGGACATTGAAGAATTTTTTGATGAAGTACAACAAAAATTTGTAAGTTTACTTTCCGAACAGTTAGTTAAGCATAAAAGTGTTAAGATTAATGTAGAACTATTTGGACAATACATTTTACAAACCAAAGAGGCAATCGAAACTAAATCGTTTAACACAAAAAATAAGGTCATAACTTCAACAACAACAGATTTATCTGATATTTATAAACAATTTTTGTCTGAAATAAAAGAAAAGGTGTCAATATTCGCAGAGAACGGTTCAGGTTGGGCATTGGAAAAAATATTACATTTGGAGCTTAATATAAATAAATTTAATCCAATTAGAGCTTCATCGTATATACCATTACCAAAACAAATTTCAAATAAAAAAGCTGTTGTTAATATCAAAAATAATGATTCACATTGTTTTGCATGGAGTGTGATAAGTGCACTGTTTCCTGCTGAAACAAATGTAGACAGAACAAGTTCATACCCTAATTTCTTTGAGTATTTAAATTTTGAAGGAATAGAGTTTCCTGTAAAGTTGAAAGATATACATAAATTTGAAACGCTTAATCAAATATCTATAAATGTTTACGGTTTAGAGAGTGTTTATGAAGATAATAAATTCAAGTATGAAGTGGTTGGTCCTCTTCATTATACCAGTAAAAAACTTCCAGCGCACATAAATTTGTTGTTGATAAGTGAAGGTGAAAACAACCATTATTGTTGGATTAAGGATATGTCAAGATTAGTATCATCTCAAATTAATAAAAGTCACTTTAAAAAATATTTCTGTGATGGTTGTTTAATTTATTTTACTTCGATGGAAAAATTAAAACAACATCAATCACATGATTGTAATCATTTGTTTACAAAAGTTCCTACCAACGATATTAAAATTAATAAGTACGGTCAGCATATACCAGAAAATATTTTACAGTTTGAAAATTTTCAAAAACAACTAAAAGTTCCATTTGTTATCTATGCGGACTTTGAATGCTTTTTAAAACCTTTGCAGCATCAAGAACCAGGAAACGAACAGAATTCTTATACTTTAAATACATTTAAACATGAACCGTATGCTTTTTGTTATTTCATTAAATGTTCATATGATGATTCTTTGTCGGTATTAGATTCATATTTTGGTTTAGATGCAGCTGATGAATTTTGTAAACGAATTGAAGGTCATGTACATAGAATTTATAATGAACATCTTAAACCTGTAGTGAAAATGCTTCCTTTATCAGATGAGGAAGAGCTGGCTTATAAAAATAGCACAATTTGTCATATTTGTAACGAAAAACTTGAAGAAAATGAAAAAGTAAGGGATCACGATCATTTAACAGGTAAATTTCGAAATGCAGCTCACAGTATCTGCAATCTAAATTTTAAAATTCCAAATTTTATACCTATCTTTTTCCATAATTTAACTGGTTACGATAGTCATTTATTTGTTAAACAATTGTGCTGTGAAGAAGATAATATTGATGTACTTGCACAAACCAAAGAAAAATATATTTCATTTTCAAAATCCATATTGGTTGACAAAGTAAAAGACAAGGATAATAAAGAAAAAAATCTGTTTATTAAAATGAGATTTTTAGATTCATTCCGTTTCGTTGGTTCCTCTTTGGAAAAGCTTGGTGAAAGCTTGGAACCAAATCAGTGCATAGAGATTAAAAAATATTTTGAAGATCCTAACCAGTTTAATGAAATTCGTAAAAAAGGTGTTTATCCCTATTCCTATGTTGATTCTTTCGAAAAATTACATGAAAATCAACTCCCAGCTATTGAACATTTTTATGATAAACTTAAAGATGAACCTATGTGTCCATCGGATTACAATAGAGCAATTACTATTTGGAATTTATTTAATTGTCAAAATCTTATGGATTATACCAAAATTTACTTATTGTCAGATGTTCTCATATTAACAGATTTCTTTGAAGCTTTTCGAAATATATCTTTAAATAACTTTAAGCTAGATCCTGCACAGTATTACACATTACCAGGTTTAAGTTGGGATTCAATGTTAAAAATGACTGATGTTAAATTAGAATTATTAACGGATATAGATATGATACATTTTTTTAAAAATAGTATAAGAGGTGGTGTCTGTCATTGCAGCGTTCGAAAAGCTGAAGCTAATAATCAATTCTTGGAAAATTATGATACAAGCAAACCAAATTCATTTATAATGTATTTGGATGCCACTAACTTGTATGGACATAGTATGAGTCAATGTCTCCCCGTAAGTGATTTTTCTTGGTTGAACGATGAAGAAATTGAAGCCCTTGATGTGATGTCTATATCTGATGATGCTGAATTCGGGTATGTTTTGGAAGTAGATTTAAAGTATCCTCAAAATTTACATGTAAAACACAACGAATTACCTTTTTTGGCTGAAAATATTTGTGCACCAGGTTCAAAACAAAAGAAATTAATATGTAATTTAAACCATAAAGAAAAATATGTTATTCATTACCGAAATCTGAAACAGGTGCTTCAAAATGGATTAAAATTAACTAAAATTCATAGAGTTATTAAATTTAAGCAAGCTGCATTTCTTAAACCATACATCGATTTAAATACCGAAATGAGGAACAAATCTAAAAATAAGTTGGAAAAGGATACTTATAAATTATTTAATAATGCCATTTACGGTAAATCTTTAGAAAACATTGACAAGCGAGTTGACATTAGATTAATCACACACTGGGAGAATATTGGTAAAAAACAAGGAGCGCAGACATTGATTGCTAAACCAAATTTTAAAAATCGTTTGGTCTTTAATGAAAACTTGGTTGCGATACAAATGGAAAGAGTAAAAGTGACTTACAATAAACCTGTTTATGTTGGCTTCACAGTCTTGGAATTATCAAAAACCGTTTTATATGATTTTTATTATGACTATATTAAAAGCAAGTATGGAGACGAAGCAATTTTGTTATACACGGATACAGACAGTTTGATCTTGCAAGTAGAGACTGAAAACTTTTATAAAGATATGCAAGACAATTTAGAGAAATTTGACACTTCTAATTACAATGAAAACAATATACATAATTTAACTATAAACAAATCAGTATTAGGGCGAATGAAAGATGAATTTGCAGGTAAACCAATTTCAAGTTTTTATGGAACGGGGGCTAAAGCTTACTGTGTAAATTTAGAAGAGAAATCTGAAAAAAAGGCAAAGGGAGTTAAAAAATATGTTATAGAAAATTCCATTACTAAACAAGATTATAAAGACGTAGTTGAAAATTCTGAGATCAAATTTAGAAAAATGAATATTTTTCATTCAATTTTACATTACATGTTTACACAATTAAAAAATAAGGTTGCTTTGTCTCCAAAAGATGATAAACGCTATATAATTCCAGATTCTTTTAGAACTTTAGCTTGGGGGCACAAACATATAAGTATTTTGGAAGAGAAATCCAAGACTGATGATGACCAAGTTAATAATGTAATTGATATTCTAAAAGATTTAGTTCATGATGAATATAAAACATAAGAACCCTGGAAAAATATTTTAGTTTGAAAATGGCCATGCTACCAGTAGGAGTTCTATTTCTATCAGCATTCGTTAACAATACTTTGTTCATACAAGTTGATCATAATGTTCGAGAAGCATTTATTTGTCTATCTGTGAATAATGTAAATAATGATAGTTGGCCTTCAACATGGAAAAGAATGAATATAAATAATGGTTTATTTACCTACAAAATAGATGATAATATTATAAATGATTCTACCATTGTACAGTATAAGTTAAGATTATATTATGTCAATAAAACTTCAATAGTGACACAGGAATGGAATCAGTTGTATAGAAAATCTTGTATAGAAGAAGAATGTAATTCAAATGTGTGTGTAGTATTATTAAGTATATTGTTAGTAGTGTTTATATGTTCAATAGGATATATATTATTCAAAGTATATTTGTATTATAAATAAAATTCAATAATATATAATAATAAAGGTTTTTATTCATAACAATGTCTATAATTATATAACAATTTTACGTTTGCTAATGCACAATGCCATGGATTCACATTTTTGTGAAAATAACACTCTGGAATTTTCTTAAATTTACTTAATTTTGGTTCTTGTCCAATGGGAATAGCGTATATGAAATCTTCATCCAAAAACTTTTTTAAGAAGTTTATTTTTTCATTCCCTTTCACGTAAATTTTGGGTGATTGGTAAACTTCTAACACATGCTTTAAAATATCATCAATTTCATTAAGTTCTATATTTCCAAAATTCCATTCCAATCCATGATACTCTTCGGCCCATTTAACCATTTTGAGATCGAGAGCAGATAACATATTTTTATGAAATGGTGATTTAAACAGATAATTTGAGCAACGAATCCCATCATAAATCGCTAATTCTTTTGGAATGTATCCAAAGGAACTGTTATATCCTTGAATGTCGATAAAAAGTTCTGTCTTACACTCATTCATGGTTAGTCGCTAAATGATGTTTAAATCTATAAGATTAGTGTTTAAATCCCCCCACCACTCTTACTACTCCCCACTACCACGCTTATTATCCCCACTACCACGCTTGCTTATTTAAGCACTCACCCACAGTTCTACAACCATTATTTCAAGCAAGCAACTGAAAATGTATAAACCAACAAGCCAACAAGAGTTTAGTAACAAGCGCAATGCAGCTCTCGTTAATGAAACAATTTACTACATTAACAAATCCAAATCCAAATGGGTCAGCATTGGATTTTCCTTAGAGAGAAAATATATTCCTGTTGTTAAACTCTGTGGATACAAATATAATCAAAATGTCACTTTTAATGAAGATCAATGGATCTCCTTCCTAAATAATCAAGAAATTATGATGAGCTTTATTTATTCCAACAACACCGGGTGGCAACCCATGAAGGGAAATGGTTATGAGATTCACTTTGTGTTTATTGGGGATGCAAGAATTATCAAGATTACACAAGATGGTGGTAATGAAGTATTCCTAGCTGGTGATACCATAAATGAATTAGTGAACTTGGCAAATTTAATCAAATATCGTTTTGATATCTTAAAAAACCAGGAATTTTCCAAATATTACAATATTTTGGTTAGTGGAATCTCTATGAAAAATGGCGATTTGTTAAAAAATATATATGATGTTATTACACCTATGGAAAATAGTTTAAATGTTTGTTGTGTTTTAGAATTATTAAACTTTTACTCAGATTGTGTTGTGGAGGATGTAGAATCATTCGCATGTAATGAATTTGTAAAAAGTTGTATTGAAAATAAAAATTTATAAATATATTCTTCTTTTTATTCCTCCCACCTCCTAAATTAATATTTAAAGCTCTGAACTTACTTTAAGTCTGAACACTCTCCAACAAGATGTGGTTAGCATATACATCTCAACGAGTAGCATATAACCTAACAAGTGCTATAGAGAATCTATCACAACACTTTAGTAACTTAGAATTTGATGCTGCCCATGAAGCCGAGTATGGATTCGAAAGATTTTATACGTATGAGGAATGTATGGATATGGCTAGAAAATATGAAAAAGCAGCAGAAGCCTGTAACATATATTTACATACTTCTGATTTAAAGTCTTTTCTGTACACGATGAAAGAAATGGGATTTGAGGAGCATTTGGATGAAGTAAAGAAGTTTTTGCCACCTGAAATTATTCAAGAATTCAACCTAATTTATAAGAAATAAAAAACTTTAATATATTTATTTGTTTTATTCAATCATTAAATAATTATTATATAAATTATATACATTAGTAAGTGCACATATACATGGTGATTTAGAATGATAAAAACAATGAGCTTCTCCTTCTTGTAATTGTGGATTTTCGTCAAGTTCCATGACTGGTTTTAATGAATATTTTCGGATGTATTCGGATTTCTCTCTCCCTTTCACATAAACTTGATCCACCTTTTCTGTTAGATTCTTGATTATTTCAGAAAATTTGTGAATTGGTGTATATCCTTCATTCCAAGGAATACAGTGATGATTTTTCATTAACCATATAGCTTGTTTATGTAAGTCAGGTGGTAGGTATTTTATATCAAATGGTGATTTAAAGATATAGTGGCATATTTTTTGTCCATCATAGGCAGCCAACTCTTTGGGAATAAACTTCTTATTTTCTATGTTAAATCCTTGCACATCGACAATTAATAACCTCATAATTTCAAAAGTGAGAATTGTTTAATCATAGATTTCTTGTCAGAATATTCTTGTAGTTGTTGTTTTAATTTTTTCAGCTCTTCTAAAAAGTAGGATACTCGAAGTTCTAGATCTTCACCCATAATGGTAGGAAAGAATAGTAGAACATTGATTTTATATAGTTTAGCGCTTTAAAGTTGTCTAACATTTTTGGTTAATGGATTGTAGCTAAATACTTTGTCATGCATAATGAGACAATAGGCAGATATTTTGTCTTTAAGATCATCATGTAATTCAAACTCAACTCTCATAACAATAGGTCCGGATTCAATTGTTTCTTTCTGATGTGAACAATCGATATATACGATAGGAGCATAAGTATTAAATTCCTTTGGAGAAAAAATGGGTTCAGGTGTTATTCCATAGTAAGATTTTTGAAATTGTGAAAACATTTCATATAATGATGCAAATTTATTTTTAGCAAAGTCTAAAAATAGATCGTTGTAGGGATATCTCTCAGAGTTTAAAAACACTTTAATGTTTCGTAACTTAACGTTGGAAAATAAAGACATATCAGTTGTTGATTTATCCCTTAAGTCTTTTTGAAAAGCAATTGCTACATGACGTGGGGTATTAACTTTCGTAGATGTTTTGACAGGCCAGTTATGACGATTAGTTTTTAATAATTCTGGGTATTCGATGAGTTCCCAACTCCGGAAAGCAATTATTATATCAGTATTCTTATTAATTATTTTAGATAATGCTAATTCTTGAGGAATAGCTACTGAAATGTGAGGTATATTCCAAGTTAGCTTAGTAAGCTCAATTTTTGGATTTTCATCTGCAGTATTAATTGTTGCATTTTTGTCTGAATTATCTCGTACTAAAATAAGTTCTTGTTTGGCATTTAAAATAATTTTTTTGTAGTCTTCAAAAAACCCCATTAAGAATTTAAGCGGAATGCAAACATTAAATAATCCTGTCGTTGCATCAACAACTTGTGAAGATTCCATAGGAAACCAACCTGCGTTTTTAAGTTTATTGCATTCATTTTTATTATACGACATGTATCCCTTTATTGTTGAAGTTAACCCAACATCTCTAACTGAATCTATTGTAACACCGTTTAGTTGATAACGCATTTCTTTAAAAAGGAATGCAATCCCATTGTTTATCAATTTTAATGTATTTGAGATAGTATTATTATCTTTTGTTAGTTTACCCTCTATGTAAAGAAAGCTTTCGGAAGGAAGAGTATACTTGTCTACTTCATGAACAGGTATTATAATTTCATCATTATTTCCCAATTTTGTAGGTAGGTATGGTTCATAACCATGAACTTCGGAATGCACAATTGAATTATCTATGAAAAGACCTTCTGCTACGTTAAGGATATCCATTATACTAAAACCTTTAAACCTAGAGATTTCAAAAAGCTTATATTTTCAGGTGTTATCCCTTGTGTGTTTCTCTTTCTACTAATCTTTGGTTTACGATGTTTAGTCTTCTTATAGTTTTTATTAATTTTTGTGGGTAAATTGAAGGTTTTTCTATTATAAAGGATAACCATTATACTTCTTTTATATGCAACCTTATAGTTACAGTTTCGTTTCGAAAATCAACAATATTTAAATCTTGGTCTATTACCTTTATTGTTATTTTATCTATTACTTTTACTGTAACAGGAAAATAAATAATATTTTGGGGACTTTCTATTATTTTAAATCCAGGGCTAACATTAGGGAAAAACTGATGAATAATGTGTACTGGCTTTCCGTTCAGATAGGAACCTTCTGCGATACTGCAGTCTATGCATAAAGAATTAACTTTTATAATCTCTGCTGGATTTTGCGATGTTCTTGGAACTCCATCACCAGATACAATGCCCTTATTAAAACCCAAAAGTTTTCCTATTGTTCCATCTTTAAAAATAATATCTGTAGTAGACTTTATTGTTGATTTTAATGTGTTGTTATTTGCATAGAGGTGAAACGAAATATTTCTTTTTTGGAATTCAGTCTGTAAATATTTATTAACATCATCCATTTCATAACTTCCCGTAGGAATTGTTAAAAATTCATTATTTTTTCCAAAATATACTTTATTATTGCTTTTATCAATATTTGGTATTGCATTAAATGTTTCAAAGTTGGTAAGTCCTACAACGTAGGAAGTGTTAGGATCTAAGTAAATAGGTGGATGGAAATCTGCTTGAAGTATAGCTGAATTTGCGGAAAGAGCTATAGTAAACGACATGATGGTCGTAATAAGAATAAAATGGAAACACAATTACGCATTATTATAAATAAACTGTAATGATAACTGTCCACAAGTTGAGGTATTAAAAGATTGATATTTATCATAGTTATATTTAATATTGTTGTTGCTACCATCGCTATAGAAATAAGTTATAACTTCATTTGGTGGTCGTAAATTTCCAAAACTATCAAAGTAAATTATGTTATTATTATTTTTAACATACGCTGTCCAGTGAGTGCCTTCCCCCATATCATCATCTAAATTTATAATACCTGTTTCATATTTTTTTATTTTTTTGGGTAACTTATTTCTCATAAAGACACCTCTAAAATGTGGCAACTTTAATATTTTCGCATACTTAATAAATCTATATTTGTCAAAGGTCGGCGAGGTAGCAAATTTAACAGTTTTTTGAATATGGTTTTAAATATAGACCACACCCTTGCTTATATGGTTTTAAATAAAGACCTTTTCCAATTGATATTTTTTCCATTTCTTTGTTGTGTCTTGTTTGTTCTTCTAATTTTTTTTGCGCGTTTTTAGCTGAATTTACTGCTTGCGCAATGCCAGCAGCGCCCCCGCTTAGGGCTCCTAGAGCAGATAAACCAGCAAAAATAGGTATTAAAGGTAAAATTCCACCAGTTTTTGGAATTGGAATAATTCTTTGTTTAGGTTCTTTTATTTTTAATTTTTTAATCGATGATAAAGCTGTGCTGGCAGCATTCCTTATATTAGCAAACTTTTTTCCAACCAGCTCTTCACGTGCTTTTCTTACACCTTGGTTAAAGGATATTTGACCTCCTTTCTTGCGTTTTTGTTTTCTTTTTCTAATTCCCATACCGAGTTTTGTTTTTGCTTTCATGATTCCGGCCACAGCCAAGGATGACAGTTTTTCGCCTAGATTTGAATCTGAAGCTTTAAATCTATTAAATGCCTTTTTAGCTAATATTTTATCTGCCTCGTTTCTGTTTTTTAAATCGAAATATTCCGAATATGCTATATCGTGCTCTTTGCAAGCTTCGTCTAATAAATTAATTCCCTTATCACCTCGAGCAAGCCTTTTATTTAACTTTGTACCAGGCCCACAAAAGTTATAAGAAGGAATATGGAGCTCTACTGGTAATTTATTAATAAGAGTATTTAATAAACCACTACCTGTTCTCTGTCCTTCCACGCAGTGAATGACATTATTATGTCTAATCATTATATATAAATGATTTAAAAACGCAAATAACCTTACTTAAATAGCGATGTTCAAACAATGAAGATCAAAAAACAAGATTTTTCTTTACCGATAAAAAATTTTGATTTATGTCATGATAATTATCGAAAACATGGACAATTATTTGGTGGAAACTGTAAAAGATGTTTAATAGTAGGACCATCGGGTTGTGGGAAGACAAATGTTATGATTTCTCTTATAACACACCCTAATGGATTAAGATTTGAAAACATATATGTGTACTCAAAATCCTTATATCAATCAAAATATGAATATCTAAAAAGGCTTTTTGCTCCACTAAAGTTTATTGGTTATTTTGAATCATCGAACGCTGAGGATATTGTTTCACCCACTGAAATAAAACCAAACTCACTGATTGTATTTGATGATATAGTATGCACTGATCAAAGTCTAATGAGGGATTATTTTTGTTTCGGACGTCATAAAAATACAGATTGTTTTTATTTGTGTCAAACTTATTCATCAATCCCTAAACAACTTATACGTGATAATGCCAACCTCTTGGTAATTTTTCAACAGGATGCTACAAACTTGAAACATATATATGATGATCATGTAAATGGTGACATGAGCTTTCAAGAGTTTAAAAACTTGTGTTCAATGTGCTGGAAACATAAATATGACTTTGTCGTTATTGATAAAGACTGTGAATTTAATGGTGGCCGCTATAGAAAAGGATTTGATAATTTTATTTCCACTATATAACTCTCTGGCACAACGATAATTTTCTAGTATACAACCTACCTTTTGTAAAGATGGACGAAAAAACAGCGAAAGAGTTGGTAAAAACTAGAGAAGCCGTTAGACAAAAGTATAAAGCTTTAAAATCAGATTTATCTGATAAAGAAATTCGTATGGAAAAAGAATTTAAACCAATAACTCAACCTTTGCATGAATTAATTCAGACAATTAAAACAGAACCGTTCATTAAAAAAGAAGTATATTCACCACAATTAGTTTCGACCCCAAAATTTCAATTTCCTACGCCAGAGGTCAATCAAAGGAAATCAAATGCATATAGTAAATATCTTTCAACACACATGCCCTCACTTTTAGGAGATGAAGAAGTATTTTTTGACGATTCGCAACAATTAGGAGAATCAAGCCCTGAAACAACAATTGAACCAACTATAGGTGAGTTGCGACAAGATGTTTTAGAATTAACAAGGACACCTGCTTATGAAGAATATTTGGAAGCATATCATTCACTTCTAAGACCTTTCGTGGATGGGCTAATAAAAGACACGGAAGGCAAATTTGATAACAAATATGGGTTTAGCCATGATGTTGATGCAGATAAATATAAGATTGCTAATTCTGTGGTGGATTTCATAGGAAAAGATTTTAAAGTTGAAGGAGTTAGGTATGAGGGAACACCTGGATTGTATGAGCTTCTTTTTAAAAAAGAACCTGTTGGTTATACATCAAATGATATGGAAAATTATATGGATGTTTTGAATAGGACAAATGCATATAGACGAAATTTTGATCCTAATAGTCAAATTCAAGGTTCGACCGACATTAAATACTTGACAATAGTTAAACCTTACTTATTACAAAAAGGTATATTAAAACGTGGAAGCACAACAGAGACAGGTTATCGTGCAATACTACCAAGTACTTCGCGTTTGTTACCTCCACAAAGACCGCGTTCTACAAGAAATCTGTCTACAAAAAGTGGAAAGGGGGGAGCTATGTTAAATTTATCAAAAAAGAAATTAGATTACGTTTATTATGACGATCCAAACGAAATCATAGATAGATTGAAATTGTTGATGTCATCGCAAATGGTTGGACATACTGGTCATCAAAATGAAATAATATCGATTTTAGAAGAACTAAGAGAAGCAAAAATAATTAAATAAATACTAATTCTCACATGTTTATTCCTTATTCTACCGCTGGCAACAACCATGTCTATTGACAAGTTTGGTTCCCACATCTTTGGCAAAGATAATAAAGAACATAACATTATAAAACTTGTTGACCTTAGTGCTGTTAAACTATATTATAATTTGGTATTACCTTTTATGGGAAATTACTCTCTGTCCGATAGAGTTTACCATTTATTACAAGACAAACGAATTACATATGTTTTTCCTATGGAATCTGCTACTATAATTTCTGGAGAATACCCGAAAAAATATGTTTTTTTAAAAATTAATGGAAAAAAGATCACTGACCCTGTAGGTATTCGGTTAAAAAAAGGGGATGTTCTTTCTTTTCATCGTCCTGAAAATAGCCATTTAGAAGATTTTTATGGTGAATTGTTAATAAAATGTCCTGTAGAAGTAACAAACTAAACATTTAGAAGTCATGAGTAAACAAACCAACATCAAGGAAGATCTAGTCAACGAGTTACATAAACCTGCTAGAAAAAATTTTAGACGACGACGGGTTATTATTAAAAATTTAAACGATTTATGGCAAGCAGATTTGGTGGAAATGATACCTTATGCAAAACTAAATAAAGGATATAGATATATTTTAGTTGTTATAAACACATTTTCCAAATATGTTTGGGTTCAACCTGTTAAAAGAAAAACTGCTGAGGAAGTAACTTTAGCTATGGAAAAAATTTTAAAGCTTGCGAAAACGCCTCCAACTAACATACATACAGATCAAGGAAGAGAATTTTTCAACAAAAACTTTAATAAATTAATGGAAAAATATAACATTAATCACTACAGTACATTTTCCACAGTCAAAGCAAGTATTGTTGAAAGGGTCAACAGAACTTTAAAAACTCTCATGTGGAAACAGTTTAGCTTGCAAGGCACTTATAAATGGTTGGATATCCTAAATAATATTGTTTTTAAGTATAATACAACTAAACATAGAACAACAGGATTAAAACCTATTGATATAAATGAAGAAAATGAAAAAGATGTTCTAAAATCAACTTATAATAATATAAAAACAATTGACCCCAGAAAATCAAAATTTAAACAAGGGGATTTTGTTCGAATAAGTAAATACAGGGAGGCTTTCCAAAAGGGATATACACCAAACTGGTCAAATGAAATCTTTCAAATTAAAGAAATTAAATTAACCAATCCAAGAACATATCTGCTGACAGATGACAAAAATGAACTAATTATAGGTAGTTTTTATGAACCGGAGTTGCAGAAAGTCAAACATTCAAACGTGTATCTCGTAGAAAAGGTGCTAAGAAGAAAGGGAAATAAAGTTTATGTTAAATGGTTGGGAATGGATAAATCACACAATTCTTGGATATTAAAAAAAGATGTAATATAATAAAATAAAAAACTTTATATTTAACAACATGGTTTTATTTACTTCTGATATATCTATATTAAATTCATGTCACTTATATACAACAATATCACTAGAGCTTGATCAGCACTGTCATTCTTCTTCACAAGAATCTTTTCCTTAGTCTCTTTTAAAACAATTGAGAAATAGAATCTTCTGCAAAGAGGACAGTGTGCGTTTGTTTTCGTCCACTCTGTTAAACACTTTATACAAAATTTGTGTGTGCACGAATTGGGTGTGCAAATTTCTTCTCTTCTCATGGAATATAAACAAACAGGGCATCTGCTTCTGTCTTCTTGTTTAAGTTTTTTCACCGATTTTCTGCAACCAACCAGCTTTCGTTTTTGAATCATATTTCTAGCAAATAATGTTTCAGAAACCGTGTGCGTATAAATTTATAGATATTCCCCCACTCAAGTCAAGCCCACATGGTCGAGGTGGGAGGATATGAGCTTGAATTGGTTGTAATAAAACAAAAATTATTTAAAACGTTCATTGTATATTTTCTTCCTATAATTTTCATCCAAAACATCCTTTAGTAGGGTCTCAGCATATTGAAGTCTATTTTGAAAGCGGTATCTATCCAATACATACTGCTCATAATCACTCTCACGTGCTGCTTTGTAAGCAAACTTCCATGCGAACAATACATGGATTTTATTCATATTCTCGTTAAATGTAACCTTCTTCATAGTGTTTCTCTAAAATCACAAGCTTTATTCCCTCCTTTTATATCGCAGCATCGAAGTGTGTGTTCCAGCAATGTAAAACTATTATACAATTATAAGAATTTTTCTAAAGTTGTTTTTTCAATTTTATGGTTTGTGATTTTCTGCACATCCGGTTTGTTACACATTACACAGACGTCTGATAAAATAATCATATGTAGAACTTGCTCACACACTTTACATTTAATTTCATCTTTACAACAATCCATGGCACGCTTATAATGGGTGTTCACATGTATGTGTTTACCACGTGGTTGTTCTATGGCTAATAAAAAGTAACACTCGTGACACAGACTGTACATGCCACCTGCCATGGATGTGATTAATATGTATGATTGCATTACGCACACTTCACGTTTTAAATAGTTCTCTTTCACAGCTTCTGAAGCGTTAATTTTTTTAATTTTCACTAACCCTTCTTCTCCACAACCACTTCCCAGAACTTCTTCCTCGGTGCCGGAGTCATCTTCGTCTTCATCCTCATCATCGTAATTGTGGCGGTCAACATCCACAAGAGTATTAAGTCTATCCTCGGCTATACAACCAGTAGTTTTTTGAAAATAAATTTTTTCTTCCTTATGAATGGATTCCATTTCTTCCCGTTGCGCATTTAATGGAGCACCGTTATAAATATACAATTTCGATTGTAAATCCATTGTTTACTTTATTCTGACTTTAGTATGACACTGTATTACTTCAGAACTAATATCGTTTAACTGAAATTTTCAACCTTTTATGCTACAACCCCTTCTCTCCTATCCCGAGGGGAGCGGAGAGGGGAGAGGCGTGGTGTGAAGAGTGGGGGGATTTGGTAGGGTGAAGAGTGGGGAGATTTGGTAGTGTGAAGAGTGCGTGTTGTGGAATGGTTTTGAAAGCTCATTTTTTAAGCTCCTGAGAGGAGAGGGGTGAGGTGAGGGGAGCGGAGAGGAGAGTGGGGGGATTTTGGTGGGGTGAAGAGTGTGTGTTGTGGAATGGTTTTAAGCTCCTGAGAGGAGAGGGGAGAGGAGAGGGGAGAGGAGAGGGGAGCGGAGAGGGGATCGGAGAGGAGTGGTGTGAAGAGTGTGTGTTGTGGAATGGTTTTAAGCTCCTGAGAGGAGAGGGGAGAGGAGAGGGGAGAGGGGAGCGGAGAGGGGATCGGAGAGGAGTGGTGTGAAGAGTGGGGGGATTTTGGTGTTTTCAGGCATTCTAGATCAGGATATATATCCAATCCAAATCCGTGTGGGCGGGGCATGCCCATGCGCATCTCTATTGCGCAGATGTAAAAAACGAAAAATATAAAAAAGCTTTTTTTTTTTTTTTTTTTTTTTTTTTTGAGCCGCCATTTTTTTTTTTTTTTTTTTTTTTTGAGCCGCCATTTTTTTATATGCGCAGTAGACCAAAATGCGTACCACGCGCACACCGAGCGTGCTAGACATGCGCACGGAGTGTTAGGAGATGTACTTTGGTGTGTACATTCCAACCCACCCACTTTTAAGAATTTGTTGTTTTGGGCGGGTCTACCGCTCTACATATGGGGTCTGTATTGACCTGTGTATTGTTCGAATTAGTACAACACTTGCGTTTTAACCGCACTTACCCTTTTAAGTAACGCGCTGTAATACGATGAAATGAGTGAAGCTTTGTGTAATGATGTTTAACGATTTTGAGTGGGGGGGATTTGGTGGTGGTGGGATGCTGTAAATCCATGGATTAATGAATAATACTTCTAATTATTTGTTTGACATTTATAAAACATATATTAAAATACAGGTTTATTTTTGAACAAAAATAACAGTGAGTTTATCTACATTAGTCTACTTTATGTTTCTATAGCACACGAAACATGATTTCTGGGATACAGGAGGACCATCGAATTGTGTGCTCCAGTCAGGACGATTATAATGAAAAAAACAGGGCAATTTAATTTGAAGATCAAAACTTGATTTATAAGACATTGGTAATTTTCCCCATACATCCAAGAGTTCCAAAGGATCTGCATAATTAATTAGATATTCCAAAGGTAACATTTCTAGTTCATCTGTAGTAAAATCTATCAAGGTTTTCTTTCCGCTTACATGACTAAACATTACATTTGCTGTTGGACAAGACATAGTTTTTCTTTTTGCTTCCAATTCTTGAACTTTCTTTCTCTGTTGAGTTCGAAACTTTTTTTAGCACTCTTAGATAGATTGGGAGGTGGATTGATTATTATCAAATTGTTTTCTATGTACTCTTGTGGATTATAGCTTTCGCAATGTTCTGTGTCCCATGAATAATCAATAGGGACTGCTACAGACATCGTTGTGAATTGTGTTAAATACTGTAAATATTGAGAATTTATAGCAATAAAAGTGGTGTGGCGGGTAGGAGGAATGGATTTGATATACGAGTGGTAGGATTTGGTAGTGTGAAGAGTGCGTGTTGTGGAATGGTTTTAAGCTCCTGAGAGGAGAGGGGAGAGGAGAGGGGAGAGGAGAGGGGAGCGGAGAGGGGATCGGAGAGGAGTGGTGTGAAGAGTGGGGGGATTTTGGTGTTTTCAGGCATTCTAGATCAGGATATATATCCAATCCATGGATATATATCCATGGATATATATCCATTTTAATGTAAAATGGATATATATCCATGGATATATATCCATGGATATATATCCATGGATTGGATATATATCCTGATCTAGAATGCCTGAAAACCATCTACTAACAATCAGTATTCGCCATGAAATTCGAGAGACTTGTTCTAGTTATATGTGACAAAGGTATGGAGATCAGCTGTTTAATTTTTGGTGACGAAATCAGTACTGTCTCTCATGGATGATTTTGTTATTTTCTAGATATTTTAGAATTTCCAAATTGATAATTTTCTCCATACCTTTGCTGAAAACAGACAGAAGCGAGATAGGTGACGTTTAGAGATAGAGATAATTTCGTTGTCAGAGGTCAAGGGAGGAAAAGTGCGTCTACAGAAGTTTTTGGCAAATGGCAGAAAGATTTGCTGCCATTGGGGCAGGAAAGCACTTTATCTTTTATGCGGTTGTTAAAAGCATTTTTGCATTCTATGATAGTTTAATTGTATTGATTCTTGCCTCGATGAAAATCTGACAATTTTCGAGTGTATAGGATTTTGAAGAAACCTTTTGTGAGCTTGGACTTTTTTGAACCTGGCTTTATCACATACCTAGGTTTCTTGCGGATATGTGGAATATTCTATCCTATTCATTCATTTATTATTTATATTATATTCTA
Organism: Philopedon plagiatum; assembly: GCA_963971165.1. Lineage (NCBI taxonomy): Eukaryota > Metazoa > Arthropoda > Insecta > Coleoptera > Curculionidae > Philopedon > Philopedon plagiatum. Next base: position 41,071,093 of record OZ020190.1, on the reverse strand, counting down.
TTGTAATTAAGAAACATATACTAATTACAAACAATTTATTTCAAGGAACTTGGGAATGTTTCTATAGATGCTTACACCATAACGTTATGTAAAAAATAAAAAATATCGTTAAAAAATAATATTAAATTTACATAATCGTTTACTACCACACTGTAGCCTACAATATAAGGATACGTAATTTGTTAATGTACGTTATAACAAGTCAACATTTTTGGTAAATAAGACCTAGACGAACCAAGCAAATCACGATCAACAAAAAACTAACAAATAAAACACAGCCTCGTGAAAGCTCTTTTAGCGACGCTTCAAAATTCGACTGCACCACATAAAAATAGTAAAAGCACCCATTTATTACTTATTTCGTTGGTAGAGTTCTACTTTCGGTATTATTATTCGCATAAAAAAATGGTTGTCATTATTGTAACACTAAAATTGTAAAAAATTACCAACATCAAAGAGAATAGAATAGGTTGTATAAACCTATTCTATTATAGATACTTCTTCCGCATATGGTTTTTGACAACTTCAAAATATATCTTGCTCTTGCTTCCCTGTCCCTATCCTCCGTATATTTTTCTTCTTTCAGTGCTAATTTTCAGATCAACTTATCGGCCGATTTCCTTACTACGTAGTGGGCAATAGCTGCTATTAGGGAGATTTTGAAAGAAGAAATTGCAGACACGCTAACCCATGAACGATAAACTTTAAAGTAGTATTTTAATAAAAGTTTTCACCTTATTTGCTAAATGAATTTATAAGCCTACCAAAAATTCTTTTAATTTTTAGGTGTTTTATAAATCATGTGATAGAAACACCACTTTAAATTTTATCAAAATTTATTGCAAAATCTCACTATGAAGTGGTATTATGGGTTTCCTATGTTTTATCGCGAATGACATGAACTGTCCTTTTTAATAAATAAATAAATTTTTAGTTTTCAGTTTTTTAATAGTGCTGATAGTAAAAAATACCGTGAATTTTTTAAGCATTGTATTTAATTAGTTAGTGGAATTTCTTTCATAAATAGCTATACCTACTATTTATTGTAACATTAGGGGAAGTGAATATTACAAAGATTTTACAGTAGTAAACATTAAGTTTCTGTTTTTAATAATGCAGGTAGTGACAAAATACCGTGGAGTCTTTAAAGTATTAAATAAGTCGATTATCTAAACTGTACAATAATATTGTATTGTAATATAAATTATTATATATGATATGGGTGTTTGCAATATTTGTAGACATCTTAATATCGTCACGTGTTCGCCCAAGATACGGCGGCTCCATCTGAAATCACACTTTTGGGGGTTGTTATATTAAACTGGTTAACAAAAAAATCGGCAACAGCTATTTTTACTCGACTTTTCAAACTGCTATAACTTTTTAAATACATAACTTTTTGGAGAGCGGTTTTCGGATATCGATAGTTCGTCTTTCCCAGATTGAGCATCAAGAGGTGATTTTGTAATGGAAATGACATTTTCGTGCTATATAGGGTGATTAATATGGTAATGTAAAACTACTTAAAGTTTAGGTGGGTGCCATATTGCCAATACTGTTCTGGGAGGTTTTACTTGTCTCTCAGACATATGCGGGGTGTGCGAACTTGCTTTTGTTGCGCACGAGAATTTAATTTGTGGTTCCAAATAAAAGTCTTGTGCTCCTATTTTCTCTTTGTTCTAGGCTAAACCACCTCTAATACTTTTACATTAGGAAGAAATGACTTCCAATATATTATTAAAAATAGGTTAGGTACTCTTGACCCACGAAGTCCATTTCATATGCACCACTCGCTTTACACTTCACTATTCCACAATATTTTAGTTAGTTATTGCTCATAAATTACTAATAATACAATCGTTGTGAATGTACACTATTTAAATCAGTTTACATTAAAACCAAAAGGTGAAATTAAACAACCAAAACAGGTGTTACGTAGTATATAGTTCAATAATTATAATCACGCTGACTGTCGGGAACTCGGGCTTATCACAACGGGAACCAGTGCAAACATATGCGTGTAGATATTAGCGGGGATGTTAGTGATTTCAGTACTTATTTGTTGGGGCACACGCGTTAGAAACAATGAAAACCACACCGAGAATTAACAACATACAGCGGATCTTCCTGGCACGAGACAACGGGTGAAACAACTATCAGAGAGTTCACACACTTCGAGAATTACCGTGGTACTACTGTACAAACATACGGGGAAACTTCCGGGAACAAAACAACGGGTGAAACTACTATCAGAGAGTTCACACACTTCGAGAATTACCGTGGTACTACTGTACAAACATACGGGGAAACTTTCGGGAACAAAACAACGGGTGGACAATTTACTCGAGAAAATATCCTTAAACTTCGGGAGCTACTCTGTAACTACTTCTCTATGTTTCGCGATCGTCCGGGACATATTATTATCATGTTGCGGTTTGCGGGGTACCGAACGGAGCGACCATTCAAGGTGAATATTTCACTCAGTCAGCAAAATAATGTGGGAAACAAACAAAACGGTTAGCAATAAGAGAAAACGATACGCGGGGAATGGCGTAAGGGGTAGGTTGATTATAGCTGGCTAATATTATAGCTGCAGTGGCTCCGGCGTTGAGATAAAGAATTTCTGGGAAAGATTAAATCTGTACTGCGTTTAAACGATGATGTTTGAACAAATACATTTTTTTGATCGTTCCGACATAGCACGTTAGTAAGCTGATATCAGTATCTCCAAACATGTTCGCCGGAATGTCGATTAATTATCTTTGGCGGAAAATACAGGAGGAAACAAAAAAAGCCCACAAATTTTGGTAGCGTCGTTTTTAAAACAATGTAGCCCCGAAAACGGATTGATAGACTTTGTCGGACTTTTCAGATATTGAAAGCCCTTTTTGTGTAAAGCTTAACCTAATAAACTGTTTTTCCAAGGTCAAAATGTTTGCGTTCCATAGGTGTGAACTAAAAAGTGACTGAAAAGCATTGTTAATTTTTGTTTTTAAATTTGTGCAAATTGAGCAGAATGCGTTTGTTTTCTTCCAGTACTAGGGCGTTTTATCCAATTTTTTGATTAGTTATACAGCGTGTCCAGAAATTATCTTAACAAATGAGAAACCTTTTTATTTTTCACTTTGCGGAAAAAAGTTATTCTTCATAAAAAGTTCTGCATCGTAAGAAAATAGCATTGCCATCCAAATAAGGTGTCTCAAAAATGAAAAAGACCTAATTCACGTGAAGCTAAAAAGACACAAAATCGTTATTTAAATGAAGGCTGCCACTGTAAATGTACTAGAGTTAACTTTTTTAAAATGTTAGTGAATTAGGTTTGGAACATACAGGAGGTCTCGAAAATAAAGTTATTTTTTATTATCGACTTTACAAACAAAAAGTATATCTTAATAAAAAGTTCTACATTGTGAAACAAGAGCATTGTTTTTCAAAAATTTGACCTAGGACATACAAGGTGGCTAAAAAATTTAAAACTCTGAACTGACCCTAATACAAGGGTAAGCTAAATTTCAATTTACCACTATGGTATTTGTCTAAGGTTACTAATTAAGTAGGTAAGTACTTAAAATAAGACGTACAGGGTGATTGATGGTTTATTTTTATTTGACACAATTTTAATAACAAATGAAATATTAGGGTAAAAACATATTAAACATAACTAAATAACGAAATAAATTTAAACCTCTACACGGCCTCCGTCCTTTTCCATATAGTTTATATTTAAATAAAGAGTTGGTGCCTTTTTAACTTTACGTAAATTTGCCCAAAAACTTTTAGTACTTCTTACATTACCTTGTTAATCATTTTGTATAGCATAAAAAAGTTGTTTCGATTGCAAAATCACTTCTTAATGTTTAATCTGGGAAAGACGAGCTATCGATATCCGAAAACCATTCTCAAAAAAGTTAAGTTTTAAAAAAGTTATAGCCGTTTGAAAAGTCGAGTAAAAATCGCTTTTGCCGATTTTTTTGTTGATCAGTTTATTATAATCTATCCTAGAACCCCTGAAAATGAGATTTCTGATGGATTTCTTAGGCGAACATGTGACAATATTAGGATGTCTACAAATATTGGAAACACCCATATCATATTTAATAATAATAATTAATATAACAGGGTAAGCTTTAACTTTGTTAGAAGCTAATAATTATAAGCTGCAAAATTCTTGACGAAAATAATGTTTCTCAGTCGTTCCAGACTTCTACAGTTATTTGCAGCTACGTAAAATATATATTGTGAAAGGGAAAAAATCAAGAATTATTTATTTTTTTATTATACAGAATGGACCGACCTTTTTTACGTCTGATTACTTTTTAGATTTTAAATTGAATGTCTAAAGAAAATTTTTCGTGGGATTTTCCTTATTTGTAAATTCATTTAGGCAATGATATATATTATTGTTTAGGGCAAGAGGGAAAATAAACAAAGGTAAATTATCCATAGAAGATGTAGAAAAGTTGTATATCATATCCTTCGGTGTTGTGTTGCATCTTAAGTTTATACATGTATGTGGGTCATATAATTATGTGTTGTGGTAAAAAATATACTGTTATTTGAAAAATGAAATAGAATGGCATTGTAACGCCATTACAATCCAATAGAAAACATATTGGCCCTTTTATTAATATTGTCCCTACGGAACGGTAAAATATTTCAAATTCCACCAGTGGCGTTCGTCGTTATGAAGAAAAATTGACCTAATTTTCCAAAAAAAGATGTTAGGCGTAACTTTAACTGTAAAATAATCTCATAATCAAATTCGGAGTTATTAAAAATACCTCAATACCCAATATCAAAAGTATGGTGTACAGGGTCTTCACGTTAAAAGAAAATAAACTTTTCACTTTTTACAGTATCTACCTACCAATTATTACGGTCATAACTTTATTACCGGCATTAATTAAGAATGAAATAAGCTGGTGGAACGCAGGTTTTTCATTTGGAATGAATGACATAAGGTTATTCAGTTTTACTTGAGAGTCTGAATTAAATTAGAATTGCGGTGGATGGCAAAAAAGAACAATTTTAGACAAATTTAAATTATGAACATTCAACAATAAACCTGACATAGATAACTAAGTCACAGTTTGCTCAACATATCCTCTATCCATATGAATACATTTTTCAATAAATTTTCTGTTATGCCACACGACTTTCCGTAATTCTGTCGGTGTTATTTGTAGGCAAGCCTCTTTTATCCGTAGTTGTTCTGAGCTTTAAGGTCTCACTGTGTACACTAAATTTTTAATACGCCCCCAGAAGTAAAAGTCTTTTGGTGTGAGATCTGGAGATCGAGGTGGCTATTCTTGAAGGGGACTTCTTGGACCTATCCAATTCACGGATAAATGTGTATTAAGCCAGTTATGAACAACGTTCGCTTTATGAGCTGGTGCTCCGTCCAATTGCAGAATTAAATGGTGCATTGTTTGAAGAGGCATGGTATCCAAAATATCAGGGAACCCTATAAGAAAGTTTAAAAATGTTTCGGGGTTTAATGTTTAACAAAAACTGGACCCAAGTATAATCTGCTCATTTAGAATCCCGCACCAAACATTTACTTTTTCGGACCGTTGACTTTTACAGTTTATCATCCAATAGGGATTTTCACCAGCCCAGTATCAGCAATGTTGACTAGAGACTACACCATTTGTAGTGAATGTAGCTTTACCGGTATACATTATTTCCTTAGAAAAATATCTGCCATTGAGAAAATGCCCTTGCGCCCAGTAACAGTAATCCAGTCTTCTCAAATTAGCGCCTTCAAACAAAGTATGTATATACTTTGGTTTAAACGCTTTTATTCTGTTTCTTTTTAGGCATCTCCATACTTTAGTTTTGTCAATGTTTAAAAGACGTGCAACATTTCTGATACTGGAATGAAGAACTTGTCTAAACGTTGCCATTATTCGTTCGTCATCGAATGCCGGCTTTACATTACACCACCTTACGGTTTATAGCGTGTTTTCTTGGCCTAGGCCTTTGAAAATTTCCGGTAGAATTGAACAAATTATCAATTAATGCCACTGTTTTAACGTGGATATTTGGTCGCTCTGGATGCCGTGCATTAAAATTTCTATTAGTCTTCGCGAATGATGAATTTTCACCTACTATACGAATTATCTCCACTTTTTCACGGACTGTTAAACATGCCATTATTAAAAAACAAACTTTACTTACGTAAATTTGTGCACACACCCAAATATGGTGAAATGTCACCCAAACTTCAAAGTAATTTTAAATTGTTATTAGGCGTTTGTTTGCCATGACCAACTTTTCTTATACTGTGAACACCCTGTACACTATACTTTTGAAATTCGGCATTGGGGTATTTTTGGTAACGCCGAATAATATTATAAGATTATTTTACAGTTAAAATTATGCCTAATATCTTTTTTTGGAAAATTAGGTATATTTCTAAAGACGAACGCCACTACTGGAATTTGAAATATTCCACCGTGACACAATCTCCTCGTGGGTAAGTACCTTCCACCCAAATTTGACAAAAATCGCATTGTTAATAAGGGAGATATAGTATGGGAGTCGTTAAAAGTGAGACATACTGTATTGACGATTGAAGAGCAACCATAAGTAAAAGTCTTGACCTGGCAAGTCTCCCTCGGTCACGTCATCAACCCTTGTATCTTTGAAAATGTAAGAAAATTAGAAATTAAAAGTTATGTAAGTCACAAATGGGGATTGCAAACCCGCAAAGTGGGATCCCGCAATCCCGCGGGATCCCGCATCATTTGACGGCCTGGGGGATCCCGCACCAGCTATGCGGAGCCGCATAGCCATGAAAAAGCCGTAAACTCTTAAAAAGTAACGCGAAAACGTGTATCTGCCAAATATCCGTGGTATTATAATATAAAAATTAATGAGACTGCTTAGGTATTATAAGTATCTTACTTACCTTACAATCAAACTAATGTGATTTACTATAAAAACTAGTAAGAATTTATTATTTTTCCACCTGAGATTTTAACATTTAACAGTTCGTTTGCCCAAAGTTACTTGTTGATTTAATTGATAAGAAATTTTACTGATTTTTTTTACTCGTAGTTGTATAGTTAAGAGAGGCTAGACTTTAAATAACATAATTTTGTTGACTGAAATACTGTTAATTTTTGATATTCATAATAAAAAATTAAAGTTGGTTTAATAATTAATTAAATAAACGTTAATTTATCGAATTTTATAAAATTAAAAAACCTCTGCGGGATCCCGCGGGATTAGATTCAATCCCGCAAATGCCCTGCGGGATCTAAAACACTGCGGGATTGAAATCACTAGTCACAAACTTAAAATTTTAATATGTTTGAATTTAGACATAACAAAATACCAAAAAATTACCAGGTGATTATGAAGGTCTCAAGCACCTGCCAGGCGATTCTAAAAGTGCTTTGTGCAGGGCACAAAATAAACATTGTCCTACAAGGTTCCAATTTTTACAGGCTCTTTATTAAATGATTTAACGTAAATATGTTGAAGGCCAGGCGATTTCGAAGGGCCTGCCAGATTCGGAGAAAGATAAAACGGGAGTGCGAGAGCAAAAAGATTGGAGATGCTTGGTAGGTATAAGATGTATGGTTGTATGGAATAAAATTTTAAATTAAGTGTTTTTTTTGTTTTTATCATAAAAACCACTTTTTTGAACTAAAAATTATTTCCAATAATATACAGCGTGTCCGAAAAGTCTTAGTAGGTATGGGCAAAAAATATCTTTGCTATTGGTAAAGATAGAGACATCAAATTTTAGGTGTATCTTATTGGTTAATAAATCTGCTTTTTTATGTAATTTAACCCCCTTGACGGGTGACGCTAGGGAGTTGAGGTCAAAAATTTTAAACGCAACCCTATGCCGTGTGGTACCTCATTTTAAAGTTTTTTAAAAAGAAATATGTTAACGCAAACCCGAGGTCCGTATATTAATTCGTTTTAAAATGGCAAGCCTATTAAAATTGAAAATCGTAAAAGAAAATAAAGATTTAAGTAGAGTGAAACGTCTATTAATGGACACCTCTAGACAACGGACCCTTCTACTAAACGGACACGTTTTAAGTCACCAAACATTCCTCATGTAGGTTCCTATATAAAATACCTCTTAACAACGGTTCCGGACAAATTTTTTATGATTTACTTATAACGTTTACCTTCCAACAACGGACAATAAGTGACCATTAAAATTATGCAGGCCTACATACTAATCATAATTTTGTTGGAAAAAACCCCGACCCAAAAAAAGGTAGGCACCGAATTTCTAAGGACTTATGATAGGTATTATTGGTACATATTACCTGGCTTTTCTTTCGAGACTAACCATTGTATTTTGTTATCGAAATTTCTAAGAAAAATTTAATTGTCTACCCTGAAATAACATATTTATCTCTCTAACATTTAGTTAGGTCAGAACCAATGCCAACTCCAAAGTCTTTTAATTTATGTTTATTTTTTAAGCAAGAAATGACCATGGTTTTGTCCGACAGAACAACCTTTAACGGCCTTGTTTTATCTTGATTAAGTTTACCAATTCTTATGGCCTTAAACGGAATGGGTTCCAAACAAAGTTTGTTAAAAACCTCGGTTACCTTGGAGTTAACCTTGAAGTTGTCGTAATTTATTCGAGTTTGCACATCTGTTGATTTCCTTTCAACAATATTATACATCATCAAGTGTGAACTATGGGTCGCTCGATCCTGTACTTCCCTCAACACAAAAGTATACTTATCCATTACACTTCTTGCCATAGTAGGTTCTGTCTGATTCTTAGTGGACAATAGTGACGATGTGGAATTGGCAAGTGACGCCACACTCTTTGTGGTGTCGTCCGTGAAATTAACGTTATCCAGCATGGACCGTCGCGATGACCTTTAATCCTGCGACGATGTTTTTTTACTGTTATCAGCAATTTCTTTCTTACATATCATGCAAATCCAATTGTCATTTACGTTTATTTTTAACCGCGTTACTAAATTCATTAAACTCTTCCTTGGTAAGGCCTGAGCATCCCTTGTGACACCAGCCGTGACACTAGCCGTGAGCACTTAAGACCTGGCCGATTATCAAAAATTGGACCATTACAAGCTATACGGTCCGCCATCTTTTTAACAAATGTGATTATCTTTTGTTTGACATTAATCTAAGTACTAGGGGTGTCAATCCCGACTGATTTTCTGAATCCCGGGATTTTCGAGATTTTGTTGTCTAATCTCGGGATTACGAAAAATTTAATGAGATTCAAATATTAAAATTTTTATTTATTAAGTTTAAACCTACAAATATACTAAAATGCACCTAAACGATTCTACATACAAAAAATATGTGTATAAATTATTTACACTTATTTAAAAAAATACCGCCAAATATTAGGGCGTCGAATGTTTCGTTTTTCAGGCTGAACGTATTTTGTTGCAGAAAACTCCAGGGAAAGAGGAACATCTCTCGGGTTCTATGCTTGTGGGCTGAAAGGTTAGTAGGAATTCAAAGGTTTTTTGAAGATTACGTCCGCGACTGCCATCACTTGCAAATAAATCAATTTGTTGAGAAAGGATTGCGGATATCCGGGTCTTATTACTGGTTTGCTTTTGTAATGACTGAACATTTTAGTAATGCTTTTTGCACTTTGACGTAGAATGATTCATTCTCTTCTGCTCTCAGCAGTTCTGCAATGGGAATGTCATCTTCGTCCCTGATTTCTGGTTCACTTTCCTTGTCTGTGTCCAGCCTCATTAAAAGTGTTTACAATTTAGATTCAATGAGGGAAATATTTGATGTTTTGAAGCAGTCATCTTGTTCAAAGTTTAGAATGTCGGGATTTTTGAGATAACAGAGAATGTCAGAATAAATGGTTCTGCGTTGCTTAATCCTTGTTCTCAATGAGTCTTGTAGTTCCGTGCTGAGTGGTGTTTTAATTCTGGATAATTCCTTTAACATGAACTTTAAAGCCCCATCTGCTTTACATAATAAATCCATATCGCGACGGCATAGAGTTTCAACTGCAATTTTTATTGGTTGGAGAACTTTTAAAAACCTTTAAGAACCTCACTTTCTGAATCCAAAATTGGTGTTATGTTTAGATCAGTAAGACCTATATGTTATTTATAATTTAAATTTCTGCTGCTGCGAAGAGGGAATCGCTTTGTTGCTTATTCTCGCAGTTTTTTTTTAATTTTTAATTAAGTTAGGCTAAATTTTAATGCTCAAATTCGCTAAAAAGTTTAAGATTTAGTGCTCGTTTAAATTAAGATCTTCTAGTTGATCAGTCAGGTTTTGGCAGGTTTTTTTCACGTCAGTGGTAGTAAGTTGTCATTAAAAACTTATGAATTATTCTACTATTTCAGCGATTTGCTTGGTTTCCAAATGATTTTCATCTTGGAACGTGTTTCTTACATCGATTTAGTTCTGCTGTTGTAGAAAGTATGTAATAAAATTGCCCTTTTCTTTATAAATTTGCGAAAACCCTTAGAAATAAATTCATAGTATCAAACATGGTTGTCTCATTCTTACACTTGTCCAGTGTTGTCAACTTAGCGGAATTACTGCTAGATTTAGCGGAACTTGATTCATGTTTGGCGGAAAAAATGAGCAATTGCGGATAGCGAAATTTTTGACGGATTAAGCGATTTTCTTTTTAGCAGAATTCAGCGTGTTAATAAAGCGTATTCTTAAATAAATTTAGGAATAAAGTGACTACCATAATGGTCAATGCGATATTTTCGGTAAGGTGTGGCCTCAAAAGACATGACAAATGTTGTAAGGATTATGTTTTCCCACAAGATGTTCTTACCAAAATCGGTACCAAAGAATAATACGATGATGGTTAAGTACCATAGATGTTGAGCTAAATTTAAGATTATCTGATTAACAAATATACTTTAAAATATATATAACATCTATTATTTACTTTTACAATAAATATTTAGGTTCTAGTTTTGTTGATTTTGAATGAGATTTTTTTTTTTAATTTTTGTTTCTTACTTTAGAATAGCATTAAACGTTTAAAAACATTGTTTTACAGTAATATAGAACTTTTTATATTAATTAGGAGTATTTTTCCAAAAATAAAATTGTTGGCGAATTTTCATCCAATCTAGGTGATTTTAAGCCTGTACTTGACGGAAAATATTTGTAACAATTGGCAACACTGCACTTGTCAGTTTAAAGGTTTTGGTTGTTCAATTAGACCGGTCTAGCATTGGAGAATCTGACCGTTGTGTTTAGGTATATTATTAAAATCCAAAGAAAAATAAACAAACCCGTTTTTCATGCCACCGAACAAGCAAAGTGACTGCATCTCGAATGACAGATAACAAGGTTGAATTCATATTCACTGTAGAAACCTTTTATGAAAGTTTCGGTTAATTTAAAAATACCATTACCGGAACAAAATCTTTGCTGTGACATAAAGTCTAATAATTGTTTTTTAAATTAGAATATACAAATTAAAAAGAGACTTTGTCTAGAAAAAACACTTCAGCGCCATTCATATAGAAAATTGAGTCTAAAATAGAGTGTTTAATAAAAGTAAAGACATATGAAAAAAAATATTTACTTGGTTTAGATTACCGGCTAGAAATGAATTTTTTTTAAATATGTTTTTATGATAATACTTTGGAATTTCTTCATTTAAGAAATGGTTAAATTTAGCTATTATAGTATACATTACACCTTGTACAAAGCATTAAACAACTTTTAACAAAAACTCATATCCTTCTTAATTTTTTCTTTGACTTTAATAATCTTTACACTGGTGTTGTCTAAAAACATATTCTTTACTGCTATTTTTTAAAATAAGATGTATGGATAATGTCAGTTGGCAAAAAATAGTTTCGACTAAGGTACCCATAGGTCTCATTAGACAGGCATTTTAGTTTTTTTCAGGTTGGCAGTTAATATTGCAGAGTATTAGGCAGCCTTATCTCGCACGAGTTTTTTTTATAAAATGCTTCTGGTTAATCTTATAATCACAACATTTGTTGTTTTTATAGCCAATTAAATAAGATAATTAAATTGCGAAATACCGAAAGCACAAGGTAAAATAAAATGCTGCATGATACGCATCTGTTATTTAATCGTTGCGTGTATGTTATGTTATCATCGTTGTGACTGGCTACTTTCAACCACGTAAAAAGTAAAGGGTGCCGTTCTAATATGCGGTCTACCGTCCTAACTCTGTTCTAATATGCGGTCTACCTTAGTAACGTCTTAGTATGTGGTCTACTTTAACAAAATAAAAGTATTTAGATGATACATTATGTTTATTTATTTATAAAACAACAAAAACATACTAAAAAATAAAATTTTATGGGCGATAAACATTTCGGATATCACTTAAGAATTTGAGAAATAAGTCTTCATTTTTATTTATAATTTTCCAACTGATGTAATCTAAATGTGACTGCATATGTGCTACGGGGACACCACGCATTTTCTTCAAGATTTTAATTTTAGCATCTAGCCAAGAGCGCTCAATTCCTTGTGTGTGAGCACCTGTTTCCGGGTCGACATAATTTTCTTGGTGGTTAACGGTGTCATGTATGTACCCCAACTGGTTCAATCGGTTGTATGCTGGCCATTCGTCTGAATGGATAACAGAGTTTTGTTGCACTTCTCGTTGAATTATTGGTACTAGTGTGTTAGCGTCTCTTCGGCCAATTACAAAATATCTGGCTTCAGTTCTGTTCCGTAGGCCAAACACCCATGGGCCATCAATACGGCGCCCGTGATTTCTATTATTGGCAACGTTGACGTCTGAATCTTCGGACTCTGGAAGTTGATCACCTTGCAAAAATCTTCCCCTGCCATATTTTCGACGACCAGCGAACCGAGCTTCATCGATCTGAACTGGATCAGCAGCTGTTCCAACTAGCTGTCCGCGGGTCCTGTAGGACACAACTGAGCTGCAAACCTCGCGGCACATATTGAACCAGTCGACTACAGTCTGGGCTGATCGGCCGGTAACAGTGGTAACCGAATCCACTGGAAGATCTAAGATGAACATAAACACTACTTCCAGTATCTGGCACAGTGTCAGTTTACTGTTAATCCGGCCATTCAAATCGTTGTAGTGGAAAAATCTGTTGCCCTGCCGAATAGACCGTGTAGTTTGGCAGCCTCTCCTAGGGCAGCGGAAAACTGGTCTGAATTCACCACCACGATCTCGTTTTCGTTTTTCCTGCATATTGGAACCACACCGGGAACAAACTTCCGCTTCTGCTTCGGTATCTAACAAGCCATGTTGTCTTAAAAACAATACTGCCGTCTCTTCCGTTGAAACAACGGTTATGTAAAAATCGCGTAATAACATTTTGTCGCTTTACACTTCTTCTGATATGAAGGGTGAAAATAAACTAAAGAATGTAGAAAATTGTTATCCTTTTATATGCTTCTAATGACGCAAACTATTACAGTAGGTACTAAATTTCCACGAAAGAAGGTTTAATTGTTGAAGCTTTTAATAACATAAATAATTGTTTCCACGAACAAATTTAAAAGGGGTTTAGTGCTTTTGTATTATTTGCAAAGAGATTACCTTACCTTACAATTAGATATTAAATGTTAAAGTTATTAGCAGGTAGACCGCATATTAGAATAATAGCGTACACACATAGACTGTATGTAGGACGGTAGACCGCATATTAGAACGGCACCAAGTAAAGTTTAGGCTAGCATAAATGTTAAGGTTTAATTTTAGATTTGTAACAGTCTTAATCCTTTTCGGCGAATAACTCGTACTGTAAGTCACTTACTGACGTAACGTAAACAGCTATTAAAATTGCTGAGAGCTTGCTCAAGTATGCCCCACTTAAAAGGCAGCGAGTGCAAAGTCAGTCATTTTTATTAAATATCGGTCACTTTACATCGAGCCCAATCATTACACTTTGTTAATATTGTCACCAAATTATTTTTCCCTCTCTCCTACCTGGTCGCCCTTCCTCCTTAATAAGCGTCGATCGACGCCCGTCGGCATATCGGGCCGGCGGCAGAGCGGAAGGGGTCGACTTGGGAGGGGAGATCAGCGGTAAACGACAGTCTACTTCTCGAGCCAAGCGAGACCGCTGCGAAGCCAGAGCACGTCCCAGAACCACTTTCTCGCCTCGGCGGTAAATTAGGAGTTAAGAGATAGGACTCTTTTGGGTACTTATAAATTGTATAAAATATAAATATTCATTTTAAATTAGAAATAAATGCAGTAATTAATGATGAAACCAGTGTTTTAATAAAGATCCCGTGACAATCTTGGTGGAAGCGCCGTGTTTCGGCCAGAACGGCCGTTGTTTTGTGAATAATTACCTTTTGGTTTCATTATTAGTTTATGCAAAATTCGCAGGCTGCTTAGGGTACAGATTTTTATTTTGTTTTATATGGAAAAATGAATTTTTTGAAATAGATATGAAATTATTGAAGTGTCATTTGCTGGTAAAATTCCAAAAAGGTCATGGTCAAGGTTATCGATTTTTTATTTGCGGTTGACCGAATGTTTTTTTAGGCACATTCCTTGATCGAAGTGAACAATCTTTCATGCTTTTAACCGTATTATTTTATATTCAAAATTTATTTAGAGCGTTTTTAGAGAAGTATTTTATTGGCTTGTGTTACATTTTTCGTACGCTTTCTTTGGATAAACTTAGTTTATTTTTAAATGATTTAGAATTTTTCGGTTTCTATAAAATACATATTGGATTTTTTAATTATTGGGCTGGAACGCCAGGAGGAAGAGAGCCAGAACGAAAAAGGCAGCTTTTTAATTGTACATAGATATTTTTATTAAACCCAAACGAGACTTTTTGTATTAGAGTATAGAATCCAAAGGTCGCAAAAATCCTTTGGATTTTTGTTTTCCGTGGGGGGGGGGGGAAGTGTCACCAAATCATTTTTACCTCTCTCCTACCTGGTCACCCTTCCTGCTTAATAAGCGTCGATCGACGCGCGTCGGCATATCGGGCCGGCGGCAGGGCGGAAGGGGTCGACTTGGGAGGGGAGATCAGCGGTAAACGACAGTCTACTTCTCGAGCCAAGCGTGACCGCTGCGAAGCCAGAGCACGTCCCAGAACCACTTTCTCGCCTCGGCGGTAAATTAGGAGTTAAGAGATAGGACTCTTTTGGGTACTTACAAATTGTATAAAATATAAATATTCATTTTAACTTAGAAATAAATGATGCAGTAATTAATGATGAAACCAGTGTTTTAATAAAGATCCCATGACAATATCATAACCCTAGTTTCGCCATCAGCATATCATGGTTACGAAATATGTGTTAAGCGGCCCTTAGACGATCAATCAAACTGACAGTATTTTGTATGACAGTATTACTGATCATATGGGGGCAAATACTAATGGACAGTCTGTATGACTGATGGACTTAAACGGCCCTCAGTCGATCAATCAGATTGACAGTATTTTTATGACTGATGGAGGACAAATACTGATGGACTGCGAGTATTACAGAGTCCAATTTTGCTAAAATGGTACAGACATACAAGCTTTTGCTATATCCATAATAATGAAAATAAAATTGATAACACCTGCAAACACAAAATTAAAGTACTATAGGCCTGCCTATAGGATGGAAATACTAATAAAAATATTGATCGTGTGACGTCTGTTATTAATATACTGAGAATATACTGATGAACCGAAATACTGACAGTATACTGATCGTCTGAGGGCCGCTTTGAAAGTCCTTTATCAGCATTATCGGCGGAGCTTATTGACTGGAAGAGTTAATCGTATGAGGGCTAAATTGACAGAATTCTGTCGCATTTTGCTTTTCGTGATGGACACGACATGGACATGTCGTCACCATCATCAGAAAATGACGAGCGTGATGATAGGTCATTACCATATTATATTAATTTCCCTATGTTGGGGTCTTGCTTTATACTGCAAGGATATACAATAATATGTTGTAGTAGTTATGAATAGGCATAACTATTAACTCTAAAGTGGTTAGAGTAATCTTCAGGATCAGACTTTTTAAAATAATTTAAGATATTTATGTGGGTGTATTATCGCCTCTTAGCTATCCGCTGTTTAACCCAATCTATTTAGTCTCCTTTTTTTGGTACTAAATTTGTCAAGACGATGCATGGCGAGACAGGCTTAACCTATATTATCTATTATAACCAATATAAAATTTATACCACCAGCAAAATTAAAAACATTGCACTTTAAAGAAAATGCTAATTAAATATTGATCGTGTGAGACCTAGCATCAGTATACTGACAGATAACTGTAAATTAAAATGCTGACAGTATATTGATCATCTGAGGGCCACTTACGTACTAGATACATACTATATTGCAATTGTTTTACATTCTGTGAAGAACAGAGCGAGAATTTAGATTTCTCCTAGGGCGAATGGCATTACTTTAACCAATTAAATCAATTGTTTCGATTTAAATCACATCCTGTGTAGGATGTCAAAGATTTTAGATTAAAATTCTCTTTTAAACCGCTTTAAAATCTTGAAACGGTTGCCACTTTCCAACATCAATCACGTAAAAAGTAAAGTTTAGGCTAGGGTAAATGTTTAGGTTTAATTTTAGATTTGTAACTTAGTCATAATCATTTGATAATGGTAATGTGCTTAGCGAAATGTGCATCGAGTGCAAAAATCTTATTTTGGTGTGTGGTAAAAACTGTGTAAACTTATTAAGTACGGTTAAGGTTCCATAATTCTATTATAGCCGAGTTGAGATAAAGTAAGCGGATAAATAAGAACACAAAGTAGCGACTTAGTGTAAGATTACACTGGATGCGGATGCGTGCGATTTTTTAGTCGTCAGTGCGCGCCCTTGGTTACATACCCGCAATTTGACGCGTGCGATATTTTAGTGTAGATTTTAAAAATGAACGAGGAACAACGCGAATTATATTTTCTAGAAAATTCGTGTTTAAAATATATTATTTTAAATAAACCAAGGAGATATTGGATAATATATATTTGAAAAGAGATCAAGAAGGTGAATATGTGACCCTTTTTAAAGAAATAAAAGAGCAACCACAAAAGTTTTTCGAATATTTCAGAATGTTGCCTTTGACATTATTTCAATATTTACTTGGTAAAATCGAGCAGAAATTAAGGAAATATTCCAATTTTCGAAAATGTATTGAACCGAGAGAAAAATTGACCATAACACTTAGGTAAGTACTGAAGTTTTTATTTAAATTTCTTTATATAAATATGAATATTAAACCAGCAAAATCGCTGCTTTTTGTTTCCGGTCGTATTGAATGATGAAGCGGCATTAAAGAGGTTTGATGATAGTTCCGTGTATTCAATGGTACTTGTGGTAGGCACAGCTTCTCTTGTTTCATCGCAGGCATTTACTATTGCAGCTACTAGTTGCGAGTATTCTGTATGAGGTGTGGTTCTGAATGTTTCACTGGATGCCGAAGACGTTTCATATGGTGAAACCTGAGGAGTCGGAACGGTACTTCTACTTATATCTTGATGCGAATCAACAGCAGACTGCACATTTATTGTTCGTCTAAAAATAACTGTTGAATATTTACACGCATCCGCATATTATTTACAGGTGATAGAGCTTTCATTAGTGGGTGAAGACTCATTAAAAATGATAGTCACTATCATCTGAAAGAGCCGATTTGACAGAATATGTCTCCAATTTTTTTTGCTCAATGTTCAGAAGTTTTTCATACACATCTTCCTTTTTTTTTTCGTTTATTTTGCAATTTGTTTCTGTGCTCACTTATTATCTTTTCAGTAGCAGGAGAACGGAAATTATCAGTTGCTTTTTCATTTTCTTCTGTTGGTTCAGGATCTTTATGTAAATTGTCGTCAGATTCTTCGTCACTTCCATAACTTTTTCCTTCACTTTCGTCACAAACTGTAACATTACCAGTAGCTGGTCTACTAGTAAACGTATCTTTAAGAAACAACATCATTTCAAAGTAAACCCATTTGGGTTTATTTAAATTTCCGCCAGCATCTCCAGATCGACTGTTATTCAATTTTGCCAGTTCTCTGCGGAAATTATCGCGCAAATTTCTCCATTTAAGTTTTAATACAGCGCCTAGAAAAAAAAATTGTTGATAAAGTATGTTTTTATTAATAATATAAATTAGTAAAAATAATTAATAGTTTATTTTTATTTTAGGTTTTTATCAACAGGAATGTCTTTTAGATCTCTTGCATTCTCGTTCAGAATGTCCCATTCAACTGTGCGAAACATTGTTTATGAAGTATGTCAAGCGATATGGGAAGAACTGAACACACAACATATGCCATTTCCAACATCAGAGACGCATGAAGCTATTGCTAAAGACTTTTTTACAAAATGGAATTTTCCACAATGCATAGGTTGCATTGATGGAAAACACATAAGACTCCAGTGTCCACCGAATTCTGGTTCTATATACTGGAACTATAAAAAGTATTATTCTATTGTTCTGCAAGCTGTGGCTGATGCACGTTGTAGATTTCTTTATATAGATGTTGGCTCATATGGCAAACAGAGTGATGGAGGAATATTCGCTAACAGCACTTTAAACCAAAATTTAGAAAATAACACTTTTTGCGTACCATTGGAACGAACAATACCAAATACAAATATCACAGCTCCATATGTATTACTAGGCGATGAAGCGTATTCCTTGAAAACCTACTTAATGAGACCATATTCTGGCAGAGGTCTGACCCAAGAACAAGAAATTTTTAACTATCGACTCTCTCGAGCAAGGAGGATTGTCGAATGTGCTTTCGGGATACTAAGTTCCAAATGGAGAATTCTCAGAAAAGAAATAGAGTGTCATCCAGACAAAGCTGATATAATAATCAAATGTGTATGCCTTCTTCACAATGTTGTTATTAATAAGGAAAATTGTTTTGCGCATAATTTAAAGATTAGTCCTGAGGAACAAGTTCCCCTTCCACAGCGAGATCGTGGAATCAATTTACGAGCAAATAACCGCTCCACTACAGCTGCGTATAGTGTACGAGACACGTTTAAAACTTATTTTAATAGTCCTATAGGCTCTGTTCCATTTCACGTAAAAAAATAAAATATATATCTGTTACATGGGGTATATAATATTATTGTTTGTTGTGAGCAGTGTATTTTTCCTACCCTCCGTAGCTAGCCACTAATATTTAAAACATTTATGCTAACCAATAAAAATTTAAAACATTAATTTCAACTACATTCTACCTATTTTATTTCACATCGCAGGTAAATTATAAAATTTTTACTTACTGCTCTCTACCATTTCTGTTGCCACTTCTTCCCATAACTTTCTTACAATTATTCTATTATGGTAATCCTTGGATTGTTGATCCCACAGTGGTTTCTTGGCCTGAATACACGAAATTAACTTTTCTACGTCCATTTTTAAACACAAATTACCTAAAAAGGAACCTGAATATCGTCCGACAACTCGTAAGCGCGCGTACGATCACATCAGACTAAACCGCATCCACTGTAACCGCGTGCATTTCAAATACTGTATTTGTTTTTATTTGCGATGTCGTACGCGCACTGACGATTAAAAAATCGCACGCATCCGCATCCAGTGTAACCTTATGCCCCCCACAGACTACGATGTTTTTCATCCGTTCGCATCGCTGCGATTCGAATCGGCGTGCCAAACTGATAGTGTATGGCCGAAAACGGTCGTGCCGAAGCGTCCGTTCTCATATCTGTCCCACATTGAATTTCAACACGACGGTTCAAATCGCCGATGCGAACGGATGAAAAACATCGTAGTCTGCGGGGGGCTTTACACTTAAGCGACAGGTAACCGTAAACTCGTATACCAATAAATATTTGAAACAAATAAGCCAACCTAAATAAATTTAATTTACTGGTATGAAAACAATAATATAATTTAAAATATTACGAAAGTCAGAGAGCATCAACACATCTGACCAGGCGCGGCCCCTGAAATTTTAAAGTTCTATATCTCTGTTGCTACTTATGGGACCCATGCCAAGTTCAAGTTTTTTAAGAGTGAGCCTACTAGAATTGTTTTGGTAAAGAAAAAAATTTGTAATTTGCGAAAAAAAGTTGAATTTTTGAATTGACCCACCTGGGAAAAAAGGAACATGCATAGGATATATTAACTTAAGAATATAAAACTTAAGAATTCTCGACAAAATGATGTAAAATTTGTTTAAAAAAAATAAAATAAAATACCTAAGCGTGTTAATTTTTTTCCCAGGTTAGTCAATTCAAAAATTCAACTTTTTTTCGCAAATTACAAAATATTTTTTCTCTTTACCAAAACATTCCTAGTAGGCTCACTATTAAAAAACCTGAACTTGGCATGGGTCCCATAACTAGCAACAGAGATATAGAACTTTAAAATTTCACGGGCCTCGCCTGCATCTGACTACAAACCAATTCCAAGTGCTGACTTTCCCCCAATACATCAAATTAGTCTGGCCTGTTGGAAATTTTTCCAGAGCCATTAAAACCTACATAATATTACACACTTAAGTGGTAATGACCTTGCTAGCTTACCGACCAGTAGCAATGCATTTGGATACAAATTAACTGTGGATTTGTTCTAGATAATCCAGTTATTCATATCTCCGTAAATGTGTAATTTAGTAATTTACCTTTAATTTTATTTATTCATTTTTTTAAAATAGGCTTTGTCACTAAATTTTGATTTGAAATATTACTTTTTGGTGCTGTTAAGCACTTTTTAAGAAAATAAATGAACAAAATAAGCATTATAAGACGTCGCGAAAGTTCGAGCTACGTCATAATACTCTGTTTACTTGTCATTCAAATTCAAAAGTATTTTTCGATATGGTAAACTGACATATGGCCTGTAATTCAAAAATAAAAAGAATTTTGCGATTAAACAATATCTGATCTTAAAAATAGCAACATACTTTTACACGATCTTTTTATTTTTATTAAAAAAATGTTGAAAACGTGTGTTTAACACCAAAGACCGGGACCTTAAGGCCAAGCTACTGGAGTATCCTACATATTAAAATACTTTATGAGAATTTTTTTTTTGATGTACTATGATTAAAACACAGTAAATTTATAATATTCAAAGTTATGTATCACATGGTAAGCTAACAAATTTTAATCAAAGGGTATATAAAACTTCAAGCAAGAAAACAATTAATACAACCGATAATAAATAATAAAAGAAAAAGTTACCGTTAGTATTTACAATCGCAAACAATATATTCGTTTTAAATTACTGCATAGAATCCATAGGACTTCGTTAAATGAAATATCCTGTATTAAAAATGTAATACTTCAACTTTTGTTACCTTAGGTTACTATGTGGAGATTCTTTTTTCTAATTTGAAACTTTAAATAGCCATATGATATTTGTGTTACTTTCTCGCTTCCCTGTGTACTCATTTTAATATATTTAACTTACCATAAGTAATTTATATTCAGGTTCAAAGCAGGCAATATCTCCAGCGATGTTTACAATTGCGTTAAAAATTAAAGAAATTGATTCATTGTTCATTTCGTCGAATATTTGTAAGATAATATTGCAATTTATATACTTTGATAAATAAAGAACGCCTGCATTTTTTGACAAGTTATCAATTTCTTCCTTTGGTAACTCCTAAAAATAAAAAATATATATAAATATGTAAGTAAGCAACTTGAAGAGAGAATCATGGAATGTATATATATATATATATATATATATATATATATATATATATATATATATATATATATATATATATATATATATATATATATATATATATTTGTGAAAATTTAGTATAGTACGTTTCGGTCCTTTTATTTGACCGTTGTCAACTACATTGATATACGATGTCGACACTAAAATGAAACAGTTACAAATAAATGACGTACGTACAAAACATTTATATTTAAAATTTACCCTAGAGACAGAAATTATCCTCCAGTATCAGCACTGATATCCTCGGTAACAAGGAACACATATGCATAACAGACACTTATTCAAAACAACTCAGTTTATAACGTCACTGTTTAAAAGTTTAAAATGTACTGATTTCTGTGTAGGTATACGGTAAAGAGAATGTAAAGTTAGAGTTTTTTATGCTCCGGTTATCTTATAAATTCTGATGACAAAGGAATAAAAGCAGTACTAAAAGCCAAAATTAGTTATTGTTGTTACCCCTTACCCATAAATATATATACAAATTTTAATTGACAAATATATATTAAATTAATATGATATTGTATATTTTATTTAGCCCCGTTATATCAGATTTATCATTAATAGCTAAGGGTGTTTTTTTGATGTGGATCATTTCATGCAGTTCACGTTTTCGTTTATGAAGTTCTGTCTTTACAATTCTTGTTGTTACAAAATCGAAATTATGGTTAAGAGTTTGTTCGTGTTTTTTGAGGGCGGATACATTTTTTCGGTCATATTTGTGACCATTTAGTCTATTGTGTAAATATTGGCTGGTTTGACCTATATACACTGATTGGCAATCTTTACAGGGTACTTCATATACGATATGAGTTTTTTTATTGGTGGGGATGTCACCTTTAAGTTTACTAAAATTGTTCTTTAATACGTTGTATAAATATATTCACAATGGTTCAAGAACTTACTAATGTAAACTATATATATATACGGGTGCCCACGAGTTTACTGGCCAGCTCGTTATTTTGTTAAGAAATAATATTTCGATTTGAAATTTTGGGAATTCGTATGGTTGCATTAGATACAGATTTTGAGTGCTCGAACATCTGACTATCGTTTCCGGTTCAACCGGAAATACAGTCAACTTTGTTATTTTAAACGAAACACCCTGTATATTTTTTAAAATTTGGATTCTGCGTAGAATTCTAATTATAAAACATGTATCATACCCCATACCTATCTTTAACAGTTTTCAAGAAAATGGCGTTTGAAAATGTCGGAAGAGCCGCAAACTATTCTGTTTTAACATAAAACAAATGAATATGCGAAAAGTTTAATATATTATTCTTTCTTATTTCTTTAATCTCACTTCCGGTGCAACCGTACGTGCTACAAAATATGACATTCAGGCACAAATTACTTCAATAATTTCAATTGAACGACCTACTTTAAACTCTGAATTCTAATTTATCTGACTTTTCTCTATAATTTTTGTATATACCATCCCAGGTCTAAAGTTGATAGTTCTTGAGATATGGACAGCTAAAAACTTAGATGGATTCCAAATTTCAATCTTTCTAATTTTATCTAGGCGGCTATGGAGACCATTTGCATTAAGAAAATGTAGAAAGGATACACATAATTAATAATATCAGAGTAGTGCTTGAAGAATAATTTTATTAGATTTTCATTATAAAAAATAAGAAATTAGTCATAAATTAAGTGTTCGAATTGTTGACCGTTTTCTCTCAGACGAACTCTTTGAAATTCCCTGAGCACGTTGTTCATTTGTTTTGGGGGGTGATATTATTAACAGAAAATATGACAAGTGTCTTGTATTCATAGCCATCTTGATTAAATAATTGGAAATTGAGATGGTTATGATCATGAAGCAGTTCAAGCGACAAATAAAATAACAAAGTTGACTGTATTTCTGGTTGAACCGGAAACGATAGTCAGATGTTCGAGCACTCAAAGTCTGCATCTAAAGCGAGCATACGAGCTCCCAAAATTTCAAATCGAAATATTATTTCTTAACAAAATAACAAGCTGGCCAGTAAACTCGTGGGCGCCCGGTATATATATATATATATATATATATATATATATATATATATATATATATATATATATATATATATATATATATATATATATATATATGTATATATAATTTTGTCATTGCAAAATTCAACCAAAATCTGTAAATTCCTAAAGGTATGGTAAAGAATTAAATAAAATTACAATAACCTCTCAATATACATATATTTATTACTTGTATCAAAAGTCCGAGTAAAAAGTAATCAAGGAATCACTCAAGTACCGGAAATGCAATTATTTAAATTCATCAAGTTTCCAATACTAATAACGCTGATATAGACACCGATACTTTTGATTGTGCCGTACCGTTCGTAGTAGAGGCAATGGACATTAACCGTAACTGGTCAATTGCCATTGATCCATCCTGCGAATAACATACTGGTGTCACTTCAGGGACCGTTGTTGAAGCAAATCATGGTAGAGCATTAGAACTAGCGTTACATTCACTACTTATAATGGCGTTTGATCTTTTTAAATCATTATTTATGTTTTACAATAAATAATGGTTGTACACAAAAAAAGTAATTTTAAACTAAAAAAGCGAAAGGTTAAAAGTATGCTTATTTGAATCTAACAACTAATTTAACAATGTAATATTTCATAAAGTATCTCGCTTTCTAAGAATTAAATTTGAGAATAGATAAACTTTTTCTCTGAGCAATAATTTAAAAGGAATTACATTGGTGTCGCATACGACAAGTAAGAATGCAAATTCTCCCGCGATCACTTACGCTTTCAGAACTAATCAAGAACTCCACCATAAGAGAAATATGACAAAGAAAGTATAACAGAAATATCGGAAAAGTTGGTTATTAATAAAAGTTAATAGGCCTAATCCATCATTATGTATACCAACAAGCCTTAACAATCTATAGAAGCAGGCAACAATACATTTGTAAATATCAGGCGCGGCCCGTCCATAAGGTCATTTGGTCAATGACCCACCTAAATTTTCAGTGATCTACCTAATAACTTATTTTTTAATTTTTTAAAACCAAAATAGAATCTTTTGTTTCAAAGATCCATGCGAAAACTCCCCAAGAAAGAATCAAGTCAAGCCATCGTCAAAGAATATCCAAGCTTGTTCCGGGCTGGGTCATATGGTAAATTGATCTTATAAGTTTATATGGACGATATAAATTCATTAAAAGCAAGAGAGAAACAGACATACGCGCTTTAGGAAGTTAAAAAGAGACACAATTGGTCGACGGCCCACCAATAATATTTGGCCACTCCCACTATGGAAAAATACTCTCAAACCGCCCCCTAAAATATATTATTTCAAAACATTTGGTTCGGAAAAATAAAAACTAATTAGGTACCTACCTAATATGCGCATTGTATTTGCATCGTATTAATAATATTAATTAGTTGTTAAACATAAAAAATTATAAATACGATTTCTGTCAGGCCAGCGCTAGGCATCAAATTTAACGGTATCGGACCGATTTTGTTACATAACCAGCGTAGTCCAAGGGGTATAATCGCAGCGAGATAATCCGACGCTCGCGGGTTTGAATCTGTGTTGGGGCAAGAACTTTTGTTTAAATTTTTTGTTATTTAAAAAATTAGATCGGCTCTAAAAGGTGTATTGGCAACAAGTTCTTCCTAGATAAAATATTTTTCAATCTCATATTTACTACAGCTTACAGCCTGCACGTGCGTAGACAAATATCGTATTACCATGTCTAGTCGCCAGCATTGTATTTATTAAAGAAAACGGAGTTTCGGCAGCGTTCCTAATTTTATTTTACGAATAATCATACTTTTAGTTCAGAATTTTTTTCTGTTTATATTCTGGGCTTTTAGTACAAGGCGCGACATCTATTGAAGAGAAGCTAAACTTATCACTACGAAAGCCGCTAAAATCTACTAATTTAGAGTATTAAAACACATAGAAAAAAGCCATAAACAGAAAAGTGATACTCAAAGTCATAAACATCAAGAGTAGTAATGTTCAATATTCTGCAGTACCTATTTTATGATTTTTGCAGTGTTTATTTGTATGTAAATAATTTCTTGGCACATTATTAAAAAACCTTTCTTAATTAAAAAAGTGTATTTTGCTTGCTTTTGCTGCTTGCCCTTAAAATTTTGACCCACCTGTAAAAAAAACTCACGGGCCGCGCCTGGTTAATATAAAACTGTATCACAAATGATTTTCCGAAACTTTTTTCCTTTTAGTTCTTTAATTCTAAACGTTTTAGCTGAAATATCATAGTTTGAGAGGTATTGTGTATTGCCATAGTTCCTTTAAATAAACCTAAATTTAAAAGGAAGAGTTTGCTTATAAATCCACCAATATGTATATGTATATAATTAAATGCATATATTTAATATTGGGCTATTGAAAGCAAAAAATTAAAATTGCTAAACGCATCTCTTGACCTAGTCTACACCAATCATCAGTACATATAGACAAGGTTGAGCGGGAAAAGCCAAGGGCCAACGTGTGGACGTCACTTGCCAATATTTGTCGAGCAAATACGAAACCCTTTTTTGTGCAAAAAACCGACACCGAAACCAAATGACCCACCTTTACGTTGGCCCAGCCTGCGCCAAACACCAATGTAAACAAAGTTGAGTGAAGCAAGGCAATTCGAGTATTACCATTACCAAATGCAAATCCCGTTGTTTTATGCATCAAAAACCAACACCAAGGCGAACGTCCACAAGCGCCGAGTGGCCAGCGTGAGTTACGGCAAGGTTATGCCGGCTTTACACTAGCGATGGGATATCTCGAATGAAAAATAATCGATCATTCGATTATTCAAATCACTCGAGATATCTCGAGAAGTCAGCGCGATCATTCGAATGATTTAGCCGAGAGATTATAATATAATAATAATAATCGCCTTTCGCCGCTTCGAATGACGAGACGAAATACGAAATGATGCCGTCGCCGACTCGGCACTCGACGTTGCGTTACGATGCGATTGTCTCGGATGTGTTTTTCATTCGAATGATTATTTCGAATGATCCTTCGATATCGATCGAGCATTATTTCATCTCTGGACAACGCATAGTGTTAGTGCATGTTTTTATGATATATATATATATATATATATATATATATATATATATATATATATATATATATATATATATATATATATATATATATATATATATGTATATATATATATATATATATATATATATATATATATATATATATATATATATATGTATATATATATATATATATATATATATATATATATATATATATATATATATATATATATATATACAGGGTGTTAGTAAAGTATGTGGCCAAACTTGAGGGTATTATTCCTTACTTAATTTTAAGACAAAACATAGGTCCTAAAAGACTTTGTTTTTAATACACAGGGTCTTCAATTTTTGTAAAAGGTTTTTCCTAAATAACTAGAGAACGCAAATTAGTATAAAGTTGAAATTTGGTGACAATTTTTAATGCATAAAGGGGAGTCATGCTAGTTGCCAAATTTGTTTAAAGAAGTGTTTTTGTTTGATGGATCACTTACTTTTTTGATATTTTTAACAAATTATACTAATAAATAATGTTATGTATAGCTTTACATGTTTTTGTTTTTATCGAAAACGGCCAATCCAAGCAAAAAAAATTGAAGAGATGATTTTTGTGCAGTTTTATTTGCTATATTTTTTGATTCGAATGATTATTTCGAATGATCATTCGATTATTAAAATCATTCGAGAGCTAATATTATTTAATTCATTCGACTATTCCCAACACTACTTTACACAACATTCGTCCAATGTGTGAAGCAGCAAAACAGTGTTTGGGCCAACGTTGGCACCAATGTTGGAGGTTATCCGTTTTATGTCGGTTTTCAACGCCACATCAAAGAAATTGGCGCCGGTCACACGTTGGGAAGTTGGATCAGGGCTGCCAATTTGTGAGTAATTCCTCACATTTGTGAGTAATTTGCTGGTCTGTGAGTAATTTTGTGAGTAAGTGGCAATTGTGAGGAAATTGTGAGTAATCGAGAGATTAACGTATATTCACGTTGTATATTCTTGGTAGTTATGCAGATTTCTAATCTGATAATTTATTAAAAATTTAATTTTAAAAATCTAAATTTAGGCATAATTTTAGGCGCTCTAGCAGTAATTACAATTTTGCAGTTTTTAGATTTGCACTGCTTTTAGCGACCTCTCTTGTTTAGCCAATATAAAAATATAAGAGGATAAGTAAGGTAGCTAGTGATTCGTCTGTTTGATACTGCAACTTGCAACACTAGGTGTCGCAGCGTCTCGGGTATTCCCCTCCTGTATCTTGTGTGATTTACACAAACATATTCCTTTCAAAATCGTGAAAGCGCTCCTACTTTAGCTTTCTTCCGAGTTGGGAACCCTAGCAACACGTAACACCAGCTTTTGATGTTTAGCAACATTGCACAGTAGTAAAATAAAAACAAAAGCGCCATCAGTTGCCACTTATTAGTATTAACTTGTTCTGTGGTATTAACAAATATACCTACAGTGTTTTACGGTTTATACAAAAAAAGGGTGTCTTGATATTGATATGTTGAAGTTGTGAGTAATTGTGAGTAATCCAGGAAAGTTTTGAGAGTAAATCAGTAAAGGTCAGTTGGCAGCCCTGAGTTGGATGTTTCGTCAGTAAATCTTTGTCTACAGACTTTGCAGGAGTGAATGGCGAACCTAAATAATGTCGTACCAGGTGGTGTGGTCTAATGAAAAAGTACTTGAGTTTTTGGAACTCTATCAAGCAGAGCCAGTTTTATGGAACCCTTTGGTTAGCAACTTTTATGTCCGACATGTTGACGTTGGCTCTGCGTGAAAATAACTGAGTTTGGCTCCAATTTTGGCCCTAGTGTGTGGAGCCGGCGTTAGGCAAAAGAAGTGTTGGCGTTGATTTAGCGCTTGCCTTCGCCCGAATAACCTCGGCCAACGTGTAGAGGGGCCATTAAGTTCAAAGAAGTATACTATTATACAGGGTGATGGTACACAGAGCAACAGCAGAGTCCTTATGTCGAAATGATGTGATTTATTCAAACTTGCCTAATTCCAAAGTTGATAATAACCAAGAGACAGGGTGTCAAAATCTTAATTGTGCTTTCGATCTTTTTCGATAATTTCTTAACAAAGCGACATAGCGGCACGAAATTAGGGATTTGGGTTTTTTTGAGACGAGGAATTCAAATTCGTCCATACTTTTGATGTCACAAGTAGAGGGTGCCACCTACGGCATACCGCACCGTAGAACCCCATAACTTTGAACAGTTTTTATATTTTCGTATTAATAACTTTTGTGTTATATACATTTGAAGCAAAATAATTACGCTAACATAGGGGGGCCATTGAGATCATAAGAATCCCGCATTAAAATTTTTACTTTTACGATATAGTATATTAAAAAAAATGAAAACCTGTGTGTTCAAAGTTGTGGTACAAGACTACAACTTTAAACACGGCATAAAACTTGATAATGCTTTCAATGTATCGAACTGTGGCCTTTAGATTGAACGCATTTATCTTTGTATAAGACTTGACTTTTACATAGCGCATGTTTTAAAGACAAATGAAGCCAGAAATATAAGTAATTTCTTTGTTCTCTAAGAAAAATAACAAAACACCAGTGTCATTTCTTTAATATTTTTGATTTTATTCATTAATTTAGTCAAACACAAACTAAAATTACCCATATTAGTGCTTAATACCAGTAAACAGAAACATAGTTTAAATCTTCCTTAAATGTATGTCGGCCCCTAGATTCTATGGGATCTGTCAAAACAGATTTTATTGGGTCTCTGCTGATAATGGCAGCATCTTTAACCTGAGGGAAAATAAAAGTGGCAGGTTTTTGACCATAACGTCTTAAACAGCTTACTTTCAAACCAGTTTCAGTTTTCTCGATAATTTTTGAAAGGAAATGTTTTTGTATTTCTTTTTTGTTCCCTTATTATAACAAAATTCTGCTAATACATATTGATAAGCAGGAATGTTTTCAGTTTGAAGGCAAATAGATGATGATAATGATGTGTCATTTGGTGAATTATTTGATAAAGTGTCATCATCCTTTTTTGAGTAGGATCATAAGCCAATTCTTCTTCATCAATTGCTTCAAAAGTAGAACACGGGGCTTCCTGTTCCTTTTCCACTATTGTAAGAAGATCTTCTTCTCCTGAAGAATCCAGGTAGCTTATATCGTCTGAATCTGTTGCTTCACTGCTAGAGCTGTCATCTGTTATATTTTTTCTTTTCTGTGCTCAAGGTTCGCAGAATCACAAACCCTGAAGATGAAGAAGCTTTATGAAATGGGCAAAACGTCGGAAAGAAAATTTAATTTGACCCATTTTTAATCCAAGTAACATGAGTCTTATAAAATTAAAGCTTTTTTGTTTTTAAAACTGGGTGCATAACTTTGAACACTTGTTCAAAGTTATGGATCTTTTAAAAAAAATAGGTTAGAGTATAGTATGTGCTATAAAAAATTAAACAGTGCAAAATTTAACGACATCGTGATACTTACATGTTAAGGACGTATAAAAACTTGTAACTCACAAGAAATTTTGGTAATAAACCACGTAAATCACTTTGATTTTCTACAAATTTTGGAGACATCAATTTTGCCGCTATTTTTACTATCAGTGTTCAATGCTTTTAGGACTGCTCATACTGACTTAAGAAGTTTTATCGTTTGGTGGTTTCACCTATTGGTGACTACTTCAGTTAGTTTTATACATATTTTTCTACTTTTATCGTATGTATGACTCGCTTTGGCCTAAAATGTGTTTTTCACCGTTTTCGTTCAAAGCTATGTTGCTGTTCAAAGTAATTGGATTCTACCTTCTTTTAAAGGACATAACACTTTTAAGGTTAGTAGATCGATCTGACTATTAAAAAAATCGATTATCCTACTTCTTTTACGTCAAAATGGTACTGGATGGATAAGGCTCTATTTAAACCTTACCTCCGCCTTACTGTAATATATTTCCATAGGTAACTGGTTCAGTTTTCATCTTTGCGCAATCTCATGCAGCTGCGACTTGTAAACAGTAAAAGACACCAATTTCACTGAACAATCGGTATTTATTTCTGGTAAATATGTATAACCATTATTCTTAACACTAACAAAAACATGACGTGTATTCTTCACATTCTGTTATTACGAGATACGAGATTTTATTGTCGTATATTTATTGTGACTTTCCTGGTTTTATAATGAAATGTAGGACTATGCCTAAGATAAATTTTTCCCGCACTGATTTACATTTACAGGACTATGCCTTAAAGAAGAACGGATAATTTTTCCCGCACTGATTTACATTTACAGGACTATGCCTTAGAGAAAAGGGAGAATTTTTCCCGCACTGAAGTACATTTACAAGACTAGGCCTGAGAGAAAAGGGAGGATTTTTCCCGCACTGAATTACATTTACAGGACCATGTCTTAGAGAAAAGGGAGAATTTTTCCCGCACTGAATTAACTTTCGGTCTACTAGGCCTTCGCGATTCTGTTGCGCCAAGGGGCGCAACAGTCTGTCTCTGTGGTAGTTGTTGGAATGAATTGGTCTTACACTTGACCCTAACTGAAATGGTCATACACTTGACTGAACTTTGGTTACGTCGTGCTTTCCTCGACGTAACCACGACGAACCTCCCCGTGAGCTACTAGAGAACTTCAAAGGAAACTAAGCCTTTGACGGTCGCCGACAACGTGCCGGTGCTTTAGAAGAACTACATTAAAGGAAAGATTTTCTTTTGATATTTTAGCTGAAATAGTCTTTATGTTTTACCCATGACTGCGTATTTTTATGCAAGTTAAATTTACAAAGGAGACAAGTCTGAGCTTATTTTATTTAAAAGGGATTTTATACCTGCTTGGTTATTCATATTTATTTGGAACTAAAAATAGAGTTATAGACATTGAATAAACGGTTGGGTTTCCCCAACATACGATCGAACTTGAGCCACTCTGTATAATAAGAAAGTTGACCATCAGCTAGTATGGTCACTGATGACCCGAATCAGGAGGGTTCTGATGACCTGCATGAGGAGGGTTCTGATGACCCGAACAAGGAGGGTTCTGATGACCCGAACAAGGAGGGTTCTGATGACCCGAACAAGGAGGGTTCTGATGACCCGAACAAGGAGGATTCTGTTGACCCGAACAAGGAGGATTCTGATGACCCGAACAAGGAGGGTTCTGATGACCCGAACAAGGAGGGTTCTGATGACCCGAACAAGGAGGGTTCTGATGACCCGAACAAGGAGGGTTCTGATGATCCGAACAAGGAGGATTCTGATGACCCGAACAAGGAGGGTTCTGATGACCCGAACAAGGAGGGTTCTGATGACCCGAACAAGGAGGGTTCTGATGACCCGAATGAGGTGGGTTCTGATGACCCGAACAAGGAGGGTTCTGATGACCCGAACAAGGAGGGTTCTGATGATCCGAATGAGGAGGGTTCTGATGACCCGAACAAGGAGGGTTCTGATGACCCGAACAAGGAGCGAGAAAAGTTTTTCCCTTAACAATGACTTCATAACTGTCACAAGTATAGAAAATGTCACCTACGTAACATTGAAAGGAGAGTGCTTCTGAAGCGAGAGAAAAGTCTTTTTATGAGACTGGGCTTTTTTACTCGAGTGGCAACAAAGGGGGCGAAATTTGTTTCGTGGGTGATAGTTTGAAGTTCAATGTATTTTAAGAATTAGATGACCTGTCACGCCATTGAGTGTTTTGAATATTTTTTGAATGTCTGGTTTGAGTATGAGACTGAAAAACTTTGGAGTTTTCAGAAAATGACATGTATCGTGAAGGAACGTTGCCAGATATTATCCAGCCTAAATGAGTATTGAGTAATGTGGGAAATCCATTTCTCAAACTATGGACACCTGTGGTTATGACAGAATAGAAAAGATCGGCACCAAGAAGCATGTCAATTTCTGACGGAATGAAAAAGCTAGGGCCAGCAAGGTTTGTAGCAATTTCTTCTGGAATTTGCAATTTATTCGCTTGAATCGGTGCCTGTGGAAGTTAATAGGTTATGTTGTCTAAAAGTACGCATGAAACTAAGAATCTTTTACGGTCATCCTTTTTAGAATGAATACACACATCTGCCATTTTGTTTGATAGAATGCTGATTTGAGAAATGCCTGAAATATTTAGAACCTTTCTGTAAGGGGTACACTGAAGTTTGCTTACTAATCTTTGTTTAATGAAAGAAGTTTGGCTTCCACTATCCAATATAACTTTTGCATTAACGGGGTTACCTTGCTTTGATACAAAGTAACTTGTAATGTTGCTAGGAGCACGTGAGATTCTTTAGTTGAGAGCGCTGAGAGTGAAATGGATTTGTTTGCACTCGGTGCTGCTTGCTTATCAGCCGACTGAGATTGATGAGAGCCGCGATTTTGATTACTTGGTGCGAACGTTTATGAGTTTTGAGAGTTATTGACGTTCATTGGAGAATTTTGATTGTTTTGATCATTTAATGACGTGGGCGATGAATTATTTTGAGTTTAAGAATTCATGTTTTGTGTTCCGAGAATTTTGCCTACCCTGTACATTCTTGAATCTTGCATTCTGATGCAAGAGAGTATGATGTTTTTCATTACAAATTTTACATTTTTGAGTGGACCCACAGTCCTGAAATTTGTGACGACCTAAACAGTTGTAACATAGATGTTTTGTCTTTATGAATTTATTTTTTTCGATATGAGAAAGCTGTGAGAACCTTGGACACGAATAAATTCTATGTCCTGAAATGCGACAAACTACGCAATTTTTAACTTTAACTTGTTTGTTTGGTTGGAGACTCGTATGTAGAGAAATTCTCTCATTTGTATGTAGAGAAATTCTCTCATTTCTTGGTGAAGGTCGCGATTCGCCACTTGACAAATTTTCATAAACTATACATCTTTTTCCCAAAAATTCAAAAAAATCTTCTAACGCGGGTAAATTGTCAAGGTCACGATCTAATTCGAAAGCTCGTCTCGTGCCAGTCTAATTTCTTTTCGAACATGAAAACTAAAAGATATTCGAAAAGGTTTTTTTCATCAAGTTTGAACTTTTTAAGGGCTTCAATATTTTTTCTTAAGTTTACAATAAAATCTCGTAGCATTACAGAAGTACATTTTGTAATGGGAGGTATATCTAAAATATTATTGAGATAACTGTTATTTACACAAGTCAAGTTTTCATAACTTTTCTTTAAAATGTCAATAGCAACCTGAAAATTGTCCCCTATTAACTCCAATGAATCAACCAATTTAAGAGCTTCGCCCTTGAGTGCAGATTTCAAATAAGCAAATCTCTGAATGTCCGTTAAACCTGAGTGATTAATAACCAATGCTGAATATAATTCAAAAAATGATTTGAATTCTGAGATTTGCCCATCAAAAGGCGTTATTTTCAAATCCGGTAATTTTACATTAGGTGTACTTGGCACCTGAACTGGGCTAGGTGGCTTACTCTGCGCACTAGTTGTTGTAGAAAATTTTTGAACACATTCGGTAATTGTCCCTATAGTTGAACAATATTTATCTTCTACATCGTCTCTATCATCGGTGTCACTTGGGTCTAACTTTTCTATGCCCTCTTGAGCCTCAGAATACTTTTCGAAAGCCTTTCTGAAGAATACTTCTCGCGTGTGAAATTGTTTGAAATCGATTGGATTATCTTTATTTAATTCGACCCAATTTTTGACACGAGTGATTGTAGCTTTTGCAACTTTGTGAAAATTTTTTAAAGTGTCTAAATCCATCTTTGAACAGTAAAAATATTTTAAACTGGTTTAAAAAGAATTTTTAAAAATGTTATTATTTTTTATCACACCCGGTATTCTAGTTTTTGAATAGAAATGCAGAAAATATTTATTTAAAAAATAAATATTGAAATATATAAGTATTTTTATTTTTGGGACAGCCAGTACAATAAAAAACTGTTTAAGAAACAGGTAGGTGGGTAGCTAAATGTCAGAGTAAACCCCTATGTGTTTTTATGAATAAAAATCCGCAATAATACCAAATGGTAGGTACTTGTACACACTATTACATGAGAAATCAATCAAATGTTATCAACGAGAAAAACACTAATTTTTCAAATGTTATCAATAAGAAAACCACTAATCTTATGTGTTTTATAGAAAACAGATCATAAATATCAAGTTAACAATCCGCCAAATAACTTACCTGGCATTTAATGCCCAAGTATACATCATGAAATTGAAATACCTTTAAAAAAGCAAATATATAATTTTTGAATACTTTTTCAGAACACTGTATGAGTGTAATTATGAAATTTTAAATTAATCTTGCAAAAACAATTTGAATTGTTCAGAAAAATTATCCAAAAGACGAAATAAATATGTTGAAACACACTGGACTACAACATTTTATAAATATTGAACAGTTATTTGAAAAAATCAACAATTGAATTTTTTATTACTCTGTGTACGCAAGGTAACAATCCAACAAAAAGTGAACTAGTCAGAAATGTTTATATTTATTAGAAAAATCACATGAAATTGAGAAATTACTGTTTTTAAAATGTGTTCATTTTTTGCTTGGCTTTTTTACCTGTATAAATTATTTAAATTTAAATAAACACACTTGAAATATATTTGTAAATAGACAACATTTACTAAAAAACCCAAAAGACACTTGTTTTAAATTTATTAATTTGAAAAACACTGGTTTTAAACCGAAAATTGAAATTTAAAACGGCACTCCACTTCCCGACGGCAGCTGAATTTTAATGTCCGACGGCACTTGCTTTATGAAAGAGAAAGACTTTATTGTTTTTATTTAGTTGTCACTTTTGACAGATGCTGTCACCTTGACAGATGATGTTCTGACGGAAGCTGTCACTTTGACAGAATGATTAGAAAGTTTTTTAATTTATTGTTTTTGTGAAATTTGATGTCACGAACTAGTTTAAAAGAAATGTTTTTGTTTTTGTACTTACTTGAAAGTCTCTACTTTTTCTTTGAGTGAAGTTTATGTATTTTTACATGAATGAACAGTTTTTCTGGCTT
Organism: Philopedon plagiatum; assembly: GCA_963971165.1. Classification (NCBI taxonomy): domain Eukaryota; kingdom Metazoa; phylum Arthropoda; class Insecta; order Coleoptera; family Curculionidae; genus Philopedon; species Philopedon plagiatum. The sequence continues at coordinate 41,035,388 of OZ020190.1, read as the reverse complement.
TAAATTACCAAGTTGGATGAATAATCCGGACCGTCGAATGACCAAAATGGACGGACAACCCATCCGGCTCGAAGGACCAAAAATGGATGGATAAGGCTCTATTTAAACCTTACCTCCACCTTACTGTAATATATTTCCATAGGTAACTGGTTCGGTTTTCATCTTTTCGCAATTTCATGCAGCTGCGACTTTTAAACAGTAAAAGACAGCAATTTCACTGAACAATCGGTGTTTATTTCTGGTAAATATGTACAACCATTATTCTTGACACTAACAAAAACATGACGTGTATTCTTCACATTCTGTTATTACGAGATTTTATTGTCGTATATTTATTGTGACTTTCCTTGTTTTATAATGAAATGTAGGGCTATGCCTAAGATAAATGGGAGTGTTTCCCGCACTGATTTACATTTACAGGACTATGCCTTAAAGAAGAAGGGAGAATTTTTCCCGCACTGATTTACATTTACAGGACTATGCCTGAGAGAAAAGGGAGGATTTTTCCCGCACTGAATTACATTTACAGGACCATGCCTTAGAGAAAAGGGACAATTTTTCCCGCACTGAATGCTTTCGGTCTACTAGACCTTCGCGATTCTGTTGCGCCAAGGGGCGCAACAGTCTGTCTCTGTGGTAGTTGTTAGAATGAATTGGTCTTACGCTTGACCGAACTGAAATGGTCATACACTTGACCGAACTTTGGTTACCTCGTGCTTTCCGCGACGCAACCACGACGAACCTCCCCGTGAGCTACTAGAGAACTTCAAAGGAAACTAAGCCTTTGACGGTCGCCGACAACGTGCCGGTGCTTTAGAAGAACTACATTAAAGGAAAGATTTTCTTTTGATATTTTAGCTGAAATAGTCTTTATGTTTTGCCGATGACAGCGTATTTTTATGCAAGTTAAATTTACAAAGGAGACAAGTTTGAGCTTATTTTATTTAAAAGGGATTTTATACCTGCTTGGTTATTAATATTTATTTGGAACTAAAAATAGAGTTATAGACATTGAATAAACGGTAGGGTTTCCCCAACAGGTATACCTTAGTGAAGTCGCTAGGAGTAACCTGACTTGTAAGACAAAATTTCCCACAACTTTTACCTGCATGAAACCAGCTTTTCTATAATTAATATTATACAAGTTACATTACTTAAAAGAGAATCAAATAGTATAAAATAAAATAATCTACACTTGATTATATAATATCGCTACTAAAAAATGTGCTAACAGTATCAACAAAGATTAATGCGAGGAAATGGCCCTTTTTACCCTTCTACGGCGAAGCCGAACAGGAAGGCACTCTATGTATATACTATGTATATATGTGTGTATGTTTCCTGGCAGCGCCCGAACTACTAGACCGGTTTTACAAAATAATTCGCTTTAAATGCATGAATCTTACGGGATACTTTAAATTAAAGTAAAGATAAATAAAAAACATGTTTTTAAAGATTTAATTTGTAGTAATTTATCCAAATACACTAATAAAAAGTATGAAGTATCACAATCTCAGGGGGGCCACGGTCCCCCCTGGCCCTCCCCTGGGGGCGCCCATGCATAAGACACAATCAGTAACAGAGAGCCATGGATTTAGCGGCATAATGTGTGTGGCTAGTTAGCGTAATGCTGTAAATATTTAAAAATTGCATTTTAAATTACATTAAATAAAAATAAATAGACCATAGAAATAATTTTATTATTGTCTTATTTTATGGTTGCTGTCAAGTCGTAAACTGATGAGGTTACGACTTGACAGCAACGAGTAAGCATTGATAATGCCAAGTGAGACCTTGGCGAAACGTCTGCCAGATTCCAATAAAGAATTTAACAAACGAACGGATGTACTCCTGGATCAACATTTCTTCACATCTCTCCATCCGTGAAAGTCTACGTTAAAGAAATGTACAGGGTGTTTCAAAAAACATGTGCCATCGCTCGTGGGGTGATTCTTTACCCAAAAATAAGACAAATAGTTCCTATCAACATGGGTCCGCAGGTGCTTAATTTCAAAGATACAGGGTGTTAAACTTTTTATTTTTTTTAGTTTTGCCAAAATATTTCCGAAACGGCTTTAGTGATTTTAAGGAAATTTGGGTTCTAAAAAGTACTTTCAACAGCACATAGTTTAGCAGTAAAAGGGTGTGGGTAGGTTCACCAGGGGCGTTCGTGCGAGAGGGCGCTCTAATAACTTTTATCAAAAAATATGTACCCCACTGACTTTTTTACTTTTTGATACTTAGCACAGTTATGTAGACAGTTAAGTTCCTAATAAAAAGCATATTTTGATATTTTTTTGATTTAGGCTTCGTTTGGGAGATAAATGCAATTTTATTAGGTAGCGTAAGTAGGTGGCGTAACACGGTTTTAGCACAGATTACTCCTACCAGATGCGAATCTCTTGATAAATTTCCTATATCAAGATTCCGCGGCCAGTCGCTTCAAGCGTCGATGCCGAGAATGGAACTTTCCACGCGTTGGGTAGGTTTTAATTCAGAGAAATTATGGATTATATTTCAAAATATTAAAACATGATATTGTGTGACATTTTATATAAAATTATATCATTAACAAATACAAAAACGTATATCGTTTATTAAAATTACACTACAACCTAGTACAACCACAATTTAAACCATAAAATCAACGCAACAAAACTGCTATAATAACATTAGCCTGCTATCTATTCCACCGAGATGCTCGCACACGCTAACACCGAGGAATTCAACGTTTGGCGACAGATTAAATATTGTGACTGCCGGCACGTTATAAATTCTCTAAATTGAGCCACCGTCGAAAGCGTAAGAATCGCATCTGGTAGGAGTAATCTGTGGTTTTGGCATAAATTAATTATTTATTATTATGAAAAAACTATATTATTTATTATTATTGATATCTACTTGAATGTAATCACCGTAAATTTTGATATCTACTTGAATATAGTCACAGTAAATGTTGAAAATGGCCACCATCAGCGTCATTGCATTCAGCCTTCTGCGTAAAGATCTTCTCACTCTGATACAAATACGAAGATTTTGCCGAACTCTGACAAACGCTACTTGAATCCGTTCTAAAAGTTCTTCTCTTGTTTGTACTGGCGTTTCATACACAAGCTCCTTTAAATGGCCGCACAGATAAAAATCCAGTGGATTTAGGTCAGGAGATCGAGGTGGCCATGCTACTGGACCACCACGACCAATCCAACGATGACCATGTGTTTCCAAAAGGTATTCCTAACAGGTGCTGCAAAATGTGCCGGTGCTCCATCGTATTGAAACCACATCTTGTTTCTTGCTAATACAGGAAACAGCTCCTGTAAATCGTTTCTAAGAAAATTTAAATAAGATACATGATCTAGTCTGTTCGGCAGAATAACAGGGTCAATTATATGATTTCCAATTATACCAGCCCAAATATTAATTGAAAACAGGTACTGCGAGTTTGCCACTCTTAATAAATTAGGGTTTTCTTCAGCCCAAACATGCAAATTATGGAAATTTACAATTCCCCTTTTGTAAATGACGCTTCGTCTGTGAAAAGGATACGACGGGAGAAATGTCGATCGTTTCCCAATATATTTAGAAACCACTGACAAAATTCTTGTCTAGGTCCATAATCTCTAGGTAAAAGTTCTTGCACTCGTGTGAAGTGATATGGTTTTAACTGTTGCTCTTTCCAAATTCTGTGTACAGACGATGCAGAAATATTTCCCATTTCGTTGGAAACGTTTCTAGTACTTGTAGAAGGGTTACGATCCACTGTATGAGAACCGCCTCCTCAACCTGAACAGTTCGTCGGTATCTTCTGCGCCCAGAATTAGATTTAAAAGGTTTTAACGTGCCGGTTTCTCTTAGACGTCTACAAACATGTTCAAATGTTTCAATGTTTTGTCTCGCTTCGCCATAAATCAATAACATATCGGTTAATTCAGCCGATGTAAAATTTACAAAAGGCATTTTAATGGTACACAAAAACTAACGGATATTTAAAAAATCTGAACCTTAAAACTTAAAACGAAAACACGAAATTATTTGCTTAACTTACTAAAATTTCAAAAATATCAGTAAAAACCAATGTAGAGAGAAATTTGGAAAACGCAATTGGCAATATCTAACCCTAAACAAAAAATGGCAGATGCATACTAGATTTTTTTACGGATTTATTTTAAGCTGGATATTTAACGGAGTTTGATAAAATTGCATTTATCTCCTAAACGATGCCAAAATCAAAAAAATATCAAAACTTTTTATGAGAAACTTAACTGTCTACATAACCGTGCTATCAAAAAGTAAAAAAGTGAGGTGGTGTTCCTTCGTGCATGTAGTACACGTTCCGGGAGATTTCCCACATTTTCCCGGACACCCTGTAGATATATATATATATATATATATATATATATATATATATATATATATATATATATATATATATATATATATATATATATATATATATACACACAACCAGACTTATATGGAATCACCTAATAGTTTTATTATGTATGGAATAGATGAAAATTATGTATTTAGAAATAAAATTCAGTCTTTACCGAATATTTTAAGCAAAAAATTTTCACAAACGAATTTAAGAATTAATTGTAATTGACAAAAGAAACATAATGTTTTTTTTTTGATTTCTGAAAATTAATAAGATTTAACTTAACTAGTAAAAAACGAGAAAAAAAATGGAAAAGTTTTAATTTTAATAATCCGTATTGCCACCTCTAGCCCTTATGCAATCTTCAATTCGCGCTGGAATGCTACTGATTAAATTGTCAACATTTTCTTGCGGTATGTTTTCCCATTCTCCTAACGCTGCTTCAATGAGCTCTGCGATATTTCCTGGATTGTCCCGACGAGCTCTAATCCTTCTTTTAAGCTGGTCCCACAAGTTTTCAATTGGATTTAAGTCCGGTGAACATGCAGGCCAGTCTAGAATTGTGACACCTTCCGTTTCAAGAAATTCTCGAGCCACTCTGCTAGTATGAGGAGGTGCATTATCTTGCATAAAGATAAAATTATCCCCAACTGCACCTCGCCAAGGCCTAACTACCGGCTCTAACATCAAATCAACACCGACCGGTTAAAGTTTGTTGGAGAGGTAGTAAAGGAGTTTTTACTCCCACCATAATACCTCCCCAAAACATTACGGTGCCTCCTTTATATTTTGGGATAGATCTGGCAGCCTGGAGTCTAGCTTGTCTTCCTGGAGCTCTGAGAACCCGAATTCGATGATCATCTGATCTAAGGCCAATTCTGGTCTCATCTGAAAAGAGAACATTTTGCCAATTTTCAATTGTCCAGTTTTGGTGTTGAAGGCACCAATTTAGCCGGTCAGTTTTGTTTTGCCTGGACAACTCTGGAAACCGTAACTGTCTCCTGCTGTACAACCCTCGAGCGCGAAGTCTTTTTCGTATAGTTTCAACTGAAACATTTACACCTGTAGCTTCTAGAAGTTGTCGTTTGAGCTCTGGATGCGAAACATTCGGATTTCTTCTAGCAGTTTGGCACACAAAGCGGTCCTGTTGTTCAGTTGTAACTCTTTGATGACTTTTTCTAGGCCTATTCTTGAGAGTTCCTAATTCCAAATACCTTGCATACGTTTTTGATACAACACCCTGGGTAACGCCTACTACCTCTGCTACGTCTCTTTGGTTCATTCCCTGTTCAATGAGAGCAACAATTTTTCCCCTCTGCACATCTGTTAGTCCAACATAATATGTCATAATATGTCCAACATATTATGGCATTATTATCTTCTGTGGACCGAAATAAAATTACAGGAGTAACGTAATAACGTAATAACTACTGAACACAAAATTTAAAAGATTAATATGTGCAGTCGTTTAATTTTTTGTTATCATGTTTATTTTTACAGCAAAAAACTTTATCTTCGAATAGCATACCAATTTTTTTTCCCTACAAAATATTTTAGTCACAAATACTGAGTGATTCCATATAAGTTTGTTTGTGTGTTTATATAAATATGGGTGTAACCTTGAATTGCTGCCCCCAACTTTTGGCTGAAGACACAAATGGGTGTACTGGCTCCTGTTTGTGGTCTTTGTTTATTATTTTTTCTTCATTTCAAGGTTACACCCATAACTACGTATGTGACGTGTGCATCTCGACTTATGTTGAAATGCACAATCACGTGCGTGGCCCTGATGAAGCCAATGAGCAGAAACACGTGTCGGACGGGCTAATGCAACTTGTTGCCAATACACCTTTTTGAGCCGATCTAATTTTTTAAATAACAAAAATTAAAAAAAAAGTTTACCCTAACACAGCCTCGAACCCACCACCTCTTGATCAACTCGCTGAGATTCTACCTCTGGACTACGCTGGTAATGTAAGAAAACTGGTCCGATGCCGTTACATTTGATGCCTAGCGCTGGCGTGACAGATATCGTATTTATAATTTTTTATGTTTAACCGCTAATTAATAATACATTAATACAATGCAAATACAATGCGCATATTAGCTACCTAATTAATTTTTCTTTTTCCGAACCAAATGTTTTGGAAGAGTATATTTTACGGTTTGAGTGTATTTCCATAGTGGGAGTGGCCCGATATTATTGGTGGACCGTTGACCAATTTTGTCTCTTTTTAACTTCCTAAAGCGTGTATGTCTGTTTCTCTCGTAGTTTTAAGGAATTTATATGGTCCATATAAACATATGAGGTCAATTTAAAATACAACCCAGCCCGGAGCAAGCTTGGATAATCTTTCGACGATGGCTTGGCTCGATTCTTTCTTGGGGAGTTTTCGCATGGAACTTGCACTTTTTTGAAACAAAAGATTCTTTTTTGGTTTTAAAAAATTAAAAAATTAATTATTAGGTAGATCATTAAAAATTTTAGGTGGGTCACTGACCTAATGACCTTATGGACGGGCCGCGCCTGTTATACAGAGCCATCGGTAAAGTTGGCACTATAATAGTAAACCTTTTTGTTTATGATTTCTCAGAAAATTCTATTTTTAATAAGTTACTGCATGTATAAATGACGTTTCTGGCGTTATCAAAATTTAAAGCTAATTTTAGCAATTACATTCAAAATGAAAATTTCTGAACCAACCCAAATCAAAAGCTATAGAAAATGAGCATGATGTCAATAGTTTATGACAAGGTTAGGTGTAAATTTCGCCAAATCCGATTAAATCCGGGTTTTTCCAAAGTTTTACTTTAATTTTATCCAAACTACTCGTATATATCCTGCAAAGAAAGTTTTTGTTTCAAAAATATTCATTTTAAATATATTTGTATATTTGATTTGAACCGTGATAACGTTAAAAACGTTTTTTATGAGTGCAAGAAGTTTTATTATCAAGGATCCTCAAAATTTTCTTAAAAATAGGAAATGAAATGTTTTTCCATATAACTTTATGGATGCCGATGTACATATAAAGTAATAATTAATAAGTCCACACACTCTTTAAATCATTAGTTTTACTTTTTGCAATTATTTGTTGATCCAATAATTATTAAATTAGGAAGTGTCCATTTTTTTCATTTTCTCTTAATAAATAGTCCTCAAAATGTAAAAAATGTCTGTATTTTTCTTTTTTAATTATCTGTAGAAATAAAAATGTTATCGTCCTCCAAAGTTTGAGATGCCGCGCTCACGTTGGCTGAGGCTCGATGACCTCACAACACACGACTCGGTCAACAGCGGAATAAGCGCCCGTTTAATGTTTAGTATTACAAAAGAAAATAATACAAAGAAAATAATAGCTACGCATAGCAATTATTTTCTTTGTATTATTTTCTTTGGTATTACTAAACTTTAGTATTATTCTTACCGGACAGGGCACTGCGTAACGTTTGTAGTTTTTGCTTGTTTAACATTTTAATCGTTTGAGAAACAAAGTTATGCCTAAGATAACAGGTTCATATAAGTACTGTACTGTTCCAAAATGCACCAATACCAGTGTCCCAATAAACATTTTTGATAAATCTGACATATTTTCGAATATAATTAAACGAGAGAATATGTTAGAAGATATTTATAATAGATATGCAATACAAAAAGCGTATCATAACATCTAATTTTCCATTATTTACTTTATCTATGTGTTATACGATGTACGGGGTGCCCTGAAGAAGTAACTTATTTTTTGAAATATTTTTAAGAAAATAATTAATTCTATATTATTCTTCAAAAAGCTGCTGGCCAGTTGGTTTAAACCAATCAATCAATATAAGTAACTTCTTAGCGATTGGAAAGAGACTTTACATTTAAACTTTGCGAATAAATCCAGATATTCTAAACGGAATTAAGAGACTTGTATATTCAGTTGCAATATTAAATCCGCTGTTTTGAATGTTTCAGAAAGCGTAATGTTTTTATAAATGATAAACGCACAAAGACTCTCAAACAACATTTTAATAAAACGGAACTGTTTTTTGATTTTTTGTTTCAAAATTGGATCCCCTAAAAATTTAAAGCTCTACGACAATGAGTACCAAAATCCAAAAACTAATTACAGACAGACATAGGTATACCCCGACAAAATTTTTCTAAAAGTTTACTGAATTTTGAACGGTTTTTTAAATTTTGAGAATATTTTTTAGCATTTTACCCTCTTAAAAACCCCCAAGCCCTACGCCAATGAGTACCAAAAACTAGTCAGCTCCATGCTCCATACATGTACATCAACAAGTATTCCTGAAAGTTCAGTGAAAATAATTGTTTATAAGGGTCATTATTTATACACCACAACTAACAATAATACACAAATACATTAATAATAAATTGAAAGAATTAATAGATTATCCTCGTGCCAAAAGTAGGTATAAGAACGGCTACAACCTAGGTCAAACATATTTTGAAAGCTTAGCTCCTCGGATCCCGACACTACTGTATGACGGATTGTTTGCAAAAAAATCCATTATCTTATCAATAATATCAACTTTGGGTAGGTTTATTGAATTCCCACGAACAAAACCTTCTTCCTTTTTCACAATATCATATTGCAAAAGAAAACGAGAAATGTAGACCTCACTCAGTAAACATCACAGTGAACATGAGCATACTAAAATAATACCTAAACGTAAAGTAAACACGCGAAAGCAGCAGCAGGCAGCTAGCAGTAATTAAAAATTGAATATATAAGAAATTGAATAAGTTCGTCAATTTTGAAGATATCGAGATGATTATTTTTTGTTTGGCTAGTTAAGTGAAAGACTATTAAATGATGTTGAAGTAACTCAATATTTCTGAAATAGGAAACTTCCTAATTAAAAAGCCTTATTTAAATGGACTACGCCACTGGTATATCGATTTCCAGCAACTAAGCCAGGAATATTCTAAAACGAGACAGAGCACGCGTGATGTCTTCATGCCTATGACACTCGTGGCTTTTTCTTGCTCGATTCTTACTATACCCTTCATCGCTGTTTATATACGAATTACTAGCAGTTTGTGTGTTACATAAAATAGACCACCATTGATAAAATCAAAAAGATGGATGATGTGTATCATCGCTTTGGTTCTTTAGTTTTTGGAATATTAAAGTCTTCAAACTTGTCATCCCCAAGTTACTGATTATAGCCGTTTCGCCCTAAACACAGCTGTCGACAGATGGGCCGTTGAAATATAAAGTGACTAATTAATTATCAAATAAATATTTTTGGATTAGATTTATAAATATTTTGATTAAAAACCGCAATTTTGTTCAGTTACCGACGATAATAATCTACTTTTTCCAAATCCAAGACCCAAGACCGAGGCGAATCGGATCACAGGAGGAATCAGATGATCATACCGAATTAGTCCATATATTTCAGCGACTGCCTATAACTCTGGGCGAAGGGAAGAGGACTGTATAGTACATGAAGAAGTTCGATATTTGCTTCTATCCCGAAAAAACAAAATGACTGATTCGTTACTTTGATCCGATTCGCATGGGTCATCTATATTTTTCATTAAGGAAGCTGAGTACTTACATTCAAGTGATCCAACAGATTAGTCCATAAGTTTTCTGAGTAATTTACTATATACATTCCTGGCTGTTTAACAGTATTAAATAAAATCCAGCTTGAACTTTCTGGGCATGTGACAGTCACTAAAAATGTATTATTTATTATATTGATATTGAAGTTGCGCATTCCAAAAAATTCAAAGCACTTAATTTTTATTATTGTAACAAGGTTGGGTTGGGTTGTATATGTTTTACTGTACTAGTCCATCAATCATTAATTTAGTGTTGTTGCATAAAACATAATCAAGAAGTAAAAAATGTTCGTCTAATGAAATATGACTAAGGTAATTACTCTGCTGCTCTTAATAATAATCCATTTGCCAAAAAGCATTCTCTAGGAAGTGCTCAGTACGCAATGTTTTTGTGTATCTTTGAAAGTCCGGAACATTTTACCTTCTTGATCATTAATTTATTAACTTTTTATTCTTATCCTAAATAACTTTCATATAGCATGTGACAACTTTAACCAGTTAACTAAATAACAAATTGAGAGATCTTTCGCTGAATAAATCAAATATATGTACCTATAAGTATATATATATATATATATATATATATATATATATATATATATATATATATATATATATATATATATATATATATATATATATATATAGTAACAACCTCGGGTATTCGTTCAGTGGAGAAGAACTAATGATCTAGGTTAACCTAAGATTTAAAGACTTCGTTAACGTAAATGGGTTTTCTTTTATGACTCCAAAATTGTATAAAATATAACGTCAAGTTCCTAAAAATAAAATTTCTTGTCTTGAATATCCTCGACGAAGACTCCTCCGGGAAACGCCTATCACCGTGGACTCGTCTTCTTCAGGGAATTTGCTTTCCTTTAGGCAATACTATGTTTCGATATTGGATAGCCTTTTAGGTTAAGAGGTCTTAATCAGTCTTCGAGATCTGGAGCCAGACTGACTCATAGAAAAATATTTAAGGGGGGACACTCTCTCCGCGTTCCGGACTGCCTTTTATAGTCGTTGGTCGTCATGAGAATTGTTTATTGTACCGAATAGACAAAAGTACAATGTTCAAAAAAAAACCTGTCAACCTTGTCAACCTCTCTCTGACAAGCGAAACTTTATACGAGAAAACACAGAACTAAACACAAACAAAAAGGAAATCAAAATTCAAGTAACGAAAAATTGTAAAATATCGTCCAATCTAAAATATCGTTACATTACCACCGCTCCACTAAGAAAAAAAAATTAAGAATTAATTTTTTTTTACACACGTCAGTCCGTTAGATTTTATAGTAATCCAGTCGAAATTTTTAATTTTGAATCTGTAGCGTTTATTGGACGGTAAGTCTGGTGGTCGCAACTTAACCATCGGAATTGAAATTTTTAGTTTTGGTTTGTCGATGTCGTCATCATCCGAAATGTCCCCAAAAAGTCTTTGTTTCCCCTGTTGTCTAGTATTGTCATGAGTTTTTGTTTTAGAAATGTTGTCGTTTGATGTAAATGCCTCTTTTAGAAATTCAAGTGGGGTCCCGAAAAGGTTTAGACACATGTCATCCAAAATCTTCTTATTTTCCAATTTTCTTTTTTTTCTCGGAGACTCTGGGAGGGGGTCGTACTAATATTTAACCACCATACAGGACTTCCTTGAACTGGGTCATCACCATACATTTCCTCTAGTTTTCTTTTGAATTCGATATTGGTTGACAAAACAGACATCCTATTAAATAGAAGAATAAATTGAAAGAAAAAAATTATGGTGTGTATGCCCTTTTTATATCTTTAATATGGACATTCATAATTTCTTGGTTCTGATGATTTTTTAAATTATAAATATTAGGAGAAAGAACTTTAGATATACGGAAAGGTCCAGAAAATTTAGGAGCTAATTTGGATGAAAATCCTTTTTTTCCAGAAGATAGATAATGTTCTCGTTTCATAACACTATCACCAATTTTGAATTGTTCATTTCTTCTGCGAAGGTTATAATAATGACTTTGTTTATTAAAAGCTCTCTCTAGGTTCAGACAAACTAAGTCGAAAATCTCTTCCATTTTAGATAAGTTCAACGCTCGATGTCTTATATCTTGTTGACTATTAGGTCTAGGATTCATACTGGTCTTATATATTCCATTGGGTAATTCCAATTCTCTTCCAAAATTTAGAAAGACGGGACTAAATCCGGTAGAATCGTGAACTACCGAATTTATAGCAAATATAAACTCTGGTATAAACTGATCCCATTTCCTTCCGCAATACTGACTAATAATAGTTCGAATATCTTTATTTCTCCTTTCGACTGGATTTGCCTGAGGGGTATAAAGACTTGTTTTATGATGTCGTATGGATAACGAAGACAAAAATTTTGAAAATTTCTTGCTATCAAACTGTGTACCATTATCTGTAATTACTATTCTTGGACATCCAAAGTGCGACAGAATTCTGTCTCTAAAAATTTGACAAACCTTTTCTGCTGTAGCTTTCTGCAGTGGCTGTACCTCTGTCCATTTCGTAAAACGGTCTTGAAATACAATTACGTAATTATTTCCCTTAATGGACCTTGGTAAAGGACCCACTAGGTCGGTACTGACTATATCCCAGGGACCATTCGTTGGCGAAAAGAACATCTTTCCCGCGGTTTGTTGCTGAGAAGATTTATATCTTTGACACGTTAAACATGACCTAACGTAGTCTGCTACATTTCTGAACATTCCTGGCCAATAATATCTTTTGGCGATTCTTGATATTGTTTTTGCTATTCCCATATGTCCTGCAGTAGGTTCATTATGATTTTCTTTTAGTACTTGGTTTCTTAAATTTTCTGAAACACAAAGTTTCCAAGGATTTGATAATTCGGGTTCTGTGAAATCGGTTCTTTCGAAGAAATGTTTATATAATTTTCCATCAATAATTTTGAAATCGGGAAAGTTTTCTGGATTTTCCTGAACTTCTTCCATTTTTTTAGTGTACCAGTTACACTTAACTTCTTCTGTTAAACAAATATTGATTGGCGACCTTGATAAGGTGTCAGCTAGTTTATTCAAAACACCTTTCTTGTATCTAATATCAAATGAATATTGTTGAAGATCCATGACCCATCTGGCCAATCTTCCACTCGGATTCTTTAAAGACTGCAACCATTTTAATGACTGATGATCGGTTTCGACTACAAAATTATACCCTTCCAAATATGGTCTCATTTTCTGAATTCCCCACACAATCGCAAGGCATTCTTTTTCCGTAACCGAATAATTCTTCTCCGGATTTGTTAGAGTTCGACTAGCATAAGCGATGATTCTGTCATGTCCTTCTTGATTTTGAAGAAGGGCTGCTCCAATGCCATCTTGACAGGCATCAGTTTGGAATATAAATGGTAAATTAAAATCTGGACAAGCTAAAATAGGTGCTTTTGTTTTTTTTTGTTTTGTTTTTCGAAAGTTTCTTTTTGCTCTTCTTTCCATTCCCATCTTTTCTTCTTCTGTAATAGTTTAGTTAAAGGAGAAACCAACTTAGAATAATTTGGAATAAAACGTCTGTACCAAGATGTAACTCCGATGAATCGACGAACTTCACGGACATTCTTTGGTTCTTGCATGTTCTGAATAGCGCTCACTTTTTCGGGATCTGTACTAATACCTTCTTCTGATATGTAGTGGCCTAAATATTTTAAACTCTTTTGAAAGAATTTACATTTTTCTGAATTTATTCTTAATTTTGCGTCACGCAATCTTCTAAAAACTTCCTTAACATTTTGTACATGTTCAGAAAAATTTATTCCTAAGATAATTATATCGTCTAAATAAACTAAAGCTTTAGAATCTAATTCTGGACCGATGATAGAATCTAGCAATCGTTGAAAAGTTGCTCCAGCTGAATGTAAACCAAAAGGCATAACTTTAAATTGAAATAAACCTCGTTCTGGAATTGTAAACGCCGTAATTGACTTACTGTCTTCAGAAAGTGGGACCTGCCAATAACCTTGCTTTAAATCCAAACTAGTGTAATAGTTTGAACCCCGTAATTTATCCAAAATGGCGTGAATAAAAGGTAATGGATAAGCATCTTTTTGAGAAACGTCATTAATTTTACGAAAATCGATGCAAAACCTTGGTTTTCCGTCCTTTTTCTGTAATTACTACAGGTGAACTCCATGGACTACTTGAAGGTTCTATAATTCCGTCTTCAAGCATTTTATTTACTCCTTCGTTTATGATTGCTTGCATCGCAGGATTTTGGGGCCGATATCTTTGCTTAATAAATTTTATGTTTCGTTAATGGCGTGGGACCATGAACTTTTTCAAATTTCGGCAATTCTTGTTCTAGGAATTGTTGAAGTTTTTGTTCTTCAGATATTTCAGTACATAGGTTTTCCAACATCTGTTCTTGACTCTTCGCATCTTCGGAACATTGTATTGTATAAGGTATGGTTGAATTCTGCAACAATATAATTTCCTTCGAGACTGGATCTAATAATATTTTTCTTTTGCTAAGGAAATCCATACCCAAAAGTATGGGAAAATTTAAACCGGGTAAACCCCAAAAAATTTCTAAATCTGGTTCATTTTTGATTTTAAAAGGAATGGAAAATTCTTCAATGATCCGTAAGATTTCGCCGTTGGCGACTCTTATAAAATTTTGGGATTCTCTTCTTTCAAAGTTTAATTATCGACATAATTTGGCGACATCTTCATTCATGAAAGATTTACTTGAACCTGTATCAACGACTGCATTTATAATACAACATCGCCAACTGTTATGGGAACATAAATAAACATATTATTTTTAGATATAAACTGCTGGCCAATTCAAGCGGGACAAACTAAATTTTTGATAAAATTTAGAGTGGAATATTTTCGAAACGAAAAAAAATTTTGATTTAACTTTTTCAGTATGTAATTGAATAGTTCTTCTAGTTTTTATACTTTAAGGCACTATTGCTAGCAGTCGCTGCAACTCTATTTTACAGGGTGTTAAGTGAAACCCTGACTTTTTTGGAAAAGTTTTCCAGTTCCGAGAATCTAGGAAGAATTTTTTTTGAATTTTCTTTTCATACTAAAATGATCCATGGTCAAATACAAAAAAACAATTTCTCCGGATTTTCTCTATTTTCATTTGTTTTCCGTATACAGGGGTTAGTCGAAATTATCGACTTCTTCTTACAAAGGAACCCCTAATTTGGCCGTTTATTCACAAAAAGCGAAAGACCAAGTAAATTTGTAATTTGAAGTAGTCCAGCTAACAAAATTAATACAAATTTTTGTACAGGGTGTAGCAAGTTTGGATCACGGGCTAGTAAATTATTATTTTTTAATTTCTACTACTTTTTCCTAAGTTAACTATTAATTATCACGTGCTACGTTAAAGGGTTAAAATTTGTTAGGTCCGATAACAGTACTGGATAGAAAGATCCTTTTTGACCAAACGGGTTTTTCATTTTTTGTCTAGTCCCATTTTTAGTGATTAAACGGCTCGCATTTTGAACCTAACTTTTTGCAATTGCATCCATGAACGATTGAAGTGAGAGTGCTTTTTTGGTGGTACATAATGAATGTTTTATCCAACCAAAAAACATGTAGTGGCCAAACAGCTAATGATGCTTATTCGAAGAATTTTTTAGCATTATACAGGGTTGCAAAAAATATACCACCTATACTTTGCAGGTGGATTTCTGTTAATTTAGCGGCGTTTCTATTTCTTAGTCAAAAGATCTAGTAGGCCAAAAAATAAAACATTTTCTTTGCTATTGACAGTTACCAAGGCAACAAAGTATTCTTCTTTGAATTGGTGCGTTATTATCCTTTATAATGGCTCGATTAAGTGCAAAAGAACAAGCTAATTGTTTGCGTTTACTACAAGATGGGGTAAAAATTAGTATTATTGCGGATATGTACGGGGTTGGGCGAAGTACAATATCTCGACTGCGTCAACGCTTCCACGAAACGGGAAGTGCAAACTATCGTTATGGGGGAGGTCGCCAAAAGAAAGTCGGCATTGTAGATGAAAGATGGTTGGTTAGAGAGGCTCGTCGAAGGCGAAAAATTCCATCAGAGAAAATTAACCAGGAGTTCAGAGCAAGAACACACATTCGTGTGAGCAATAGGACCATTAGAAGAACTTTAAACAATAATAACTTAAGGTGAGTTACTTCAAATGAGATCTTATTTTTTGTACCAATATTTTTAGTGTTTCATTTTAGTAAGTCGGCTATTATAATATCGACGTCAGCTGAGGCGTGAATCTTGGATTTTGCGCACCGATATTATAAATGTAAACTTGAACTAAGTTGTTCATAAATTAAAGTTTTGATAGGCGACCCTAAACACATTATTTGTGCTTGCAGCGTAATGTTCCTTAGTTCTTCCCTAGAACTAACGTTATGAAAATTGACCTAATTTTGCATTTTAGTATAATAAAAGCTACTGTTGGCTTATTTATTGGTTCATTCCCTACACCTATACTACAGATTTTTAAGCCAAAATTTTAATTTTAGAGCTCGGCGACGTGCTAAATGTGTGCGACTTCTACCACAGCATAGGCGAAGACGTCTCCAGTGGGCATATGAACATCGCAATTGGCCATTAGATAACTGGGAAAACTGCATGTTTGTAGACGAGTCAAGATTTAATTTAATTCACTCGGACGGCAGAATATTAGTTTGGCGTGAACGTGGCGAACGGTATATGGAGGAGAATATGGCTCCTCAGGAACCTTTTGGTGGTGGAGGCGTTACTGTTTGGGGTGGTGTAATGTTTAATGGCAAAACGGAACTTTTTTTAACATTGGAGCCCATTAACGGTCAGGTATATAGGGACGAAATTTTAAGCAATATCGTTCTACCATTTGCAAACAATTTTGGGAACGATTTTGTGCTAATTGACGATAACGCCAGACCTCATAGAGCACGCATTGTGCAAGAGTTTTTGGAAGCTAATAATATTACCAGGATGGTCTGGCCTGCAAAATCACCAGACATGAATATTATCGAACACGTCTGGTCTAAATTGAAATTATTGGTAAGTTCTAGGGAAGATCCTCCTCAGACTCTAGAACAACTTGCAGACGCCATTGTTCAGGAGTGGGAAAATATTCAGCAAGAATTTGTCAATAATTTGGTAATAAGCATGCCTCGAAGATGCCAAGAGATAATAAATGTAAGGGGAGGTCCTACTAGGTATTAAGATTTGTTTTGTTTTCGTTAGTTGCAAGTTTTTATAATACCTTCAAGTAAAAAAAATGTTCTATAATTTAAAACGTTTTCTGTTTACCTATAAAAGTAACAACCAAAATTTACATTTTGGATCTCCTAAAGTAATGCCGGGAAAAATAACTACTAAATTTGAAAATTACGTATCTTTTCGAGTACTTTCAAAAGTAATTAAATCTTCTGAAATTTCTATACCTTCTAAAAACTACGCTATACAGAATTTTATAACTTGTTCAGTTGAATTCACTATCCATCTCCAATTTTTGACGAGAAAAATGTACTCCGTGACTATTAATTTAAGACACTTCTTATTAATTAAAATTTCTCAATGCCATGTACTGACTTTTTAGAGCAGTGGTAAAATAATTTTCTTTTATAATGAATAATCGAAGTTTACGAAAATCCAAAGATATCGAGAAACACGTGGCTTCTATTATAAGTAGTAACTTCTGCACAATCCTGTATAATGTGAAAAAGTTCCGAATGAATATTATTCTTTTTATCTGTATCGTTACTAGATTTTATTAATAATAAGTAGGACATTTTCTTTAATAATTATTAATATAGCAAAAAGGAACTTTATGAATACCTAAAGGACTCTAAAATCACATGATTTTCATATAAAATGTAGGTGATATGTTTTGGGCAAACGCGGACAAAAGCAGCGAATAAGCATCTTTAGCTCTATGGCCACGACACTTTTTTATTGGTTGGTTAAACCAATAAACGATGTCCACTTCAATAGTTCATGAATGCAATCGCAAAAAGTTAAGTTTTAAACGCAAGCCATTTGTATCACTAAAAATGGGACCAGACAAAAAAATTCAAAAACAGTTTCGGCAAAAAGTTCCAAGAAAATTGGGACTATATTCAATTAATTTGAAAATCACATGACTTCCATATAAAGTATAGGTGGTATATTTTTTGCAACCCTGTATAATGCTAAAAAATTCTTCGAATAAGCATCATTAGCTGTTTGGCCACTACATGTTTTTTGGTTGGATAAAACATTCATTATGTACCACCAAAAAAGCACTCTCACTTCAATCGTTCATGGATGCAATTGCAAAAAGTTAGGTTCAAAATGCGAGCCGTTTAATCACTAAAAATGGGACTAGACAAAAAATGAAAAACCCGTTTGGGCAAAAAGGATCTTTCTAACCAGTACTGTTATCGGACCTAACAAATTTTAACCCTTTAACGTAGCACGTGATAATTAATAGTTAACTTAGGAAAAAGTAGTAGAAATTAAAAAATAATAATTTACTAGCCCGTGATCCAAACTTGCTACACCCTGTACAAAAATTTGTATTAATTTTGTTAGCTGGACTACTTCAAACTACAAATTTACTTGGTCTTTCGCTTTTTGTGAATAAACGGCCAAATTAGGGGTTCCTTTGTAAGAAGTCGATAATTTCGACTATCTCCTGTATACGGAAAACAAATGAAAATAGAGAAAATCCGGAGAAATTGTTTTTTTGTATTTGACCATGGATCATTTTAGTATGAAAAGAAAATTCAAAAAAAATTCTTCCTAGATTCTCGGAACTGGAAAACTTTTCCAAAAAAGTCAGGGTTTCACTTAACACCCTGTAAAATAGAGTTGCAGCGACTGCTAGCAATAGTGCCTTGAAGTATAAAAACTAGAAGAAATATTCAATTACATACTGAAAAAGTTAAATCAAAATCTTTTTTCGTTTCGAAAATATTCCACTCTAAATTTTATCAAAAATTTAGTTTGTCCCGCTTGAATTGGCCAGCAGTTTATTTTCTTCTGAAACTGGACAAAGATTCACATTTGAAGAATTAATTTCAGGAACATGCAAGGTTAACTCAGAAGAAGGACAGTGAAACCTCGTAGAAAGTTATCCTCATTTAGTTTTCCGCTACAGTATTCGTTTGAATACAATTCCGTCTATCATTCGGATTTGTATCTTCATTTATCGGCATATGATTTCGTCGAAATGAGTTCTGGGTACCACCACCCTGATTTATATTATGTCGAAACTCATTTTCGTTATTTCTTATTGCTCGATTCCTTTGACAGTCACAATTTCTAGTTAAAACACCTAGACGGTGACAGTTGAAGCAGTGGATTCTTCTTGAAGGATCAGGAAAACGATTTTGACCTGGGTAATTGTTACCCGATGTCCTAGTATTATCGTCATTTCTTCTATAATTAACATTCTTATTTCTTCTATTAACTTGATTTTCTTCATTTTTAATTTTTTCGAAGTTTTCTGTTAATCTTAACAAATCATGTGTACTTCTCACGTCCTCTTTTCTAATGTAATGCTTGTATTCCGGTTTAAGATTTCTGTACATTCTATTCAGTTTTCTTTCTTCCGAAAAAGCACCATGACGTACAAATAGTGACTGAATTTCTAACACGTACTGTCGGCCAGATTCATTTTTCTTTTGTTTTCTGTTTAAGATTTCTTCTTCTACCTCTTCGAGATAATCCGATTTGAAAAAGAATGACTTGAAATCTTCTTCAAAGGCATCCCAGCTATTCCAAGGATATTTACTCATTTCAAACCATTGATAAGCTTGGTCGCGCAGAAGCTCTGGCATTGCACTCAGGACTATTTCGTCTGGAATCAAATATTCGCTTTTCAAAACCTTAAGCTTGTTTAAAAATATCGAGGCTTCTTGAAAACGCCTCCCATTAAAAAATATTCCCCATCTTCGAACTTGGTTTAACATATCTCTTTTCTTCTCTAATGACGTGTTGTTTATTACAACGTCATTTTGTTGATTTGATGGATTAGATAAACGTTTCTTGTGAGCATTGAAATATCTTTGACGAAGTTCCTCAATTGTTCCTTCATTATTTAATCCCCAGTTTTCCAAATCTTCAAATCAAAATCGATCTGTTCAACTTGAAAATCCATGAAAAACGAGGATCTTCAACTTCTTCAGGTTCAACGTGGCTGGAACGTCGTCCTTTATTACCATTAGGCATGATAAAGTTAGAAGATAATAAAAATTTTCTCGATTAACTCCCAGCAACTGTTATATTTCAAAATCCGCTTGTCGGATTTCCAAAATTCCTTCACCAATGAACTCCTTGGGTCTAAATTATTTGAAATCGACTCTTCTTTTGACTTCATACAGCTTCGGAAGCGTTCGGCAATCTTCGGCGAACTTCGGCAATCTTCGGAAATTTTCGGTATATGCTCCAAATCGTAAAGATTTGATGTTAGTTCACTTCGGGTAAGTTCGGATATTTTCGGAAACTGTCAAATCCAAAAAGGAAATTCTTCAATTCGCAAAGAAAAGTTTGATGACAGCTTTAATAGTTTTCGAGCTACAATTGAAAACAGTAATTCCTCAGGTTACCAATCTTCAAACTTCGATAACAACCATTCTTGACAACAATGACAGTTTAAAATCTTCTTAATTGACACTTCAACGTCAACTAGAAATACTTCAAATCTTCGGGATGTCCCTGCTCGGGCGCCAAATGTAACAACCTCGGGTATTCGTTCAGTGGAGAAGAACTGATGAGCTAGGTTAACCTAAGATTTAAAGACTTCGTTAACGTAAATGGGTTTTCTTTTATTACTCCAAAATTGTATAAAACATAACGTAAAGTTCCTAAAAATATAATTTCTTGTCTTGAATATCCTCGACGAAGACTCCTCCGGGAAACGCCTATCACCGTGGACTCGTCTTCTTCAGGGAATTTGCTTTCCTTTAGGCAATACTATGTTTCGATATTGGATAGCCTTTTAGATTAAGAGGTCTTAATCAGTCTTCGAGATCTGGAGCCAGACTGACTCTCTCCCATTTTTTCCCATTTTTATAACTTTACAATTAGCTAGGACTGGATCCTCTTACTACTTTTATTTCATTGGTGCAATTTTGCTGCATGTTCGTCACTTGTAATTAATACGTATCTGGTCGGATTGGACTTTTTATTTTACTAGTCCAGTTGTAGATCATCACTTGGTCTCGGGTATGTTCTTCTCAGATGTGGAAGTGGTCTTATTGCATCTTGAAAAGCTGAATTGTGGAAGTGTTCGGCTTGAGTAAAGAAATTTCTCGATTGTTCTTGGATATACTGAATTAGGGTCTGTGTCTGTGTATCTCTATGAATTTGGTTGTTTCTCATGAACCATGGTGCGTTCGTGATGATTCTGAGAATTCTATTTTGTATTCTTTCCAGTTTAAGTCTGCGTGTTTTATCCAGGTGCGCCCAGGTCGGGCTGGCGTATGTAAGTGCTGGACGAATGATTGTCTTGTATATGAGGAGTTTATTCTTCAGTGACAAGTGGCTGTTTCTATTTATGAGTGGGTAGAGTTTAGCGATAAGGTTGTTGGCTTTCGCTCTTGCTGCGTTTATTTGTTCTTTCCAACTCAATCTGCTATCATATAGGAGTCCTAGATATTTTATTGTCGGTAACCACTCTATCCTGGTGTTGTTGATGGTGACATTTTCACAAGGAGATTGCCTCGTTCTGGTGAAGGAAATTGCTTGAGTCTTGTCTGGGTTCAGTTTTATTTTCCATTTGCTAAACCATCCTTCAAGTTGTGTTAGATGGTCCTGCAGTTTTCTTGTTACTTGTCTTGGACTTTTTCCTGTTGTTGATATGGCGGTGTCATCTGCATATAGGGCTAGTTTGGTTCTTGGGTTTTGAGGCATATCGGCTATATATAATGAAAACAAAGTTGGGGAGATTGGAGAACCTTGGGGGACTCCGGCTTGCAGTACTCGGTGCTGGGAAGTTACATCTTCTACTTTCACTGCGAAGGAACGATTAGTTAGGAATGATTAAATAAGCTTGGTGAAGTAGGGAGGGAATCCATATTTTATGAGTTTAAATATTAGACCGTCGTGCCAGACCTTATCGAATGCCTTGGAGATGTCGAGCATTATGGCTCCTAAGTGAGCTTTTTTATTAAAGGCAGTGGTGACCTCTTCTGCTAACTTTGTTGTAAGATATGTAGTTGAGTGGTTGGTTCTGAATCCGAACTGTTCATCTGGAATTATGTTGTGGTTTTGGGCGTACTCCTGGATTTTGTTGGTGATTGTTTTTTCTGCTAGTTTTCCCAGAGATGGTAAGAGGCTGATTGGTCTGTAATTTTTGGCTTGATTGGTTGGTGTGGAGGCTTTGTGGATCATAACTATTTCTGCGTGTTTCCAGATTTGAGGGAAGTAACTTGTTCTGAGCATGCCGTTGATGATATTGGTTAACTCTGCAATTTGTTTTTGTGGTAGGTTTTTTAAATGCTTGTTGGTGATCTGGTCATGCTCTATCATGTCCCTTACAGTCTCTGGGGTTGTGAAAATAATGTTTGGTGGAATGGGAAGTTGACTGAAAATTTCTGCAGTTCTGGTCATTCGGTAGTCTCTATCTGGGTTAGGTGGGTTTATTTCGTTTAAGGTAAATTGTTCTTCCAGAATTCCTGCTAACAGGTCAGCTTTTTCTGCTGGGGTGGCGGCAGTGGTATTGTTGTGTATTAGCGGTGGGAGAGGGCGCCTTTTGCCTTTGGTCAGGATCTTCGTCATTTGCCATAGTGAACAGTTTTGTGCTTCCAGAGATTCCAGTTTGTCATTCCATATGGTGTTGTGGTATTCCCTAAGAGCATCTCTAACTCTTTGAGTTTCCTGGTTAGCTTGGAGTTTTAAGATGGGGTCTCTGGTTGCCCTGGCCCTTCGGAGCTGTCTATTTTTCTTCCTGATCATCTCCTTTAGATGCTGTGGAAGCTTCGCAGTCTGACACAGTGTTTTCTCCTGTGTGACTGTGGCTTCTGTTATTGCTTGCTGGATTTCACTGGTAAGTTTTATTGTAGCTTGTTCTAGGTCCTGTGGAGTTGTTATAGTCGGTATTGGCCCTGTGTTGGTTGTTAGAATATGTTGAAATTTTTCCCAATCTATGGATTTGCAGATAATGGTGTCATTTAATCTATTTGCATTGTCCCCAATTTCCAGGATGACCGGGAGATGGTCGGAAGAAAGTTCATGTAAAACTGTAATGTTGTGCTGCAATTCCAGATTTTTTGATATGAATATGTCTAGGAAATCAGGAGCTCCTGTGGATCCCTGAAAGGTTGGTTCTTGAGGTGTAATTATATTGACCAGAGTTGGTCTCTCAGGTTTTCGATTACCGTCCCATGTTCGTTAGTCCTTCTGTTTCCCCAGGCTAAGTGTTTGGCATTGAAGTCTCCTCCAAGTATGGTTCTTTGATGGGGGTCTCCTAAGAGCATGTGATAGTCGACCGGATCAATAGGGTGGCCTGCTCCTTGTTGATATGCTGAAATTATTGATAGCTGATTATTGTTTGCCATGTTTATTGTGATTCCTGTTGTTTCCGTGGTGGCCAGGTCTGGCTTTTGTTTTTGATGGTGTGCTATGGTGACTTTTATCAGGATCATGGTTCCTCCTCTTGGAGCTCTGATGCGGTCGTCTCGGTATATGGTGTAGTTTGGCATGGTGAAGTTATGTCCACGCTTTAGAAATGTCTCTTGTATCAGCGCTATGTATATGTTGTGTTCTTGCAAAAAGTGTTGCAGCTCTTGCTTCTTATTTTTGATTCCGTTGGCATTCCAGGTTAGAATGATTAGCGCTGTTGGGTTTATCCTATTTGGTTGTATATTCATACTCTGGTTGTAGGAACTGTTGCTTTTGATAGGATTGGCATAAGAGTGCTGGCGAATTGTTGCTGCATTTGTTGAAAGCATGTCTGCATGGCGTTGTTAATAGTGTTGATCGTCATTAGCATTTGTGGAGTTTCCAGTGTGTTTTGTTGATTAGGTGATGGCTTCATTGGTGGTTGTTTCCCCCATTGGAATTGGGTATTTTGTGTTGGGACTTCTGACTTCAATTTTGGATGTTTTAAACATCTCCTGTATGATGCTGTGTGTTCACCCTGACAGTTTGCGCATCTGGCTGGAGTGTTGGGTAGCTTCTTGCATTCATTTGAGTGATGTTGTTCCCCACATTTGACGCATTTTGCAGGTGCTCTACAGTTTTGTGCGGAATGGCCATAAAGTTGGCAGTTATGACATTGTGTAGTTCTTGGCTTTGATTTTTGAGTTTCTACTTTGATTTTGATGTTATTGATTTCCGTTATGCTGAAAATTGCCTTGTCTGTTTTTGGCATGAGTACCAGGACCAGGGGCATTGGGTCGCCACTTTTGTATTTCCATCTGACAACTTTGGGTGGGTGTAGTCCTTTATTTTCTAGGTCCTTTTTAATTTCATCTTCAATGAAGGATTCTAGGACGCCTCTTAAGATTATGTGTAGTAGTTTATCTTCTGTCAATTGGTATATGTGGTAGGGTTCCTTTTCATTATCCAGGAATTTTGTTATTCTTCAGAAATCTTCCACTGTATTTGGATGAATTTTGACACCCTCGGGTGTTGTGACTGCGAGTCCGAAGTTCATCTGATTGGTTTTGAGGTGAGTGGTAATTTGATTGTATTTTTGTTTATTTCTTAACACTATCGGTGGAGGTTTTTGGTTTCTCAAATGTTGGGGTGGCTGCGGATTTTGATTTGTTGTTGATGTTCCTGGGTTTTGTGACATTTGATGAGGTGGGTGGATTGTAGATCCTTTTGTGCTTGGGGATTTTTTGGCTTTGACCTCTTCTTCTGGTGAGTTGTCATTGATTCTTTTTCGGTTTTTCTTGTTTTTGACTATGGAGAAATTGTCTTCGTCTTCATTGGTGACGTTGTCAGTTGTCTCCATTGGGTCTTCAATTTTGGTTTTTCATATCATTAATTTCGGTTTTTAGTGCCTCTAGAGCTGCTTTTAGTGATTGATTGTCTGCTATGATTTGGTTGATTTTTCCTATTTCTTCCTGGTATTGTTTGACTGTGTCCTGTAATTGTCTGTTTTCTTGAGTTACTCGTTCTAACTGAATTCTGAATTTATCAATTGTTCGTTCTCTTTCGTGAATTGTCTGTTTTAAGGTGTTCAATGCTGCCTTATGTTGGTTAATCGAAATTGTAGCCTCCGCCATACTGGCGACGGCTGAAGTTTCAATTCCTGTATTCGGTCGGGGGTGTCGGTCTTTCTCCGACTTCGCTGTATCACGTAATTTGCTGCTGCTGCTTGCTGCTGCTGCTCAAAAACGCTGCTGAAATCGCTTGCGGCTGCTTGACAAGCTATCACTTTCCTTTTCTCCGCGTTACAGACTCTCTCCGCGTTCCGGACTGCCTTTTATAGTCGTTGGTCGTCATGAGAATTGTTTATTGTACCGAGTAGACAAAAGTACAATGTTGAAACAAAAACCTGTCAACCTTGTCAACCTCTCTGTGACAAGCGAAACTTTATAAGAGAAAACACAGAACTATACACAAACAAAAAGGAAATCAAAATTCAAATAACGAAAAATTGTAAAAGATCGTCAAATGTAAAATATCGTTACAATATATATATATATATATATATATATATATATATATATATATATATATATATATATATATATATATATATATATATATATATATATATATATGTATATATATATATATTTCCCGGCAAAAAAACACCATCCCAAAATGTTAATGTTAATGTTTTATAACTTTTTTATTTTTAATCCGATTTTTATAATTTCTTAGCAGCTTGTGAATTAATTAATTGAAATTATAGTGTATTTGTTCAATAATAAACTTTTCTTGCTTAGGTCATGTTATACAGATCTAAACAAAAATGTTATTTTTTGTCGTTAGTTCACAACACCCTGTGGAAAAATAGAATTAAACCCAACCAATTTTTTTGTTGAGTTATTGGTTATAAAGCTACATGTCTTTCTAACATTTTGTTTTTTATTCATTTCAATGCCTCTTTTCTTGTAGGAACATGTTTAAATAAAATACTGATAAGTTTACAGTATTTCTTAAAAACGGATATTAACCAGTCGATATAAAATAAGCATGGCGGTTCCATTATGGTTTGGACAGGTATTTCCAGTGAAGGACATACCGACCTTGTATTTTTTGAAAATAGAGCTCTGAACGCCCATCATTACATTGAAGACAGCAAGACGCTGTTATTTCACTTGTTCCTTTAACTGGGTACCAATTTATACTAATGCATGATAACGCTAGACCCCATATTGAGTGGGTTGTAAGCGATTTTTTGGATAAAATGGGAATTTAAAGACAGGAATGGCCCACATGTAGCCCAGATCTAAACCCCATAGAGCATTTCTGGGAAACTAAAAAGAGCCGTTCGTCGTTCTGTGCAACCAAGATCTTTGCACGAGTTAAGAATAGCACTGAGCGAGGAATATCAGGCAATTCCTCAAGAGAGAATAATCAATCTTATTCATTCAATGCCACAAAGACTGCGCGCCGTCATGGCAGCTAAAGGTGAACATACACGGTATTAAAATTCAAATTAATATTCATTACTTTCTTATCTTTTTGTTAAGGTTTCAATAAAAAACGCTTTGAGAACAGGGTTTTGTTTAAAGATGTACAGCTCCTACAAGAAAAGGGGCATTGAGGAGAGCAAAAAAACAAAATGTTAGAAATACAAACTTGTCAAAAAGAAAACACTAAATTGTGTAAAATTCCACTTTATTTAAACACTTGAACTTTTTCTAATAAAAATCCGACATGTTTCGCTACACGGTAGCTTTCTCAAGAATGAGTGAATCTTAAACTAGAACTGAAGGGATAACAGATATTTACCTAAAATAAGGGTGGGTGCGGAATTTCCAAAGGTGTTATAAAAACAAGTTTAACAATGGGGAATTATGAAGGTCTAATTGCGAGATCAACAAAGTGTGGGTATTTTTAAGTTTATTTATTTCTAGGGATTCCAATAGATTTAACCTTGTTCCTTTGTTGTCGGTATGCAAAATTTGGAAATTGTTATTAAAATTATGGTTGGTCTCTAAAAGGTGATTTGCGTAATGTGAATCTGTTTTTTTATTAAGAAAACTAGACCTATGTTCCTTAATTCTTTTAGAAAAACTTCTTCCTGTCTGGCCTGTGTATGTCTTTGGCCAATCTTGACACTTTAACTTGTAGACACCTGATTTATTATCTTTATCTGTCATTGACTTATTATTTTTGATAAACCTACCAGTAGAAAAGTTAGTTCTAAAAGCGATATTAATTTTTAAGTTTTTAAAAAAGGGGGCAATCCTGTTGCTTGCTTGACCAATATATGTAATTAATCTGTAGGATGTTTTTTCTTTTATAAAAGGATAAACCATACTGATAGATTTTTTATATAATTTTTGGTTTAATATTTTGTTAATTAGATAGATACTATAGCCGTTGTTTATTGCGATTTGTTTAATTATATTTAATTCTTTTTGAAAGTTAGATTTATTTAGTGGTACTGTCAGTAATCTGTGTATCATGCTGTGGAAAGCCGCTAATC
Organism: Philopedon plagiatum; assembly: GCA_963971165.1. Lineage (NCBI taxonomy): Eukaryota > Metazoa > Arthropoda > Insecta > Coleoptera > Curculionidae > Philopedon > Philopedon plagiatum. The sequence goes on along the minus strand of OZ020190.1, from coordinate 41,007,870 downwards.
TGTGTTGTATGTGTTGTACTTATTGAATTTCAATTCAATAAGTTTATTTACTGGTACAGGTATGTAGACGACGTTCTAGCTTGCTTTACCGGTACTGATAGACAATTGACTCAATTTCTAGATTTTATTAATAACATCCACCCTAGCATACATTTTACTATTGAAAAAGAAATAAATAATTCACTAAACTTTTTGGATCTAACTATAGTACGCGAAATAGACAAACACAATTTTTCTATTTTTCATAAACCCACGCACACAGATACCACAATACACTATACATCTTGCCATCCCATACAACACAAATTAGCGGCTTTCCACAGCATGATACACAGATTACTGACAGTACCACTAAATAAATCTAACTTTCAAAAGACTTAAATATAATTAAACAAATCGCAATAAACAACGGCTATAGTATCTACCTAATTAACAAAATATTAAACCAAAAATTATATAAAAAATCTATCAGTATGGTTTATCCTTTTATAAAAGAAAAAACATCCTACAGATTAATTATTACATATATTGGTCAAGCAAGCAACAGGATTGCCCACTTTTTTAAAAACTTAAAAATTAATATCGCTTTTAGAACTAACTCTTCTACTGGTAGGTTAATCAAAAATAATAAGTCAGTGACAGATAAAGATAATAAATCAGGTGTCTTCAAGTTAACGTGTCAAGATTGCCCAAAGACATACATAGGCCAGACAGGAAGAAGTTTTTCTAAAAGAATTAAGGAACATAGGGCTAGTTTTCTTAATAAAAAAACAGATTCACATTACGCAAGTCACCTTTTAGAGACCAACCATAATTTTAATAACAATTTCCAAATTTTGCATACCGACAACAAAGGAACAAGGTTAAATCTATTGGAATCCCTAGAAATAAATAAACTTAAAAATACCCACACTTTGTTGAACTCGCAATTAGACCTTCATAATTCCCCATTGTTAAACTTGTTTTTATAACACCTTTGGAAATTCCGCACCCACCCTTATTTTAGGTAAATATCTGTTATCCCTTCAGTTCTAGTTTAAGATTCACTCATTCTTGAGAAAGCTACCGTGTAGCGAAACATGTCGGATTTTTATTAGAAAAAGTTCAAGTGTTTAAATAAAGTGGAATTTTACACAATTTAGTGTTTTCTTTTTGACAAGTTTGTTAAGATGGAGTTCCACCAAGTAAAGGCAGAATCAATCCAATAGTTAGAAATACATGTATTAACTATAACCAGGAACTCAACGAAAAAATTGGTACTTCAATTTTTCCACAGAGTGGTGTAAACTTACGACAAAAAACAACAAAAAAATAGTTTATTATTAGACAAATACACTATAATTTCCAGTAATTAATTCACAAACTGCTAAAATATTATAAAAATCGGATTAAAAATAAAAAAGTTATAAAACATAAAACATTAACCAATATTTTGGGATGTAGTGCAAAACGCAAGACCGTAAAATGACAAAATAAAGTAGACGAATTATTCTTTTTGATTCTGGCCCGGGTGCCCCCATAGAGAAAATATATAATAGAGAAATAATGTCATTTGCGAATGCGGCAAATTTACCAAGCTGAATCCGTAAACACAGACGGTCTTCTGCGGGCTTGCGCCTTGTCGAACGTTTCCCTTGTGATAGACAGGACCGTACTTCAAAATTTATTTCACATGACGTGAATCTTTTATCGAGTAATAAATGCTAAATATATTACTTGTAATTATTCTTTTTATTAATGATGAAAATGTAACCTTTAGTGAGATTTTAACAAAAATTGTATAGTTTGTTGGCTTAAATCTGAGTTTTCTTGCTATACAAAACTCGATAATTTCTCGAAAATAGCTCAGTTTATACATATACAGTGCGTCTCTTTAATGTCCCCCCTCTTAATTTTTTAAACGTTACATTTACAAAATTGAAAGTTGAAATAAAATATAAACATAGTATTCTAAACAATAGAAATAAAATATGCAACGTTTTAAGAAGTAAAATAGTACATAAAAAAATTACCCAACCTATGTGTATATTTTATTGGATTGGCTTCCCATCCTGTATAATTATTCAACAAACCAAGTTCTATGGTAAGATGTAAATATTTTTACACCTATTTACAGTGTGTGCACTTGATACTTTGGTGAAAGCGCTACTTACTTACGGCCCCATGTCAATCTAATCCACCGATATCTTAGCGATCCTTTGGCGAAAGCGCTTTTTTCTTTCGCCATCCCTTTTAAAATACTCCCCTCTACCCTAATCCACTAGTATTTTTAGTGCCCCTTTGACGAAAGCGCAAATATGCCTTTTGGACACTCACCCTTCTAATCCACTGATATCTTAGCGATCCTTTGGCGAAAGCGCTTTTTTCTTTCGCCATCGCTTTTAAAATACTCCCCTCTACCCTAATCCACTAGTATTTTTAGTGCCCCTTTGGCGAAAGCGCAAATATGCCTTTTGGACACTCACCCTTATGCAATATAGGGGAAGGAGGCATTGATGACCTTCTTACACCATCTTACCTCTTATACAATGCCCCTAATACAATGCCCCTAATACACACACACCCCATCAATGCCTTTCTGACACCTTGGCCCCACTCAATATACGTCACTGATAACTATTTCTACTTCTCCGTGTGTGTATTCACTTCAACACCGGAGTGCATTGAAGATAAATTATATTTTTTACCTACTATTCTTTCACATATTGATATAATTTAAATTTGGAAATAAACTATTTGTATTTTTATGCACTAATAATTGTAAGAAATAGACTACAAAATAATTCCTTATATTTAAAAGTTTGATACATAATTCCATAATTGGCGAAACATATGAAATGTCTTTGTAAAGAATATTTTTGTATCGAAATAACAAGCTTCAGAGGTTCGCTATATGCGCCACCCCAACCAAAAATACCATAACATAAAAATGACTCAGATATTTTCGGCCCGGTTCTGATCGCCGAGTTGCGTCATCGAGTTCAACAACCACTTTTGCGAGACGTCCCGAGTGCGCATGCCTCGAGAGGACCGTCGTTTAAAAATCTGACTGGCGCCCAATGCGTACAAACGCACTTTTTCGCCCATACATTGGACGGATTCAGCGGTGTCGCGAATACGTTGTGATGGTCTAAATATATGTTGTCTATGGGTGCCCCCCATAGAGAAAATATATAGTAGAGAAATAATGTCAATTGCGAATGCGGCAAATTTACCGAGCTGAATCCGTAAACAAAGACGGTCCTCTGCAGGCTTGCGCATTGTCGAACGTTTGCCTTGTGATAGACAGGACCGTACTTCAAAATTTATTTCACATCACGTGAATCTTTTATCGAGTAATAAATGCTAAATATATTACTTGTAATTATTCTTTTTATTAATGATAAAAATGTAACCATTAGTGAGATTTTAACAAAAAGTGTATAGTTTGTTGGCTTAAATCTGAGTTTTCTTGCTATACAAAACTGTCGATAATTCCTCGAAAATAGCCCAGTTTATATATATACAGTGCGTCTCTTTAATGCCCCCCCCCCTCTTAATTTTTTAAACGTTACATTTACAAAATTGAAAGTTGAAATAAAATATAAACATAGTATTCTAAACAATAGAAATACAATATGCAACTGTTTTAAGAAGTAAAATAGTAAATCAAAAAAATTACATGTGTATATTTTATTGGATTGGCATCCCATCCTGTATAATTATTGAACAAAGCAAGTTCTAGGGTAAGGTGTAAATATTTTTACACCTATTTACAGTGTGTGCACTTGATACTTTGCTGAAAGCGCTACTACTTACGGCCCCATGTCAATCTAATCCACCGATATCTTAGCGATCCTTTGGCGAAAGCGCTTTTTTCTTTCGCCATCCCTTTTAAAATACTCCCCTCTACCCTAATCCACTAGTATTTTTAGTGCCCCTTTGACGAAAGCGCAAATATGCCTTTTGAACACACCCTTCTAATCCACTGATATCTTAGCGATCCTTTGGCGAAAGCGCTTTTTTCTTTCGCCATCCCTTTTAAAATACTCCCCTCTACCCTAATCCACTAGTATTTTTAGTGCCCCTTTGACGAAAGCGCAAATATGTCTTTCGGACACTCACCCTTCTAATCCACTGATATCTTAGCGATCCTTTGGCGAAAGCGCTTTGTTCTTTCGCCATCCCTTTTAAAATACTCCCCTCTACCCCAATCCACTAGTATTTTTAGTGCCCCTTTGGCGAAAGCGCAAATATGCCTTTTGGACACACCCTTCTAATCCACTGATATCTTAGCGATCCTTTGGCGAAAGCACTTTTTTCTTTCGCCATCCCTTTTAAAATACTCCCCTCTACCCTAATCCACTAGTATTTTTAGTGCCCCTTTGGCGAAAGCGCAAATATGCCTTTTGGTCACACTCTCCATTATGCAATTATAGGGGAAGGGGGCATTGACACTATATATGACCTTCTTACACCATCTTACCCCTTATACAATGCCCTTAATACACACACACCCCATCAGTGCCTTTCTGACACCTTGACCACACTCAATATACGTCACTGACAAATATTTCTACTTCTCCGTGTGTGTATTCACTTCAACACCGGAGTGCATTTAAGATAAATTATATTTTTTACCTCCTATTCTTTCACATATTGATATAATTTAAATTTGGAATTAAACTATTTGTATTTATGCACTACTTGTAAGAAATAGACTACGAAATAATTCCTTATATTTAAAAGTTGGATACATAATTGGCGAAACATATGAAATGTCTGTAACACTTTGTAAAGACTATTTTTGTATCGAAATAACAAGCTTCAGAGGTTCGCTATATTCGCCACCCCAACCAAAAATACCATAACATACAAATGACTGAGATTTTTTCGGCCCGGTTCTGATCGCCGCGTTGCGTCATTGAGTTCAACAACCACTTTTACGAGACGTCCCGAGTGCGCATGCTTCGAGTGGACCGTCGTTTAAAAATCTGACTGGCGCCCAATGCATACAAACGCACTTTTTCGCCCATACATTGGACGGATTCAGCTGGTGTCGCGAATACGTTGTGATGGTCTAAATATATCTTGTCTATGGTGCCCCCCTGCTCTCGCGATTTCTGGGCCCTTACCCTTCATCAGGCAGGCTCGCACCCAGAGTGGCTGACGAACAGACCACACTTTGACCAGAATCAACAAGAGACCCTATATCAAAAACGTTCTAAAAGGATGGGTAAGATGTAGTGGCTCGCGCCAAAGTGCTTTTACGTATGTTGCTCCAAAACTTTTGGTTGCTAACATAATAAGTAGAGCTCGGCGAAATTTTGTGCATACAGTGGCGGGACACTGTGTTGCCAAGAGTGCTCTTGCACTGTGATTACAAATAGCGTAAAATTCGTAAAAACCCGGAAAATAGCTGTCAATCAGTTTAAAAAGTATAAAGCGTTCCGTCAATTATACGGCTTTGTAATTTGCATTTAAAATTGTAAAATAATTTCGCACTTTCATGTCAGCGGTTGGGCGGTTTCCTCTGACTTAATAGGAAAAATCGAGCAAGCGGCAACACAGCGCCAAGCCTCGCGGCATACAGCTGGTTGCTATGGTGCTTTCCGTTCTGGTTTCAGAGAAGCAAGCGTAATTCCCTTTTCGTTGGGTATGTGTCAAAAAAAGAAGAGGGATAGATCCACGACCTTCCACTGAAATGAACCGGAGGTTGTTTACTACTGCGCCAATTACGACGTAATTTGGTAGGGGAACTCTAGGTACTGTAACGGCGTTTGGTAATTTAACTTTTTCCATCGTTTTGCTCGGAATTTGTGACAGGCACGTGGTCAGGCGTCCTGATAACAACAATGAGGCATGTGCCTGTCAAAAATTTCGATCAAAAAGATGAAACATATTGAATACAGGGCATTTGCGTACGATATCAGATAAATGAAACCTTAAACGAATCGCAGAAAAGTTTCCTGTTTGCTAACCTTACACCAAATCCTACAAGTGTTTTCGCGGAATAATCCTAAATATCTGTAGGGTAAGTATAATGTTGTGTATAAGTATTGACTTATTATCGCCTATCTCACGAACTGTCGTATCGCATGTTTTTGTAATTTAAGATAGTCCTAGAATTTAATTTTTTCCATGCACTTTAATCTCATAAAGTGTCTGGATCATCGCGCCCTCAGTATAATTGACAAACCTGAGGTCCATCAAGTCCGGAGATAGGGGACGCTTTACTGGCATTCCAAATGTAGATCTCGCGCTTTCGGTAAAATTGTTAAACATGAGTTACAACAACAACCTACTACTTAAACTCACGAAGTGGCATATCTCAATATCTGGGGATGTAGCAGATATAGAATTTCACAAAGGTACAACGAATTTGGCAATACTTAATACATGGGGCGAGGCAATATCAATTTTTTTTTTATCTAAGACATCCCACGTAGACTTCAAGCCTAAGTACTAACGTACCGTGGGTGTCTGAAGAGAAGGGAAATGTTGTCTATTGACACGGGATTTGAAGGATTGGAGGTTGGGACGGGAAGGGAAAACATCTGCAGGCAATTTGTTCCATAATTTAGAGACCCTAGGTATGAATGAGCGAGAGAAGTGGTCTGTTCTAGGCTTTTGCAGCTGGACAGTAAAGGGATGCATACGTATCGCGCTTCTGGTTGTTCTGTTAGGGACATTCAGGGGGGGAATAATACCGGCTAGTTCTTCAGAGCAAAATCCGTGGAAGTAGCGGTAGAAAAGGGATAAATCCCCTACAGCGCGGCGATGAGCGAGAGAAGGGAGTTTTCTCGTGAGGGCTGGGTCATTGATAAGTCGAATGGCTCTCTTTTGGATAGAATCAAGGATCTTAAGTGTCGAAGGTGATGCCGCTCCCCAGATGTGGGAGCAGTGCTCTAGGTTAGGTCTTATTTGGGAAACATAGAGAGTGTATAAGTTGGAAGGGGAGAAGTATTTTTTGGCTCGAAAGAGAAAACCAAGCTTTTTAGCTGCCGATGTGGCTATTGAAGTAATGTGTTTGTGCCAGCTGAGATAATGTTCGAAAGCGACGCCAACGAGATCGAATGTTTCGTTGTTTTGTAGGGCTTGGCCATTCATGTGGATGGGGTGGGCGTTGCCGGATTTTTTGCGTGAGAGGGAGCATGACTGAGTTTTGGAGGCGTTGAACTGAACAAGGTTCTTGGCACCCCAGTCTAAGATTAATTGAAGATCCTGGGAAAGGGATAGGTACATAGATCTGCGTTCATTATCCAACTCCTGATTCGAAACTTGTCTGGAAAAATGAATATTGGAGTGAAGAGTACTATCGTCAGCATAACTGTGGATGGGATTAGTAGTTGAAGAGAGCAGGTTTTGCACTTTTATAAACTTACAGCGCTGTATGCATGCCCCACCTATCTGATGTACCGGTCACACTGTCATTTATTCTACCAGCGCCATAACCAGATGTAAAGTTAAAGTCGGTTACGTCGCCATACGGCTCATTTCACATTTATAGTAGACGACTTTTTTTTTACCTAGGCGTGGAAATTTCGAACCTGCCTACTTTGACAAGCCTTATCCGCTCTGTTTAGAGCGCTTGACTATAGTTAACCATAAGAATAGCTAGCATTATCGCCAGTGCTATTTTTTATTTATTTTGCACATTTGTATGTGGTTTGTACCCTACTTCCCCTACTTTCCCAAACTTCTCCATTTGCTCCGCAGCTGACATTGCAGGATTTTGCACTGCTTTAATAATAAGTAAGTAACATATAAGATAAAAGTACAAAATAAAGATGTCTATGAAAAGGCTTACTCCGGCTAGCCCATATGGGACAAAAAACAGAAAATAATAATAATGATTTTTTTTATCTTCTGACAGCCCACGAAGACCGAAGTCTAAGTACTATGTACCGTGGGTGTACTGGAAAATCGACTCGCACATCCAGAGCTGGAAACAACCGTTGGGATTTCACCAGCCCTTTAAGAGGTTGTGTGGGGTGGTACCACCTCGGTCGAGGAAGAATTCCTCTACCACCTTCCAACAGTTACCAATCACAAAATATCCATGGTCGAAGCGGGATTCGAACCCGCGCCTCTCGGTTGCAAAGCTGGCGCCATACCAACTCGGCCACCGGAGACCCAAGGAAGGAAGTCATAAGCGCTGGAAACATGAGCCAGCCAGGCTTAAGGAAGTTAGTGTGTGTAAATTAGATACGGAGTAGTAATACAATAATAATCAACAAAATTATTGCACGAATTTCATGTCTGATATATGTTATATAGAGACTAAAAAAGTTGAATCCACTCCCAGTCGCTGCCGCACGGCTCCGAGCAGCACAACAACCACAGATAAGAGCAACCAATCCCCTTATTGTTTGTTAAATAAATAAGCGCGAATCTTGTACTTAAATTTATTAATATTATATAGCTTTAATTCATCTGGAATTGAGTTATAGAATTTTATAGCATTATAAGTGAAACTCCTTTAAAATAATGATGTTCTATATTGGGGAAGGGTAAACCTGTTTTTGTATCTAATATTTCTATCGTTAACGTTGACCCTAGCGACTAATTTATTTTTAAGTTTTGTTGAAATACTGGGTAAGATTAAAAGTTTATAAATAAAATTACCTAGACGGTGACTGCATCTATTTCTCATGTTAAGTCATTTAGATTTCTTTATTTTATGGGATATATGATCACAACCTCTTATACCGTAAATTAGCCTGCACCAAGAATTTTGCATTTTCTGAATTGTATTTTTTTCAATTTCATATAGACAGGGCATGTAAATAAAATCACAATATGAATGATGAGAGAAGACTAGGCTATCACAGAGCATTCTGTGAAGCTTTAGATCAAGAATATCTCTATTATTGTAGATTATGTAGCTTTAAGGAGTAAAATGCTTTTTTATTAATATTGTTTACGTGTTCCCTAAAGCGCAAGTCCTCGTCCACTACTACCCCCAGATTTTTAGCTTTTTAGTTGAATGAGTGCAGCAAATAATATGGGAGACCGATATTATTGAAGGAGATATTTACATTACTATTAATTATATCCCTATTAGTTTGTTTACAAAGCACAATACTTTGGATTTTTCCGAGTTTCAGTTAATATTGTGAACCTCAGACAAAGACCTGATTATTACTAAATCAATATTAATATGTTCTGTTGCTTCTAAATAGTTAGTTGTATTAAAAATAAGGTAGAGTTGAGTATCGTCTGCATATGCAGCCGCCTGGCAAAACTGTGTAGAATTTATTATTTCCACTGTATAAATAATAAAAAGTAGAGGTGACAAAATGGAACCTTGCGGAACGCCTGAGAGAATATTAATCATATTAGATTCGACATTATCCACCACGACCTTTTGCGAGCGATTGCTTAGAAAAGAAATTAAATTAACAGAATCTGCATAGAAGCCATAATAATGAAATTTAGAACGCAGAAACATGTGGTCCAACGTATCAAACGCCTTGGAGAAATCCAACAGAATTAGTAAACTAGCTTGACCTTTATGATACGCAGTCATAATATCATCTATAACAGAAGTTAATGCAGTTACCGTATTAAAATTCTTACGGACACCACATTGGTTGTCTGGAATGAGTTGATTTTCTATAAAAAAAAGAGTACATTTGATCATGCAGCACTTTTTCCAAAAGTTTTGACAGTCCAGGAAGAATACTGATTATTCCTAAATCTGAGAAGGTTTTAGGATTATTATTTTTAGCAAGACGGTTTCCAATGGCGATTTTCCAAGCATCACGAAAATAAGTTCCTCTCTATACAGCTATTAATAATGTGAAGAATATAAATATCTATAAAAGAGCTACAATGCTTTATCATATTAATTGAAATATTGTTAGTTCCGCAGCAGTTTGTTTTAATAGAATATATAGCTTTATTAATATGCTCAACAGTAGTATGCTGAAAATTAAAAGCAATATTTTGCCTGTAAATGTTATTAATAAAAATCTTCATCCTGTCATTTCCTCTGCTTGGCACGTTTTGCAAAAAAGAACCGAAAAAATTAAAAGTTAATATTTTCCGGGTTACGGTAACTGCATTTTCCGGGTTAGATATATTGGGGAGCAAACTATAATTTCTTCTAGTGCGTACGTTAAAATCTCTTAAAGTATTCCAAGTTTTAAAACTATTATTTTCAGCAATGATGTTTTCAAAGTAATGCTTTTTTGCCCTCCTTACCAGTGTCACTGTTTGATCACGTAGTTGTTTATATATCTAATACCAACGATCTTGTAAGATAGTACCAGAACATCACTTAAGATAATTTTATTCTAAACTAATTTTTTCTCCTAAACTGGTTCACACAGTGTTAAATCATGGTTTCATTTATCTGGATAGAGGATGTAAAATCATAAAATATTAAATAGTGATGACTATTTATAGTTTTAGGATAAAATAACAAACTGAAAGCTTTGAGAATTTTAACAACCTGTCCTTTGTCCCAGACATGTTTATTTATGAAGCTATAAAACACACCCCCTCTGTTTACCATTCACTTAGGTCAAAGAGATTAAAAATTTATTTATATAGACCACACACACAAAGACAAGGAAATTTCGCGATATATAATAATCATTTTCTTTATTGAAAAAAAAAATTAAACCGAATTACATTTAACTGCTTAATTTGGAAATTATCAAATTCACATTTACTTAGAAGGTAGTTATAAATGGGGGTTTCCTTCAACTAATAGATTTCTAAAAAGGAGAGGAATGAATTAACTTCTATATCTTTTTAATAAATACATTGTATTTGTATAACCATCTAACGACATATTTTTAATTAACTTTATAGCTAGTAAGTTCTAAGTTCGTTCCACACTTATTCGCTGACGCCGGTCGTTTGGTAATCGTGGAAGACCTTTTACAGACCTCAAAACATCATCTCCAGAGTCATCGGGAACTTCGACCTTTGCAGCTGTATGTAGTAATTTGAAAGGTCGGGGAAGTCTTACTAACCGAATTAACTCAACCCCGATATACTTGTTAGAAGATATCTAGTTGCCTCTGCCGTAAAATTATTAGATGAATAAAATTAAGGATCTCGCTCCCTATTGCCGCAGCATTATAGGAAGAACCTTTGGCCCAACTTGACGTAAAACTAAGTTTAGTTTATACAGGGTGCCCGAAATTGGTGATGACAGTATTGCGATCTCGGAATCTATAAGAGATAGAAAGACGATTAAATGGGGAAAGTTTTAGGCAATTATGTTACTAGTTTATTTGTGCTTGCGGATCGATTCTGGTTCATTTGGTTTTTGAGATATTTTGAATAAACTAAAATGTTGCATTTTCTTAGATCGGTTGTAACTTCTTTATTTCGCAATATTTTTTAAACCTGAAATCACATTTTCATCGTCACTTTTTACATAGAATATGCCTAATTGGTCATATTTTAGTTACAACGTTTTGGTTTCCTGGAACCATCATCATCTTTCTTTTTTCTTATGACCGCCCTATTGGATTTTTTACTCATCAAAAAATACTTAATTTTTCCTATAATATGATACCAAACACTAATACAAAATAAAAATTTATAACCTCAAAGTAACTAAAAAGAAAACATTTTTAGGGAAAAAACATATTTGATAACACTTACATATCGGATAATCCTTTTACTTAGGAATAAAGTTAATGAAATATCACTATCTGTTTATACTATTTTTAATTAAGGTGAAAATGTTATAATTAATAACAAGCTAATACTAAGGTTCCAAATGTCGACCATTTTTTTAAATGCATAGCTGACATTTTTTTATCGACAGCGCTGGTTACACGATGAATGGTATTACGGTTAATATGAGAACTTGGCGGGTTTCAGGGGGATTAAATTCGTACACCTCATTTTTGACAAATCCCCATAACTAAGAGTCCAATGGAGTAAGGTCCGGGAACCTAGCAGGCTAGCGCGCGGAACTACTGGCAGATATTACCTTTTCACCGAAAGTCTCCGTTAAAAATGTTTGTACTTGTCTGGAATTATGCGCAGGGCAACCATCTTGCTGAAATCACACTTTTTAAATAGATCATTGGGAACAACTTCTCGAAGTGTGGGAACAACTTGATTTTGCAACATTGCAAGGTATCTTGGACGGGTCAATGTTTGGTCATAAATAAAAGGGCCAATTAGACGATTTTCTAAAAATAATGAAAATTATGAACAAGGTACATCGTAATTATTGTACTATTAGTAAATAAATTTTGAAGATAAATAATTCAAGCATTTTTTACAGTAAAGTTCATTTCAACCAAAATAAAATATTTTTACCAATTATTCCACACCACACATTAAATCCAAATCGTCCTTGCACTCTGCGTGGTTCGAGTAATTGTGAGTTTTCAGAAGCCCAGTAATGGTGATTCTTTTTATTAAAGACTCCACAGTTGGTGAAATGTGTTTCATCTGTCCATAAAACATTATCCGAAAAAGTGGGATTTTCTCCACATTTACTAAGATACCAATTACAAAAAATGACTCGTCTATCATGATCACCTTCTTGAAGTCCTTGTACAATTGTTGGCTTGTAAGGATGGTATTTAGTAACCTTTAAAACATCATGAACGGTGGATTTCGGAATACCAAGCTGTGTGTCAGCAATTATTGCAGATGATGTCGGATGTTCATTAAAATGTTCTAAAATGTTTCAATTGCGATTTTCGTTATCTTTTACATATTCTTTGGAACGAGGCTTTGCAAAACCACCAAATTCTAGTAAGTTTCTAGTCAGTTAAGGGAAATACGTTCTGCTGGGTTGTCGTCATTCGGGGTACATTTCAAAATTATTATCCATAGTTCTATTCGCACTTCTGTCATTTTTAATGTAACAAGCTAATAAGATATTGCTTTTATATTTGAGATATTGAATTTATTCCTTAATCTATCACAACCCTGTAAAATTATAATAATTTTGTAAACTTAAAATAAACTCATTTCCATATCACCATGAGATAGAGATTGTGGTATCCCCAATTGGGCTAATCCACGATGTCAGTTTCGTGATCTTAAATGGCTCTAGAGCCGCGCGGAGGGCCTTAGGCGGTGTGGGTCCTTTTTAACGGTCCGGGTTGGTTAATGTTGATGTCTCCATTGTAGCCTTCATCATCAATGTCGTCTTCTAACTCTCTTGTGTTTCTAAGAATCTAGGGTTCCGTCGATAAAATGTCCTCCTCCTCTTCGTCCTCGCTCTCAATTGGAACCTCTGGTGCATTTTCGCATAATTGACCATTACAGATAGAGCTGCCAGGTGACCCAGATTGTAAGTCGTGAGATATGACGAAAAAAATCGTGAGTTTTATAAATTACTTTATTTTTCTAATATATTGAAACTAAGGTAGCCTTTTAAAATATCTGTATGGCTTCATTAGGGAGCTAGAACCCCCCAAAGGGGGTCGCAGGAAAATGATTTTTTCGTAATAGCATGGAAACCGTTTAAGATAATGGCATAAAAATTGGTACATGTCTTACAACTGATAAGTTGTAAATTACAGTGGATTTAAACTAAAAATATGTTTTCCAGTGGCGTCGCACGGAGTGGGGCTTAAGGTAAATATTATCCTATATTTTTTATTTCTAATATTTTTCTATTTTAAATACATTTTTTTCTAAACCTGGAGTTTTTTATTGAAAAAAGATACTCTTGTTTTATTTCGATAGGACGTACCGTTTTCGAGTAAAATTAATTTTTAAAATATCGGGATGATACTCCATATGAGGAGTTCAGGTAATTGCGAAAATTGCTCTTGACAATTTAGCTTCGCCTAAAAGGTCTTACAATAAGACAAAAAGTTCCTATAAACGTATCCCCAGACATGTTTCATTAGGGGGCTACAGCCCTCAAAGTGAGTGGGAGGAAAAGGGTTTCTTCGTAATAGCGTGGAAACCGTTTAAGATAATGGCATGAAAATTGGTACATGTCTTACAACTGTTAAATTGTAAATTACAGTGGATTTACAGTGGTAATATTTTTTCCAGTGCCGTCGCACGGAGTGGGGCTTAAGGTAAATATTTTCCTAATTTTTTATTGTAAGACCTTTTTTACTTTAAATGCAATTATTTGAAATTTTTAGTTACTTAAAAAATAATAATAATCAGTGGGTTGTTTCATAAACTTGTTTAGGTATTGATTATCAACCGTATAAAATAACTAACAACCAACATTATGGAAATCAATACATAAAAGGAATGTTACAAAAAGTAATAAAATAATTTAACAATTTTTATTTTAAAACATGCATTAGCTAAACTTTAATCAGGTTTTCAAAATAATTTCCATTTTGCTGGATGCACAATCTAGCCCTACGTCTAATATGTTAGGAAGCACGAAGAATCTGAAATCGATTTTCTCGCGTTTCTGGCACGATTTATTCTTTGTGCTAATTCTTCTTGAGAATCTATTTCTGTCGCATATACGAGTACAATAGCAGCCATATGCCCCCAAAAATAATAATCCAGTGGATTTATATTTGGCGATCGTGCCGGCCAGGCCATTGGAGCACCTCTGCCAATCCATTGATTTGGATAATTATTGTTTAGCCAATTCCTAACTTGTCTCCCAAAATGAGCTGGAGCCCCATCATGTTGAAAGTAATGGCCCAATCTTATTTCGAATGGGACATCATCCAACAAATCACCAAGCTGATTTTCCAGAAAATTTAAATAATTTTCCGAATTAAAATTTCGTGGAATTTCGATTGGACCAATTAATTGATAATAACCAATAATACACCAGCCCACAAATTTATTGAAAATGTCCAAATCCAATTTTCATGCCATTATCTTAAACGGTTTCCACGCTATTACGAAGAAACCTTTTTCCTCCGACACTAATTGGGGGGGGGGGGGGCTCTAGCCCACTAATGAAACGTTTCTCGGAGTATGTTTATAGAAACTTTTTGTCTTTGTGTGACACCTTTTAGACGTAGCTAAATTGTTACGAGCAACTTTCGGAATTACCTGAACTCCTCATATGGAGTACCACTCCCTTTGAAAATAAGTTATTTTCAAAATTAATTTTACTCGAAAACGGTGCATCCTATCGAAATAAACCAAGAGCACATTTTTTCAAGTAAAAAACTCAAGGTTTTCAAAAAACTGCATTTAAAATAAAAAAAAATGTTAGAAATAAAAAATATAGGATAATATTTACCTTAAGCCCCACTCCGTGCGACGCCATTGGGAAAAATATTTTTACTTTAAATCTACTGTAATTTACAACTTATCAACAGACATGTACCAATTTTCATGTCATTATCTTACACGATTTCCATGCTATTATGAAGAAACTCCATTCCTCCGATCCCCTTTGGGGGCTCTAACCCCCTAATGACGCATTTCTCGGGGTATGTTTATAGGAACTTCTTGTCTTATGGTGGGACCTTTTAGGCGTAGATAAATTGTTAACCCTCCTAATACTAACAGGGGTAGTTTTGTACCCCAACTTATCTTTTTTGAGGTTGTTTTGCAATATCTTTTTCCGTTTGTTATAAATTGAAATCGTCCTAGAAATACTCATTTGAAGTAATCTCCTACATTATCTACAAGTTTCATTAAAAAAAATATTTATACTGTATGTAATACTACAGCACAAAGTGGCTGGTGTGCAAGAATATCCCAGTTCGTATTCCGTATTAAATGATTTAACGCCTATGGTGGGAGTACTAAGCACGGTACTATTAGTTTAGTACTGTACTAAAAGGGCTATTTGTAGAAAATATGCAAATTGAGTAAAAACTGCATTTTATTAAAAGTATAAAAGACTGTTGTTCTTTACTTTTTTATTTGATATTATTATAAATCATTTTATAATTAATATGTTTAATTGATTTTTAGTAATGGGGGTTGTTTTTATTTAAATAACAAAACAAAAAAAGTTTTGTTGACAAAATACGCTGGGATCGGTTGGGGTATTTCCCCAGTCAGTAGTTTATGTTGGTTAAATATGTCAGTATTAGGAAGGTTAAGAGCAACTTTCGGAATTACCTGAATTCTTCATATGGAGTATCATCCCTTTTGAAAAATTAACTTTTTAAAATTAACTTTACTCGAAAACGGTGCATCCTATCGAAAAAAAACAAGAGTATCTTTTGTCAATAAAAATCTCCAGGTTTCCAAAATATTGCATTAAAAAAATATCTTAGAAATAAAAAATATAGGATAGTTTTCATGCCATTATCATAAACAGTTTCCATGCTATCATGAAAAAACTTTTCCTCCGACCCCCTGTAGGGGGTTCTAGCCCCCTAATGAAGCATTTCTCGGGGTATGTTTACAGGAAATTTTCGTCCTATTTTAGGATGTTCTTTACGCCCTAGAAATATTGCACGCTAATTTCGTGACACCCTGTACAAACGTTTTTGTCGTAGGATCAACCTTTAAGAATATTTAAACAAAAATTTTAGCACTTTAGATTCAAGATGACGCTTCGCGTCTTCCCTCCCTAATGTCGAAAATTTGGATTTTTCGTTAGGGTCCCGACCTAAGCAACATATTATATCAAAATCCTTTCTACCCTACCTTTTGTAGGGCAGAAATCTCTACTGACTGGATTAGTTCATGTGTGCTACATTTTTTAACTATTATTGATTACTCTGACAATTCCACTCATGTATAAATAATCCTATTAGAAAACACAAAACTCGTAGTTTGCTATCGGCTAAAAAGGAAGGAACAGAAATGCAACTGGATAAAAAAATCGGATAAATTTCAACTAGGTACATCACCATGGTAACAATTGCAACTTATTTGTTAAAGCGTCCGGTACGTCAGATTGAAAGATTACGTTGTCAGAAGTAGTTTTTATCATGTCCCCATTCGGAAATATCTGCGACGCAGAGATAGAAAGAGAAATAGAAAATTGTATTCCTAAAAATACAAAGAAAAGTCAATCATCAATTTGGAACCAATTATTCATGGAATTGTCTTACCAAATACCATTCGACCTCAGATTTTGAGCCTGATATTTTTTTGCTTGTTTTCTCATACTTACTTTTAGGCAATTTAACTCGATCTGTTCGACAAAATCACGAGACCGAAGCTCTCGTGATTTTGTCGAAGCAGCTCTCGCTAAATTTCCAAAAAATAAGTATTCTAAAACAAGCATAAAAAATATCCGGCTAAATCTGAGCTCTTAAAATTTGTGGTCGGGATTACCCCCGAAAATAATTGGGAGTTACACAGTTGGGCCCTTTTACCTGGGATTCAGTCAAACGTCTTTAATCCCACACAACAGTTGGGCCCGATATATACTTATCCCTTTAAGAGTGTTTATGACAAATATTATAATTATTTATTATGTTTGGGTATACAGGGTAAATAAAAAAGTTTTGAAAATTTGTAATGTTTATTGTGCAAAATAAATACACAATTTTAAAAATTAATAATATAATACAGTTTACAAGTATTGTTTTACATAATATAATGTGATTAATCAACTAGGCGCGTATTTACAGGAAACACATTTTATAAAACTTGTTCTGTCGATTTCATTTGACATATATTCCCGTATTTTATTTTCTACAAATTGTTTTTTCTTTCTAATATCAGCTTTTAGAGCTTTTGGAAATTTGTTTGCTGTTACAATTTTAATATATGTTTCGGTTTGAAAATTTAGCAAAATATCTACAAACTTATACTTGGGTGGGAATGATAAAATCTGTTATTAAACTTTGAGTGAAACGATTCACATGCATCAGTTGTTCGATATAATGAAGATGAAAGATTAGCCCAAATGTTTGGTGGGAATTGTGAACATTCATCTATATAAGTATCTACTAAATAGTCACAAAATTGTTTTAGCCTTTCATCTTCTGGCAAGTCACTAACTAAGTCAAAAGTAAAACAATCACCCACTTCATTAGGTTCTAAAAATTGAAGGCCAAAAAAGTACTTTAGTTTTTTTCCAATTTCAGTATTATTTTTGTATTCAGTACTTAATCCAAGTGCCTGCAGTTTTCTGAACCATGCCTGTGACAGATGAAATCTACAGCCTACAATTGTTGATTCAGGCCAAGTAAAAGTAACAGCATTATGAATGGCTACTTCAAAATCTATCACTACATTTTTTGGGGATAGTATTAAGTGATTTTCGGCACATTTTTCAGTCAAAAGATTAAATAGGTTTTGATATAACAATTGTTTCTTACTAGGTAATAGACAAAAAACTAAAGGTACATAATGACCATTTTTGTACCCATGAAGGGTAAAAAATTGACAAAAAAACTTAGCACAATAATTAAAGGTACCGTCCATAAAAATAGTTTCTACAGAGCAAAGAAAATGCAGGTTTGTACGACAAGAAAATATTACAATTTTATGTTCCTCGCTATTTACCATCAAAAATTCGTCCTTGGATGTTTTTGGTGACAAGTTCTTTAAAGAACAAAAAACTTCGTCTTGATTCCTAGGCAAAGTGGAAACCTGCGACTTTCTACACTCATAAATATTTTTTCGAATAAGTTTTAAATCATTAGTTGTAATGTTTTCAACTGATGCTCCGCATTGTCGAAGTTCACTGTGAATTATTTTTGAAGGCCTCTCATATGGATCACTAGCAGCTTTTCTTTTGATACAATTGCTTAACTTTTGTCTTTCAAGATTTTCTTCAGGCTCATGATTATGATTTAGATTATATTTTAAAACACATTCAAAATTTGTGGTCGGCGTGTAGAGTTTAGCGGGACACTTGGTTTTTTTATTTACACATCTCCAATACAAAGTGTTATCTTTTAAAATTTTGCCGACACAAAACTTAAAACCACATACGACTAACAGTCGCTTTCCTTTTTCACTTAACATTGTTTAAATTCAAAGCAATATATTTCAGAATCCTAAAAAATACAAAGATTTTATATTGGATTCATTATTACATTAAAATTGGAATTATTCTTTGATATTTTCTTTTATATTTTACTATGATAAACTTATTATTTAATTTAAAATTAAAATTCATTACCCAAAATACCGATCAGAAGATGTGAAGTCGTTCGTGTAATCCTTCTAAATAATTTTTTAAGTAATTTACAGAAAAATTAGCAAATATTGTTTGTTAATATTATTTATCTAGAAATTTTGATTTATTTTAAAGCATTGATATTTTATATAAGGTCCCTAGAATGATGAGGTAAGCTAAAGCAGTTTTTAAACTTATCAGAATTTCTACGTTTAAATTCTATTTAATTATGGATGATAGTTTACCTTTTGTTAAATATTTATAAAAATAATCATCGCTAGGCAGAATAGAAAATATATTTAAAATAAAAAATTATTCCCTTTGGTCATAGATATGTTTTTTTTAAATGAATATTAAAAGTATTTAAATTTTTTATAGATTTAATGGATTTAGGAAGATTATTGTATTGAATATAGCAATTATGACTTATAGCTTTTTTACCTTTAGAAGTTTTAGTTGTGTTGAAATTTAATTTATTCGAGGACCGCGTATGGTAATTATGTATATCTGATCTATTTATTATTGTTAAGTTAGTTTTAATTTCATTTTGTAACATTTTATGTATTAATTTATTTTGTTGTTGAAAAATTAATTCACTAATATTAAATAAGTTAGTATTTCTGTACAATAAATTTGTTTTTATATCATATGGTAATTGATATAATGATTTAATAGCTTTATTTTGTGTTCTTTGTAGTCTTTCTAAATCATTTTTATTTGCTTGTCCCCAAATTGGAGCTAAATATACTAAATTTGACTGAATATAACTAAAATATAATAATTTTTTAATATCAGCATTTAGGTAACGAGAAATTCTTTTAAATAGCCCAGTATATCTACTAATTTTTGAAATTAAATAATCAATATGACCTTTAAAGTTTAAATTTTCATCAATTATTTAGCCAAGATATTTAAATTCCGTTATTTTTCTTGTTTCTGTAGAGTTAATTTTAATTTTATCAGTTATCCTGTTATTTTTTCTGTCTGTGTCAATAAAATGGCATTTATTTTCATTTATATAAAATTAATTTTTTTCGCACCATTCTTCAATTTTAAATAAATCTTCTGTTATATTTTTATTATTATTATTATTATTATTACTACAATAAAAAATTGCAATATCATCAGCATAAAGTGAGATTCTCCCAGATAGTTTGATATTAATAATATCATTAATATATATTAAAAATAAGATTGGTCCCAATATACTTTCTTGTGGAACACCATACTTAATTATACCATTATTACTTTTAATTCCATCTATGATAGTTATCTGCTGTCTATTTTTAAGGTAATTTTCAAATAATTTTAATGATTTATTCCTTATTCTAATATTATACATTTTTTTTAACAAAATATCATGACTTACAACGTCAAAAGCTTTTCTGAAATCAAGAAATAATCCCTGCCATTTATTTCCTTTGTCATATTCTTTATATAAAAAATCAAAAAGTTCTGCTATAGCAATTTCAGTATTTTTACCTTTAAGGAATCCGTACTGATGAGCACTTCTTATAAAATTTATATTATTTAAAAAAGATATTAATCTTTTGTATAAAATTTTTTCATATATTTTTGATAGAGCTGAAAGAATCGAAATCGGCCTATAATTATATACATCACTGTTGTTACCATCCTTAAATACTGGAGTAATTTTTGCTATTTTT
Organism: Philopedon plagiatum; assembly: GCA_963971165.1. Lineage (NCBI taxonomy): Eukaryota > Metazoa > Arthropoda > Insecta > Coleoptera > Curculionidae > Philopedon > Philopedon plagiatum. The sequence goes on along the minus strand of OZ020190.1, from coordinate 40,987,248 downwards.
AATACAGATTGGAATGAGTAATCTTTAATACACTTATTTATTATTTTACTAATATATGGCGATATTATATTCTTAATAATTTTTAAATGATTTGTTTTTATACCATCAATTCCGGGTGATGAATCGGACTTTAAATTGCTAATAATTTCAAGAACTTCATCTTCATTAGTTTTTTTAATGTACATATACGAATTTTGATTTTCATGTAAATTTATTTGATAGTCTAAATTTTTTTGTTTGTTATATTTTGAGATTATTTTTTCACCTATATTTGTAAAGTGTTCATTAAACATATTAGCTAGATTTAATTTATCTGTTATTTTATATCCATATTCATTAATTAAAGTTATATTAGTTTTATTTTTTTTTGAATTTGTCAAATTTTTAATAAGATTCCAAATTTTTTTACTGTTTGCTTCAGTTTTTTTAAATTTATTTTCATAAAATTGTTTTTTGTTGAAATTTAGCGTATTTCTTATTTTCCTTTTTATTTCAAATAATTTATTTTTTATATTATTATTGGATGGATACTTTTTTGAGATTTTATATAATTTATTCCGTTCAGAAATTAGCTCAGACAATTCTTTAGTAAACCAGCCTTCTTTTATTTTATTACAATATTTTTGAGTTTTTTTACTGGTATTATTTGTGATTTCATTATAACTAATTTCATTAAGGATTTCAAATGACAAATCTGCCTCGTCTAAATTAATTAGTTTATTACTGATATTAATTTTTACATTATTGAAGTTAATATTTGTTATTTCATACGTTTGCATACAGTTTGATAACTTTTTAAAAAAATGTGGTATCTTAAAATTAATAATTTTATGATCAGAAAAAAGATAGTCTTCAAGAATAATTTTAATATTTTCAATACTATCACTTACATGATCTATAATTGATTTTGAATTTTTTAGTGTATCTATTCTTGTAGGCTGGTTTAAATCGTTCAAGATAGAGAAATTATTACTTAATAGCATATTATTGTAAGCCTGCAAACTATTATTACTAGATAATAAATTTAAATTTAAATCACCTACAATAAGAAGGTTTTTATAATTATGTAATATTGAATCAAAAAAAGTTATATTTGGAAATATCAGTTGAAGGCGGCCTATATAAAACTCCAAAATTGAAGTTTTTATTAGTAATGTTTATAATTAATATTTGATTTTTATCTACGGTTTCTGATATTTTGACATTGTATTCTATTTGGTTTTTTATATAAATTGCTATACCTCCACCTCTAAAATCACGAGAATTGTTTACCATAGCATATCCTTTTATAAAAAAAATTATCTTTTTCATTATGACTTATCCAAGTTTCTGTCAAAAATAGAATATCTATATTTCTCTCCTTCACTAACAACTCCACATCATCAATCTTATTGCGTAAACTACGAATATTAATATAAAGGATATTTAAATCCATCAATAATTAAATGTATAAAATTATGTTGAAATTATAGTAAATAAATTAAAATAAGTAAAAAAAAAATATAGATATATAAAAAATAATCTTAATAAAACGAAAATATAAATCAAAATACCAAGAATTTACAATATATTATTTAAATCATCTTCGGAATAGATTACTTTTATATCTGATTTTTCATTTTTTCTTAGAAATATTTTTCCATTTCTTGTCCATACAAACTTGAAATTTAGTTTTTCTTTTTCTGTCTGGCCAGTTTAAACAAAGCTTGATTTTTCTGTGTTAAATCGTCATTTAGATATATAATTCCACCATATTTAATTCCAATTTCTTCTGTATAAATAGGTCCATGTTCTTTTCTTTTTTGAAATATTTCATTTTTTGCTTCTTTATTGTTAAATTCTATGACGATTGGACTCATTTCATTGTTATTATTCCTTGGATTTAATCTCTTTATATTTTTTATATTATCGCTTTTAATTTCAGCATTGATACATTTAAAAAAGTTTTTAATTATTTTTTTTAAATCTTCGTTTTCTTGTTTTTTAATTCCAGATAATATTATATTCTTATTTTTTTCTTCTTGTTCAAGGTTATCTAGTTTTTGCTCCATACAAAATATAATTTTCTTCATTTTATCATTTTCCATTTTTATAGATTTAGAATCATTTACAATTTCACGTAGTTTTCTATTTTCTTCCTTTAGGTGTTCAAATTCTTCATTGATAAATTCCATACTTTCTTTAATTTCCCTTATAAAATTAAAAAGTTTGCTTAATGTTAGGTCATTTTTATAAATTAGTTATTCTTCTTTTAATTCCTGGCTAATTAAATGTAAGGTCTCTATTTTATCTTCTTCACAAGTTTCATTATCATCATTAAATAACTTACATTTTTCACAAATCCATTGTTTTCCATTTATTTTCATTTGTTCTTGCTGCATTTCAAATGGTACCATCTAGCACATTTACTGTTGCACTGTATTGAAGATTGGTTTGATTTTATTTTTATATTACAGTGTTTGCAGAGATTATCATTGGAGGATCCTGCATCTCTTTTATCTTGTGAAGAAATAATAAAATTATTTATCTTTTCCTTAGTTTTTTGACTTGTTTCAGGATATTTAAGTGGTAAATAGGCATTATCTTCTTGGGCTGGATCTTCTGTTTTGACATTTTCTTCCCATTTTGGTTAATTTATTAATCAAAAAGGATGACACAAATTTCACTGTCAGAGAATTTTAAACTTGTCAAAAAAAAAATATTTTTTTTTAAATTCACCAAAATTATTTTAAATGTATCCTTTGGAACCAAACTAAATATTTTTTCAAAAATTGATGGATTTAACTTTGGGAAGATGGTTATAAAATAATTTTATCGTTGCTAAAACTGTAATAAACTGATTGTAAAAAATGATAAAAATTTCAATAAACGTCATACACTGCACAAGTACCAAGTTTATAAAACTCAGAAAAGAACTGAGAAAAATGAATAAGTTGTCAACATTTAAGGACCTGTGAGCACCCTGTATTGGTACCTTAACTAGGTACTTCTAGGAATATCGTACTACACCTTTTCAAGTGTAATAAAACCACTAATACCCTCATTTGCATATCGGGGCCCAACTGTTGGGTGTAATCATCCGATTACCTGCAAAAGGGCCCAACTCGCTAGCGTCCAATTAATTAACACACATAACTACAAATAAAAAAAGTTCTTTACCTCACTTCTTCGCACTGAGAGAGGTGTCTAATGAAGTTGTTCATAATTTTATGTACCTATGTATATCTGGCACTAATTTTAACTCTCGTACTTACCACTCTCAACATCTTTATCAAACCATAATAAATTCGTAATATTGTCTCCGCAAGTATATGATATTGGTATTGTCCATTTTCTAAAACATTGAAAAGTGTAGTAAATATGTATTTTAGATACGACTGGTTTCTGGCTTTTTGTCTTTGCAGTAAATCTTTATAATTTTCATCTTCGATGTGTCGAGGCATTGTGTTTTCAGAAATTACTAAATTGGTACAAGTAATGATATGCATTAAATTTGGTATGAATAATAAGCATTTAAGTACATGTTCCCATATTATCAAAAATAAAGGTTGTATACTTTACTTCTACTTAAAATTCAAGTCTTTGATCCTCAGCAGCATTTAAAAAAAGTAAGTTACTCAATAAAAAATATTCCCATATGGTGAAACATTTCTCTTCTTCATAATTAATAAAATGTATTATATAGCCTATTCCCATTTGTCTATGGTTTTTGCTCAGGCTGCTAAAACATGCGGCGGTAAGCAAAAAATTTAAATCGTGGAAATTTAAACCTGCCTTTATATTAAAAATGACATAAGTTTCTTGTGCATTTCAAATTCTAGTATGTATGTCAGTACCTCGGAACAAAAATATTTTCGGACAGAATTTTTGTTAACACCGTATTACACATTGAATATTTATGAATACTTATTTGATAGTGAAACAACACAATCCAATGAACAGCACTTTATATTCTTTGACACCCTTTTTAGTCGCTTAATATAAGTTATTACTTTATTTTATCTGACGTGTACAAATCCCCCAAAAATATTCCTTACCTCAATCCGTCGTCCTGAATCTGTGTCAGAATGTAATTACCGCTGCTGTCATCAACATTTACCACTGGAAAACCAGTCTGATAAATATAACTTTCAAGAAAAGATCTTACGTTCATAGTTAAAACATGGCTCTCGAAAACTGATATAAGATTATTAGTAGTGACTGTTCCATAAGCAAAAGTTTTAACAACAATTTTTAAAACGTTTTGAAACATTTCGTTACCCACAACTGCTTCCAACGCTGTTAGTAGAAATGCTCCCTAAAATACATCTGGAAAATATATAGATGTTTATACACAGGATACATTATAAATTATACAGGGAATGAAATTGAATGAATTATGAAATTCGCTGCATATACGTATATTGAAATCAGCAAATCCTGGTATGAATTCAGATTGAAGAAAAATATTCATAAATGGCGCTTTGCAATAATAAGCTGGTAATCGCCCCTTACATTTTCTCTAACTAATGGTACCCGTCACTGGCAAGAAATATACGATACTAAATAAGTTGCCAATTCTATCAATAATTTTTTTCTATGTGACAAGTCAGCATAAGAAATAATGTTATTGTTACCTTTGTCGTACAATCCCTTTAAAATACACTTCTTTGGAAAATGTTTAAGATCAAAAAATATTAATATACCAAAAAACACTAACAGTACAGCACAGCTATTAATTTAATGCAAAAAGGCAACGCTTGACTAATAATTTAACATTAACAAAAGTGTCAGTAATGAATTAAACACAATACTTAGAAGGTTCCACGGTATTTTGTCACTACCCGCATTATTGAAAACTGAACAGTAATGTTTTTGTTACTTTTAAAATAAAATCTCTATAAAATTCACTTCCTCTAGAAAGGAACACACTTATACAACACCATTAAAACAGAAGGTTAAAACGTGTTTTAATAACGCCTTGAAAATAATGTAACCAAAAAATTTTTTAAAAAAAGAAAATGAAATAAAATAAACAATTGCTTCAGGTGAAAACCCAGGATTGTCCTAAAATAAGTAGCATTTTCTTAAGAAAAACACGGAATGTCCTGATTTATTTTTTCTTTATTGCAGTTCTGGTTTTTTTCAGACGTTTTTAACCGACTTCACAAGAGTAGCTTATCAATTTGACACGTATGTGACATTTTTTTATCATTTCGGTGTCCGTCCGTTCGTCTGTCACATACGATTTTCTCTTAAATTATTCATCGTAAAAAGTTGAAATTTAGCACAGAGACAGAGTAAATTTTTATTCTGGGAATTAATTTTGGGGGGTAAATTGGGCAAGGAAAAAAATATTTCAAGGGCATCGTATAGGGTGTCAAATGAAAGCTTATTGAAGCACGAATTCAACGATATACCTATATGATGTATTTTTTTAAGCATTTTTGGGAAAAACGCTTAAAAATTGCTGTCGCCCACCCTTATCACCAGAAGAATCGCTCAGAAAAATCTTTAAAAAATCATGAACATCGAAAATTGGGTGTAGATTGAATGAAAATTATTTTGATTGAAAAATTATAGCGCTATCAATTGTTATAAACAATTTAATTGTTTATTTCCTTATAACTGCTGAACCACTGATTTTAGAGAAAAAGTTTTTGGATAAAAAATATTTTTCACGATGTAAGGAACAACTTTTGTTCCTATACATTTTTCAAAATTATTAAATTGGTCCACTCAGCTCCGCGCATACGCGGTGTGATATGGCGTTGGTGCCGTCGGCGGCGAGTGGCGCGGCAGCTGGGCGAATATCGGACGCCCGAGGTTTGCTCAGGTTAAGTGGGGGGCTGATGGCACGGAACACTAATTGTGCAAGTATAGCTTGCACTTGACCGATTTTTTGTATGTATGTTCACGCATAATTTTTAAGCGGATTAACCGGTTTCGATAATTTTTTTTGTTTGGTCGATGAGGTCTCCCGAATGGTCCTATTTTAAGGTTTTTTGCTGAAGTGAGTGGAAACCTAAAAAAAACTGCGAAAAACTAAAAAAACTTTTGAAATCAACAATTTTTGCGTGTGTACTTTGGAATGGCAGCACCGATTTCAATAATTCTTTCTCCGTTGTGTTTAGCATCGTAGCCCTGTTGGTATTTGACTTTAAAAAATAATACAGGGAATGGGGCGAGAGGGATAAAACAGGAGCGGCTTAAAATTTTTCCGAAAATGTTGACTATATCTTATTTTCGGGGTTAATGAGGGCACAACATCTAATTTTGTCTGGCAGATGTTAAAAAGTTCTCAGGGAACGTCCACACAATGTATTTTTAGAATACATTATTTGAGTTGCTGCCTTAGTTTCCCGGTTTTACCATGTAATCTGTGGACATTCCATGTTTGTCCCCGATATATGGGTCCTACAAATACAAATATTGGCAGACTGTGCTATGTTCTTCCCCTGCGTTTCAGTTTATGATAAAATATAGAGGTTTATCTAACAGATGGCGATGGCAACTTAATTTTTGATATTTTGTGACATCCCTTGTTTTTCCCCTGTGGTCTTCAAATGCTTTGGATTATTTTCGGTTTTTACTAAAACTGTTAAAGAACAAGATGTCAAGGTAATATTTAAGTTTGGCAACGCCGCAACTGGAACGTAATTTAAGGTATTTTTTAAAAGAAAAAATGTGCGGTGTGAAGGAAAAAATATTGGGAATGTTTTTAGACTACTCCAGGAGTCACCCATTCCTATAAATTAAAACCATTTTATAACACCCTGTATAGTATATGTATAGGCGAGTTTTTAAATTATTGATGAAAAACATTAATTAATTTATCGACGTCATCGGTTAATTGAATGGATTTCAGGCGAATAAGATTTTAAGAACGGTCTGATGCGTGGATAGTCTGATATTGGTTATATATTTTTTTATAAAACAAGATTGCTTATACTGCCATTTTTACTTTTTAAATGAAAAAATAATAAAAAATTAAAAAGTTAGCCTACATTAATAATGTCAAACTCATAGCTGACTTCCCCACCAAGTATCCATCGGACACATTGGCTAAAATTAATTTCAGAAAACTTTTATCAATAATTTAAAAACGGTTGATGGGAATGTGATTAATGCTCTTTAGACATCAATGAATTTAAAAACTCGCTCTATTTGCGGTAAGGATTTTTTTGATATTGATATGGCGACAAATCTCGATAGTTTTCGATAATTATCGACCTAACCATAACTAAAATGACATAGCGCACCCTTACCTGATATTAGAATCAACGCCATCGATAAAGTTTTGAAGGCGTCTTCTAAGACAATCAAAAGTTATATGTTTTTTTATACTATATTAAAACGACTATGAAATAATAAATAAAATATTGTGCTTTTGGTCAACTAAAATCTAAAAATAAAACCATAATAAATAATCTAACTACTCATAGCTTACCTTCTCGTAAACTATCTTATCAAATCTTTTTTCAATAAGTTCTGTGGTATTTAAATAGCTAGCCAATGGTAGAGTCCCAAGTTGTTTTTCAATCTGGTATAGTTCTATCATGTTAATTTGAAATGAATCCTGCAAATATGTAATCAAATGAGCATTTTATACAGGGTGTTTGAAATTCGTTTAACATATTAAAACCTTGTATGCATACGGATTGTTAAATGGAGCTTCGCGGTAAATCATCTAGAAATCGCTTCTTAAACATTTTTCTTCAAAACCGGTACCCGCCACTGACAACGATAGTTTGACAATAATAAAGACAGTGACCTAAGTCAGTACTGACAAATTATCACAACAATGTTTGCCAATTCAATCAACAATTTTTGGTATGACTGCCCTCCTTAGTTAAAATGTCCCACCTTCATTTTTTCCCTTTTCGACTTATATACATATATTGGTTGTCCGATACCATATTCATCTCTATTCTCCCTAACTTAGAACGTCCAATTTAGCATTTATAAAGTTAGATAGTCCTAACTTGCTCATAATTTACAGTTAGGACAGTTTAATATGGTGTCGGACAACCAATACATGCATATAACCCGAAAATGGAAAAAAAATGTAGTTACGACGTTTTAACTAAGGAGGGCAGATTAGTTACGTTTAAGGAATAATTTTTCGAAACAATACTTATTTTTAAATGGTTTTACGTAAAGAAGTACTAAGACACCAAATTACACTAAGCAAAATATTAACTCTCAGATTTACTAAAATGATTTAGGATTTAGTACTGATTTAAATTAAGATCTTCTAGTTAATCAATTAGAATTTAACAGGTTGGTGTCCTGTCATTGCCAGGGGCGGATGGGTCAGCTGGGACTTTGGGAGATTTCCCGAAGGGCCGGCGCGGCGGTCCCGTCCTGGACGATGGTGGTAAAAAAAACAACGAACATCTCGAACCGGGTCGGTGCTAATGATTTCCCGGGCCGGTGTACCCTTCCCCAACCGCCCCTGGTCATTGCTAATAAGTTGTCATTAAAAACGTAGGAGTTATTCTAATATTTCAGCGATTTGCTAGGCTTCCAAATGATTTTCATGTTGAAACGTATTACTAAAATGGATTTGGTTCTGTTATTGTGGAAAGCAGGCGCGGCCCGTCCACAAGGCCTTTTGGTCAATGACCCACCTAAATGTATTTATGTAATGTAACGATGTTGTTGCCAATAAAAAAGAATAATCAAACATTTTATCACAGCCGCCTTTGTTTGTGCAAGTATATGTCTGGTTGTCTACTATGAAAGTTTAATCGGAATTGTCATAAAAAATAAATTTCTAAACTGGCAAAATACTTGTAAGTTTTATGATTTTATAACAAAAGACCTTTGTTTTTACTGAACACAAACAGCATTTGCAAACGTCTCGTTTTTATTAAACAAAAACAGTGTTAGCATAGCCACATTAACCTTCTTATTTTATAATATTTAAAATTATTGTTTCCTACCCCTCTAAGTAACAATACCAATAATTTGCAATAAAAGGATCGGAGATTTTTTTTTAAATAAATAAAGAAACAATAGCAAAAATGAGTAAATATTTGTATTAAGATAAACAATAATTGTTATAATAATAATAATAAATTGTTATATTTTAAATTATTTATAATAAGATTAAAAAGATATTCCCTATTCTTCGATATATGTATAATGAAAATGGATCTATAATACGGCCTACCTGCGAACAGTGACGTTTGTGTGAGTTAAAGACGCGATGAAACTTGTTTAATCGAATATATGTAGATACCAAGTAGTTTCACAATTTTTAACTGTAAATGTTCAAGGTCTTAGTTCCAGAAGGATATATACACACTCTGTAATGGCACTGTGACCAGCTTTATACTGAAACCAAATGTTTCTAGGACGCAGTTTTCACTCCTTTCTCAATAACTAAAGAAATCTTCTGTGGTGCCCTCTATTCTCAACTTTATATCGGGTCGGCGTTCCTGTTACTCATTCCCATAACGCCCGGTCCAAGTAATGTAAAGAAGAACAAATATGTACCTTCCGTAATATTTCAATAGTTTTTAGTCAGTCCCAGATTCATAGAACACAGGAATTTAAGCTGCTAATACTTTATATAAATTATTTAAGTATATTTTTACTCTGCAAAAACAACTTATATTATGGGACAGGCTTTAAATAATGTCATATTTGTTTATGCTTCTCATAACGTAACTTTCTAGTAGCTATAGAAATTTTACGAGTATGACAGAGAAAGAAGACGAGAGAGAAAAAAACGAGAGAGAAAGAACATGAGAGAGAGACATAATTGATCTCTTCGTTGTAAAATGGGTTTCTGTCATCATTCTCAAATTAAATTGGATACGGTATAGGATGCACCCAAAATCGTCTATTTTTCTTAATAGGATTTTTTCGGTATCGGCAGCGGTTTGCCCACCACAACAAAATTACATAATTTTTGCTAAATAATAAATGCATAAGGTAGAATATCAAATTTAATGTATACGTAACAAGTTTCACTAGTATGCTTTAAACAAGAAATTTTATTTCATGTGATCTGTCTCGCTTATAAGTTTCACTAAATTAATTTCTCTAGAGTGTCACCCGCCTTAACCTACAACTTACTTTATCTTCTCTTGCTATCAATTTGTACGACATAAATGAAGCAAAACCCTCTTGAAGCCACAGATCACTCCACCAATCGTTTGTAACTGAAACAATGGACCAATTTAGTTAATATTTTTTTCTGGTAGTATCCTTGTTTATAAACTAGAAATAATCGGTAATAGATCTATAAAAGCAATATTATAGGAAAAAATATCTTCGTCTTCGTCTTAACATTTTTAAATAGAGATAGGAAAGTGTAACAGGCCATCTGCAATATTATTTTGTAATTTTATCCACAAAGGTAGAATTTTATTAAAGGATAAATTAAAGGAAAATACATTTTTAGGAGTTAGTTATATAGAAATACCAAAATGCGTTATTTATTATCTTGTAAAATAATCCCAAGTGCTATGATCATATTTAAAAAAAAAAACCATATACATATGGTAACAAGTTAAACAAGTTGCACATGTCCGGACAACCACACTGTCTACTTAACACATACTAGGATCCCAAAATATTTTTTATGCAAACCTAGCTAGTTAAATGCATTTACGTTTCTTCCCGTCTTTTATCCATGCCAAACTAACTATACGATTATACATAGGATGACTTTGAAAAAAGTTGTACTTCAACTGTTTTATTTTTGCTAAACTTGATAAAAATCGGCAAAAATCGAATCAGTTTTTAGGTGATGTGCTTTCTATTCCAGTAAACGACTTTTTCTGATTAGATAAAATAGAGCACTGTTCAACTCTGCCAGACGTTTGAAACATCATGTGGAATCAGAAAATATTGAAATTTTATATTTTAATACATTAACAATGTTCTTCTTGACTGTAGCTTTCAGTTTTTAAATTGTCATGTCAGTGACTACAACATTTTCTTTCTTATTTCAACTAATATTGAATGAGTATTCCCTTCCACATATATTAAAAAGGCATTATTTGTTTAAAGTCATATATCCTTGAAACTATTTTCATTCACTATGATAAGTGATGGTTACGTTTTTTAAATTGATGAGTTCGTAATAATAAAGGAAATTTAAAAAAAAACTGAAATTATTTTTCAGGAACATGAATGGTATATGATGTTTTTTAAGTGGCGTAACATACACCCCCTGAGACCCGCACCACGGAGGAGGGGGCTGCAGCAATTTGAGGGGTCCAATAATGGATAAGCCTGGTGCCCATTTATAGCTAAACATTTGGGCCCAGGCTTGATCTTGCGGAAGAACCTTACTATTTTGTGTTACGCCACTGTGTTTTTGTAGGTTGTCCCCGCTTTATCGTGAAGAATCCGCCTCAGATTTGGTCGCAATTAGCATAGCTTCTTCAGCTCCTCACTAGTTTTCTTGGTACTTTAAAGCGAGTCTTGTCTTATTTAATAAGAATCGGTGGTTTTTATTTTATTATGTCAGCTATAGATAGGCCTTTCAAGTGAGGATGCTAGATCAATTCTCTGAAATCTGTTCTTTAGCCAGGTACCGATAAGTTATTAATTAATTAAAATGAATTTAACATTTTTCATACATTTTTTTGTAACGTCATAATCTCTATATACGTTAATACGAGTATCAAGGCATTCGGAGTTTTGGTATATTAAAATTATGTTATTCGTCCATTATTAACATGTTTTGTTTAATACCTTTTATTTGTAGCTGCTCTACTAAAGACTGCTCAACCTAGGTCACAGTTGATGCGTCATCACAAATAGCTACTATCTGAATCATTTTGTCAATAGATCCACAAAGTCTAACATTAACCATTCGTAGAAGAATATTATTTATTCTATGTTCAGTGGCTACAACGTTTTTATTTTGGTTTGTTTCGATGGTCTCGGTGAGGAAATCTTCAGGTGTCTTCAATAAACAAGTTTACTGATTGTCTTTACGCAAGAGTTCATGGGGAGGACGTCTACAAACATTAATTCAACAGGTTTATCTTGGTCGGCATTTCTTTGATGGAAAATGTTGGGCATGAAAAACGGGGGTTTCTTTTAGTTACTTACGTCGTCTGATTTTGGTTTCAGACAACTTTTTATTTTATTTTTTTTTTAAGACAGTAAATACATACCTACATTTTAATTGTTTTATGATACCACGACCACATTCATTTCATCGATTACCTTGAAAATTTGTTTGAAGAAAAGTCTTGAATGTTTTGGTCATAAAATGTAGCACGCTGCAACTGCAATGTTGTTTAACCATTTCGAAAACTTTTTTAAAATTGACTTTTCCATTTTGCTTTAAAACTTCATCCCCTCGCCGAAGTCTTATAGTGATTTTCCTGTATCCTATTTTATCCCAAATTGTTAACAAAAGACAAAAATTCATTTAGTGCGTACTAACGTCACCAATGAATTGAAATTATCCTATTTAGTAATTTTTCAATTAAATCGTTTAGGACGTGTTGATTTTGTAAAAGGGCTTTATATACCTATACAGTGTGTCCATGGATTAACTCCTGAATAGGAACAACTTGTTTATTTTTGGATTTACGAAAAAAAGTCATTCAATATCAAAAATTATTTCTGCTCCTGAAACGTCCAAAAAAGGTGTTAATTTTTAAAAATTTTATACGGTGTGTGCAAAAAATATAAAAATGTATAAATTGGTCACGATTAAAGAACCTTTACTTTTGAAGTTACTATGTAAAAAATGTTTAAAGAAAAGTTGCTTAGAATTGAATTGTATGTCTAAATATGGCTTTCTATTTAAATAAAAACTTGGTATGTCTTTTATGGCATGTTTCCAAAATTTTGTTTCTTAGTGTAATATTTTGCATATATATGTGTAATATATTTTGCAAACAAAAGTTTCTTGACCTCGGCACGCTGAATCTAGTGCTGTCGCTTGAAAAGCAATTTTTTTAAGAAATTTTAATTATAAGAGTTTTTGGAAGTAACTACACAAGTGCAACAACATTACCGATAATTTTTCGTAAAAGCATGTTGGTTAAAAACTGCATCAGTTTATTTTTATATTTTGACGAAAGGGCCCGACTCCGAAGGAGGAGGGCTGTTTTAACAAAATATGAAAAGAACCGAATACAGTTTTTTACTGACAACATGCTTGAATGAAAAATTCTCAGGTTTATTTTGATTCGGTAGAATATTTCCCGAATAGAAGAAATATAAGTACGTAAGTTTAAATTTTTTATTTAAATAACATTACATTAAAATTACATTACATAAAAATTATATGCAAATGAACACATTAAAATTCGATATATGCCAAAACAACAAATGCGCTATTTTAACAATCGTTACTATAGATACGGATCTAAAGGGCAATTTTCGCTACCTAGCGGGCAATTCGAAAATGTCCCGCTTTATATGAGATTTTTAATATATGAGGGAAATATTCGGGAAAAGATTCATAAAAGAAGAAAAAAGTATTTATTTAAATAGCAAGCCATGTCATCATATTTAGACATAAAATTCCCACAAACTTTTCTTAATAAACTTTTCACATAACTTCAAAAATAAAGGTACTTTAATCTTGATCATTTCTTAATATTTATACATTTTTCCTTAAAAATTAGTACTATAGCTTTTGCTAATACTATGGACTGAATTGTGAATGATTTTTATGTGTTATTATGCAAAACCCTGACTTACATGGACACCACCTCTATCTCGGTTTCTTGGGCATTCTGCCCTTTTGTAGCCAATCTCGTGGCAAAAATGGCATTTCAATGGGAATCTGTGACCAGTTCCATGCATACCAGAAAAATTTCCATTATTTCCACCTCGGTTTCCACAACTTCCGAAATTTCCACTTTGGTTTCCAGGTCTGTCTCTCCAATTTCCTCGTCTCTAACTATCAAATGCCAAGCTTTGATTTTCGTCAGACGTGTTTTTACTGTGTAGTGCTTCTTCCAAAAGCAACTTGTTTCTTACAAAATATAGGCTTACTTGGGTTTGATTTTGGCCGAACATAATATCTATGGCCGTTGTTACAGACTGAAAAGATATTGGCATCGCTGACAGCAATTGCAGAATAATGTCATTATCGTCAATTTTTCCTCCTGCAGCATTCAGTTTACATAGTTTGATCAAATTCTGTTAGAAATTAGTTTAGCGAATCATCACCCCTAAATTTTAAACTACGTAGCTCTCTCTGCAATATAACGTGTGTTGAAATATCTTTCTTTGCATAGGTGTTATTTAAGATTTCCATTATTTCCTTTGCAGTTTTCTTAGGGTAAAGCATTTCCCGAACATTATCTGCTACACAATGTCCCAGGTGACCAGTTATATACCTGTGATATAGTAATTAGAGTTCAATAAGGGAACATTGTTATGTATTCTTTTTATGTACCAGCAATGTTGATTTAATGAAAAATTGCACCAAAGCTATATTTTATTTAAATGTGACATCAATGTTTTATAACTGTGACGTTTTGTGATCTTCCACATATACAAAACATGAATGTTGCAAAAAACCTCTTTTGAACAGGGCAGTTATATCCCAGTATTGCATATTAATTGGACCCTAGCTGTTATGCAAAAAACTTCTAACGCACAAAATGAAAAAAATGAGCACCTATACCTACTGCATATATACCTACTATGTATATACGTCTCATACGTATACCGAATGAAATTTATAGGTAGGTACCTACCTCTACTCTTTGTTTTGCATTAACCTCCCAACCCAGAATCACCAAATATATAGGTCTTTAAAAATTTGTATCCAATATTTACCTACAGTATTTTAATTACTATCCAAACTGAAGTTTAAACTCAATAACTTAAATACAATTAAGTTTTATGTGGGTTCATATAGCTTTTTGCGTTACAACGGTCAATTTATACAGGGGCTACCTACATCACCGAGATAAATATCAAATTCTTCATTTTATCACAGAGATATCTCATACAGAGCTCAGGGATATATATATAGTATAGCAGGAGCATTCATCCACAAATGTCCTACTCAAAAGAGGCGCAATGCGCCTTTTCTTATACAAATCATATCTATATCACTACTAAATCTCATTGAGCTTTGGAATACTACTAAAATTGCAATGTGATATAGTTGATCTCTCATTGCGATAAACCATAAATATGTGATAGGTATGTGGCCTATACGTTAATAATATATGAGACCTACTAAAGTATTTTAAAAAATCTTGATAAATATTGCGCTCTGCGATTTTTTGGGCCAATATTTTCTACTTTTGTGAACAGAGCTGCTCCGTCAGAGCAGAGCAGCAAAACGGACAAGCAAACATCAAACCCATTCAAATTAAACATCACGGCGAAGTCAGTAATACGACTCTCTTTGTTTAATAATGAGGGAAGGACAGGGACGCGGATATGACCGGGTCCGGAGCGCTTTCCGGATAACCGAATTACGAAGTTTTTCATATGTCATCGAAAAATAGGTATTTCAAAGTGTTTTTTTGAAAAAAAAATTTCGAAATATTCAGTAATTTTCTTTAAAAAAAAATAAAGAAGTTTGAAAAATTGCATAATAAAGTCAGTTGTATGCAGTGTTGCCAAAGTTGACAGAGTTTCCTATAGATATTCTCGATATCCTCGATATTGCGGCATTGCGGCTTGAAACAAGTTAAGAGGAAATCTAAAATATTAAGAATTTTAGCGTATGTATATAAATATATACCGATATCGATGAAAACCGAGCAAACCTGAGCAATCGCTCCGCAAGCAACGCAATAGAAAATAATATTACAGTATTATTTATTTCCATTTTCCAACGACGACAGTAATCAGAGTAATCACAACTTACAACTAATAAGTATATTTTTGCTTTAATGCCAAAATTTTTCAAAAAAGAACAAAAACACCAAAAAACAATAATAAATGTGGCAACACTGTGTTTCCATAATCCAAAACGCCACACCATAACCTGAAATATGTTACAAAACTATAAATAAAATAGTTGATAAAAATCATGCTTTTACTAATAAAGTAATTTCTGAGTAAAAATATTGTATGTTCCACATTGAAGGTCATTTATAAACGTAAGTTATATCAATATTAATAAAAAAAATGTGTCAAATTCCAAAATTAAGGGTGTCCGGATAGTGTTATGAATGAAACCCTGAAAGCTGTGCCAGAAACTCCCCGAAGCCCCTAAAATTACACCTCCATATTGGTAAGTTTACCTTTGCGTATTTATAGGCATGGCTAGGTGACGCGACGTTTAAAATGTAGTTTGTCGTTTTCAAGTTTATCCGAAAGGCAACAATGAAGACTAATATCGTCACATAAAACAGTTCGAAAACAGGTCATTTAACCCAAATTCCACACCCCAAACATCTACACTTTTAACCAATAATTCAGAAAATTCTTTCCCCACTGGTTCAAGGCTATCACATGGGGCCCCCGAAGTAAGTCAGTTCCCACCCATAGGTACGAGCACTAGCTCAGATTCTACTCGTGCTGATCTTTCCAGCTGTTCTTCCTGTTCAGATTACCCATCCATTCCCATAAGTTTTCAGGAATGTTTAAATCATACTTCTGGTGAGAGTTTTTCAGGAGCAAATAATACTGAATTCTGTCAATATGGGATTCAGAAACAGCCTCTACAGGATGAGTTACGTTCGTGGATGATTAACTCTTCTATTAGCAGGTTTCATTTAAATAAACTCCTGCATATTTTAATTAGCCACGGGCATAAAGACCGTCCTACTGATGCACGGTCTTTGTTTCAAACTTCTCATCATAAGGATATTGTTCCTTTGGATCCAGGTAGTTATTATCACTTTGGTTTGGAATTGTCATTAGCGAATTCTATCAGCAAGTCTTTTGCTGCTGATGACACTATTCCTATGGTGATTGAGATCAAGGTGAATATGGATGGACTACCCATTTCAAAGAGCTGTGGAAGTCAGTTTTGGCCAATACTTGGACAGATATACTCCAATGAGAAATTCATTGAACCATTTAGGTACTATTGGCATTTATCAAGGAATGTCCAAACCCACATATCATAATTTAACTGGACTTAACTAATTATTTCTTAAAATCATTTTAGACGCTGTATGTGATGCAGAATTATTTTCGGAAAAGACGTTTGATACATTTTCCAGTGACTGGATATGACAGGGAAAACAAAGATACCATAGGGATATCTCGAAAATTGTAGTAAACAATGAGGGTGAAAATTAAAGGTAAGATTTTTTTTTGGATTTTTTTATTCGAGGCAAAGTTTATCTAAGGAATTGTAAATCTAAAATTACGTGTAAAAACGGAAGTAGGCATTGTAAAATTCTACTTATAAAAAAATTATCTAAACCATTACTGATAGCTACACTTCGGAATGTTATCCCGGTAACGGGGTTGTAGTCAGGATATCAAGATTGATTATTATTATTATTTATTATTATTAATTTTAGTCAAAATCTGACTCATATGCTACCGGCCCTATTAACAAAGATATCAAAAAGTAGTACTTAGATGAGAAAGTTATACATATTTTTATTAATATTTTTAATATGCTATCAAAAAAGACAATCACCATCGGAAAGTTGAGATTTTTACATAAACGTCAGTTTTTTAAATGGATTTAAATGGAATTATATAAAATATTTTTCCTCATTTCAAAAATATATAGTTTTATACAATTTGGTATAGTCACTTTTGAAATAATTAGGCTTAAACATTTAAGAAAAGTAACCTATTTATTATGGTAGCCATGAACATGCAATTAAAATTATTCAGAATGGCCTGCTCAATTTGAATTTAAGAAGAAAACACAAACGTTAGCCTAAGCGTTCATGGCTACCTTGATAAATAAGTGAATTTTATTAAATGTTTAAGCCTAAATAAGTCAAAACCAGTTGTACCGAATGGCATCAAACTATATATTTTTGAAATCAGAACAACAAATCTTAAATATATATAATACATACAGGGTGTCCTATTTAAAGAACTGAAGCTTATGTAAAAATCTCCCGTCACAATGGTGATTTGCTTTTCTTGATGGCATATCTAAAAAATTTATAACAAAAATGTACAAGTTTGTCTTTTACTACTTTTTGATTTCTTTGTTAATAGGGCCGGTAGCATTTATATGTATAGCATATTATATAGGGAATAGCCCTGTAGCTAATAATACTACCCTGTTGGTGGGATAGGTTTTTGGAGGGCTACTGATAGCCCACTTCTTCGATACAAAAAAGGCAAATACTACACGTTTCTTTTTCTTTATTTTAGGGATCCAGATTCAAGATCACATTCAAAAAAAAACTGACTAAAACTAAAAGTAAAAAATATAAGAATTACAGAGATTTTTTTGTTTTTATTGCTTGCTAGTTACCCATATATCCCAAGCAACTCCTTTATCATGTTAGCAGGAGTATTGGTAAATATATCTAATCCTTTTACATGCCATAAATAGGGTTTTAGAGCTGTACAGACACTGTACCACTGTAGTACACTGTCAATCTATAAATATTTAGATTTTAATTTTATGGAAGTAGTCCATCTCACAGTGGAGTGAAAGTATAGAAAGGGTTAGTAAGACTCAAAGTCTGCTCCACTAATTTAATGAAACCTGATTAATGTTTCAAACTATACATGTTTCGGAGGTAAATATCTCCATCAGCAGTCGAAGCAGTCAAACATTTTTTGGTTGGTTGGCAATATAGAGAAAACGGGAAGTAGAAGACTTACCTACCTAATTAAAACCTCAACAAAGTAGGGACGCCTGAGGCCTTTGGCAACTTGACAATAGTTAAAAAAATTCTTTAACTGTTGTGAAGATGCTAAAGGCCTTAGGCGTTCCTACATGGTTGGGGTTTTAATTATGTAAGTCTTCTATGCTCCCCTACTTTCTTATTATTGTTAACGTATAAGAAAAAAAATAGCTTTGACTGATGAAGATGGAGGTATTTACCTCTGAAACATACACAGTTTGTACATTTAATGAAGTTTCGTTAAATTGGTTTGAGTTTTACTAACCTTTCCTCTTTAGTTTTTGGTTATATTGTAAATGGAATCTATTTGTATGCTTAATTTTAAAGAGATATCAAAAATATGTTGTCAGAATCTGTTAAAAAAGAACGAATTGACCATCAAGGAATTAAAAATGAACCTTATTTTACAATAAACACTTAGTATATTTCAGTTGAAAATACTGGAAATGCTTATATCTAAAATAAAACTGAACACTATTACATGAAGCCCTGAGAGTTGGCCTACTTTCAGTGCGATAGCAAAAAAATTAAACTTGAATAGAATATTCAATTTTGTTACTGTCCATTTGGTTTCGGTCATGAGAAAGATGAAATCTGTGGGAATATTAGCGTTCCAGCTTAACGATTTTTGTAGATTTTGTGGGTTTAGGACAAAAACCAGTTCTTTGTAATAAAAAAATTACAAGGAATTGTTTTACTGTTCCCAAACCCGCTAAACTCGGCAAGAATATAGATAAAACTATTTTATAATAATAATATCGACGGGCTAGCTGGCGCGGCCCGTGAAATTTTAAAGTTGTATATCTCTGTTGCTACTTATGGGACCCATGCCAAGTTCAGGTTTTTTAATAGTGAGCCTACTAGGAATGTTTTGGTAAATAAAAAAAATATTTTGTAACTTGCCAAAAAAAAGGTGAATTTTTAAATTGACCCACCAGGGTAAAAAATTAACACGCTTAGGTATTTTATTTATTATTTTTTCTAAACAAATTTTACATCATTTTGTCGACAATTCTTAAATTTTAAGAGAAAAAAATGTGTTAGTAGAAAGTTATAGTCATTTGATATTGTCGACAAAATGATATCAAATTTGTTTAGAAAAAAATAATAAATAAAATACCTAAGCGTGTTAATTTTTTACCCTGGTGGGTCAATTCAAAAATTCAATTTTTTTTCGCAAATTACAAAATATTTTTTTTATTTGCCAAACATTCCTAGTAGGCTCACTATTAAAAAACCTGAACTTGGCATGGGTCCCAAAAGTAGTAACAGAGATATACAACTTTAAATTTTCACGGGCCGCGCCTGCCTAGATACGTTAAATCACGTGAACAAATCAGCTATACTGCATTGCTGCTTTAAGGACAAAGCAGTGATAAATTAAATTTGTAACAGGAAGCAGCAGTTATAGAATATAAATGTAAATTGACTAGATATGTTTAATCACCATGAGAGATCAGTTATGTCATATTGCTAGTTAAGTTGCATCAGCATGAAAGATCGGCTATGTCACATCGCTTTTTATGTTTTATCACCGAGAGGAATCAACTATGTCACATTGCTATTTGTGGTAGTATTCCAAAGCTCAGTGAGATGTAGCAGCGATAGATATGATTTGTATTAAAAAGGGCCCATTGCGCCTCTCTTGAGTAGGACATTTGTGGACCTCAGGAATGCTCCTGCTATATATTTGAGCTCTGTGCGAGACATATTTAGAATAAAACACAGCACATGAGATTTATCTCTGATATATAGCTGCTATATAAACTGGTCACCTGGGGTATAATTATGGTTCTCGGTTTCACATTGTTGCGCAATTGTGCAATTGTTTGAAACCTTGCATATTTGTCCGTTGCGGTTTGTGATGGTGGTTCATCTGATAAAACATTTAGAACACTTTGTTGTTCCAGCAGTAGCTTCACGCGTAATTGAAAATCTGAGTATGAATTTCCATCAAAGTGTTGTTGCTGTTTGTCCGACATCTTTTTACTATTCCAGTACTGACGCTCACTTTTCCTATACCTACTATTTTTAATTTCGCCCTAGAGGGGTAAAAACAATTGGCAAGATGACGCACGTTCCGCAACTTCTTTTCCGCCGTTTACTTTTCGACACTTTTTCTATTCAATCCTGGGCCCAGAACCTATGGAATTTAGGCAGTAGAAAGGTTGAATAACCACACGTAATAACTTTTATAACAAACTTGACTAACCGAAGGAACTTTGCACAACAATATTTTCAAAAGAGCGCGAACAAAAACAAAGCTATAAAAACGTTGTTACATATTTTTGTCAACACTTACTTGGTTACTGAACAGGAACTAGGAAATAAAAACATACTAAAAACATAATATCGTCGATTTGGTACAAGAGTATCCTAAGTCCCTTTAGCATACAATGGAGAAAAATGCTTACGACTATATATAATAGGAATATTTAGGTTAAATAGTTTACATTGTTTACTTATATTCTAGAGTTTTTTATGCTTTTAGAAACTAAACCTTGGTTAGAAGTTTCAAACAGGTTAAAAAAGGAAACCTAGGTTTTTAGGGACATAGGATATTATGCATCCCGGTTGACCAACAATCAAACTATCCTAACTGAATCTCATGGACTTAGGATACCTAACAACAATCAATGACTGGACATAGGTTAAGGATGTTTTAAGGTTAGGTAACTAAGAAACAAAAAAAAACCTTTAAGTGTTTGTCTTTATTATTATAGATTGCTTTGACAAAAGAAAATAATTTATTTTTCTAAAAATAATTCAAAAAATGAAAACATTGCTTAGTAAAAAAAGACAGTAAAAATCAAAACAAGTAAAAACTGAAACAAAAGTAATTAAAACAATTTATTATTCGTGTGGCAAATTTAAAAAAAAAAGTCTTGAGATATTCTTTACAAATAGCATTCTTTTTACAATAGTAGATGATAGAGTTGTATTTAATTTTGGAAATAGGTATTAAACTATTTCTAAGGGGTTTTAGCTCATATTGGGGGAAACTAACCGGTTGTTGTCTTGAGCGCTCTGTCACGTTGATTTCTAAGAATTGTTTTTGAAGTCTATAACTGAGTTTTAACAGTTGTGGGTCCTCACAATTAACTTCCACGCAACTTACTTCGGACCACTTTACTACATTCCCGTGGTTATCTTTGTCAATTTTCTTTGTAGTTTGTTGCAGCAAGTCTTTTAAGTCAAAAAAATCACTTTGGTTCATTTCTTTAACCAGGTATGGTTTCTTTACGCATGCCGTGCGCGCTATGGTGTACCACTGTCCAGGGGTATAAATAGGAATCCTTTTGGCACACCGTTCAATTGCACTATGCATCGAATCGCCCTCATTTTGAGTGTGCCCCACTTCTAAGAATCTTAGAGTTATCTTCATTTGGTACCTGACAGCGGCATAGAGTAATAAGACATAAATAAACTTGTTTTTATTCTGTCCCGCGCAGTTATCGGAATAGAATGATATTTCTTTGAAGCCCTCCTCAGCTTTCGTTTTTATAAATTTCAGAATACAACTTCCAATTTCACATGTTCCGCGAGATGCTATGGCTTCATACCACATATAGCAATAGCCTTGTTTCTTTGCAGCATCATATACCGTTAAATTGTACGTTGCCACTTTTGACTTATAATAAGCTTGCCCTACCTCTTTTTGGACACTGTAAAACTTGTTGAAGGTCAAAAATGGCCATGCAGTATCTTTCGTCAGTAGAGGCCCTTAATTTATCTTCTTCTTTTTGCTTTCGCATTGTTTCTTTATTTAGTAAGTGATTTTCTATTACTTTTCTAATTGTAGTTTTTCATTGGCACTTGAATTTTGGTAATTAACACATAGGTCACACTGATCTTTTTTTGGTGTGTGGAAACCCAAATTAAAGTCATTTACGAATATCCATCGATACATTGATTCACGGACTGGTACTTCATCTTTTTCTTTACAGTAATCGACGTACATTTTGTACATTTTAGATATATTTAGGGACGGAGACAGATATTTCTTAGAAGAGTCTTTTCTGACATAGTGACTCTCTACCACATCAAATGAGTTGATGTGATCTTTCGCAAATTGTTTTTGTTTATCACTGATGCGTGTTGTTACAGTATGTCTACCCCTATTGTCTTTATTTTTTTTATATCTAAGACATCACACGTAGACTTCAAGCCTAAGTACTAGCGTACCGTGGGCGTCTGAAGAGAAGGGAAATGTAGTCTATTGACATGGGATTTGAAGGATTGGAGGTTGGGACGGGAAGGGAAAACATCTGCAGGTAATTTGTTCCATAATCTGGAGACCCTAGGTATGAATGTGCGAGAGAAGTGGTCTGTTTTAGTCTTTTGTAGCTGGACAGTAAAAGGATGCATACGTAACGCGCCTCTTGTTGTTCTGTTGGGGACATTCAAGGGGGGAATAATACCGGCTAGTTCTTCAGAGCAAAATCCGTGGAAGTAGCGGTAGAAAAGGGATAAATCCCCTACAGCGCGGCGATGAGCGAGAGAAGGGAGTTTTCTCGTGAGGGCTGGGTCATTGATAAGTCGAATGGCTCGCTTTTGGATAGAATCAAGGATCTTAAGTGTCGAAGGTGATGCCGCTCCCCAGATGTGGGAGCAATACTCTAGGTTAGGTCTTATTTGGGAAACATAGAGAGTGTATAAGTTGGAAGGGGAGTAATATTTTCTGGCTCGAAAGAGAAAACCAAGCTTTTTAGCTGCCGATGTGGCTACTGAAGTAATGTGTTTGTGCCAGCTGAGATCATGTTCGAAAGCGACACCAACGAGATCGAATGTTTCGTTGTTTTGTAGGGCTTGGCCATTAATGTGGATGGGGTAAGCGTTGCCAGATTTTTTGCGCGAGAGGGAGCAAGACTGGGTTTTGGAGGCGTTGAACTGAACAAGGTTCTTGGCACCCCAGTCTAAGATTAATTGAATATCTTGGGAAAGGGATAGGTACATAGATCTGCGTCTATTATCCAACTCCTGGTTCGAAACTTGTCTGGAAAAATGAATATTGGAGTGAAGAGTACTATCGTCAGCATAACTGTGGATGGGATTGGTAGTTGAAGTTACAGTTGAATTTACAGTCACTTTGGATTCTTCAGTTGTAAGTTTTTTTGCTACAGTTTTGACAACCTGGTGACTAACACCAAGGGTATTCAAAAAGAACTTCTGACAAACTTTTTCCCTTGTGCCTTCTTCGGAAACAAGGTGATAGAAGTAAGACATGTTTGTGCGACTTTTTCTTTCTATATCGCCCTCATCGCTTTCTGAATTTATTTGTAGCTCTATTTGCGATTTTTGCACGACGCATACGTTGGCGCCCCTTAGTTTTGAAATCAACAAAACGTAGAATAAAATCCCGCTGACGATTAACGTCGCCCAAAGCCCAATATTCGGAAAAAAACTCAAGGCGCATATCTTTGGAAATTTTGTTTGTGCATTTCAGTCGACATGTGCTTTTACAGGCTTCTTTTACCTTTCTCTCTAAAATAATCTTTTTTTTTGTATTCGTATAAGACTGTCCTAGGTTTCTCTTTCTTTTCATAACATTTCTTTTCCATGTATATGGTTTGCTCTTCCTTTTTCTTGATTTTTCTCGTTCGGTAGTACCTTGTACAGACTCACTTTCCAATTCCTTTTCATCCATGGTCGATAGAGTGGTACTACTACTGTCATGGTGGTCTTGTTTACTGGTTTGCAAAGTATTTTTTGTTTTTTCAGGTATATATTCCAAATCAGAATCAGTCCAATAGGGATCACTAGCTTCGGAGGAACTCTTGGATAAAGTGTCACCTACAAAAATCATTAAAAACATTATTGACTGAAGGAATTGTGACATCCTCAGTATTTTTTTTTCAAATGCAACACCCCTTTTTTTCAAACAAATAATGATGTAATAGGATAGAACATTTTCATAATATACTCAACAGAAAACTTAATGGTATTGTACATATATATTTTATAAGAATTGAACACAGAAAACAAACCTTCGTCACAAACATCCATATTAACCGGGACGTTCGTTAATTCTGCTAAGTCGGAGTTACTTAGAATATCCCTGCTACTGTCATATTCTGTGGCTGAGACTATGCTGAGGGAAACCTCTGTACGCTCATGTAAATAATAGTTCAAATCTGTTTTATGTGGCAACCATGCAGTAACATCTTCATCTACAATATATACGTAATTCATAAACCTGTGCTTGTTAGCATGGACAGGGAAATTTTACTTTAGTAAATTTAGTAATTATACCTTCGAAATTTCCAGCAGCATCAATGTTAACTGAAATGTTCGGCAACGTTGATAATTCAGGTTCACTTAAGGGCCCACTCTTACACTGTGCTGATGTCAGTGTGCTAAGGGTCTCTATTCTTAAGTCAGGATAACTACTTAAATGCGACTTTCCATAAATAACTTCATGACCTATGAGAACCCATAAGGAGTTATAGTTACAGTATTTTTAACCAATAGCTGTAATCAGTAAAGGTTTTATTTCATTTATTACACAAACCTTTCATATTATGTTCCGACTCCATGTTATTAAGCGAGAAGTTTGACAACTTTGCTAATTTAGAGCTACTGGGAGATCCACTGTAATCAACCGCTGCTGCAACCGAGCCTTTGGTGGCAAAGTTAGAACTATTTATTTCATCAACAACGTCTGAAACCAAGCACTTATTTCAATTAAATAATAATTCAAAGAATAAAGACTCTTTCTCACCTGCATTTGAAGAGCAACTTGTGGACTGTTTTAACAAGTCTAGTATTTTTTTACTCCTACTGCTATACATTGTGTGTTCACTCACTAATTTAATAATTAAAACAAAAGCAACGTTGTAAATCAAGTCCTTACACTAGCACGTTTCCAGTTAAATACGACTAGCTTGTCATTGTAAACAATCAGGATGAACACTGTTTTGTGCTGAAAAAGTATCGACTTACGTTTATCTCGCGACTTAAAGAAGTACAAAAGAGCGCTTAATGACTGGATGTCTTTTGTAACTACATAGACTCGATGCCATTTAGACGCAAACTAACCAACTACACTACTAAGTCCATATTCCGTCAATATTTTTGGATGTATACAATCCTAAGTCCTAAGTATGGACTTAGGCTAATTTACTTTTATAATAAAAGATGTGGTTAATGTTAGGATATTTTTGTATTTATAAATTTTAAAGGCGCCAAATTTAAAATATGGACATAGGATCGTTTTACAGTTAAATACATGGGCAAAACTGTGATTTGTCGTAAATATCTCATTTTCACTCATTTTACTTTTGTACTAAACCGACGATATTGAAATTTTTAAGTGTCAGTCCTTCCTCTAGTCAACCATATATACAGAAGTACTATTCTACAAAACTTACCTCTCATATGTTATAAGTTACATGTTTTGCTGTATAAGAACAGTGCTAATCGACTAATAAAGGTGTTATACCAAAGACATTATAAGGTATAGACTGAAGGGTTCATTCATAACTCCCATAAAAATACGGACTGTTATTATTCTAAAAGAATTAGCGAGTGCGAGAGAGAACGGCAGATCGAGTAGAACCGAGTGGCAACATTATAGACCGGCCCCGAGTTCTGATCGCCAGTGGTGTAGAGTTTTGAACCTACTATCAATGTATAAAAATAAAGAACATAATTTATATCAGAAATTTTTCCAAGGAATTAAAATATTAGGCTCCAAATTTTTTACATAAAATGCACAATATGGGTATATAAATAGAAAATAAAACACTATTAGTACTGCAAAACTGTTGCTACACTGTTTTATTATTAACATAACACATGATAAAAACATATTGCTAAAATTTTTAATTACAATATAGACATGCATTTATTTTTATTAGTCTAATTATACAACATATTAGACAACTCTATTTAGGCACAAAACATGACTTCGTGACTAGCTCCTGTTCCTGCTTCTACATGAATAAAAAAAAATATCTACAATCTCCATTTTCTATTTGTCTTTAATAGGTTATACAATACACTTACTTTCAAACATATTTATTTATAACATACTATTTACAACATCAACAGGGTACTTAAAACTACTAACAGTTTGTCACAGTGGCACGCGTTACAACCCCCAGCTAGGGAGGTCCAACGCAGCAAAGCGGCCGGAGTACGGCCGGGGCTGGTGTTAGCCCTTGGTATCCATTTGACGCGAAGGCGCATATAGACGGCTCTTACCGCAGTAAGCTTGCAGAGCCAATGAGAGATTATTTACAATGAATTGCTTGAAGAGCTTAAACACACAACAATTACTTATTCTAAAATTTCTTAGTTATTCTTGCTGGGAAAAGCACAGAAAAACCCAGCTTCAGGATTGTCTTATTTACATATGTACATATTTACATCTATTTACAGTGAACATCACGGATCTACATTTATTCGTCTCATGCACACTGTTTAAAACTATTTACACTATATACATTCTAATTACATACTCTCATCCATTCTTCATTCATTCTTATGTACAGCCCTTTCATACTGATCAGAAACTATAATATAGTAATATTTACATTGTTGTAGTCAGTCAGGTCAGTGTCGGTATGGTTTTGGGAATTGGTTATTTATTATAAATGAATTTAAAGTCCAATCAAATGTCCAGTTGGGAGGTGGGCGGGGCTTGTTTTAGGAGTCGGATTAGGGATAAAATGCAGATGGCATGGGAATTGGATTTTAGCGATGATTTGCACAGGAGCACGATTGTGCTCCTGCGTGGGAAAATGGGCGGGGCTTGTTTTGGTACTTGGAGTTGAACAAAACCAAGCACCAAGGATTTTGGGATTTAGTGTGGGTAAGGACATGGTACGAATATGGGCGATGGAGACAATGTAAAGAACGTAGGGTTTTATGGGATGGGGATGTAATTTTCTAGGAAAATTGGTAGTTTATGATAGATGGGCTTGTGGACCACAGCATCCACTGCCCTGATCTGCGTTATGACTGAATTTGTCGGTTTTGTTCTATAAAAATTGTCCGAGATGTTGCCAACGTGCTCGCCAAACATTGTTGTGCCGGCAAGCTCGTGCAGATCTCGGACAATTGTCGCACGTCGTGACGACGTAACGCATCTCAGTGCAGTATTCTGAAATCGCTGTAATCGGCCCATCTGCGTATCAGAGATGCTGCACCAAACTGGTGCAGCATACATCATGACTGGTTTAATAATTTGATTATAAACCACCAATTTGTTTTGCGGGGATAAAGGGGATTTTGGGGATAGGATGGAGTATAAGCTTTGCATTGCAAGGAATGATTTTTGTAGGACGTAGGAAACATGTGCAGCAAAGCGTAGGCGTTCATCAAGGATAACGCCCAGATACTTCAGCTTCTTTGCTGGTAGTATCCGGACGTTGTTTATTTGGATCGGGACGTGGATTACGTTCTTCGTAAACTTCCGTGTGAGCACGACGCACTCACACTTGGTTTCATTTATCTCCATCTTCCATCTTTCGTACCAAGGAAGGAGTTGATGGAGATGATTTTTGATATGTGATTTGGCAACGTCTGCATAAAACGAACTGGCGTAGACCAGCACGTCGTCAGCAAACATGGCCAGTTTCGTGGATGGATAATGGGGAATATCGGATATATATAAATTGAAGAGTTTTGGGGAGAGGACTGTGCCTTGGGGGACTCCAGCGTGGATTTTTTTCGGAGATGAGGTCGAATTTTCCACCCTTACCCGAAAAGTCCTACCTATTATGTAAGAGTGCACTAGCGTGACAAGAAAGAGCGGGAAGTTATGCACTGCTAATAGCTTGTAGAGAAGACCATTAAACCAGACGGTGTCAAAGGCTCTTCGGACATCCAGAGCTAGCAGCACCGTATTCTGCCGCAAGTTGATTTTATTTAGTGCGTCTTGCACTACACTTGCGACAAGAAGAGTGGTGCTGTGTCCACTCCGGAAGCCGAATTGCCCATCTGGCACCGCCCCCTCGAGTTTTAGTCTGTTAATTTTTAAGAGAATGGTCTTCTCTGCGACTTTTGAAAGTCCGCTTAGCAGTGCAATTGGTCTATAAGACTCAGCTTTTGTCGGGTCTTTTCCCGTCTTTAAAATAGGTATGACCAGTGCACTCTTCCATTTGGCCGGGAAATGCTGTAGTACAATCACTGCATTTATGATGTACATTAACTGCACTACAGCCTTTCTCGGCATATTTTTCAAAAGCGAGTAGGACACTTCGTCCTCTCCCGGTGCTTTATTGTTAGGTAAGCTCCTGATGATGCTTTTCAGCTCACCAGGAGTTGTTAGGAGTTTGGGGAGCATGGGAGGCGGGATTGGGTATTTTTGGTGTACAGTCTTGTTTATTGTATTCGTTATGTCATTTTGTTCGTCTGTTACGTTTGGCTTACCTCTACAGATACCGGCCAGGTGTTCAGCGAGCACCTCGGCTTTCTCTGTATTGGTTTGCGGTGTCTTTGAATCTACTGTCGGGATTTTAGAAAATTTGTTCTTCAGTCTGCGGGTCAACCTCCAAAGTGAGTTGTCTAATACTGACAGCCCACCAAGGACATTGGCCCACGCGTCGTTTTTGTGTCTGTTAATGTTGGTCCGTATAGTTCTTTGCAACAGCTTCACCCTTGCACCATCCCGCGGTTGCCGGTAGCGCTGCCATCTGTTCCTGATCCTGTTTTTGAATTTTATTAGATTGATTATGTCATCAGGCAAGCGATCTTCCGCTGGCCTGACGCTAATCTTCCTGGCTATTCGGTCGCGACCGAACTGGAGATTTTCAGTCAGCTTGTCAACTTCTTCTTCGAGCTTTTCGATGGTGTTTATATCGTTGTTTATTTCAGTTTTCTCATTGACAAGCTGCCTGAAAAAACCCCAGTTCGCTCCCTTATATAACCAGGACTTATGTCCCTGTTCCTTGCTGATGTTTGTCCTCCACTCTAGCATCAGTGGAAGATGATCTGAGGGTAGGTCATCTAACACAACAAGATCAGGAAGGTTAAGTATATTTTTATTTGACAACATCAATATATGATGGTGTCATGCCATTTACGGGATAGTGAGTAGGCGTTGCTGTGCTTAGCAGTTGTAGGTCATTGTTTGTGACGTAATCGCAGATAAACTCGCCATTACGATTATTTCTGCGATTACGCCACATTGTGTGTCTTGCGTTCAAGTCACCCAAAACCATCACCTGTCTGCTTTGACCGAAAATGACGTCAAGGTCGTTCTCGGTCATGCGTAAGTTTGGGCGGGCATAGCTGCCATTAATTACAACACCATTCCTCAGCTTAATAGAAATGTTCTCTATGAGTGATCCTACATCCGGCAGGACCACGTGAGGAATGGTGTTCTTCACAATGACAGCCACCGCCGCCTCCACGTATATTCCTATCTTTTCTGTGTATTTTATAGTTTCTGATATTCACCCTATTGTTTGCATTCAATTTAGTTTCCGTGATGATCATTATATCGATTTTTTTACTATATACAAAATGGATGGCCTCGCCAAGTTTATTGGCGAGACCATTTGCGTTCCATAGCGCGATCTTTAGTTCTTTATATATTATATGAATTTAAGTTTTTTGTAACAAATTGAACTAGGGCAAACGCTCTGTCCATTTTATTGGGGTTTTGTTTAAATATATTTATAAAGTCCGCCATGAAACGCAATACTTCGTCCATGTCAACAGTATTTTCAAAATCAAAATCTCTCATTTGTTCTGCAAACTTACCCACTTGTGCCTGCTGCGCCCTCTCGTCGTGGCTGGGCCGCACTCCGGGAGCTTTGCTGCGTTGGCAATGGCGGGAAATTTTCTTGTATCTCACTAAATTGTCTTTCTGTCCTTTTTGCTGTTTTTTCCCAGGCATTGGTGGCCGGGGGTGGTGCAGGCTTATAGCGTTGCTGTATTTGTCTGTTTGTTTGTATGTTTTGTTGCTCGTGTAGTTTGTCTGTCCTGTATTTGTATACGTCACAGTCTAAGTCACTAGCTTTATGTGCTTTGCCGCAATTTGCACATTTGTTGGGTAATCCTCCAGGGCAGCTTGCAGATGGGTGACTGCCAGCGCAGGACACGCAGCGGTATGCCCTAAAGCAGTTCAAGGTCGCATGTCCCCACTGACAGCACCTTCTGCATTGGATAACTTCTTTACCTGCTTTCCGGCGTTCCCAAGTCACGTGCAAATTGCAGACATATCTGATTTTCTGTAATGCTGTAAGTTTGTAGTCAGATGTTGTAACGACCATGTACAGGGGCCTGTATTGGGTGTTCATTTTATAAACACCCTTTACATTGATCTTATGCTCATACAATACAATATACATACTTCATTCAATGTCTGTGAATGTCTTAAGAAAAATAAACATTTCTTTTTTAACATAATATGCTGATGAAGATCGGTGAGATGTAACTTCAAGCGACATCTCGCAGTAACTCAAATGCAACACACCTGACTCCAATCAAACAAAATCAGTCAGAGAAGCATTAAATCGGTCAATGAGGATGACATTTCATCAATGTTGGGACTGTTTATTTGAAAAATGATAAATTAGTTTAGAAATAAAAATAATATAACTTACAATTAATAACAATGTAAAGTTACCTAAAAATAAGCTATGCTTACCCATATCCAGATGGACCAGGAACAGATATTAAATTTTTGAGCAATATTTTCAGACCTAAAATAAAACAAAGAAATAAACATTCAATTTTTTTCAAAAACAAAAAATAATCATATAATTCTTCCTTTCATTTAAATTACTTTACACAACTTTTGTTTACATACTTACTTTTGAATATTAGGAGAATTAACAATCTCGGAAGGTTCCTCAACATCTCGACCAGCATCATCTGATTTAAGAATTACATCATCGAAGCATAACTTAGAAATCCTAAAAGGAAATTAAAGTATGTTTTAATTATTTTTTAAAGGCTTACGACTAAATTATAGCCTTATTATACCCATCATCACCCAAAATTTTAAGTTAATTTTATTATTAATAGATATTACTTACGCCAATGGTTTCTTTTGGGCAGGTGGTGTTCCACAAACTGTTGACTCACAACTAAAAAACAAAGAATAATATTTAATATTTTTAATAAGTCCAATTTGTAGGCACACCAAAATTTTACACCTTGCAATTTTACCTGTTAGATTGGTCGTCTAAAAATAACAAGCCTTCACAACGACGTGGGTTTGCTCCTTTTTTAATATATTTAGCACCATTCGCCTTTACTAACATATCTTCACAAAAAAAGTGATCTGAGCACAACTCTGGATTTTTTCGTAGGGGTTGGTTATCCAGAATACCTACTAAAGAAAACCAGTTTTCTTTTTTCAGGATCTTGAGGAAACCTAAATAGAATGTTTATATGTTATAAAACATCTTTATATGTACCTACCTATATGAATGTATCTACTTAAATTTAGTAATGTATAATGATTTTAATTTTACAGTATTTTACTAGTCGGCACGTACACTGACGCTACACCAATGGATTCATAACAATCCTAACCTAACGTACTTACCGATGAAACGATAAATTTGGATTCAAATGATCCACTTTCTTGCATACTACACAGGCATGTACCATAATTGTTTATTTCTACACTAATGTTCACACAAATATTAAAAGAAATTGATAAGAAACTCCGAAATGACCAAACAGCACAAAATGGTTGTTAGACCGGATGAGCAACGTCGCAATTACGACGATCATTCATTGCATACTGCTCCGTAGTAAAATCGTAATGCAATGTTGCCGTAGTGCCTCATATTTTTATAATGTTAATAATTTCAAAAGTTTTAACCGTTTTTAATAAAATTTCAACATGACATTACGAAAATTGAATGCATAATTTGATTACGCACCCCTTAATCCCTTTGTATGTTACATGCTGGGCGTTACTGGATTTGATCTCATTCAATGGTTTTCAAAGAATTTCCCAAAATATTTATAACAGACAGAACATCGGCTAAGGTGCAATTTTGAGCGAAAGAGATGGAAAATAAAGAGGGAATGTTGATTTGCCTCATAAAAATGTAAACAATTCGGTCTCTACCTTATAATGTCTTTGTGTTATACATATAGAGAACAAAGCCGGAGAAATGCTAACGAACGAATTCCTTTACTTAATAGGAATATTTAGGAAACCGTCGACAATGTCTACGAAATTTTGGGATCGCTGTCAAATGGTTACCATATTTAAATTTTATTTATGAAATTTAATAATATTTAACAATAACCATACACAGCAGAATTCTGAAACTAAATATTCTGGGTGATCATGGAAAGGAAAAATTTTCATTCAATACAACTATTTCATTGTTAACCTTACCTTTGGAACCCAACCCACAACGATTATTATGGAGGTTTTTTTTTCTATACCCTTTCAGAAAGTTCAGAACATTAAATTACGCGAGACTAAATTAAGCGAATGACAATACAAATAATATTCGGTACGTTAAATGGCAAACAGAATAATTTAGCATGCTGAAGACGGGTTTGAACCTATGCATGTATGTGAATGCGATGTCTGTATATGTGAATGTGATCAAAATTTCACGGAAACGGCTGAACCGATTAACGTCAATTTTAGCATATTAGCTTCTAGCAATCTAATGATAAACCTACAGAAATTGGTTTAAAATCAGTCAAACGTTTGAAGTATATCATCCTAATTTTTTAAGAAATTCACTTGGTTATGAAAATATCGCTTAAAATAGCGGCCATTTTAATTTACCACAATCATGTTTAAAAAGTCCTTTGTAATAAGTTTTAAACAATTAATTAAAATACACGTATACCGAAACCAACTTTTAGCTATATGCTATGTAGGGTATTGCATCCTATAAGATATTTATCGGTCCCCCTTTTGTCGTCGACCAGCAGTTTGGTTGGCTAAGTGGTCGGAAAGTCATGTAGGGAAAATATAAAAAACTTACATGTTATTTTATTGTAATATAGCTTAGTAACACCATAGAAATAGGCTTTTAAGCAAAAATTGCTAAATGTAAAAATTCAGAAAGGAAATAAAAACTATAATGACAAAAAAAAATACCTATAGATTGTGTAATAAGCTATAGGTTCGATATAAACAGCACATCCTGTATACTACCTATTTTCTTAAAGTATGTTAGTAAAAATGAAAATAAAAGAAATCATAAAAATTCAATCAGCGTTCAATCTCCGACCAGAAATGGAAAAGCACTGACGGCGCAAAACATACAATAAAGCCTATTTGGAATTCCCACGATAAATCCCGAGACGTGACCTAAAAAATACTTTTAAAGCTGAAGGGCAGGTATTTAAAAATGTATTGGGAAAACTTAACATTAATTTGCAGAAAGAAAACACTGTTTGTGGGGTTGTTTTTCTTTTATGCTATTAATGGCCAATTTTGCGTTAATAAAGCTAATTTTCCCACTGATGTTGCCACCTCTATTCTCATGAAGATAAAATTTTAGATTCCTGTTGACATTATTAGAATTATTTATAAAATAAAGACACATTAACATTCATAAGTAAATTACAGTTCCAGCGATCGTCAGATTCTTTAAAAATGATGACTTGAATTAAAAATATAGTTAAAATAATATTTTTTGTGCATGTTTGGATACTAAACAATACAAATGTTCAACATGTTATTTTAAAACGTGCCTAGTTTTTTTAATTTATAATTTGTACAATAATACATTATACATACATAAATTAAAACAACTTTCTTTTTGCACCCTGATTCCGCAACGCTCTTCCAATACTTATAAATATCTTTTTCAGAGATCGCTTTGTCGTCTAAGCTGGACACAGGAGCTAACTACCCCAACGTGAAACTTGTACCGGCGACATTTTCTGTACCATTTTTATTTTGGGCCCCCTCTACACATTTATTAACTCCTCTTAACATAATCCATATATATCATATCCATATATCCATATATATTTATATATAAGTTATATTGTAAAGTTTCCAATGATTGTAAAGGATAGGGTAAACTGTACAATTGGCGATAGGTCTGAAAATCTTACTGGGGAACTTGGTGATTACGAAATTTTGAAAGCGGTCTAAAGGAACCCTTATGGTATGAGATTGGGCATGATCTTGTTTAAAAATGGATTTTGGGTTCTTTAAGCTCATCAGTATACCGATGGATCTAATAAATACTAGACGTGATATTGTCACGCTAGGGGTCGTCGGGGTTGATAAATTAGGCTGCGGTTTACCAAAACACTTATATAATTTATTCAGGTACACAATTCACTTACGTTGCTGGGTTGGGTAGCGTAGGGGGCAGCTTCTATCGGAGTACTCGGTCAGCCTAAAGGGCTGGCGCTAATTGTACCGTTCGTGCGGCACCACAGTGACGCCTCCCCCGTCGAGACACGACGCCCTCCTTTGCATCTCGCCGGTACGCTTTTTATATGAATCCCCCAAGAACAGTTTATACAAAGAGTTCAAACTGGTCAGGGTTCATAAAATAAAGGCGAGGCCAGCGATATGCAATCGCAGCACGTAGAGTGGTTTCCGAAATGTTAAATAAATAATATGAAAAATGTATAGAAATTTGGAAAAAATGATGAATATCTGGGGAAATATGACATTTCCCCCGCGCCTGTAAAAGCTAGCCCCTAGCTTTAAAAATTTACACAATACATATATACAAAATATCACATATTTACAAAATACAAAACGGAGATAAACAAAATATACAATAAACAAACATAAAAACATTATTAATAAACAAACAATTGGAGCTCGCAGGCTCGGTACACTCCGTATTTATTTGGGTGAAATGAGGAATGGTAAAACTAGCTTAAAAATGGAGAATAAAAATGGTTACTGTCCTGGTAGTCTGGTTCACATTTACACACTTTCTTTACAAAGTTCTATTATTAGGGAGTTCCAACACGTTACTGATCGAATAGCCTACACACCGACAAAACCCGACACATCTTAGGCGCCACACGTTGAGGCAGGTCGTCATGTATTTCTTGTTCAGATGCAGCAGTCACGGTTCCTGTGTCCTGGGGGTGGGATCGGCTAGTTGTGTTGCCGACTCCCAGTGCAGCAGGGGTCTCCCTCCTCCGAAGAGTGCGGCCATCCGGACTTTGGGTGGACTGAGCCGTGAGTGACGGGAACTTTGCTGGGCTGATCCTGAGGCTAGTTGTGGTCAACCAGCGCTGCAAGTTCTTTAGGTATGTACATTGTACCAGTGTCATCACGGCTCGTTGTGCAGCAGTTCAGTCTTAGTGAGGGAAGACCAGGCTGGCGAGACATGGTGGACCGTGCGTGGCTGATGCATGACGCTGGCTGTGTGGACGCAAGCGGCGACTGGCCTTTGGTTTTTGGTGTGTTTGGTGGCTCTCGATCCAGGTCGTGTGGTCTCCCAATGGTACATGAAAACAAAAAAAAGACTACCGGCAGTTAAAAGGAAAAAAACAGTTTATAAATAATGAAAACCTACATGATACTATGATGTTTAAGTAAAAGTAGACAGACTAAGAACATTCACCCGGTTTTTACATACGACTTCTATTGGTATCTAAGTATTACTCTCTTGGAGACAGTGAGACATACGTCTCTAATTCATCAGGGGGAAAACAAAATTATACACATTTACATAACAATTTAAAGCCCAAATATAGCGTAATCACATCATCAAATATTTACCATATTTACCATCCTATTTATTCATCAATAAAGTCACATAAACTCCAAATACAACTTGCATATAACTCTTAATATTTCGCATAAGTCACATAAACTTCAAATACTACTTGCATAAAGCTCTTAATATTTCGCATAGGCAGACATTCAACCCTATATGAAGGTCCTCTTCCATGTCTCCCTATACTCACATAATGACTCTTAGTCATAACGGTACACATACCACCATCGAGTAGGCGACCATTCAGCTCTATGCTCAGGGCCATCTTCCATGTTCCCCTACTCGGAAAACATATTATGACTTTTAGTCATAAATAAAATAAATAATCATATATATACATAACACATATCACCATCAAATAGGCGGACATTCAACTCCGTGTTCAAAGTCGTCTTCCATGTCCCCCTATTTGGAAAACATATGACCTTCAGTCATATAAACAAATAAACACCCGATTACAAAATGCATATGGTAATCATTATTTTACGCTATATTTAAATTTACTTAATAATAATAATATTCGACTTAAAAGTAAAAAAGAAGTTGGATTTGTAAAAAAATTCTGACCCTGATTTATTTTTCAATGTCTCAGTCATAAAATATACCCTTGTTTTTGTTTAACTTATTTTCATTAGACACCGTATATTAGAATTTAACTTTAACAACCATACCTGGGTGAATGGCATCTTTAATATTATATATCAATTGTTTACTTTTCTGCTGATTAAATAAAATAATGAACTGTCTACCTTTACCTTCGTGATTTATTTATAGTAATGAACTTGATCAAATTTATACGTGATGATATGTTTGTTTATTATAAACGCAAAAAATAAAAAATAGTATTCTGTATGGTTTGTGCTAACTCAATCTAAAATTTACTATCGCAATAAAGGTAAACTATACTTAAAATTATACATAAAAAACATTCAAACCAACAAACTTTGGGTATACCCTCTTTCATACTAACACACTGACACAACACAAAACACACATTTACATACCAAGCACCTAGTTATGAAAACAAATTTTTAAAACTTTACAAAAAAATACTTTTGCAGAGAAAATAAGAAAAAGTCTTACCATCCTTTATGTACATAATGGTTGGATTCCCAAAATATTTTATCCATTGGAGGTCCTTTATATAGTTTAAAAAAATAAATAGATTATATTCTTGCTTATAATTCGTAAGTCCCATTTTAAAACAAAAAGTGCATTTAGCCCAGATTACATGAAAAAAAAAGTCCATGTATAAAATAATACCCCTTTCTTTCATTTCTCAAAAGAGTACTAGCCCCATTCTTTCCACAGCTTTTAAAACTTTTTGAAAAAAAAATCCATTATTTTATTTTTTGGAAGGTCGTCCTATAAAATAAAAAAGAGATTAGTCAGAAAATAAAAAGTAAAAAATGAACATGCTCCTAAAAACAGGTATAACGTTTTGTATTTGCTGCCCGTGGTCCTGGTTACCGGCCGTGGCGGCTGCTCACTTAAAGATCAGAGGCGAAATTTAAGTACTTATGCTAAGTATCAAACCTAAAAATGATAATTAAAATGTAAATAACTCTGTGGCACCTTATCAAAAAATGGCGTTAAAAGGGCAGTAAAAATATACCTACAAGATAATAATAATAAAAAAATATTTTAAAAAAATTGGAAACCTTTATATTTGAATGGCGCTTCAATATATAAACATGTTTATAAAAATAACGATACTATTTGCATAACACTTTGTTAATAATATTATAATAATAGCATGTTCAACTTTAATTGATAACATACCAAGTACGCGAACCTTGTGTATTTAATTTCAAAATACACTTTTAAGTTCCTGAGCGACGACCTCAATGTCATTAAAACAAAATATTATATTTCATTGTCGCCAAATAAATTTAAAAATTTCCTTTTTAATCTTAGTGCCCTTAATTGTTGCTCGTTAGGAATAAAATTTTTTACCGTCAGTGTGTTTGGTAAACCCAACGAATTTTGCATTTTTACATTTATGCCGTTATTGACAAACCCCAGCTTCTGTTGCCTTTTTCGTTCTCTTTGAATCTTGTTAAGCTTCCTACGGGCCATAAAAATTAAATAAAAGGGATAACAGGAATAAAAGGGTTGAGGGCAGTTTAGTGATTAACCCCAATATATAATAATTCTAGCCTCGCCAGCGTTAACGGGCACGAGGTGGAACAACTTCTATATTTAGCAGTCCATGTAATCTAATCTCGCCAGCGTTAACGGGCACAAGACAGGACTACAGTAGACGCTTTGAGGTGGGATTTATAGTAAACCTAGCCTCGCCAGCGTTAACGGGCACGAGGTGGGTTTTCCTATAGGTTCTGTTTGGATAATTTTAATCTCGCCAGCGTTAACGGGCACAAGATAAAATTATGTCAAAGGTATGAGGGATAAGAATGGGTAGGGAAATTATATAGACGTAAAAAGAACTGTAAAAATTCCCCTTAAAACCACTGTAAAATAAATACCCTTTAAAAACCCATGTAAAAAATACCCTGAAAAAAAAACACTGTAAAAATGCCCTAAAAAAAAATCACTGTAAAAAATAATTGTGACAAAAAAATGCACTATAACGCCCTGAAAAAAACACTTTAAAAATGCACTGAAAAACACTAAAATGACCTGAAAGAGATAGTAAAAATTATAAAACACAAAAGGCCCTTGGCAAGTTAGGAAGAACTTACCAACGAGAACGAACCAGGCGCCTCCACCAAATGTC
This sequence comes from Philopedon plagiatum, assembly GCA_963971165.1. Lineage (NCBI taxonomy): Eukaryota > Metazoa > Arthropoda > Insecta > Coleoptera > Curculionidae > Philopedon > Philopedon plagiatum. The sequence goes on along the minus strand of OZ020190.1, from coordinate 40,948,141 downwards.
GCGCTAGGGGTCGTCAGGGTTGATAAATTAGGCTGCGGTTTACCAAAACACTTATATAATTTATTCAGGTACACAATTCACTTACGTTGCTAGGTTGGGTAGCGTAGGGGGCAGCTTCTATCGGAGTACTCGGTCAGCCTAAAGGGCTGGCGCTAATTGTACCGTTCGTGCGGCACCACAGTGACGCCTCCCCCGTCGGGACACGACGCCCTCCTTTGCATCTCGCTGGTACGCTTTTTATATGAATCCCCCAAGAACAGTTTATACAAACAGTTCAAACTGGTCAGGGTTCATAAAATAAAGGCGAGGCCAGCGATATGCAATCGCAGCACGTAGAGTGGTTTCCGAAATGTTAAATAAATAATATGAAAAATGTATAGAAATTTGGACAAAAAGATGAATATCTGGGGAAATATGACAATATAATATGCGTCCCAATAATATATAACAATATAATACATGTGTATTATATACGATATACGTGTCTTTCTTAAAATCGCTGTCAAATCACGTCTTTCTACATGACTTCTTACTCGTGTCCAACTATCATGCATATCCAGACAAAAACGAGATTTGTCTATAGAAGTCACCTCGTTCCATTTATGATGTCAGTGAAGCCGTTCTTTGCACTACGGTAGAATTAGCAGTGATAATCACTTTTAGAAGTACTGACTGAGGGCAAAAAGAAAAAATCTAAATCACCTTATGGATCAGTAAGCGGATGGCATGTTGAATGGTCTTTCTATAACATCACACGCCTTCATCATCTCCAAGATTATCTGAACCAAGTCACTCCGTTTCCAACCAGATTTTTTTTTACTACCAAATTTAAGAATATACTGCAGACTTGTCAACGAGTTCCAGTAGCCAACGACTTTCGGTAAATTTGTTGAAAATAATAAATGTACCCGTATGTATTCCCAGCAATCTAACACACAATTTAAAAGTATTTACTATTTCAACACCATGAATCTCAAAAACGAATAACTGATTTATGGATCCCTGTTTATGAACTACAGTTTATTTTATATTTTATTTATGGGGAAAATTTTCTGGTACAATCCTAGACAATAATCATTAAACACCTTAACACTGCATGCTAATTATTTTTAAGAAAGGTACATTACTTACTCAAATTTCCAAACCAAAAATGGGCTAATTCATGAAAAATAACTAAATTACATTGCCACTGATCATAAATTTTTAAATCTTTTGTCAACAGTCCTTCCTTAAATTGGATCAATCCCCATGCCTCAGTCGCTGTACTTTTCTCCTTATTGTATTCGATCATATCTAAAAACAGTTGAAATAATTTAACAAGGTAGTGGTCGTATAGGCCTCCGGACAAACATTAAATAGTTATTTACATTACTAGTGGGATACTATCACGGATGGAAAGTATGTGTTCTAGCTCGCGTGCAATTTATAATATGTGGTCTACGACTGCTGGGGAAAAAATTAATAGAAATCGACTTTCAATAATTAAATTTAACATTTAAATAATTATGATACCCGGTATTTGAATATTTGGATTACTTTGCTTTGTTCATAATTTTTTCAAGTCAAAATGGGTTATGAATGACTCCATTACACCATTAGTGGTTTAATGGAGCTTACATATATTAAACAGCCATCAATGAATAACATTTAATTAAGTATTTATTAACGAGGTCGTAGATCAAAGAAAACTTGGCGACGCGGAATGTTAGCCTCATTTGATCCACACGGTTAAATGTTCATATAAGTAGTTGTTGACAACTAAATTTTCTTTCAGTAAGCAAATTTTTCGTCTTCTAAGGATAAAATCATCTGATCCCAGAAGTTTCTTCTCATAGAAAATAAAATCGATACGCTGTCGATGTGTGGTTCTCTGTAGGTACGATTAAGGCTATCTTTTATCAGCTTATGCTGCCCTGGACCTTCAGGAGGTAGGTTGCAAATAATACTTGGTTAAGCTTACGAATTCTTCTGTTACGTAATGGATGACTTCTAATCTAGAATTTGTGGACTTCTGAGATTCCGGAAAATCGGTCCCAGAAATTTTTTAATTATTAATCAATAACATTCCTGATTGTCACTGATCAATTTCAAGAGCGTCTGCAAAAGCGGCTGGTAATACCCAAACATAATCCAATCAAGCTCTCGCATTGCGTCGCAATCAGGTCGAGGTAATTTGGGTGTCTATCCTGTTTTCCGACTTATCGGACCATTTGCATCATTACAGCATATCGCAAAGCATGTTCGTGGTCTGGGGCCTAATCTAAGCTATTAATTAAATTCGTTCTGAGCAGTTCGCCAATATCCTGCTGATCCTTTTAGCTTTTTATGGTCAGTTCTTCAAAGCAATTTAATCAATAATTAGCCAACCAGACATTTGTAGTATGGCAGCACACATAATATAATTGTCCACGGTAACTCTAAGAGTCAATTAAATTTATTACGTCATTCATGTTCGGTTGCTCATAGCATTTAATTACGTAGTGTATTTAATTGATAGAGTTGCCATTAGCAATTATGTGTGTATATCCAATTAGCTAATTCTTGATTAAATTATTTGGGAAAATAAACGTAAATGCTTTGCAAAAACCAGGGTAAATGTAAAGCTGTACATAAGTTATTTTGCCCTGATCCACAGTTTTCTTGTCATAAGCTACAGATATCGAGAAAGTATATAAAACAGATAGTCATTGCGTTGGATTCTTTTATCATTTCTTAGCACTTGGTAGAGGGAGTAATACGGTAGAGTTATTGCAGGTCACCTTCCCTTATTTTGACCATGGATACCATAAGGAAATAGATGTATCCCAGCAAACTCTTCTATCATCATTATCTTCTTTCACGATGTTATCATCTATCTTAGAAACAATCTGGTTGATATTGCTGGAAACTACCAATTATGTTTTAACTTTTTGTTGAAAGCAATCAGGAATCATCAAAGACGTTTCTTTAAGAATTGTTTGCACTTCAAGAGTATCTTATTGAATACTCTTTATCATCATGAATGACTTCCAATTTCTTGGATACAGCTAGTACGGTGTTAGCTTGGTGATCCACAAATAATCTGTTAAAGGTTTCCCTCAATAACATTTCCATATTGCCCCAGCTGGAAGAATCCCGTAAACTCCCGTAGAAGGCGCTTTTTTGTGGTTTTTTTGTTGAACTTGAAATTATAGGAGGCGCTAAGGTTTTGTTTGCATAAAAATAATATATAATGAGTACTGAGCTACCAAAGTTATTCTGAAAAAATAAAGATTATTGCTCTTTACTTACCCACCTAACTTAGGAAGTTGATAATCTATGCCCAGATATTCCGAGTAGAATTGTATGGCAGTCTTAGCCCCTTCTATTGCGTGGTTATTATTTTCTTTACTCGCATTGTAAGTATATACCCTTATTGGTATCTTTTTGTTTCCATATTCTAAAGTATCTTCGTAATACGAATAGTCAGTTATTGCAAATGATATTAAGTAAGTTGACATTTTTACACTCGTAGCAAAACTATATATGACACCTCCTGATGTAGAATATCTTGCCTAAAAATAATAATACCTAAAGTAGCCGTTAACACCCAGTGAATACAATATTTCCAATATAAAGAAAACGGTATTTTCCCCATCTCTAAATGCACAAGGAGTCTAGATTCGGTAGAATTATAAAATTTTATACATGAAAATTTTCTCGATTTACGGTCATCAATAAAATCGAGCATCTAATTAAGTCGAAACTTTTCTTAGTAGACTTTCTTAAGGAACTACTATTTAGACTGTGATTTAAGTGTATGATTTTTTTTGTCCACTGGTATACAATATCCTTTTCAGCTTTCTTGTTTTAGAACTTAAGTTCTCTTTTCATATTTTATTACTAAATAGAAAACTGTAGTTCGAGCTGGCATCTGCGTTTTTCATCAAAAATAGGCTACCTCATTTAAATACGAAACATACAGGGTGTTCGAACAGTCTTAGCATGGGCAAATATCTTTGCTGTAGTAAAGATAGAGACACTAAATTTTAGGTGTTTCTTATTGGTTAATAAATCTACTTTTTCATGTAATTTAACTTTTTCAACCCCCTTGGAGGGGCGACTCTTGGGAGTTGAGGTCAAAAATTTTAAATGCAACGCTATGCTGTGTGGTAAATCATTTTAAAGGTCTTCAAAAACGAATCATTTAAACGCAAATTCGAGGTCCGTATCTTAATTCATTTTTAAATGGCAAGCCTTTAAAAATTAAAAATCGTGAAAAAAAGTAAAAATTTAAATAGATGTATTTCTCTTATTACGTTAAAAGTTGTTAAATGACCACTATGAACTTCTTGGCAGTAATAAAGTCGATTTTGGAGCTTACTTCTTACATTTGTGAGAAAATGTGAGATTTTTACTAATAGCAAAGATATTTACCCATACTAAGACTTTTCGTACACCCTGAGATAGGGTATAAGGTAAACCAATATTCTTCTTTACTGTAATTGTTATACCTATTATTTTTATTTTTTTACTAAATCATCTTGCCACTTTAGTTTGAAAATATCCATGTTTTATAAATAAAAAAAAAACACTTCTAAATTTTAAATTAAGAGTTTAGCGTATTTTTGCAAAAACTACACGTTATCTAGCAATATTTGGATTTTCACATAATATCTCTCGTTTTAATATTTTTTGTACTTAGAGTCCAAATTTTTAATTAGTGTCCGTAATATGTTTAATCCCATTTCCAAAACACTACATCTTTATTCATTTAAAAAAAAACATATTGAATTCAAAACCATTCATTAGCCTGGAAATGCAAAAAGCTCCTACATTTTTTCCATTGGTCATATTATTTATTTTTCATTTACACAAATTTGCCTACAGTGTGTTATATCATCAAAATTAGGTAAAATGTAACTATAAAAATGGGATTCACACCCACTGAAAGTTATACGTGATGTGGTCTTCTCTATGAATCTAAAGGAATCTATAAACCTCTCCCATTATAACCCTGTTTTACCTAGCATTGAGCAAAATATGATTAGAAAAGTTTATCACTGATGAAATTATACACATCTTACTAAAATGTGTTTGATTATATATAACTTGTCACAAAAATTGCAACACCTAGAAGTAATGTATCAATCTCAAGCAAAATTGGTACACATGTTTACGTCTAGCAATAGTACAATTTATTAACAAAAATTAGGAGGCAATGGGGCTAAAAAGGAACAGTTTTTTGTTCAATTTATTTTTAATTCTTTAGGTTGGTTAGTTTGTTAACAGCCTGATTTTAATTTAATACCGCGGACTGGAAAACAATTTCATTTAGTACTCTGTTGTGCTTTTTACGTTGTCACCGAGTAAGAAGACAAGCCGCATTCAGACAGATATCACAATTTGAACGGGTGCGCTACGGGAAGCTGGTCTTTCGTTCTGGGAAAATGGCTGAACTTGTTTGACGAAAGGTGTCTATGGTGTTACGATATGGCAGATCGTGGTTTCAGGGCAGAGGACAACTTCATGGCTCAGGATGACGGATAAACACTAATGCACGCCAAGACCGCTACTTAAGACTGTTAGTTTTTAGGAAGAGATTCAACAATTTTCGGGCTGTAGCAAATAAATGGTTTGTTAGAGTCGTTAGAAGACCTCTATTATTCCCATTGGTTTGTCGTAGAATTTCATCAATTGAACTGCATTCCTACAGTCCTCACCTTTTACTACCACTAACAGCGGAGCACCAACCAAAGATTTAAACCTTGGCGCGAACTACTTCACTGAGACCAAGAATGTAACGCGATTGTCTTCTCTGATGAATTTCGATTCTGCTTAGGGATGCAAGATGGGCAGCAACGGTTCAAATGCCAAAAATTTGGCATTTTCAATTGACCGACATGTCGCTCACACTGTAAGCGTTAAGATATAGGGAGCAATTGGTATTAGTAGTAGCTCTCAATTACTTTTCATTAAAGGATCCATGACGGCCGTACGTTACATGCAGAAAGTGTTAGAACCAGTAGCTATACCCTACATCCAACATATTATTGGAAACGTCCTTTTTCAGCAGGATAATGCACGGCCACATATCGCTCGTGTAACTATTATCAAGAAGAACGTAATGTTAATGTGCTTCCTTGGCCCCCTCGCTTCCCTGGTCTTGCTCCAATAAAGCACGTATGGGACATGATGATAAGACAGCAGATTCATTGTCCAACTTACTTTGTACTTTAGTAACGTTGAATGAAATAATTCAAGTTACCTGGGATACACTGCCTCAAGAGGACATTGTTCCGAAGCATGCCCAGACGCCTTGGTGATTGTGTGAATTCCCAAGGTGGTTATACCCATTATTAGGATTTTGGCTTCAAAGCGTCATCAATTATAGCATTCTATATAATTTTCAAACTGTCATCAAGCTAGCTGTTGCAATTTTTTTGATAAGTAGTTATTTTAAATTGTTTGCTAATGTTTGAATCTAAAATTCGACAATATTTTTATTCGGAATTAATTAATGTTTTAAAAGTTTTCTCTTTTCATAACAACCACAATTATTTGAAAGATATTTCCGACAAGATAAAACTAAATTTAATACGCATGTTTCTTCCACTGGTTCCCTTATATTATATTAACTCTACTGACGCTCTGTGATAAAACAAAACGTTCCCGAAAATTATTTAGTAAATATAATCCGCAGACGTAAAAACGATTTTCGTTGTTATAACTGTTGTATACCAGTTGATGCGAACAGATTCTTGGATAAAACTTACATTTGATAAAAATATCTATTCTATGCATTAAACTTTACGTAAACAAAAAATATTTTAAGAATCATCTGTAAAATCACGGAAATTACATTAAAAAATTAATACCTAGCTGTTACCCACGGCTTTACCTCATAATTATAAATAGCTTTTATTTATAACTAACCACCACTATTTGTATGTGTGTACTATACTATGATATAGCACTTTTTCACGTGAACACAGCCGCAGGTAACAATCGTGTCTAGTCTATGACATTCAGGCAAAAGAATTTTTTAAATTGGTTCGGTAGTTTCTGAGATTGCCTCTTACATACAAACCAACAAATAAACTCGCACTGTATACAGGATGTTATGGAAATGGTTACACATATTCGAATGGGTGACTCCTGGGGTAGTCTAGAGGCACACTCAATACTATTTGTTGGTTTAACATTTTATCCAACCCCCGAAAATCCGATCATACGCGCGCCCGCAGGTCTCATTCCCTTCGAGGCCGACGTTGCAAACATTTTATTGTTTTAAATTTGTTCTACTAAAAAAATACATAAATTACGCAGGAATTGTCCAACAAATAAGCTAATAATAATTTATAATTGCTAAAAACGTATTATACTTTAAAAAAATAGTTACGTGAAATACGATATTAGTTTCCTACGTATTTATAAAAGTGTATTAGATTTTATCAGTTTTATCTTGACAGCATCATATAAAAACAGTAAAAGCACCGGACATTTATTTATTACTAGGCTTCTGCTTTCGGTAGTGTTATTCGCATAAAAGCAGTTTTGTCACTATTATAACACTAAATTTTATTACTGTGAAAAAGTACCGACATGGTCCCTTCCCTTATAAGCCTTTGACAAGGAATTGGGGGGAGGGGGGAATAAGTCTTCGAAAACTAAAAATACATCTTATCTCGACCCAACCTGTCCCTGTCCCCCGTCTCCTTTTTCCTGGCATTTTGCTGGGATTATTTGACGGGCCTGTGACCAGTCGAACTACTTACAACAATAAGTGATGTGCCTCTTAAAAATTACCAGCGAAACGATGAAAATTACGGAGATTTGCAAAAAGAAATTGGAGACACGCTAACCCATAACCGATTAATTTTGAAGTGGAATGTTAATTAAAGTTTTCATTTCATTTGCTAAATGAATTTATAAGCCTACCAAAGATGAGGTAGACTTTAATTTTTAGGTTTTTTATAAATCATGTGATAGAAATGCAAGTTTAAATTTTATCGTTTATGGATTAACGTGTTCCAGTTGCAAAATGTCCACGTTGTCTCGACACAATAACCCATTTTCCCTTATGCACCAAAAATTAATAAGTGTTATCATGGGTTGCCTATACTTTGTCACGAATGTCAACTTGCTTAGTTAAATTTTGGCCTACCTTAAAGCGCATTTCACATTAGTCAATTTACTTGACTTCAAGTCGCTTGAAGTCAAGTAACTTGAATTCAGGTTTGTGTTCAAATACAAACAAGTTAATTAAATTAAGTATATAATTAAAATTGCGTCGAATATGTTGGTGCGTAGTGGAAGATATTCTAAGATGATTAGAGAATAAAATACACCCAAAAAGAACTGCTCAATAAGAAAAATGGATGACGGTTAAAAATAGGTTTTAATGGAGAAAATTAAAAAAAAACAATTTTTTACGCCCTAAATGCGCTTCTGATTGACCCATTTCTGTATGAATATTAGAGCTAATATGAATATACATTTTTTAAATAAAACTGCAATGGCACAAGAAATGATTAAAACGTTATTGAATTTTACATATTTTTGGGTTAGTTGACCCCTCATCCCTTAAATTAAGTTTCTCTATATGAATATTAGAGCTAACATAAGTAACAAAACTCTGATGGCACAATTAACTGTCGCTATATTTATTATTTTCAATATTCCATAAAACATCGGACTTCTCGTAAATTTCAAGAAATTTACTTATCTTTTCATTGCTCCACTTATATTACTCATTTTTTAGAGGTATGGTATGCCATATGACAATAACAATATAACCTCACCTTTAAAATTTAAGACGTGGTTGTTTGAGCAAGTCAGTCAGGTTCACTCTAGTCAAGTTGTATTTCAGGCAAGTAAAAAGTTAAAAGAACCTCTACTGCACTTGAAACTTAGAGCAAACTTGAAAGGATAATTCAGGTGCAGTAACTAACACAACATTCATATTAGTCAAGTCGCTTCCAGTTACTTAAATCAAGCGACTTAAAGTCAAGTAACTTGACTAATGTGAACTCCGCTTAAGAGAGTTGTGTTTTTTTAATAAATAAATCAATTTTAAGTTTTCAGTTTTTCAAAAGTGCTGATAGTAAAAAATACTGTGAATTCCTTTAAGCATTGTATTTAATTAGTTAGTGGAACGTATTATTAATGGCTATACCTACTGTTTTATTGGTGTTGTATAAGTGTGTTCTTTTCTGGAGGAAGTGAATTTTACAGAGATTTTACTTTAAAAGTAACAAAAACATTAGTTTTCAGTTTTTAATAGTGCGAATGGTGACAAAGTACCGTGGAATCTTTAAGTATTGTGTTTAATTTTTTTTAATGGAACTTTTGTTCATGTAGTTATTAGTTAAGCGTTGGTTTCTTCCATTAAATTAATGGCTGTACTGTGTTTGTCAGTGTTGTGTTGTATATATGTATTTGTTACTCTTAAACATTTTCAAAAGAAGTGTATTTAATGGGATTTTACTATAAAAGTAACAATATCGTTATTTCATATGCTGACCGGCTGCGTAGAAGAAATTATTGATAGAATTGGCAACTTATTCGGTAGCAAGTGTTTATTGCCAGTGGCGGGTACCGTTGGTTGGAGAAAGTTTAAGGGGCGATTACCAGCTTATTATTTCAAAGCGCCATTTATGAATATTTTTCTTCAATCTGAATGCATACCAGAATTTACCAAGATATATGCAGTGAATTTCATAACATCCTGTATATTAAATAGTGTAGATAAAAACATTTTTGTTTACTTAAACAATGAGCAGCAATACCAGTACATTGTTATAACAACGTCATCGTCAAGACAGTGAAGGGGCCAGGTATTTGGTGTTTTGCACTGATAGTTTTTTAACATTGTTTTAATACAGCTAATAAAATGGTGTAACAATTTGTTATAACTTTAAAAAACAGACCTTCCTTAAAATAAAAGTTTAATTTATTTTTTGATTATAGCCATATTTGCCAAGTTTGCCAAGGGTGTTTAGAAAAATACGCGATTAGGTAAAAAGCACTTTTATTTTGTCTTTTTCGAGAAGGAGAAGGGTCTGCAGCTGGTCATTTAGAAATAAAGGGTATTTTTCTATTACAATAGGCCTACTTTTTGAAATGGTTCCAAATTTTTACATAGTCTTATTGTTTTTACTGCAAAAATGTTGAAAAACTTTTAAAAAAGCTAATATCCGGTCCTTAAATGGAAATAAAATAATCAGGCGCACTTTCGATAACTTCTCAAACAAGGAGAATTTAAATTTATAAAAACATAATAGATCTCACCTCCACCTACAGCTCGATCAAATTTGTGCGGGAGAGAGATTTACTACACTTCTTACATAATAATATATTACATCCAGTCTGTTCCTAAGAGATTTAAAGGAAAACTTACAATTTCTGGCATATTCGAAATAGCAATATACGAATCATTGGGAGTCACCAAACGGATATTAAAGTTTGCCTTAAAAACTGGTTCGTCAAAGCATGGAAAAGACTTTCTCGCATAATTAGGCTCAAATTCGTTGACGACTAAAAACCTGAAAAATTCGAATTAAAGAATCATAGATACGACTTTAAATTACAAACAGATTATTGTTTAATTATCACATATTGAGGCCTTATAATTAATGAACTTATAAACAACAACTTTACTCTTTACTATAATCTTAACTATTATTTTCCATGTAATAAGTTAGAAGGAATAATATATTTAGGACTTAAGGTTACGTTGAATTTATTTAAAAGGTAGCTAGACCTACACGTAGGGTCGGCCTCACCATGAATTGATAAAGCAACCCATTCAGTCTCACTTTACAGGGAGCGCAAATTTTATCCAATATCTATGAAATGAACAAAACCCGGGGGCACAATCAAAGTTGTCCGCTTTACTAGAATAAATGCCTTGGGCCAAATTTCGCTACAGGTTCTGGTTAACAAGAACAACTTTCTTGATCATAAATTATAATATAGAGTGCTTTCATTTCAAAATTAATTACTCTTGCTTTGAACAAAAAAAACACGTCCATTTAGATATCGAAGGGATAGCTTAAAACCAATACACATTTGAATTTAACGTTTCAACACTGAGTAGAGTGGGGCAAAAGTACGCACGGGGCAAAAGTCTGAAATGCCAATTATCCCAATACTAAGTACAATTTCGCAACATGGGCTAAATATGGGTTACAGAATAACAAACTGCATATGCCAGTCTTTCTCTGACAACAGAGGAGTCGTGTTCTGGGTTCTATTACGTAGTTTATATTTTCTATCACATCGCATGTTATTTTAACGGAATACTACATAAGCTATTAACTCTAGATTTATTTGCTAACATTCTTTAAAATCAATTTAGTTACAGAACCTAGCTTGTCAGGTTATGTACTACATAATTTATTTGCATGCAAAGTCCTTCGTTAGTAGTCGCGGTGAATTTAAAATTTCGTTTGTCATGTGGGGCAAATGTCTCATTTCTTCGTGTGGCAAAAATCCTCGCGCTGAAGAGAAGGCCAAAAATCAGAAATATTATTCACCACGCTCTTTAAGGAAAAACTTGAGGAGCACGACCAGAAGCTAAAAAAATTACGACTGCAAGTAAAGAAACAGTAGAGTAGGGTAACACCCAAATGATAAATCTTTTAAATATGAATCCGCCACAATCATACAGACATTAAAAAACGTTTTAATCTCCCAGTCTAGGATTAATCCCTGCGAAAGGGATTTTGTTTATAGACCTGCACTACCCAGTTCAAGATTTAGGAATTTTTGGGACTGGTTTGGGCAAATGGACGTAGGAGTAGAAAGTACAACAAAATTATCATAGTAAAACTATAAATATTATATATTGTCACAAGTGGAAAAACCAATAATATTTCATAGATCAATATTTTTGGAAGTTCAGTAAGTAAACTATAATCCTATTTTACTTAATCATAAGTTATTGAGCTCTACATTGGCAGGATGTAGCTTATTTATTGAATATGCATTATCAGTCAAGTCTGAAGTCGTCCACTTGAACTTCGAAGCACTGACACGACCGTCCACTACCCGGAGACCAAAATTGGCAAGGCTCTAACGACGCACGCCAGGAAAAAGCACCGCCTGTCCACAATCGAACTTCACAAACCACCAAAGTTCGCAACACAGGGATGAATTTTAAGAAAGCATTTTATCAACCGCGTCGATTTCCCAGCCTCGCTTCGAAAAACTGCTAAATTTACAAAATTATAAAAACTTAACGACTTCCTCGAACAATTTAAGATTATGACAAGTCTTTGACGGCGGACTACAAGTGGCAACAAGAACATGGGCGAAGCGTAGAAGCCAGCCAGCAAAGGAACAGGCTAGTAGGCATAAACTGTTAGGCAAAAGGGAGCACGGCGGTTCCAAAGGCACGAGAGGTCGAACAAACCGTCGACGCGACCGACGCAGAGCAGTCAAGAGCAAACTTCAGGGAATGGCTTGCTACGACAGGACCGTACCGAGGCACAGGTGCACACGGAAATTTGTGGAAATATTAAATACAACTTGTGAACTTTTATTGTTTTTTGTGAATTGTTATGCACCGTTATATATTTTTTTCTTAGGAATTTATATGTATAATTTTTATTTTTTAAATGCGGAAATTATCTTTTTTATTTTCTTTTCAATTTGATTTTATTACATTTTATTTAAACATTTTTTAATTGTAAACTGCTTCAACTGTAGGCTTGTTTAAGCTGGGGTCCAGCTTTTACTGGGCCGGGGGATGTGTCACGAAAAACCAATAATATTTCATGGATCAATATTTGGAAGTTCAATAAGTAAACTATAATCCTATTTTACTTAATCATAAGTTATTGCCCTCTACATTGGCAGGATGTAGCTTATTTATTGAATATGCATTAAAATTGCAACTACGAAATATTACAGTTCATTTATAAAATCAAATAATTACTTGAAATAATTTATTTAAACGACGCCTAATTATCAAGTCTGCAAAATCGAGGTTTCTCACCTAAAGTCAACGCTCCTCAAAAAGGGGGAAAATTGCTGACTGGGTAATAGGGCGATCGCAAAGACAAAAGTCGGAAAGGACACTAGTGCACCATCCTCGGTCCGATACGTTTGTGATTGTGATAGATTGTAGAAGAAATGATCTTCAAATCTTTAATGTACGTAATAGAAAATTAAGTTGTCTTTCGAGAGGAATAACATAAATCTGTCTTTTGTTTATGCCATTGAAAGTTCCTGTTTTTTGTCAACAAACGATTTAAGTTTCTTTTTAAATCACGTTTGATGTCAATCTAGTTAAGGTTCCGTTACCTCTACGCCCCTAGTTACACCCTTAAAAGAGGGCGTGACAATATTATATAGGTACATTAGATTGCGTAATGATTCCAACTGTCAAGATTTGCTCGATAAATACATTCTTAAAAACAGCTTGATTTTATTTATCAGGATGCTATTGACCTGGCTGCGGTCCCTAAACTAATCATTTTCTTGGAAGTTTGGAATACTGTGCAATAGTAAATTTGTTGTTTTGATAAGTGATTTTTTAAATAGGTTCATTGCATAATGCTCCTACTGATCAAATGATGTAATAAATGTAAAATACCTTACCCTGTATGGTTATTGTATTTGTACGAAGCCTTAATTAGTCCGTTTTTTGCCTGCAATATTCCATTAAATCTAAAATAAATTATGTGTTCCCCAGGCTGGAAAACTGCACCATCTAGAAAACTGACTGAAATTATCTCGTCATCTTCCTCTTCAACGAAACCTGGCAATTGATTGACTAGAACTTCAGATATGTTTAACATATAACTGTGTAAAGAAATTTTTTCTTTGTTATTATTGGTATATAGTGTAATAGTAACTTCCCCTTGAAAAGTATTTTCTTCCATATTTGGATGAAGTTTGAGGCTGTAATGCTGAGGTCTGACATCTCTTGAAAGGCGGTAGGCAGAAGTCGTAACTGTAATAAAACAATAAATGTTACATAAAGCTCTAAGACCTACGGGGTAGATGCGCCTCGCATCGAGTAAAAATGTAACAATAAAAATATAATACAGGGTCACCGCGTCACCCCGTATTTTTTGCATATTTAGGTTTGTAGTAGTGTCCTTCATAATTGCCTAAAGCGGGCTACTCACACGCCTGCCGCAGGGGCAATCTAGGGATATGTTCCTTAATTGCTTCCTTAAATGTGATGTGTGTAGGCAAGCAGGGGCAATTTCCTAAATCGTCTCCTAGGCAGGGGGGCAGGGGCTCCGAACCTTCCTAGCTCCCTAGATCAGATCCTGCCGCCCTGCCACTCCACACGTGTGTAGTGTGATTGGGCCAATTTGAGTCAGTTAGTACATAACCAACGAAGCGCGGAGTAGTATTTTTGGTAATTCATTACGACAAAATGGAAAATAAAGAGCATGAAATTTGGACGCGGGTGATAGCAGTTTATAAAGACCGTCCTCACATGTGGGATAGAAAAAACAAACAATATTTCAACCGAGATATTATGAGACAGCAAACTTTCGAAATGATGTTGGAAATATTTCGCGAACTGAAAAAGGACATCGATTTACCACATTTCAAAAAAAAATTTGAAAACATGCGTACGTCCTACGCGCGCGAGAGTTAAAGAAGGTGAGTACTTACTTTGCTTTATTATAGTATGTATACAGGGTGTTTCACTAAGAGTGAACGCGGTTTATATCTGAAGAAGTATTTAATGTATTTTTCTGAAAATTTGCATGTAGGGGATTTCAAGGATGCTCTCTTCATCTAAAATATTTTGGAGATGGTAGCACTTCCGGTTATACCGGAAGTAGATGTGAACTTGCTTATTTTAAATGGACTACCCTATATATTATTTCATTTTTGAATTCTATGTAAAATTTAAGGGTTACTTTGTGTAACATTTCCTATATGAAAAATTAATAGTTTTAGCGCGGCACACTTCACTCTCACTTGCACACTGAACCTGAACAGTAAAAACAAAAAACATCCAGGGATGTGTGTAGAAAAGCTTCCTAGATTGCCCCGTCTGCCGTGCGCCCTAGATTGCCCCTGCGGCAGGCGTGTGAGTAGCCCGCTTTAAATTCTGTTTAATTTGCTTCGATCATTTAAGAGCACTAAATTAAAAACTAAAAAAAAAGATTTGCAGTCCTGGAAAATTTTTTAGAAAAACAATCTAAAAGCATTTTTTACTACGGCATTGTGTGAGATTTATAACAAGGGGGCTAGAAATACCATGAATTAAATAATTTTTACCTATTTTATTCAGGGTGTTCACAATAAGGTTTCAAAAATGAGACTAATTTTTCTCAAGTTGTTTAAATGGAATACCCTGTATATTCTTTTACTATTTCATAAAGAATATCAAAACAAATAATTTTTGTAACTGCAATTTATTTAAAATTGCAAACGGTTTTCAAAATATTTATCAAAATCCATAAATGTCGCTATTCATAATAAAGTTTTATAAAAAAAATATCTAGGCGGCCATGGAAAAACAAGCATGTTATTTTAAAAGATGTTCGAAATGTCTTCCATCTTGTTCAAGGCATTTACCAATTCTCGCTTGAAAGGCGAGCATTGGTAAATGCTCGCCTTTCACGGCTGAGCATTGCAGTTGTAATTGTTGCAAACGCGTCAATAATTGTATGTCGCATGTTTTGTCCGGTTGGAGGTTCCCTACAAACGAGATCTTTTATGTGCCTCTATAGAAAAAAATCAAGTTTTGTTAGGTCGGGCGATCTCGCAGGCCATCCAACTGGTCCTCTTCTTCCAATCCAGCGATTTTCGTACTCGTTATTTAACAGGGCTCTGACTTGTTGCGAAAAATGGGCTGGGGCTCCATCCTGTTGTAACCACATATTTTGTGCCTGGATGTTTGAAGGTAAATTCTGAAGCAATCCTGATAAGTCTTCTTATTCATACTAGAACATTTTAAAACATATGACACCATAACTTCTTCTTGTTCATTACTAAACACCTGCCGGAATGTAGTATGTTTCGATGAAAAGTTTTCAAGAGGCTCTGGAAGAGCATCACGGTCACCCAATTTCTTTAGTCGGTAAAAAAAAGTGTAGTATAGGTTAATCCATAGACTTCAGCAGCTTTTCTTAGTGATAGCTCTTTTTTTAACACAAGTGATTTCTTTCTGCGTGTCTTCCTCGTTAAATTCTGGTTTTGTTAATTTTTTTATATAATTTCTAATTATTTTGAAAGTCTGAAATCAATAATATTTCTTAAAATTACTTTTTGAGCTATTAACTAAAAATAACGTGGTGAATTGTTTACCTTATTATATCCTAAACATATATGATACCTTTCTATGCAGACTAAGTGGGAGACCGTTGGCCAACTGGGACGGCATTGAATGATTTTCAAATGGGCCTCACTTAGTGTTTTCAATAGTGCCGCAAAAGGCAAAAATATTTTTAAAAACATTTTAAAAGATTCATGTAACTTGAAAAGAACATCCAAAGTGCACTTCTTTGATACAGGCTCACACTATGGAATACAAATAGTACACTAATTTCACGTATTTAAGTTGTAAGATGTAAAATTATGCACATGTTAAGTTATAATTTAACACAGTGAAAAATGTCAACCGTCTCATACACAAACTCACGAGCGACTGATTTAATAATCAGTTTAAATGAGTTGAATAGATGCACGACAATATTGCCAAGCCACGAAATAATGATATTCGGTATGCAACCACCAATAACTGTATGTGTTGAAATGTCCCCCAGTTCAAAGGCGCCCTTCTCCCCCTATGTCATTTGACTGGAGGGCAATCCAAAGTTAACGAGTACCCTTCTAGACGTATACGTTTATTTCCGAAGTGAAGATCGAGTATATTCGGGACGTTTTTTGGATGCGCTTTGCATCCCTCATGTGATTGGTTGAAGCAAGATGGCGGCCTTTTTTCTTTTAAGTTTTACAGACGACATTTTACCGCACTTACCCCCTTTTGCACCAACAGATTTAGGGGATCCTTTGTACAAAGAGATCCCTAACTTTAGGCTAAGTATCGATTTCGTTTGCAGCAACATTTATTCCGTACCTAAGATGGTTTAAGGAAGCCGTAAGTTACGGACCCAAATTTCATCACCTAAATCGTTACCTAAATGGGAAACGTCACATTGATCTGATTTAGCGTCATTTTGAAGAAGTGTGTGGACTGAAAAATACTTTAAAACTTTATTGATTATCTGAAATCATTTATTTTTCTGTAATTTTACTACGTTTTTCACTGTCTTAAAATTATGGAGCTTTTTAATGACGATTTGGATGTTCTAGAAATTGTTCAAAATGGTTTTCCAAGAAGAGTGTACGAAAGGTCAAACTATTTTGATGAAACGGACGATTTGACTTTTTTTAAAAGATTTCGCTTGACGGAAGCCACAGTTCTAAATATCATTGAGCAAATAGACGAGGATCTAGAATATGACCATGAGAGGCAATTTTAAATCCTGATAATTTGTAATAATATTTTAAATTTTAAAAATCCTTATTGTAGGAATAACAATGTGTCTCCTATAAATCAGCTATTAACCTGCCTCAGACTATACGCTACTGGTAGTCATCTTAGTTTAATAGGTGATTTTATGGGAATGGATACAAGTACTGTTTCACGTATTGTAAAAAGGGTAACTGAAGCGTTGGCTCGGTTAACACCTAGATATGTTTGTATGCCTGAAGGTGAGGAAATGATAACTGTTCAAAATAATTTTTTTCAAATTTCATCTTTTCCAATGGTAATTAGATGTATCGATGGTACCCACATGAAAATACCGTCACCAGGTAAGAATCTATTGTTTAGTAAAGAAAAATGCACACATCTTATGAGTCATTTTATAAATATATTGAAGAGAGGCCAATTCTGCCCATTCTCTGAGGGCATTTTCAGATCCTGTGACCCATAATAATATTTCACAATTTATCCATCTATTTATAAAAAGGCATTCTTCCATCAGAGGTGTGCAGTGTCCTTTGATTTTTTAGTTTTTATAGGTACTTATATATCACGAAAAAAATGTATTACAAATTTTTTGAATTTTAATGGGGATTATTAGATGAACCAATAATAAGATCTTTGTTTATTACATATTAGTTGATCCTAGTTGACCTGCAAAATTCCACAATAAATGATACGTTTGTTTTTTCTTTGTAGGAGGTGAAGATCCTGAGGTTTTCAGGAACAGAGAGGGCTATTTTTCTGTTAATGCACAGGTCATTGGGGATGCAAATCTTAAAATAAGAGATATTGTAGCACGGTGGCCCGGATCAGCACACGACAGTAGATACAATATTTGCAAACTGTAGAGCACGATATCGTCTGGAAAGTGGCGAATTTCCTAACAGTGTACTTTTAAGTAATTAAAATAATTTGAAAGTATATTTTTTTAGAGTCAGTTTTTTATAATTTTAAACATATTGTTGACAATGAATATGACATAAAAAATATATTTATAGAAAAGTGAAATCGTCGTCGTATCTATATTACATTAAACTTTCTGTATTTATTGGAACAAAACTTTGGCTCTTTAGTTTTGTTAATTTTTAGTATACATATATTATTTATTCAGAAGAAAATTACCTAAAAGTATTTTAATTTGGCAGAAAGTTGGTTTCATATAATATTTTTTCTTATCCCTAATTGTATATGAAAAGCTTTAAATTATATGATTTGTATAGTAACGTGGATGTTTTTGTACAATCGTTTTTATTTTGGTTTTAGGGGACAGTGCATATCCTGTTAGGAACTACCTGTTAACTCCACTCAAAATCAAGGTGAACAGCTCTACAATGAGGCTCACATTAGGACTCGAAATTCAGTAGAACGATTAATTGGTGTGTGGAAGAGGAGGTTTCCAATTTTAGCCTATGGATGTAGATTGAGTCTTACAACCTTTGCAGTTCTTCATAACATTGCAATATCAATGAATGAAGGTGAACCCCCTATAGACGAAATAAATATTGTTCATTTAAATTATTTAATAGAGGTTGGCCATATTCCAGATATCGATGCAAACATAAATGACTATGGGAGAATGTTTCGTAATGAAATGATCAATTATTTTGACAATTTGCATCAAAGAATATCATAAATTTATTTTGAAACGTTAAATGTTAGTGATTTTCCTCATATATAGATATTTATTAGGTTAGTTGTGTTTAGTTTTGGTGAATATTTTATTTATATATTTTTAGAAGCAACTTCTACATGTATAGATAGTTATAAGATTAGCTATATTTGGTTTAGGTCAGTATTTTATTTACATATTATGTGCTTTTAGAAGTTCTACATTTTCTAATGTTCTGGGAACACTTTATAATAAAGAAAAAACGTATTTGTTTTACTGTATTATTCAATACTACTTCTTTATTCGAAATGAATACAAAAATAAATTTTAACATTTTAAACATAACATTGAATCTAAATAAACTTTCATAGTATTTGCCAATAACAAGAAACATGAATAACTGTGAAAATCCAAAAAAAGGACATCACATAATAAATATAGAAAAAAAAACTTTGCAAATCTTCAATAGTTAAAGGTTACTTGGTCCCTCTAAAACTATATCATCAAGTGTTCGTGAGCTTTCTGCTGCAAGCTGATTCTTTTTGAAGAGAATATCCAGTTCTAAAGATTGAATTCTTAGATGGTGTTCTTTCTTATAGCATTCTAATAATTCAAGTTTTTTATCAATTAGTTCATTATATTTTTGACCTAATATGGATGCAGTTAAAGTTCTTATTATGGTTGGCCTTCTACGTCCAGTATAGCTTTTCTTTGGGGTATTGTAGGTCTAAAGAAAGAAATCAATTATTAATAGGTGTGTCAAATTGAATAAATTTAATATTTTCCGTGACATGAAATTAACCTGTGGTTCGCATTATACTTGTAAAGGGCAGTCTAACCTAACCATTGATAGAATATAATAAGTAAGTTCATTGGTGCACCATGTATTATTAAATAAATAAAATAAATTGCAAAAATTTCCATCAACCTACTTTTCCAGGTTTTTCCTAATTAATTGTTGTATGGACAGGTTTTTTCCAATTATCAGGTTTTGCTTTCTTCATAACTTGTTTATTCTCTTCAGTGTTATGTGGTTCATTTTCCTAAAATCAATAATACAACCCTTTTATTCAGTTCTTTATAAAAGTACTAGTCCAGCAGTGTAATAGGCAGACCGTAAAAACAGAAGAATTTCAATATTGTACTTTACAGTAAATACCCTGTTTTGATTATCCTCTTCCCCACAAACTATTTCAATATTCATATCAGAATAGCTTGTTTCCTACAATTACAAAAAATATACAATGAAAATTACGAAAGATGAGTTTAAAATTAAGTTTTTGGTACAACAAAAAATTATTAATCTGTCGCAACAGAGAAAATCTAAAATATATACCATTTCGTGAACTGTTATTCCTACTAGTGTATCAGAATCATTGGGATTATTCAACCCCAGTACAGATTTTTTGTTCATAAATGATAAAACAATATCATCTCCTGGTTCTTCTAAAAAACTAGATTCTCCTCCACCTGTTTTGTACAGTTCTTTTCTATTTTCAGCACTTCGTTTTTTTACATCTTCTTCTAATTTTTCATAATATTTTTTTAGTGACTCTAGCGGCCTATTACACAGATTTGGTGAAGAACGATTGAATTCTTCACTTATTTTGATCCATGCATCTTTTTTGCTTTTTGATGAAAGTACAGTCATGGAAATAAAATTTCGTACACTAGGGTTAAGATTTTATGTCAATTTTGAATATTTTGGTAAACTGTGCTTTTTACCTTTATCTCACCTTTATACCTTGGGTTTGTTATTTCAGTAATAAAAGAAAAAGGCTACGTTATAATATAAAAATATTTATTCAAAGAAGGCGCACATACTTCAAAATGAAATATAATACAGGTTATTAAAATATTAAAAAAAAACACTGGTTTAATATTTTAAAGCGGAACCATTTTTTTCCACTAATAAGTTTAAACGTCTGGGCATTTGGGCGTGATGAAAATTGTAGTTATTCCAGATTTCCTCAATTTTATTCCACAAATCGTCACTGTTTTGAGGATGGAAATCATTGCTCTTGTTAATTTCTTTCACGATATATCCCCAAACGTTTTCCATTGCATTGATATCAGGGCTTCTTGAGGGCCAAGGTAACAACGTAATGTTATTTTCCAATAGCCAGTCAGAAACTCTCCTTGCTGTATGGACGGGGCAGTTGTCATGCTGGTATATAAAATTTCTTTGTTGAAATATATTGTTTACTGATGGCAACATAACATTTTGGAGGATGTATATATAAGCTTGAGTATTAAATGTTTCTCGAATACGGTGGCATATTCCTAGCCCTCTGGAAGACATATACCCCCATACATTAACAGAAAATCTTCCACTTTTTTTAACATGTTGGGTATATCTTTCTTCGTACCGTGTATTTGGCGGTCTATATATACTCTAATCTGCCCGCTATAATAAGATTGAAAAATCTTCTCATCGGTAAATACCACATTATCCCAAAAATCCATACCTTGCGGTAAATATTCCAGTGCAAACCCCATTCTATGCTCTTTATTCATATATGTCAAAAATGGCTTTCTAGCAGCTACCCTATTTCTCAATTCTGAATTTTTCCTTATACGATTTCTAGCCGTTCTTACAGTCCCAGGAAAATTAGTTTGGTTGTGTGCTTCAACAGCTGTCTGAAATGGATTGTTTCGCAAAAAATCTATAAGATCATTATCTTGATTTTCGTTTGAAATTTTTCTTCTGCCACTTCCAGCCCTTCTATCCAATGATCCTGTATTTTCCCATTTAGTTCGAAGGCTTTGTATAGTGCTTCTTGGTTTCCCAACTTGCTCAGCTATTCTTCCTAGAGAAACACCTTCTTCGAATAAAGTAATTAATCTCGCCTTCTCGAGTTCATTCATATTCACAAGATTTTTTGAAATTCAATATAATTTTCAAATCTGATGACACCTATAAATATTTGTCAAAAAGTGAAATGTATTTCCAGGTAATCTAGGTATGTACACAAAAACCGACATCACATTGGGAAAAAATAAGTGTACGAAATTTTATTTCCGTCACTGTACGTCAGTCTTCTTATTTTCAATAATTTCTTTATATTTTCCAATAATTGTTAATAAACATTCCTTTTCACGAAACGTATAATTTGGAGCGCGACTTCTTTTGCGATCTGATGTTTCGGGTTCCTAGTCCGGTCAAAGTAAACATTTCAAATAACAAAAATTCCCATAAAGCTGAAAATTGGTAGAGATATTAGGAACATTATTACAAATAAAATGTCAAAAGTCCCCACCGATCCCATTTACGCTAAAAAAGTTATTCAAGGTCAAAAGTCGAAATTATTGGTTTTTTTCATTTTAAAGAAAACGGTAAGTTTCATCATAAAAATAGGTCAGAGCGAAATTGTAGATCGTGCAATTGTCTACAAAAATTATCCTTATACTTTTTTTCCTAAGTATCACCATTTCTGAGAAATCGCAGTTCTAAAAGTTGAAGAAGCCATATTTTGCATTATTACGCACACATTTCCACGCCACCTGTAAGGTAGTGCACTTGGCGCATGTTTTTTAACGTGGTTTCCCCAGTAGGCATATTCCACGATCTATTGTGATTAAATGTTACTTATTAAATGTTATTCTATTAAATAATAAATGTTATGATTAGAAATGATGAAAGCGGAATAAATTATTAGTAATTTTGAAAAAGTATTAGTCTGACTGATAATAATCATCTAATAATTAAACTTCAATAGTTATGTCTTCTTCTTTTTCTTCTTCTTCTCCTTCTTCTTCTTCTTCTTCTTCTTCTTGCTGAATATTTGTAAGTTGTTCTGATAATGTAGTAGTTGTCTCCTCATCGATATCTTCATTCGTTGTATTTAATTCAACATTAGAGCATGACTGGCCTTGACAATTCGTACATGCTGGTGAACAAAATAACCCGACCTTTTTACAGCCACATTTTGCACTGCAACCTTTTTTTGCAATTGCAAAAAATGGTGTTCAGGAGTTTTTCCGGCGCAGGTGGAAGTAAAGTTTTAATTGGCTCCAAAATATTGTCAATTAATTTCCAACCCCAGTCTTCTGGGTCTAGTTGATTGCATAGCCATACCTGAACTTTGTAATATACTCGATATAAGTGTTGATAAGCAGAAGCTGATGTTGGAGGAAAACAAGATAGTTGTACGCTCTTATTGTTCCGTGTATTTTTAACAAAATTTAAATATCTATACTTGTCTAAACAATTAATCCTTTTTGGTGCTCCATAAATAGCAAGAAGAAAGCGAATCCCGTTTGTGATGAGAACTTGTGGAGAAGAGTTAATCTGTTTAAATGCTTTAGCACAGTTAACTAAATCATTTTTTTTTCAAACATTTTTAATACTGTAGTTTTACCCCGTCTGTAAATTGCTGATGTTGTGTCGCAGCCAGTAATCGCATGTAAAAATTATATATGATCTTGACATTTCGGATAAGCAGACAGACTTTTTGAAGAATATATTTAATAGCTTTAATAAGTGAATAATTTTATCAATTGTAGTTCGGGCAGTTAGTAATATTAATAAGTCAATATCTTCACCAACAACGACAGTTAAATTTGTTGTATTAAATTGTTCGATTGTTGTTTCAATAATGAGACATCAGCATCATTTTGTTCTTGTTTCACTAAAATATTTGCTGTAGTAAATTTTTCACTTAAAATTGAAATAAAACGAGACTCATTGTGAGTATTTGACAGAAATTGTTGGGGGTTTGTTGGAACTGTCATAAATTGATCGAAGATGACATCAGAAGATGAAGATGTTTTGGTAGCTCGACGACGTTGTTCTGCAGCCTTTATGTTCTTCTTACAATCAGCATAGTCATCAAATACTATAATTACTCTATGACCAAAATGTCTAAGTACATATTGAACGTATTTATCCAAAATATCGTTGAATGTTTGTTCTCGACCCCACACAACACGATGTAATAAATATCCTCCATCGATAATGTAAGTTGCATTTGCATTGTCAATTTCAATATTTACTGATTGAAAGCAATCGTAAATAGCTGACTTCTGTGTTTTACGCATTCCAATTGCATCAAAGAGTGATAATGGATAGGGGGCTAATTCATATTCGAAAACTTTTTCAATTTCATCTTCAAATGTCTTAGTAATACTCATACGTTGAAATAATAGTACAGGATCTATTGGTAAGGCGGTGTAGGCGTGCGTATTATATAGAATATATCTTCTTCAACTTTTAGAACTGCGATTTCTCAGAAATGGTGATACCTAGGGAAAAAAGTATAAGGACAATTTTTGTAGACAATTGAAAGATCTACAATTTCGTCTAACCTATTTTTATGATAAAACTTACCGTTTTCCTTTAAAATACAAAAAAACCGATAATTTCGACCTTTGACCTTGAATAACTTTTTTAGCGTACATGGGATCGGTGGGGACTTTTGACATTTTATTTGTACGTTGTTCTGCAGCCTTTATGTTCTTCTTACAATCAGCATAGTCATCAAATACTATAATTACTCTATGACCAAAATGTCTAAGTACATATTGAACGTATTTATCCAAAATAACGTTGAATGTTTGTTCTCGACCCCACACAACACGATGTAATAAATATCCTCCATCGATAATGTAAGTTGCATTTGCATTGTCAATTTCAATATTTACTGATTGAAAGCAATCGTAAATAGCTGACTTCTGTGTTTTCATTCCAATTGCATCAAAGAGTGATAATGGATAGGGGGCTAATTCATATTCGAAAACGTTTTCAATTTCATCTTCAAATTTCTTAGTAATACTCATACGTTGAAATAATAGTACAGGATCTATTGGTAAGGCGGTGTAGGCGTGCGTATTATATAGAATATAACTTCTTCAACTTTTAGAACTGCGATTTCTCAGAAATGGAGATACTTAGGGAAAAAAGTATAAGGGCAATTTTTGTAGACAATTGAAAGATCTACAATTTCGTCTAACCTATTTTTATGATAAAACTTACCGTTTTCCTTTAAAATGCAAAAAAACCCGATAATTTCGACCTTTGACCTTGAATAACTTTTTTAGCGTACATGGGATCGGTGGTGACTTTTGACATTTTATTTGTAATGATGTTCCTAACATCTCTACCGATTTTCAGCTTTATGGGACTTTTTGCTAACCTACTATTTTTTTAACTAATTAGTCCGGGCTATTGCATATTCTAAAAATAATGTTATTCTGTAAAACTTTCCAATAAGGATATATGCTAATCAGACTTACTTCCATTTATCACCAAACACTACAACAACCAATACAATAAACCAGACAAAATTTTCTAGAAAAAGATACAACTAAATTGAAACATAAACCGGGGATAAATAGTATTTCAAAAATCACGCGATAAAATTGGGTGACAGTTGTCACTTTTCTTCTTAAATAGCCTTCGGAGCAAAAATCTACGTTGTTTTTCTCCCTAGCTGAGATGTCCTAAAAAACTTTTCATGCAACGCATTTTCGCTCATAAACTTTATTAATTAAACTTATTATAACCCAATCAAAACAAACCACATTTCTTACTGTTATGGGCGCATGAAAATGAAAGTTAAATTTTGTTAAAAAAACTTCTCTAAATACATACATGGACACAGGCTTTGATTCTCCATTATTTTCAAATTCTTTGTTGTATAGGCTGTTTTATGTTTTTTAATAAATAACTATTACATTTCTTTTGAACTTCTTTATTATAGCTATAATAAAGAAGAACAGACTTTGTTATGTCTTCTACATTTTGCATGCTGTTTCTAATTACTATTTTTGTAACTCCGTTGTTTTTCATAGCTAACTATTATTTTGATGTCTGTCATCCTAAATAGGCATGTTCAGATATTAACACTAGCTTAACCTACACAACACGCTTCTTTTTTTTTTAAACAAAGGTACACATTTTAAAATTCTACAAAATCTTTTAAATATATAGGCTTTTTTGACTGACGGGAGCTACGGGTTTGTTTCACCTCAGTACTTATAGGAACGAAACAATAATCCTCATTATATCCAACTGTAGAAATATCACTGTCAATATCGTTCAAATCACTAATTTTGTCTGAAGTGTCACTTATAATGTCTTTCTTATTTAGAACATTGTTATTAGGAACCACTTTTAAAATATCTGTATCTGCTAAATTATCACCTATTTCACAATTAATTGCTACGTCTAAATCATGGGACATATTACTATAATTATTATAAAAGTTATCAATAACTGAAATGTCTTTATCTTGATGAGAGCCCTGAATAATGTTATTTTCATGATCATTACTTACAAGATCTTCATAGAAATCAAAGTTATTATTATTATTTTCAAAAGGAATTAAAGTTTTATTTATGTACTTTCTGTTCCTTCTAAATGTATACCCATCTAAATCCTTAACGATATAAGATCTTTCATTATATCTATCGGCTATCCTTCCTTTTTCCCAATTGTTATTTTTTTGAAACAAAATTTTTCATGTTTTTCTAAAACAGGTAAGTTACGCGCAGTCTTGTCATATTGCTGTTTTGACTTGTCACTGTTCTGTTTTAATTTATCTTTAATTAATTCTTCGCTAATAATCTTAGGGATAAGTTATTTATTAGAAGTAGGAATTTTAGTTTTAACTATACGATTTAATAGCATTTGCGAAGGCGAGTATCCTAAACTAGGTAAAGGAGTAGTCCTGTAGTCAAGCAAAAAAGTATATAAGTCTTTGTCCGAAGTCATTTTTTTAGTATTTCCTTCGTAATATCTACAAATTTTTCTGCTAACCCATTTGACTGATGGTGGTGTGGACTAGAAAATTCAATTTCAAAATTCCACACTTTAGCAAATTCTTTAAATTTTTTACTATTATAAGGATTATTATCAGCATAAAAATTGTCTGGGATTCCAAATCTTGAAAAAATATTTTTACAAGCTTCTATGACAGTTGAGGCAGTTTTATCATTTACTGGGAAAACCTCAAGCCAATGTGAATAAGAATCAATAATTATAAATAATAATAATAAGATATTTTTTTTTATTATATTCCAAAAAATCAGAGTATAGATATTGCCATGGACGATCTGGTAAAATATGTGGTAATAAAGTCTCTTTTTGGTTAAGTTTTCTATTTAACTGACAAGTCTCACAACGATTTACGAAGTTTTCAATGTCAGTTGACATTTTAGGCCAAAACATTACCTGACGAGCTCTTAATTTAGACTTTTGGATGCCAAAATGAGCTTCGTGAATTAAATTAAGCATTGCATTTTTTAAGCTAGATGGCACTATTACTTTAGCATTATGAAATAAAAGGTCATTTGATAATAAAATATTGCCTTTTAAAGCAAAATATGGCTTAAATTCTGATGCTAATTTTTTGTTATCTTTTGGCCACTCTGTTTTACAAAATTGTTTAATTTTAGAAAGAATTGGGTCATTATCTATTGATTTCTGAAAAACTACTTTTTTGTCACTTGACATTGGTACATTAAGATAAAGTGAATGTACAATGTATTCCATTTCCTGATCAATTGTAATATCGCTCTTAAGAAAACATCTGCTTAAAGCATCAGCTACAAACATTTTATTTCCAGGGAGATATTCTATTTTAATTCTATATTTTAAAAGTCTTAACAGCATTATCTGCAAGCGATTAGTTACATTATCTAAATTTTTTGAAAAAATGGGAATCAGAGGTTTATGATCAGTTTGAACAAAAACCTCTCTACCATAAATAATATAGTGAAATTTTTCAAATGCAAAAACAATACTAAGAAGTTCTTTTTCAATTTGTGCATAACGTTCCTCTGCTTTATTCAAAGAACGCGATGCAAATGAAATAGGATGCCCATTTTGTAACAAAACACAACCCAATCCTTTACTAGATGCATCTGTTTGTATTACAATTTTTTCTTTATCATTAAACACTTTCAAAATTGGTTTACTTGTCACCAAAGTATTTAAAGTTTCAAGTTCATGTTGATGACTGTCCGTCCAAGTAAAGTCAACATTTGTTCTTGTTAATAGTCTCATATTATAAGTTAACTGAGAAAAGGAATGAACTTTGCGAAAAATTTAAATAAGCCCAAAATCCTTAGCATATCTTTCTTATTTTTAGGAGTTTCTAATGCTAAGACTGCCTCTGTATTTTTAACATTTGGTTGTACTCCATTAATTGAAATAATCTGACCAAGAAACATTACTTCTTTTAGTTTGTATTGAAATTTACTAAAATTAAATTTAATTCCATTTTTCAAAGCTCTCTCAAATACTGTTTTTAAAGCAATATCATGGTCATGCTCACTTTTTCCACAAATAATAATATCATCAAAATATATCTCAACACCTGGAATATTTTCAAAAATTTCAACATTCTTTTTCTGAAAAATCTCAGGTGCTGAGTAGATACCAAATGGAAGCCTATTAAATTTATATCTTCCAAAAGGAGTATTAAAAGTGCAAAAATCTGAGCTTTTTTCATCAAGCTTAATCTGCCAAAAACCATCTTTCATATCAATGACTCAGAATACCGAATTTCCTACTAATCTATTTAAAATATCATCACATTTTGGTATAAAATAATGTTCACGACAAATATATTTGTTTAATGGCTTTGGGTCAAGGCACAAACGTAAAGAACCATTTGGTTTTTCAACTATCATAAGGGAGTTTACCCAATCTGTAGGATAATCAACACGAGTTATAATTTGTTTACTTTCAAGGTCACTTAAAGATTTTTTTAGTCTATCATGTAGGGCCAAAGAGACATTTCGTTGTGCTTGCACCGCTGGTACTGCATCTGGCCTTAATTTTATTTCAACATATGCTGCCATGCAGTCCAAACCATCAAAAAGTTCAATATATTTTTCATAAATAACTTTTTTATCTTTTGGTAAAGGCTCAAGCTCTAAATCTTTCTCTATTCTAAGAGAGTTTAAACGACAAATTAGGTTTAAATTAATACAATCTTTTAAACCTCATATTGGTTCACAATCCAAGTTCAAAATAATAAATTTTATATTTTGACACATATCTTTATATGTACATGTTAATGAAATCTGCCCTAATGGTTTTGATTTAAAATTACCATAAGATTTAATAGTTATCAACGTAGGCTGAATGAGATCAGACTTCAAATTTAATATATTAAAATATTTATATGGTAAAATGCTACACTCTGCTCCTGAATCTTATTTGAACCTATATATAAATTTTCATACCAACTAACATTTATTTGCCTTGAATTTTCATTCTTGTTCTCAAATATATATATATATATATATATATATATATATATATATATATATATATATATATATATATATATATATATATATATATATATATATAGACCATCGCTGTTATCTTCATGGCTTTCAGATTCTTCTTCTGTGTTTTCTTTTCTGAATTCTTGTACATGTCTTGTTCCAATTTTTCTTTCAGGTTGTTGACCATAATGTGTATTTTCTCTGCTCTGTTCATTTTTCTGACACTGACCACTTGTATTTGCTTCTTTCTTAAATTTGCACATTTTGTTGAAATGGTTTTTTTTCTGACAATTGTTACAAAATTTACCATATGCAGGACATTTTCCACGTACATGCTCATAACCACACCTACTACATTTAAATCTTGTCTGAATGGCATTTATTTCCTCACTAGAGCTAAGCAGTTTAACATGTTCTTTTCAAATTTCAATAGACTTACAATACTCTTGAATTTTAGCAAGTGTCATGTCTGAGTCTCTAATAAGTCTTTGTTGTACTTGTTCATCCTTAAGACCCAAAATAACACGGTATTTAATCATTCTTTCCATATATGCCCTCTTACAGGCACTGTTTTAACATACGAACTCACAGCTGGCAGCCTGCCTTTTGAGTTCCGTTACAAAAGAATCTATGTTTTGATCATCTTCTTGACAAATACTATTAAATTTAAATGTCTCCATTGTTACATTCTTCTTTGGTAAAAAATATTCATCAAAACAATTAAGAATATCATCTAATGTTTCTTTTTTTTCTTTTGGGAATGTATTATATATGCCAATACCACTATCTCCAATAATATGTAAAAGCAAAGCTCCTTTTGTCTCTTCATCTTTGCTCATATTTCCAGAAGCTTTCATAAAAATTTTATATTTTTGTTTCCACTTCTTCCAATGAGAAGAATCATTGACATCAAATTCAGGTGGTGGGTAATATTCCATTTTTATTTATTTTATTTTACCTTAATGCCTTTATGCAACTTTCTTGCCCTTTTGACAGAATTTTATCTTAAAAACTTTTTCTTATTTTCACTCCATCATCTTAGTGGAAATAACACCTGACACCATGTTTTATGTTTTTTAATAAATAACTATTACATTTATTTTGAACTTCTTTATTATAGCTATAATAAAGAAGAACATACTTTTTGTGTCTTCTACATTTTACATGCTGTTTTTAATTACTATTTTTGTAACTCCGTTGTTTTTCATAGCTAACTATTATTTTAATGTCTGTCATCCTAAATAGGCATGTTCAGATATTAACACTAGCTTAACCTACACCACATAGGCCATACATTTTTATATGGCGCTAAAAATTTCCGATTTGGATTTTTCTTTCGTGTGTAGTGAGATTCGTAGGTCGGAAACCTCGCAATAAAAGCTTTAGCTTCATTAATCTTTTAATCAGGCGTTTTGTTTCTAGATGACTGCTTTCCCCTCTTATCAACTGGTGCAGGTAATCCTTCGTCTTTAGTTACTAATACTCGACTGATTCGCCCATCGGAAACCTGGAAGACACTTTTAAACAACTTTTTGCAAACTTTTATTTTTTGACCAGCTTCATTTTGCAAAAACTATATTCGTGTCTTCCCACGCCTTGAAGCTTCACCCTTTGTAGTGTATGTTCTTCACTTATTGACTACGTCAATCATGGAATACATTTTAAGTCAAAAGTATCAATTTCGTAAAATAGTTTAAAAATGTCTTCTTGTCGTTGTGAGGAAATTTTGTTCCAGCAGTTATCATTACAACATTTTTCTACTCTTCTAAATATTTTAGCGGAAACAGACTTACCGCATCTGTCAATATATTCTCCTCCTGCATTTCTTTTCTTTTTAGCGATGTTTCGTTTCCATTCTCCTTCCTTTCTTATTCGTTTCTTAGATTTGTCATCAATAGATGCAACCTGTTCAGAAAGTTCACTCTCATTTTCAGAAGGGGCATACTCTGAGCCAGAATCTTGAGAAGGCTCTTCGTCACTTTCTTCCGGCTCTGAAAAATAAAAAAATCAGTAAAGGAAAGCTATCCTTTAACATAAAGAACCAGCAATAACTTTAAAATGTGTTTGCAAATTACTTACCTTCAAATGTATATGAAGTTGAAGCCATACCTATACATAAATAGTAAATATTATAGTTTCACAAAAAACTTAAATTATTTACTTTAAATGAAAATACACGCTGTCAACTTGACGCGTAGTACCACAATGCAACACTGGCCTAACCCACTACGATTGTGGGTTAGGCCAGTGCTGCATCTGCTGAATATAAAAACATTTAAATGCAACAACTACTTTTGTGGCGTCGTCTCGTAAATGATATAGAAAGGTCGCTTAAGCCACTATTGCTTTAAAAGAGTATGTAGTTAGGTACATATTGGCGGATTAAACGCAAAACAGCATTTTTGTGGCTTAGGCCACTGTTGCGCTGATAGCCTCAATTCTGGTTTGACAATCTATTGACAACATAAACAAACTAAACAAAACATCTTTGTTGCTCATTTTAAACTTGCAGGTAACAACACTCCCTCTAAAGCAAGTAACTCTAATTAAAAATTTTATCCCCATATAAGTTATACAATACAGCAACTCCTTAATTGGCAAAGGCTTAGTCATAACATCAGCAATCATTTCATGTGGTGCGTTATACTTCAACTCAACATATCCTTTCCCAATAATATCTTTTACAAAGCACTACAGATTGTCTTTTCGAACACCAAGAAATCGCTGCTCCTTGCCAGGGGCGGCTGGTGAAATTTCAAAGTTGTATATCTCTGTTCCTACTTACAGGACCCGTACCAAATTTACGGGTTTTAATAGTGAGCCCACTGGGAATGTTTTAGTAAAGAAAAAAAACATTTTGTAATTTGCGAAAAAAAGTTGAATTTTCACCTAAGAAAAAAATAAACACGTTTAGATATTTTATTTATTTTTTTTTTCTGAACAAATTTTACATCATTTTGTCCACATGTTTTAAATTTTGAAAGAAAAAAATGTGTTAGTAGAAAGTTATAGTCATTTGATTTTTTTTTTAAATTATATTTTAGGCTTAACAAAATGCAAATGACTATAACTTTCTACTAACACATTTTTTTCTTTCAAAATTTAAAACATGTCGACAAAATGATGTAAAATTTGTTTAGAAAAAATAATAAATAAAATATCTAAACGTGTTTATTTTTTTCTTAGGTGAGGCCCACCAAAAATTCAACTTTTTTTCGCAAATTACAAAATGTTTTTTTTCTTTACTAAAACATTCCCAGTGGGCTCACTATTAAAACCCGTAAATTTGGTACGGGTCCTGTAAGTAGGAACAGAGATAT
Source organism: Philopedon plagiatum (assembly GCA_963971165.1). Lineage (NCBI taxonomy): Eukaryota > Metazoa > Arthropoda > Insecta > Coleoptera > Curculionidae > Philopedon > Philopedon plagiatum. The sequence goes on along the minus strand of OZ020190.1, from coordinate 40,915,536 downwards.
ACAACTTTGAAATTTCACCAGCCGCCCCTGCTCCTTGCATCATAATTACGTAACCAGATATAATATACTTTCTCTGATCCAAATCTGAAGCATCATCTGAATCACAGTAGCCGACAAATTTTTCATTGTAAAACAGTTTCTACTATAAAACAATTTTTTATTTATTGTCCCTGTCAAATATCTCAAAATTATTTTGGCTGCTATCCAATGTAATTTTCCTGGATTACTGTTGAATTGACAGCAACGCTAATATCAGGTCTGGGGTCCGGAACGCGTTCCGGACACCCGAATTAAGAATCTTTTCACATGTCATCGAAAAATAAGGATTTCAAATAGTATATTTTTGCAAAAAAATTTGCGGAATATTCAGTATTTTTCTTTAAAAAAATTATTGAAATTTGAAAAATTGCACAATAAAATGTCAGTTCTATGCGGTGCTGCCAAAATTTTACACCCACACGTATCGCGCAGTCACAGTAAAAAAATGAACAAAGATAAAAAAAAAATTTAAAAATATACTGATGAAACCTAAAACGGAGCAAACCTGTCCAAGAACGTATTTCACAACTCCTTGGCCACAAGATGAAATTATATTATTTCTAAGAACAGCTTTAATGCCAAAATTTTACAAAAAAGAATTAATACATCAAAAATATAATGAATGTGGCAACACTGTGTGCCCATAATCCAAAACGTCATTCAAAATTGATTTTTACCATAACCTCAAATATGTTGCAAAACCATCAAATAGTTGATAAAAGTCATGTTTTTTTACTTATCAAGTAATTTCTGAGTTAAATATTGTGTTTTCCACATTAAAGTTGATTTATAAACGTAAGTAATAGCGATATCAACAAAAAAAAGTGTTAAAATTCGAAAACTAAAGGTGTCCGGATAGTGTTATGAAACCCAGGTCTGGATACTTGTGCACAAGACAACAAACTTCCAATTAATTCTTGATACGGCGCATTGTCCATTTCCTTTCTATCTTCTTCAGATTTGGGGCAGATTTCTTGATTTAGGTTTTTATTCGAATTCATCGGTGTTAAACATGGATTACAATTTTCCATTGTGAATCGTTCCAGCGTCTGTCTGATATACTGCTGTTGATCAATATAAATTACTCCTTCTTTTGTATTTCTAGAAATATGTAATCCCAGAAATAAACTAGCCGAACCAATGTCTTTCATATAAAATTTATCTGACAAACAATTTTTTAACTTTTCTCTCAAACTTTTTAGATTTGACATAACCAAGTCATCGAGATTTTTCTGGTAGAAAAAGTGCTTTATCTATAATTTTTTTTGTTTTAATCCTTTCCATTCAACGTACTCTATTATGCCATTTGAATGCCTTTTGGTTTTATATTATTTTAGGAAGTATTTCAAATTGATACAATAAAAGTCAGGATTTGTTTACCACTGCTTATTTCTTCTTTTCTCTTTCAAATTCCTCTTCCCATTACAACAATGCAACCACTCTACTAACCTTACAATGACAAACTACTAAATGATACTGTTATGCAACCCATAATACAGACGGGTGGCATACCCTCACATCCCCCATTTTAGCTTCTGAGGAGGTTTTACAAATCTTCCAGAGGAAGTAGCTTTATTTCTTAAAACCTTTCCACCTCCCATGTCATTTTCAGTGCCGAAAATGTTTTTAATTAAATTTGTAAATGAAGTTTCACTACTTTCACTAACCTCACTTTGAACCTCACTCAGGTCACTTGTAACTCCAAGTTCAATTTCACTTGATCCCGATATAATATCTCTAACGCTAAGTCTAAGTAACATGTTATACCTTCTTCCCCCTTTTCAGGAGATCGAAATGAAGAATGGTTTTTTAATAACATTTTTTGTAATGAAATTTGAAGAGGGTTTAATGAATTTTCTGTTCCGAATAAAAATTTTCCATTATTCATTTTTACTTTATAAGTTCTTTCTCTTAACCTCTCTACTATAACAGCTGGTGACCCTACGCCTTTTGGTTTTAGTTGCACAGTTACTTTTGTACCTACTGCTAAAGGTTTTAAATCTTTAGCGTGCTTATCATAATATTTTTTACAATTATTTTGCTTTTTATCCAAAACTGTATTAAATTTATCGAAATTTATTCGTTTATGTAGTAAATTTGAACTTTCCAAAGGTAAAATTGTTCTTAAAGAGCGTGACATAAGAATTTCTGAAGGGCTATAGTCACCATTAATTTTCATGTTTCTATACATTATTAATGACATAAAAATATATTTGCCCTCCTCTATGGTCTTTTTAAAAATATTTTTAGCTGTCTGTACATTACGCTCTGCCATTCCGTTTGACTGTGCTAATGTTGGGGAACTCATTATGTGATCAAACTCCCATTGTTTAGAAAATTTCATAAAATGATCTGATGAAAATTGGAGCCCCCCATCCGAAGCCATAGTCAATGGAATGCCATGACGTGCGAAAGTACTTTTAAGATTTTCTATAACATGTAAACTTGTCGTATCACTATCCAAGTCCTCTATTTCTATATATTTAGAGTAATAAGCTATAACTAATAAGTATTTTTTACCCATTAGTTCAAATAGATCACAACCTACTTTGTTCCATGGTAATTTTGGAATCTCTTGACTAATTAAGGTCTCGGGTTGCTGTGAATTTGAGTATTTTGAAATATTTTACAGTTAAGGATTTTTTGTTTTATGTCATTAGTCATGCCAATCCAAAAAAGTGATTCTTTAGCCAAGGAAATACATTTATTTATACCCATGTGTTTGTAATATATTTTTGATAACATATCCATAAGTTTTAGGAACAACAAGAGCTTTCCCTCTGAAAATGAGATTATCAATAATTGTTAAATCATGTTTATATTGGGCATATTTTTTAACAGTATATGCCATTTTTTTATTGTTTTTAGGCCAACCTTCTAGAATAGTTTCCTTTAGCTCTTGTAATTCCAAGTCATTTTCAGTATGTTTTTAAAATTCTGACCATTTTTGTTTTGTTACATTAATTTCAGAAACAATCACATCATAGTCAGATAGTTCAGAATCATAATTAGTTTTCTGATCATCATTAATATAAGCACGTGATAATGCATCTGCAATGACTAAATCTTTACCTCTTTTGTACTTAACCTCAATATCATATTTATGAATTTGTAAAAGCATTCGTTGCAAACGAGCTGGGCATTTATTTAAGGTTTTTTTTTAAATATATTAATAAGTGGGAGATGGTCAGTTTCTACCACCACTTTTTTTCCAAAAATAAATTGGTGAAATTTGTCAAGTCGGACAAGAATAGCAAGCAGCTCTTTTTCAATTTGTGCATGACGACATTGTGTCTCGGTAAATGCCATTGAGGCATAAGCACAGGGTAAATTATTCTGAAGGAGGACAGCTCCACAGCCAGATTTTGAGGCATCTACTGACACTATGGTTTCTGCATTAACATGGTAAAATTGTAGCACAGGTTTATTTGTTAAAATATTTTTTATGTCTTCAAAAGCTGACTGATGTTCTGGCTGCCACTCAAATTCAGTATCTTTTTAAAGAAGAGCGCGCAAAGGTGCGTTTTTTTCTGAAAAATTATCAATAAACCTACTTACGTAGGTTAATAAACCCAGTAACCTTTGCACGTCCAGTTTAGTTTCCGGTTTTGGCATTTTGGTAATTGCAGTTATTTTTGAATCGTCTGGTTTTATTCCTTTAGAAGAAATTATGTGACCTAAATATTTAATTTCAGTTTGACCAAACTTACATTTTTCAAGGTTAAATCTTACGTTGTGTTTTTCAGCCAACTCTAGCACCTTTTCCAGCCTTTTATCATGCTCTTCCTTAGTGGATCCCCAAATCAGGAGGTCATCGATATACACATCCGTACCCTCTTTATTAAAAATTTCTTTAAAACGGGCTTGGAATACCTCCGGAGCTGATTTGATTCCATAAGGAAGTCTTAAAAATTTGTATCTTCCATATGGAGTACCAAACGTACATAAATTTGAACTTACTTTGTCTAACGGCATTTGATAAAATCCCTGAGTTGCATCGAGTGAGCTGAAAAACTTAGCATTAGCCAACTTGCTTGTTATTTGGTCCAAAGTAGGTATTCTATAATACTCACGCTTCACAGCACGATTAAGATCTCTCGTATCTAAACAAATGCGTAGAGTATTATTAGGTTTTTTAACAATAACAAGGGGTTTACCCAATCTGATGCTCCTTGCACTCAGAAGGGGTAAAGCTACCTTCCTTGTTTGGTGTACGACTGGTTTTACATTTTTATCAATTTCTATATGGTAAAGGGTATTTAAACAGCCAATACCTGAAAATAAACGTCTATACTTTTTTATTACATTAGAATATTCTATTGCATTTGAGTTTATTTTATCAACTTTCATTATTAAATTTAAATTTATGCTGGACTCTAAACCTAATATAGCTTCTGTATTAGAATTTACAATATAATATTTAAGGTGGTAGGTATTATTGTTTTTAATACAAGGGATTTCACAACTTCCAAGAACTTTCAACTTGTCACCAGTATAAGAATTAAGGGAAACATACGATTTAATTATATTATTATCAGAAAACCCCAAAGACTTATAAATTTTATAAGGCATAATATTTGCCGCGGCCCCCTTGTCAATTTTGAAATCTACTTCCTTATTATTTATGAAAACTTTTGTATGCCACTGATTACCAGTTGAAATAGTATTTATCTGCATTTGATTTATACTACCAATGTATAAAAAATCACTTTCTGACATCTGAATTATAGAATTTACCTCCTCTCCTGCGATTTCATTTATTCTTTCTTTCTGCTTTGAAAAACAAACCTGTGCGAAGTGATTTGGCTTCTTACAAAAACTGCAAAATTTTCCATAAGCAGGACATTTGTTTATTGGATGTCCTGTACTGCCACACTTCAGACAGTTTTTTACCATCTGTTTTGGTGTATTTTATCTCCGCCTGCTAACTGCATCAATTTCTCCTCCAGTTAAGCTGCTTAAATTGTCTGAAATATCCTGGCTTCTAACTTTTGCTGCCTCTATTACCTGGCACAATTCGATTGCTTTTTCAAGAGTTAAGGTATCATCCTGCAACAACCTCTCTCTTATTATTTCATTTTTTATGCCACATGTTATCATTGTAACTATTAAACTATCTTGTAATGTTTAAAGTTGACACCTGCTGGCTCTTTTCTTCAATTCGACTATAAAATCATTTGTACTTTGTCCATTTTCTTGCTTGTAAGTGAAGTACTTATAACGCTCATAGGCAACATTTTCTTAGCCAATGAAATGATCTTCAAATTTTTTCAGCAGGGGTTTTAACTTATCCTTTTCAGTGCCATCAAATGTAAATGTACTGAAGATTTTAAATCCTTCATCGCCTATATAATGAAGTAGTTGAGCTACTTGCGTTTTTTCATCTTTTTTAATTACCTCGGATGCTATAAGTTTTCAAATCGAGCTCGCCACAACTTCCAGTTCTCGGCTGTGTTCCCATTACCCCTCAAAAGCAAGGGTCCAACACCACGATGATCGCCCATTTTTTTTTCAGCAATTATTCTTGAGTAACCCAGATCACGAAACACTGAATGCCTTTTGGTTTTATATTATTTTAGGAAGTATTTCAAATTGATACAATAAAAGTCAGGATTTGTTTAATACTGTTTATTTCTTCTTTTCTCTTTCAAAGCCCTCTTCTCATTACAACAATGCAACTACTCTACTAACCTTACAATGACAAACTACTAAATGATACTGTTATGCAACCCATAATACAGACGGGTTGCATACCCTCACATACTCCATCTTTTAAAATGTTTAAAATTGACAAATTCGGGCATCCTGAAAGTGCACAAGACCCGAATATAATTAATGGGATCTATTAAAAGAATTATCTTAGTTTTAGCTTTGATAATTTTTGATCTTGATCTTTTCCTGTTACTATATCCCAAAACTCCTCGTGCTTCAAATAATTCTTAACAGCAAACTCCAGGAAGCAAAGTTTTCTCGTCCCTTTAATTTCTCAATGGCTGGCAAAGTATTCGACATTTTAAGCGCCTTTGTTTCCTCGGATTAATTTATTAATAAACTAATTACAGTAGCGATCCTGGGCCCATAACCTGTTGTAAATTATATAGAAATTTAACTTTAATTAATTTTCGGTGGTATTCCAGTTTGTATAGGCAGTGGGTTTAGTCCATCCAATTTTTTTTTCGGTTTGCATACCGATCTATATACACCTAGGTGGATCATGTAACTTTGCTCACCTCTTATTGTTGCAGTATTGTTTCTTCCTTTCTTTGATGTCCTGAACCGCGGATTTCTAGTTCATATCAGGTACATCTGTGCCAAGTTCAACTACGCTTCCCTGATCTTTAAATATCTCAAAGTATTCATTGGGCTCTACTATTTGCTCGTTTTTTCTTATTACTTTTTCAATACGCGCGAACACTCGATCTGGAGGAATAAACGAGTGACCAACAACGGGAAAGTTCACTTCTATTTCTTCAACCGACTAGGTACTTAAACATGTTAAGCATATACCTAGCATTACTGTATTTTTGTTCTGGTCTCCGCATCCGTCAGCCACAAGTATTTTTTTAATACCATTAAGATTGCTATTATTTAATGTATAGAAAACTGCTGACGCAATCTCGTTTGCTCCCTTTGCGTGTTTGTTTGTCTTCTGTTCACGCAAAAATTCGCACATTTTCTGGTGTTAGGGCAGCATGAAAATCTCCTGTTACTGTTGTAAAATTATAAAGATATAGTTGGCTACTATAGTATACACTTTGATCGGGAATTTTTGGTAGGGCGAGGTTCTTCTGACAATCAAAACTTATAGTGAGCGGGTCGTCTATTTTCCCTTAATTTAGCAAAAAAAGCCTTGCTCTAAGTTTGTGTAGTAGCATTTCAGTGATGAGTTTAGTTTTGTTGGACTTATCTGCTTCTTATTTGATTTTTTCTCCTAACTACAAACATTTTGGACAAACGTCTCTTCGGGGAGAGCCAAAACCTATATTGAAGTTGGTATTAAAAATCGCACGGAAGTAGCTTTCTTCTACTTGAAGGCCGGGAGAGGCATCTGCTTTGTACATTTTCCACAATATTAGAATATTTAGTTCACTATCACCTCGAGCTATACAAAAGCATAGACCAAAGAAAACGGGAAAGTTTACGTGCGACATTATTTTTTTATGTTTAGGGTTCTAAAAAATGTATTATTTCGTAAGGGATGAAAATCTAAACTTGTTCTTGTGAAAACGGAACGGTTGCTCATCTTAACTTACAATCTAGTATTTTTTTATGTATACATTCTGTCCATTTGGATTGATATACGATATTTTTTCGAAAGGACATTTTTTCGTAAGTGTATTTTTTTGAAAACAAAACTTTTTCGATAATACAGTTAATCCAAAAGTTAAATTTTTTTTTTAGAAATCGACTTTTCAATTTTTTTGAAGTACCTTTCGAAACTACATTATTTTTAAGAAAACGTGTTTTTTGAAAGTACATTTTTTTATTGTTTCGAAAAAAACTTTGAATATGCAGGCGACAGGACCAATTGTTTGATTAATATGAAAGTGCAATTAATATTTTAGAATTTTTTTATTTATGAATTCTGCTTATTGGGAGGGATATACTTACGTAAGTACAATTTTTCGAAAAACAATTTTCAAATTTTTTCTGAGCACTTTTCAAAAATACATACATTTTTTCAGAGAACAATGACATCTTTTTCGAAATTAAATTTTTTCGATAATTAATTTTTTCAAGCAACGGTTTTCGGAAAAAGTAATTTACGAGAAAATACCGGTTTCAAACCCAAGGAAACCTGATCAAACTCAAAAAGGTTCCTTTAGGTTCGTTCAGGATCGTTTCTTGTATTTTTTAGTTTGACATTTTTTAAGCTAGTAGATTTCATAGTTTAATAGAGTTTTCGAAAAAATTCATTTTCGGAAACTGTGTACCTACCTATTTTTGAAAAATTATTTTTTAGACATTTTTGAAAAAAAAATGTGCTTTCAAATATGTACATTTTAAAACACATTTAGTGAGCTTTGTGGATATTTTATATAATAAAGCAGTAGAGGATTGTAGTAGGATTATTTTATTTTGGCGTATTTAACTCATTTTTGACCATAAGTGGATTTTTTGATCCTAGAGAATCCATTTGTGCGCCTGTGTAAGTGAAACATAAGTAATCTGTATACATGCCCTGAAATTTTCTTAAAGCAAAATTAAAGTTAAATTAGGGTTAAATTAATTTTAAAGTGGTCTACATAAACCCACCTTGACTTGACATAAAATAAAGCTCTTAGCTAGTAGAATTTAAAAAACAAAAACATAATAATAATATGGTGAGCCCTCTAAAAAAACTTGAGGTTAGTTTAAGACTGGCTTATTTTATGTTCAATTGTTTTTTTCACTTATGTTTCCTGATGGTTCTTGTACAAATCTACGATTTTTCTAATTTAAGCATTTTTCTATCTCTTCAAATAAAAAAGTTATCTATTGGTCCAAATAAAATCAATAACCCTGTACTTACAGTAATTAACATTATTTCCTTTAATAAGACAATACATATACGTGCTATACCTATTGTTTGTGAAGAACCTTTAAAGCCCACCTTGCTAGCGAGTTAAAATATCCATTCCTTTTGTATTCCCTTGTTTTGACCGAGGGGGAAAACGGAACGGTTTACGAAATGTAATCGACGTAGTAGTCGGCGTAATTAAACCGATATATTTTAAACTTGCTTTTGTACAGTCTTGCAAAGAAAATTGAGAGCTTTGGAAATATAAAATATTTTGTCCATCTAATATCCGAATATCTGAAACTAGCGGTGGGATTACTCGAGTGAAAAGTCACTCGATCACTCGATTATTGCAATCATCGACATCACGCGATTATTGAAGCTACTCGAATTTTGAGAAGTTCGAGTGAAAATCGTCACTCGCATCCTTTTCTAATAACACTATATCTACTATTGCAGTTAACCGGCATCCCGATGATCATCATCCTGATGCCGCACAGTGTGTAAATTTTACAATCTAGAGCGTCATAAATGAAATTAAGAAACATTTTATTTTATAATTCTTTTGTATCCTACGATAATGCAAAATAGCCAAGGGTACCTGAAAAGGATAATTAATTTCAAGAAAACCTATTACGTCTTCGAAAACTTACGTTAAATAGAGGATAATTTTACGTGTTCGAACAGTATAGTTACGACAGTCGAAGTTACTGTATGTGTCTGGTTTTTGTTTTATATTTGTTAGTGGTTGTGTTATGTCTTCTTGTAGATCAGGTAAATAGCTATCCACTTATATAAATTAGAATTTTAAACTAATTCTCCGTAGTTAATAATTTTAAAGAGGATGTAAAGCATTATTTTTTCCATTATTGATAAAATATCGTCGAGTGCCGTCTAGTCATAATTATAGGCAGTATTGAATCCAGACATTCTTGTCCGGAATGGCATTTGATAATTGCGAGGGGGGGGGGGGGTTGTGGCACAATTTTCATATATACATACATCATACATATGAAAGCATAATGCATATACATAATTTTGGAGGGGGGCACTGTGGATCTGGGGGGGGGGGGGGGGTTGGTCTCAGCCTCTCCGGAGAGATACCTGGATTCAACACTGATTATAGGCTTAGTCAAGGCAAAAACTAGTAAACTTATTAACTTTGTCGAATTTTTGCGATAACTGACATATTTCCCTTTGTTGCCGAGAAAATGGCAGCATTGAACAAACGTGATGTTTGCAATGTTTGGAGAAAAGCTAAACGGCTCGAAAAGATACATTTTTTTTCTTGCTGAGAAATGGAATTTGAACGACGCTTCTGATGAAATAAGCAAAAACTTCGAAGTTTCGCGAAAACTGAACCAGAATGTGTCATGTACAGGTTTAAATTAAAAAACCGACGATGGGATGTATTGTTTAAAACCTACAACAATTGGCTGACAACCGAAGTTGTTTATAACCTGAAAGATCCTGAACAGGGGCTATCTACGTCCGCTGGATTACGTGGACGTCCAAAGGTCATTTTTACAATCCAGCTGCAGCTTTCGTTATGACAGAAGTTTCTAAGGCTTTCCCGCGACAATCTGTGAAATACCAAAAACTTCATCAGTTGTCCAACAACCAGCCCGCCACACAGAGACCCTACACGGCAGATGATGCTTTAGCTACATATTATGTTCATTGCTAATAGACATAAAGTGACGTAGCATAAAAATCTCCAGTCGGAAGCCATTCAACGGGATTATAACATATACCCATCCTATTTTAAACTGGTTAACGAATTGGTTTCGCCAATCGTCTGGTTCTAATCGTAGCTCTATAAGTGTATTGATGTAAGTATATTTATTTCGCTTCAAAAGCTATTCTTTTACCCATCTCCTTCGTGGCCGAAGCCTATTAATTAATTGATGGTGTTTTTTAACACAAATGCACGCCACTGCTAATAAATTTAATTCGTCTTCACTCGACATGTTATTGTTGACATCCAACCATCAACATGCGGAGAAGACGCACAAGTATGTATGTGTAGAGAAGTAGGATGATCCACGCAGATCAACGCGCGTACATCAACTTGCGTTTTTGTATTAATACAATGACATATTCGCGTGTCTATAGGCCTCTAAAATCATTTTTTTATAGAAAATGACTAAGTAACAACAATGATAAAAAAGTAAAATAGCAGTAATGAGCGCTGCTGCTACTGCTTTTAAAAGTCACTTTTAACGTGGTAATCGAAAAATAAATTATTTAATGTCATAGACACATCAACGAACTGCTTTTTATTACATGTAGGTTTTATCTTACAGAGACACCGTTAGCAGATTACAAATTACGACATTTTTTCATGGCTTGTAGAACATCGTTAAATAAAAATGATTTATTAAGTTTATGTCACGAATATAATACTTTATTTTGTGCTAGGGGGCACCCGTAGGAGAAGAAATGATGCTTATGCTAGGAACAATTAATCCTAAATAATGGGCTCTTTTCAAGGTGTATCGATTTTATTTATAAATAAGTTTTTCTTCTCTGAAAGAAACACACAAACCTTTTTACACTTTCAGACAAAATAGACAAAATTATGAAATACTAAGAACAGGTAATATTTTTTTGGAAGTATTATAGTTATTTCTTAGAATTTACACTGTGGCGAGGCAAGAGTACCTTGGACCTCTAAGCAAGCCCGGCCATCTCTCGATTTTTTAAATATACATATATACAGGATACAGGGCCGGGTTTCCCGGCCCGGGGCCCTTCTCAGTGGCGAGGCCCCTAAGCATTGCTTGTACCCGCTTATACATATCACCGCCACTGCATTTACAAGGGAATAATACTAGTCTTGTGGTTTGTGGCATTTATAAGTTTATTCTTTCGGTTTTTTTTTTGAAATAGACTAGCCATTTGAAAAAAAAAAGTTTTAACTACGGAATCTACTGACAAGCACTAGAGGGTACATACTTAGTTACCAAATTACCTTACATACGGTGTAGTTTTTTTAAAACCTGATATAGCTTAGCTTTTTTATTTGAAGAGATAGACTAGTACTTCCAAAAGCAAAGTTGTCATAATTACCCTCACTAAGAAAAATCAACCAACATTTTCTTTCAGCGTTGCCAGATTTCACAGTAGCCACTTAAACAATATTTTTTAAAGGGCAACACCGCATTTTGATATCACTATTTAAGAGATCTTAAAATTATGAATAAAAAATGCGCCGTAACCTTTCTTTATTTGAGTAGCCGTTTTTGAGCAATCGGTCGAAAAAAATTAAAATAATCGCCCCTCTATTGGTATATTTCTGTTGTAGATTACAACGAGGGCATCAATTTAAGCATTTATTAAAGAAAACTTATTAGGTTTTTTAATTTAGTTTATTATTATCATTCTTCAATTTTTTAATAAAGGAAATTTGTGCTAGGTTGTCCCTCAAATAAATGTTTTGATACAAATAGCTTATTTTAATTTTTTTTTGACCGATTGCTCAAAAAGTCTACTCGAATACAAAAATGTTACTGTTAATTTTTTATTCATAATTTTGAGATCTCTTAAATAATGGTAAAAAAAAATGCTGTGTTGAAATTTTAAAAAAAATATTGTTTATGTGACTACGGAAAAAAATTGTTGATTTTTCTTAGTTAGGTTAATTCATACAGCTTTGCTTTTGGAAGTACTAGCATATCCCTTCAAATAAAAAACTTACCCTATATCAGGTTTTAAAAAAATTACACTGTATCGACCAGTTTCTGAGGTTTTCCGCAAATTTATAGAGAAAAGGGCAATTTTAGTACGTACTTTCGACAATAATAGAACTATATTTATTCTGGCAACCCGTTCCAAGATGAAAATCATTTGGAAAACAAGCAAATCGCTGATATATCAGAATAATTCATAAGTTTTTTATGACGACTTATTAACAATGACAGCACAAAAACCTGTCAAAACCTAGCTGATCAACTAGAAGATCTTAATTTAAATCAGTACTAAATCTTAAACCTTCTTAGTGAATCTGAACGTATATGTAGCTCTTAAATTTACAGGGATATGGAAAAATAAGAAAAAAAATATTACTTAATTTTTTTGCATCGTAATTGAGAACTAAAGTTTTCTCAACCTATGTGTAGCGACCCAATATTGGTTAAATTTTTATAGGTCGCGAAATGTTAGCAGCGGGACGTGCACTGTGATTATTTTTTAAACATTTTAGCTTACGTTTGAAATCTAGAGAACTTTTTTAGTTTTTTTTTTTAGTTTTTAAAATTTATTCATTTATAATGGGATTCCAAAAAAAAATATTGGAAAACATTACACAGGTACAAAAATGTATCACAGTTAGGGTATAGCACCTAGGTATAGGATACATGTATGTGCTTAACACTAGGGACTAATATTGCAGATGGTCCGGAAAGGACAAGCATTGCACCATAACAAAAACCAAGCAAAAAGTCCCTTGCTAACACCATCCACAACGCAAGACATTCACTGATTAAGAACATCCAGAAACTCCCGACAATTTGAGAAGTAGTAAATAAGTCCTAAACAATTTCTTAAACAATTTTTTCTCTTTGATACCGCGTATGTGCACAGGAATGAGATTATATAATTTAGATCCAGTATACAAAGCAAAATGATGTCCCTGATTATTTCTGCAGAGAAAGGTATTTAGTAAATTATCTGTGTTTCCCCTTGTAGCATATGCATGTGAGATAAATAATTCTTCAAACTTATCATTAAGATGGACAAAGTTGCACACAGTGATTATGTAAAGACTCTCTAAATCACAAACTTCCTCGCTATATAACAAACCTGTTGAGTACAGTCTAGGTCTCTTAAAAATGACCTTCACCATATAATTATGTACAATTTTCAAAGGTTGCAAGTGGCAGTTTCAAGCTCCACCCCAAACCAAAACACCATAACTCAGTAGTGACTCCACAAGCGCTCTATAAAGTATTATAAGATTTTTTCTTCTTAAAATTTCCCTCAGAATGTAAAACTTGTGAATCAAGAATTTAATTTTTTTACACAGATAAAGCACATGTTGGTCCCACTTGAGATGTTTATCAATAACCACTCCAAGATATTTGGTGCTGGCACTCTCGTTTAGGGGTTCACCCACACCATCCAAACTTATACAACCAAAATCTGGCCTGTCTGCTTCAGGCAGAGAGAAGGCAATATAATGAGTTTTTTTAATGTTTAGACTAAGTTTAAGTGTATCTAATTTTTTTTTATCACAGTAAAGCTTGATTTAAGCCTCTCTCTAACCTCGTCCCAGGTATCACCACAGAAAATTACCACAGTATCATCAGCATACGAGACAATCCTCCCCTCCAGAGCCAGGCCGGCCACAAAGACTATTTGGGTCAATTTCAAAATAGAAGCGCTTTTTAATTTCGGAAACTGCAAATATTTTTTTTTGTTTTTTTGAAGATTTGTGTGTTCCTAAGTAATATTTATCCCCTTAAAAATTGGTTCTAACCTCCAGCAGCGAACTTTTTCCTACAATATTTTTTTGTGACGGTTACTAAGTCAACATTGTTAGTCCACTATGTTACCATTCTTGATACCCTGATAAAATATTTATTTTAAAAATACAAATTAAAACATATTTATGGACGTTAACCACAGCAACAAAATTAAATATATGTTACAAGCAAATTTACAAAAAGGCTATGATTTTGCTCAAATTTTAAGCAGTATGTCCCCTTGTAATTTTTTGTGAACTTTGTTATTATTTAGACCAGAAGTCAGCTTAAGGAAAATAACAAACCTACCTTAGTCACGCAATGTTGCTAAGTTTTGTCGTCTATGCGTAAGTTTCTGTAAAATCTAAAGTTTTGTCAGACAAAGTAGATAAAAATATTTGTGGTAACGGAGTTGATCTGAGTAACAAAGTGGACTTAAAAAGAACAGGGTAAGCTAAGAAATAAAAAAAGCCTTTCATCTGAAATACGTTTATTATTATTTTCTACTTTTGTTACGTTTAACAGTATCTTTAATAGATGCTTTTTTGATATTACTCTTCTTTGGTACTGTGCACGCTACTGATTTAGCAAGAGGATAATAAGTTTTGGGGGTATAACAGTTACATAGGCCTTTAATAGTATTCTTGCTACAGTAACAACTTAGGTTTCTGTATAAAAGAAATCCTGCTTCTGTGGTTATAAGCTGATGAAGGTCCTTAGTTCCTTTTAATACTAATACATTGGACGGCAGAGAACTTTTTATGGAAGTAATTTCGTCGGAGGTGATGAGGAATAACTTAACCGATGTTTCTTTCTGCACTTTTTCGAAAAAATCTGAGGCATCCGAAATATCATTTCCTGAGGCTAAAATTCGGTCCGCTGTTCTTTTTATGACCCCTCCTATACCATCAGCAGCTCCCTTTCCATGGCCGGCCTCAAAAAATGACCACGTTCCCATTTTAAATCCATGTTCAAACAAATTTTTATTAAACAAGTAAAAATTGTGTTTTTGTCGGTACTGCGTAAACGGTCCATCAGAAAATACATGAAGTGTATCTACTTGGGAGGATTCCTTTATAATTTTTAATACTGGTTGCAGGTGGGCCCAAATGGCTGCTGGATTATGTTCATTGCAATCCGAAAGAGTGCAAAATGAAAATGGTTTTTTATTTTTTACGCCGTTGTACAAAACACCGGTGTGAAGTGTTACTTGATTGCGTGATGCCCCGAAGTGGTGTCCTTGAATCTCTTCGGCTAATTTGCAATTATAGTTTTCACTGAAATCTATATGCAGGGCAGCTTCGTGTGGCTGAAGATTGTCTAAGCAACTCCTGTAGGCGTGATATTGTTGTTTAATGTTGAAAACGTGTTTTTTAAAAAGAACCATTTCACTTTGTAACATTTTCTTTAACTCATTTATTGAAGCTCTCTTTCTTTCTTTAATCATTTTGGTGACCTTTACTTTACGTACTTCTTTTTCATAAAACTCTTCTTTTCGTGTCCATTCCCACCACTCCACGTCTATTTCTAAGTCATCAATGAATTGTATTGTTTTTTCTTTACAAGATAAACACTCCCCGTACATGCAGTTTTTGGAGTTAGTGTAACATACAGTCGGTTTGATCAATAAACTTATATCAGATGTAGGAAGTACTCGGTAATGCTTAAGGGATTTTACTTTAAAATGTATATTACTGTGTAATTTACAAAGACATGTATCTCGGCCACCCACTGTTGGAGAAACCACGTAAAAAGGCCTATATCTAGTAAATGTAGTGTAAGAGCATGTTCCACCTTCTTTAGTATAAGTCCTGTATAGGTTCTTCATTGTGTCTAATAGATATCTTTCTGTATTTTTTTCTTTTGTCTTGTAATTGTCTCTTTTTTTCCTGCACTAGCTCTACTGATATCATCTCTTACATAAAACTTTTTAATACTTTTCATTTGCCGTATTTTCTTGCCAACTTTGTTGTTTCGTGTATTTGTCTGTTTTGCTGCACATCTAAGCCCCAAAGCATCTGTGCCAATTTCCTTTATCAAGCCATATTTTTTTATGTTTGCTGAATGTACAACTGCTTTAAGGATGGTTTTCTTTT
The DNA here is from genome assembly GCA_963971165.1 of Philopedon plagiatum. Taxonomy (NCBI): domain Eukaryota; kingdom Metazoa; phylum Arthropoda; class Insecta; order Coleoptera; family Curculionidae; genus Philopedon; species Philopedon plagiatum. The sequence continues at coordinate 40,899,436 of OZ020190.1, read as the reverse complement.
TGTTATTTTTTAATTTTTGGTAGTAAGTTGAAAGCGCATGTGTTAATGCTTGATATTTAAGTATTTGTCTTTTAATGGTATCAGTTCCTGGACTTCTTACCCCCGGTAAACACGTCTTCATAATAACTTCAGTTTTCTTTAATGGAGACAACTCTTTAGAACATTCTTCTATTTTTTTGTTGTTTTGTTTTCTGTAGGCTCTTTTTCGATATTTTTCGACCTTTTTCTTCAGGTTTTCATTTTTATTTTTCAGTCTTTAAATTTCTCTATACAAACGCGATCGGTCCCTCCGAAGTCGCTTCCTGCCACGTTGTTTTGGTCCGGAATCGCCTAATGCAGCAGCTAGAGAACCAGAAGACGAGGGCGGTGTTGAAGGCGGCGAGGGCGGTGGAGTTACTTGCAGCACATGGTCAAGAACTGCCTTTTTTCTTCTTTGGTTACGCTGGTTATTCTCCATTTTCCTCGAGTAAGTCTGATTTCACGCTGTGACATATTACTAACTAATTTTTTTGTTGCATGGTAACGTTCCCTTGCTTTTCGTTTGGTTTCTTCAGCTTTCACTGGATCTTCTTTGAGTCTTTCTCGATATCTTTTTTGTTTTTCAGCTGGAGTAAGGGTCATGTTCTGCAAAAAATATGTAGCATTACTTTTGGATCCCCTGTGTTACGACAAAGTCCACTGCGTTACAATAAGACAGTAACTTAGGGGAATGGTAACGAAGGGGACAAAGTTAAGTTATAATTACTTTACATAAAAACGATCGAAGTTAGTCAAAATTAAAGATTTACAAAACGATAATCCTTCCTCAACACAGGTAAGAACTACAATATAATCTACTCATTTATTTTACTTACCTTTGTTTTTATGGTAACTCTGCGGAACTCGAATTTTGCCACGCACGTGCTTGTCACAAACTCTCGGCGACAACTCGTGAATAACTGATTTGAGACGCAAAACAATCATTTAATATAAGAGGTAACCTTTACTGATAAGTTCTTTGCCTCCTACCGCCATCTATTGAAAATTCAGTAAGATACAAACTGAATAACTTATAAATCGTAACGCAGGGGACCAAATAGTGAGACAGATAAAAATGTTAAATATGAGGATTTAACATTTATTATGAATATATTTTCGTCATGGGATTTGAAAGTTTATATACAGACTTACAGAAAGGTGTTACACACAATGTAATAACTTTACAAAAGGTCGTTAGATTGCTACCTCAACTCAACTTTCCTGTGCTGGGACATAGAGTAAAGTTTGTGTTGAGGAAACATTTGTGGTCAAGATTTTGTTATTAAAAAGAATTTTACAATTTATATCTATGTACTCTTAAGTCATAAACTTACAAATGAATTAAGTAATAACACAAAAATTGTGAAACATTAATAGTTATAAATTTAAATCTACCTGAAAGTTAAGGACTGCCAAAGCGCCAAAAATATGAAATTGACCCATTTATATAAAGATTAAAAAGAACAGGACCAATTACAGTACCCTGTGGTACACCATACTCAACAGTTTTACTCTCACTGACAGCCCTCGCACCCTGACCTGTTGGGGATGATCTCTAAGGTAGTTTGCAAAGACCTCCAGCACCGTCCCCCTCACTCCACACGCCTCCAGAATTTCGAGACGTAGAGTGTGAGAGACCGTGTCAAAGGCCTGGGCCAAGTCAAGGAAAAGACCAATACCCTTCTTACCATTGTTTACATGCTGTGTGACACTTGTTCGCCACTTCAAACATTGCATTCGCAGTACTAATCCCCTTCTGAATCCAAACTGGTTTTCTGATATACTTCTGCTACTATTCAAATAATCCAGTAGACGGATCTTCAGACACTTCTCAAACAGTTTGGCAACATTAGATATTACACTTATTGGCCTGTAGTTGCTCATTTCATTTTTGTCACCAGATTTATATTTTGGGGTAACTACAGAGGCTTTAAAATGGGACGGGACCCTTCCAGTTTTAAAAATTAAATTTATTATATGAGAAAGTGGAAGTGCGATGTATTCATGTAAAAACTTCAGTGTCTTGGCAGATATTCCGTCACAGCCCGGGGAGCAGTTATTTTTTAGACTATTTATGAGCATGATTACTTCATTTTTATTTGTAAACCTCAAGAACATTGATGATAGGGTAGTCGGCTGAAACGTAAATACTTCTGCTGGTCTGTCAATTGCCTCTGATATTGTTTTTTCCACATTTATAAAAAATTCATTAAAAGTTTGAGATATTTCTTGCATCGGTTACAATTTGATTATTAATTTTGATTTGTGCAATGTTGGGAGTTGTTTTAGATTCGTTATTAGCTTCATTGATAAGCTGGTGCATTTTTTTCATGTCTCCCGAGGTCTCGTTTAATTTATTTGCATAGTAAGCATTTTTAGTATCTTTATTATTTTATTTAGCCTATTTGTATACTATATATATTCTCTTTTTTTTTTTTTGATCAGTGGGATTTCTAAGCAAGCACGTTTTTATGCGATCTCTGTGTTTTATAGATTTAATTATAGAGTTGGATATCCACGGTTTAATTTTCCTATAATTATTTTTACATTTTATGAAATATTCCGATGCGCTAGTAATGTCCTTGATGTTTTTTATTAAGAGTTCAGTGGCCTCCTCAGACTGAGCAAAATCTAGAATATTCCGCCAGTCTACCGAGTCTGCCCTGGTTCTCATCTTATTATAATCAATATTTTTGTAAAATTCAGGGTTACTGATATTACTGCGACCACCCTTACTTCTCTTAGCACGCCACGAGGATAATTATATAGAGAGGTATCTCGCTAGTTCTAGGTTGCAAGATTTACGGACGCTTATGTACTGTATGGATGCCGCCAGCCTTTAAACAGTGGAGAAGGGCCAGGTTCATAAAAAGATTTATAGAGGGCGCCACATGATTTTATTTAATCCACCAGTACTAACCTACCTACCTATCAACCAAAACCATGAAAATGATAATCTCTTCCTCGTAACTCCCAACGGAAACTCTGAAGTAGCGAGGGACGCTCCCTCAACTAAGCCACCTAGATTGATAGACCTACTAATACTTTTTCCTTCTTTAGACACCCCAAAAGGATTCCGGGTAATAAGAAGCGTTTTTCTTTGAAAATATGAAGTATATTAAAAAAAAAAAGTATCCAGATTCTAGGAGACAACCTAGAGATTAATTTGATTTAAGTAGTGATTTGAAAAATATAAAGCTTGTCACTTACTAAGATTTTAGGTAACAAGCTAAAGATTAATTTAATTTAAATTAATGAATTGATAAACATAAAGCTTATCATTTACTCAGATTTTAGGTAACAACCTATAGATTAATTTAATTAGTGATTACTAATACTGTCTACTTATAGTAATGGTCCGTAGACGTATATTTCGCTTTTGGTTTATTTTACCGAACCAAAATTAAATGAAGAAAGCAATACAATAACACTTAAACTACACATCATAAAACGTAAAATATAGCACACTCGTGAAAGTATACTTCGGTACCCAAACGGAAATATTTACACGATACTAAAGCGACACAGAGTTATCAGGCGCAATAAATCACCGTCCGCAGCTTACGTAAGCGTAGTGGAGGGGCGAAAATTTTCTTTATTAACACATGGCCTTTAAAATTTGATTAACCGCGTTAAAGGCTCGAGAATAGATTACCTTCACGCTAGGCTATTTACAGAACTCAGGTTTTGTTGATTAATATCAGTATTATCTTTGTTTTATGAAAATAACATGGTATGAAAGAGAACCAATTATGGTTTTATGAATATAAAAAGGTATAAAAGTGGACCAATTTTTGTTTTATAAATAATAAAAGATATAAAAGAGAACAATGGCCGTCGTTAGTAGCTTATCCCTTCAAACGCGCGGGCAATCTTCGTCACACGACCGTGGGACGGTGTAGAGATCGGAATTTTTAACCCAGGTTTGTCACTTTTAACCCAGGACTAGCAGTCTTAGCCCAGTACTGACACCCTGAAATAACAAAAAAAAAATGGAACAGACTTACTCAATCACTCTAATTCACACCTCATTAGATTGGTTGAGGGCTCCTAGGATCAATCGTTGATCTCGCCGTGATGACTTCCAACCAACAAAGAAAATGACCGGTACCAGAAAATCCCTTAAAAGAACAAAATACCCAATAAATTCCATTAAATTCCATAGGGGGGGAAATATTTACAGTGCTAAACTAATGGACAAATACACTTAGAAAACCTACCTGTGGACTATCTCTCGGTCTGTAAAATCACGCCGATTTGGTGTAAAATGGCGGCTCTCAGTTAAGACGAATATTTCTCCCGAACATTGCGGTTGTGTTTTCTCATACGACACTAAACTTCAGGTTGGCTTGAACCAATTTCAACACAACCCCCCAACTATAAGAAAACACGCGTAAAACTAGAACTTTAACTCCCACAACCAAAGTGGATTACTAGAAAATCGTTTTGTCTTAGCTTTACAATCGTCTTATTTGAAAAGAACTTCTCAGATCTCCACGAGGAACCAAAACCCTACCGGTAAGAAATTTGTCGAGAAATCTCAAAAATTTGCAAGAGAGCGTCCGTCAAGTAGATGTCGTAACGTTAACGTTATCTGATCAAACACACAAATTATTTAACCCTACTCTTTTAAAACCGATAACCTTACTGATACTATCAATGACTGATTGCCTACAACCACCTGTTGCAGTCAATTCAACCATTCATCCTATATTTAACATCTCTAAAATTAATCATCTAGAATTCTCCCACGTCAACCCGTTATTCAGTGTGGTTGTTAGAGAACCCTATCTAGATGTAGCAGGTAATCTCGACAAAATCACATCTTCTAGGCACCCTTGCCGATTAGTGCAACTTTTACCAACGATGCTGACGTCATCAGTCCATCTCCCATTTGTACCTAAACAATTATTACCACCTTACCAGAACGTACATAACCCAAAATTTGCAAACCAGCACGGGTAGATTACAAAATAACCCTCCATCTCGCATCTTTCCTTTCACAACCCCGGTGGGCCCAAGGGAAAATGTCCACCGCCACGCGGCGACCACTTCCGCGAAATCGGACACGTAAACTTGGCAACGTGTTGTCTGACCCCGCACACCTGTAGAGCGCAAGGTCCAGCAGACGAAGTGACTAGAGGTGGGCGATTCGATTCATTTTAAAGATCCGTACCGATTCGATTTTCATAAAAAATGATTCGTACCAAAAGATTCGTATCAAATGATTCGTATCACTGTACTAAATACTAAAGGTAAAATCTAGTGTCACCGGGTTGCCAACTCCGATCTCCTGATTCGACCCGATTAGGTATACGGATACGGATACGGTCACCGGTGGGTTGTCGTGTTTTTTAATTTAGTTCGAATCCAGCAGTTGCAGGGTTCGTTATGTTTTGTTTATTATATCAAATTTATGTTTCGCTGGCTGAGTGACCATGGTCCGCCCATAGGGCCCGCCTCGAATGAAACTTAGAGTTAGGAGTACTAGATCATATGAACATTATTTATAAAATAAATTTTACAAATTTAATTAAAAATAGCTCTATCATGAAGACCAGAAGTGTTGTATAGAATCATTTCAATAAAGTGGCAGACACAACAGCAAAATGTGGATATTGTTCTTCCGTTTTTTCTGTCAAACTTATTACGGCATATTCGCACAAAACATCCAACTGTTATTTTAGCAAAGTCTAATTTATTTTTAGATAGTTTACAGTTTTTAATAAAATATTTACGCAGACTTTTGCGAAGTGTTTTCTTTATTTTGTTACGAACACCGTAATATTTACAATTTACCTTATAAAAAAGCTAAAAATCAAAGAAAATAACATTTATTTATTATATTTTACTCATGTTAATTTATTCTTAATTAGCCCAAAACCTCTCAATCTACGACATCATTGCATGTAAACAGGCATACAGCACCGATCCGTACAATTATAACGAAATATGAAATCAACCGCATTCCGATCCAGTATCCAGCCAGCGATCTCGGAGTCGGAGTCGGCGCGGCGGTTCGAGTGCGCGTTCGAGCCGCGTGTTGAGTTGTCTGGGTTCGTGTCTCGTACGTTTGACTATCGCATCGCGCATTGTGATACGAATCTTTTCAGAAGTGGCGATCCGTACCACTTGAATCATCGCATTGATTCGTATAATTTATACGGATCATCCTGATTCGACGCATCTCTAGAAGTGACAGCCAAACTCGAAAATGGCCAACTCAAAACACCGGTATCAGTAATTTCTGTGAAAGTTATAAAATCTTGCAGTGTCCATCCAACATAATTTATTTATTTATTTATTTATAATATAATTATAGTATAATATATAATACAAAGTTAAGTAATTAGAAATTTATCTGGTTAAATCACTATAAACACATAGGTGAATCATCTGTCCGTAATTTATAGTGATATGGTAATATCGTTAATATTTAAAATAAAAATTATATACAAAAATATTAATTTTAAAATACAGGTAAAAACAATATTAAAGCTATAAATTAAATAATCATTATACATAATTAATAATGTCCCTTAAAAAGTTCTAATAATAATATTAAAATATTACTTATTTTATTTTGATAGTTTCATCAATCTTAGAGCTGTTTTCTTTTATCCATTTTTTTATATATTTTTTAAATGAAATGTAACTTAAACATTTTATTTTTTTTGGCAGTATATTAAAAATTTTTATACCAATATTTAAAGAATGTTTTTTTATTAATGTTAAATTAAATTTTTCAGTATATAGAGATATATTTATTTATATATTTAATAAAACTTAGAGGATTATAAACTTCCAACATTAATTCAAGTGTAGACAGTGTTTGTGGCTCGAAAAATCAAAGGATGCTGCCAAATAAATGCTTAAAACCTATGAGTGGCCAGGTCAACAAAGTTTTAATTTGATATTTCTGGGGTTTTTCCAATACTTTTCGGTGAGTAAAGTTTAAAATACAAGAGAATACCGTTGTCTAATTTGAGTTGCTCTTATGAGTTCCCTTAAAATAACAAGAAAACCCATTAGTAAAATTAGGTTGTTTATTTACAATAACATTGCCTTACCCCCTATTGTCTTAAACGCTATTTATCCTTGTAACGACGAACCAGAACGTTACATCTTACACCACATTTTCAGTAACATAAAGTGTCACTGGCCAGTGATCTGTTATTTCGTGAAGAACGATAAACAAATTTATTTTTCTAGCATCTGTTTTTATTTTGCTGCGCAAAAATAGATGGTCAAGGCACGTTCCAGATGTCTCCCTAGTAATATCCCGGCACCAAGCCTCAAATCCGCTTGAATTCAGAAATTCGCATTTTATATCATTTAGATCATCCTTATCAAGGATGTTTCCATTTAAATCCCCCAAAAAGATATCGAATTGGGTACAATATTTTGATCTGAGATGAACATCAAGTTCATCCAGAAAAACTCTTTTGCTAGAAGATGGAGATCTATATACTGCATAAAAGCAGCAATCAGCGTTATGAACATTCAGCAAAATCCTGGTTATAGTTATGCCTGATACTGGTAGTTTATAGTTTTCAAATTTAGGGTTATAGTTTTTTTTAGTAAAGACCACCAGACCATCAAAAGAATTATAGCCAGCCTCATTATAAAAGGTGTCATAACGGGGTATGCTAATTTGAGCAACGCTTTCAAGAAAGTGGCATTCACTTAAAATTATAATGTCAAAAGTCAGATTGTATGTTTACAAGAACACTCACAATTCGTCAAAATTTGTTTTAATGCCGCGGATATTTAAATGCATTGCACTAGTAACTACGAGTATTGACTTACAAAGTTGGTTATACATCCTGGTTCTACCCGTAGACTTTTATTCTGTTCTTCCTGAATAATATCCAGAACTTTCATTTCCTGGTTAGCCATAATTAACCTTTGACTTTGCCATTCGTAGACAATATTGGTAGCCAGGACAGTTCCAGTCACCAGAAACATGGTTGGTTTCATACTTTGTACCATACTTTTGGTTTCCGCGCACACAATTTACACGTTTAAAAGTTGTTTTTTTACATTCTTTAAAATCATGCTCCTCTGAGCATTTTTTACATGCTTTCTTATTATTACAATTTACACTCTTGTGGTGGAAATGTTGACATTTGTAACACCGTAGGACAGTTACATCCTCAAAGACAGAGTACCTCTCCCATCCCACATACACCTTTCCAAGAAACATAAGTCTCTGAAACACTTTTGGGGAACATTGAGCAAACACGGTTTTGGTTAGTTTGTCCTTAAAACTCTTAACATATGTCACCTTAAAGAGATCATTGCTTTCAATAAAGGAGTTTTGATTTCGAATAAGTTGTTGAACTTCTTTCTCGGTGCCCGTTAAGGGAATACCTGTAATCTTAATTTTGGGGTTTCTAAGTGTTGTCTCTACAATTTCATAGCCACTTTTCAGTTTGATACAGGCAGCACTCTTCATTCTTTCAAAATCCTGTGATGATGGAAAATTCAACATGACTTTTCCATCAGAAAGTTCTTTTCTTTGTTTTACACGGACTCCAAGAAGATCAGGCTTTAGTTCATTTTCCAAATCGCGTATAGTTTGTTTTGAGTCTTGGTTTGTCCTGGGTTTTATCAAAATAACAGGAAAATTCTGTGGTAGTATGATGGGTATGGTTTTCCTTTTGCTTACCACCCCTGCATAGGTTTCTTCTGGCTCCTTATTTTCCAATTTGTCTGTCAAAATATCAATTTTGTCTTCTACACTTTTTATTTTATCAACCAACATTTTATCAGTTTTTTTCCTTTGCATCAGATCCTTTAACTTTGTTCTGCATGTTGCGCACATCCACAGCAGTATTTTGGCTCTCATTGGTAATTTTTTTGTATTGTTTCTCCGAAATATTTACGCGGCCTATGTGATACCATGACTGGCATTCGCCTTCACAAAAGACCCCTTGATCATTCTGTGTCACAAATTCAGTACACATTCTGCAATTCACATCTTCCTCCGCTTCACCTTCGCTCATTTTTAAAAACGCAGTTTAACGAAATAAACACAACCTCAGTAACACAGACGTCAAATATTCAAATGTAAACAAAGTTCGTAATCCTCTAGGGCGGATGGGAATTTCAACAATATGAAACCGCCTGGTGCGCCCGGGCGGTAGCCAAGTCTCAATTTTCCGAAAGACTCAACCCAACCTCACTTCTCCCAAACGTCAGATCTGCGATCTTGGCGGGAAATACTGACAATTTCTCATTTTACAAAAGCGTTTAAATTTTCACAATTTAGAAACACTTTCCACTATCCACTATTTTCAATAATTACATGATATGGACCTAAATCTTTTTTTTTTTTTTGATATTGAAAGTTTGATCTTGATTTTGGCACCAAATAATTAATTTAGTTACCTGATTGAGACTCGTTATTTTTTCGATTACTATTACTAGTAATAGTAGTAATAGTACTTCCTGAAGTAGTAAAAATTTCTGGAATATCCATTGAATTATTCGAGAAAGAAACATCTCTTCCTAATCCTGAGATTGGCCCTGTCGGACCCAATTCAGGGGGTTTCCTCCACTATCGACACACATATTTCTAATTTTAAATTATTTTATTTTATATTGAACTACTTCGATACGGTTTAACATGGATTATATTTTTTGTTGATAAAGGAAATAATGGTAAATAATTTTGTTTTAGGAAACACTCGATTCGATCGTCGGTACAATTCGATAGCCTTGTCAAAACTGAAAAAAAAAGTAATAAACGATTCAATATAAAGTTAAATGGGTTCTAATTTTTCTAAAAAGCAGATATAAATAAAATACATATATTATAATTAAAGAACAAAACGTTAAGAAGAACAAATCCAGTTTTTATTGTTACAAAATTATTAAGTACATACAATACCTAATTGTAATAAATATCAATTAATGTAACTAGATCGACTACTACGATATTTGTTGGTTAAAATTTTGGGACAAATACTCTAACATAATGTGTGAATGAAATAAAAGCCTTTTGTGTTTTCTGCTAAGAATTGGTGTTTTTGGAGGGACCGTCAGGTATACCTAGTTACTGCTTAGTTCCTTGAAGGTATGTGCATTCGTTTGAATTGGCGCTTTTGCTTTTTTTCGCAGTACCACTGGTGTTATCAAGATATACGTATTGGCTAAAATCAGTCTGGTTGTACACCCTTTTCCTATTTAGTGGTAGACTTCTGAGACATCACAAAACTTGCGTAACGTCCCTCGTCCCGCTTGATTAAAACAGGCCTTCTGCCTTGGTTTTTTGGAAGATTTGGAATAGCAGCTTCATTAGTTTTTTCGACTAGAGTACAATCTTCTGCACCGAAACACTGTCCCTTGGCGTCCATTCTGTCGTTTTTTAGTGATGATATTTCACTTTCCTTAACTGGGAGCATTTTTGTGTGACTTTTATTTAAGCACTTTTACAACTGAACACTTATAAAACCAAGAGGCAACTGATGAATCACTAGTTCTACTCTCAAAAGGGGCGGGGCAGTGCAATGAATAGGAACTTTAATTTATTATACTATTATTTAGAGGTAAGGTTTCTGATTATTTAAATAATGCAGGCAACCACCTATACAATTTTGGAATTGGTAATTAGGTTATTCTTAAGAGAGTAGTACCAGGTAATTATGGGGCATAGAGCGACATCCCACTACTTCTAGGAAAATATTACAAGGTGCTCTAAATGTGTAAAACTTATTTTTTCTTTAAAAACGCATGACTTGGTGCAGTGGAAACTATAGGGTCATAATATAATCACGAGAGAAGTAAGAGTAGTTTGTGGTGGTATTGAATAGAAAAAATTAAATGGGTGGACTGGTACAAAAATTGTACTCTCACGACAGTGAAAGGCTTTTTTCATGTAACATTATATCATAAAATCCAATTGGTATGACATTAAACGGATATTTGCAAGGCAACGTCATACATAAAAGAGAATACTTGAACTGGCGCCTCGGTGGTGACAGCCGTCAGTAAATTTCTGTGACATTACATGTGAGGTATTAAAATGAGGTTTTTAAAATTTCTTAAGCTAGACAACCTGACTACTTATTTAATAAACTAATCAGAGGTAGAGTTTATCCAATTTTCGTCTTTCAGCCCGTGTCACAGCGTCATCAAATCTCAAGCATGACATAATAAAAGTAAATCTTGCTAGTGACATAGTGCATCCAAAAAGATCGCGACCTGTCCCAGCATTTGCCCACATAGACCTAATGTCTTCATGGCCTGACTTAAAAACTCCCTGCATGTACAAGAAACCTATGAAAGCCCCTATTTCCACTTTATCCACCGAGTTTATAAATGCAGGACCAAAAGTTTGGCGAGAGTTTCTTGCTCGTTTGAATTTGCCGTATTTAGTCTTCATGATTTCGATTCTAACATTTGTATGATTTACAATGGCTTCTATAATGAGGTAACAAGAAATTTCCAAGCATCCAATGCAGTATTAGGGGGATCCAACCGAGAAGGGCCTTTCAGGCCAGGTAAAATAGTTACGATGATCTCTTTTGTTGTTTTACTTCTTTTTGAAGGAATTTTGGACCACTTTGATCTGTCTTTCCCGTAGAAGTAATTGGTATTATTCACTTCTATATCTGATTCTTCTCCCAAAGCCGACTCATTCTCATCAGATGGCTGCCATTCTATTTCGCTGTCCGAATTATGATCACTCAAAATCTCAGCATCACTTTCATCTTGATCGCTTTCGTCAGCTTTTTCAATAATTATCCTTCCAGCTTCTTTTTTATCAGCAGTTATGGTAGCAGAATTCTGCGCCGAAGTACTTATACTTGGAAGTTCAGGATTTTCCATTTCGTCTTGCCAAAATTCTTCTGATTGGAATATTGCAGCAATGTCTTCGACCGATAGTTTATCACTTGCAGCCATTTTATCTGCAAATGAATTAAACTACAATAAATAAAATGTATTTATAATACCCAAACAAGAGACAATAAACATATTTTAGCATATTTACCTGAAGCTACCTCTTTTCAGAATAGTCACGTATTTACTATAACTGGGTCTGTGCGACCCGGACTCGGCTAGATCTCGGAAAAAGATCGCTCAGCGAAACAACCCCACTAGTAACTCAAGTAGAACTAACAAGAGAATACACGGAAGCGCGTTGAAGGATCGCCACAACCGGTAGTACGGGAGAGGGTTTTGACCTTGTGCGGGTCACTCAGACCCGACTTATAGTAATTAGGGGTTAAAGCTGGGGTATATTCAGAATGAAGGCCGGGTGTTACTCGGCGAACATCTCCCTGTTCAGAATGACATTTGGGTTAGTTCTTTTGCTGTTCAGATTCAGCACTGTGCGTTACTCGGGCGTGTATCCGTGCAACCATCAATCATAGAAAAATATTTAAGGCCATCAATTTAGATGGTTACTTTTTCTCCTGTGCGAAATTGTGTATTTAAATCTAAAATGGCCGATAAAGGTTCTCCGTTTTATTTACAAAAAAACGATTTAAGCAGTAATAATCCTAATAACTATGTTTTTAAAAACTCCGGTAAGTAAAATTAATCTTTAGCCCATGGATAAGGAGTAAATGTTTTTGATTTTGTCAATTATTAATTAGACTAGGTATTTTAAATTTTTTATTTAGTTTTAATGTAGGTAGGTACAGGGTCTTCCAACGAGGACTGAACAGGGGCTCATTTTTGAGCTTCCTTGTATTTAAAGAAAAATCTAAAATAGCCAATCGATGTACTTTTTCCTGCAGAAATAAAAAATGAAACCAAAAATTTATTTGAACCAGAAACAAAAGAGTTACGCTATGGATAAGGTGTTTTTTTAATTGGAACATAGCTTTTTTATACGATTTTCGGAACGAGTGATTTTTTTTATGTCCGTTCTGATTAAAATATTTAATATTGTGACAGCTATTTTTATTAAATTTTAATGTTTTATCCAGTATAATTTAACTTCAACCTGTTTGAAACATACACTAGGTAATAAAGGTAAAATCACCTTGAAATCCTTCAAAGTGAAAAAATTTGACAAATTTACTATAATATTGCCGAAATGAAATATTCATTAGATGAGAGATTGCAGATTGTTATCTTGTTCTACAAATGCCAAGAAAATGCAAGAGAAGCAAGGAGAAGATTTATTGCAAATTTTCACAGAAATATATCCGTCAATACTATTCTAAGGATAAAGAACCTATTCGAGGAAAATAAAACATTACATGACAGAAAAAGAATTCCAGAAAAGAAAAGAAATCGAGACCGTGCCATTGTGAATTATTTTCGACTGAATCCAACCAAATCAATTTCGGACGCAGTTCGGGACGTTCAATACGGCGGTGTAAGACGCAGAAGAGTTACCCAAGGAACTGTTCACAGGACTTTAAGAAATCATAAATTTAAGCCTTATCATATCCTTCCACTTCAACATCTAACACCGGCACAAAAAGAACTTCGCTTCCAATTTGTTTCCCAAATTGTGATTCGGCAAGAAAACGAAGACCCTAATTTATTCAGAAATATCTTATGGACTGACGAAGCCACATTCACAACATCGGGGGTTTTCAATAGACATAATAATCATCACTGGGCCGTTGGAAATCCAAGAAAATTTCAGACAATTAAATTTCAGGGAAGGACTTCAATCCATGTTTGGTGTGGCATAAAAAATAATAGAATTTTGGGACCAATATTTTTAACGGCACTTTAAATGGACAGAGATACTACGAGTTCTTAGAAAACGAAATTGAGAACTTTTTGGAAGATTTACCATTGGAAGAATATCAAAATTTAATTTGGCAACATGATGGTGCCCCTCCGCATGCCTTGCGTGAAGTTATTCAATATTTAAACGGACGCCACGAAGAATCGATTGGTAGAAATGGAACCTATGCTTGGCCACCCAATAGTCCCGATATGTCAGTATTAGACTCATTTCTTTGGGGCCATTTAAAGAAGGTGGTATACAAGCAGCGAAACCACGATATTGATGAGATCATGCAGAAAATTGTGAACGAAATAAATCGCCTTAACCAGGAAAATCACATTATAACAGCACGTTTGGAAAGGCTACAAAGAGGTTATCGCTCTTGTTTCGAGAACAACGGAGGTCACATTGAACATTTAAATTATTAGTGTTTTTTTTTAGTTAGTATAGAGTTGGAATTCTTTTTCTGTCATGTAATGTTTTATTTTCCTCGAATAGGTTCTTTATCCTTAGAATAGTATTGACGGATATATTTCTGTGAAAATTTGCAATAAATCTTCTCCTTGCTTCTCTTACATTTTCTTGGCATTTGTAGAACAAGATAACAATCTGCAATCTCTCATCTAATGAATATTTCATTTCGGCAATATTATAGTAAATTTGTCAAATTTTTTGACTTTGAAGGATTTCAAGGTGATTTTACCTTTATTACCTAGTGTATGTTTCAAACAGGTTGAAGTTAAATTATACTGGATAAAACATTAAAATTTAATAAAAATAGCTGTCACAATATTAAATATTTTAATCAGAACGGACATAAAAAAAATCACTCGTTCCGAAAATCGTATAAAAAATGCTATGTTCCATTTAAAAAACACCTTATCCATAGCGTAACTCTTTTGTTTCTGGTTCAAATAAATTTTTGGTTTCATTTTTGAATTCTGCAGGAAAAAGTACATCGATTGGCTATTTTAGATTTTTCTTTAAATACAAGGAAGCTCAAAAATGAGCCCCTGTTCAGTCCTCGTTGGAAGACCCTGTACCTATTATATTTAATTTTAAGCAAGAACTAAAATCGCAATGCACATTTATGAGTTCGCAAATCCCTATTAATATTTAAATCTCTAGTGAGCCTGCTAAAAATGTTTTAGGAAATTACACAAATCAAAGATCTAGTTTGATATGAAACTATTATTAGTACATTTATTATATGTGATGGTAAAGTATCAAATTGTTTAAGTTTTGTTTGTAAATTACTTACTGCAGCTTATAATAATAAGGAATATGCACATTTTTTTTTTATTGCATAAATCATTTAAGGAAGTCATTACAACCCCAAAAATGCTATTTTGAAGAAAATTACTGGGATAATTCAGCTAAAAAAAATTTTTACTTTTCGGAATAATTTATTACAGTTTCAAAAGCAGCCATTTGCTCACTCAAAAAAGTTACGTCACGCAGTGTTATGGGCAATCTACACTGAACGTGTTGGCGACTCAAATTAAGGTGACTTAAAAGGGGATACGGCAACACCGCCATAGTCGATACCTTCTATGCAACTGTAGTTGACGTTTTGTCTTTATTTATTTAAAAAATTTTTAGACAGTTGAATTAAATAATAATTGTATTATTAGTTTAGACAATAATATTGTAGCTAAATAATTGTCTTTGGCAATAGTTTGGTATGAATCTGGACTATTACAACATTTTTAAAGTGAAGTTTTATAACCTGATTACCAGGATTACCTCAAGGACTGTCTTTATTCATCCAAGGTTATGTTATGGTTATGAGAAAGGTTATGAGTATGAGCATAAAAAGATTGTCATTTGGATATACTTAATAACTATAATAAGATTTAAATAAAACCTAAGAAAGTGCAAAATAAAGCGTTTAAATAAATTTTAAGAGTTTTGCCTGATGTATTTTATGTAGCAAGTGTACCTAAAAACATCATCATGTATTTCATCAAAAAATCTATACGGTTGTAAAAAATGCTTAAGCATCCATTGAAACATTTATGTGAATTTACTGGTTTATGGTTTAGGAATTTGTTTGTTCACCATCATATATCTATATAGTACATATAAACGCATGGATATATAATTGTGGACAAACAAATTTCTAAGCCATAAACCAGTAAACCCTCCAAATGTCTCAATGGATGCTCGCTTTTTGGTCATTTTTGTTACACGCCAGTGTTCGTCTATGTATTATTTAGTCTATGATACTATTGTGTTGTGTAAAGTGTGCATATAATTAAAATATATGTTTATAGAATAATTAGTAATTACTTACCAATTTCTTCTATTTACATAGTGATACATTGCATGTCTGCGTTACATTTTTAAAAACTAATACCACTTTCCACAAACGATTCCACAAAAATAAACAAGGTTAGGGGTTAGGTAGGCAACTAGGCAAACGATGATGACTAAAGCTTTCCAAACGGGGGTAAATCCAGAGACGGCTCTAACCTATTGCGAAATAAAATCAGGATTCGATGTGCAAATAAAATACAAATATTTATATTTGCCCACATTGTGTTATTTAAAAGTGCGAGATAAGAAAATACCATACAGGGTGTCTGAAAAGTCTTAGCATGGGCAAATATCTTTACTATTAATAAAGATAGAGACACCAAATTTTAGTTGTATCTTATTGGTTAATAAATCTACTTTTTTATGTAATTTGACTTTTTCAACCCCCTTGGGGGGTTACGCTAGGGACTTGAGGTCAAAAATTTTGAATGCAAACCTATGCCGGGTGGCCTCTTCTTTTAAAAGTCATTAAACCGCAACATTTTACCGCAACTCCCGTATTTTAATGCATTTTTACATGGCAAGCCTATAAAAATTATAAATCGTAAATCGTATAATCAGGAAATCAGGCGGGGCACAAGTCGACTATTAGTCGACCTCTTGTGCCATACAGTACCTACCAGTCTGCGCTGCTATTTTTTGTTTTATGGGGCACTTTTTTTCTACCTTTTTTCCAACTTTACTTCTTCATTTGTCGTTTTTATATTTTGGTTTTTGACATCTGCGCAGTAGACCCAAATACGTACCACCCAATCAAACTAAGAGGGCTAGACATGCGCACGAAATTTCAGGAGATGTACTTTGGTGTCTACATTGAAACCTACCCACTTTCAAGAATATATCTCCAATAGTAAAACTACAACTACGTATTTAACATATTTGTACGATTTTATGACGTCTTACTTTTTTGAACATAACTATGTGACATTGTGACCAACCGTGCCAGACTTACTAATCAGTTATATTACGCACTGACATATTTCCGGCATGGCCGCTTCTTCTTATTTATTCAAGCATTAGCCTTGCCATAGTTATTGAGACTTTTGCGTCCTGTGAGAAATTCAAAATATTGTATGTCTCACGGAACCCTCTATGCGCAAGTCGAACTTGCACTCAACCGTTTTTTTTTTATTTCACACAATCACGGCAACGCTCATCAATTAAATTATTTCTGTCAAATACCGTATGTACTTATTTTCGGCATCGACGCCTCTGGTAACAAACCAACAGTGACTGCCTTACTAATTACGTTAAAAGTTGTTTAGACTGGCTACCATGAACTTCTTGGCAGTAATAAAGTCCGTTTTGGAACTCTGCCAAGAAGTAACATCTGAGAAAAGACCTTTAAAATGAGGTACCACACGGCATAGGGTTGCATTTAAAATTTTTGACCTCAACTCCCTAGCGTAATCCCCCAAGGGGATTGTAAAAGTCAAATTACATAAAAAAGTAGATTTATTAACCAATAAGATAAAACTAAAATTTGGTGTCTCTATCTTAATTAATAGTAAAGATATTTGCCCATGCTAAGACTTTTCAGACACCCTGTATGAGATTTTCGTACTTCGCACTTTCAAATAACACAATGTGGGTAAATAAATATTTGTATTTTATTTTCACATCGAATCCTAATTTTATTTCCAACTAGGTTAGAGCCGTCTCTGGATTTATCCCCGTTGGCAAAGCTTTAATGATGACAGGGTCGGTTCGGTTTTTCACGTGTCATTTTTTTAGCCACTGGCGTGTTCGATTGACAAAATCGGATTGATCCGGATCAGTTGACGAACTTTAAGGGAATGGCAGTGCAAAGAGATAAAATAGCATTGAAGTGACGTAAAGTGATCCTGATTGATCCAATTATTGTCAATCGAACACGCAGGTGTTTGCAGCGGTGGCAACGTTGCTTCTTCAGTGTGACGGTCGCTTTATCTGGTGTGGTTGGGTTTGATAAGTTTGATTTTGTTGTTTGTCTTCGATTATATCGTATTTTGTTAATAATCCTTTTTATTAAACAGTAGATAATGTTAAAAAACTAACCTACAGATATTATATTATGCCAGTGTAAAAGAATTCTCCAGCTAATGACTTGGAAAACTTCATTTTCTCGTGTCCAAAAGAGCCGGTGCTGGAAGAAAGTATACGTACTGCAAAATTAATCAAAAATTTTACATAAAGCGGTATCTATAAAGGTCAGTATCGCCAAATTCAAGTAAGCATATGTGACTGTAAATTTATTTTCATAGTATAATAAATAATAAGTATTGGTAACGAAATTCTTAAGGCAAAAAAGGAACCCTCTCTAAAGGGCATCAACTTCCAGCAAATTATCCGATTTTCTTTGCACGCACTCCGTTTTGGTCATTTCTAAACAATTTTTTTAATCAAATAACAGGTTTTCTATCAACTAAATGTACTAATCTTCGGGAAACAATCAAGAAAATGAATTAATACTGAAATTTACATTACACTAGGCATTATAAAACGTTTACGTCATAAAAAAAAGTGACGTCACAAACAAAAGAAGTGCGTTTTACAAGTTCCGAAATTCGCGCGAAAATTTGCAGTTTTAAATATTTTTTTTTGCTAATAAAACCCAAAATAAATGGAAAACAACAACCGCCATAATCATTTAATTTATATAGAGAATACAATAAAAAATATTTCGGGTTGATTTGAATTTCATGCATATTCCCTATTATAGTTTAAAATCCAAAATTTTCTTCCTTCAGTTTTAATTCTTTCCATAAGCTGTTATACCTACATTTCTGAATATTTACAATTTTGGGAGAGTGGAAATGTATGGGTACCTCTACAACTCCTAATACTATAATGTGCATGGGTGTGTAGGTAGTAAAAAAAAGTCAAAAAGGGTGATGAGCCTAAAATTTCATTGATATCAATAATTTTATCCACTGCCTACCTATGTTTTAAATTAAATTTTTTTTATTTTCAGATAGATCATTATTGAAAAAGAGGTCGTTGATTCACTCATTGCCAATGGGGAAACTTCAGCATTGTTGGATAATGCAAATACAGTGTATTTTTACACTAATCCACTATCACATCTAGTAGAGGAAGAAGCGAGGGAAGAAGGTATGATCTATATAATAAACTTACAATGTGTCCCCAGGATGAAATACATTAAGTCTGTTAGCTTTGGAGCTATAAAAATATTGTGTTAAGGGAAGTTGTATGGAACCTTAAGATGCACAGTTTAAATTTATTTGTATTTATAGTGTCGTTTTTAAAATTTCTTATCTTTTTTTAGATACACAAGAGTCCGAAGCATCAGTCTCTGCAATGAGAAATACAGAGACAAGGTGGAGTAGAGAACAGATATTAAAATTAATATCCCAATATAAAGAAAATACACCTATGTTTAAGAGCACAACAATTCGCAATGAAAAAGTGTGGCAGATCATAGGTTCAAGCCTAAACTATACATCTGACCAATGTCGGAATAAGTTTAAGTACTTAAAAAGAAAATACGTCTAAAAAAAGGACATGTCCCAAAAGGCCACTGGGGCCAAACGGTTCATGTTTGAGTATTTTGAGGAAATGGACAATTTATTGGGAAAAAATCCTCAGGTACCGTTACATAATTAAAGCCAGTCTTGGCATTACTTTAAAAGTTTTATTATATCAACTTTACAAATCTCTCAGATTTCTATTCATACCTACCTATTATTATAATTATTGTTAAATAGAGGGCAGCACTTGCTTTATCAGTCAATTTGGCAGAGGTATTTTTATTATAACACACTGTTGATGCTGCTGGATGAACCGTAATCATGTTGATACTTTAAAAAACTTGCTTCGAGTTACATAATATATAGCGATAAAGTTCTTTGTGAATGGAGTACATACTTTTTTGTTTCAGAAAAAGTTATATAATAGAATATTTTCCCTTCCTGCAATAATTATAATTTTTTATTATTTGCAGGTATCTCCTGATATACTGTCATCCTCACTATCTGGAAATGATGAACACTCTGATAGTCGACGCAGTCCAAAGGGTAAAACAAAAGTTAACAACTCTACTCGGGTGCTAGATAAGCTAAAAGAAATAAAAGAAGATATGGCTCAGCGTGAAGAGAATAAAGAGAGGAGGCACCAAGAAAATATGGAAATGAAAAGAAAATACATTGAGTTATTAAATAAACTGGT
The DNA here is from genome assembly GCA_963971165.1 of Philopedon plagiatum. Lineage (NCBI taxonomy): Eukaryota > Metazoa > Arthropoda > Insecta > Coleoptera > Curculionidae > Philopedon > Philopedon plagiatum. The sequence goes on along the minus strand of OZ020190.1, from coordinate 40,879,230 downwards.
TCCATAAAGTTAAACCTATATAAATATTTATATTGTTTTTGATGATATATTTTTTTATGTCATATTCTTGATATTATATTGTTTTTGATGTTATATTGTTCTTAATAGTTTTGGTTTAAGAAAGTTATATTGTTTTTGATGTTATATTGTTATTAATAGTTTTGGTTTAAAAAAGTTGTTTAAGGTTATGAAAAATTAAGGAATATTATTCAAAATAAATTTTTTAAAGTTGCAACATTATTTTAATAAATACCTTAACTACAATTAATGTGGTCATACACATAGAATTTTGCTTAGTCCACGGGTATACAAGTCCAATAATAAGTAAACTTTGTTGAGCATTTCCACTTGTAGAAGTAAATAAAATTAATATAGCCTTAACAAGGAAATGTGTAGTCTGTTTTTTTGACTCAGAGGTACATCTGCAAAGACCTGAGAATGATAAGGGGACAAAATCATGAAGTATTCCAAATCTTGTCTAATGTAATAAATCAAATCCACTTAAAAAACTAATAATTTTAATCAAAATATTAATACCGAGTCATGTTTACATCATATGCATGAACATACTAAAGTTTCAAATTTTTTTTCTTCTGCCCCACTGATTATTATAATTCTGAACTTAAAAGCATTCATGTGGACAGCAGAAATAAAAAGGTTGAGACGGTTTTTCTGTTAAAATATTGGCAAGTCTTCCTGATAATTAATATAGCGAGTGTTTCCAATATGCTTGAAGTTTGCAACAGTCATTCCCCACTTTAAAGGAGGAGATCATGAAAGTCCTTCAAGCTATATACCCATTGCATTACTTCTTACCTTGGGTAAAATAGAAAAACTAGTTAAAAAGCATATGTTGACTTTTGGAAAAAATAAAATTTTAAGAGCGGCACAGTTCGGAATTCAAGCTTTAAAATATGCCAACGATGCAATATTGGCATATATATTGATGTAGCCATAAATTACAAAAAAATCCCTACTTAACACAAAAAGGACAAATTTTATTTAAAAACTAAGGAAAAATTATAATACATATACATAGGTAAAAAAATCCAAATTCAAACCTGTGTCTTTGTAGTAGTAATAATAACAAATTTATCAATTTTCATTATAAATTGCTGCAGCTATCTGTGTTCGTCTATCCATGCCATTTGGCTCGTTATCTTCATTATTAACTTCGACATAATTGTCTGGATTTAAGACATAAGCTCTACCTTCATTCTCATACATTTCGAACAAATCTCTTTGTTCTGGTTGCAATAAGCAAATATTATGTAGCACACAGCATGCCAGAATAGTGGGTGGTATCCATTTTATTTTCATATGTAGATATTTTAATTTTCGAAACCTACCGAATAAGAGGGCAAATGACCTTTCCACAACTTGTCTTGTTTGAGAATGCTTTGTATTAAAATTTCTCATATAGGGTAAAAGGTTACCTCTATCAATGTATGGTGGTATACACCAGTCGTAAATTGGGTATGCTTTATCTCCAATAATAAACTGATGAGCATCAAAATATTGTTCATAATTATTTCTTACTCGCTGGTATATAGGAGAGTTTAAAAATATTCTTCGGTCACTGACACTACTTGGATATCCTGCAAAAACATCTGTAAAGTACCTATTATCATCACAAATAGCCTGAAGAGTAACTCCATAAAAACATTTTCTGTTAATATATGCCTCAGGGTCTATATCGGGTGCTTTTATAGGTACATAGGTGCCATCTACTGCCCCTATAACCCCAGGAATTCCTCCAAGCCTTGAAAATCGCTCTTCAATTTGCATTGCTTTATCCCTTGATGGCCATTGTATAATAATAGAAGCTAGGGCATTGAGGGTTTTAACTACTCTTTTAAAACAGACTTCAAGAGTAGATGGAGCCATACCAAATCTGCATGATACTGACCTAAAACACTTTAAATGTAGTCTTAAGGTGGGTACTGACTTGAGTAAATTTACTCGCACGAATCGCGTACGTACAAAAAAAAGATGTATGCGCAAATATGTTTGTTCGCGAAAATTATTTGTTTCATTGATTTTGTTGAATTGAGCGATACTTCATTATTCCACTCCATTTTCATTAACGTGTTTAGACGCACAACAATAAATAAATATAACTACGTCCAGACTGAGCGTTTTACGCACACGAAAACTCTTTGATCTTCGCAGAAGACCGACAGCCGCCGGAACGTATTTGTGCGGGGAAAATATTTACGCGCACATACATTCGTGGCAGTTGGCGCCGTACTCATCTGATCATTTTTAGGCGCAAACCGTTCGTGCGCATAAATTTGCTCAAGTCAGTACCCACCTTTACAGCTAGGCTAGATTTTAAATTTACAAACGTAAAACTTACTAATAACCACTAGTTGCCCATTCTGTTAAGATTATAAAAAACTGAAGTAAAGCCCAACAAAGTATGGGCGTGGGGTTCTATTATTTTTTACAACATAGTTTATGTCATACCTGTAGCTCTCGGGTGTTGCAAGAAGCCAAATAACAGAAATAATTTGCTTTTCTGCATCAACTGTTTGTCTACCAGACCGTGATCTACTCTGTAATCTCGGGGCCAATAATCGATACAGAGAGTTATATCCATTCCTGCTTAATCGAAAATGTCTTTGAAATTCATTATCTGTAAAGCCTGGAACTGTCCTTTCTACAAAAAATCTTATTCTGGATGGGGTTTTCCTTTCAAAATATGGCTGCTGTAGTACGTTTTATAAAACATCAGTTTCATCTTCACTTGACTCATCTGAGTCATCAAATAATATGTGTTCTGCGGCCATAAGATATCTCATATCTCGATTCATCTTTGAAACCTAAAATAATTTTTTATCACTTGCTATTATTTACAGTTTTTTTGCCTGTACCATGTTTTTGATTATATAAAACTATAGTCAAGCCAAATACAAAATATATCAAAAAATGACACAAGTTTACTGAAATATTAAATACTTACGGGATAATTGATCCAGTGAAATACTTAAATTAAACAAAAAAAACTTAAAAAACATTTGTTTACAAAGTTTACTTGTTAGTTCTTAACTTTGTGGTTATGTTTTACATTACACCATATATTTATTACTAACTGTATAGCGAACGACGAAAAAATGTTGAAGCAAAGCCTTTGAAAACCTTATCTAAAAAGTCACGTGACGTCCTGAACATCCCTCATAAATCACCACGTGATTTGCCAAACAAGTGAACTCAATACTACGTACCGTCCGCTAATCAAAACACCAAAGATGACAACATGGCCGCTCACGCCTGTCATATTTAAAAGTCCAAATTGGAATCTGACAAGCCTTCGATTTCGCCGTAGCGTTATTTTGTGAATATTTATTTTAATTTATAATAAAACATCAGAAAAACCAGTAAGTATAAATTATTATATACTTTAAAGTACAATATCGAAACAGAGTTAATAATATTTTAGATAGAAAATGAGATCTTGTTTCGCATGTCGACGGTCAGTTGAGAAAGACAAAGTGATTTTGCGTAGGTGGGTAATTAATTATTTAAGAATATTTTGATTCTAATTATAATGTATTATATAAAAATTAATGATTACAATAAATTATACTTACGTATTTTGAGTTTTAATTCGAGATTAATAATATGTTTTTTTTTAGATTTCCAAACGATGCCTCGCTTTATTTACATAATGTTCTTACCCGTTTTGCCCCAAAATCTCAAATTAAGAATTAAAAATTATGTATTCACTCTTCAGTATACATTCTTGTGAAGAATATCCGCCGCCAAAAACTACAAGTAATTTCTTCACTTCTTGCTGCTTAACACTGGCATTATCGGTACATTAGCTATGTCAATATCTTAAATAGGATAATAATTAACTTTTAGTCCACTTTTCACAAATAAAAACACATTAATCTTTACTTTTGACAGTTAAAAAGACGAAAACGAAACGGACAAGCTCACATTTTAAACTGCTGTCAGAACTGACAGTGACAGTTCCGTCAAAACTTCAAAGTGCTAAGACATCACGTGGTACAAAACAAAAGATTTATCTTTGCTTCAAATTTTAACAAAGGGTAAGTAGGTATACTTGGCCGGTGCAGATTGCACCCCCCACCACTTTTTTGATTGGTCGACCCCCCACCTAAGCTCCGCCCAAGCCCCGCCTCCAGTGGGGGGTCGACCAATCAAAAAAGTGGTGGTGGGTGCAATCTGCACCGGCCAATGCCCTCTAGCCCCGCCTCAAGCACAGGATTGGTCAACCACCCACCCAAGCCCCGCCTCCAAGCCCCACCTCCAAGCACCGGGAGGTGGGGCTTAGGTGGTAGGTCGACCAATCAAAAAAGTGGTGGGGGTGTAAATCTACACCGGTCAGCCCCCCTTCCAGCAAGGCGCGCTAATTTCCCACTCCAAACTATGCATAGGAGGGATAGGAGAGAAGGGGTTGCAGCATAAAAGGTTGATAATTTCAGTTAAACGATATTAGTTGTGAAGTAATAAAGTGTTCTACTAAAATCGGAATAAAAGAAAACAATGAATTTACAATCCAAATTGTATATTTATAATGGTACACCATTAAACGGACAGCGGGAAGAAATGGAATCGGTTCATAAGGAAGAAAAAATTTATTTTCAAAAAACAACTAGTTGTCTAACCGAGGATAGACTTAATACTCTTGTGGATGTTGACCGCTACAATTACGATGATGCTGATGATGAGGATGAAGATGACTCCGGCACCGAGCAAGAAGTTTTGGGGGGTGGTTGTGGAGAAGAAGGGTTAGTGAAAATTAAAAAATTAAAGCTTCAGAAGCTGTGAAAGAGAACTATTTAAAACGTGAAGTGTGCGTAATGCAATCATACATATTAATCACATCCATGGCGGGTGGCATGTACAGTCTGTGTCACGAGTGTTACTTTTTGTTAGCCATAGAACAACAACGTGGTAAACACATACATGTGAACACCCATTATAAGCGTGCCATGGATTGTTGTAAAGATGAAATTAAATGTAAAGTGTGTGAGCAAGTTCTACATATGATTATTTTATCAGACGTCTGTGTAATGTGTAACAAACCAGATGTGAAGAAAATCACAAATCATAGAATTGACCAAACAACTTTAGAACAAAGCGTGTGAGGATTTCTTTGAAGATTTACCTCTGCAAAACTATTTAAACAGTATAACTATATTTTTAAAAATGTTGGACCATTATAAGTATACAACTTAGATTGTTAATAGATTTAGTTTAATAAATATTTGTAGTCCCAACAGTTTGTTTATGATTCCCTTCACATTTACCATTTTATTAACTTAATTTTTACGATAGATAAATTAAAAGCATAATGAAAGATAGATTTCATATATATGTATATAGTATACACATAATATTTTTACATTCAGTTTAACAATTATTTTTATTCATACTTTGTGTTTATAGTTGCAATTTACACACAACATAATTTTTAATTCGGGTGATAAAGAGAGGTTAATCAAAAATACAATTTTATTGGTAACAATTCTTATAATTGTATAATAGTTTTACATTCTCCAATGCACAGTGGCAAGCTTGTACCGTTTTATGAAAATAACAATCAGGAACCTTCTTATATTTACTTAATTTTGGTTCATTAGAAGTCGGAATGCTAATAATGTTTTCGCTATCTAAAACTTTTTGTAAAAATTTTGTCTTTTCAACACCTTTTACATATACTTTTGGTTTATTAAATAAAATATATATATTTTTAAGAATATTGTATTTTATTTAATAATATTGTATGTATCCAGATTCCCAGTCTAAGCCGTGATATGTTTCACACCATGTAATAATTTTATTATCTTCAGGAGACAGCATGTTTCTTTTAAATGGAGGTTTAAATAAAAAAGTTGAAAGACGAAATCCATCATAAATTGCCACTTTAGGAACGTAACCAAAGGAAAAAGTATACCCTTGAATGTCAACAAAAATGTGTGAAGTGCACTCTTTCATGGTGTGCAGTGAAGTGAAGTATTGCTAGTAAAAATTCGCTTTTAAAATCCACCTTGTCGTGAAGTTGTTTTAATTATAATAAAGAAAAAGATGTTATAAAGAAAATATATTTAAAAACAAAGCAATATACAACTAAAAATTAAAATAAAAATTATACCTATAATTAAAAATACGTTTACACAACCTTTTCGGTTGTTTTCGTCGCACACACCTCAACACTTGAATATTACACTCACTCGAACAGTTTGGCGCGCTGCTGCTGCTGCTGCCGTTGGCTGTGAGGGTGCTGTTGGCTCTGGGGGTGGTGTTGGCTGTGAGGGTGGTGTCGCTCTCTGCTGCATTGACGCCCAGTGTATCAGGGTGGAACGTGGTGGATTCGGGCAACCCGCTAGGAGAATTCGGTCTTGTCGGGATATCGTAAATCCACAAATCTAGCAATAATTCTTCCGTATCTGAATGAATCGTGTTGCAAAACTCACTAAACTCTAGAAACGTCATTTTAGACACTTTTTTACGCAAAGCTTCACTCATAGCGAATTTCATTGTACTACAGCGTGTTACGTAAAAGACAAGTGCGGTTAAAATGCGAGCGTTGTACTAATGAAAGATAACAACACGCGACTCAATATAGTGTGAAGCAAGCTCCTCCCATATGTATAATAAAGCGGGAGAAAGGATCCACTCGACAACAAAGTTTTTTATTTGTAGCTTCACTATTGGAGATATATTCTAAAAAGTGGGTGGTGGGTTGGAATGAATGCACCAAAGTACCGCCCCTAACACTCCGTGCGCATGCGTAGCACGCTCGGTGTGCGCGTGGTACGCATTTTGGTCTACCGCGCATGTAAAAAAAGAAAACTCGCAGATAAAAAAAAACTCACAGATTAAAAAAAAACTCGCAGATTAAAAAACAAAAAAAAACTCGCAGACTTAAAAAAAAAACTCGCAGATTAAAAAAAAAACTCGCAGATAAAAAAAACTCGCAGATTAAAAAAAAAACTCGCAGATTAAAAAAAACCCGCAGATTAAAAAAAAAACTCGCAGACTAAAAAAAACTCGCAGATTTAAAAAAAACGCAGCAAAAAAAAACTCGCAGATAAAAAAAACTCGCAGACTTCAAAAAAAAAAAAACAACTCGCAGGCAAAAAAAAATCGGGCGGACATGCGCATGGGCGATGTCCCGCCCAGACGGGTTCTCTTTATATTCTCTTTGCGCTTCGCATTCTTAACTGTCTGCAGTCGTACCTTGAGCTCGATATAATACAGTTCTTCGTACTTATATTCCGCTCGGTTTATTTCGAGTTTTTGTGTATATATTTTTCGGTATTAAACCAAAGTCAGCATTTTATTTCCTCAGGGTACAAAATGTCCTTCTTGTGCACACTGTGTTTACGCGAGTTTAAGCAAAAGCGAGGTCTAGTGCGACATATTAAAGAAATTTGCTTAGCAAATACGTATGTCTCAAATCCCGATGATTATATAATTGATGGTGAGTTATTTTTTGTTTAACATTTTCTGTTTATTTATTGGAAATTATTATTTTTAGTTAATAAAAAAATTTTCTCACAAGAAGTTCGACACTGCCTAGACTGTGCTGTCAGCGTCTCAAATGCATGTTGAACTTCTCATTTAAAATCAAATGCACACAAATTAAAAGTCTGCAAGTTTAGTGAACCTGGTATAGAGATACTAAACATCGCATTTCAATGTCGAATTATTTCATATAAAATATCTTCCCCAAAGCACTTTGTTGATTTAAAAGAATTCCAAGAAAATGTGCAGAATAAGGTAGTTAAAGTTATTCAACATGAATTGAAGAAACACAATGTCATCAAAATTAATTTGGAGCTGTTTGGATTGTACTATTTACCACATTCTAGAACTTCTGAAATTAAATCTCACAATACAGTTTTCGAAGTTGTAACACAATCTACAAATCTGATAATGGTATATGAAAAATTAATGGGAATAATTCATGGAAAATTTGATGAATTTGCAGAACGCGATTCAGGTGTGTATAACTTTATACATGTTTCGTTTTCACTAGTTTTTCAAAAACTGTAAATAGCATCAATGAAATTAAAAATATTAAAACTTAACCGTTTTATTTTAGGATGGGTTCTGCACAAATACTTCATCTTGAAGTTAATGTAAACAAGTATAATCCATTGAGGAGCTCATCATACACACCTCTTCCAAGAGAGATTCAATGGAAAAAGGCTGTTGTTAATGTACAAAATAGTGATCAGTTTTGTTTTGGTTATGCGGTTGTATCAGCTTTTTACCATGGAGATCCTCGAAATCCAACATCGTATCCGCAGTTTAGGGAGTTATTCAACTTTGAAGGTATAGACTTTCCAGTATCTATTAAAGACATTGCTAAATTTGAAGAGTTAAATAATGTATCAATAAACGTTTACGGTTTAGAAGTCGCATATAAGAATGGGAAAAACATTTATGAGGTGATTGGCCCTCTACATTTTTGCAAGGTTAGATCTAATACCCATATAAATTTATTACTATTATCGGAACTAGATGATATAGGTAATACTAAAAATCATGCTATATAAGCGATCTTTCTCGTCTAGTTTCCAGTCAAGTTACTAATCACGAACATAGAAAATATTTTTGTGATGGTTGTTTACAATTTTTTACTACTTTGAATATTCTTAAGCAACACATGCAAAATGATTGCAACTTTGTTAGAAATGATTTTCCTTCAAAAGAGTATATATTAGATAAATTTGGTAACATGGTGCCTGAAAATATATTAAAATTTGAAAATATCGAAAAACAAATGAAAGTTCCGTTTATCGTTTATGCTGACTTCGAGTGTGCTTTAAAACCTGTCGAAAATGATTATCTGGAAAAATTTTCTCAATCTTACACTCTGAAAAAATTTGAACATATTCCGCATTCCTTTGCTTACTACATTAAATGTTCATTTGATGACAACGTTTCAAAGTTTCATTTATACCGAGGGAGGGATTGTATTGAAAAATCTGTAAAAGATTTAGAAATAGATATTAGAATGCTGTATTCAAATTATTTAAAAGATATTACACCCATGTCTAGACTAACAGATTCTGAGAAGGAAACTTTTGATAAATCGACTCATTGTCATATTTGTAAAAAAAGATTTCTAAACATTTCGGATAAAGTAAAAGAGCATTGCCATATTACTGGAAAATTCAGAGGGGCAGCACACTCAGTGTGTAATTTAAATTTTAAAATTCCGTCATATATTCCAATTGTGATGCACAATCTCAAAAATTATGACAGCCATTTATTTATAAAATCATTGTGTTTAGATAAGGAGCAAATTGAAGTTATCCCCATGAATAAAGAAAAATATATTTCTTTCAGCAAGTTTATCCATGTGGATAAAATAAAATACAAAAATGGCAAAATAAGAGATAAATATATCAAACTAAGGTTTATTGATTCATATCAATTTTTACCATCATCTTTGGATAACTTATCAAGCATTTTGGATGATTCTCAATGTTTTGAAATTAGAAAACAATATCCAAATGACTTACAATTTAAAAATATAAGAAAGAAAGGTATTTTTCCATATTCATACATTGATGATATTTCAAAATTTGCTGAAACTGATTTACCTGCTGCAGAATTATTTTACAATGAATTAAAGGAGGAAAATATTTCAAATGAGGAGTATCAACGCGCTAGAGAAATTTGGAAAATTTTTCAATGTCACTCACTTTGTGATTATTCAGATATTTATTTAAAATCTGATGTATTATTACTAGCAGACATTTTTGAAAATTATAGAAATCTTTGTTTAGAAACATATCAACTCGATCCTGCGCAATATTTTACTGCTCCAGGATTAAGTTGGGATGCGATGATATTGTATACAGGAGTAGAATTAGAACTCCTAACGGATCCCGATATGCTTCATTTCTTTAAAAAAGGTCTGAGAGGGGGTGTTAGTACTTGTACAGGAGGAAAGTCAATTGCCAATAATCATTTTCTTGAAAACTTTAATCCTGAGGAAAATACAAAATATATCATCTATTTGGATGCGACTAATTTATATGGTTTCGTTATATGGTTTCGCTGAGTCAATATTTACCTCAAAAAGATTTTGTTTGGCTGACCCAAGAAGAGATCGATAATATTAGAATAAATATAAATGATATATCTGATACAGCAGAAACAGGTTATGTTTTGGAAGTTGATTTAGAGTATCCTAAAGAACTACACGACGAACACAATGATCTTCCCTTCTGTCCTGAAAATCAGATTCCCCCGAACTCAAAATATTCTAAATTAATTCCAAATTTAAGAAATAAAGAAAAGTATGTAATCCATTACACATACCTTAAACAATGTTTAAATTTTGGTCTAAAACTTACAAAAATACATAGAGCTATAAAATTCACTCAATCCCCATGGCTTAAAAAATATATTGATTTGAATATTAATTTGAGAAATTCTTCAAAAAATAAATTTGGCAAAAACTTATATAAGACTAAAAATAATAGCATATATGGTAAAACTATAGAAAATGTGGATAGAAGGGTGGATGTGAAACAGGTATCACATTGGGAACGAATAGGTCATAAAATTAACTGTGCAGAATCATTGATTGCAAAACCTTATTATAAAGATTGCAAAATATTTTCAGAAAATTTAGCAGCTTTACAAATGAATAAAACAAAAATTGAATATAACAAACCTATTTATGCAGGGTTTTCAATATTGGATATTTCTAAAACTGTAATGTATAATTTCTTTTATGACTACCTAAAGAAAAAATATAAACAAAATGTTTCCCTTTTGTATACTGATACCGATTCTCTCATATTTGAAGTTTCAACTGAAAATTTTTATAATGATTTGAAGCATAATTTGGATAAATTCGATACATCTATGATTTAGATAATATTTATGGCATTCCTCCAAATATTTCTGAAGTAGGTAAATTTAAAGATGAATATGCTGGTGAACCCATCAAAAGTTTTTATGGGACTGGTGCGAAAGCGTATTGTGTTGAAACAAAAAGTAGTATTCTTAAAAAAGCTAAAGGTGTTTGTCGTTCGTCTATTCAAAAGCAACTAACAATTACAGATTATATAAACGTAATTGAACAAAATTCTAAAGTGTATTGCACAATGTGTGCCTTTAGATCACATTCGCATACTATATATACTGAATTAATTCATAAATTGGCTTTGACTGCTGATGATGATAAACGATATTTAATTCCTGGGAGTAGTAAAACTTTAGCTTGGGGTCACCATGACATATCGTTACATGAATTGTGTAAAGCTATTGATATTGTTAACAAAGATGAATAATGTAATTTATAAAAAATTATTTTATATATAATAAAAAACTATAATAGTTGCAGGTCAGTTGTTAGGTACTCGTTGCAGAAAATGATTGTTAATACTGTGTTAGTGTTGTCTGCTCTAATAGGGAATATAATATATGTTAATTATGTTCCGAAAACTCACTTTGCTGAGATTTGTATTAATACAAATAAATCAGATATTAAACCTGAATGTTGTTATGTAATGAAAATAACTAATATAAATGGTAGTACCATGTGGTATCACCAACTCGATGATAAGTATATATCTTCAACAAGATATTTTAAGATAAAATACCTGTATCCTAATAAAACTATAATTAATTCAGAATGGAATGTACTGTCACAACAAAGTGAGTTTACTTGTGAATATTTTACCATTTTATACGTAACCCTTTCATGTTTTATCTTAATTTTTGTAATGTATTTATTTACATCATTTTTCTTGTGGAAAATATATAAATTTTTACACTAATAATCAATTACAATAAAAGTAAATGATATGTAGTGGGAGATCCCTCCGGATGGAGGGGAAAATAGGGTATAAAAGAGTAAATATATCTGAACTGGACAGTAGTTGCGACGTTAAAGTTAGAAGTATAAACATGAATACTCCGAACACTATTCACCCTAATAAAGTAAATCCATATTATAGTGAAGCATTTTCTCCAAGTTTAACTTCAAACAACATTTTCAATTCTAGTAGTGATAGTGATTTTAAAAACACAAGTGTTTTTCAACAGTGGTTTCATCCTTTAAATAAGCCTATCAATAAATATATATGCATTGGTTTAAGTGTCGAAGATTTTAACCCGTGTATCAAGCTGTCGGGAAATAAAGGAATTTCAATTCTTTTAAGTGAAAATGAGTGGAGGGAAATCCTCTTTTATCAAGGTGTAATAACTAGTATCCTATTTTCATCAGAATCATATTGTGAATCTTTAGAGATTGGAAAAATTGGATTACACTTTGAAAAAATTCGAGACGAAAATCTCCTGAAAATTACGAAAAATGGATTTTACATCTATCTAGGGAGAGAAACAGTTTGCAATTTGTGGCAGTTAATTTCAATGATAGAAAAAAGATTAACTCTTTTTAAAAATCAACAATTTAAACAATACTTTTCAGTCTTTAAAAACAATTATGCAAATTGTGAAGATGACATTGCAAATAAAATATTTGAAGTATTAGCTGCGCAGGAAAACACTAGTGAAAATATTTGCGCAATTCTGGAGTTAGCTAATTCACATCCAACCATTCTTGAACGCAAAATCAAACAATTTTATAGATATGAAGAAAGTGCAGTTCAATGAGAAGATAAACGAGGTTCATACAATAATCGCTTGGAGTTTCGCTTATAGACAAGCTAGAGAGAATATGTATGAACAAGAAGAATTGAACGCCTTGCCGCAATTTTAAATAAAGTTTTAACTATGGAGCATCGAGATAAAATTTATTATAAACGTTTCACATGTAACCAATAGATAAAAATAAAAAACAGTTATATAAATGTAGTGTGTTTTATTTCATATTTAGGAATTACAGCTGTACGAAAACACATTGATTTTCGTAAATAAAAGAGGCAAAAAACACAGAGGTTCTTGCCGATAATATAATCCTGCGCTGATAAAAAATAAAATTCAATTAATTTGATAAGTACAAAATTTTGTATTTTTAAATAGAATTTTTACCATAGCCTTGAAGGACCAGTGCCAGAAAGGCACGGAGTGGCTCTCAAACATTGCAATCTGTTCCTTGAACTTAAAAACTACTCTTATATCTAAACAAATTTATATTAGGCTAACAGTGCACATGAAGCTTGTAAAAAGACAACTTCGTAATGACGCAAACACTTGTAGTCAAAACTATTTTCTTGTTTGATGAGACGAAGTACTGTTTGCATTTATGAATCACCAAAAAAAATAAGTTTACTACCTTTAGAGTAGTTCAATCACTTTTATAACTATTCTGAGTTCAACACTCAATACTAAATTTGCTGGGTTAATAAATTTCTCAACTGCAAAAAGGGGCAGTTCAAAAAAAACAGACACAGTTTCTGCGGAACACCAAGCTGCTTGAGATTATTTATAGGAATCAAAAAAAAACTGGATGGGTCCTACCTTTGATCATGCAGAATTCAGTGTTATAGCACGAAACAAACTTGTTAGTTTCCTTAATAAAACCTTACACTTCCGTAGAAAAATACACTACTAATCAATAACATTATAGTAGATTTCAAACAACTAATTTCAAAGTAATTTTTCATTAGATCGGCGAGGGTTTGTCAAATCTTTACAGCGAGAGAACAACAACTGTCATAATAATTTTAAAAAACGGTTGCTGGGCAACACGGTGAAGAAAACAGCAGGTGTCTGACAAAGAAGCGGGAGATTTCTTTTTAGTTTAAAACTGGTCCTGTTTATGATTTAAAAAATAACTTCTGTTAGACTAAGAGATCCACTTCTTTGTTCGAGGGTTTCTCGAACATACTGCCCCCCGTTGAAGGTTTTACCTTCAAAACAATTTAATCAGAAAAAAATGCACAAATTCACGTGAAAAAAGACAGCAACTTGCAAAAAAAAAAGAAATAAACTCAAAGATTGCCATTCTTGGGTACGGGGCAAATCTTAACAATGGATCTTGTGTAGATTCCGTTAGGAGTTTTAAGAGTGACCATTCGAATCTTTCCGTCAGATCCCGGAGAAGTACCTATTATCCGCGCTAGAGGCCATTTTAGAGGAGGCACATCATCATCTTTTAAAAGAACAACATCATTGATTCGTACATCAACTTTTGGGAGAAGCCACTTTGGGCGATTTTGTAGGCGATTCAAATATTCAATCGACCAGCGTTTCCAAAACATTTGCTGCATTTTTGTGCACCGATTCCAAAAGGAAAGTCTATTTTCCGGAACTTCACACAAGTCTTTTTCGGGGAGGGCTGTTAGACTACTTCCGATTAAAAAATGACCAGGAGTCAAACACTGGAGATCGGATGGGTCATTTGAGAGAGCACTTAGCGGTCTTGAGTTTAATATCGCTTCTATCTGCGAAAGAACAGTGCTTATTTCCTCAAAGGCGAGTTGCGCATTTCCTATTATTCTGCGCATATGGTACTTGGCGCTCTTAATAGCGGATTCCCAAATACCACCCCAGTGTGGAGACCTAGGAGGGATGAATTTCCATCTCGTTTCATTCTGAGACCAAAAATTTGAAATGGATTCAGAGTTAGATCTGTTTTTAAAGAGTTTGTAGAGGTCATAAAGCTCATTTCTAGCGCCTTGAAAGTTAGTGGCGTTGTCACTCATTATGACTGAGGGGTTGCCGCGTCTGGCGACAAACCGTTTGAGACAGGAGATAAATGCCTCCGTGGAGAGATCAGATACAAATTCGATGTGGATGGCTTTAGTGGTCAAACAAACGAAAATAGATATATAACACTTGGTTACCGGTGCTTTGCGTAATCTCGAAGATTTAATGAGAAAAGGACCACCAAAGTCCACACCAACCTTCTGAAAAGGGCGACAACTCTGTACTCTGTCTTTAGGGAGATTAGACATGAGTTGCTGAGCGGGTTGAGCACAGAAGCGATGGCAAGTGACACAATTTCTTATTACTCTTTTTATTTCCTTGAGTCCGTTTAATGGCCAAAATCTTAGGCGAAAATTAGAGAGAACGGTCTGGGCACCAGCGTGACCCAAACGCTTATGCTCTTGAGTTAACATGAGCGTAACCACATAATTGTGAGCAGGGAGTAAGATTGGGTGTTTCTGTTCAAAGGAAATGTCTGCATTTTGTAAGCGTCCACCAACGCGTAGAAAACCATCAGCTTCACAAAAAAATGGCTTAAAGGGTGCGAGAATTTTGTTGGATAACTGTTTGCCCTTTTTTAATTCGAAGATTTCCTTGGAGAAGTTTTTATTTTGTAACACCTTGAGTATGAGGTGAAGGACATTTTCCAATTCTGGAATTAACAATGGGCCTGATAATTTTGTACTTCGCTTATTAACGTTTGTAGTAAAGCGGAGACAATACGTTACTACACGCTGTAGTGTTGTGAACTTAGAGAACTTTGAAAAAAGACAACTCCAAAAATCATCTTGTTCAGTTGAGCTATGATGCGAAACAACTGATATTTTTCTTTCTTCGGACAGAATAGCACTTTGGATTTCGAGGTTAGGGTTGGAAACGTCGAACTTGTTTTGTACATTAAGTAAGTCAAAATTTTCATTGTTTAGCAGGAAATCAGGACCATTGAACCAGAGCGAACAGTTAACTAAATCTTGTGGCAGGCAGCCACGTGAAGGTAAATCAGCAGGATTCTCTTTTGTGTCGATATGCTTCCAAGTGAAGTTTGAGGTTAATTCTTGAATTTGAGATACTCTGTTTGAGACAAAAACTGACCACCGAGAAGCATGAGATTGTATCCAGTGAAGGGCAATTGTTGAGTCAGTCCACAAGTAAACAGAGTTTGCTGTAAATTTAGTTTCATATATTGAAAGTAAATTGTGTGTAAGTGTTGACAAGAGAAGCATGGCACACAGTTCTAACCTCGGGAGAGATACTGTTTTGAGTGGAGCTACACGAGACTTGGAGGAAATTAAATTGGATGAAACGGTTCCGTCGCAATAGAGAGTGCGAATGTATACGCACGCAGCATATGCAGATATACTAGAATCCGAAAATCCATGTAACTGAATTTTAATCTTAGTTTTATTTAAAAATAAATTTCTGGGGAATTTTATTTGAGAAAGGTTGCCAATGTTGGTAACGAAGTTATTCCAAAGTGTTAGAATTTGAGGATCGGTAATTTCTGTGTCCCAATCTATTTTTACGAGCCACAATTTTTGCATTATTAATTTTCCTAGTATTACGACACAAGAAACTAAACCAAGAGGGTCATACATTTTTGCAACTGAAGAGAGTATTTTACGCTTAGTTAGAGGGTTCTTAACTGAACTATCTGGGAGGGAAAAATTAAAAGTGTCTGAAATGGGGTTCCATTTCAGACCCAATATGGAGCTTGGACATTCATCAAAATTTAAGTCATATTCTAGAGTTTCATCCTGAGAAATTTTTTTCAAACATTCCTGCGAATTGGAACACCATTTGTGTAGTTGAAAACCATGAGAGTTTAAAAGAGAGTTAAGTTCACGATACAAGTTTTCTAAGTCCTGTTTAGAATCACATCCACAAATGATATCATCGACGTAAGTTTGCTTGAGCAAAGCTTCTGAGGCAAGAGGGAACTCATTACTGTTTTTAATGGCCAGATCATTTAAAACACGGGTTGCTAAATAGGGAGCACAGTTAGTACCATACGTAACTGTGGATAGCTCTATGCATTTAAGATTCGTTTCGGGATTGTTTCTCCAGAGAATGTTGAGCAAAAAACATTGTTCAGGATTAACCTTAATTTGGCGATACATTTTTTCGATATCTGATGTTAATACAAGCGTAAAGGATCTAAGTCTGCAAAGAATATCATACAGGTCAGGTTGCACCTGAAATCCTTTGACTGTAATATCATTAAGAGAAAAGCCAGTGTTTGTTTTACAACTTCCATCAAATACTACTCGAAATTTAGAGGAGATGCTGTTTTCACGAAAAACAGCGTGGTGAGGAAATAAATACTTGTTTAATTCAGTATTTTTTGAATCTGATTGAGGAAGAGGCACGTACTTGGCATGACCTAAGCCCACGTAGTCATCAATAAACTTGGTGTACTCACGTTTAAAAAAAGGGTTCCTTTCAAATCTTTTTTCAAGGTTAAGAAATCTTTTTTTTGCGATGTGGAATGAATTGCCTAGTTTTTCATTCTCAGAGGGAGACTTTAGTGGAAGATCCACTTGGTAAGAACCATTTGGCAAAATCTTAGTTGTGCTTGTAAAATTGGCTTCAGCGAATGCATCTTCTGGAAATAGGTGCCTTTTTTGAGGCAGTTCCTCAATTGTCCAAAATTTTTCAACTAAATTCTGTAATTCGGAATGACTTGATTCAGTCTGCAAAAAGAGAGAAAGGGTTTCGTGCACCTCATTCTGTGCACACAAGAGTGAGCTGCTACGAGCAGACATCAAACTGTTGGGAATACAACCGGCAATTACCCAACCAAAATAAGTTTCCTGTAATACAGGAAGATTTTTTCCCAAACGGAAAACCCCTTGTAGTAAGAGATCGTAGTATAAATCGGCTCCAATCAATATGTCAATGTTTTGAGGGAGTCCAAAATCGGGATCAGCCAACTGTATATGAGGGGGGATTTTTATTTTGGCAGCATTTATACCCACCTGAGGGAGCTTGCAAGTTATTGTCGGAAGTATAGCACAAGACAATCGAAACTTTTTTTGATGGTATACCTTTGAGTGCAGAGTAAGATCAATCATTTTGTTTGAGATTGTACCAGTCTTTGATATACCGGAGATATTGAGGTTTCTATCATAAGTGTTAATTTGCAATTTTTCGACGAGGTTTTGCGCGATAAAGGAGTTTTGTGAGTCACAATCTAAGAGAACTCTTGCTGATACACGTAGCCCTTGAGCACTGTAAATATAAACGGATGCAGTAGCTAGTAGAACATGAGATGCCCTTTTAGAAACGGCAGAGAGGGAGTATGTCACGTGAGTGTCATTTTCTTGAGCGTTGCCTAACATTGCATTGTTGTTTAAGGGTAGAGCGGAGTTTTGAGATTGAAGAGGCTGCACCTGTGCATGACTACTACTAGAGGTTGGAGGGATCAGAGAGTTTTGGGGTTTTTCAGTACTGCGTGTTGGAGAAGCGTTTTGGAAACTCTGGCCGTTCCGAATCTGAGTCGTTTGAGTGGTATTAAAAGACTGAGGAGAGAGATGCAAAAGCGAATGATGTTTTTGAGAGCAAGTAGAGCAGGTTTTTGTTGAAGAACATTGAGCAACTTGGTGTTGTGATCCAAGACAATTGTAGCATAACTTCTGTGACCTTACAAAGTTATGTCGCTCTGCAACTTGCAAACCTTTAAATTTATTGCAAGCATAAATCTTGTGAGCCTCGCTACAAAAACAACATTTGTCATTGATATTATCGCCTTGTACGTGCAAGGACAACCTTTGATTATTAGAAGAAGCGCCTTCCAAGCTGGCTAAGTTTTCTAACACTGTACAACGCTTATCTAAAAACTCAAAAAATTCTTCCAAAGTTGGAAGTTCTTTTAAATCTCTTTCAGATTCAAACGCCTTTCGAGATAAAAAATCTAATTTTTTCTCTAACAAATGGATAATAAGTAATTAAACCAAGCTGCTTGAGATTATTTATAGGAATCAAAAAAAAACTGGATGGGTCCTGCCTTTGATCATGCAGAATTCAGTGTTATAGCACGAAACAGACTTGTTAGTTTCCTTAATAAAACCTTACACTTCCGTAGAAAAATACACTACTAATCAATAACATTATAGTAGATTTCAAACAACTAATTTCAAAGTAATTTTTCATTAGATCGGCGAGGGTTTGTCAAATCTTTACAGCGAGAGAACAACAACTGTCATAATAATTTTAAAAAACGGTTGCTGGGCAACACGGTGAAGAAAACAGCAGGTGTCTGACAAAGAAGCGGAAGATTTCTTTTTAGTTTAAAACTGGTCCTGTTTATGATTTAAAAAATAACTTCTGTTAGACTAAGAGATCCACTTCTTTGTTCGAGGGTTTCTCGAACAACAGCTATAACAGGTATATATTATTTTAGTATTTCAGTTTTCGGAATCCAAGAATTGTGTGACTTATCCATTCCTAACCATTTAACATAAACTTTGTCTCCTTTTCGTCTTAATACTTTTTCAACTAGATACACATCAGGATGTTTCACTTTTTGCAACTCCTCTTCATAAAAACCTCCTTGAATATCAATATTTTTTTCATCTTTCAGTAAATATTCTCTAGGGTTAGTTAATTTTATTTCTTTAACTTGGAAAACTTCATTAGACCAATTTGGGGTATACCCTTTTCGAAATGCCTCTCTGTATTTACTTATTCGAACAAAATCACCTTTTTTATATTTTGGGTTTCTGGGATCAAGGGTTTTTGGAAAAGTGTAAATATGTTTTAGAATCTCCTTTCCATTATTTTTATTAACTTTATCAGGTGCTAACCCAATTGTTTTATGCTTTGTATTATTATACCTTAACACAATATCGTTTAAAATCTCTACCCATTTGTAATTTCCCTGTAAGCTAAAATTTTTCCACATATGATTTTTTTATGTTCTATTTACTCTTTCCACAATACTTGCTTTTAAATTTGAGAATGTACTATAGTGATTAATTTTATATCTATTCATCAACTCTTTAAAATCCTTATTAAAAAATTCTTTTCCCATATCGGTTTGAAGGTTTTTTGGAATATTATTAACTACTTTTAAAATATTAGCCATGGCCGAAGTTACGTCTTGCGCAGTTTTTCTTTTAACAGGTTGAGTCCAGACATATTTTGAAAAAGTGTTTATTACTACTAAAATATATCGATATCCTTTATTAAATTTTGCATAGGGTAGCATCTCCACCAAATCAGCTTGCCATAAGTCATTTAATCCTTTAATTATTACACGTCGACGCTTAAAATTTTTTCTAGCCGGTTTATGCAATTCATTAACAACTTCTTCCTTGATGTTAGTTTGTTTACTCATGACTTCTAAATGTTTATTTTTCTATTTCTACACTGCATTTTATTAACAATTCTCCATAAAAATCTTCTAAATGGCTACTTTCAGGACGAAGAAAAGAAAGAACATCCCCTTTCTTTGGTTTTAAGCCGACAGGGTTAATAACTTTTTTTCCATTAATTTTAAGAAAAATATATTTTTTTGGATACTCTGCCCCAATTATTGTAGCAGATTCTATAGGAAAAACATAATTAATTCTTTTGTCTTGTAAAAGTTAGTAAACTCCATCTGAGAGATTGTAATTTCCCATAAAAGGTAACACCAAATTATAATATAATTTCACATCACTGATATCAACAATTTTTAAAACATTTTCCCTACTAAAATTGGGTGACAAGTTACTGTTTATATTATCCCTCCCAAATATGTGGGAGCCAAACTTATCAATAGACATCTTAGCAGTCAACGGTATAATAAACAATACTTCAATTATGTCAAGTATTTATCCAATTATTTTTGCTTCCCCTAATTCTTCTAAAATCGATATTATTTCATTTTGATGACCAGTATGTCCAGCCATTTGCGATGGCATCAACAATTTCAATCTATCTATGATTTCGTTTGGATCGTCATAATAAACATAATCTAATTTCTTTTTTGATAAATTTAACATAGCTCCCCCCCTTTTTGAACCAAGTCTTGTTGTTCTTTGACGCGTTTGAGGGGGTTGTAATCTCTCCAGGTTAGAGACGCTAGTGATACTTGAAGTGCTGGAAGTACTTCTCGGTTTAATAATTTTGTTTTCTATTAAGTATGGTTTAATAATTGTAAGATACTTTGGATCAGTGGTGCCTTGAATTTGGTCATTAGCATCATAATTTCTCCTGTAAGCATTAGTTCATGTCAAAATATCCATATAGTTTTTAAGATCGTTCGAGGTGAAACCTTTGGGATCTTGAAAAAACAAAAGTTCATATAGTCCAGGGGTACCATTATATGCCACATTTTTAACTTTAATATTCTCTTTTTCAAAATCAAGCAAACTGTCTCCAATTTGCCATTTTTCAGCATCGGCATCATGTCTTAGACCGTGTGTGTTATCCAGATCTCGCTCGCCTTTAACTGACGCATCAACAAAAGCTCTTACTAGTGGGTGAAATGCTTCAAGATATTCATTGTAGGATGGCAATCTAGTTAGTTCTAAAATTTCGCGTCTTGTATCTTCTAGTGTAGGTTGCAAGGTTGATTCATCTTGATTTTCTCTAACTGTAGAGCTTAATCTCGGTCTTAACAAAGATCCGTTATCATCTAAAAATGCATCATCACTAGTCTCAAAAACTTCTTCATTTTGTAAAAACGGTGGTACATCATATGGCAGATATCTTTGGTAAATATTAGATTTTCTTTTGGTTATTTCCTTTTTTTGTGGCGTAGAAAACAATGGTAGTGAGGAAATTTCAGGTTTTATGTGCGCTTCCGTTTTAATGGTTTTAATTAATTCCCGTAAAGGTTAAGTGATCGGTTTGAATTCTTTTTCCTCAGCAATATCTGATTTTAAAGCATTATATTTTTGTTTAACATCTTTCCTCGTTTTTATTAACTCTTTAATTGCTCTTTCATCCATCTTTATGAAAGTTATGATGTTTACTGAATACCAAAAATTTTAGTAAACTGTTATATACTCTAAAGAAAAATAAAATTATCAAATCCTTTTCTATAACGCCCATCATTTAACGGACAATCTTTATCAATTACGATGAAATCATAATACTTTTGCCAACATAAAGCGCACATATCTTTAAATTCTTGAAATGACATATCACTGTTCACATGGTCGTTATATATATGTTTTACGTTGGTGGCATCCTGTTGAAAGATAACAAGCAAATTAGCGTTATCTCTTATTAACTGTTTAGGAATAGAAGAATATGTCTGACATAAATAAAAACAATCGGTATTTTTATGTCGTCCAAAACAAAAATAATCTCTCATAAGTGTTTGGTCACAACAAACAATATCATCAAATACAATAACAGAATTTGATTTTATGTCATTAGGTGGTACAATGTCCTCAGCATTTGATGACTCAAAATAACCTATGAATTTTAGCGGAGATAAAAGGGTTCTTAAATATTCATATTTGGGTTGGTACAGTGATTTCGAATAAACATATACATTTTCAAATCTTAAACCATTAACTTCTGTCAGAAGCGAAATTATTACGTTAGTTTTTCCACAGCCTGATGGACCTACAATTAAACAGCGTTTACAACTTCCACCAAATAATTCACCATGCTTTCTATACGTATCTTGAGTAAACTCAAAATTTTTTATTGGTAAAGAGATATTTTGCTTTTTAATCTTCATCCTTTCAACATCACTATTTAAATAAGAACATTACAAAATATTACTAATTTTATATATAATGGTTAAACATATTACTTTAAGTAGCAGTCGCGCTAAGAGTGTTAAGAGGAAAGGTAGGGGTGTGGTTAACACCTTGATAGATAAATTACCCATAGAACTTCATTTACCTTCATACAAGTTTTGCGGTCCTGGTACAAAATTAAAGAATAGGCTTGCTCGAGGTGATAAAGGTATTAATCAGTTAGATGAAGCTTGTAAAGAACACGATATAGCATATTCGACATATTCTAATTTAGAGCAAAGACATAAAGCAGATCAGGATTTAGCCAATAAAGCTTTTAAACGATTCAAAGACAAAAATTCTAGTATAGGTGAAAAGTTATCTTGATTGGTTGTGACTGGAATAATGAAAGCTAAAACAAAATTGGGTATGGGTTTGAGGAGAAAAAGAAAACAAAAGCGTAAGAAAGGTGGTCAGATAACATTTAATAATGCTGTTAAAAAAGCGCGTAAAGGTATCATCGGTAAGAAGTTTAATAATGTAAAAAATGCTGTTAGCGCAGCTTTGTCATCCATTAAAAGGGGGAAATTAAAAGTTATGGAACCTAAGCAAAGAATCATTCTAATTCCAAAAACTGGAGGAATTTTACCATTAATACCACTTTTTGCTGGATTATCTGCTTTAGGAGCTTTGAGTGGCGGCGCTGCTGGTATTGCACAAGCAGTAAATTCAGCTGAAAACGCGCAAAAAAAATTAGAAGAAGAAAAGAGACACAATAGGATTATGGAGAAAATATCGATAGGGAAAGGGCTTTATTTAAAACCTTATAAGAAATGGTGTGGTTTATATTTAAAACCATATCCAAAAAACTGTTAAAACTGCTACCTCGCAAACCTTTAACAAATTTAGATTTAATCAAATATGCCAAATTGCTAAAACTACCGAATTTTAGAGGAGTTTTTATGAGAACAAATTTACCAACCAAAATCAAGAAATGTGAAACGGGTATTATTAATTTGGATGACAATAGGGGAGAAGGCACACATTGGACAGCCTATATTAAAAGAAATAAACATATAAATTACTTTGATGGTTTCGGTAACCTTAGACCACCAAAGGAAGTTATAACTTATTTTTTTAGCGATGGTAGCCATAATAACGTAAAATACAACTACAATAGATATCAGTCTTTTGACGCTTTTACACGCGGCCAATTATGTTTACAATTTATTTATAATAATGTGTAATTATGTTTATATTTTATTCCACTCGAAACCATCATGTCGTTTACTATTGCTCTTTCTGGTGATTCCGCTGTATTACAGTCAGTATTTCACCCTCCAATCTACTTAGATTCTAACTCCTCATATGTTGTCGGACTCACAAATTTTGAAACTTTTAATGCCATACCAAATATAGATGAAACAAATAATAAAGTTTATTTTGGAAAAAATAATGAGTTTTTACAAATTCCACCAGGAAGTTATGAAATAGATGATATTAATAAATATTTACAAAACCAGTTTGAAAAGAAAGGTATTTCATTTCACCTTTATGCAAATAACAACACACTAAAATCATTGATTAAATCCACTACAGATATTATTTTCAAGGAGGGAACAATAGGTGCACTTTTAGGGTTTCAAGAGGGTACTATTCCTGGTGATGGAAATCCAAGAATGTCAGAAAACCCCGCAGAGATTATAAAAGTCAATTATTTATGTATTGATTGCAGTATCGCTGAAGGATCCTATCTGAACGGAAAGCCTGTGCATATTATTCATCAGTTCTTTCCTAATGTTAGTCCAGGCTTTAAAATTATAGAAAGTCCACAAAATATTATTTATTTTCCTGTTACTGTTAACGTAATAGATACAATTACTGTAAAAATAATAGATCAAAACTTAAAACTTGTTAATTTTCGAAACGAAATTGTTACAATTAGATTACATATAAAACAACTATAATGGTTATACTATATAATAGGAATGTCTTAGAATGTGAAATTATTCAAAAACAATAATGATAAAAGGTATAAGAAGAACAAACATTTAAAATTTAAGATTAGTAGAAAGCCAAACACACAACGGATAACACGTGAAAACAAAATTTTTCTTAAATCTCTGGGTTTAAAGATTTTAGTATAAATGAATATCCTAAATGTATCACAAAATATTAACATAGACAATTCAATCACACATTCAGAATTTCATGCTTACGAACCATATTTACCATCAAAATTGGGGAATAATGATGAAATTATCATTCCTATTCATGAAGTAGAAAAATATACGCTTCCTTCCGAAAGCTTTCTTCACATAGAGGGTAAATTAACTAAAGAAGATGGGAAAGTTTCAACAACATTAAAACTTGTTAATAACGGGATAGCTTTTCTTTTTAAAGAAATACGTTATCAGTTAAATGGTGTTACTGTAGACTCGGTTAGAGATGTTGGTTTAACTTCAACAACGAAAGGGTATTTATCGTATAATAAAAACGAGTGCAACAAATTAAAAAATGCCGGCTGGTTTCCGGGAGAAGTTTCCAAGGTAGTCGATTCTGCTACAGGGTTATTTAGCGTTTGTATCCCACTTAAATTTTTAATGGGTTTTTTTGAAGATTATAAAAAAATAATACTGAATTCAAAACAAGAACTTATTTTAATTCGAGACAATTCGGACAAAAATGCTACAATAAATACTACTGGGAATGAAAATCCCAAAATTGAACTTACCAAACTAACTTGGAATGTGCCTCACATATCAGTAGCTATCCCACAAGAATTAGCTCTTACGAAACTTATTGATAGAAATACAAACATATTAATTGCATTTAGAAGTTGGGAATTAATAGAATATCCGGAATTAACAAAAATAAGTCGTCACAACTGGCCTGTCAGAACTTCGACTAAGGTGAATACACCTCGCCATGTAGCACTATGTTTTCAAAAAATTTGCGAGATAAAGTTACAACAGATTTGAGCAGATTTACTGATATTAAATTACGAAACATTAAAGTATATTTAAATTCAGAAAGGTATCCATATAATGACCTTTTTTTAGATTTTGATAAAAATAAGTATTCATTATTATATAATATGTTTTCACAATTTCAAAAATCATACTATGGCCTATCACCCGAACCAATTTTTTCCCCAGAGGAATTTAAAGATTATGCACCTATCACCTATATTGACTGTTCACATCAAAAAGATTCGATTGAAAGTGGTCCAATTGTTATGAGAGTAGAATTCGAATTACACAGTGACCTTCAAGATGATGTTTCTGCTTACTGTCTTGTGTTACATGATAAGATATTTAGTTATAATCCACTAACCAAAAGTGTTAAACAGCTTTAATAGGCATGCGCAATTATTTCTGTATAATACGTTTATTTCATATACGATTTTTAGTATTCGGTAGATAGTTATGAACACGCAATATTCAAAACTCTTAGCCCAACACATTAAAGAATTAAATAAACTAAAGCAATTAATTGATAGCTATTGTTTAAGCAGAAGGATGTTTAGAAAGTTTAAGTATTTGAAGATTTAACTATGAATACTGTTATTGATATTCAAGGATTTAAAATAGAAAATAATGAGTTTATTACAAAGGAGCTAGCAGCATATGATGGACATCATATCACACATTATATTTTTAAGCGGCCATTTCAAATGGATCTACTACCACCAGATTTGCATAAACAGGCTATATGGGTGATGAAAAACCATCAGTGCATTCCATGGAACGAGGGATTTACACCGCTACACAAATTTTCCGATATTATTAAATATTTAACACTCAAAAGTGATTTGGTGTACGTAAAAGGAAAGGAGAAGGCTGACATCATTCGCAAATATAGTCACAAACCTGTTATTGAATTGGATAATCATCCAACTATACAAGCTGATCAACCACATTGCTTTTATCATGCAAAGGACTATTGCATCTGCGCCTTAACTAATGTTTTTAATTTGTATGATCATTTTTTAATGGATGATAAATAAAACATAGTAAATTGTATTAAGGTGTTTTATTAACCAGATATTTTTCACTTAAATGAAAACATAGTTTTATAATATTGATATAAACAATAAACAAATTAATAAATAATTCTTTCCCTCTTAGAAGCTTATAGAAAATTCAAACATGTTTTGACGTCCAGAAATCTGTTTCAAGTTAATCTTATCTTGAAATTTCCTTCTAAAGTCTTCAGATAGATCTTGACAACGTGATATTCGTTTCCAGTCAACTCTATCTTGAAATTCTTCTATAAACTTTTCAGTAAGGTTTTGATTAGCAGAGATCCATTTCCAATTAACCCTATTTTGAAATGTTCTTATGAAGTCTTCAGATAGATTTTCACAAGGAGAAAGCCATTCCCAGTCAACTCTGTTTTGAAATTCTTCTATAAACTTTTCAGACAAACCTTGATATTTATTTTGACAAAGAGAGATCCATTTCCAATTTACTTTATCTTGAAACTTCCTTATAAAATCTTCAGACAGATTTTGGGAACGGGAAATCCGCTTCCAATTAACTTTGTCTTGAAATTCTTCTATAAAGTCTTCACTTAGTTTCTGATATGCAGATATCCATTTCCAGTTAACTTTATCTTGAAATTTTCTTATGAACTCTTCAGATAGTTTTTGACTGTGAGACATTCTCTCCCACTTAACTTTGTCTTGAAATTCTTCCATAAATTTTTCAGACAACTCTTCAAATTTGGATATACGCTTCCAATCAATAAGTCTTCTATTAAGATAGTCAACTACTAATAAATTAGTTGCAGAGCATTCATAAAGCTTCAACAAATCCGATATTTCTAGCTTTTCAAGTATTTCATCGTAAATATAATTATCCATTTTATTTAAGCTAAAGGCTCTTTAGAAGTTTAAGGTACAACTGAAATGTGAAGCTTCCTTTCAATCAATATATTATATATCTTTTCCCCCCACCTTTTCACAGTTGAGGGAGGGGGTAAAATAACGCTGACCATCATTAACCAAATTTATGGAATAATCACTAACATTTCAATGTAAATTGGTTTAGTGATATGATTAAAATTGTTAATCCCTGTTGCAGCACATAATACATCAAGACCACTACTCTGAGCGGTTGTGTGTAATCTACCTTCCATTACTGAATTCTCATATACCTTTCGAAATTGAGTTCTGCATACTGCAGCATACAATTCTTCATGAACTATGTTATGAGAAATTGTTCTTAACGATACATATTTAGCTATATTAATAATCTTTTTTAATTTTCGATGACAACTAAAATTGTATATATCACCAGCTTTACTGACACAATAATTACACATATTTAGCACTGTTTTTTACAAGTCATTACCATTTATTAAAAAACTTGTTAACTATTACACAAGTTAGGTCATCATTTACTTCTTCAATTGTCTTTTCTTTTCTCAAGAATTCTTGAACAAGTGTTACTGGAAATAGTTCTCCATATCCCAAACGATGCAGTTGGTCTACAACTACATTAATACACACAGATCGTTCGGTAAATGTGTCGCACATCATAATTCCATTAATACACTTTTGAAAATTCACATGATAATTATTAAAATAGTATGAGTAATAATCTTCCCAATATTTAAAACTCGTACGATCTTCAAAGTATTGATGTTGCAGCTCTGCGTATTCTTCTAATAAATGCAGCCTCGCTAAGTTTATAGTTTTATGAAAGAATATACTAATTTCAGAGTTGCAAATACCGCACAGATCCATAACACTAAATATTATTAGTATCTTGTGACAGCGCTGCAGTGGTACTAAAGATGCGACTAATACGCGAATGCTCTTAGACTACAATCCCTTCTCTCACACCCCTCCTATGCATAGTTTGGAGTGGGAAATTAGCGCGCCTTGCTGGAAGGGGTGTAGATTTACACCCCCCACCACTTTTTTGATTGGTCGACCTACCACCTAAGCCCCGCCTCCCGGTGCTTGGAGGCGGGGCTAGGGTGGGTGGTTGACCAATCCTGTGCTTGGGGCGGTGCTAGAGGGCATTGGCCGGTGCAGATTGCACCCCACCACTTTTTTGATTGGTCGACCCCCCACTGGAGGCGGGGCTTGGGCGGAGCTTAGGTGGGGGGTCGACCGATCAAAAAAGTGGTGGGGGTGCAATCTGCACCGGCCAAGTATACCTACTAGGGTAGATTGGATGCTAACAATATAGTAGTAATAAATATATGCATTACACGTCTAATGTCAAAAAAAGACGTAGCGACCAAACCTGTTCAGAATAAACAAAGGTCGGATGCAACAACCGAAACACTCTAGCGCGGGTAACTTTTCTCTACCGTGCGTTGATTCTGAATATACCCCTGTATATTCAGAACTTTAGCTTTGCCAGAACTGTTAAATATTTATTTGAAGAGAAATACACTTAGTTATAACCAATAACTGTTTTACTTACACCAGAATTTGAATTACTACCTAAATGTTTTTTTGTGAAAAAAAAATCATATAAAAACAAAAGGAGTTTATTTTCTAAATAAGCATATTTAAGGAAATATCATTTACTTCTTGACTATCTGGCTTCGATAACTGGTCCTTTCTCCTAGTTACTGTTTTTTTAGTTTTAAAAAGTCGTCTTTGTTGTGAGAATTTTTTATTATGGCGAATATTTTTAGCTGGTTTCGTGCACACGTTTTTCCTGTTAAAATTCCTAAATGCTGTTAGGGTATGTATGAGAGGAGCTACTGTTTTTTTTGCTATGTCTAACTCCTCAACAGATGTCAGGCTGCCAATAAGTTGTCCTACTTCAAGTCTGAATTTTTCTTTTTCGTTTACAAAGTTATCATTATTTAATTTTGATTGTGACCGTGCATTAACAATAATTGGTATTTCTTTTTGGGAATCCATATTTTCCTCAATTATTAAACACGGTTGATCAACTAGAAAAAACTTTAATGTTAGGTCAAACTAATAAAATAAGAATATTACTTTGTACAATGTCCACAGTAATTACTATAAGATCTGAAAAACCTCTCACCATAATAAAATAATAAGGAAACCTCTCACCATAATACAATAATTAACATAAACGTATAAAAATATTACATACAGTTTATGTACAAGTATTCTCAAGGTTCTTTGATTAAATTTAAAAAATAGAGTCTATTGAGCCTACATTTGGAAATGCCTCATTTTCGAGATATGATCGAGATTTTGTTATGTTGTCATAATATGGAGTATGGTATTGTTTTATTACAAAGGTTTTTAAACATTTTTTTCCAAACAATGATAGCTATACAACAAGACTCAAACTCAAGTTTCAAACAAAACCATTGAACAAATTCTCAAAATACAAACCACAACCATAAGAACATACAAATTTTTACCTTTCATTTCTTGTCATAGGACCTTACATTTTTCTTTCAATAAAAATATTAAGTCATTATTATTTTCATACACGCATGTATGTTAAAAATAAGTATAAAAAAAGCAAAGAAAAAATCAATAAAAGTATGCACCCACCTGAATTCTGGGAAGGTTGCTTGTGGCTTTTGCTCCTATTAACATACTCAGTTTTTAAAAATTTGCATAGCAGGTGGATGTGCTTACACATGTTCCATTTAATTGAGGAGTCAAGACATGAACATGAATAGCTGTGAATACACTTTTCACAGTAAGTGCATATCAACTTACAATTACAATTTGCCACTCCTTCTGTTTGGTATAATTCTTGTGTGGATGAAGATGGTACTATCCAACCTGTTTCATTAACTGCTACTGATCTAATATCTACAGTGTCTGCAAATTTATGCATTGCTCTTAATTCTTTTAATTTTGTGGACACCTTTCCCTTTTTTAAAACTATCAGGCGACTAAATAATTTATCCCTGATAAATTTTATTAAAACGTGTATTGCATGATCAAGTCGTTTATTAACCTTTCCATTTAAATAAATATATTTGATGCTGCGGTGCATGTTTTCTATGTGCATATTGGTGTAAACTCCAATATTTATACGGTAGCAGTAGGCCCATGAATCTACATTTTTGGCAAAGTATTTCTGAAAATAATGGCCAAATTCTGTGGTGTCCGGATCTTTTAACAGATTCTCCAAAAATTTTTTTATCATTTGAGAAAATGCATTGCTATCCCTTTCTTGGAGTAACGTTCTGAGTTGTTTGTAGACAACTACCTATTAGAAAATACATATATGATTATAAAGTAATATCCTAAGATCTAAAACTACTGAATCATATTTTAAAAATGTTTACAATGTTAATATTTGTAACTAAGTACTAATAAATAAATCTTCAAAGTCATTTTTTTTTGGAAAATAAGAATACATCTCAGAATAAATGCAGCAAGTAAAAATCAAATATTTGCTCTTGAATATCAATTTAATTTGATTCTTAAAAATTAGTTTTAATGAGCGTGTTTTATTTTATTTTTTTTTTAATTGAACTGTTGTATGTCTGAAAATATTTTTTTTGCCAAAAATAATTTATTGATTCACAATATAGTATAATTTTTACAAACCTGTTTCTCCCTAGAATTAATTTTACATAAATTATTGCGCCATGCTCTATCCACATGCCATATACAATATAGTCTATGTAGGGGCAAATCCATCACTTGTATCCAAGCGTTGTAAAACACAGGTCCCATATCTGTCATAAAAACCTTTGATTTCAGGGACCTGCCCAAATTATTTCTAATAGAGTTGAAAAAAATGTACATGATATCTTCATCTGATCGATTTGAAATAAGGAACGCACATTGGAAACCCTCACGCATGTCATTCAAAATCAAAACTGTGGTGAGATTGAACTGATACATGTTTAAACCATGAGTTTCGTCAACACATATGCAACCATCCCCGTATTTTTGTAACATTTCTGTTTGACCTTGATTATTGATTCATGATTATCAAGGCAAAGTCATCATTCTTTAATAAGGGATATTCATTGGAGCATTCACCCTGAGGTTTGTAAAACAAAACACATCCTGTACTCTCCATTTCTTTCACCCACGCATCTACACTCACTGTATCATTACTGTGTCTATGTGCTTCACTGTTAAGGTTTAAACTTCTTTCGATGTTGCACAGATCTTTCTTTGTTAAAAGATGAGTTCTCTCTAGGGTACCATTAATAGATCCTCTGACTTCATTTAAAATATTTTCGAATGGAATTTTTGCTGCAATTTGTACCGCTAATTTCTGTCGTCCTACTTCACTTAAATTTAGGTGCCCAAATCATTACTGTATCCTACATGGATACTAACATACTGCACTTCACATTTTCCATTAAATACCTTGACAGAAATTGCTGCCATAACTTTTTTTGACCCCTGAGTTTTTAAATGCCTTATATTATTCCCTTTACTTTTGTAAATTCCAGTCCGATGGCAAATGTAGTTGGTCTTGATAAATGTTTTGATTTCGTATGTTCCATAAGCATTTACAAATAGCTCATTTGTTTTGATCTCTTCTTGTCTTTTCCAAGTCGAAAATTCGTCTAAACTAGAAAAATGAAGCACTTTCGTAACAATATTTACATCGTGCTTTGTCTTGAAATGTTGAAACAAATCGGATTTTGTAAAACCGAGTGTATCTGAATTATTTTTACACAAGATGCAATTTAGAAGTCTATCAGAGTTTGTTTCTTCATGACTTATCATTTTGTGATAATTAAAATGTCGTAAATGTATACATTGTTTTTGACATTTCTCACATGTATAAGTGTACCTATTGCTTTCGCTTGGCGAGTTCATTTACTTTATCTGAAACATGATTAACAGGACATGAAAAATTTTAGTTCTACAAAAAGACCACGAATTTTTTTTTACCGTTATGATACTTCCTAACATGTCAGGCTGAAATATCTTGTAAAAGTTTTATTGCAATCATTACATACTGCAGAAGATTTAAAGGTTTTGAGGGGGGCCAGCTCTTCTAATTTACCTAAAATAGTTAGTTCGTTAAATGCCTATCTTTTTTAATGTGCCTAGAAATAAAGTTATTTCTTACCTGGGCGATTTTTTTTATATGGGCTCGTAGAGTATATTGTTCACTAAAGGTCTTATTGCAAATCTTGCAAGGCAAGATCCATTTTTGAATGAAAAGGTTTAGCTTTACTGATGTAAATATACCTTTTTACACTCACAAAATATGGAAAAATTTTAAATAAAACACAAATGAAAATTTACCATAACCATAACAGAACTCTATTATTTCTAGGTTAGGTTACATAGCGCGAAACACGAAGCGGTCAATCAAGGACGGCCGCGATTGCAGCACATCTGGTGGACAAATTCTTAGTTAACACGTGTCAAATGTCAAAATTTCGTGACTATGGTTCGTTCCTTAAACAAGGAAAGTTCGTTCCTACGAGTAAATGCCACTAGTGGCTCCTCTCATTGCGCATGCTCGCCTGACATTCTGACAATCTGTTTACCGTTCAAATCTTAGTAAGGTTCAAATCTTAGGGTATGGTCCGAAAGTAACCAACCGCTGTCATTGGTGCCATTAACGACAGATATCATGTGACCACCACTACAAATTATAATAAAAAAGCACGTGATGTGCTAACCATGGTTACGATTGGTTATCTGCGGACCATACCCTTAGATTGTTTGGCGCGCTCGTTTATTTAAACAAAATTGTTTATGTCAAGTTTATTTCTATGTTGTGTTTGCTTTTAGCTGTATGTACCTGATGATGGAAAGTTATCTTGCTGAAATGCATGGTAAAATTCCATAAATGACAACGCATTTAATTTTGTAGAGAATACATCCCTACCCTACATCTACAAAAAATTGATTAGGTTTTTGTAAGTTAATTTAGTTATTTAGTGTGTAAAAGATATTAAGTATAGTATTAGAGTATTATTAGTATTAGTATGCCAGGTATATAACAATTAAACATAAACCAGATAGCCAGAATTTATTTATATAAATACTGAATTTTTATTATGTATTTATTTTTGCCAGTATCTACCTACACTCAATATAAACCGATAAAACGTTTGGAAAAATGCTAAAATGGCATTATGTTTAGGAAAATAAAACGCAAAAGTTAAATACCAATGTTTTATCTTCAGTAAATGTTATCGGTGGATGTCTACATTACATGCCTACAACAAAACTAACTTACCTAAATAAAAAACATAGTAGGTATACACAAATTATACATAGGTAACTATATCATTTATACAAAGTAAGTATAAAACCACTAACTTAAATATAAAAAATTACAAAATTTATGTCAATTAATTTTATAAAAAAATATGTGTTGTCATAATTTGAATTTTGTAAAATTTATTCTCCGTGCACATTCCGTCTATGTCTGATTAAATTAGACCGCTAAGAAAATATTTTATCCCAAATGAAGCACATGACACCCATTTTGGTATGTGTAAAATAATAATAATAATGTTTATTTAAATTAATTACAATTTAAATATGTTATACATATATATATATATATATATATATATATATATATATATATATATATATATATATATATATACAGGGTGGTCAAAAAAGTTTGCAACAAATGGAAAACTTTTTTATTTGACGTTTCTCAAAAAATTTTATTCTTGAGAAAAGTTGGTGCTTGTTTCAAAACCTTTAAATACCATGACAGTTTTTCTAACATTTGAGTACTAAGGTCATAAATTATAAAAAAGTGAAAATCGCCGAAGAATAAACTACCTCTATTTTTAAAAATTGACGAAAACTTTACTTAGAAAAGTTGCTTAGGATCTCATAAAAGTCCCAAATACAAATTTTGAAGTTAAAATTGTAAAGAAAAAAGTTTGCAATATTTTTCACAATTTTATATCGCCCGAGTACGGCTCTGGCTCGTTTTATTTTTTTAAATGCGCGACTCTTATTCATGCGACGAAAAAATATTAAAATAATAATTTTTGTTAAGTTCTACTAATTAGTTTTAATGATTAATGTTTTTTATAAAATTCTACTTGTTTTTTTGTTTCAATGAGAATTTTCTGGAACAGTGTGCAACAAAATTCGCAAAAGGCAGTTTAATTAAACCAGTTGTGCTATAAGGAACACGTCTAATCCATTACTGCAGCAATTTTCTCTATACTGTTGCTCCCTTTAGCATAAATTTGGTTACCCATATTGCTTTTTAGTATTTGTAAAATACCTTACACCTTTGAGTCCGTCGTAATCCAAATTAAAGTCTTATAGATTAGTAAATTTAGATTTAATTTAACAAAATAATAATATTGACGAATTTTACAATATTTTATCAGAAGACACTATAGTTTTTTTGTTACAAGGATATATTTATGGTTAAAACAATAATGAACAAAAAATAAAAAAAATTAGAGAATTATTTACAATCCTTGTTGAGTCTCAGTGTGATCACCATGTCTGTCTATACACTTTATTGTACGCAGCCTAAACTCATTAAGTGTTGAAATTAGCATACCACGTGGTATTTCTGCCGCACAAATTATTATTGTATTTTCGAGTTCTTCTAAGTTTTGAAAAGGCCTATTTTTATAAACCTTTTCCTTCAGATATCCCCAAAGAAAAAAGTCTAAAGGTGATAAGTCTGGTGAACGAGGTGGCCAGTTAAATTCCAAATACCTTCCTATCCACTGCTGGGGAAATGTGACATCAAGCCAATTAGAAACCTGCCCAGTACTATGCGCTGGGCAACCGTCGTCGTGTTGATACCACATCTTTAATCGAATATTTATAGGCAACTCTTCAATAAAATCTTGGACTACAGATTCCAAAAAGGCATAATATCGTTCTAGAGTGTCTCTAAAAAAAGAGTGTTTGTTGAGTTTAGAGTGTCTCTAAAAAAATATGGCCCCACTAACTCTCCATTAAAAATTCCACACCATACATTGGTCTTTTGATATTTTTGATCCCTATGATCAATTACAAAATTTGGATTGACGTCTGCCCACCACCGACAATTCTGGCTACACACAACACCGTTCGTGGTAAAGGTTGATTCATCCGTAAAAAGTATGTAGTTGGGGAAATCATGATTTTCTTCTATTTGGCCCTGTATCCATGCAGAAAATCCAAATCTCTGATGGTAATCAGTATCATATAATTTATTCACATATTGGGGTTTATATGGACGAAAACTGTTTTTATGTAATATCGTCTTAACCGATGTTACTCCTACTCCTACCTGGTCAGAAATTTTCCGAGTAGATATTTGGGGTGACTCAACTACAGTCTGCAAAACAGCTAACTCATTTTCTTCTGTTCTGGCAGTTTTTTCATGAGGTTTTTTATAATTACTTTCCAGGGACCCAGTTTCTTTAAACTTCTGCAACAATCTTTGCACGGTACTATAACTGACATATTTGTCAGGATGGCGCATATTGAAAATAACGGCAGCTTCTCTCACTGTTTTATAGTTATCGCCACAAATCAATATAATTTCTGCTTTTTCCACCAAAGACAAATTTGAAGCTGGCATTTTAAACTGTTTTTACTATGAAAAGCGTCTTTATGACTTTCATTTATAAAAATGACAGCTACGGCAAGATACCATCCTAATTTGAAACAAATGCATTCCAAGCCAACTAATAAAAATATTCTCTATGAATCGAACTAGAAGTGAACTAATAGGGGTTTATTTTGTTAAAATTATGGATAAAATAAAGATACTGATACAAGTTTACACCATTTGGCTTAAGATATTATTATTTTCTTAAATTAAATCCAAATGTATTAATTTATGAAACTTTAATATGGTTTATTATTCACAAATGGGAGGTATTTTACGGATACTAAACACCAACATGGCTTACCAAATTTATGCAAAAGAAAGCAACATTAGAATAAATTGCTGCAATTAGACTTTATTCGTGTTCCTTACAGTACCACTGGCTTGTTTAAATCTCCTTCGGAGATTTTTGTTGCACACTGTTTCAGAAAATTCTCATTGAAACAAAAAAACAAGTTAAATTTTATAAAAAAAATTAATCACTAAAACTAGTTAGTAAAACTTAAAAAAAATTATTCTTTTAATGTTTTACCGTCGCATGAATAGGAGTCGCACATTTAAAAAAATAAAACGAGCCAGAGCCGTACTCGGGCGATATGAAATTGTGAAAAATATTGCAAACTTTTTTCTTTACAATTTTGACTTCAAATTTTGCATTTGGGGCTTTTATGAGATTCTAAGTAACTTTTCTAAATAAAATTTTCGTCAATTTTTAAAAATAGGGGTAGTTTATTCTTCGGCGATTTTCACTTTTTTATAATTTATGACCTTAGTACGCAAATGTTAGAAAAACTGTCATGGTATTTAAAGGTTTTGAAACAAGCACCAACTTTTCTCAAGAATAAAATTTTTTGAGAAACGTCAAATAAAAAAGTTTTCCATTTGTTGCAAACTTTTTTGACCACCCTGTATATATATATATATATATATATATATATATATATATATATATATATATATATATATATATATATATATATATATATATCAAATCTTATATTTAAACATTACATTATTTAATTATATAAATTATTCAATTGAAAAAAATTTATATTCAAATACATACATACAATTTTTAGGACAAGAGAGATCCTTAGAGAAAAATAAATAAATAATTTTTATATTATAAATACAAAATAATATCAAAGCAATTCCAAAAATTTCTTTAAATCGTTTGTTGTTAATATCCAAGCTTTTATTTCAATTTTTTATTTTTTTAATAATATAATTATTTTAATATTTATTGGTAAAATCGTTTAAATAAAAACATAAATATTTATAATTCTTTTGTGCTTTAAACTTATGTATTTTTGGTTTAATGGAAATTTGATTTTTATGACGCGTGTCATGGTTGTTTTTTAAATTGTATTAGATTTTTATTTTTAAAAACGTATACTATAATATTATAAATATATATTTGCCTAACGTCCATTTTTTTTTTTTAATTTTTTCAAAAACTTTAGCTAATGAAGATATTAATGTTATTGGTCTATAATTGGTAATTTTACATGAATCTCCACTTTTAAAAATAGGTTTTATTACACCAATTTTGAAAGCCTCTGGATATATGCTTATTTTAAAAATATTATTTATAAGAAAAGTAAGTGGTCTAGAAATACTAGGTTTAATACATTTTAAAATTTAACAATTTCAAACATACTTTCTCCATTTTCATTTCATTTTTTTTTTGTTTGTTTTCTTCTTCTGAAACTTATAGTGATACCAGTTTTTACAACTTATTTTACATTGTATGGCATGGCAGCTTGATTTGATTTAAGTTTAAGGTTACATTGTCCACAACAATATATATCCGAAGGTCCTGCTTGTTTTCGATCTTGGGTACAAACGTCGAACTTCATAATTTTTTCTTTGGTTTTTTGGCTGGTTTCTGGATATTTTAATGGTAAATAATCATCATTTCCCACAAAAGAATCATTTCCTAAAGATTTCATTCGTTCTCCCTTTTTTGGCATTGTTACTTTTTCTGGTATTTGACTGCTTGTCAACTTCAATAAAAATTTGTCACAAATATAATTTCAGAAATTTAGTTATTTTTTAGCATATTCTATTTGCTTCTTACTCTCTCCAATTTTGTTTGTTTAAAAAATTCTCAGCTTTATTTTCCTGTACCTATCACTTAATATTTATAGTTTTCAAAAATTCAATATGTTTTAATTTTTATGTAAAGAGCTTGTAAAATTAGGTAAAGGTAAAACAATAGAGTTGATCACGAATTGAAAGACGAAACTGATTAAGCGTCTGCGCAATAAGCAGCGGCATTTAGCATCTCGTGTTTCCTTGTTTTGAAGAAAAGTTCGTGATTGTGACTTAGTAGTTTGTAAAAATAACTT